>CM065462.1:41286586-42622087 GCA_032872475.1 Leptopilina myrica (nomen nudum) | reverse complement strand
GTTGGATTATTTTTATAAGGAAAAAAAAGTTTAATTAAGCTAATCTTGTTATCGAATATCTCTTGAAATTTATAGTATTGAATAGAATAAGACGACGAGGTCTTCTTTTCTACCTCGACAAACAATTATTATTTTCGATTGAATCCCCCCCTCTCTGTCTCGATTGAAATCGAATCCACTCCAATTTATTTTTTAAAATCTAAATATATATATGAAAATAACAATGTTAAAAAATAAAAAAAAATGCATAATACGAAATAAATGAGATATGTAGACATTTTTTTTCGTTAAAAATGAAAATCGTAAAAAATTTAATTCTCGTCCCAACGCGGAGTCTCAATTTTCTGGATTTAAATAATTATCGTAAATCTTATTTCTGAAGAGACCGTGTATATGCAATTTTAATTAACTCGGGATTCATGGTGAGAATCCTTAATTAATTAATTTTTGTCCTTTTTCTTCTTTTTTCCTTCTATTTTCGACATACGTCTTTTATTTTTATTAAATTGTTTTTAAAATTATTCTTTTATTTTAAAAACATAAATTTCTATTTATTATTTTTATTATTTTATTTATTATTAACTATATTTTACGTTTTATTAAATTTCGACGACATTGGAGATGAAAAATTTTCGAATTTTAATTATTAAGTTTTTGTACTTCAAATAAGGGCATAGCTAAAAGTTAAATTTTTCCATTATCCAGACTTTTTTTTTTTTTTTGACTCAGATGCTGTGAAGAATAGAAAGAGTGATTTTGTATTAAAGAATTTCCTGAGTTTTGAGCGACTTTTTCTTTCCTTTTTTTTTTGTTTGTTTGTAAACGAGCAAATCCTCGGAAGGACCTTGTCCGCTGATACGAAGAGTTGACGGCCTGGTAAAGTCACAAAACAATCATTAAAATCGAAATTAGACCTTCAATCACCGGATATTGAATGAAAGGCGCTTTGTCATCTCAGATTTTAATCTGAGACTTCATTATTGATTCTGCGTTAACAAAAAAAAAAAAAAAAAAATATTAAAAAATACATTGAAAGAGACAAAATATCTAAATTTTCATTCAGAGCATATTTAACTATAGTGATTATTTTTCGTAAATGGGAAATTTTTTTACCCTCAAAATTGAAAATCATTCTTTTATCAAAAAAATTGTTTTCATATTTTTGTGTTTTGGGAGACAAAAAAATTGTTATCCCACTTTTTATAGTTTTTTTTTCTAAACATCCGAGAGGAAATAAAGTAAAGGAGATAAAAAAAAAGATAGAAGTCGGGTATTTTTAATTTATGCGTCAAAAAATATTTGCATACACATGGGTTTTTAACACTTTTTTCGTCCATTTTTCTGCGTGAATTTCTACAATAAATATTATTTTAAACTATATGCGGAGAATTAACTTGAAAAAAAGTAAAATATATATAATTTTCTTAATTAGCGTTCAACACCTTTCTATGACTTCACTAATTAAATTCGATTTCCAATTATGTAGATCATTTTTTTTTATCGCGATGTTATTTAGTTTATAATTGTAAATTTAGAAGGCTATTTATTAATTTTCTTTTATTTAAATAATAAAAGAAATTAATAAGTAGACTATGGAATGGTAAAAATGAAACAAAGTTAAATATAACAAAAGGGGGAAAAATTATGTTAAAAATTAAAGCTTGTTTTTATTTATTTATTTTTTAGAATTTTTTTCTCATTGATTTTAGTTTGTAGGAAAAGAATTTTGAAATGTCCAGATTCTTACTTTTATTATACATACAAAGTAAATTCAAGTTTTGGGAAATTAATTCTCGGATTTATTGCTCTTTTGTGCCACAATAAATATAGAGTCTAAAAATTGAAATTGTACCTTAAGGGTTTATTACTTTGGAATGGATTTACGATTGGAAATTTTTATGAGAGAAATTCGGAAGGAATACTATTTTGTCGGTAGTGAAAAACAAGTACGAAAAGGTCTTATTCCTAGAAAGGAACTTCAAGAAAACATTTTATTTTCTTTAATAATTCATTTCTGTTATCAATTTTATTATCATATTATTTCTATTATTAATTTTAATTCTTTTTCGAATAAAATAATAATAAATTTGTGCTACAATGTTTATTGTAAACAATTTCAAGTCATTTTAATTTAAGTAATTTTTAAAGAAATACTTATTATGACACATAACTGAAAAACTAATTAGAATTAAATTTTCAAAATATATTATATTTTCAAACTTTAAAGTATATAAAAAAAAACTCTAACAAATTTCGATATTAATTTCAAATTTGGCATCAGATTTTCAAAATTGAAAATAACTTTCTTGTACGAGGAAAATTGAATTTCACAAAAATTGTTATCTGATACCTAAATTTAAAAAAAACTTCATTACGAAAATTTTAATTATTCTAAAGAATAGAGGAGGTAAAAAAATTATTAGCTTTATATAGGTATTTAACTTTCCGAATAAAGAATATAAACAATATTTTTTTTCGAGAATTTCCACTACTTTTAATTCGCTAATATTGAAAAAAATAAATTTTATTTAACAAAATTTTATGCAATTATTTTTCTGAATAATTCAATTACTTTTAATAATTATAAAATTTTTCATGTAAATTCCATTTTTTCAAAAAAAATTTTTGATTAAATTCTAAGCATGAATTTAATTATTTTCAAAATCGTAAAATTCCGGTACTTTCACTAATAAAGTTTTTGACAAGAATTCAATTATTTAAACTAATGAAATTTTCATAACATTTAAAAATTCATTATTTAAAACAATGTTCATAAAATTCTTATGAAGATTTCAATTCCTTTCAAAAGTAATAAACTTTTCAACAGAAATTCAATTCTTTTTAAATATTTTAATAAACTTTTCCGCAAAAATTCAATTCTTTTCAAAAATTTAATAAAATTATTCGAAAGAAATTATTTGTTTTAAATATAATTTTAATAAAAATGTTTTTTTAAATAATAAAAAAATTACAACCGAAAATTCAATTATTTTGAGGTATTTCAATAAAATTCTTTTCAAAATTCAATTATTTTCATAAATAACAATATTCATCACAATAATTCAATTATTATTAAAAGTAATAAATTTCAACTTGGAAATTCCATTATTTAAAAATATTCTAATAAATCGTTCGCAAGAATTCAATTATTAACATAAATAATAAAATGTTTTTTTGGAAAATCCAATTATTTTCAAAAAAATATAATAAAATTTCCCACCGACATTCAATTATTGCCAAATTTTTTAATACAATTCTTTGTAAAATTTAAATATCTTTAAAAACTTTTCACATTTCAATGATTTTCAATATCTACTATTTTTATAAAATAACCAAACCGAATTCAATTATTCAAAAAAATTTATGATAAAATTCTAGGAAAAAATTCAATTATTTTCATCAATTTTAATCAAATTCGCCGCAAGAATTTAATCATTTACCTAATTAATAAAATTTTTTGAAAAATTAAATTACTTTTATAAATAATAAAATTCTTCGAAAGTAATTAAATTATTTTTTCAACAATTATTAATAAAATTTCTCGAAACAATTCAATTATTTTGATAAATTACAAAATCCTTAGAAAAAAATGTAATTCTTCAAAAAATTCAATTTTTCTCAAAATTTATAAAATTTTCCAGAAAAATTCAATTATTTTTCAAAATTTTTTTTAAATTCTTTCCTAAAATTGAATTTCCAAATTGTTCTAAAAATTCTTTCCAAAAATTCAATTATTTTCCAAATGTAAAAAAAAATTCTTCGCAAGAATTCCATTATTTTTATAAAAATAGAAAAATATTCCAAAAAAATTTAACTGTTTTCATAATTTATGAAATTCTTCAAAAAAAAAAGTCAATTTTTCTTAAAATTTATAAAATTCTTCAGAAAATTTCAATTATTTTCAAATTTTTTTTTTTTAATTTTTGTCAAGAATTTAATTATTTTAATAAATAATAAAATATTTCAAGAAAATTCAATTATTTTCATAAATAACAAAATTTGCCTAAAGAAATCAATTATTTTCAAATATTTTTTTAAATTCTTCGCAAAAATTAAATTATTTTAAATTCAATCTATTAGCAGGATAAGGAAAAAGTAAATATTTTTGATGAAAATTAGGAAAAAGTCAGGAAAATAAAAAATATGGCATGGAGTTTTTGTCAATTTTGTGGAGTGAATAAAACGAGTTTTTTTGTTTCTTTTTGACATTAAAAATATGACAATAACCCACAAAAATGAATTTAAAAAAAAACAATTGAATACAGATAATTTGCTAACGGAAAGGAAACTTACGATTATTATAACGTATATAATAATAATAATAATAATAATAATAATAATAAAATTGTTTTTATCATTCGATTGTAAAAATTGAATTTTTTTTTGTTAACAGGAGACAATAAAAATACTTTTTTTTAGAATCTTTGTAGATTTTTTCTTTATTTTTTAAAAATACAAATTCAATATTGTTTAACATCTTAAGAAGACTTGAAAAATTTTTTTTTATCATTCGATTGTAAAAATTGATTTATGCGAGAGCCTCAGTGCGCTATTTTTCTTTGAGCAAATAGTTCATCCTTATCTTGCTTTTTATATGCATTTCAAGAATGGAGTATATATTTTAGCTTGAGGGTAGACCAAGACTCGTTAAAGTGAGCTCGTTTACCTGTAAGAGAAAAAAAAAATATCTATTTTTTTCCCCCCCATCTTTAAAAAAAAATGTATAATTTTTGATTTTGAAAAAAATGTGCATTATTCAAGAGAAGAAAAGAAAATGCTGTGTGTCATTGGTGATAAAAATGCCAAAAGGATTGAAATATGCTTTTACCTGAACATTTGGTGGCGTCGCTAAGACGAAGATAACAGCATCCAAGACGTCCTTCGTCTCGAGAATAGGAATTTGATCGATTATTGCCTCTGGGAGGCCTGCATTTAGTAGCATTCCCGTTCTCACTGCTGATGGACTTATACTCTTTTTTTTGGAAGGGAAAAAAAAATTTAACTTACTTCCGTGAAAATTTTTTAATTTGTTAATAAATATTATATTATTATTATTATAAAAAAAAATTTATTATATTATATAATTCGTTCGTTATTGACACAAATAGGAAATTAAACCCTAAAGTATAAACTTTACGATTAAAGAGCGCCGACTGTCGTGACTTTAGACAAACAAAAATTGAGGTTAGGATGATAATCTCTCGAAAAATGCAATTTTTCCCCTTTTCTTTTTGATTCGTAAAAGTTTACGATACCAAGCTATTGATACTTTCATAAAAGTCAAAGCAATTTAGAAGATTTTTAGACCTGAGACTTGAAAGCAGTGTATACTTGTGTTTAACAAGTTTGCTATACGTTTTCTAATACGTTTTCTATGCAACATAACCTATAAAAGTAAAACTTTTCACAATGCACAAAGTGGGAACGTGTATTGAAAAAAAATCCTAATTTTAAAGTTTATGTCTTCCTAGAACTCAATTTTTGATGTCTCTATTTAGCAAGGCCCTAAAGTTGAAATTTTCTTTATTTTCCTGTGCGCTTGAGAGGGAATTTAATCGCTAAACTATAGAAACGGTAAAATAAATCTGTTCGTGTGTTACTATCGACACGTCGCAAAAAGCGAGCATTATATTATTTTTTAGTATTGTTAGTAATTAATGGTTAACAAAAATAATATTTTGTATTATTATTATTATTATTACTAACTATTATTAAAAATAAATAATAACAATTAATAAAACAATTATAATTATTATTATTAGCAATTATTATTAAAAATAAATAATAATTGATAAAATAATTATATTTATTATTAATATTATTATTATTTAAGGGCATTTGAACCATTATGACGTCACAATTGATGCAAAGCATATATTTTAATGCTGTGACGTCATAAAGGTTCAAATGCCCTTAATAATAATTAAGAAAAATAATATTTTGTATTATTATTATTATTACTAACTATTATTAAAAATAAATAATAACAATTAATAAAACAATTATAATTATTATTATTACCAATTATTATTAAAAATAAACAATAATTGATAAAATAATTATATTTATTATTAATATTATTATTATTTAATAATAATTAAGAAAAATAATATTTTGTATTATCATTAACTATTATTTATTGGATTTTTTTCTTTTTAATACTTACAGTAACTTTAATATTTGCCTTAATAGCTGACAATTCATTTCTTAATGATTCAATCATTCCTGTGATTGCATATTTACTCGCACAATATAAACTAACCGGCATTTTAATGCTCTCTGCATAATGACCAGCGAAACTGCAATTAATTAATTTATGAGTAATCAATTATATTAAAATACAAAAAATAATTATAATTTTTTAATAATAATTAATTATTAATAGTTATTAATGGTAATAAATTAAAGAATTAGTAATAAAAAAAATCATTGATTAATATTAAAAAAAAATTCATTGATTATTCATGACAATTAATAATAACTAATTATTAATAGCTATTAATGATAATTAATAATAATTAATTATTAATAGTTATTAATGATGATTAATAACTAATTAATCAATTAATAATTATTAATAATAAAATTTTTTATTGATTATCAATAATAATAAATATTATAAATAAATAAGTGAAAGATAAGTCGAAAATAGGACGAGAGTGGTTTTTAGTGGGTCGACCAGAACAATAATAATAATAATAATAATAAAAAGTGGTAAATAATTTTTTTTTTTTTTTTTTTTTTTGAGAAATACTCATCATCAATAATCATATATTGTAAATGGTAACAGATGTAATTGTAGATTTGGAAAATTTAATGAGTTGCAAATTACTTAAAATTATTGTCAAGCAAACGCGGATGTAATTTAAATTTATTTTGAAAATTGAATCACCTATTGATTGTAATGACATGGCCGGGGAATCGACGTTTTCTCATCGATTTTGTCGCTTCTCTGGTGCAAATTGCAACTGCCAAAACATTCACGTCCAATATTCTTTGAAATCCGTCGGTGGAACCATCTGTAATTTTTTTTTATTAGCATAATAGTTTATTATTATTATTATTATTATTATTATTATTATTATTATTATTATTATTATTATTATTATTATTATCATTATTATATTAAAATAGAATTTTTTTGAAATTGAATTTGATTTGATTCAAATAAGTTTTATATTTTTCCCATAAATTGTAGTTCAAATAAATTTTATTTTTTTCCCATAAATTGTAGTTCAAATAAATTTTATTTTTTTCCCATAAATTGTAGTTCAAATAAATTTTATTTGGTTCAAAAAAGTGGAATTTGATTAAAATAAATATTTTCTCTTTATGATAAATAATATTGAATTGAAAATAAATTTTTTTTTTGTTTCAAATAAATGGTATTTGATTAAAAAATTATATTTGGTTCAAATAAATTTTATTTTGGATAAAAAAATGGTATTTGGTTCAAAACAGTTGAATTTGATTGAAATGAATATTTTCTCTTTTTGATAAATAATATTGAATTGAAAATAAAATTTTTTTTTGTTTCAAATAAATGGTATTTGATTAAAAAATTATATTTGGTTGAAATAAATTTTATTTTGGATAAAAAAATGGTATTTGGTTCAAAACAGTTGAATTTGATTGAAATGAATATTTTCTCTTTATGATAAATAATATTGAATTGAAAATAAAATTTTTTTTTGTTTCAAATAAATGGTATTTAATTAAAAAATTATATTTGGTTGAAATAAATTTTATTTTGGTTAAAAAAAATGGTATTTGGTTCAAAACAGTTGAATTTGATTGAAATTAATATTTTCTTTTTCTGATAAATAATATTGAATTCAAAATAAACGTTTATTTGTTTCAAATAAATTTTGATTTGTTTAAAAAAATGGTATTTGGCTGAAAAAATTGTATTTAGTTCAAATAAATTTTTATTTGGTTCAAAAAAATTGTATTTGGTTCACAAAAATTGTATTTGGTTCAAAAAAATTGTATTTGGTTCAAAAAAAATTCTATTTGTTTCAACAAAATTGTATTTGGTTCAAAAAAAATTCTATTTGGTTCAAATAAATTTTATTAGTTCAAAACAATTGTATTTGGTTTTAAATCAATATTGTTTTTGGTTCAAACCAATTTGTTCGTTTCAAATAAATTATTTGTTTGAAATAAATTTTATTCATTTTAAAAAAATTATTTATTTGAAATAAATTCTATTCATTTCCAAATAAATTTGATTTGTTTTTAAGTTTGAAGTTTAATATAAAAGTGAATTTAGCAATTCTCCAAATTAACAAAATAGCGAGAATGTAATTTACAGTGTTTTAATTTTGAAAAAGTTTTAAATTGTGAAAAGTTTATTTAATATTTTCGCGACAATTTCTGTAATAACGGAGATGTTTTTCACTTACAGTTGAATTACATTTTGTATTTAATTTGCAATGTGTACTTTATATTTGAATTAAAAATTTATTCAAATTAAAAAATTTATTTAAATTAAAAATTTATTTAAATTAAAAATTTATTTTAATTAAAAATTTATTCAAATTAAAAATTTATTTAAATTACAAATTTATTTAAGTTACAAATTTATTTAAACTAATAATGTATTTAAATTGAAAATTTATTTCAATAAATAATTTTTTCAAATTACAAATTTATTCCAATTAAAAATTTATTTTAATTAAACATTTTACTGTTGGTAAACTATATAAATTTATAAAAAAAAGCGTTGTTATAAGAGAAAAGTTTTTTCTCATTTTCTATTCTATTCTTTTCTTTTTTTTTATAAAAGTTGAATGCCTTTCATTAAAAAAAATCGCAATGAACTGTCGTACGATTGTTACTAATAATTAAAACAACGGAAGTGACATGCTAATGTAGTATTTAATTTATAATCGAAGGTTATTTTTGTTGTTCGATATTCGCATAATGTCAATAATATTTTTTTGCCAATTTTTTTTTTTCAGTAAAATAAACTATTTTTTGTCTTCATTAAATTATTGCTTTTTAATTGAAATCACAAAGAATCAGGAAACGGAGAATTTAAAATTAATGTCTTTTTTAAAATTCATTAACTGTTGCGTTCATTAGTTCAAGAGGAATGTTCTTTAAAAAATTTATTTTCTCTTTTTCTTATCAGTTATTTTTTCAAATTTTACTATTTGTTTTTAGGTCTTTTTTAATATGTAAATAAACTGCAATTAACTAATTAAAAGAAAGATAATAATTTAAAAGAATTTTTGAACTTTTTTGTTGTTTCATAGTTTTCTAATTTAAAAATTAAGGCTTTCCTTTTTGTTTTCAACTTGTATTAGATTTCCAGATTTAGTGATTTTAATTAAAAAAAATAGAAAATAACAAAAAATTATAATTAATAAAAATCGTAACCATGAAAATTCCAAAATTAATAAAAGGCAAATAGAAAAAAATCGCTAGTAACAAAAAATAGTATTTTATAAAATTCGGAATTGGAAAATTGTAATTATAAAAGAATCGTAATTGAAAAATTGTAATTATTAAAGAATCGTAATTGAAAAATTGTAATTATTAAAGAATCGTAATTAATAAAATTTCAAATTGAAAAAAAGTTATAATTAAAAAAAAAGGGTAAATAATAAAAGTAGAAAATAAAAATGAAAGTAGTTAAATAAAACACTGTAGTTAATTAATAAATAGTAATAAAATAAGAAATTAAAAATAAAAATAGTTAAATAAAAAACTGTAGTTAATTAATAAAATCTGTAATAATAAATTTTTATTTTAATTCCTAACAATAAGAAATCGTATGATTGAATAAGGAATTAAAAGAAAAAAAAATTATGACGACTAAAATTTAAATAAAAAAAAAATGTTGTTTACGAATAATACATTTTTTACATTCTATTGTTTGATTCGTGAATGTATGTGTGTGTGAGTGCTTGAATTATGTCTCTCATTAAAATTTGCGAGTCGTCAATTTACCAATAATAGGTTCGTTGAGAATAATTCCCGCGTTGTTAACGAGAACATCAACGCCCCCAAGTTCATTTTCAATCCATCGAAAGGCCCTTAGGATATCTTCTTCCTTTCTCACGTCACATTGAATTGGATAAAATTTACTTTTCCCATTTTTTACTCGATTTTGAATCTCCTCGAGTTTATTCAGTTTCCTCGCCAAACCCACGACATTCAAACCAGACTTTATCAGACCTTGAAACATAAAAATTTCACTAAAAATATTCGGTGTTTTTTTTTTTTTTTTGAATTTTCCATTTTATTTATTTTCAACTATTTATATTATCACTATGAGGTTTCTGTTTTGTTATTTATTTATGGTTCATTTATTTTAATTGTTAATTAAGGTACTTTTATTTTTAATCACATTTGCATGTGTGGGAATTTGATTTCTGTTTGAATTGCAAATAAAGTAATTTTTGTTGGAAAAAAGTTGTTTAAGAATAATTTTAATTCAACTTTTTTTGAAGTTAATTTTTTTTTATTGTAATTATGATTGTTTATTTAGCTTTTAATTTATTTATTTTTTGCGTTATGATTTTTTATTTAAGAAACAATTTAATAAACAAATATTTATTTATGTATTTATTTAAAGTACAAGTGGGAAAATATTAATTACTGTTAATTATTTAAACAAATTGTTAAGTCAAATAGTTTATAATAAATTTTAATTAACAATTTTTTTTAAATAGCTTATAATAATATTAATAATAATTTTAATTAACAATTGTTTATAATAGTTTATAATAATATTAATAATTTTAATTAACAATTGTTTAAAATAGTTTAGAATAATAATAATATCTTTAATTAACAATTTTTTACAATAGTTTATAATAATATTAATAATTTTAATTAACAATTGTTTAAAATAGTTTAGAATAATAATAATTTTAATTAACAATTTTTTACAATAGTTTATAATAATATTAATAATTTTAATTAACAATTGTTTAAAATAGTTTATAGAAATATTAATAATAATTTTAATTAACAACTGATTAAAATAGTTTATAATAATATAAATAATAATTTTAATTAACAACTGTTTAAAATAGTTTAGAATAATATTAATAATATCTTTAATTTAATTAACAATTTTTTACAATAGTTTATAATAATATTAATAAATATTTGCCCATATGTACTTTAAACAAATAAATATATAAATAATAAATTTATTTATTAAACCGTTTTTTATTTTTTATAATTTAATCAATAAGTAAAAAATTTATTTTTCCAATTTTTTTGTTTATTTTTTTCCTTATTATTTAATTTCTATTCAATCAGTAAATTGGATTTAATCAATAAATATAATTTCCTTTTCTAAATTCATTTATTTATTATTTAATTTGTTATTTATTAATTTTTTATTCAATCAGTAAATAAAATTTTAGTATTTGTTAATTTTCTTTTTCACTATTTATTTTTTTTTTATTTAAAATGTTTCTTTTTCACTATTTAATTTTGCATTTATTTTTTACCTTCTGCAATTGTTGCACCAATTCCTGAACTTGCACCAGTGATAACTGCCACTTTTTGACACCAACGTTCCATTATTATTATTATTATTTTTTTTTTTTGAAGTCCCAATCTTTTGACGCACAGTTTGCAACTGATAGTATATTTATGTTGTCTTCTTTAACAGTGAGACTGCCAATGACTCACACCACAAGCGAAAAAAAAGAAACAACAGTCGATGAAAAAAAAAACAAGCCACATCGGCTATTTTACAAGGTCCCCCTTTTTCTTTTATTTCCATAAACTGTAATAAGCACTTTTGCCTCCTCCTATCTTGGAATCTATTGAATTTCTCTAGAATTCGAAAATAATCGTTTCGAATTTCTCCTTTTTTTAATGGTCAAAAAAAAATTATATGGTTTTTTTTGTTCTGGTAAAAATAGAAGTTTTTTGCAATTCTGAGTAAAAATGAAGAAAAAAAATTGTTTTTGCTTCAATATTGATGAAATTTTTGTTTTCAATTGTTGGAGGTCATTGAGACAATGATTCTCAATTTTTTTTTATCTCTGCCGCAAAAATATTTATCGTTGTTGTATTCTCTCGGCTAATTTTTATTTTGCAAATTTGCATTTTTTGGAAAACAAACTTTTTTTACTTGATCAAACAAATTTTTTAGTTTATTTATTTAAAATTTATATTTAAAATAAAAAATTTATTTAAAAATTAAAAATTTATTAAAAATTAAAAATGTATTTAAAATTTAAAATTTATTTATTTAAAATATTTTAAATTAAAATTTCATTAACTGATTAATAATTATAGTTAATAATAGTTTTTCAACTTTAGAAAGATTTTATTTATATTAATTTTCGCCTCGTCGATAAATACAAAAATTTTTTTTTTGTTAATTCAAATTTTTGTTTTCGAATTTTATAAAATTATCTTCCTTCCCTCCATTGAGATTTTTTTTTAAAAAAGAAATTTTTTTCTCCCTCTTCATTTAAATATTAATTTTCCTAAAAATTGGAGCACTTGCATTTTACTGGGTTTGAGTGAATAAAAAAGAAAAAAAAATGAATTTTTTCCCCCTGATTTTTAACTATCAATAGAAATGGCGCGATTGCAAACGACGAGTGAGAAGGCTGACAGTGACATTCAATGGCCTTGTCAATTTCGTGCGATTTCTGTTTGAATGCAAATTAAGCACATCTATTGTTTTTCGCTTGCCATGAATTTCAAAGCCAATTACCTCATTTCTCTTTTTTTTTTCTTTCTTTCTATTTTGCCTACACGCGATACGTTTACAATCAGAATCAACAAGAATTTCATTTCTCACTGAAAATTTGCTACCAATTTTTTTTCTTTTTACAATTTATTTCAATTTTTAAAAAGAAAAAATTTTTTTGATTTATAGAGAAAGAGGGAAAAAAAACAAAAATGATTTAGAAAATTGAATGTAAAAAATTAGAAATTAACACAACTATTATTAAAATTATTTTTTTGTAATCTCTACTACTATATTTATTATTATTTTTAAATAATTAATTATAATAATAATTTTATATATACTAAAAATAATAATTATAATAATAATTTTATATATACTAAAAATAATAATTTTATTATTATTATTTTTATTATTCACTGTTTCTAAAAGAATCGAATCAAGTATATTTTGAAAAAAAAATTTAGTCTTTATTTACTTATTACATTACTTTTCACTCCGCTTGATTAGTAATTGACAATTGTCTCACCTAAAACAGATAAAAATGTAAATTTCAAAAAAAAACTACCGAGATTACAATAAAATTGAGATTGAAAAATTGCAAATAAAATTGTAAAGAAAGTAATTAATTTAAAAGTAAAAAGTGTTTGAATAATAATACATTTGAAAGAAACTTTATATTTACAATAATTAAATGGTTATTTTATTTTTATTACCGACTAAACGGTGAATCAATGGTTAAAGAACGTAAAGTGTTTATCTGTGAATACGCGGAGCGCACGCGCAGAGTGGGAGGAGCGGAGAGTGGGGATAATGAGAGCGAGTGAGAAGAACCGAAACTTCTCTCTCACTCTCGTTATCCCCACTCTCAACGCGTGCGCCCCGCGTCTTTTCAGAGTATCAAAATGATTTACATTCAATTAACTATAAAAATAATCGAATTTTCAATGAAAAAAATCTCACCAAAACTTGCGAAGGAACTGATAGAGCATAAATTACGCCTTGAGCAATATCTTTAGCCTCAACGTAGGGATAAAGGGCCGATAATTCTGATGTCATGTCAGTCTTTGTCAAACCTGGACTTAAATTCTGTAAATAATTAATATTTTATTATATTTTATTATTATTCATTATTAATTTAATTTAATTTATTTTTTTTTTAATTTTATTATTAGGTACTATTTATTTATTTTATTATTATTTATTTTTTTATTTTATTATTATTTATTATTATTATTATATTTATTATTAAATTATATCATTATATTCATTTGATAGGGGAATAGAATTTTTTTTTCCTAATTGAAATAAATAATCTTTATTGTTATTAGTTATAAAAAATGATTTACTATTCTATATATTAAAATTAAAAGGAGAAAATAAATTTTTCAGTATTTCTATTTTTGACAATAATAGTAATATAAAAAAATAACAAGCAGTAATATTAATAATAATAAATTTCACCGTAAGTCTAATTCCACTTTCTATATCCTTTAACTCAGCCTGCACCTGTTGACTCATTGCTGTCAGAGCAAATTTACTGGGGGCGTAAAGATTCGAATAGACAGATGGGACGTGAACTGCTTCGTGTCCGAAAATACTGAAAACAAATTGTTAAATAAATAAATTACAAAAAAAATATTTTTTTTTTAAATATTAACAAAAATAAATTTAAAAAAAAAATAGTAACAAATGGGAAAAATAAATAACTAATAAAAATAAGAAATAAATATTAAAAGTAAATTAATGTTTTATCGAACGAATAATGAAGAGTAAATATTATAAATTAATTTTTTGTTCAATTAAGAATTATGATAAATGAATTAAATATTAATTTTTACTATTTATGGAAAATAAATTTTGATAAAATAAATAAATTTAGTTAATTTATTTTAATTAATTTCGTAATGATGATTGTTTTCTTTTTCTCTGGCATTTTATTTTTCATTTTTATTTTTTTTTTTTTTGGTATTAAAAATTAACAATAGTAAATAATTTGAATTGAAAATCGACGGGACAATTTGTCAATCAACAATCAATGAGCAATTCAGATCAATTAATTCGATTACCTGTTGATATTAATGATATGGCCCTTCACTCCTCTTTCTCTCATGGACCTCACGGCCTCTCTAATGCAAATTGCCGGAGCAATAACATTTAATTCCATTGTTTTTCGGAAATCCTCCGTTTTCCCATCTGTAAAATTTCATTACATTAATGTTTTTCGCATTATTACAATTTCCCATTAAATTTCATTTCTGCCCTTTTGACATTATTTTCATCTTCTTGCTTTTATTTGAATTTATTTATTTTTTCAGTTTTATTTATTGTTTTAAAATTTTATTAATTTTTTTTAATTTAATTTTCGTTTTTTAATTTTAATTATTGTTTATAAATTTTAATTATTGTTTTTAAATTTTATTTACTTTCTTTGAATTTTAATTAATTTATCTCTTCATTTTTCATTCCAAATAATTTTTTATTATCATTAACTTGAAATCGAAAAAAATGTTAATTAGAGAATAATTGTAATTATTTAGTTAGAGAGCTTAAAATTTTTTGGTTAATTAATTTTTATTGTAATTTAATAAATTCGAATGATTATAATTAGTTTGATTGTATGATTAACCTAATTTAAAATTTATTTTGAACGCATTTAACGTAATTACAATTTGGTTTGCATTTAATTAATGTAATTACAATTTTCGTTTTATTAAAATTAATATTTTCGAAAATAAATAATTAACTCTCATTAATTAACTACTTCTACGTTTAATTAATTAAATTAATTTATCAATTAGCTAATTTCAATTAATTCAATTAATTAGCTAATTCCAATTAATTTATTAGTTAGCTAATTTTAATTAGTTCAATTAAATAGCTAATTCCAATTAATTTATTAGTTAGCTAATTTTAATTAGTTCAATTAAATAGCTAATTCCAATTAATTTATTAGTTAGCTAATTTTAATTAATTCAATTAATTAGCTAATTGTAATTAATTAATTAGATTAATTTTTTAATTATACCTAATTAATTGTAATTCAATGAATTATAATAAAAAATGAATTACAATGAATATATAATGAAATTTTGAGTTTATTGTTTATTAATAAATTAATTTATTCATTAATTTATTAATTTATTAATTTATTTATTAATTTATCAATTTTAAATATTTTCTACTATTACCTACGATCTTTCCATTAATTAGAACAGCTGCATTGTTGATAAGAATGTCGACGCCCCGTAAATTAATTTCAATCCACTTGAATGCGCGTAAAATATCATTTTCACTTGTTAAATCGCATTCAAGCGGATAGAATTTGCCAATTTTGTTCTTTAATTCTTTGGCTTGAAATTGACGCATTTTATCGATACTGCGCGCCAATCCCACGACATTGACGCCAGCCTCAATTAATAGTCGAGTAATTTCTTGACCTATTCCCGCACTTGCACCAGTCACCAGTGCAACTTTATCAATCCATGCATCCATCTCGTGCGATTGTGGAAAATAGACTGAAAACTTATCTCTTTCGCTCAAAACCATTTCCATAGAAACATATTATATATGCTAAATAGCTGGAGAATAATTCCATTCACTCTCGCTCAGATTATTATTATATAAATATTACTTCAGGACTTTACCTCTCTCTCTCTCTCTCTCTCTCTCTCTTTCTTTCCATAAGATTGTTGCGAAAAAATTTCTCTTAGACTTCTTTTCTTTTTGGTTAAAAAATGAATTTTTTTTCAATAGTTTTTCTTTTTGGTATTTTTATATTATTTTGGATTTATTAATTGTTTTATATTCAGAATTTCTCGATGGTAAAATTAAAAAAAAAAATTAATTCAAAGAAAAGAACAAAATGAGATTAAAATATGAAAACGTTATTCTCCACCTGCGAACGCCAAGGTCACCGCTAGATGGCACTTTTCCTTCTTGGAATTTCTCCAGCCATCTGGCGGTGACCTTGGCGTTCTCAAGTGGAGAAATTGAACCAGCATTTTATCAACAAATTTCTTTTTGCAATTTTTGCAATTCAGAATAATTCAATTTTTCTCTGCAGTTGAAACTTTGATTAAAGTTTTTTTTTATTTAAATTTTAATTAATAAATAGAAATACTTTAGCAATTTCTTTTTCTGTATAAAAATATAAATATATATACTTTCTCCTAGCTAAATTTATCAATTTTATAAATAGAATTATATTATAAAATTATATTATAATAAAATAAAATTTATATTGTAAATAATAAAACATTTCAAGACTTTGTGCGTGAATTATTTTTTAAATTTCCTTCTTGAAATGCAATATTCAACTGCATTGCAAATCTGCACTATTACAAATATGGAGGAACAATGTTGTAATACAGAAGGTCACTGATTGATAATTGACTTCATTCATTATTTAATTATGTTATTCTTAGAATATTTATTATGTCTAACAAACTAATGAATATTTGAAGAGTTTTAAAGTTTAATATTTTTATTTTATTATTTATTTGTTATTTGTATTATATTATTTTTTGTTTTTTATAGCTCACTGTATTTTATAAATTATAAATAAAGTGTTAAATTTAAATAATAATTTGTTGAAAAATAATTAAATAATTGTAAAAATAAAGTAATTATTATTATTATTATTATTATTATTATTATTACATTATTATTATTTTCATTATTATTACATTAACTAAAAAATGAAATTAATTAGTAAAATTATTATTTCACTAAATATAAATAATTGTTATTTCTTTTTTTCATAACAAATAAATAGGATATTTATAATATTTACTAAAAATTGAATAAAAAAATTGAAATTAGTTTTTTAATTCATTGTTCATTCTCTTCTCGTTGATAGGTTTGAAGTGGTGTAATTGTCAGTTCCTTAATCTTGAGAACAGGAAAAAGTTTATATAATTAATTTTTAATAACAAAAAATAAAAATTAATAAATAACTAAATTAAATAAAAATAAAAAAATAGTAATAGGAAAAATAGATAAAAATAAAAAAGATTAGTTGGAAAAATGAATAAAAATAAAAATAAATAGTAAAATTTAATCCATAAAATTATTAAATAGAAAAAATAGAAAATATTTATAAGAATAAAGTATAAAAAAAAAATCTTTTTTTTTACCTGCACGTGGGGAGGGGTAGATAAAGCGTATAAAACAGCATCTGAAATATCATCGGCATCAAGGTACGGAAATACTTTAAACGCTATCGGCGGTGGCATTTCAGTTTTTACCAAGCCAGGATAAATTGTCTGGAAAAATTTATTTTCATTACCCCCAAAAAAAAAAAATAACGATAAAAATTTAAAAAAAAACTAACCGTCACTTTTATGGGACTTTTTATATTCTCCAATTCGAGTTCAATAACATCGCTAATTGCTTTGAGCGCAAATTTCGTTGGTCCATAAAGATTGAATGTTATTCCATTAAAAATTTGAATATTTTGTCCCAGAATACTGTTTTTAAATATTTTTTATAAATTAAGCATTTGTAAATAATGTAAATATAAAAGAAACAAAAAACTAAAAAAAGGTTCAAAATAATTCGTTTCAATGAAAGAAAATATTTTCAATTTTAATAATATTTTGTTTCTTTAAGAGAATTTGAACCATTATGACGTCACAGCTTTAGAACATGTGCTTTGGTTATACTGTGACGTCATAATGTTTCAAATGCTCTTAATAATATAAATATAGAATATAATTTTAATAAATTTTAATAAACTAAATATTTGTAAATCAAAAAATTAAAAATACGTTCGAAATAATTGGTTTTAATGAAAGAAAATATTTTCATTTTTAATATTTTGTTTAATTTATTATTAATATTATTATTATTATTATTATTATTATTATTATTATTATCATTTAGAAACATAATAAATAAAAATAAATTTTGAATTATTAACAAAATTCAACAAAAATTGAAACAAAAAATTTCATTCAACAAATTTATTGAAATATAAGATTAAAAAAAAAAAAATTAAATTAATTTATTATCGTCATTATTAATTAATTAATTTTATCATCTAAATACCTGGCAATATTGAAAATATGACCAGCGGAATTTTTCTCCTTCATAATTCTAACAGTTTCCCGAATGCAAATAGTTGGACCAATTAAATTTAAGTCGACGACGTTCCTCATATTTTCTGTCGAACTTTCTAAAAGAAAAACATTTTTTTGTCAAAGAAAAAATTTTTTAAATCATTTTTTCTTTTCAAATAATTAATTAGGAGATATTTTTTTATTTACCAACGAATAATATTAATAGTGAGCAATTAAACATTTCTTATATAAAAAGAATATTTATTAAAATAATTATTAACAATTTCCCAAGAAATATATACGAATTAAATATGGGAAATAGTAATTTTTTATTTACTGACAAATAATATTAATAGTGAATAATTAAACATTATAAAAAGAATATTTAGTAAATAATTAATAACAAAGCCAAGAAATAATTGTTCAATTTTTTACTTTTTAATTAATTTAATTTAACGAATGAAATGAATTGAATTTTTACTTTTTAATTAATTTAATTTAATGAATGAAATGAATTGAATTTTTACTTTTTAATTAATTTAATTTAATGAATGAAATGAAATGAATTTTTATTAAATTAATCTAATTTAGTGAATGAAATGAATTGAATTTTTACTTTTTAATTAATTTAATTTAACGAATGAAATGAATTGAATTTTTACTTTTTAATTAATTTAATTTAATGAATGAAACATGTATTTTGAATATAAATAGAAAAATAAATTTTTTTTTTAAAATAACATTTAAAAGAAAACATGAAAAAAAATTGACAATGAATTGAAAATAAAGAGTTGAGAAGTAAAAAAAAGAAATATATTGTTACCAATGCACAAATATTTTGTCCCAAGGGCTGCATTATTAACAAGAATATCGACGGACTTTAAATTTTCTTCAATCCATTTGAAAGAATTTAAAATATCCTCTTCCTTCGAGACATCGCATTTTATTGGAAAAAATAAATCCCTCTTATCATTAGTGAGTTGATTTTTAATTTTTTCCATATTCTCCAAACGTCTCGCCAAACCAACGACTTTGACATTTTTTTGCACAAGTGCTTTAACAATTGTTTCACCAATACCAGAACTGGCGCCAGTTATCACCGCCACTTTATTAATCCAACGTTCCATTTTTATTTCGAGAGTCAGAAGCAAACTGTGGTGCGACTTTTATATTTAAATACACATAATATAAAGAGAGAGAGAGAGAGAGACATTGGTCGTGGGAGAAAAATTATTCCCTGACATTTTCACCTTTCGAACCATAATCGAGAAGAAAAAAAAAGTACATAATAAAAAGAAAATAATTTTAGTAAAAAAAATATATATATTTGTCGTGATATTAAAATTATAATGAAAGTCATTTAAAAATGTTAAGCTGGAAATTTTTTATTGCTTATTTTTTACTATATCGTTCGATGGAAGGTTACAGTTTGTAAATTTTCTTTTTCTTTTGTAGTTCACTCTTTTTTTTTGCGGAAAATAGATAAAAGTTATTATTTTGTTGTCTCTTGTTAAAATTAATTAGAGGACAGAGAATTTTATTATTAAATTTAATAATAAAATTTTTTTTCTTGAAAATTTGAAAGAAATAATTTTTTTTCGATATTTTATTGCCGCATATATCCAGGTACGGGGGTAATTGTTACTTCTTTAACCTGAAAATAAATTTCCCATGAAAATTTATTATTATTATTATTATTACCTAGTATTATTAATTTAATATTTTATTATTTATTTATTTATTATCATTGTTAATATTATTTTTGCTTGTTAGTCAAAAATTTCAAAGCGTTTTTTGAAATCCACACTGTAAAAAGTAATTTTTAATTTGTTCACCTGAACATGCGGTGGTGTGGATAAAGCGTAAATTATACTGTCGGTAATGTCCTTCGAATCAACGTAGGGAGAATTTTCGAAAGAAATTTCCGGTGGCATTTCAGTTTTCACCAATCCAGGAAAAATAGTCTTTAAAAAAGAAAAGGAAGATGAAAAATTATTGAAAAATATAAAAAATCTAATTTAAAATAAAGTAAAAATTAATTACAAGTAAAAATTATCATTGAAAAATTTTTTTAATCTCTTCGGAACAATTTTTTTCCAATTCTCTATGAAAAATAGGAGAACACGTCATTTTTTATTTTGCAATTGAACAAAATTTGTGGAAATTGAGATTTTTTTAAGTTCGACTGCTTTGGAAGCCGAAAAGCAGGTCCCCGCGGCTCCCGAACAAGTTGAACTTTAAAAAATCCCAGTTTCCACAAATTTTATTCAATAGCAAAATAAAAAAATACGTGTTTTCCTATTTTTCAGGGAAAATTCGAAAAAAAAATTGTTCGAAATAGAAAAAATCATTTTTTCAGGAGAATTTCACCTGAAATGTCCCATGGAGAATATAAATTAAAAAAATTTTTTATTTTATTTTTTCCACTGTTTACTTACCGTCACTTTTGTATGACTTTTGACATATTTAAGTTCCAATTCGACAACTTCACTGACAGCCTTTAGGGCAAATTTACTTGGACTGTACATACTCATTGCTGTATTTTCAAAAAAGTACACACTTTGCCCGGAAATGCTGAAAACGATAATATTTCATTATTTCCTGTTTTTAGAATCAGAATTTTTTCAATTTAATAATTAATTTTGTATTATAATTTTATTATTATTATTATTAATAATATTATTAATTATTATTTTTAAATTTATTAATCAAATTATTATTGCTTAGGTACTATTTCTTATTATTTAATTATTATTTTCCTTTCTTTTTATCAACCTATGACACGTTGTAGTTAAAAATATTATTAGAAATTTTTAATCAGGTTGTTTAAACAAACAATATTATAAAATTATGATAATATTTTTTTTCCTCTTCACGGAACAATGAATTTATGAAAAATTGGTTTTACTATATAATCTATTAGGAATAATCGAAAAATAGAATTTTTAAGTAAAATTAAACTCAAATTTATTTAAATTTCGCATTTCATTTATTTTAAAACACAATTTTTGTTATTATTAAGCAAAAGACAAAGGAAACTAAAGAAACCTAACATTGGATTAAAAAAACATTACATATAATAATAGTGTAGATAAAAATGGTAAAATGTAGATAAAAGATTAGAATTTATTTAATTCAAAATTTATTTATTTAAATGGGAAGGAAAAATTTTCGAAAATAGTAGAAAAAATATGCAAAAAATGAAAACAAAATTAAACAAAGAGTGAAAAAAGAATTAAAAAAAAAATAAATACAGGAGAAACTCAAGAACGCAAGCGCAAGGAGTGGGGGCAATGAGAGTGAGAGAGAAGAATCGGAACTTCTCGCTCACTCTCATTACTCCCACTCCCTGCGCTTGGGCCGAAACGCGGCGTTACGCTACTTTTAATTTTACAATTTTAACATTGTTATAGAATCATTTTAAAAATAATTTAAAAGATAATAATAAAATTATTCTAACAAAATATTTTTAATAAATTAAAATAGTAATAAAAATAATAATTACCTGTCAATATTAATAATGTGACCGGCTGTATTATGTTTTCTCATTATTTTCACAGCCTCCCTAGTGCAGATAGTGGGGGCAATTAAATTAATATCGATAACTTTTTTAATATTCTCTGTTGAACTTTCTGAAAAAAGGAAAAAAAAATTATTCATTATAAATTAAAATTACTCTTTAGTAAAAAAAAATAACTGGAAAAATTAGTTTCGAATCAAAATAATTTTTCAATTTAGAAATTAATACTTTTAAACCAAGAAAAATTGAGGAAAAGAAGTTAAAATTAATTTGATATTTAAAAAATCGAAATTGAAAATTTGAACTAAGGAAGAATTGAGGAAAAGTAGTTAAAATTAATTTGATATTTAAAAAATCGAAATTGAAAATTTGAACTAATGAAGAATTGAGGAAAAGTAGTTAAAATTAATTTTGATATTGAAAAAATCGAAATTGAAAATTTTTAGCTACTCAGAAACAACCGAATTAAAGGAATTGAAATTACAAATTCTATTAAACTGAAAAATTCGAATGAAAAATTTTTCTATTTAAAAAAAATTCAATCAATTTAGTTGAAAAAAATTGAAAATTCTTTTAGTTGAAAAAAATTGAAAATTCTTTTAGTTGAAAAAAATTAAAAATTCTTTTAGTTGTAAAAAATTGAAAATTCTTTTAGTTGAAAAAAATTAAAAATTCTTTTAGTTGTAAAAAATTGAAAATTCTTTTAGTTGAAAAAAATTGAACCCAAGTAATTTTAAAATGAAATACAAAAATAAATAGTCCATTTACCAATCGACAAATCTGCTGTACAAACTCCAGCATTATTAACGAGAATGTCGACGGTTTTTAAATTTTTCTCAATCCATTGAAATGCTTTAACGATATCCTCCTCCTTGGCGACATCACATTTAATTGGATAAAATGAGCCCTTCTCATTTTTCAATGATTCCCTAATTTTCTCCATTTTATCAACTCGCCTCGCCAGGCCAACGACTTTGACATTTTTTCTCACCAATTCTCGCGCTAAATCCTCACCAATGCCAGAACTCGCGCCAGTTATCACTGCAACTCTATTAATCCAACGTTCCATGTTCCTTATTTGACTGTTAGCAGAAAACTGAAAAATTGTGCGAGAAAAATATTTTTTTTACTCAGAGAGCGTAATTGTTCAATTATATATTGTCGTAAAACGAGTAAAACGAGTAATTAGTAAAAGTATTTGTTCGACATTGAGTTTCAAGTGTTGTTATATTTTACAAAATGTAGAAGAATACGAAATATGGTAAATTTCTTTTTTTTTCGGCGAGGCGAAATTTTATCACTCAGTGGTCCAGTGGTTAGCGGCTCTTGACTCATAGTGCCAAAGACTTAGGTTCGAATCCTAGTGGATTTTTTTTTATTTAGATTAAAATTAAAGGGAAAAATTATTTCAAATGATGAACAAGAAATTTTTTTATTTGTAACTTTTTTTTATTATCCTTCGTTGAAGGTTTACATTTTTATTTTTTTTTAAAGTCACAATTTTTTTGTCAAACTTTTTTTTTTTAATTAAATTTTTTTTTTTAATTAATTAGTAGATAGAAAAAATAAATTTTTATGCTTAAAAATTGGTTAAGAAAATAATTTTTTCCTGTATTTTATTCGCGCATGTATCCAGGTACAGGTGTAATAGTTAGTTCTTTAATCTGAAAATAAAATTTGCCTTTATTATTAATATCATTATTTTTATTATTATTATTATTATTAAAAGACTAATTTTTTTTTCGATTTTATTATTTTGTACGGACTGTGAATACTAAATATTAGTTAACTTTTGAATTGTTTACCTGCACATGCGGGGGTGTGGATAGAACGTAAATTATACTGTCAGTAAGATCCTTCGAGTCAACGTAAGGCATATTTTTGAAAGCAATTTCTGGTGGCATTTCAGTTTTCACCAATCCAGGAAAAATGGTCTTTAAAGAAAAAGAGAAACAAGATAAAAAAAAAATTAGTGAAAAATTGAAGAAAAAAATTCTCAGGGTCACTTGAGGTGAATTTCACATTCAAAAAAATTATTTTTAACAATTTTTTTCCTATTGCTTTTGAAAAATGAGAAAACGCGTAATTTTTCTTTTTTTTATTGAACAAAATTTGTGAAAATTGGGATTTTTTTTAAGTGCAACTGCTTTGGAAGCCGAAAAGCAGGTTCCCGCGGCTGCCGAACATGTTGAACTTTAAAAAATCCCAGTTTCGACAAATTTTATTCAATAAAAAAATAAAAAAATACGTGTTTTCCTATATTTTTTATGGAAAATTCGCAAAAAAATTGTTGGAAATAAATAAGAACTTTTTTTAGGGGAATTTCACCTGAAATGTCCCATGGAGAAAGTAAATGAAAAAAATTTTTTTTAACAAGTTTTTTACGGTTTACTTACCGTCACTTTTGTGCGACTTTTGACATATTCAAGTTCCAATTCGACAACCTGACTGTGAGCCTTTAGGGCAAATTTACTTGGACTGTACATATTTAATGCCGAAACTTCGTAAAATTTCACATATAGTCCGGCAACACTGAAAAAAAATAATATTTCATTATTTTTGCGTTTTAACATTCAGAATGTTTTTTTGTTAATAGTAATTATTGTATTATTTTATTATTTATTATTATTATTATTGCTATAATGTTGTTGTTGCTATAATGATAATAATAATGAAAATAATAATTATCCTAAAAAAATAATTAATATTATAATTATTTATTGTACTATTATTATTTCTTTATTATTTACATAAAATATATAAATAAATTGTATAAGTTTTAAATTTCAGTACTAAAGTCAAAAATGAGAAACAATTCGTACAATAATTTTAAATTACTCTCTAAATTTGAATTAGTAAAAATGATTACTAATTTGAATTAGTGACTCACTTTTTGCTTTTGAATTAGTAAAATTTACTATTAAATAGTAATTTCTACTAATTTATTAGTAAAATTTACTAATAAATAGTATTTTCTACTAATTTATTAGTAAAATTTACTATTAAATAGTAATTTCTACTAATTTATTAGTAAAATTTACTAATAAATAGTAATTTCTAGTAATTTATTAGTAAAATTTACTAATTCAAAAGCAAAAAAGTCAGTCACTAATTCAAAATAATAAGCATTTTTAATAATTCAAATTTAGAGAGTATAAAAATTATTATCATTAAAAAAATTTCAGTACTTTAATTTTTTTCAAAATTTGCTTTTGAAAATAAAAATTTACGACTATCATCATTGTTTATTGATCGATAAATAAAAAATAATCAAGGAATTTTTTTTTTATAACACATTTGAGAATAAGCAAATTCGTTGACAACAGTGTGAGAAGTTATTATCACTTTCATTTATTATTTTTTATTATTTTTCACTTTTTTTTATCAACTGGTGACATTTTATGTTTGGAAGTATAATAAGAAATTTCTTATCAGGTCGTTTAAACAAGCAATTATATAAACTTAAAATTGTAAAATTTTTTCTCTCCAATTTGCAATGAATTTATGACATTTTTATATTTTTATTGTCAATTTGGAAACATTGAAATATAAGAAAAGAATAGAATTAAATATTAAAATATTAGAATAATATTAAAGTCATGGAAAAATTTTTTAAATGACAAAATAATTTTAATGGATTTAAAAAATAATAGTAAGAAAGTAATAAAAAAAAATTTTACAAATTTAAATAACAATTTAAATTTTCCCAGAATTTTTCACGAAACAATTGTCAGTTTAAGAAAATTTTTTTTCTATAAATATATAAAATACAAAATTATATAAAATTTTTTTATCTAAAATTATTTTTCAAAAATAATAGTAATAATAATAATAATAGTAATAAAAAATAATATAATTACCTGTCAATATTAATAATGTGACCAGCTGTATTATGTTTTCTCATTATTTTCACAGCCTCCCTAGTGCAGATAGTGGGGGCAATTAAATTAATATCGATAACTTTTTTAATATTCTCTGTTGAACTTTCTGAAAAATGAAACAAAAAATTATTCATTATAAATTAAAATTACTCTTTAGTAAAAAAAAGATAACTGGAAAAATTAGTTTCGAATCAAAATAATTTTTCAATTTAGAAATTAATACTTTCAAACCAAGAAAAAATTGAGGAAAAGAAGTTAAAATTAATATTTGATATTTAAAAAATCGAAATTGAAAATTTGAACTAAGGAAGAATTGAGGAAAAGTAGTTAAAATTAATTTGATATTTAAAAAATCGAAATTGAAAACTTGAACTAAGGAAGAATTGAGGAAAAGTAGTTAAAATTAATTTTGATATTGAAAAAATCGAAATTGAAAATTCTTAGCTACTCAGAAACAACCGAATTAAAGGAATTGAAATTAAAAATTCTATTAAACTGAAAAATTCGAATGAAAAATTTTTCTATTTAAAAAAAATTCAATCATAGAAATTGAAAATATGTTTGAATTAAAATAGAAAATTCTTTTAGTTGAAAAAAAATTGAAAATTCTTTTAGTTGAAAAAAATAGAAAATTCTTTTAGTTGAAAAAAATTGAAAATTCTTTTAGTTGAAAAAAATTGAACCCAAGTAATTTTAAAATGAAATACAAAAATAAATAGTCCATTTACCAATCGACAAATCTGATGTATAAACTCCAGCATTATTAACGAGAATATCGACGGTTTTTAAATTTTTCTCAATCCATTGAAATGCTTTAACGATATCCTCCTCCTTGGCGACATCGCATTTAATTGGATAAAATGAGCCCTTTTCATTTTTCAATGATTCCCTAATTTTCTCCATTTTATCAACTCGCCTCGCCAGGCCAACGACTTTGACATTTTTTCTCACCAATTCTCGCGCTAAATCCTCACCAATGCCAGAACTCGCGCCAGTTATCACTGCAACTCTATTAATCCAACGTTCCATGTTCCTTATTTGACTGTTAACAGAAAACTGAGAATTATCTCTCGACTGCTCAGCGATGAAATTCCTTTTTTTATTGAGAGAGCGTAATGTTCAATTATATATATATATATATTGTATAACGCAGGTATATACAACATTTTTGTAATACGTAATAGCGTTTTGCCATTTCACGTTCAAAGTGCATATATACATCGGCCATTGAGTTTCAAGTATTATATTTGCACAATATTGAAGAACACGAAGGATGATGATTTGCATTTTTTAATTCCTGGAGAATTTTTTCTTTTTTTTTTTTTCTTTAAGGGAAAATAATAAGTGGAAAAGTAAATTAAGTACCTTTGATGATTTTGCATTCTTTGGATATTGATATTTCGAGTAAAATAAAAGAGAATTATTAATTATTTCACTCACGTTTGTTAAATGTAGGAATAAAATTAATTTATTTATTGCTCTGCAAAAAAATACGTTTCAAATGAAAAAAAAAATTTTTACCCAAACAATTTCTTATTCTCCTAAAAGGAAACATAGTTAAAAAAAAATTTCCCCCCGAAAAATTCATTTTTTAGTCACTTTTCCCTTCGTTCTTTCTTGTTTTCGGTCGAGTGAAACATTATCACTCGGTGGTCCAGTGGTTAGCGCTCTTGACTCGTACTGCGAAAGTCCGAGGTTCGAATCCAACCACAGTTAATAGATTTTTTCCGTCATGAAAATTAGTTCGTAACGAAATATTACGTTGGCAAAATGTTTAAGTTGTCAAATACACGTAAAATAGCAAAGAAGGGTAATAAATAAATAAAAAGAATTATGATAGGTACAATAAAAAGAAAGAGTCTGAATAAGTAAATAATAAATACATAATAAATAATAAATATTTAATAAATAAATAATAAATAAGAAACAAATAATAAATAAATAATAAATAAATAAATAATAAATAAATAATAAATATTTAATAAATAAATAATAAATAAGAAACAAATAATAAAGAATTAATAAATAAATGAAAATAATATGGATCTGTAACAAATAACAATAATAATAAGTAAATAATAATAAGTAAATAAATAATAAAGAATTTTGATAAAATAATAAATACAATAAAAAGAAAAGTATCTTAATAAATAATTAAATAAGTAGTACGAAAAAATAAAAATATAATATAAAAAATTAAATTCTAGAAGAAATAATAAATATATAGCAATTAAACAACTGAAAAAATAAATAAACAAACATAACGAAAAAAATGATAAATTAATAAAAAGAATAATGAGCGAATTAGAAAATAAAGATAAATAAATTACCAAAAGAAATAGAATAAGAAATTTCGATTTGAATATAAAAACGAAATAAATAAATAAGGAAGAAATAAAGAATTAAAAAATATAATTAGAAAAATAAATAAAAAAAATAGTAAATGAATAAATAAAAAAATTAAATATTAAATGAATTAAATAAAAAAATTGAATTAAATGATAAATTTTCAAATACTTCGACAAACAATAGAAACTATTTATTTCGAACACCAAACTAAATGATTCTTTTGCATTTTTTAGAACTAAAAACTTTATATTCTATATAATAAAAAAATTTCACTTACCCAAATAAATATATTTAAAAAATAAATAAAAAGGCAAAAAACTGTTGGAAAAAATAGGATACAATTTTTAATCAATTTTAACGTTCTGATTTTAACGTTTGACAGAAATCAGTATGGAGGATGGAAAAAAAATTAAAGTTTTACTGGCGTCTATCTTCTCTCAGGCGGCACACGATAACTAAAGGGCATCAAAATATTAACATCTATCCTCAAAACGATAATTTGAAGTTTTATCAAAAATAAAAGTGTACACGCTGGGTCCTGGCATGAAGGCGAGTACACATGACGAGTGGCGCGCGCTTTTTTGAATATAATAATCATGATGAAGCAATAAAAAAATTAAACATTATTTATTATAATTAGTTAATACAATAAGTACATTGAATTATATAGAAAAACACCTTTTTTCTTGGCAAAAAATTTTTTTTATTTTTTTGCCCTTCATTTTTTTAAATTTTTCTTTTTTTTTGCATAAATTTATTTTTTCAGCATAATGGACGATGAAAGCGGTACAATCGTTAATTCCTTGATCTAAAAAATTATAAAGTTTATTGGAAAATTTTTTAGTTCATTTATTTCTATAGAAATTAATTTTTTTTTTTCATAAATTTTAGTAAATTTGAACAAAATTTTATAAACAAATTGTTTCATTATTATTATTATTATTATTCTTATTATTTAGTTTTATTTTCATAAAAAAAATTTCTTCCCTGGTCTAATAAGTTTTTCAAAAAAAAAAAAATATTTTTGAAATTTAAAAATTGAAAGAACAAAAAATTTCTTCTTTACCTGTACATTTGGTGGAGTTGATAAAACATAAATAATACTGTCGCAAACATCTTCAGCATTAAGATAAGGAAGAACATTTAACGATTCTGATGGTGCTAATGCAGTTTTCACTAAACCTGGATATATTGTCTTGAAAAAAGAGAAAAAAAAAATATTATTGTACGTATTAATAATTATTCTTTCAATATAATTCTATTCTGATTGATTATTGTTTGTACTAGGTGATAATAAATTAGTTAATAAATAAATAAATTAATAATTTTCTCAAATAAATAATTTAGCTAATAATGAAATGAATAAATAAATAAACAAATTAATTAGTTAATGAACAAATGGATAAATAAGTAAATTAATAAATAAATTAGTTAATTAATAAACAAATAAATAAATTAATAAACAAATTAATTAATTGATAAACAAATGAATAAAAAAACAAATAAACAACATTGTTAATAAATAAATAAATAAATAAATTAGTTAATTATTAAACGAATGAATAAATGAATAAACAAATTAATTAACTGATAAACAAATGAATGAATAAATAAATAAATTAGTTTAATGGAAAAAAATAAGGAAATAAACAAATAAATAAATTTGTTAATAAATAAATTAATAAATAAATTAGTTAATTAATAAACGACTGGATGAATAAACAAAAAAATAAGTAAATTAGTTAACTAATAAACAAATGATTAAATAAACTAATTGATTAACTTTCATTAGTAAACAATTATATAAATAATAATTTAAACAATACTGTAAACAAAATATTAAAAAATAGTTTTTATATAAAACAAAACTTACCGTCATTTTTGTTTTATTGTTAACGTGTTCTAATTCAAGTTCGACCACTTGACTCATGGCCTTAAGGGCAAATTTACTCGGACTATACATATTGAACGCATTATTGTTGAAAAATATAATATTTTGGCCCAAAATACTAAAAACAATTGAAAATTTTTTTTTTATACAAAAAAATCGAAACCAATTATTTTTTTTTCACTTTTTAGATAAATATTTAGTGAATATTATATAATTGAGTCATTAATGCTAAAAATGAAATTAAATAAAAAAATATGTTAATTTAATTATTCAATTGAAAGAAAATCACCTGTTTATGTTAATAATATGACCGGCTACGTTATTTTTCCTCATAATTTTCACCGCCTCTCTGGTACAAATTGTGGGGCCAATTAAATTTACATCAATAACACTTCTTAATTGCTCCGTTGTGCTCTCTTTAAAAAAAATTATTGTTTTTTATTTAATAAATAAATAAATAATTAAATATACGAAAAAAAATTAGTAATTTGTTAAAAAAGGAATTAATTGCAAAAAATTGAATTAAATAAATGTTTTTGAAAAAATAAATAAAAATAAATAATTTTCGCCAAAATAAATAAAGAAAAAAATAAAATAAATACAGAAGAAAAAATTAAAAAAAAAAAATTCATGTCACTGATAAAATGGGAAATTAAAAAAAATCTAAATAAATAGAATTTTTATTTTCCATACCAATACACAAATTTTCCGTTATGACTCCAGCATTATTAATGAGAATATGAATGGATTTTAAATTTTTCTCAATCCATTGAAATGCATTTACTATTTCATTTTCCTTGCTGAGATCACATTTTATTGGATAAAAAACACCCTGTTCATTATTAAAGTTAATTTTCATTTTTTCAATTCTCCTCGCTAAGCCAACGACTTTAATATTTTTTTTCATTAAAGCCTTTACAAGGGCTTCACCAATTCCAGAACTTGCGCCAGTCACCACTGCAATTTTATTATTCCAACGATCCATTTTTTTTTTTTTTTGACAAAAGTTAAGAGACCACTGAGAAAATTTTTTTTTACATTTCGATATTTATATTTTCTTTGCTTTTATATTTTTAGATTTTATATTCAGGTCTTGTGTGCGATTACATATAGAATTATGGAAAACTAGGTGATTACTTGTAATGTAAATTTAAATTTAAAATTTAGAATTTTTATTAATTTCTACAAAATATGCAAGGAGAGATTTAATTTCTATTATTTTTTTAGTTGAATAGTAATTTACAAGTTGGAATTAATATTAATTATAATATTTTGTAATGTTATAATCATTTTATAATAATAATAATAAAAATAATAATAAATAATAATAATAAAAATAAAATAATAATAATAATAAAGAAAACAATAATAATAACAATAATGATAATAATAATAATAAAAATAATAATAGTAATAATTTTAGCGCGTTTATAAATATTTACAGCAAGACATTTTTTATTAATTTTTTGCTGCTCGAAACTAAAAGGTTTATAGTTAAAAATAGAATTTTATAGTTTTTAAATTGCAAATTGTTTTAATGTTTACCAATTGCGATAGTACGATATTAGATAAAATAGAAAAAAAAAATTTGTCGACTCATTTTCATTACATCATTATAGGAAAAATGAGGAAGTAAAAGATTTTTTTCAAAAATTATTGTAAAAAGAAAAACTTTAATAAATGATTGTAAATTTATTTAAATAATGAATTATTCATATTTTAGAAATTTTATTTATTTTTAGTTTTTTACTATTTTGTACGTTTACTGTCTTGCACATTTAATTAATGATTAATTATTATTTTTTAAACACTTATATTTTACTTCATGTTTATTTAAATATTACACGTGAAGCGCTACTGGTGAATTTTTCCTTAAAAAATTTTTCATATGTTTGAAACAATTTTTTTTTCGAATTCCCACTGAAAAATAAGAAAACACGTATTTTTTTATTTTCTTATTAAATAAAATTTGTGGAAGTTGTGATTTTTTTAAGTTCAACTGCTTCGGAAGCCGATGAAACGTCGCGCGGCTTCCGAAGCAGTTGAACTTAAAAAAATCACAACTTCCACAAATATTATTTAATAAGAAAATAAAAAAATACGTGTTTTCTTATTTTTCACAGAAAATTTCAGAAATAAATTAATTTTAACTAAGAATAAAATTTCTAAATAGTAGAGAAGAAATTTTGGCTGATTTTTCAATTAAAAAATACTTTCACATATTTCTTTTTTTGTTTTGCAGTTTGAGAAAAAAACAAATTTATTCAATTTGCGTAATGTTACAAATTACAAATTTGGTATAATAAATAATATTCAAATTTTATTAACATGTGAATAGAAATTTAAGCAAAAAAATTTTTTTTTTCATTTGCGTTGATAACCAGGAACTGGAGTAATTGTAAGTTCCTTAATCTGAAAATAATAATAATAATTTTTTATATAACTGGAAGTATTTCTTTAGTTAATTATGTCATAATTATATTATTTTCTTAAATTTAATTATTAATTTTATTTCACTATTTATATTAATGATAATTTTGGATTACCTGAACATGTGGAGGTGTGGACAGAGCGTAAATAATTCCATCGACAATATCTTCAGCCTCAACGTAGGGAATTACTTTAAATGCCTCCTCTGGTGGCATATCCGTCTTGACCAGCCCAGGGCAAATTGTCTGGGAAAAAGTAAAAATTCGTCTTAAATTAATGAATTCCAAATAAATAATTAAGTAAAATTAAGGAATTTAGTAAATTAATTGAAATTAAAAAAAATTAGGTAAATTCATTAAATGAAATTAGGAAATTTAATTAACTAAATAAAATTAAGAAATTTAGTTAATGAAATAAAATTAGGAAATTTAGTACTTGTGCGATAGTCACAGTCGTTAAGGCACTTGAAGTAGTACAAAAGCTCAGGGTTCGATTCCCCTCGTGGGAGTTTTAATTATTTTCTTTGCTTTTTTAATTTTTTTTCCAAATTAAAATTTTTAATTAATTAAAGTAATGAAACTGTTTATTTATATTAGAAAATTGTTTCCATTCTTGTTTTCTTTAAAATTTAATTCGAAATTGAATGACATTTTTTTTTTTTTTTTTTTAAATAAACTTACAGTAACTTTTGTCGCACTTTTAACATGTTGAAGTTCTAATTCAACCACTTGACTCAAGGCCTTCTGGGCAAATTTACTTGGACTGTACATATTGAAACTGGAATTATTAAAAAATCCAACAGTTTGTCCCGCAATACTGAAAAATAATAAAAATTCATTAATTCTTTTTTTTTGCAAATAAAAATTTTCTTTCTCGAAAAATTATGAAAATAAAAAATCATTAATTCTTTTTTTGAAAATGAAAATTTTCTTTCAATTATTTATTTAATTCTTTTTTTGTTGAAAATAAAAATTTTCTTTCTACAATCATTAACTATTTTCATTAAATGAAAATATTTTTTAGTAAAAGAAAATATGAAAATTTTCTTTAACCAATTTATTAATCCTTTTTTTGTTGTAAATGAATATTTTGTTTTTAAAATTTATTTTAATGAAAATTCATGAACTATTTTCGTTAAATGAAAATATTTTTTGGTAAAAGAAGACATGAATATTTTCTTTCAACAATTTATTAATCCTTTTTTTGTTGCAAAAGAAAATTTGCTTTTTAAAATTTATTTAAATAAAAATTGATTAACTATTTTCATTAAATGAAAATATTTTTTAGTAAAAGAAAATATGAAAATTTTCTTTCAACAATTTATTAATCCTTTTTTTGTTGCAAAAGAAAATTTTCTTTTTAAAATTTATTTAAATAAAAATTGATTAACTTTTTTCATTAAATGAAAATATTTTTTAGTAAATGTATAAAAAATTCCTTAAATTAATTTGAATGAATGAAAATTTTCTTTTGGAAATTTATCAAAATAAAAATAGAATTGTATTAAAATAGAGAAAATAATTACCTGTTAATGTTAATAATATGACCGGCTGTGTTATTTGCTCTCATTATTTTCGCAGCTTCCCTCGTACAGAGTGCTGTACCAATTAAATTTACATCGATAACTTTTTTCAAATTTTCCGTTGAACTTTCTGTAGAAAAAAATTTTTTTTTTTTGTTATTCTATATTAAAAAGAGTTTTTTTTTGTTACTCTATATTAAAAAGAATTTTTTTTTTGTTATTCTATATTCAAAAAAAAATTTTTTTTTATTCTGTATTAAAAAAAAATAAAAAGTAAATTTTTTCCCCCTCTAATGATGGGAATTTTGAAAAGAAAAAATTTCGGTTCTCGTACCAATGCACAAATCTGATGTTAAAACAGCGGCATTATTAACGAGAATGTCGACAGTCTTTAAATTTTTTTCAATCCATTGAAAAGCAGTGAGAATATCATTTTCCTTGGAGACATCACACTTTATTGGATAGAATGCACCTTTTTGATTTTTGAGATTATTTTTTATTTTCTCCATATTCTCAATTCTTCTTGCCAGACCAACGACTTTGACATTATTTTTCACTAATTCCTTAACTAGAGATTCACCAATTCCAGAACTGGCACCAGTCACAACTGCAACTTTATTATTCCAACGATCCATCTTGTCTGGTTGTTAATAGTGTTCTGGATGTATTTTATTCAATGACGAGTCTAATTTTATTTGCAATTGAATGCGTTACAACCTACTATGTATACATATATATAAAGTTGTTTCATAATATTATCGTCAAGTAGAAAAAAACTTGACTGTAGTTTACATTTTAATACAGATGCATTTTTTTCGTAAATTTAATTTTTCTTAAAAATTGAAATTGTGCTAATTTTTCGATACATTATAATTAGATTTAAATAGTTTTATTTTTAAGTAAAAATTTTTCTAATGTATTTATTTATTACTATTTTTATTGTTATTTGTTACAGATCCATATTTTTTTCATTTATTTATTAAATATTTATTATTAAATATTTATTATTTATTATTTATTATTTATTATTTATTATTTATTATTTATTATTTATTATTTATTATTTATTATTTAATACAGATTTATATTACTTTCATTTATTAAGGTATTATTTCTCTTTTATTTATTTGTTAAATATTTATTATTTATTTATTATTTGTTTGGTATTTATATAATATTTATTTGTTACTTATTTATCATTTGTTTGTTATTTCATCATTATTAATTTATTAGCTTTATTTATTTCAATTGTTTATATTTATTTATTAGCTCTATTTATTTTAATTGTTTATATTTATTTATTTAGTCACAGCCATTAATAATCTCACATAATTTATTTATCCATTTATTTACTTCCATTCGTTATTTACCCTTTTTTACCTATTTTTTACGTTTTTGACATTTTCTTAATTTCTTATTACTTTTCTTTACTTGTATTTCTTTTATTTATAGTTCAATATTATATTTATTTAAATATTAGTTTTTATACTATTTTATAATATTATTTTTTTCTTTCAACAAATTTCAAGTGGAATTAAATTTTTCGGAGAAAAAAATCTCACTGGGCCCGGGATTCGAAACCACGTCGATGGGAATAGAAGTCGAGAGCGTTAACCACTGGGCTATGAAGCGAATAATGTTTAGAATGCTTAGAACTTATGGTTATCATTCGTTGGAATAGAAAATAGTGTTAAAGAGAATAATTTTTTTTGTAGCAAACCAATGCTAAATGAAAATTCATTACTAAATGAATTTTTTTTTACTTTTTTGAAAGAGAAGGAAAAGAAAACTATTTTTAAACGACATTGAGTGGAAAATCATTTTTGACATGCAACTCACAATGTCATAATGATTTGCAATAATTTTATTGGCTATCTACAAGTGCAATGACAATGTTATATAGTAAATTCACAACTGTTATTAATCTGTATAAAATGCAATTAGTAATTACGCATGATTACACAGCATTATTTTTTTAATGATAAACGAATGGAAAAAATACATTGTATAGAATCGAGGGAAAAATATTATTTTTATGTATTTTTTAATTAACTTTTTTTATAATTTACAATTATTTATATAATTTTTATAATAACAATGCTTTTGTATATTATATTAGTAGTGATAAATATTTATTATTATTATTATTATTATTATTATTATTATTATTATTATTATTATTATTATTAATACTTATTAATAAAAATATTTATTTATTATACTCTCGGCGGAAAATTCATATCAAAATAATTTCTAATTTAAAAAAATCAACTCTTTATACTCGTTCATTATTCTCATCACGATGATTTTCATTTTTTTTATCACGTAAATTTTGTAATGAATTTGTGTATAATTATTTTTAACTATATATAATTGTATATAATTTTACATTGCCTATTAATACATATTAATGCAAAAACTATTAAATTACTAGTCCTATAAATAAGTCGAAAAATGCGAAAAAAATTTTACAATCAGACAAGATGGATCGTTGGATAAATAAAGTTGCAGTTGTGACTGGTGCCAGTTCTGGAATTGGTGAAGATTTAGTTAAAGAATTGGTGAAAAAAAATGTCAACGTTATTGGATTGGCGAGAAGAATTGAAAATATGGAAAAAATTAAAAATACCGTGAAAAATGAAAAAGGTACATTCCATCCGATAAAGTGTGATCTCAGTAAGGAGGAGGATATAATTAATGCATTTCAATGGATAAAGAAAAATTTTCAAACAGTCGATATTCTTGTTAATAATGCTGGATATGTGGATTTTGGCCTAACAATTGGTAAAAAAACGTGTTTTTTCTTCATTATTTTATTTATAGAAATATAAAAGAAAATTCCATAGGGGGAAAAAAATTGATATGATATTTTATAAATAAAAAAAGTTAATTTTTACACAAATTTTGTTCTGTTTTTGAGTATTTTTATTACTTTCGAACATTATCGCTTCGTGGTCTAGTGGTTAACGTTCTTGGCTCGTATTCACAGAGGCCAAGGTTCGAATCCTGGCAGCAATGAAATTTTTTTCACTGTATCTTTTAATGTGAGATTTAAATGTAGTAAAATATTAAAATATATCAAAATAGAGTGCAATAATAAATATGAGTAAATAAACAATTAACTAAATAAACAAATATACAAAAATTATTGATTAGAATTAAAATTATTAAAGTTAAATAAATAAAATTTTAATTTTAGTAATTAATGTAATTTAGAAAATTGAAATTCTTTCACTTTCGTATTTTGTGTAGAAAGTTCAACCGAAATTTTAAAAAATCATGTTGATGTAAATTTAATGGGACCTACACTCTGTACCAGAGAGACTGCGAAATTAATGAGAGCAAATAATACAGCTGGTCATATTATTAACATTAACAGGTAATTTCTTTTAAATAATTAAATATTTAAGTTGAATCAAGTTCATTTCGTTTTAATTAAATCAAAAAAAGATGAAATAAATGTCAAGTTACTTTAAATTTAGATAAATTAAATTTAACTTCCAGTAATTTAATTAAATTAATTAATTAATTATTATTAATTCTTGTTAATTATTTTTCATTTAATTTACCTAATTTTTTTTAAATATTTCAACATTTTAAATTGAATTATTAAAAAAAAAAATTAAGTAAAATAATTCGAAGAAAAATTCGAAATTCGACAGTTAGTGGAAAATATTATTTATTATTGACAGAAAAATATTTTCAGTATTTTGGGGCAAAATGTTACACTTTTCGTTACTTCAGTAATGAATTTGTACAGTCCAACGAAATTCGCTCTTAAAGCTTTGAGTCAAGTTGTTGAATTGGAACTTGAATATGTTAAAAGTCCGACAAAAGTCACTGTAAGTTTGTGTATTTTTAAAAAAATTATTATCAAAAATAAAAAAAAATTTATGTGATACTTTTTGGAAAATTTGTTTTTCTCTCTATTTTTATTAGACAATTTTCCCTGGGCTGGTCAAGACGGATATGCCACCAGAGGAAGCATTTAATCGAATTCCCTACGTTGATGTTAAAGATATTAGCGAGGCAATTATTTATGTTCTGTCCACACCTCCACATGTTCAGGTAAATTATTTTAAAAAAAAACTTAAAATAATTTTTCTTATATTAATAATTTTTAAAAGAATGTTTAAATAATTTTTCTTATATTAATAATTGTAAAAAAAAAATCTTAAAATAATTTTTTATATATTAATAATTTTATTATAAATTATATTGTTTAATTTAAATATTAAAAATAAATAAGCGTGGAAAAATTATATTTTTTTCAGATAAAAGAACTCACAATTACTCCAGTTCCTGGTTATCAACGTAAATAAAAAAAAAATAATGACATTTTTTTTTTAGATATTTTAGTACTAAAATTAAAAATTGTAAAAGTGATTTTAATATTTAATTTGAAAAAATATTTTTTTTTAAATAAAATTTTATTTTCAAACGTGGAAAATAGTGTGGTATGTTTTCTCAATAAACAAATAACCTTGATAGTTGCGATGATTTGTAGAAACGATTTATCTCCTTATTTTTCTAAAGTAATGTAATGAATGTGAGTCGACAACTATTTTGCCTCATTGTAACTAAAATATCGTTCCATCATTGAAATGAATTAAAATTAATTATTAGGTAAATTTGTGTAGATTTTTATTTTATAAACAATTCCGCAAAAAAATATTGTTCAGGAAAAATAAAATTTGTGACAATTTCACCTGGAATGACCCATACAGACTTTTTTCAAATATATTTGAAAATATATTTGTGAATATATTTTCAAATATTTTTTGCTGTTTTAAATTATTTCTATTATATATGTTTTTTATTAATTAAATATTTATTGAATATATTTATTTATTTATATAATTAATTAACTTCTTTTTTACTTTCTTTTCTTGTTTTTTTTATTTTATTTTCGTATTTTTATCGTATTTCGTATTTTTCTGTTTTATTTTCGCTCGTAACTAGCGAGTGGTGTGATTGTTAATTCCTTTATCTGTAAAAAAATACGATTTTTTATTCTTTTCTTTTTGGTTTGTAAAAACTTGTGAAACAATATTAATTTATTTAAGTAATAAAAATTGTGTTGTTTTTTCATCGTCAATCTAATTACAATTTTGCAATTATAATCATAATTTTTTATTTTAATTATAATTGTAATTTTTTAAATTCAAAATTAAATTTTTTAATTAAAAATTTAATTTGTAAATTGAAATTTAATGTTTAAATTAAAACTTAAATTTTTTAATTATAATTCTATTAAAATATAAATTAAAAATTTCAATGTTTAAATTCAAAATTCAATTTGTAAATTAAAACTTAAATTTTTAAATTATAATTCTATTAGAATATAAATTAAAAATTTCAATGTTTAAATTAGAAATTCAATTTGTAAATTAAAACTTAAGTTTTTAAATTATAATTCTATGAAAATAAACAATTTTGATTAATTTTCATTAACTATAATTAAAAAATATAATTACCTGAACATGAGGAGGAGTTTTTAAAGCATAAATAATAGCCTGGCAAATATCCTCAGGATCAATGAAAGATGTTTGTCCAAACAAATCATCAGGTGGCATTTCAGTTTTTACCAGTCCCGGAAAAATTGACTTTGCAATAAAATAATAAAAACAATTTTATTAAAAATCAAAAACAAAGTAATTGAAATTTTTTTTTTTATTTAAATTAAAAAATCTTACCGTAACTTTTGTACAATTTTTCGCTTCTTCTAATTTCATTTCAGTAACATTACTCATTTGCTTTAAAGCAAATTTACTTGGACTATAAATATTAAATGTTGTATTATTCCAAAACGGAACTCTGTGACCTGACATACTGATGGAAAAAAATTAAACATTAAAGAACAAAGAATTAAAATTTTTAATAATTAATTACTCATAAATCAATATTGCAAATCAAATTTTTATTATTATTCATGGAATATATGAAAAAATATATATAAAATATAAATAATATATAAAGAATATATAAAACTATAATTAATAATGATGAATATTTAAAAAAAAATTATTTATATTTTCCAAAAGTTTGCATATGATTAAAAAATAGAAAAATTATACCTATTGATATAAATAATGTGTCCGTCAATGTTATTTGCCCTCATTATTCTGACAGCTTCTCTGGTACAGATAGTAGGGGCAATTAAATTAACATCTAAAATATTTTTCAAATTTTCTGCCGTACTGTCTGCAAAGTTAAATTAAAAAATAATAAAACAATTTTTACAAAAAAAAAATTAGAGAATAAATTTTCGCTTAAAAAAATTAGAAAATAATGCAAAATTGCAAATAAAAATATTAATAACAATTTAAATGTTAATTTAATTAAATAATAATTGTGTGTTTGTGAATAAAAGTGATAGTGATATTTTCATCTTCATCAAATTATAAAAAAAAAAATTTATCTTTAAATTTTTTCAAAACTGAAAGCGATATAGAGACACTAAGTGTTAGCTCAGATTTAAATTGTAAGAATAAAATAAAAGTTTGTTAATAATAAAATAATTAGCAAGGAAAAAAAAAATTTTAATAAATGAATAATTTTTCTTTTTAATTTTTAAAAACTAATAAAATAAGTAAAATATAATCAAATAAAAGAAAAAATATGAATAGTATGTAAATAAAGGTAAAATTCATAAAGAAAGGGTAATGTACAAAAAAAAAAAAATTGTTTCGAATTAAAAATTAATTTTTTTATGTACCAATGAGAAATTCAGGTGTAGTGATACCGGCATTATTAACGAGAATATTAATCGTTTTGAAATTCTTCTCAATCCAATGAAATGCAAGGAGAATATCGTCCTCATTACTGAGATCACATTTTATTGGATAAAATTCACCCCTCTCATTTTTGAGAGAAATTTTCAATTTTTTCATATTTTCCATTCTTCTCGCTAAGCCAAAAACATGAATATTATTTTTCACCAATGCCTTTACTAATTCGTGACCAATTCCAGAACTTGCTCCAGTTACCAAGGCAAATTTATTATTCCAACGTTCCATCTTGTTTAAGAATTAAAACTGCACTGAATATATCATCATGTTCAATTGATGTCGTCACACTTTTATCATTGCATATTTCTACATTGTATATGTATATATGTGTGTGTGTGTGTGTCTATGAAAAAAATTTATTATTTATAAACAAAAAATATTTCTTTCAAGAATTAAACCTTTCTTAATTATAATGGAAGAAAGAATACTTTGTTTTTAAAAAGGAAATATTTGAAAAAATATTTTTACACTCATTTATTATTTGTAACTATGTAGATACAATTTTTTTTTTCTTTTTTGACAGTTTCGAAATGTAGAACAATTCAGAATTATATATAATAAGAATGGTAACAGGAACAATTAAATCTAATAACAAATCAAACAATTAACAATTAAAACTTATAATAATTAAAAACTAATAACATGAAGAATTGTAATGATAAACAATAGAAATTGTATAATAGGAAATTATTATCAAAAATGTAATAAAAATTATCGAGATTAATACGTGCGATCTAGTATAGCTGAGTGTTCTTACAACTTAAAAACAGCGTTCATTTTGAATATCCATTTTATTCAGATGGAATTTTGATAATTTTAATTACTATTATAATTATTAATTAAAATAAAATAAAACACTAGATCAGTTCGTCGTGACAAGTTAATAAAGAATTTTCTAGAAAATTCTGACAATATCACTTTGAAGACTGTTTGAGAATTCGTGGCTATTAAAAGCAGTGACTTGAAAAACGTACGATTCTTCTGGTTTCAATTCAGGAACATGGAAAATAAGAAAACTTGTTTTATAATAAATGTGATGAAAATATACCAAACTCAAGTCGTTTATGTTAAATGTCGTGATAACAAAGCCTGTGATTTCATTTTCTGGATTATTTTCGAATTTTAGAGACGCTGTTGTCTTATCAACAGTCAGTTCAATGTTTCCGATAAGATTCTGTCTTTGGCCTATAGAAAATGAAGTGAAGGATTAGAAAGTGTATCTCAAAAGAGTATCTAAAAAGTGTTTCTCAAAAGAGTTTTTCAAAAGAGTCTCTCAACATATTTAACACCATTTTAAATGCACAATTAATTCCATTTTCTTTATGAAACAATTAAATCATGCATTTATCTTGTTGATGAATTTGGAATTCATTTGAAAAAATATTTTTTACCTGATAGCTCTGAGGTCTTCACATCGGCATGCATTTCATAGTCTGCATTCGACACATTTAAGGGAATTAACTCAAAATGATAATTCCTTCCTGGAGTAAGTCCAACAGCTGGAAGTGATGATGAATATAATATATTATAAAAATCTTCAGTAGCATTTGTATTGGAAATGGTGGCCTTTACTGCATATGCTGATGCGACAGCATTTTTTGGGTTGTTCCATTTAAAATGGACAGTTGTGTCCTTGGATTGATATACTGTGAAATTAGTAGGTAATGCTGCGGAATCTGCAACTATTATTATCATTATTTGTTACTTGAAGTAAGCATTAAGAATGAAGAAAATTCTTTTCTTATAAATAAAGATTGTAATGAATCGTTGGATAAGGAAATTTAAAAATTAGAATTCAAAATTTTTGAAATTTAAATCTATCTTGACTTTGGATAATTTGCAATTCTTTATTTTAATTTTGAAATATGAAATTTCTATTCTTTGGGTGAAGAAATTAATTAATTGCATTTCATTTTCTGTAGATTATAATAAGATATAGTAAGTTAGTGTTAGCAATAATGCAGAAAATGAGAAAATTTTTTTCTTTTTCAAACATACCAGATTTAGGTTCAGATCTAAAATTTGTTGCAATACTGGAAGAGTTTCCTCGACTATTGAATGATGTGACTTTTATTTGAAATTCATTGTCTTCTTGAAAGTAGTATATATATTTTGGGGAATTTGAAGTGTCAAAAACTCGCGTGTCATTTATAATTAAATCATGTTTGGTAATTAAAAGATAATATCCTGTGATGGTCTCACTTCCGGATGGTCTCTTCCATTCGATCATCATGCTTCTTACATGCTTCATTTTTGAAACTTTCAAGTTTGTAGGACTATTAGGTATACCTGCAAAGTGCATTATAAATAATTTTCTCAAAATACTTATTTTTCTGTTTGATTTCCAATTACTAATGTTTGTTTATTTCCCCAACGAAATTTCAACAACAAGCAACAAAGTTGTGGTATCATCCATCAAGGAAAAAAAACAGTTTAAAAAAAAACCTGGCGTTAAGTTTAATTACAATTATTTCCTATAAGAACTCATCGTTACAGTAGAAAAAGGAAAGTTAGGATTATGCTTTCTAGTACAATTTAAATGAGTAATTTTTTATCAAGAGATTTGAAGGAACGTTCAAAAATTGATTTTTGGAGAAAGATCTTTTGGGAAAAGTCGAAAGAAGAGCATTAGTTTGTTCCTTTGTAATTTTTAGTGTTTAAATATTTATTGTATTTACCATTGGCATTTTTTGTTGTGATAGCTTTACTGTTGACAGTAAAGTTCTTCCCTGAATTATAAACCTGGAAGTTGTACTGTGTTCCCGGCTGGAGATCTTTGACAATATATTCCGGAAAATCTTGAAATGATATCACATTTTCGATTTTGTTATGTCTTTGGACAATGTAATGTACATTACCGTATGAACGTCTCGGTTTCGTCCATTTTAATTGGACGGATGTATCAGTAATATTAGACACAATCAGTGCGTCTTTAATGTTAAAATTGATTTTTTCGATTATACCTGCAAAATGAAAAAGTTAATGTTAAATTTTCACGTATTTCTTCATCAAATCAAAAGCGCAGGAGAATTGAAAGAAAACAGGAATCCGAAACAGTGTATATTCAAATATACTCACTTATTTTATCTACATAAGATGCAGTTTTAAGTTCTGGAGTTTTTGTTGTTGTTTTTGTTGTTGTTGTGTTTGTTGCTGTTGATGGTTGTGTTGTTGTTTTTGTTGTTGTTGTGTTTGTTGCTGTTGATGGTTGTGTTGTTGTTGATGGTTGTGTTGTTGTTGATGGTTGTGTTGTTGTTGATGGTTGTGTTGTTGTTGATGGTTGTGTTGTTGTTGATGGTTGTGTTGCTGTTGATGGTTGTGTTGTTGTTGATGGTTGTGTTGTTGTTGATGGTTGTGTTGTTGTTGATGATGGTTTATGTGTTACTGGTACTTGTAGTGCTGTAGGTTGTACTTCGGTAGAAGTTGATGGAGTTTCACGGAATAAATAGAAAGAGCCTATTCCACCTCCCAATAAGATTGAGAATAGAATCGTACTGCAAAAAATTTAAGAAAATAAATTTTTTTTAATATTACACAATAAATACTGCCTTTGAAACTCGTTAATTAATTTTTAAATGTCCTCATCATTACTTACCATAGCCAGCGAAAATCCATTTTTGTCAAATAAATAAAAAACCTTTTTATTCGGTCAACTATTTTCACAAAACTTTAATGACACGTTTTTTTTCAAAATTGAAAATGAAATTTACCCAAAATATTCTTCCTATTTATAGACAATTTTTTTGACATTGAATTCAAATGAGCAACAGACCAATAGGGTACCTACATGCACATGATATTGATTGGCTAAAGGAATATTATTTACCAATAAAATTAAACAGTTAATATTGTAAAATAATCTGACTCGCGTGTTTTCACTCTTTTTTTTTATCAAGTGCATAAATGTTTTCGACGTATTGCACAAAGAATTTTGGAAAAATAGAAGAAAAAATGTATTAGACACATTGATAAATTTTCAAGGTTAAACTATATTAAATGTATAAATTTTTATGTAAAAGATACTTAATATTTCTTGATGTATGAAAAGATTTTAGAGTATTTTTCACTTAAAGTAAAAAATATATCATACTAATAATATTTAAATAATTATTTTTTTAATTTTTAGGTAACCTCAGGTATTTAATAACAGTGTACTTCGTTATTAGTTCGGAGTAAAAATATTTATTAGAATGTAGGTGAACAATAAGTCTACCAAATTAAATTAAATTGAATGTAAATTGAATGAAAATTTTTCTATATTTAGACTAATAGTTGCATTTAAAGATTTCAACCATTTTTTTTATTGCTTTTGCTCACAACTGTTTTCCTAATATAAATAGAAAAAAAAATGTGTAAATTTTTTTTTACAAAAAATAACGTAATGTTTTAGGAAAGAATTTTTGAAAGAAAAAGAAGTTAAGTTTTAAATAATTTATTTAAAAATATTGCAAGTTAATTGTAATTACTGTAAATAATTAACAGATAGTATAACAAATTATAATTATAAATAATAAAAATTTTAATAGCAAATTATATTATCAAACATGTAATAAAAATGACTCAGATGAAATGAGAAAAAGATTTAAATTTTGAAATAATTTATTTAATAATATTTCAAATTAATTGTAATACAATTTTGCTGGTGATTCCACAGTTGTGCAGATTCTGGTTCTGGTTTTATTTCTGGTCTTGGTTCTTGTTCTAAATTAAACGAGTCTCCGAAAATCTATTACTGGTTCATTTTCATGAGTTGGTTTTTCTGTTGCTTTTGAAGATGGTTGTGATGTTGGTAATGGTTGTGGTTGTGTAGGTAGTTCTGCTTCGATAGAAGTTGATGGAGTTTTACAGAAGGAACAGAAAAAGCTTATTCCACCTCCCAATAAAAGTGAGAATAGAATCGTACTGCAAAAAATTTAAGAAAATAAATTTTTTTTAATATTACACAATAAATACTGCCTTTGAAACTCGTTAATTAATTTTTAAATGTCCTCATCATTAGTTACCATAGCCAGCGATAATCCATTTTTGTCGCAAATATATAAAAAAAAACGTTTTTTTTCTATCAACTATTATCACAAAACTTTAATGACACGTTTTTTCAAAATTGAAAATGAAATTTACCCAAAATATTCTTCCTATTTATAGACAATTTTTTTGACATTGAATTCAAATGAGCAACAGACCAATAGGGTACCTACATGCACATGATATTGATTGGCTAAAGGAATATTATTTACCAATAAAATTAAACAGTTAATATTGTAAAATAATCTGACTCGTGTGTTTTCACTCTTTTTCTTTATCAAGTGCATAAATGTTTTCAACGTATTGCACAAAGAATTTTGGAAAAATAGAAGAAAAAATGTATTAGACACATTGATAAATTTTCAAGGTTAAACTATATTAAATGTATAAATTTTTATGTAAAAGATACTTAATATTTCTTGATGTATGAAAAGATTTTAGAGTATTTTTCACTTAAAGTAAAAAATATAACATACTAATAATATTTAAATAATTATTTTTTTAATTTTTAGGTAACCTCAGGTATTTAATAACAGTGTACTTCGTTATTAGTTCGGAGTAAAAATATTTATTAGAATGTAGGTGAACAATAAGTCTACCAAATTAAATTAAATTGAATGTAAATTGAATGAAAATTTTTCTATATTTAGACTAATAGTTGCATTTAAAGATTTCAACCATTTTTTTTATTGCTTTTGCTCACAACTGTTTTCCTAATATAAATAGAAAAAAATGTGTAAATTTTTTTTTACAAAAAATAACGTAATGTTTTAGGAAAGAATTTTTGAAAGAAAAAGAAATTAAGTTTTAAATAATTTATTTAAAAATATTGCAAGTTAATTGTAATTACTGTAAATAATTAACAGATAGTATAACAAATTATAATTATAAATAATAAAAATTTTAATAGCAAATTATATTATCAAACATGTAATGAAAATGACTTAGATGAAATGAGAAAATGATGTTAATTTTGAAATAATTTATTTAATAATATTTCAAATTAATTGTAATACAATTTTGCTGGTGATTGCACAGTTGTGCAGATTCTGGTTCTGGTTAATAGTTATACATGCGCAGTAGTGTATTTAGTGTATTTTATTCAGTTTTTTTAAATATTGTTTGACAAATCGAAAATATGCAGATATTTTTTTATGATATGTAATAAAATAATATTTGAAATTTTTTTTTAATCATTATTAATAAATAAATTTTGTTTATTATATGCTATTTTATAACAAATTTCTCTTGACTGGTCTAAATTATGCAAATTTTTCTCCTTTTCATTTCATTTTAATTCAATTATTATTGCTTCCTCATATAGAGGAAGTATTGTAATACCAAAATTTTTCAAGTTGGATTTTTTAACATATCTTTATGTTATTTGACCTCATGAGTTAAATTAAAAATGTCATTCTGTGTGTATGTGTGAGTAAAAATCACATTTTCATAAATATCTCCAAATTATGAAGAGCTTTTGAGCTGAATTTTTTTTAAATTGTAGGTCTCACCTACGGAAATAAAGTAAAAAAAAACGTTTTTTGTCCATAACTTTAAAAAAATGTTAAGATACCTATTAATGTTTAATTTAATATTATTAATTATTATTAATAATATATTTACAATTTTCATAAATAAATGAATTTAAAACGGTTTCAATTGTTTATAGAAAAATTTAACTTGAAACACTAAAAACAAGTTGTAAATAAGATGTTCATTACATGAACATCTTGCTTCCTCTTTACTCCCATGAAGCAAAAATTTGCTTCCTCGTGGAGGAAAATTGGAAAATTATATTTAATTTTTTTCTAATACAATTTAACATTTAGAAAATCAAGTTCAATCGTTTTCATGAAGAGAATAAAATTTTATTGTACACTAATACAATGCAAAATAAAGAAAAAAAAATTTTTGAATACCTCTATTTTAATAAAACTATCCAAGAGAAATCAATTATTAAAAAAAATATGTAATAAAATTCTACGCAAAAGTTTAACTATTTTTATAAAATAATAATAAAACTCAACGCAGAATTTCAATTATTTTTAATACTATTTTAATCTAATTCCTTCAAAAATGTAACTATATTCTTAACAATTTTATTAAAATTCGTCAAAGGAATTGAATTATTTTTTATTATTCAAAAAATAATTTACTTTTGTATTTTAATAATTGAATTATGGTGGGGCAAGATAGCACCAAACGAAAAAAAACGAAAAAACAAAAACTTGACGCTACGAAAGACACCACCGCAGAAACCAATAAAACCGTAGATACCGAAACAAGTTCCGGAAGTAATACTGAACTCATTGATGACGTTAACACCGATATCGACATGTCAGACAAATCAGATAAATAAATCGAATAAAACTATATTTTAAAAGATTGTGAAAAATTAAAAAATGACGTATTCGTATTTCGTATTTGACATAACTAAATTATGAGTTAAAAAATCATTAATAAGAACAAACGTTCTATTTATCTTTTTTTGCTTTTTATTTTTATTTCAAATCAGGTCTCTTCTTCTTCAGAAAAAATACAAATTTACATAAATTGTTACTTTACAAAAGTCATGATAATTAAAGAAAAAGACAAACAGAAATTATAGTTATTTTTTTGTTTTATTTTCAAAGATAGAATAATTGATTATATTGAAAAATCATTAATAAGAAGAAACGTTTCTTATTATCCTTTTTATTTTTCTATTTTAACGTTGTCTCCTCTTGCACTGAAAAAATACAAATTTACATAATTTTCATTATATTCTTTGATTATTAATTCAGACAACAAACTTTTTGCCATGATAATTAAAGAAACAAGTTGTTCATTTCATGACCATTTCGCTTCCTCAAAATATAATAAACCAATTGCTTAATTTAATTTTAATATGTTAAGGTAATATTTCAAAAAACGCAAAATTTGAATTTTTTGTGAAAAAGAAAAATATTGATTAATTTTATAAATTTTGATGAAATGTTCACTTTGTATATATCAATCGATTCGTTTTCTTGTAAGGAATGTAATTTTGAGAATAATTTATGAAAATATTAAGAAACAAAAAAGTTATTTAAAAAAATACAAAAAAATTTTTTTTTTAATTTTGAAAAAATTGTATAAAAAAAATTTTGTGGATAAATTTGAAAATCCTTGTGTCAGATTTTAGGTATTAATGCCTGCAATAAACCTGCAAAATTTCAGGGCAATCCATTAAAATTTGTTAGAGATAATTTGTACACAATTACTATTTTAAATAATATAAATTTATATCCTCGAAATATTATTTTCCTCAGAACTCAAGCCAGCAAAAGCATTTAAAAATACGTACTTTACGAACAGGAAATCTATCAATTTCTTCATGCTTTACAATATTTAAAGATGACCGAGTGATAATTAAATGTTTTCCTAAAATTCTCATTTAAATCATTTATTTGTAATAACTTTTGAAAAATTCTTTGAGATTTTTAAATAAAGTCAATGATTGTTTAATATTTTAACTAAAATTCATTTTTAAATCAACTTTTATTAAAAAATCCTTTAAAAAATTCAATTATTTAAATAAAAAATAAATAAAAATTTATTGAATAATTAATTGTTTCTTAAAAATTTTAAATTTAATTTCCATAAGTTAGTTCTTGTTTGCTTTTTTCGTTTCTTAACTTTTTTAAAATAATATTTTATTTTTTAAATTAATGTACTGAAAATTATTGAATCATTGCAAAGAATTTTATCAAATTATTGTTATTATTCGAATTATTTCGAAGAATATTAAATAAAAATTGAGAATAATTGAACTGCATCAAAGAATTTTATAAAAATTTTGAAAATTGTAATTCAATTCTTTTGATGGATTTCTTAATTTCTTTAAATTTTTTTTAATAAATTGAGTTTCATTAACAGTTTTAATTTGAAATTTTTAAAAGTAATTAAATTGTATGAATAATTTTTGTTTAGTTTTTGAAAATAATTAAATTATTAGAAAGAATATGTTTAAATCTTTTGAAAATAGTCCACTTTTTAAAATAATTTTCATTGAAAATTTTTAAAATAATTAAATTAAAAAAAATTGTTTATAACTTTTTAAAATAATCGTGTCTTTTAATAAGTATAGTTAAATATTTGATTATTGGAGTTTATTAAAATTGTATTGAAATACCTGAGAAGAAATGTATTATTTATAAAAAAAAATCTAATTCTTGAACTTTCTTAAAAATTGTTAAATCGAATTAAAAAAATTAAATCTTTTTGTGAAATTTGAATAAAAATTTCTTGAAAATAAAATTTACTTTTTGCAAAAATTTTTACTTTTTATAAAAATAATAAAACTCTTTTCGAATTTTTTTAATTCTGATTATGAATTTATTATAAAATTCGTTTTTAAAAATAAAATTTTTTTATATTCATAATAATAATAATAAATCGAACATCACGTTCCGCGCGTGTATCACATGCTAGAAATATAATAATAATTAACAATATACAAAATGTTTATATTTCAGATGCAGATGGAGAATATTCATAAAAATTGATCAACAAAAAAAAGACTATTTAAGTTTAGTTTAAAAATAATTTTTTTATTTATTTATAATTAAATAAAAGTTTCCTTAAAACATTATAATCAAAAAATAAAAAGTTTATTTTTTTCTTCCTTTTCCAAAAAAAATGAAATTCTATAATAGTTGGAATAAAACAATTTTAATAAAATTATTGAAAAAAATAAATAAATTCAATATAAAAAAAATTTACTTCAATATAAAATTTATTTTAATATTTCTATTTATATTATTTAAAAAAAAATTTTTAATTTATTTGCTTTTGTTATTTTTTTATCTTAAATTATGATTAATTGGAAACTTAAAAAAAGAAAATAAATTTGAAAAAAAAAATTTTCAAAAAAAATACGAAACTACACTGATTTTCTATTTAGTTTTGTTTAAATTTGACCTCCAAAACATAATAATCATCCCTGTTTTGTTTTGAGTCTGGAACCGCAACTTAATTGCCAGTCCTTTTAGTTTTGTTGCCAGCACCAAAACTAAATACAGAGACCTTTTAGTTTCGTTGCCAAAAACCAAAACTAAATGCAAGGGTCTTTTAGTTTTGATTCCTGATGCAAAACTAAATACAGGGGTCCTTTTAGTTTTGATTCCTGATCCAAAACTTAATACAGGGGACCTTTTAGTTTTCATTCCTGCACCAAAACTGAACTAAAACTTTAGTTTTTATTTAGTTTCGAAGCCATCCCTGTATATAATAAAATCTTATTCTTTGCATCAAGACGAATCGATTGATGTATAAAAAGAATATCTTTTATCAGCATTAATAGAATTAAATAAAATGAAAAAATTTACCTTAAGTATAGTCCGAATATATTGTTTCCGGACTATCTTCTGGTTCCTGAACATATTCTGTTTCCAGACCATCTTTTTGTTTCCAGCCATCATCGTATTTTGTTAATGGTTGTGTTGTTGTTGTTGTTGTTGTTGTTGTTGTTGTTGATGGTGTTACTGGTACTTGTAGTGCTGTAGGTTGTACTTCGGTAGAAGTTGTTGGAGTTTTACAGAAGAAACAGAAAAAGCTTATTCCACCTCCCAATAAAAGTGAGAATAGAATCGTACTGCAAAAAATTTAAGAAAATTAATTTTTTTTAATATTACACAATAAATACTGCCTTTGAAACTCGTTAATTAATTTTTAAATGTCCTCATCATTAGTTACAATAGCCAGCGATAATCCATTTTTGTCGCAAATATATATAAAAAAAAACGTTTTTTTTCTATCAACTATTATCACAAAACTTGAATGACACGTTTTTTTCAAAATTGAAAATGAAATTAACCCAAAATATTTTTTCTATTTATAGACAATTTTTTTTGACATTGAATTCAAATGAGCAACAGACCAATAGGGTACCTACATGCACATGATATTGATTGGCTAAAGGAACATTATTTTTCATTTAAATTAAACAGTAAATATTGTAAAATAATCTGACTCGCGTGTTTTCACTCTTTTTTTTTTTATCAAGTGCATAAATGTTTTCAACGTATTGCACAAAGAATTTTGGAAAAAATGTATTATATACATTAGAATTTTTCAAGGACAAACATTATTAAAAGTTTTTATTTAAAAAATGCTTAATTTTAATTAATGTAAGAAAAAACTTTTATTTACTTGTCATTTAAAGTAATAAAAAGTACAAAATACGAATAATATTTAAATAAATATTTTCTTAATATTCGAATTAAGTAATAATAATAATAATTCGAATAATATTTTAAAAAATAGTGTATTGTCATTTTATTGTTTAAAAATTGAAATGCTATTATATAATAGTATTAAGTTAAGTTATTTATAGTTTTTTAATGAAATGAAAACTCTAGGATGTATTTTCCTTGGGGGGGGGGGGGAAGTTAATAAACTTATTCACACAGCGAATATTAATTATAGAACGAGAATTGACAATTCAAGATTTAGCCTTGCGAGTATGGAAAATACGAGGAGCGAGTTGTTGGTGACACGAGTTTCACTGGTAATTCGATTTCTATTCGCGAAACACAATTGGGTATCAGCGCTGTCCCGTATTGCGTGTCAATTTTCAAAATTCAATTCACAATATGTCAGCGATGATATTATGAAATATATCCTTTTCTCAATTAACGAAACAATAATTAGAGAAAAAAATTTGTTTCCACCCAATTTTCCTTCATATTTCATTTGTAAATAAAGTAATTTAGAAAATCCAATTTTTTAACTGAGTTAAAATTAATGATTAATTTTTTTTTTGAATGAATTGGAGAAAAATGAAACAATTGTCTAATTTAACTTTCTGCTTTACATTTGAAATATCAAGTTTCAAGTTTTGTAATAGTAATGTATTGACTGGGCGATTAGTTCCTAGAAAAAATATTCTTAGAATGTAGAAGTGGGGGTAAGAGAGTGTCTTCTTTCCTTCTCGCACTCGCGGTGCACGAATTTCCTCGATTTTGATTGGACACCCCCTTCTCCTCGTCTTGAAACATATAAAAGAAGGCTCCTCATTCTCAACTCCTCAGTTCGTCAGCATCGCTCCTTCTGGAAACATTGGAAAAGTTATCTATTACAATAAAGACGAACTTCTATAATAAATTAACAACAATTAATAATAATTTATTTTTTTTCATTTAATATATTCCTCATTCCTTTATTTATATAAAAAAAAGAAGGATTTTTAAAAAATATTTCTCTCCCTCTATAAATATATATAACCAACAAGAAATTGAATCTCGATTCGATTCAATGGACATTAAAGAGAGAACTTATCCGTTTCGTTGGAAAACTCGATCTGTGAAGAGGAGTAATATACGAATTGCTATTTATTGAGAATTTTTTCCCAACTTGGGGGAAGAAAAAAAAAGGCGATTCTATGAGAGGGAGAAGAAAAAAAGGTAAGAACTTGATCACGTGGAGAATTGTCCGAGTACGAGACAGAGCACTTTATATCGGGATTTTCCCCGAAGGAAACGTGCAGCGGTTAGTCCTCGGGAAAAGCAGAACACTATGTCGCTAATGCCGGGCACGTTCGCAGGATCAGAATTTCTCCACTGAGATTGCCCTTTCCACGAAAACCCCCTTCCCCTGTTCCTTTAACCACCGTACTGACTGGACCCTCTCGCAAAATTTACATGACAACTATAGAGCCACACACTCGGGAATTAGACTCAAAGGACATTGCCTAACAATTTCCCATTCATTTTCCCCCTCCTTTTTCTTTTCATTTTTCTAATTTCGTTATGAAAAATTTTGTTAATTGTAATAAAAATTTATTTGTTTCTAGATAAAAAATTATTTATTTAAATTAAACTTTAATTATTTCTATAAAACTTTATGTATTTAAATCAAACTTTATGTACTTAAGTAAAACATAATTTATTGAAATGAAATTTTTTGACGAATAATCATTTTTTTTTACAAATAGTTTTGTTAACTATTTTTAATTTTATAAATTTAAATTTTTACATTCCTTTTATAAATACTCTGTTTTTTTTATTTATTGAAATAAATAAAGTTTTATTTAAATATATAAAGTTTTATATAAATAAATAAAGTTTTATATAAATTAGAAATAAAACAGAAATAAAACTTTACTTATTTATATAAAACTTTATTTATTTATATAAAACGTTATATATTTAAATGAAACTTTATTTATTTCAAAAAATAAAAAAAACAGAGTATTTATAAAAGGAATGTAAAAATTTAAATTTATAAAATTAAAAATAGTTAACAAAACAAAAAATAAAAAAAACAGAGTATTTATAAAAGGAATGTAAAAATTTAAATTTATAAAATTAAAAATAGTTAACAAAACTATTTGTAAAAAAAAAGATTATTCGTCAAAAAGTGAATTTGTTTTTTCTAAATTCACTTAGTTGCAATTAAGGTCAGGGATAAAGATAATATAAAAATATTTATTTTAATAAAAAAAACGAACCTCAGTTTAAAGTATATATATAAACAAATCAATGTTACATTTATAAAAGTGAAAAGCTTCCACATCCATCTTTTTAATAAAGGGTCATTATAATCTCAGTCATTTTTTTTTCTAATCGACAAGTCTAATCAATCTTCTAAAGTTTATTTTACAAAATTTTTCCAACAAAATTGTTTATAATTAAAAAAAAAGTATTTGATTAATTATTGATTTTTCATCCCTCTCTCTTTTCTCTTTATTAAGCTCTTATATGTGTCACTCCGAAATGTCCATATAAAAAAAAAAAATTTTTTTCCCAAAAAAATATGGTCCTGACTACACAAATCAACTCGAATGTATATAAGTTCTCGAAGCACTCGACTGAACTGAGATAATCCATTGACTCAATTCAGACCGTTTCCATATATATATATATATCCTATCTCAACAGTCACGCTACTACAACCCCTTTCAAATTTCATCGTTATATTATAAAAATAAACAACAATAATTTTATTTCCCTACATGAAGGGAAAAGAAATTGTTTTCTTTCCTTTTTCTAAATTTTAATAAATGTTGGAAAGAATTATTTTAAAAGAAAATTTTGAAAAAAAAAATTAGAAAAATATTTCTTTTTCTAAAGTTATTTTTTATTTTGATCATAAAGAAAAATTTATTTAAAACGAACCTGGCGCTAAAACGTAATCTGTTCTTTTACAGTAAACAATAAAATTTATATGTCTTGCAGAATTTTTTTCCTAATTTTAATAAATATGAAAAACATTATTTCAAAAGAAAATTAAAAGAAAATTATTTCTTTTTTCTAAAGTAATTTTTTTATTTTTATCATAAAGAAAAATGTTTATATAAAACGAACCTGGCGCTAAAACGTAATTTAGAACAAACAATATAACATTTACAAGTGGAGTAGAAATTTTATTTTTTCTCAATTTTTCCAAATCGAGAATAAATTATTCAGAAACAAAAATTTTATACTTTTTATTTCGCATGAAAGTAAATTTATAGTTTAAAAGATTTCGTGTTTTAAACAGAATGTTTTTATTCAAAAAGAATTACATTCAAACTATTTTTATTTATTTAAATTTTTCTATTTTTCAATAAAAGAAATTTTTGAGATACCCAAGTTCGGTAAATTTAAAGAAATTTTTTTTTTATATAGTATTTAAAGAAAAAAAATCTATCCTCTTCGGAAAAAAATTTTCTTATATATTTAAAGAAAAAAAAAAAATTCTTTCCCCTTTCGAAAAAAATTGTATGTATATAGAAAAGATAAAAAAAAATGAGATTGGAAACAAATCGAAGAGGAAATTACAAACTGTCGATTCTCTCCTTTATAAGAAAAAAGTTTGACATTTCATTCCAATTTTCATTGATCTTAAAAAAAAAAAAAATATCAAAAAGTTTCATTCTCTAAGGATTTGTTTTAGCCATTTAAAAAATTTCGGATTAGATTTTACAAAGAGATGGAGCTTTTAAAAAATTGTTGACCGATTTAGAAATTGGAGAACAAAATTAACTTGGGGAAAAAAGCAAATAAAACTTATGTGAATTTTTTTTGATAACTTTTTTTCACAGTTCAAAAAAAAACGTATGCAACTAGGGAAAAAATATTTTGTTTGGAAAATTGGGAAAAGATTATTTCTTTTGTTTTGACAGCTTGGAAAATATGTGATTTACTATTTAGAAAGTATGATTTAACTTTGACCAATATGTGTGTCTGGAGTCCCATGCGAATTGAACTTAGACATGCACCTCAATTTCACCGAAATGAGATGGTAATGTAAGCAGGAAACAAGGACAAAGTGGTGACTTTGGCTATTGGAATCATTTTGTATATCTAATATCCCTAACCTGTTGTTTATCTCGATTTACAATGGGACGAATTTTCTCCCCTATTTCTGAAAGATAAACTCTGATTTCTTTTTAGATTTCAATTTCTTCATAGAATCTACAATGGTAAATTAACACTTTAGCAAAGTTAACAATTTTTTAAAAATCCTAATTGATTTTTATATTTTGTTTGTAGATTGAAAAAATTGTTTGTACCCTTACAAACTGTTTGATATTTAAAATTCGTTTCTTGTAGAAAAAATTATTTTTCATATTTAATTTTTTTTTCCTAGAGTAATACTTTTTTTTCCATTTTTAAATTTTCTTTTGCCTAGAGAAATAATTTTATTTCGAATAGATAAAGTAGTTAGGCAAGATTCATTGTTATTTATCATTGTTTATCGAATTGTATTGAAAAATGATTTTTTTTTTTCATATACAGCAGTACTTGAGGGCAAATTGAAGTAAATCTTGAAATCGTGGATATGCATATTCAAATTTAATGGAATATCAGATTCGTTATAAATACACTTAGATGGTTGCAAACACTTGATTTTGAATTGGAATGCCTCGTTAAGGGGGTAACCTCTGATTGAGGAAAAGCGAGCACAGAAGGCCCCTCGATATCTACCCCAAACTCACTGACCTAATTCAAATTTAGATCGACATTCGCAGATGCGTTCATGTCTCCTCTCTTGTCTCTAATATCTCTTCCACCTCTCGTCTTCGAAATCTATAGCTTGAAAATTAGAAATCCTTTTGGTAAACACCACTTTATGTGAGTTCATTATCTCCTCAGATAACAATTCTTCGAATTCTATTTTCAAAAAGAATTTTTAATTCCTCAGGTTGTGCCAAGTTGGTACCCAAATTGACCCAAGAATTTAATCTTTAGATGTTTAAACTTAATTATAATAAAAATTTTTTATTTAAAAATAATCTGGCGCAAAAGGGTTACTTACAATCGTTCCGAGGGTGAAAACTAATTTTTCATTTCGTGGAAGAACGTAACAATTTAGAGACAAAATAAATCCTTAAAATAGTAAAACAAAGTAAGTGAATCAAAGTTATAAGATTGTATTTTCGAAGAAAGTTTCAATTCCTTAGATGGTGGCAAAGTGGTACCCACATTGTACCACTTTGTACCACTTTTTAACATCTTTAGATGTTTAAAACTTAATTATAATAAAAAGTAGTTATTTAAAAATAACCTAGCGCAAAAGGGTTACTCACATAGAATAGAACAATTAATGAATCAAAGTCATAGGAACAAGACAAACTTATATAAATTTAATATTAAAATAATAGTTGCCATAAACCTACTTATAGAACCTTATGGGTTACAAGAAATGTATGTCAATAAATAAATTAAGCAAAGAAGAAAAATTCCCTCTTTTCATTTTGTTTCAAATATTTGTAAAATAAAAAATATTAATTAAAGAATATGGGGGGGGTGAATTTTAGAAATAAATCAATTGATACATTTTGAGAAATACTTTATTATCTAACAGAATTATTTTAGAATTTAAACTTTCAAATTCTCGAAGTAATTGTACATTCTACAATCCATAGCGCCAGGTTTGTTTCAAATAACCATTTTTCGAAGAAGAAATTAAAAGAATGTTTTTTTTTCTAAATCCACTATATTTTAGATAAATAATTAATTTTTTGGATAAATAATAATATTATTTCTAGTGACAGTGGGTTTAAATTTTGTTGACCCACATAATAAATTATTAATAATGCGGAAGCGTAAATGAGAATTTCCTCTCGTGCTAAACATCTTAATCATTTCGCAATTGTTGGAGGGAATACATAGTTATAATCACAACACATGTGACACACATGGAAAGGACTGTAATTTGAAATGTTACTCTCATGAGGATGATTCAATCTATTCAGTGATTTGCATGACTTTATATAATTCCCCCTTTCATTTTAAACAATGGGAATAGTTTCCTTCAAGTCAAAAAGCCTTTAAGTTATAATGTCGCCAACCATTATGTTTGACTGTCTTCATCTTCTCATGTTTATGCAGACCACATGCGACGAAAGCTCTCCCTTCTTTTAAAATTTAAAATATCAGAAAAGACTTTGTTAACATTGAATTAAATTTATTTTTAACTTTTATTACATTTAAATTAACATTTATAAAATTAAAATTAACTTTTATTAAATAATTAATTAAAATTAACTTTTTTTAAAATTAGAATTATGTTTTACTCTACAAGGATTCAGTTATAAATACAGTTTTCCTTTTGATCTCTAATTAATGCAATGAGCATCTTTATCTTTGATGTCGGATAATGAAAGTGAGTTATGCAATAGAAGATAAACTTAGTAGAAGAATACAGTTATGGGGGGGTAGAGGGCGAAAATTTACCGTGAGCCGCGCCTGAGTGGGCAGCCAATCAGCGCCCGGGAGTCCCCACTACCGCGGGAAATTCGGTCCCAGCGATCCCCACTCCGCCTGACTTGGTATATAAACCACCGCTCACCTCTAAATTTCTCAGACCATACGCTTCGCTTTATCCAATCGGTAAATCTTCTCCTCTTCAAAAATAACATGTCCTTCGGTTACAAGAAATAAGAAATCATCGAAACAAATAAAAATGAACAACAATAAATTTAACGATCCTGTTTTACGTTGTAAAAATAAATCCGCGGATGGAAAAACATATTTGTAATCAAGTGTACCGGATGTAATGGTGTATAAAAGACACACAAACACATGTTAGACATCGCGTACATTATCCATCATCTCTCTGTCTCTCTCTTTCTTGGTGCAAAAAGAAAAATCATCGTTTTTTTGATCTTTGTCACACGACACGATATTTCTCAGACCACTAAAAAATGTAAATCACTGTCCTCGATGCTGCTTCACTTCTCTTGTCCGTGTCGCAACCTCCTCCTCCTCCCCCACCCTTTGCTTCAACACTCTAATGCACTTTTAATTAAATCGTTAAATCCATACCCCTAGAGGGAAAATCTTTTATCGGACGCGACCCAACAATTCTTCAGCACTTTCAAAGAGACCTCGTAATTAAAGCGTTGCTTAGCAATAAGTGAAGGTGTCACCATATAGACAAACGCCTCTTTTTTAACTAAATTTTAATAAAAAAAAAAAAAATTTAATTTTCTTTTTTTCTGTTCTCTTGTTTTTTCGGGTCATGTTTGTTGAAGTAGAATAGGAGTAAAAAGTAGAAAATATAAAATGTATTCTGGTAATTGATAGAGTAATGGTAATTAAATAATGTAACCTAATAATATAAAATAATTTAAAAAAATAATAAATAAATAATTAGCTAATAATAAATAATTTTAAATACACTTACAAAAAATTATTCTAATATAAAAATAAGAATTATTTTTTCTTTAAATTTTACTTTCCCTAACTTCTGTTAAAATACAATTATTTAATTTCTACTTTTCATTTATTGCAAAGCAGATAATTTCTCTTTCACACTTTTTTCAAATTAATAAAATTAAAATAATCTTACTACAGTATCGTCCTTAAATTTGAATCTAAAAACAATATAAATTACTTATTAAATTGCGCAAATAATTGGAAAACATAATTTAGATATTCGTCAGTTAAGTGAAAATATTTTAAAATTTATCAAGTACTCTATATTTCAAACGTTAATAAAAAATTGACGAGGCTAATAATCGATATCAATTAATATTAATTGTAGAGAGAAGGAACAAAATAGAAAAAAAAATTAGATTCTAAAATTCTCGATAATGTTAATTTTCTTTTATATCGTACAAAAAACAGTTCTAATCAATAGTTATGCAGTAATTAATAGTCAATCACCTGTTAATAATCGATCGACAATAATGAGCAATCAACTAAAAATGAATTATTAATCGCAATTTTTATGCTGCAGATAGTAATTTAATTTATAGTTAATGTTTAATATGTTTTTTAAAAAAAATTTGTTGGTAGAAATAAAATTTTTAATTTTATGTAAGTTTATTTTTATAATTAAAAATCTATCTTGATTTTAAAAAATATATTTTTATTTTCTTTCGCCAGGTTCGTTTTAAATAAATTCTGCATATTTACAAAATTAAATTATATTTTAAAATATAATGAAATAAAATATGTAAAATAATTGCAATATTTTAAAATAACATTTTCAAACTTAAAATAGCGCCAGGTTCGTTTTAAATAAATCCTTTTTCATTTTTACAAATTACAATTTAAAAAAAAATATATTTTTTTTTAAACTTTTAATAGCGCCAGGTTCGTTTTATATAAAATTTTTTCTGTATTTACAAATCGCAATTTTTTAAAATAAAATAAACTTTTCAAACTTATTAAAGCGTGAGGTTCGTTTTAAATAAATTTTTCTGCTTATTTACAAAATTAAATTATATTTTAAAATATAATAAAATAAAATATGTAAAATAATATTTTAAAACTGAAAATAGCGTCAGTTTCGTTTTAAATAAATTCTTTTTCATTTTTACAAATTGCAATATTTTAAAAAGCAATAACATAAAATTTGAAAAATTTACAATAGCGCCAGGTTCGTTTTAAATAAATCGATTTCCATTTTTACAAATTACAATTTAAAAAAAATATATATTTTTTAAACTTTTAATAGCGCCAGGTTCGTTTTATATAAAATTTTTTCTGTATTTACAAATTGCAATTTTTTAAAATAAAATAAACTTTTCAAACTTATTAAAGCGTGAGGTTCGTTTTAAATAAATTTTTCTGCTTATTTACAAAATTATATTATATTTTAAAATAAAATAAAATATGTAAAATAATATTTTAAAATTGGAAATAGCGTCAGGTTCGTATTATATAATTTTTTTTCCTTATTTACAAATTGCAATATTTTAAAAAGCAGTAAAATAAAATTTGAAAATTTACAAAAGCGCCAGGTTCGTTTTTAATAACTCCTTTTTCCTTATTTACAAATAGACCAAAAAATTCACCTCTCAATTATTTTCATAAAATTTTATTCTTGAAATCTTTGGGAAATCTAGAAAAATTACATTTTTCAGTAAAAATAATTAAAGTAAATAATAATTTCCACTATTATTTCCAATATTCACGAATATATAAGAAACAAATAATATTGAAAATGATTATCGAAAATTGGAGGATCACAAGGCGAGAAGAAAAAAAAAGAAAAAATGAAAAAGAAATGTAAGTGAGAATAAGCGTCACTCAATGAGTACGAAAAGGAAGTGGGAGGAAAGGAAGAAGGGAAGAGGGGGGACGCTTCTGAATATCGCTGATAGAGCTGGATTCAAGCATGTACTTCATACCGAATTTCTGCGAGTAACCTCTGTCCTCTTTCGCCTTCCCTCTCTCTCTTGATCGTCAAAGTCGTTTTAATGCCCGACAAAAAAGCAGGAAAAAAAGAAACCCTGGCATATCTCTCATCTCGTGTCTTTTGACTCTTTTTCTTTTGAACCCACCCGCATATAATGTGTAATTTTGTAAGTTAATTTTCTTTTGTAAACTTTTAAACTGTTGCAAAATGTAAATATATATTTTTTTATTAGATATTATCTTCCATTTTGGCAAAGAATTTCTCGCTCTCATAGAATCATAAGGTTTGGTTTGATTTTTTGTGTCTGATTGGTTGATATTTAAAACATGGTGGAAGGGGAACGTAAGCGCCGAGAGTGGGGGCAATGAGTGTGAGAGAGAAAGAGCGGTTTTTCCTTCTCGCACTCACGGTCCCCCCCCCCACTTCGACGCTGGGCACTAGTTCTCAGAAGTCACTGTAAACAAGCAGCAAACTGACAGTGTTTTGCGCGCTCAGTATTTTAATATTTAAAATTATTTAATATTTATTTTTTAACAAATTTTACAGTAAATATCTTTAGTAACAGTACATTTATTTTCACGGTAATAAAATTATATTTTTTTATTTGTTTGGTGCAAACAAAAAAGGGTGAGTTTTTTTTTACATTTTTGTGACAGATATTTTAGTCTGAAATTGTTAAAAAAAATGAAATTAACTGTTTGCTGTCGTTTTCATTAAAATTATTAAAATTTTCTTTAACAATGGATAAAATTCGAAATGTGAATTTGAGGAGAAAAATGAATATAATGCTTTCTTGACTTTAAAAAAGTTTTTTGAAAAGATCCATTGTTGACACTGCATTAGATGCTTGAATCTTTAGCTCCCTGGAGTTTCCCCTCAATAATGGGATTATCGATATTAGAGAGCCGAATTGGGTTATTAAAATCCCACACATAAACTCCAAATCAAAGCTCAAGGAATTGAAAGGAACATCATTTGGGCGTGGGATTTATGGTGAATTGCTTACAAGTTTCATTGTTTTATTGTAATCAATTTTTTTTAACATTTAAAAAAATTTAATTATTTTTTTTAATATTTAAAAAAATTAAATTCATTTTTTCATACATTTAAAAAAATGTTAATTAAATAATTAATAAAAAAAAACTTCAAAATTATTTTAACCTGCAAAGAAAATGAATCCTAAAATTAGGAACATAATTTTTTATTTGAGAAAAAAAGTTATCCTTCAATGACAAAAATTATTTTTTTCTGCTTATTTCGTAGCTTATGAATTTTTATTAAATTTAGAAACAAAATTTAAAATAAATGGAAATAAAAACAGTTATAATTGAAAAGAAAAAATATCTAATTTATACTATTTATAAATATTAAAAATTGGTTATTTAAAACAAACCTGGCGCTAATATAATGTTTAACAAACATTTTCTAAAAATATATTTCTATATTAATAGAAACATTGACGAAATTAAAATTCAAAACAAGTAAAAATATAATTATAAATATTAAAAAATTGTTATTTAAAACAAACCTGGCGCTAAAATAATGTTTAACAAACATTTCCTAAAAATATATTTCTATATTAAAAGAAACATTGACGAAATTAAAATTCAAGATAAGTGAAAATATTTATAAATATTAAAAAACGGTTATTTAAAAGAAACCTGGCGCTAATTTCTATAAGAAAAAAATGGTCGATTTTAAAAATCAAGACAACTGAGAATAATTTTTACAGACGAGAACAGAAATGTAAAAATACATCATTTATGGGAAAAATCGATGAATTAAATATTTATTTGAAAAGTAAAAAAGAAAAAGTTTGAAATCGAAGGAAAATGATAAATGGGAGGGTATTTGAAAATAGAGGAGGGGGCGACGTAGGGGATGTTTGAGAGCAAGGGGGTAGCAGCAGCAGCTATCACTCGTCAGCTGTCCTCGTAGAAATCCACCACCAGTGCGCGTCGTGGCATCGCCACGTGCTTTTCGTGGTGACATTGCTACCCACGCGACACTTTAGTGCAAAAATTTCGTTTGAAAAAAATAATTCTTTTTTGAATTAAAAATATTTATAAATTAAATAAAAAAAAAAAAAAAATTAAGTTTTTTTCATTACCCTTTTTTTGTATTTTCAAATTTCTTTAATCTCTCCTCCGTCGTAAAAGAGGTAAAACAAATTCAAACTCAGGTTTCTAAACATTTTGGTAATTTAACAAAAACAGGAAAAAAAATTTTTATTAACAAATTATTATGGAGAAAAATTATTTTTTTTATTTGATTTTGAAACTTCGAAATTTTTTCCACGTTTTTTAATTATAGAAACAATTTTGTTTTAATAGAAACATTCTGTTTTACAAACGTATTTTATTTATTTTACTTGCTTTATTACGTTCTAATTTTTTTGCAAAATTTTAAATTCAGTTTAAAATTAAAATAGTTTCAACATTACAAAATTATAATTCACTAAAAATAGACAACACTTCTATATTTTTTCTTTATTTTTTGATTATCTTTTAAAAATAAAAATTTAATACAAAAATTTAAGTGTTTCTTTAGAACCAAAAAAATAATAAGAAAACTAGAGAAAATTGATAATTAAAAATTAAATGTAGAAAAAATACCGCAAAAAGAATATTACATAATATTCTACAAATAAGAAAGTGTTGCTTACAGAAAAAAAAATTTCGCAAAAAGTGACCTGTGATTTAAAAAAAAATTATTTTGCACAAAAAAACACGAGTGAAATTTTGTATTGTTTTTAGAAAAAAAAAAAATAGTGCAACGTGACAAGAGTTTCTTTTCTTTATAAATATAACGACTTCTACCGCAAACAATAAGATTTTCCTCTCTATAAAGTATGACAAAAGTGAACAAGCGGAAATGTGATTCCGTTTACTTTTTCCACAAATGTCTGACAATTTAATGAAAACATTTTTTCCGCTTGTCAACAAGAGTAAGAAATTATTTGAAAAAAAATATGTATTCCTGACCTCGAAATCAAAAATCAAAACGAAGAAAATAGTTGCAAATTTCTCATATATTGTATAAATAATTGCCAAAGCAAAATGAATGTGAAATTATTCGGAAGGACAAATCTGGGCACAGGACATCTACAAAACGTAAGAAATATGTAATTTATTTAATTAATTAGAAAAAAAAATATTATTTTGAATTTGAAATTCAAGACAAATTGTGATTTATATTTTTATAGATGTCAATTTTTATAAAATTGCATATAGAAAATTTATATAAAAAAATTTATTATAAAATTATATATAAAAAATTTATATAAAAACAATTTATTATAAAATTATTTATATGTAAAATAACAAATAAATATTAACATATGAATATTAAAATACTTTTTTAATATTTAAATACAAATTTTAGAGAAGAAAAAATTTATAATATTAATAATTTCTATAAGATAGAGAGCCAGAGTTGAAAATTATTTTTTAATTTAATGTACATATATAATATTTTTGGTTGAAATTTAAAAAATATTTTTGACAAAAGAATTCTGGGAAATTTCATCTTTTTTATAAACGTACATAACAAAAAAGTACGTATCCAAAACTTCCTTTTACTCTCGGCTTTCCTTTTTAATAAGCTCTTCATCTCATACTCTCGTATAACGCAGATTTATAATCCTCCGGACATAATCATTTACCATAAATTTTCTTTTCTTAATTTAATCATATATAGATTTTATTTTCTAAAAGGAAAACTACCGGGGAAATATTTTTTACTACATTTTTAATAGAAAACTAAATAAATATTTATATATAAAAAAATACATTATCTATTTATAAATAAAAATAATTGTTTATATATTAATGTTAAAAATAGAAATAATTTTTTTTATTTATAAAATAGTTATATTTATTTACAACTGAAAAAAAATATTATGTATCACTAAAAATAAATGTTCCTAAAATAATGCTATAAACATACATTTTTTTATTAACAAAATAATATTTATTAACAACCAAAAAAAAAATATTTGCAACTTATTAAAAGAAAAAGAATTAATTAACGTTCCTCTTCTTTGTCCTGTAGAATTTCCAAGCAAGAAAAAAAATTCAAAAGACAAATGAAAAATAATTTAAAAAAAAAGAAAAGTAAAGTAAGTCAAGAGATTTATAAATTTATAATATTGATAATACATTTCTGAGATACAAAAAAAAATTACTCGCGAATATTCAGCGATCGCTAAATAGCAACAAACTTTTATTATGAAAGTTGTATTTAGTGAGGAAACTTACCCCCTCATCCCTTACTCTCACTGTATTGAAAAAAAAAATTCAAAGGAAAGGTCGCCCAACTGTAAAGTTAAAAGTAATAAGCTTCGTTCTGCAAGAAACGTACATATAGATATATATTTGAAATACAAAAAAAAATTACTAATTTATGTAAATTTTTTCTACTCCCTCTCATTTATTTTTACTCTACTTGAAAACATTTTTATTTTTTTCAATTAAAAAAAATTAATTTAATATAAACAATTAACAATTAATTTTTATTAATTTTTAATATGAAAATTTAATTGGGAAATGTTATTTTAAATTTAAAACATGTTGAAGTAATATTTCCATTATTATTTTTTATTCGTTTATTGATAATTAAAATTATTTTGCTGATTAATTTAATTTTACTAAAAAGTTGAATCGGAAAAAATAATTTGAGTGTCCGAACGGAAGTGGGCGTCGTTAGGCTCGAGGGGGCGTGTCTTGACGGTGCTTTTCTATTGGCCGGTCTTCAAGGTCATGCGAAGTCGATTGGCTGTCCTCGCGTGACCTTGAAGAGTAGCCAGTAGAAAGCGAGGAGGAGGAGGGGAGAGAGCCTCAGTCTTGCGAAGACCGCTGACTGACTCTAAAGCTCTTAAAATAAATTTTTAACTTATTTGAACGTAAGAAATATTTTTATAAAATATTAAAAATTTTTTACTTAAAACAAACCTGGCGCTAATTTAATGTTTATCAAACATTTTCTAAAAAAAATGTTCCTATAAGAAAAAAAATTGTCGATATTAAAAATAAAGATAATTGAGAGTAATTTTTTGCTGCCGAAAAATGAAATGTAAAATTAAATCAAATTGATAAATAGTTTTTTTTTTATTTTAAAATATATATATATTTACAAAATAGGATTTTTATTTTAATGTCGGAAATTTTTTTTTCCTTGCCTATCATTGAGAGAAAGCGGTTTGGCAAAATCATGTCTATTACTTATATCTGACACCTCAACATAAACTGACATTTTCCGGCAAATAAACTTTGAAGAGAGCGCAGAAGGCGAATGGCAAGATTTACAAGCAGGCAGTCGAGTTTGAATTTCTCTTATGCTTTTGAAATCAACACGAAAGCTGCTTGGCTGCGCACTTTAACGAACATTTGCCATCATTTTCTTCTTTGTTTGGGCACGATGAAGAAAGATGAGTATTATATATATAGAGAGAGAGAGAGAATGAGGTGGGAGGGAATCGCAAAGTTAGAAGAGTATGAGGGGAGTGAAGAAAGAGAGAGAATGAGGCGCAAAATTAAACTCAGTAAATAGGATTAATTATCTTGACAAGATTCCATCACTGAGACCATTTCTTGTCCTGAATATTTCCTTTAAAATCCGATTTATCACATTTCACTTTAAAAGTACTTTACTGGAAAGTTAGAAGTATAAACAAGAAAATTACATTCAATATTATTAACTTAAATTGATAAAGAAAAATAAATTGAATGAGAAATGCAAAATAATAAATAAATAAGAGAGAGGGAAATAAATTTTCTTTTTGCTAAAATCATAATTTGACATGGATCGATATTTAACGATATGAATATTTTATTAATACGATGATTTTTTTTAACGAAAAATGTCAGTCATATTTGAAAGTAAATTCTTTTTTTAGATGGAATATATTTTAGAAGAAATTTCAAAGAGAAATTAAATTTTAATGAGAAATTTTGACGACGATATCGTTTATTTTTTCCTCTAGTAAATATTCAGAAAATATTTGCAAAAATTTCCAATTTTCAAAAAATAAAAACACTTTAAAGTGTCAAAATAAATTGAAACTAAAATTTTGTTAGAAAAGTTAATTAAAAAATAGCCTTTTTATGTAAAATCATGGTAAAAATTAAATTTTTTGAAAACTTTTACGATTTTGAGTGTGACAACAAATATTTTACAATTAATTCTCTCTAGATATATCATTAAGATACCGAAATAAATAAAATCCACAAGTTTTCTTTGTAACTTCTTTGCTAAAATCGTATATTTCTTGGAAAAATAAAAAAAAATCATAAATAAATTACGATTTTGAGTGGAAAGACGAATTTTTTTTCTATTTTTCTCTTTGGTATTCGTTATTAATGAAACACTATAACTTTAAACTACAATTTTCTTTTAAATTTTCTTAAAAAATCGCAAAGTTTTTTGTAAAATCGTAAAAAAATTAAAATTACTAAAGTATTTTACGATTTTGAGCTGGAAAACAAATTTTTTAAAATATTTTCTTTAATGTTCATTATTAATGTAACAAAGTAAATTAAAACTAAATTTTTTTTTGGAATTTCTTTGAAAAAAACGCAAATTTTGTACTAAAATCGTTAAAAAAATTAAAATTTTTGAAGAATTTTACGATTTTGAGCTGGAAAACAATTTTTTTTAAAAATATTTTCCTTAATGTTCACTAGTAATGTAACAAAGTAAATTAAAACAAATTTTTTTTAAATTTCTTTGAAAAAAACGCAAATTTTGTACTAAAATCGTTAAAAAAATTAAAATTTTTGAAGAATTTTACGATTTTGAGCTGGAAAACAAATTTTTTAAAATATTTTCTTTAATGTTCATTATTAATGTAACAAAGTAAATTAAAACTAAATTTTTTTTTGGAATTTCTTTGAAAAAACGCAATTTTTTTAGTAAAATCGTTAAAAAAATTAAAATTTTTGAAGAATTTTACGATTTTGAGCTGGAAAACAATTTTTTTTAAAAATATTTTCCTTAATGTTCACTAGTGATGTAACAAAGTAAATTAAAACAAATTTTTTTTTGAATTTCTTTGAAAAAAACGCAAATTTTGTACTAAAATCGTTAAAAAAATTAAAATTTTTGAAGAATTTTACGATTTTGAGCTGGAAAACAATTTTTTTTAAAAATATTTTCCTTAATGTTCACTAGTAATGTAACAAAGTAAATTAAAACAAATTTTTTTTTGAATTTCTTTGAAAAAAACGCAAATTTTGTACTAAAATCGTTAAAAAAATTAAAATTTTTGAAGAATTTTACGATTTTGAGCTGGAAAACAAATTTTTTAAAATATTTTCTTTAATGTTCATTATTAATGTAACAAAGTAAATTAAAACTAAATTTTTTTTTGGAATTTCTTTGAAAAAACGCAATTTTTTTAGTAAAATCGTTAAAAAAATTAAAATTTTTGAAGAATTTTACGATTTTGAGCTGGAAAACAATTTTTTTTAAAAATATTTTCCTTAATGTTCACTAGTAATGTAACAAAGTAAATTAAAACAAATTTTTTTTTGAATTTCTTTGAAAAAAACGCAAATTTTGTACTAAAATCGTTAAAAAAATTAAAATTTTTGAAGAATTTTACGATTTTGAGCTGGAAAACAAATTTTTTAAATATATTTTCTTTAATCTTCATTATTAATGTAACAAAGTAAAATAAAACTACAATTTTTTTTGGAATTTCTTTGAAAAAAACGCAAATTTTGTACTAAAATTGTTAAAAAAAATTAAAATTTTTGAAGAATTTTACGATTTTTAACTGGAAAAAAAATGTTCATATTTTTTTTCTTTGTCATTCGTTTAGAAATGATCAAACTACATGCAAACTATAAATTCTAATTTTAACTCTTTTGATAAAATTCTATATTTCTTAAGAAAATTGCAAAAAATCGGAATTTTTCAACTCTTTCAACGATTTTGTGCGTAAAATTTAATTTTTCATATTTTTTGCTCTGTCATTGATTATTATTATTATATAAAAATGAATATAAAACATAATTTTATATTTTACCTTCTTCTGAAAAATTGCTTATTTTTTGAAATAATCGCAAGAAATAAAAAAATTTTGTTACATTTTTATTATTTTGAGCTACCAAACAAAATAATTCTCATTTTTTCTTAAAGACATATTACCTATGTAAAAGAATAAATAAAATTGTATTATCTTTAATAAAATTGCTAACTTTTAGAAAGAAAATTCGGTTTTTGTAATAATTTCACGATTTTAATAATAAAAATTAAGTTTTCCCTATTTTTTTCTTTAGATTTGTTATTAATTTCACAATCGAATTACATTCTATAATTTTCTTTTGTTAAAAAGAAACAATTTTCTTTATCAAAATCGTATATTTTTCTGAAAAGTCGTAAATATTTTTGCTATCATTTTTTTTTTTTTGCAAAAAAAAACTCGTTAAACATTTTTTTGTTTATTCATTTTTTTTATTATTTCTAGATATTGTTTCTCCTAATAATAAAAAAAAGATTTTATTAAAATAATTTTTCAAGAAAAGAATTCTTAAGTACACTAAAAAAAATGTGTGTTTACAATATTTTCTCTAATAAACGCAAATTTAGAGAAGAGAATTTTTTTAATAAATCTGGTAAAAATTATTTTTTAATTCCATTTAATATCATTTTATTAAAAATTAATTGAATGGATGATGAAAACATTTGCCAAGTTTGAAATTAATGATGCGAATACACGATTTCCCTCAGCTCGATTAAAAATTGTGGGGAAAAAAATTTCACCCTTCTCTCTCTTTCTCTCTTTCTTTTTCTCTTTTTCTTCTTTTTTTCTCTTTCTTTTGCTCTCGTTACACTTATATTATCGTTTCACGCGACAACCTTTAATGAGAGAAAAGAGCTTTTTACTTTCCTAATGGATTAGCTGTAAAAATTCTGTTAACGACCTAATATCTATATAATGCTGACTTTATTTACTAGAAAAACGTTTTCTTCTCAGATTTCGACCTCTTTTTTTTTATTTAAAAATAGAGGGGAAAAAAGCAGTTCGTCTCGAGAATATCATTCAAATATGAATTTAAATTTATTATTATACTTTTTTTCCAGTTCGCGATAAATGAAATTTTTAAAGCAAATTTCCAATTCAAGCAGTTCTTGTTAATTTTAGGTTTAAAAAAAATTTTTTTTTATTATGAAATCATAGTTTCCATAGGTGAGATTTTAAAAATTATATTACGTCTTTTTTTAAATCCTTAAAAATATTTTCCAACAAAATGTTATTTTAAAAATTATTTAATTTTTATGAATTAATAAAGCTTGGTTTCTATTTTCTTTCCAATAAATTATTTAAACAAATATTGCGGAATTAATTATTTTGAATACAGTTAATTATATCCATAAAAATTATCTCTCTTTTCAAAAAAAAAAAAAAACACTAAACAAATAATTTTTTTCAAATATTATTCCAAAGATCGTTTTGTTGATTCCGCAACATAGCGAGTGATGAATATTGTATTTTCAAAAAAAAAAAACTTATGGCGCGCAAAAGAAACAACAAAGAAAATTCTTTCACGATCATCGACTTTCTTTCACATGAAAGAAAATTCGAAATATGTCACCAGAATGTATGCTCTTGACACATTTACATAAACTGTCGAGGCCAACTTGATGTCAGCAAAAAAAAATAATAATAAAAATAAAAAATAAAAAAAAAATAAAAAATGCGAAAAAAAAGTATGAAAATAAACATCCAAATCCTGAGCCGAAGTGTCTATAACTATTTTTTTAAAATACATAAGATGTTTAGGAATAGAAAACTTAAGAAAGGAAAAATTTAAATCTAAATCCAGTTTTCATCAGAAGATCGAAAAAAATAACCTATAAATAATTAATTATTAATTAGTTATTTTTAATTAAATTTAATTTAATAATTAATAATTTTATTCATTTATTTCCTAACCTGAAAGAAAACAATTTTAATTTCCACTATACTTTCTGTATTCTTTTTCATTCATTACGTTTGTGAGAGAATTTTCATGCCCTCTAGGCGGCAATTTGATTAACCAAATTGGCGCGAAAATCAAAAATGAAAAAATTCAATTCAATAAATATTTAATATTATTCATATTAAAAAGAAATATTGATTAAATATATTTTACAAAAATTAATAGTATTGTCAATAAAAGTAAATATTAAATAAATATATTAAAAAATATTAATAGTATTGTCATTAAAAATTAATATTACAATTAATCAATTATTTATTTATTTAATTAATTAATTAATTAAAATCTAAAAAAATCGCAGTTAATCGTTAATTAAGTTTGTAATTGAAAAAACTTTTTGTATTTCGAAATGAAAAGGACAAAAAAAATTTTTCCATTGGAAGAATACAATTCTTTTTTTTTTTTTTGAAAATCTTTGAAAGAAAAGTTTCTAAAAGTAGAGCTGTAAAAAGTGAGTGAGAAAAAGAGAAAAAGAAGAGAGAGAGAGAGGAAGGAAAAGAGAAAAAAAGAAATTTTTCTCCTGATAGAAAATGCAATTTTTTGAGCAAAAAGTTAAAGATCTGCAACGGGACCATTTTTCCACTGTATATACATACACGGTGTGGCGGTAGTCTTTTTCGTATATAGTAACGTAGTGCGCCACTGGCTAAACCGATAACACCAAAAAGCTTTCCCTATTCGCGTCGTTCGACCGAGCGAGAAATCGGAAGCTGGAATAAATTTTACCTCTATATGATATACACGACAAGTTTTTCTTCTCTATTTTGAGTGAAACGAAAAAATAAAAAAGAAAAGAAAGAAAAATTTTTTTTTGTTTCGCCTCATGCAATAAAATAATAACATAACATTCAAAATCGAAAGTCGTAAAATATTTTTTTATTCCCACAAAAAGATAAATGAATTCATTTTTAGGAAAATAGTTGCAAAATATTTAAATTCAAATATTTTGTTTAGACAAATAATTTTTTTTTTCTATTTTTATTAATTATTATCATCATTAGTATTAATTAATTTAATAATTAATTGATATTAATTACATTGCCAATTCGGTTAATTTAAACTAATTTGTTTATTTTAATTAATTTGTTTACTTAATTAATTTATGTTTATTTGTTTATTTAATTGGAAAATTTAAAAGAAAAATTGATTTTCTTATTCGATTTGTTTAAATTATTATGTATTTCGTTAACTAACAGTATTTGCAAATGAACAAATTTAATAATAACAGTCTGTTTATTAATTTAATTAACAAATTAATTTAAATTCAGTAAATAACAAAATTTACTGAAATTATAGTAATTTTTTTAATTGATTAATTTAAACTAATTATTTTATGTAGTTTATTTAAATTAATTTCTTTATTTGGTTTGTTTAAATAATTTTTATATTTAGTTAACTGTGTTTAGTTAACAAATTAATTTAAATTACCAAACAATAATGAGATTTACTCAATGTAATTTAATTTGCTTATTTTGTTTTTTTAAATTAATTTGTTTATTAAGTTAATTAATTCGTTTATTTTGTTAATCTAAATCTATTTGTTAATTTCGTTAATTTTTTTTTATTTTCATTCTTCGGACTAATTAGTTTATTCTGTTAATTGAAAATTATTGTGTTCATTAATTCAAATCAAAATTAATTTGTTTATTTACTTATCTTAATTTGTTTATTAATTAAATTGAATTTAGTTAATTGCTTCAGTATTTAAACAAATTTATTTACTTAGTTTAATTAATTATTATTGTTATTGTTATTATTATTATTATTATTATTATTATTATTATATTATTATTATTATTATTATTATTATTATTATTATTATTATTATTATTATTATTATTAACTAATTAATTAATTAAAAACTAATTAATAATTAATTAATTAATTAATTAATTATGCCAAAAGGTTAAAATCAGCTTTATTTGAACTATTATTATTAAAAAGTAATAATAGTTTTATTAATAATAAAAAAACGGATATGCTTGAATAATTTTTATTAAAAACAATGTAGAAAAACGTCAAAAAATTTTGCGCGAAAAAAAATTAAATAAAAAAAAATTCAAACTGGAAAATTTACAACATTTTTATAATGAACAAAGAGAAAATTTTTTTCTTCTTTTAATTTTGAATCGGAAAATAATGTAAAATTGTTACTCTTTGTTGTTGTTTTTTTCTGAATTACAAAACGAAAACTCACATAAAATTTACGGGACTTGAAATATTTTTTTTGTTCTCTTTTTTTTTAAGAAAGACTGCTTTCGCTTCCGAAATTTTTGGTATCACAGTTATCAGCATCACGTCCAGAATGATCATTTTCATTGGGATCGTCATCGCACTCCATTGCATTCTGATTATCCGAGTCCTCAATTTGAGTGTCATTTCTCGTTTCGCTTCGATGTCGTGATTGTGAACGTCTTTTTGTTTTATCGGTCACTTCTTTTCTCTGGTCGTGCCTCGAATTCGATTTTCTCGATCCTGAAATTTGAAGGACAAGATTTTCGCATTTTTATTTTTGAAATTTCCTTTAATTTGTTTATTTTTATTTATTTCCCCAAATTATTCTATAATTAAAATTATTAAATTAAAAATTTATTATTTAGAAAATATGTTTTATCCTATTTTTCATTTTTTAAAATTATTTTAATAGTTTATTTCAATGGTCAACTATTTTAATTATTTATTTTATTGTTTAAACAACTTAAATTGTCTATTTGTTTCGATTATTCAAATTAGATTTTTTTTAATTGTTTAAACAATTTGAATTATTTATTTATAAAAGTAATTTTTAATATTTATTATAATGTTCAAATGATTTACATTGTTTATTTGTTTAAATAATTTATATTGTTTATTTGCTTAAATTACTTAAATTGTTTACTTATTGAAATTATTTAAATCGTTTACTTGTTTAAATTATTTAAATTGTTTACTTGTTTAAATTATTTTAATTGTTTACTTGTTTAAATTATTTTAATTGTTTATTTGTTTGAATCATTTTAATTATATTGTTTTAATCGTTTAAACAATTTAACATATAAATTTGTGTAAATTGTATAAACAATTGGAATTATTCATTTGTTTAAATTGTATAAATTATATATTTTGTTTAAACAATTCAAATTATTAATTATTTAAATTCCGTAAATTATATATATTTTATTGTTTAAACAATTAAAATTGTTTATTTGTTCGAATTGCATTGTTATGATTATTTAAACTATTTCTAACTAACTTTAGTCGATTATTTTTTCCTTTATCAACTTTAATTATTTAATTTCTTTAATTAACAATTAATTAATTATTTATCTAATTTATTTATTGAATAATTAATTATGTATTCGATTTGTTAATTAAATGCTCAATTATTTATTCGATTTGTTTATTAAATAACTAATTATTTATTCGATTTGTTTATTAAACAAATATTTACCCAGTTTGTTTATAAAGCATTTAATAATTTTTTTTTAAATTGTCAATCAGTGGAATAAATTTTTTATTAATTTACCAATGTACGAAAAATTTAATTTGTTCATTAATTAATTTATTAAGCAGTGTAGAATTTTTTTTTTACCAGTTTCAGGCTTCGATTTTCGAATTCGATTGCGACTCTCGTGTTCGGTGCCCGAAATTTCGGAATATTTGTCCGTCATTCGCTTTTGGAGTCGATCATCGTCGCGAGCTTTTGCTTGTTTTAGAGATGATTTTTTATTATCGGACATAATTTCCGGATAATCTTCAATAGTCGCCGCCCTCCTTCTTCCCCGTCTGCTAGTTGTCTTTCCCCTTCTACGACTTCCTCCCTTTCTGCTGCGACTTCCTTTTCTCTTTTTGCTCCGACTACAACCACATGGCCTTAAATTTTATTTTTCACAAAATAAATAAACAAACTATTATACATTTTCATTGAGAAAAAAAATTTTAAATAAACAAAAAGTAAGCAATTTTAATTATTAAAAAAAAAAGTTTAAGGGATGAACATTAAATATTACATTTTTTTCAACAAAAAAAAAACATTTAAGAAATAAACAAATATTACATTTTTTTTCATTAAAAAAAAAATTGAAAAATGAACAAATATTAAATTTTATCTTTTAAAAAATTAATAAGTAAAATAAATTATTTTAAAAAAGGGAAAATTTAAAAGAAAATTGAAATTCAAGAATGGTTTGTACGGTGTTTTTGAATGGAAATTAATTTCTTGAATTTAAAAAAAAGAAAATTTTTCGAAAAGAAAAAAAATTGATTAAAATTGAAAAAAAATTTTTTATTTTTTATTAAAAAATTTTGTTTTTCATTACTTTCCGCGGTCGTGAATGGGGCCGAGGGGATTCACGGCAGTCTTCTTAATCTCATCATTAACAGGCATTTCGTTGATTTTACAATTTTCTTCGAGTCGACGTTTCGAAGAATGCGTGATTTTTGATAATGAAATTATATTTTTATAACGACCATTTCGATGACGTAATATCCCAGCGGTCACTGCGTGTTTCAATGCTCGTTGCACCTGGAAAATATATTTAAAAAAAGAAACGATAATTTTTATCAAGAAAAAGAAATTTTTGATTTTTTATTCACTCTTTTTCTTTATTTTCAATATTTAATATTTCAATATTTAATTTTTGTATTTTTATTTTATTTTATTTCTAATCAGTTAAAAAAAGAACCTTTTTTATTTTCAATATTTAACTTTTTATTATTTTATGGTTATTTTAATGACTAACTTTTTATTACTAAATTTTTTATTAAAAATGTTCTTTACTAAAAAATTCGAATGTTTTATTTTTTAAATTATTCAATAATGTTATTTAGGAAAATATTTAAAATAGTTATTTATAAAATTATTAATTTAATGAAATGAATGATTTAATATAAAATTGAAATTAAATTAAATTTTTGAAAGTAAAAAAGTTGTATTTTTTTTTAGGAATTTTTGAAAAAATATTCAATAAATTTTTTTTTTATTAGGGAAATTAACAAACCTGCATGGTTAGGTTTCTGTTGGGACCATTCGAGCCTTTTTTCACGAACTGAAGAATATCGCGAACTGACGAACCTTTCGTCTCACCGAGATGGGCAACTGCATCCAAAACTCTCGCCATTAATTTCGGATTTGAGGGTCGAACCATTTTGACGCCGCTTTTTATAAAGTTTCAGAATCTGCAAAAAGAAAAATTCATCACTTTTATTTTCCGAAAAAAAATTTATTTTCTTGCCAAAATTTATTTAGAATTTAATTAATAAAATTGCTAAAATTGCTAAAATTGCTCAAATTTGTAAAATTTATTTTAAAATTGAATTAATAAATTTACAAACATTTGTAAAATTTATTTAAAATTAAATTAATAAAAATACTAAAACTTATTGAAGTTTGAATTAATAAATATATTTATAATCATATTTTGTAAAATATATTTTAAATTTAATTAAAAAAATGTATTCAAAACCTAATTAAACAAAATATTGTAAAAGAATAAAATTTGTCAAAGACCAAAATTTTCAAACTTCTGAAATAATTAAAATTGCCATGATACGAAAATTTTTTAAAAAATATTCCAAAAGTAAATCGTGAAGAAAATAAAAACAACGTGTCAATGTAAATCAAGAATAGTCGATGTATATTTTTTTTTCAAAAATTGGAAAAAAAATTCCCCATAAAATGCATAAGAGATCATAAATTCACGCGACTCGAGATTCTTCAAAACGATATGAATATATAAAGGAAGAAAACATTTCACAATATAGAAAAAAAAACCCCCCGCTGTAATTCTCGTGAAAATCAGAAAAATGTCACTTATTTTATTTTTTTCCACAACATGATCGTAAAAAAAAACAATTTTTATTTTTCTTCTTCAACAAGATAACACCAAAGAAAAATAGAATTCTTTTTCTAAAAATTCAACTCACAATTTAATTCAATTTACTTCAATTATATTCAAGTTAAAAATTAAATTATTTAATTTAATTATTCAATTTAATATTCAATTTAATTATATAATTATTATTTTATGTAAATTATATCACAGAGAAAATTTGACTTTTTAATTCAATAGGTGAAAATAAATAATCAAACGAAAAGTTGTCAAAAAATTTTTATGGTTTTATTTTTTGTAAAGAAAAAATTAGTTTCTTTGTAAATTATATTTTAATAGTACCTTTTTTTTGCTAAATTGATTGGACGCGATGGAAATAAACTGCTCAGGAACAGAAAAACTCTTGAAAAACCGTGAGAATTGTAATATACGAAAAATTTTTTTTTTTTGATCTCAAATCATGAACGAACTTAAACAAACTGTGAAAAAACAATTTGTTTACGAGTCGTTGCCTAGCGAAATTGATTTTCAATTGTTTTCCCGATTTTGGCGAAGTTCATTTTTTACTGTATAAATAAATTTCACGAAATTTTATGACTTAATTTTTTTTAATTAAAAGAAAAATTATTATTATTAATTATTAATAAATAAATATTATTATTTATTAATTAATAAATATTATTATTTATTAATTAATAAATATTATTATTTATTAATAAATAAATATTATTATTTATTAATTAATAAATATTAATAATATTATTATTGATTTTCATTAATTTTCTATTTTAATTAAACAATTACTAGACATTAATTTAATTAAACAGTAATTATTTTTTAACAGCAATTTATTATTATTATTTTTCAAATTTCTAACTTTAATAACTCTACTGAAATATTTATGAATATTAGCATTTTTCAAATTCACAATATTGTTGAATGGATTTTCTCCAAGAAATATTTCCAATTTGTATAATATTAGATATATATATAATATTTATCAGAATTTTGCCAAAATTGGAAAACTAATCCCACGTACAATGGTTCTCAAATACTTTTCAAAACTAGTTCTCCCAAGAATTTCCCCAAGCGGAAGCGTAAATAAGAGATTATTAAAGTTACGCGACTCAACTTTAAAAGTAAAAAATTCCATTTTAATTTATAAGTGAATAGAAAAGAAATAATTCTCTCTTTAAAAAAAAAACGCAAATTGATTATTCAGTTGACTTAATTCTTTTTTACGTGAAGGTTTACAGAATTTTCCAATACAATATTTTTTTTTAATATGAATATATTTCGTTACAAGAAATTGTGTAAGTGAAAAAAATATTTAAGGGGAGGAGGGAATTAATTATGTGGAGAGGGTGTATTTGTTTAATTAATTATTAATATATTTTTTTAAATTAATTAATCCACTGTATAAAAAATTGTTTAATTTTTATTAAACAATTTTTTTGATAAATTTGGGTTCAAGAAAATTTATTTAAATCTTAGATAGATATTGAAGATTGAGGAATGATTGAGAAATGACGCACCAGAGAGAGATTGACCTGCTTTTATACTCCCGTGGGTCTGACGGGAGGGGAGCTTCTAGGAGCGCTGTGATTGGCCGCTCACTGCGCACGCGCAGTCGAAAAGCCAATCGCCGCGCGAGACTCGTCTCCCCCACCTACTTTTCTCTTTCATATAAAAGGACTTTCGTTGACTCACTACTTCATTCGAAATTCACGAACTCAGAACAATTGTCTTAGTTTTATTTCAGATTCATGGAACTTTCACTTTATCTACTTATATAACTTTAATTGTTTTTTCTAATTTACTATAACGAACGACATCGACATCCAAATAGATAATGAGAAGAAGAAAAGCTAGAATCAAAAAATATAAAATTTTCCACTCGCCTAATTTAAATTACAATAATAAAAAATAGCCCCTGAATAGTGAAAGTAATTACCAAAATCCCTTTGATGTGTTCGGGAATCCAATAGATGAATATCTCTCTGTTGACGTTGATTTGGTACCATCGTCAAGTTTGCAATCACAAATTAAATGTTTCGAGTTGGCGTGTGATTTGTCACCTTGTGTCCTTTAATACACTCGACGAACTTGTGAAAATCATTAACTCCCTCTTCCATTCTGTTTCTATATTTCCCAATAAAATGTAGAAAAAAAAATTTGTTCAAAATACCCCAGGTATAGAAAAATATTCTAATGTATATAAAAACGTCCAAAAAAATAAATACATAATAAAAAATAAAATCTTTTTCGAACCCCCCAGGGGGGCTTTTATTATAATCCAGAGTGTTGTACTTGGTCACAGCCAATTACAGCGGCAAACATTCGTAATTACCTGTTTAATTTGCACAGCGATGGGAACACAATTCCAATTCTGATTGAACGATAATCAGAGGAGTTCAATAAAATTAACGTCTGACCACTGAATCGGTGTCACTATTATCGGAATTATTTGTTTGTACTCGACGGTAATTGAGTTCGACAAAAGGAATCCGTTTGATCCCATACACGATTTACTATTTATCCTCGTATAATTTTTGCATTTTCTTTCTGTTCTCTCTATAATGCTCGTCCACGACTGGTATGCTGTTCAATATATATACCAAAAAGGAAATGGCGTTTAATTTCATTATTTTTCATCACTCTGAAAATGAAATTATTTTTTAATTTTCTTCTAATTCGACGAAAAAATTAATTTTCAAAAGAAATAATTGGTGCTGGAATTTTTTACGTGAAACTTATATTAAGCTGAGTCGTTTAAATTAATTGTCGCATATTTCCAGTCTTTTGTACTTTCATTATTTTTTCTTTATTATTTAATAGATAATAATTAGGTCTAAATGTTGTTAATAATATTAATAATAATGTTATTAATAATGTTAATTTTTTGTTACATAGAAATAAGTAGTATTAACTAGAATTGGAAATCAAATGCTAATAGTAATAGTTTTGCATTGAAGGAACACGAAGTCTGTTGGATTGATAGTGTCAATAGCTTGGCTAATTAAGGAATGACGCTCTGCGGAGGTTCAGTTGCTTTTATACTCCACGCGGGGGACGGAGAAGGGAGCCCCACGATGCGCTGTGATTGGCCGTCCGCTGCGCACGCGCGGGGCCTGCACGTCGGGCGGCCAATCGTCGCGCGCCTTAGTTCTCCCCACCCGTCATCTGGAACTGTATAAAAAGGTCCGCTCACTTTCTTGCTCTGCCATTCTTTAATCGTCGTTACAGCCGATAACTTTGCATAAAATTAATGTTTAACAATTACAATTTATTTCTCAGCACTAAAGGAATATTCCGTGGCTAATAACCATTACAATTAATTTTTCAGCTCCAGGAAAATAATGTTTGTTAATTACGATTAATTTCTAAGCATCGGGAAAAGAGTTTTTTTTTGTTTGTTATTTGAGCATAGAATATTTGACAATTAAAAATAGAAATAATTCTTATCGACGAGTGTTATTTATTATTAAGTAATTCTACATTGATATACGATATATATTTATTTAATGCTCCCGCATTTAAGGCATTGAATTTTCTTAATTACAGAAAACAATTTCGAGGGGTTCAGGCAAATCGAATTGATGATCCGATCGAGTAGGGGAAGCGAGGACCCGTTGGTGTCGATCATGAAGCAACGAGTCTTGCTCGCCTTCGCCAATTTAATTACATCCTACGCCTCATTTCTGTAAGTGTACTCGAAACTTTCCTGTAACTCCAATCTCGAATGTCAAGTATGCCTCTGTGAATTTTCTCATTTCCTTCCCTCCGCCCCCTGACGAAAAATATTTATTTCAAATTATCTCATTAATTAAACATAACACTAATTTCTTTCAAATTTTCAATTTTATATCAAACTAGTTTTCAATTAATTAACATAATTATAAATAGTAATTTTTTTCAATCTAACTCAATTGATATTAATTTAAAGTTTGATGATATTTCGGATTTCCCCTCGGAGTTGATTAAGAGGGAAAAAAAAGAGAACAATTTTCCAGTTTGTTCTTTCTTAATTATAGTGTACTTCAAAAAAAAAAACTTCTTTCTCTCTAAAGCACTTGGTTTTTTATTCCCACGTAATCTTCGTTTAAGAACTCTCGTCAGACTTATAATCCAGTCTCGTCTCGTGATTTTCCTCCTGCCGTGAAATTGCTTTCGCGTAACTTTCCCCGAGTATCGACGCTTTTCCGAATGACGGATCTAAAAATCTCTCTCGCGAATCAGAAATAGCAAAAACGTAAATCCAAATCCTCATTTGAGTAAATAGAATGCAAAAAAAAATATCGGGGGAAAAGATCGTTATTTACCTAAATAAGCAATTCGGTTTATCATGTAATGAAATAAAAAAAAATCGTTATCCCCTGGGAATTTTTTCCCGACGTTTTAGAATTTAGAACACTGGGAGAAATTTATTTTTTAATTAATAATTAGTAGAGAAAAAGAATGTAAACTTTCTTTTTATTGAATAAAAATGTTATTTTATTATAATTTTCCGCTCATCAGCATTTTTCGAAACTAAATTTTCGGTCGTCCGTTGCTTTAGGAAAAGTTGGAAAAGATGTTCTCTTTACATTTAGTTAGTTTCACATTACTTTTCCAGTCTTCTGTAGACTTCCGATTCGAAATCAAGAGTTTCACGAGAAATTTGTTATTTACATCACTTTCTAGCTGTGTATGCAAATCAGAAACTGCGCATAAGGTTTCTGTGTACTTCAAAGGTGAAAATCTTAATTCACTTTGATTGAAAGATGATTGAAAATTGAGTTAAAAAATTTATTTAAACTGTAAAAATAAAAATTTCTACTTCAAATACTATTTTTAATGACGAATTTATTTTTTTTTAATGAAACAAATCCTCTTTAGTTGTTAATAAATAAAATTTAATTCTCCCCTTTTCTAACAAAAGTAAAAAAATATTTTACTAAATAGATTGTAAAATAATATTCCTTCTGTTCGACTATCAGGTTTTGTTCCATTTTCACTTTCAAAACTGAAATAAATGTTAGTGAAAAAAATTGAATTTTCACCTTAAAAGCCTTTCAAAATTGAAAGCTCCTAAGTTAAACGTCTTTCCAAAGAGAGCTTTTCAATTCAAGGCATAGAATTTTAAATTGCTTTAAGGGATTCATAGCATAGTTTTGCTTTCTTAAATTTTCAAGTCTGGGATTTTGACGGAACAAATTATTATTTATGAAAAAGATTTAAAAAAATGGTTAAACTGTAATTCTATACTATTTGGGAAATTTACTTTGAACTGAAGGGACAAAAACGATCGTTTTTAACCCTTGGGAATGTCTCACAAAACTAAAAGAGCAAAATTTGATTTTGTTCAAGAGCTGCAACTGGACCGAGAGCGTCGACTCGACAAAGAACACAGAGCAACAATCATAGTAACATTAGTGAACTTTTGGATAATTTATTACGTGGATACGATAATAGTGTGAGGCCAGACTTTGGAGGCCCACCAGCGACGGTTGAAGTTGACATTATGGTCAGAAGCATGGGTCCCATTTCGGAAGTTGATATGGTAATTTTTAAACGTATACTATAAAAATATAATAATAATTAATCACATAATATAAAAATAAAATCAAAAAGAGAAAAAAGGAAGTTAATTATGTAGAGTATTCGAAACTTAATAAGAAGAAAATGTTGATAGCGCGTCTGTCGGAAGAATGACGCTCTGCAAAGAGTTCAGCTGCTTTTTATACTCGACGCGGGGGATATTGGGAAACGGAGAGGGGAGCTCCTAGGCACGCTCTGATTGGCCGTCCACTGCGCACGCGCGGGGCCTGCGCGTCCAGCGGCCAATCACCGCTCGAGACTGGTCGACCCCACCACTTTTCTACTATCATATAAAAAGAGTTCGCTCACCGTTCAGAGCGTCATTCTTCGACCACAAGTCTTACCGTCAACTTCTTCTCAAAGAGCAGTTATCATTAATTCAAAGTACAGAAATTTTCATTAACTTAATTTACTTTCAATTCGTCAACAAATTTAAATCTATTCTTTTGTTAAACAGAAACCATTTTTAATAACTGCAAATTTATTTTTTACTTTAAATCGAAATCATCACCGTATTAGTAAATTAAAAATTCACAAATTATGATTCAATTAACGTACCAAAATTCGATTCTCCTGTGTATTCGCTAAAAATACATTTCACCGCAAAAGTAAATAGAAATAATTTTAAAAGAATGGAAAATAAAAATATGTTATTTGATAAAAAATAAATTTTTGAAATTCGGAAAGAAAATAAAAAAACTAGTAAATTTAATTGACTATTTGCTGAAAATATATAACAATGTCGAGTAATAAAAAACGATGTGTAACAGAATTCTTGTTTTTGAAAATAGGAAAATGGTACTTGAGATGTAGTAATTCTCGGCGGTATTTTATTGAATGGTCATTGTGGTCGAGAAGCTTTTCAATCGTTGCAAATCTACTTCACATGAGCGAAGGGTGCCTCTCTCGATAGGTCATCGTGATTAGGATTTATTTGAAAAATTTCAATTCCTTTATGTAGCTATTGATTTTTTTTTGCGAATAGAAATTTTTCAAATCTTTCGAGAATAATAATTTAGTTAAATTTTTATTGAGAAGCAAGATAAAATTAATTCCGATTCTCCTAAGAATTTCACAGAAATTTTTTTTTGTGATTTTTTTTTTAAATTTTATTGTCCAATAATTGTTGGTTTTAACAAATTTTTTATTTTAATAAGATTTCTATATTTACAAAACTTTGTTATTTTAAAAAGTTTTATATTTAATAAAAAAAATTTTGCGTTTTAAAAAGTTTTCTATTTACAAAAAATATTTAAGTTTAAACAAATACTTTTAAATTGACTTAAAATAATTTGACAATATCACCAATTTTCCTTGATTGTCGAAGTCAAAATGTGTGATTCAATTTTTCGGGAAAAAATAACACTGTTAGTAAATTTTAATTGGAAGCTTATGTAACAATAAAAAAAGTTTGACGTTGATTTTTTTCGCAAAAATTTATCACTTTTTGTAAATTTTTTGCCAAATGTTTCGCACTCTGTTAGTGAGAATAGTTTTTTTTTAATTTTTTTCCACAAAATAAAACGGTGAAAAAAAATTGTGACGTATTTATTTTTTTTTATGAAAAAGTCTGGAAAATATTTTCTGCCCTGTAAAATAGTTTATGACGAGAAAAATCGAAGTTTTTTATAGGGAATAAAATTCGATCTATTAAACGTAACTATTATTTACAAAATTGTTTTTCATTTTTTTATTATTTATTTCTTATTCTGTTATTTATTCCTTATTTTCTTTTTTTATTCTTTTTCTCCTTTTTTCATTTTATTGATATTTGACTTCTTTTTGTGATTTTTGATTTAATTTTTTTGTTAACATTTTTTTAATTTCATGTTTTTTAAAATATTTTTTATTTTTTTAAAATATTTTTTTAATTTAATTTTTTTAAAATATTTTTTTAATTTTATTTTTTGTTAATATTTTTTTAATTCAGTTTTTTGTTAATATTTCTTTAATTTAATGTTTTTTAAAATATTCTTTTAATTAAAAAAATGTTTTCTTTTTATTTTCAACAAATTTGAATTTCGCGCCAAAAAATCGTCACTTGCCGGTAGATGGCGAGAGAATTATTTTCTCACAAGTGCGACAAATTTTTTTCTATTTTTCCTCTTTGAATATTTGTAGTGAACTGAAAAAATTGATGTTACATTTTTATATCCAATATTTTTGCATTTTGTTACATTTTACATTGAATGTGAATTCAAGTGTATATTTGAAGGGATTATTTTGAGAAAAAAAAATTTTTTTTTTACTCTCTACTTTCTGGAGAAAAAACAAAAGTACTTTTTCTTTATCTAGACCTATTCAATGGATTGTTACTTCCGGCAATCGTGGGTCGATCGACGTTTGGCATTTCAAGGAAACAAAGAACATCTGGCACTGAGTATTTCCATGCTTCAACGAATATGGAAGCCAGACACGTATTTTTACAATGGAAAACATAGTTACCTTCACACCATCACTAGTCCCAATAAATTTGTCCGACTTTATAAAGATGGTCGAGTTCTCTACAGTTCCAGGTAAAGTACTCAAAAAAAAAATTTTTTTTTAATTTCAATTTTCTTTTCATCACAATTTTTATTTTCTACAAAAAAAAGAGATTCAATCACCTAATTAGAAATATAAAAAAATTAATTAAAAATCTACTAACCAGATTTATCTTTACGATAATTCAAATAAAACTTAAATTTGCAAAAATTGGATTATTTTCGATTTAATTTTTTTTTTTTTGCAATTTAACACCAGGGAGAAAACAATTTGTAACTTTCAATAATTTTCCCTAATTGACGAAGCGTAAAAATAGTGTAAAAAATTTATTTTCTATTTCCCAATCGGCAATAAAATTTGATTATGAATATTGTAAACGAGAATTGCACGAATCAACGAACCGAGTCCAATCAAAGGACCCGACGCGACTCAAAGCAGAGATTACTCTGAGCTTTTAATATTTTTCCCCCCCAAAAAAATAAAAATAATTTCTATTATAAAAAAAAAAATTTCACAAAATTAATTTAAAAAAAATTTTCCAAAAAAAATTTAAAAATAGAATTTCCAAAAAAACTTTCAAAAAAGAATTTCAAAAATTAAATTCCCAAACTTTCAAATTTCTGCCACAATAAAAATCCATCTAACTTTAAAAAAAAAATAAACGAAACAAAATTTTCAACTAAAATATAATAAAATCAATTTGATTTATTTTATTATTCGAATAGAATCTAGAGAAAAAAAATAATTGATTGAAATACTGGATTTAAATATAAATTCGCTAGGGTGGGAAAAAAAAGGAATTCGATATATTTTTTTATATTTATTGAAAAAGAGTTTACGGAGATATAAATGTAAATTTGATTGAAATTCAAACTAGTAACAAATTTCGTATATATAATGAAATTGTAATCAGTGGATTATTTTACCTTCTGATTAGGTTTCAAGCTTTTATAGCGTTCATCCGCAAATCCTGTTTCAGCTTTTCAGCAAGAGGATGAAAGTGTCCTTATTGGTTTTCACAGCGAGTAATTGCTGTTGAGACAGTTTACCGAGGTTTCCTACGAGCTTCCTAATAAAGTATATAGAGCAAACATTCCACAGACGTGATCCTCTAATCGTGTCTTTTTCATCATATTTTTTTTTCTCTTTCTTCTTCGTCTTCTTTTTTTTCTTAATTTTATTATTGTTATCCATTAATTAAGAAAGATGAAGAAGAAATATTTTTTCTACACGTAGGAAGGAGGAAAAAAATATTTCTTTATAGACAAAAACGATTTTTTTCAAATTTTCTTTCAAAACTCTTGTTTTTAATAGAAATAATTGTTTAACAAGTAAAAAATGTTTTAAAAGAAATAATTGTTTAAAAAATAAAGAAAGTTCGACAAAAAAATTGAAAAAAGAATTAAGGGCGCTTGAAATCTTAGATACGGTCCTGAAGGTCATGTTAGTACTGCGCACGCGTCGCTCCTTAAGTGAGTGTGTCCCCCACCACATAGCCTGTGGAGTATATAAGCTGGCGAGTATCAAATTAGCGCCAGTTGCCAGGGAACCTCACCAAACGCAACTACGCCTGCTTAAATAATTAAATAATCTTAAGGTTATGTTATTCAGTGGTCACGTGCCCCATTTACTTTACTATGGAAAAACTTTCCACTGAATAACATGACCTTAAATTGAGTTAATAATTAAAATACAAATAATATTTGAATTCAATTATAATTACATTAATGAATTAGGTATTAAGAATTATTAAAATTGTAAATAAAAACAGTACAAAAATAATTTTTAGGCGGAAAAATTTATTTAAAAATCACGCGAAATTCTTTTTTATTCTCTCTTTGCTTACATTGTTATTTTTAAATGTAATAAACGATCGAAACAATTCGAAATAGAAAAAAATTTGTTTTAATGATTCAAAAAAATAATTTATTCAAATTCTTTTATATCATCACTTTCTTTTTTCATCCGTTAAAGACTTTTTGACACACGCGAACAATTAATCAAAACATTTCTATTATTTTCTGATAAATAGATTCAGTTTAAGAGAGGATTCTCGAAGAGGAATTTGGCTATTTCTTGGAAAATGACTCTCCCCCAACTCGACCCATTCTAACCCGAAATATGCCGGTCATTTATCAAAGTTAATCCTTTTCACTGAACGAAATATATCCGAGAGTATGGAGAAATTCGTTTTGTAAGCCTTTTCTGATTTTTCATACGGTGAGGAAACTCATGACTGTTGTGATAGGGTCAAAAATTACCTTCCAAATATTTTCTTTTCGCTCGTCTCATAGGGAAAAATTTTCTGAATATTTTTTTTCTTTCGAATTTCCTTTTAGTATTTTTTATTTTTCAAATATAATAATTTTACTAATAACAATAATTATTATTCTAACAATAATTATAAATAGTGTAAAAAAATGAAAAAAATTATTTATTGTATTAAATAAAAACAGTAAAATTTTGTTAGCGGAAAGTTTAAATAACCTGCTTTAATTTTATAGTTAAAAAATAATTTTTATTAATTGTATATTTATTTATTAGTAGTTTATTTATTTAGTAAAAATTAATTTATTGTTAATTTATTTTATTTAGTTAATTTATACCTGATTTTCTTTTTTAAATAAATATTTTTCTTTTATTCATTCATTTTTTTTAATGATATAGAGGTTTATATTTTTGTGTCGAGTGAAAATGAATTTCACTGCGAGAGAGAGAGAGTGGAAGGGGAATTACATACATACATTTACCAAGAATTGCGTAAACGTGAAATTCTCCTAATACCCTTAAAACGTGGAGTCAATTTTTCCGGTGGAAAGTGAAACGTGTCTCGATTCGCGGAAACAGGACATGACGTGAATATCAAATGGGATATTTTCCAATGGAGTTATTTCAGTGTTCTATAACGTAATACGAGAGGTAGAAAAAAAACATCCCTCTATTCAATGATAAATAAATATAATTTAATCATTATTATTTCAATTCAGAATTTTTTTTTTATTAGCAAAAAAGGAGAAATTGTTTTTTTTAAAGAAGAATAATTAAAATAATTAGAAGAATTATAATAGAAATAATAATTAATAATAAAGAATTAATTAGATAATAAAGAATTAATTAAATAATAAAGAATTAATTAGATAATTAAAATAATTAATTAGATAATTATAATGTAAAGAATAAATTGGTTGGATTTTGATTAGTGGAATAAGAGAATTTAAATCTTGAATTAATTTACAAGTGAAGTAGGCGTGGAGCGAGCCAGTGCGCAAGCGCCGAGAGTGGGGGAAGGCAATGGGAGTGAGAGAGAAGTCGCGCTACTTCTCTCTCGCTCTCATTGCCCCCACTCCTGCGCTCACGCTCCATTTCTCTTCTCCTAAAGATTTCTCTCTAGAATATTGGAAAAAAATTCTCAAATCTTTCACAAAAACGTTGCCTACATACTTTTTTACTCACATACATATTGGAGTACATTCGAACGAACATATTTTTCAAAGGAAATTCCAATCCATTTTTAAAGAAAATCGATTCCCACAAGAATCTAGTTCCATATATAGTCGGAAGATTTGTCCTTAATGCAATATCACTTTCTTGTCTGTGAAAAGGGGGGAGGGGGATTCTTGTTATACTTTCTTAAATTGTAGGTACTATTTCTCATTTTTTTTCACTTTTCGTCAAATATATATATATATAAGTGCAATTTGGAAAATTGAAAACTTGTCTTTAAGAATAATTTTTGAGAGCAAATGAAAATTGTGGAGACATCTTGAAAGTTAGTCAGAGCGTTATGAAGGCACGTATATGTGTACACATAACGCTCTAGTTGATATGCTTTTCGTTACTGGTGTAGGATCGAAAGCTGGGGGAGGGTGGATAGAGATTTGTCGATCCTGCGAATTCATGTGCTCTCATATATATCATTTCTCGCGACGATATGTGGCAAGGTGCCACATCTCACCTGGAAATAACAAGATTTTCTTCATCTTTCCGACACTTCTACCCCCATAATTCTGATTTACTTTGGTGCATATATATGTATTTTTATCTCCTTTCCCTTCTTGAAAGAACAATCTTTTTGTTAGGAATTTTTTTTTCTTTTGAATTTCGCGGATAAAATAATTCTGCATTACCGACAGTTGTTTACATGTCGTGTGAAATTTACTGATTCAAAATGGCGTATCCAATATGGCGGACGCTTTTCTAGGAAGCAGTTGACGAAATTCTTTCGAAAATTCTATTCTTGGAAGTCTTGGTATCGCTGATTGTGAATTTAGTGTCAAACTTTGAAAATACTGTTCTTCAGATGAAATATTTTAACTAAATTATAATTATAAAATAATTGATGCAATTATTATAATTACAAAGGGTGAAAATAGTTTGTCTACATATTTTCATTTAATTAGGAATATTATTAAAATTCTTATTTATTGGGAAAAATTATTAAAATATATCTCAATGTTTAAATAATTATTAAAATTTTTTTAAAATAAGTAAATACTTATTAAAGCTTATAAACATATTTAAATAATTATTAAAATTTATATAAATATTTAAATATACTTATTCAAAATTTATATAAGTATTTAAATAATCTTTAAAAAGCTTATAAACATATTTAAATAATTATTAAAATTTATATAAATATTTAAATACTTATTCAAAATTTATATAAATATATAAATAATCTTTAAAAATTCACATATAAATAATTAAATAATCATTCATAATAAAAATTTAAAAGATTGATTTCAATATTTAAAAACTGAATTTTTCTATAAAATCAATAAATTTACATAATAAATATTTAAATTTGAGTTGTAAAAATAATGTTTATGATTAAATCTTCCATTCCATTGGGGAAAAAAAATTTATTTACAAGATATCTTGTCCTCGGTTCGGCTTTAAAAATCTATTTTTCACCCTCTCATGAAATGTAATCGTGACTGAAAAAAATCGTACATCACACATTCTGCCTTTCTCTCTCTGGTGCAATTTACACCATCCAGAGTTTCCGGTTTCCGGTCGCAATTAAACGAACTCTGAACATCCGTTTGAAAACGATTCAAATTTTCAACCTTTAAAGATGACAATTTATTCCTCATTGGACATCGATTCGAAATTAAAATTTTTAATTATTTACCTTTCTTCACTATATGGGTATTTTTTCCAAGCCACTTTCTTTAAACTTTATTATTTTTTTGGTTTTAAAGTTTTTTTTTAATTTTATAAATTTTTCGTTTTAGTTATTTTTTTATTTAGTTTTTTTCCATTAATTTTTTGTTTTATTCATCTTTGATTTAGTTTTGTATTAATTTTGTATTTTTTTATTTTTAAAGTTTTTTTTGTTTTTTATTTCATTAATTTTTGTTTTATTTATTTTTTTATTAATTTTGTATTATTTTTTTGTTTTATTAAGTTTTTGCCTTAAAAATTTGCTTTCAGGTGGAAATTGTTCATTTACAGGAATTAGATGCGAAAAACGTGCTTTGTAATAAATAAATTTTCAAAAATGCTAATAACAATTAAAAAAAAAAGTAATAAAGTGCAAGTGTAAAGAAGAATTTTCATTTTAGAAAATTTCCTCTAAAAGAGAAGACAGATTTCTCTTGCCGCGGCCTTGTTTTGATATAGATATTAATCCTGCACAAAGTTTGCGATTCTAATGGACGTGAAATATTACAAACAGGTATTAGTTTTCCACAAGTCTTGTTGTCTTGACGCTTCTGCATTTCGTTTTCAAGTTTCGGTTTGTCTTGAAAGCTAATTTTCTTCCGAAACTTAAGCGTAAGCATTTCAACTCTACAAAGACACTTCCTGTCATTGCGGATTACACTGTTTTTGTCCTCGCTTCGTTTTCTCACACTTTCCATCATACATTTACATCATTTTACGAAAACTTACCGATTTACTTTAAAACTCGGTCCAATTTAATCAGTGTGCCATGTGGGGATTAAAGTGTATAACAACATTTGTCAATAAGAAGGATTATACAACTTTTTTTTCTATTTATGTTGAAAGGGGGATTCAAATTTTCCCTCGCTTTTTGAATTTTAACACTAGATGGCGGTGGCGATGAGAGTAACTTCCGGTCGGTGACTATAAGAGTCGAAGGGACGCTGACGTTGCTGACGCTCTAAAGTGTTTTTTTTCCCTTTCCAAAAAAATAGTTTTTAGTAAAATTATTGTTTACAGTTTTGGTAATTATCCTTTGAGAAGTCTGCAAACAATAAAATTAACAATTTTCTGAATTTATCTTTTCTGTAGACAAGTGTAGTTGAAAATGGAAAATAACCTCAAATTTTCGCCTCTGAATCCCTTTAAATTTCCTCATTTTATATATATAGACATTTTGTAACAAAACCACTCGACAAGGGCTCTTTCGCTCGAAACTGGAAATTGCTACAGTCCACACCATTTACAACCCACGAGTCGACCCTCTAACGATCCTCTATACATTTCAACTGAACATTGCTACTTTTAGTAATAGCTAAATTTAAATTCCTCTCGATGTAGAAAAAAATTTTTTTTTGTCATTCTTTTATATTCATCATTTTTCTCTCCTCTCCCTCCGCCATGAATTTATTCCAAACTAAGGTTGGTTTCTTTAGAAAATTAAATCGTAAAATGAAATATCATCGACCAGACGACTTCGTTCTTCTCCGTAAGTATTTTTTTTTCCAATCGTCAGAATTTTGGTCAGATAAATAACTCAATGCAAAATTTATTAAAAATTAAATATATTTAAACAAAATTTATTAAAAATAATTAAATATATCTAAACAAAATTTATTAAAAATAATTAAATATATTCAAGTCTTTGAAATAGAAAAGTTTATAGTAATTTTTTTCATTTTGTTGTAAAAAAAGAAAAAAAGTTTCGTAATGGAATATTTAATTTAATAAATAAATTTATTTTTTTAGTTATTTTAGAAATAGATTGAATTAGCTTTTAAACTAGTAGAATTTTTATTTTAATTAACAAATAAATGCATTTAACATAAAACAGTAAATGTATGAACAAATAAAGAATCAGATTTTTTAAAAATACCTCGTCAGTTTTTGATAAAAATAAGAACGATTTTAATAAATTTTCCGAGTTATTTTAAAGCAGAAAAATTCTTAAATTTAAAAAAGAGACAAATGCATAAAGTAAGATGATTAAAAGATTAGAAAACGAATTTGAGTAATGGAATAATTTAAATTTAAAGTATCTTCGAGTGTGATTGTTGTATTTAGTTGTCGAGTTGTATGATGAGAGAAAGGTAGGTGTAAGCGAGAAAGACATAATTGCGATGGTTTCGAAACGGGAAATCTACTCCCGTGTCTATTACTTTAATGAGAACTACACGATCGAATATATATCGAAAGGGTTCCAAAAGGGATGGGGTTTAGAGAAGGGAGAATAAATCTGATCGAATTATATATATAGACAGTATTCCACATTGCCGAAGATTGTAAACTGTGTGAACAGTCAGTTAAACTTTAGACCTTTCGATCTGTGCGAGCAGTCGGATTCAAATTGGAAATTGCGTTCTGATAGTTTCAACCCTATATATGTATACAATATTGCAACTAATGACAAACTATCCCATAATTGCCTATATATCTCATGTTGATGATTTACTAATTTTGCTTTTTTTCCAGACTCACGATTAAAGCCGGTTGTCCGATGAATTTAGAAGATTTTCCCATGGACACTCAAAGGTGTCCTTTAAAATTCGGCAGTTGTGAGTATATAATCTTTGAAAGTAATTATTCTCCGTTTTTGCCTTCTGCAAATTTTCAACAATTCATATTTCTATTTTTAAATGTCTTTTTAAATCTCTTTTTAATTTACATTATTATCGTGTTTAATGTCTCTTTTTTAAAGTCCTTGTTCAGTACTTGAAAAATGTCTTCTAAGAATAATGCATCGAATTGATTGGGGGGGGGGAAGGTCGACTCGAGACACTTCACTATAGACGTCAACTTATAAAAATCTCTGAGAGGGAAAAAAGAGAACTAAAACTTACAGAACTCTTTTTTTCTATTATCGAAAGTCTTAATTATTTTAAAGTCCAGTTTGAAAAACTATTTTTTTTAATTCTATTCTTTGTATAGAATTTAGAGGTAAATTTTGTGAAAATAATTAAAAATTCAAAAAATAGTTAAAATTGTCAATTTAACATTCCAGTTGGTTATACAACGCGGGATGTAATTTACCGATGGAATACTGCGAGACAAGTTGCAATTTCAAAAGATATGAAACTTTCTCAATTCGACTTAGTGGCGAATCCAACGGCAAATCAATCAACTGAACCTTCATTGGCCCAAAGTAAGTGAACAAAAAATATTGATGTGATAAATAAAAACACTGGATTTTTAGCAGCGTTTTGGGAGAAAATTTCCTTGGGGGAGAAATCAATGATTGTATTTTAATATTCGCGTCTAAAATTCCTTGTAAGTTAAATACAATAATATGATCGCTTTCAAGTAACGATTGAATTATAATTTATTCATTATTATGAATTTTGTAAAGCGACTTTGTTCGCGAAAGGATCAATAATTAAATTAACAATCGATATGTAGGGAAAATTTCAATAAGACAATGCGCGCTGCTAAACTTGGTGACATGGGCAATTATTCATAAAGACAATGATAATTATGAAGGAATTTAATTAAATATTGGATTTCTGATTTAACGTAATAAAGTGATATACTGGGTATTTTTAAGTCGGGTTTCAATTTTTCTCACTTATAATCTGATTTTATTTTTGCCTGTAATCTAAACTCGTCCAGTTTTGTTTTTAATAGCTTCGGAAAAATTTCGAGTTTAGTAATTCTTGTCGAAAAATTGCGATGAAAAGTATATTGGCTAATACTAGCATTAGGAACTTTTGGAGTCAGGTGCAATATTTCCCTCGTTGATTTTTTTTACGATTTAGTTCTCTAAAGAAACCACCTTTTTTATTCCCAGTTGAAAATATTCTCGGAACAATAACCTAAAGTTATCGACAATTTTTTTTCGCGAAATCAAAAAAAGGGTTCTCGAGAATAAGTTCATTTGGATACGAATTTGATTTATACTTACATTTTCTTCGTACATCTTTTTCTTGATGCATCATGGACTTTTGAAGTCAGGTGCAATATTTCCCTCGTTGATTGTATTTTTACGATTTAGTTCTCTAAAGAAACCACCTTTTTTACCCAGTTGAAAATATTCTCGGAACAATAGCCTAAAGTTATCGACAATTTTTTTTTTCGCGAAATCAAAAAAAGGTTTCTCGAGAATAAGTTCACTTGGATACGAATTTAATTTATACTTACATTTTCTTCGATTTAAATATTTCTAATTCATTTTTAAGTAGCAGCTACACCATCGGATGTGGAGGTTTATCTAGACGTGGAATAATTTTTGAATTTGTCACCTGAAAGAAAAAGTATTGAATAATTAATAATAATTAAAAATATATAATTGAATGTAATTTTGAGGAGGTGGGGGAAAATTGAAAGAGGTCACTGTAAACGTATATTGGTGTTAGCTAGAGGGTTAAGTTGAGCCTACTCACGAACCGGATATTAGATCCTGGGAATCCTGGAGAACTCTCTCCTTCCTTTACATTATAACATCGATGACTACTGCTTCTGCTACTGCAACTACCCAATGTGTATATGCCATCTTGAGCAAGCAATCGTTGTTATCCCTCTCACCCTTTCAGGGATTTGTGCCACCTAATCATCTTGTTTCTCCTAAGCATTTTCGTCATGCGTGCTAAAAAGCTCGTCGACGTGGAAAATCGTGCATGTTGAATGATGTTGAATTTCCTACTTCTCCTTGATACAAATTTAGAGACAATCTCCTCAACAAATTGAATTAATCTCCGTATTATTAGAAGCAGAAAATCATGTTTTGGATTGACATATATTCCTTTTGTTCTGGTTTTCATTTTTTCTTCACGCAAGAAGCTGGAAAAAAAATTATCGAACAATTTTGAGGTTATGTCAAGAGTATGACATTTATTATTTTGTACAATATAATAATAATAACAAAAACTAAATTCTTTGCGATTTTTTGAGGTTATGTAAAGAGAATAAGACTGAAAGAATTTACTCCGTTCGATAGTGAACGTTGAAATATAATTAAAAGGAAAGTTTCACCTGTTTTAGAAGAATATTCGATGCTGCTGGTGTCGTTTCATCTGCAGAGGCACATGGGAAACTTTCTGATACAAGTATATGGACCTTGTGTTCTACTAGTTGTTCTTTCGTGGGTCTCCTTTTGGCTCAACAGAGAAGCAACTGCTGATCGAGTTTCCCTCGGTAAGTTCCTTTCTTCGCCAAGAAAAAGCTCTTAAATACAACTTTGCAACTACATAGCTATATATATATACTCACGTACTTTAAACTCAAACGACAAAATCATATTTTTTCACCGCACTTTAAAAATCTCCATAAAGAAAATATTAAGTTTACTCTTTCTTACCAACCGATTTTTTTATCCCTAATTTTCTACTTTATCGGCAAAAAAACTTTTTTATCCGTAATTTTCAATTATAGATGATTTATGGATGCAAATTTCTTTATTTTTCGTTTTTTTCAGGTATCACGACAGTGTTGACAATGACATTTTTGGGTCTCGAGGCGAGAACGGATCTGCCAAAAGTCCCATATCCCACTGCTTTGGATTTTTTCGTCTTTCTCTCGTTTGCCTTTATTTTTGCGACGATAATTCAGTTTGCAGTGGTTCACTACTTCACGAAATATGGATCAGGGGAATGCTACTTTAGTTCCGATATCAGTGAATCGGATAATTCGAGTGACGAGGAAACTGTCTGTCGACCTCGCAAAAAGGAATCGGTGAGAAAAGAACAGGAGAAAAAGTGGTTAAGAATGAAAAGTTGGAGAGTGCGGGCAGTGGCCGCAGTCGCTAAAGGCGCTTGTTTTCGGAAACGAGACAGTGGGTTCGAGCCCATCCAGATTTTGTCGAGATTTTTATTTCCGTTATTTTCACCTAACTCTTTAGTTTATTCAATAAAATGCCGAAAATTATCAATTTCGATCGAAATTTGAGAGGAAAATGTAAAAATAATTACGTAATTTTAACCTAATTAGGAAAATGAAAAATAGAAAATTTGAGAAATAATAAAAATAATAAATTTGAAAAATAATAAAAATGAAATTAATTGCCAAAAATTTATATTTCTAGAGTCGAAGAAAATTATCGGGCAATTCGTCGCAGGCAAATAAAAGCAGCAGCGGCGGTGGCGGCGGGATGAGCGGCGGCGGCAGTGGCAATAGAAATTTCACGATGAACAACGACGATGGTGTGATTGAAGTAATTCAACTTTCGGCACTTCCGGAACCGGACAGAAATGATAATGGACAATGGCAATTGTCGTGCGTTCCACGACAGCCACCACCACCAAAACCACCGCGTGTTCCTTCACGAAGACGTCATAGACGTGTTCCTAGATATAATTCTGTCTCAAAAATTGATCGCGCGAGTCGCGTCGTTTTTCCTCTATTCTTCCTCACCATTAACGTCTTCTATTGGTACGCGTATTTGTCAAGAAGTGAGAGGATCAGTTACTATCATCCAAGTTCCTCGTAAGAAGAGAAAAATTATTTTTTTTTATAATAATTATTATTTTTATTATTATTATTATTATTATTATTATTATTATAAATCCAAAGTGACCGAAAAATTTGAAAAAACATTTTTTTAATAGATACTCTTTCTCTCTCTCTATCTCGACACTTATAACTGAATGTCCGCCATAATGGTTCCGCCATTTTGACTTTTTCTTTTCCTACTCAAATAGGAAAAGAAAAAGTCAATATGGCGGAAATTTTGATTTTTAAATATCTTAGTGTTGAATGGACAAAATCAATGACTGTGACAATTAAAAGAGGGAAATTACACTCAAGAGAAAGTTTTTCATTAAAATTTAGAAAAAAAACTTTTTTCAAGTTTACTTTTATATTTCTATTTATTTTTGTTGCCGGTAGGAAATTGTATTTATGAATTAATTACCTAAATATTTCTTTTTTCTTTATAAATATAAATTTAAAGGAAAAATATTTTTTTAAATTTATATTTAGAAAAAAGTTTCGGAGTTTTTAAATGTTTTGTTTAGTAGTTATTAATTATTAACTGTTAATTATTAATTACTAATTATAATACCTATTAATACCACAGATTTTGACTGTTGATTATTATTATTTATTATTATCTTTATAATCATATAACTAAAATAATTGTTAATTAATATTTTTATTATTATTTTTTTTTGTTTATTATTTTAATCGTTCATTAATATTTATCATCGTCAATTATTTCGATCCTTAATCATAAAAATGGTTGATTATTTTAATAATATCGATTAGTTATTTAATAATTTAAATTAAAAATAGATTTTCTTATTTTATTGTTGATTTTTATCAATGTTGATTATTATCGTTGTTAATTATTAATTAATAATTATTAATTGTTAATTGTAAATTATTATAATATTGTTGATTATTTTAATAATATCGATTAGTTATTTAATAATTTAAATTAAGAATCGATTTTCTTATTTTATTGTTGATTTTTATCAATGTTGATTATTATCGTTGTTAATTATTAATTATTAATTATTAATTGTTAATTGTAAATTGTAAATTGTAAATTATTATAATTTTTTTGATTATCATCACTGATGGTATTGTTATCATTAAATCTAAGATAAATTTTTTTTTCTCTCTTTTTCATTAAATATTTTAATATTTGTTATGAAAAAAAAAATTGTACAAATAATGTCGATTTTCTCGATTTTTCTGGTCTCTTTGCATTTTTATCCAATTAAAATTCGCTTTCTAGTTAGCCTTGAATAAAAAAAAAATGTTTTATTTATCAGTAGCCGACCAATTTTTGCAAAGTCTTGTACATAGATTAAATATATATATACATATATTATGTATGTGTGTCACTTTTTTACGAAAAAACAATATAAGAATTATTTTCAAAACCAAAATAGACGCGATAGGTAATTTAAAAAAAAACGGTATTTAAAAAAGGAGCCACAGGTTCAAATATGATGGGGTTAAAAGACAATTAATTATGAACGTTTGTTGTTTTATTAATTATTAATTAATTGTTAATTTTACGTTCTCACCCCTTCAATATAAAGATAGATAAAAGTTTTAATTTTTAATTAATCGCGCTCACTTGTCGTGAATAAAAGGAAAATTATATATTCAGTGAGTACAAAGAAAATTTGCGTCTATGAAAGAGAATTATTCTGCTAAGGTTTTAAAAAAGCATTATAATAATAAAAACATAATTAAATATATATTTGAAAACAAAAAATAATAATTGTAAAATAAAAATTCCCCTTTTTTATTTTATATTTATTATTAATTACAATTTTTCAAAAATGAACAAAAACTAAATATTGTTTGTTATAAATAAATATAAATATATTTATTATAAAATTGAAATTATTTATCGCTTGATAATAATTTTATGCGTTGTAAAAAATTAATTTAACTATATAAATTATTTAAAAAAATAATTATATAAAAATTTATATAAATATATATATATATATATATGTATAGGTAAATTATTATGTAAATAGAATTTTACATGTAAAAAGAAAATAAAATCGTTTTTCTCTCGATATATATTATTGAAAAGTATTATTATTAACTGCAATATATATTTGAAAACAGAATTTTCAAAAATTGAAATAATTGTAAAAATATGAGAAAAAGATGATAAAAAAAATATATGTATGTGTAAAAAAGTGGAAAAAGTTTGTTTTCAACTTTTTGATTACTTTACATTTCCTTATCCATTGAAGATAAGATTTTGTGAAAATAAATCAAAATAGTATTTCTATGAAATCATGTCAGTATTTTCTTTTTCTTTAGATATATATATATTAATGACTCATTTCTTATTGTAAACATTTTTTAATTTTTGTATTTATTTCCTTCCGTCAAATTGATTTTTTCAAATTCAATTTTTTCAATTTTAAATTCACATTTAATTTTTGTTTATTTTTCTTTAACTTTCGTTTATTTTTTTTTTAAACTTTTGTTTGTTTTTATCAATTCTCAATATATTTTTGTTTATTTTTATTTAACTTTTGTTTATTTTTATCAATTTTCATTTTAATTTTTCTTTATTTCTATATGTAACTTTTTGTTTATTGTTTCACTTTAATTTATTTTTATTCAACTTTTATTTATAAAACTTTTATTTATACTTAAACTTTTTTATAGAAAATATGTTTCCAAAAAAATTTGTTTAAATAGTATTTTTTTTCCTTTTTTTAATTTGAAAAAAAAAATAATTTCTGAGGGGGTAAGGAAAAAATTCGATCCTTTCTTAATCCAAAAAAAAAAATGTCACATCTTTATTTGCACAATTATTTTCATATTACATTTTTCTTTCATTCAAACAACACTGTAAAGTTTTGTCGCATAAAAATCGTAAATCATTCAAACAATGGAAATAAAATCTTGCAAATTAACAAACTAACGGGGTGGGCGGAAAAAAAATCATATACAAAATACTGCGCACTGAGGAGAAAAAAAAAGTTTATCACAAAAATTCAATGGCCTTCTTTTTTTTACTCACATTAAAAATGAATAAAAAATAATTATCTCACTTATTTTTTTTGTTATATATATTTACACAATAGAAATCGGAGATTAAAATTATAACTATATATATATAATGTAATTCTATTTCAGACTTTTGCGAGATGAGGGAAAATTATATTTTTCACATTTGGTTATATTTAATTGTAATCCTAGTGATATAAATGAAAAATTGAATTTTCTAATTATTTGATAAACTAATTATTTTTTAATTTCAAAAGGAGAAAGGGTGAAATTTATCATTTTTCAGTCTTGGAAAAAAAAATTCACTTTTGTTCGGAAAAAAATGAGAATTATCGAAGTAAAAAAATCTATTTAATAAAAATTCGATTTAATTTGGATTTAGATTTTTTTAAAATTATTTAATTGAAATTTTAATTTAAAAAGAAAAGAGTATTTATTTACTTAAATTAATATTTTTAAAAATTTGTTTAATTTCATTTACATTTCAATTGGAAGAAAAATTACAAAAATTCGTTAATAGTTTTTAGCAAAAAAAAAGGAAAACTTTCGATTTAAAAAAAAATGGCATGCAAATTGTTTTTTTAGTAAAGAAAATATTTTATATCTTCTCTATAGAAAAACAAAAATAATAATTTATCAATCCAGTTAGAAAAATGATAAATTCAAAAATAAGAGAGAATAAGAAAAAAAAAGAGAAACATTTTTCACATTAAAAGTAAATTTCTTTCATTCGCTAAAATTTATCTCTTCAGAAAAATATTTCTAATCGCTGTATTTTTATCTCAAGGAGCTTAGGCCAACGATCATAGAACTATTATTTAAAATACTTCTTTATCAATATTAACAAATAATTATTTTTCTCCAACTGTAATCACTGCATCGTCTATTTGAACAATTAGTCCAAAAAGAAGTTATTCTCGAAAAAAAAATTCCAAAGGAAAAAAAGATTTGACAATATTTCACATTTTGAGGAAAAATCCTTCAAGATTTTTCGTTTTAAAAATAGAATAATTGTAATTTTAATAATTAATAATTATTAATATTTTTATTTAACATTATTAATTGCAATTATAATAATTATGAAGAAAAATACAAAAATTAGTTAATAATTTTTAGCGAAAAAAATTCTATTTTATTACAATTAATTATTAAAAATAATAATTATTCTTATATTAATCATTAGAAATTTTTTTTCGGGAATTTTCTTTTTGTCTAATTCCATAAAACTTTGTTCTATAAATGTTTGTACGTCTTGTATAAAATTTGTTTGTTTCAAATATTACTTTTAACATTTTACTTTTATTCTAAATATTATAGGCACATTAAAAAGTCATTTAGTTGCTTTGAGATGACAATTAGTGATTCCCTGACCAACGAGAATGCGTTGATTGTCTTTGAATGAAAACTGAAAATTCTTTGGAGCCTCAAATAATAAGACAATTGTTGATCCCATTCGAAATTCACCGAACAATTCGCCTTTTTTCATTTCTAAATTCTCAAATTCCTCTTCTTCGAACTTTTTACCCCTCGGCCATTTTCTTCTATTTGTTATTAAATTCTCATCACTAAACACACGAATAGAACCAACATTTGTTGCACCAACAACGGCATAGGCCATAAAACCACCTTCCCATTCGCCAACATAAACGGCACGTTCATTGAGGGAAAATAAATTTGGCACCCAACTCGACACTTTTGGATTGACACTCAATAATTTGCCCTGAAAATGTTTTCGCCGTTGAATCGTCCAATTTGTCGCACTATGAAAACGATGATAATCACCAGGCGCAAGATAAATTGACAATTGATACAATTGATTATTTGCATTCATCAAAAGTGAGGAGACATATTTTGCCTTCGCCTCATCACTGTCAATTTCCCACTCGTCGTATTTGTCGCCCAAAAAATGTCTTAAATCATAAGTCACACCTTTTACCTGTTCAACGTAACAATTCGTCACGGGGCCGATGTGAAGAATTTTCCCATCAGCCGGCGAGACAATGACATTCTTCCCAATTGGCCTCACATCCTTTCTCAGGGGGCGAACGAAAAAATCCACTAACGATGGAAAACTCGCGAGTTCCATGTCAATTTCATCTAAATTTGCACTAAATGTTCGCGCGTAAAATTTGTACAATGTCGGACGTAGGCTGTGTGGTAATTCGACACTTGCCAACCAACCCCAAATTCGGCTCGTAACACGCAATGGTAAATAACAATAACAACCAACAACAATGTCGCGTGTCACTGTTTTCTCTTCATTCTTCTTTGTCTTCGATTGCTGCCATATGTAAAACGAGAGAAATGACACACCAAAACCAAAGGGAATGTACCATTGCCATGGTTTTAGCCATGAGACATTTCGTTTTGCTTGTGATGATTCACTTGAGGTTGTTAGATGTTTTCTACTCGAGAATAATGTCGATCTTGATAAATGAACACTGCGCAGGGAATTGCACTTTTTTAAAGTTAACACTGTACGTTGATAGAATCTCATTGTAGGCATTTTGTCATTACAGTCATAACACAATAAATACTATTTTCTCTCTGTCTCGATTGCTTGTTCGCTTTGTTTTGATTTTCAGGTTATGTTCACTGAGAGCGCGCGTGCGCAAGGCTCGCGAGACAACTGGAGTCAATTTTACATTTTACACTGCAAAACAAATATTTAAGACTGACACTAAGAGTTAATATTTACATTACGAATAGGATAACTTTCACTCACGTAACTAGAACAACTCGATAAAATAACGAAATAGTAAAATAATAAAAACTTTTCTTTTCAAATTAGTACTAAGTTCGACTTCGTCATTACTCGAAGGCTGTACTACTCAATTCAGTTTGCGAAAACTCTCCCCTTTTCTCCTCTTCTAAACTTTTTGGAGAGAAAACTTAACTCATTCGGAAAATAGAACCGAACGAGTAATTTTTGCTTTAGTTTTCTAATTTCTCATACACGGAAATTCAAATTGACAGTTAATCTCTTTTCGAAAAAAAGTTGTCCAATTGACTAGTTTTCGCGCGCATGCGCAAGACTCGAACTGTTTAAATGTCTCCGCAACTGTCCGACAGTGCGACAAACTTTTTGCCGATTTCGAAAGTTTTTATTATTAACACATTAAATAAACGGGAAAATTATTAATGATAAACTAAAGAAAAAAATTAATAATTAGAAAGGGAACAAAAGAGTGAAAATTGAAAGTTTGACATAATATTTATTGCAGTGTACGTATAACAATCGACGACATTCTCATCTTTTTCTCTCTATACAAAATAAAAACTTATTTCTTTTTCTCTTTAGAAAAAAAAACTATATATAATACTTTGAGGTCTTTGGCGCGAGATATTTGTGTTTGTGTTCGAATTTATTTTTTAATTGTCATATACGCTTTTTTTTGTATATATAAATATATATTATCGTGTTTGTGTGTATAATTTATTAATCATTAATGTTCAATTAACCTAAAAATTCAATTAGTTGTTGTTTTTTTTTTCTCATATAATAATATACATATGGGAAAGTTGTCGTCAATCGGACAAAAGTTTTGTTATATCCGATAATTTGTCAGTGTAATAATCGGGAACAATTAAACCTTTTGACTCGGCGTCCGGTTGAATTAATTCATTAACATTCTCTTGATTAGTGACACCTGACATTACAAGTAGTGTTTGAAATCCACAACGTTTTCCCAAAAGAATGTCGGTATTGCAGCTGTGAAACAAGAAAAAAATTCAAGGTAAGAATATATTATTGTTAATATGTGAAAATAAATTAATTACTGTGTAAGTTATATTTGAAAAAATCTTTAATCTTTGCACATAACCTAAACAATATTATTTACAAATTTTAAACTATTGAGTGTTTAATTGAAAAAAATATTATTATCATTATTATTATTTTCAAATATAAACTTCGATTTTTAAATAGTTTTAGATTCAAAATTTTAAAAGATTCAATTACTTTCGTAAATAATTTTTATAAATAATAAAATTCTTGGGAGAAGTTAAATTATTATTAAATTTTGAAAAAATAAAATTTGTCACAAAAATTTAATTATTATAATAAATAATAAAATTCTTGGGAAAAGTTCAATTATTATCAGTTTTTTTAAGTCAATTTCTTCACAAAAATTCAATTATTTTAATGAATAATAAAATTTTTTGGAAAAGTTCAATTATTATCAATTTTTTTTATAAATTTCATCACAAAAATCCAATTATTTTAATGATTAATAAAATTTTTGGGAAAAGTTAAATTATTATCAATTTTTTTAAAAAATTTCTTCACAAAAATCCAATTATTTTAATAAATAATAAAATTCTTCACAAAAATTCAATTATTTTAATGAATAATAAAATTTTTGGGAAAAGTTCAATTATTATCAATTTTTTAAATAAATTTCTTCACAAAAATTCAATTATTATAATAAATAATTAAATTCTTGGGAGAAGCTCAATTATTATCAATTTTTTTTAAATAAAATTCTTCACAAAAATTTAATTATTTTAATGAATAATAAAATTTTTGGCAAAAGTTAAATTATTATCAATTTTTTTTATAAATTTCTTCACAAAAATCCAATTATTTTAATAAATAATAAAATTCTTCACAAAAATTCAATTATTTTAATGAATAATAAAATTTTTGGGAAAAGTTCAATTATTATCAATTTTTTAAATAAATTTCTTCACAAAAATTCAATTATTATAATAAATAATAAAATTCTTGGGAGAAGTTCAATTATTATCAATTTTTTTATAAATTTCTTCACAAAAATTCAATTATTTTAATAAATAATAAAATTCTTAGAAGAAATTCAATTATTTTCACTATATATAATTGTAATTACTTGTCGCCAATCATGAGGGTTCGTTTTGGATCCAAATTGTAGTTTTTTATTAAATAATCACTAATGCAGGATTCAGGTTTTCCCAGAATTTTTGCTTTCCTACTGGCTGCAACTTCGACAATTGAAATAAAACATCCAGTTCCTGTATTTAAATAAAAAAAGCACTAATTAGAAAAATAACTCATCAGAAAATAATTTTTCAAAACATAATTATTGTTTCAATTACAATCAAACATTTTTTTTTGTTTTTTTTTTTTGTAAAGAAAGTATTAGAATTTTTTATTTTAGCTTCTATTGCCTACTTTTTACTGTTAAAATTTTCTTTATTTAAAAAAAATTTTTTAAAAGTGTTTTCTTAATTTAATTTGAAGTAAAACATTTTTTTTTATATTTTTGTTAATTTTTTTTCTGTTTACCTGGAAAGGTATTGTCATTCGGCGATGGCCTACTAATATCAGGATTCATTCCCAAGAATTGTACATTAGGATTTTGTAAATAAGTTGCGGCCTGCACTAATTTTGAATAACTGAAATGATCATCAAATCCAACTGCAACTGCTCCCACTTCCGGGTCCGGTTTAAAATTCGTTATTATTTCGAAAGCTGTCCCTTGAAGAGAGTCTGGCTAAAAAAGTAGTGGAAAAGGTTTTTTTTTTCAATTAATATTTTTTTTCTAACAAATATTTATTGTTTCCTTTAATTTAATTTTTTTTAATTAACAAATTTTTTTCCTCTATTATTATTTATTATTAAATTCCTACAATTAGGAATTTAAATGCATTAAATTAATACGAAGTAGACTAATTTCAAATAAATAACAATCATAATAATAAAAAATAAAATAATATAATAAAGTTATTTAAAAAATATTAAAAGAATAAAAAATTTCAATAATTAGAATAATAATGCGACAATAATGACAATAAAAATAATAATTTTAAAGTGAGGAAAAAAAATTGTTCTGTTAATTTAAACTCACTCCATATCCACAATGTCGAATTCCAACAGCTTCTAATTCTTTAGCCATTCCGGAATTGCCGATTAAATAAACTTTCTTGTCAAATCCCTGTTGCTTTAAATACATTGCTGCCAAAAATGACGTGCTCACCATTTCGTCCTGCAGAGAAAATTCTTATTTTAGTTAAAATTATAATTAGCTTCTCTTTCGAAATTATAAAATTAGCTTCTTTCTAATTAAAAATTAAATTGTATTTTTTTATTTAGATTTTTTTCTATTTCATTATTTTTTCCTTTAAATTATTATTTTTTCATCAATATTATTTTTTTTTATTAAAATCATTTTTTTTCAATAATCAAAATTAAAATTAGCTTTTTTAATTGAAATTAAAATTAGCTTTTTAATTGAAATTAAAATAAAAATTTGCTCTTTTTCTTATTAAAAACGAAATTTACTATTTTAATAGAAATAAAATAATTTTCATCAGTTTTGTTATTAAAAACTGTCTTTCGCTAAAAATATTTTCTTTGTTTTAAATGTAAAGAATTTTTGTATTTAATTTTTCGTAAAAAAAAGAAGAAAACTTACTATTGTTGCAGAATAATTTAATCCTTTACATTTATCGACAAGGTCAGCTCTCGTTTTTCCATTATTATTCGTCACATAGAAAAACTTCTTTCCACCTGCTTTCAAGTGATTAACAGCCTGAGGCGATCCTTCAATAACTTTTGTTTCCTCCCACAGAACGCCTATAATTAAATTTAATTTAAAAAAAAGAAAATTAATTGCAATATTTAAAAAAAATTTTTTCAATTTTTAGTAAACTTAGACTGTAAATTAAAAAAATTAAAATTCAACTGTGGCAAAAAAATTTATATATTATTCAAATCTATAATTTTTTACCGCTTTTGCTAAAATTTAAGTACAAAAATTAATTTTTATTAAAACTATAGATAAAATTTAGGGATAGCAAAAATTTTTTTTGCAACTTCAATTTCTAATTATTGTAGAGGAAATAATTTTTATATTTATACATAAAAAATAATTGAATACCAAAAAATTTTGACAAATTAGAAATATTTTTTTAAGAGAAACTTTAAAAATGACAATTTTTTTTTTTTATAAACAATAAAAGGAAAATTAAAAAAAAAGAAAAGCGTGAGAATAATTAATACGAACCATCGCAATCGGATAAAACGACGTCAAAAGAATTAAAGAAACTTTTAAATTCCTCTTTGCTGAGTGATGTCAATCGTTTAGCTGCCATTGTGTGACTACCTGTGAAAATTTCAATTTTTAAAACACGCGAGTTTAATTCCGTTTTAAAGTTTACACACACTCAGAGCGAGCGAGCGAGCGAGAGAGAGAAAAGTAAAGTGTGATTTGGCCGATTGCCAATTATTCTTTGACAGAACGACCTTCCTTATGCAATATTATGCAACTCTATAACAAAAATTTATCACACTTATTATACACCAGGACCAACAACTTGAATGAAACTCTAGCGAATAAATCTCGCGCACATTGAAATTAATTTCATTTTCCATTGCAATACATTATTAATATTATTATTATTTGCCTTATCAATTTTCGTTCGCTTTGGAATGACAAAAAAAAAGAATGAAACTATAAATACATATATATATACATAAGAGTCAATAGTGATAAATATTTTTCCGTAACAACCGGAAAAAAAATTACAATAATAAATTCAACACGTGCGCGTATTGAAAGACGAGAAATAGTGAGAGGGGGAGATATTTTAACGTAAGACACGTGAAATCCTCGCTCTAAAAATTCCACTTGAAATAGATTTTTGATTTTGAAATTTTTCAAAAAAAGTTTCAAACAATTCTCGCATTTCTATATATATATTATATTTTCTGACAAGTTTTATGTTTGACAGAAAACATAAAATTTTTCCGCTTGCCAAGACTGCGATGCACATGATTTTTTTTTCTTTTTTCAAAATTGTTTTCGACATTGAAAAATTAAAGAATTCATTTTTAAATTTTATTCTTTACTTATTTTTTAAATAACATGACGTTATTGAATAAAAATAGTTTAATTGTTATTTTATAGAATAATTTTATACTTATTGAATAATAATAATAATAATAATAATAATAATAATAATAATAATAATAATAACTTAAAAGTTATTAAAAAACATTTTAATATTTACTAAATAAAATAACGTAATAGTTAAACAAGAATATAAATAATTAAATAAATGAAAAATTTATCGTTCTTTAAATTTATTACAAAACGACTTTTTTGTAAAATTACAATATTTTTTAATTTATACATTTTTTGTAATTTTTTTTTTTTTGTTGAAAAAGCGTAAAATTTGCAATATTTCAATCAAATCTACAAATATTTCCATTTATTGATTTTTTTGTTCATAAATTTCATATTTTACTCCTTTTTAGTTTTTTTTTTTTTTGTTAATTCTTTTATTTTCATTTTTTTCAATTTTTTTTTATTTTATTCATATTATTACTGATATATTTATTATAAATAAAGAAACTAGAAATAAATATTTTTTTATTGCATAAAAAAAACTATTTTTTTAATTGTACTGACGGAAAATGTTTAATTGTTTCCAAAAAATATTTTATTCACTTTTTTTGCATTTTTTCATCTCTTTCTGAGTTTTTTTCATCTCTTTTTGTATTTTTTCACCTTTTTTCTATTTTTTCGTCTCTTTCTGAGTTTTCTCATCTTTTTTTTTTGTATTTTTTCACCTTTTTTGTATTTTTTCATTCCTTTCTGACTTTTTTCATTTCTTTTGTATTTTTTCGTCTCATTCTGAGTTTTTTCATCTCTTTTTGTATTTTTTCGTCTTTTTTTGTATTTTTTCACCTTTTTTTTGTATTTTTTCATTTCTTTCTGAGTTTTTTTCATCTCTTTTGTATTTTTCGTCTCTTTCTGAGTTTTTTCATCTTTTTTTGCATTTTTTCACGTTTTTTTTGTATTTTTTCGTCTCTTTTTGTATTTTTTTATCTTTTTCTATTTTTTCTCGTTTTTGTATTTCTTTTATTCTTTTTGTATTTTTTTTACCTTTTTTGTATTTTTTCGTCTCTTTTTGTATTTTTTTTACCTTTTTCTATTTTTTCTCTTTTTTGTATTTCTTTTATTCTTTTTGTATTTTTTAAAACCATTTTCTTGTATTTTCTACTATTTTTTCTTCTGTTTTTTTTATTTTTTTTTCTCTATATTTAATTCTCTTCGCTATTTCTTTTCCTTTTCACGTTCAATATACACAATTTCCGTCAAGTACGCAAAAAAAAATCTATGGCAGTGATTAAAAATCAATCAATCATTAAATGCAACAAGGTCAACGTGAAAAATTCTTAAAATAATCTCAAATTCTCTAAAAATCGAAATAAAATTCTAAGCGTTAAAAAAAATTCCATTACCAAAAAAAATCGTTATTTTCCATTAACGAAGAGAAATCTAGCAAATAAATCAATTCAATTAACTAAAAGAAATCAATTCTATTAACTAAACAAAAATCAGTTCAATTAATTAAAGAAAAATCATCAGTTCAATTAATTAAACAAAAATTAGTTCAGTCAACGAAAAAAAATCAATAATTCAGTTCTTTTTTTTCCTTTGGGGAAAAGAAAATTATTCACTTTTCGTTAATTTATATTTTTCCAGTATTGGTAAAAGATCGCCCAATTGATCGGTGTAAAAATTTGGAATCAATTCTCTCTCCTCATTGGATTCGGATTTTTGCCATTTCTCCAATTCGCCAATTGACGTGACGCCAGTGAGTACAAGTAATGTTTTAAAACCACAACGTTTGCCCAATAAAATATCCGTATTTGCCCGATCGCCAATCATAATCGTACGCTCGGGATTTATTTTATAATCATCCTGAATTACTCGACTGACAAAAGGCTCGGGTTTTCCCAAAACTGTCGCTTTTCTCCCCGAGCAAGTTTCAATTGCTCTCACAATCGCTCCAGTCCCTTCAAATAGAGAACAAAAGAAAAAATTCGAAAATTAGATTGAAAAATAATTTCCATTTTAAAAAAAGAAAATTCTTTTTTAGAAAAAATTCTCCTTTTTATTTACTAATTGTGGGGGGGAAAACTTTTTACCCGGATAAACATTCTTCTCGGATGGAAAATTTTCATCAGTATTTGTGGCGATAAAGGGAATTTGTTCATTTCTCAAATAAGTCGCTGCTTTCACCATTTTTGGATAACTTATGTGCTCGTCAAATCCAACAATAACCGCATCGACATCAGACTCGGTTTTAATATTTGGAATATCCATTAAACAATTCAGTGAATCTGAACCCCATCCAAAACTTTCGATACCAAAGCTCTTCAATTCTTTTCCAATTGCTGGAAAAATAAAAAGAAAAAAGAAAAGTTTTTTTTCGTCTTTTTTTGTTTTTTTGCAAAAATCAAAAAGAAAATAAAAATCGTTTACCTTCATTTCCAACAATGTAAACTTTATTATTCTTGCAAATTTCCAAATCCTTGAGATATCGAGCAACCAATAATGTTGGACAAAGAATATTTTCCTCTTTTGTGTTGAAATTCATGTTCTCGCATTTTTCCGCAAATTCTTTTCTCGTTTTTGTACTATTATTTGTCACGTAAAAAACTTGTTTTCCAATATTTTGAAAAGTATTCATTACTTCTGAGGTGTGAGGGAATTTTGTCAAATGTCTCCAAAGAACTCCTTTTTTTCAGTGCCAAAAAAAATCCAGTTTTTATCCATTACAAAAAAAATGTATTTTTCTATCCTATTTTTTTATTTAGTTTGCAAATAAACAGTTTTCTCTTAAATTAGAGAGAGAAAAATTGTATTTAAATTCTTAATAATTAATTTTTATTGAAAAAAGAATAAATAAAAAGTAGTTAATTAATACAAATTCATAATTAGTAAAAATGAATTTGAAATTTTTAAAATGTATAAAAGAATTAAGTTTTTTGAGAGAAAAAAACAATTACCATCGCAATCTGTCAAGACGGTGTCAAAAGAATCGAGAAATTCATTGACTTCCGGTGAACTCAGGGATTTTAGATAAATTGCACTCATTTCTCTTCTGTTGAACTTTCACAGAACACTGAATCAAAAGAATACGAAAATCATTTATTTAAAAAATGATAACAATTTAATCATTCAGTTTTATCAATTGTCCTATAAGATTGTCCATTATTGTCGCATAATATTTATTTTTTCCACACAAACAAATCCAATAATTTTTTGGATAGAAATTTTGTTAACGATTTTTTTCCACTTCTTACCAATCGAAATTAAAAAAAAAAAACTAAACTAGGTATTTGAATTTTACAATAAAAATTGTACTTGAAAATAAGAAATAGTGAATAAAAACTAAAAGAAATTAAATTAATTTAAATAAATCGTATTTCAATATTTAGAGAAAATTATTAGTATTCAAATGAAATATTTATTTGCAATTATTAAAATTGAATTTGGGAGAAATCATTAAAATTAGTGTAATTATGTAAATATTTAATATTTACCAAGTTCTAAACTATAAATTGTCGAACGTGGAAAAAGATTTGTAAATCGAAATATAAGAAAAAGATTAAATACAATTATTTAGTGAAATATAATCGAACCGCAAGTCTGGCTTTTCTGAATCATTGCTTAACTCTTATCATCACAAGTAATCAGCTTATAATTGAATAAACATGTGTCAATATCACGCAACAATAATAAAATTACTAACGAGAAACTTCCTTTCAATTTAAATATATAGTAAAAATGCACGCGCTCTCTCATTAACAATCTAACCTCAATTATTATTACAATGTAATTTTCTCCGTTTTCTCCGCTATTGACAAAAATGAATCTTTTGAGAAAAAACAGATAAAAACACCTACTGAAGCATTAAAATTGCATGACAACACGTGTACCGACCATTTAATTATATCAATTACACGAATGACAAGAATCACGAGAATCACAATAAAAATTAATACCAAGAGACAATATGACAAGATCCATGACCTTGAAGGTTAACTCACTGAGCAAAAAATTTAAGTTCAAGTTTGCGCAGCTTATATGGAAAAGCAAGCAATGCTAAAATACGGACAAAACATTTACTTTTCATTCATCACTCACCTGTATAAGAAAAATATTTTTTTATCAAATTCATAAGCACACAAGCACAACACGCGTATATAATATGTAAAAGCCGTAATTGCAGAAACAAATTGGGTCTCTGTTTTACCGACCGGGAGTTGTAGTTGGCGCTGCGATCGTTAGTATTCAATCAGCTGTGAGGCCAAACAAAACGTCAAAAACGTTTTTCTGTTGATTTTGTATATATAATTTCGGGTGTTATTTATTATTTTTATCTGCCGGGTGGTTGATTTAAAAAAGACAGCAACATGTCGTATATGTTAACGCATCTTCACAATGGCTGGCAGGTCGATCAGGCTATTTTGTCAGAAGAGGATCGTGTAGTCGTGAGTTTTCAAAACATAACCTATAAAATTTATATTTGACAAAACGTCTCCTTTTTCTCGTAATTCTATTTATAGTTCTAAAAACCTTTTACCGCTTTTATTTTATTCTAGAAAACAATTGTTTAAATATCTCTTTTGCCATAATTTTACAAAATGTATCGAATTTTTCAAAAGCAAAGTTCTTTTAACAAAACTTGAAATAAACTGAAAAAACCTTGAAAAGTCAGGGAATTTTGATCGAAATCCTGAAAAATTGTTGCTTTCTAATTATATTTATTTATTTCTTGTAATGTAATTTTACTTAAATATTTTTAAATTAATTCAATTTTAAATGAATTTGATTTACAATTTTCATAAGTGAATGAACTTGAAAAGATTTTTAATTCAAAATTTGTAAAATTTCAATTTTAATAATTTTACTTAAATAGTTCAAAATTAATTCAATTTTAAACGAATTTGATTTACAATTTTCATAAGTAGAAGAACTTGAAAAGATTTTCATTTCAAAATTTGTAAAATTTCAATTTTAAATTAATTTTATTTGCAAAAATTTAAAAACCTAGATTTTCAAAAAAAAACCTTAATAACTAAAATTCTTTGAAAAATATTTAAATTTGTTAATATTTATTTAATGAATTATTAAAAATAACTAATTTATAGAAGAATTTCAAGTCAAAAACACTAAAACAAATTGAATTTTTAAAATATATTTTTCGAGAAATTCAATTATTATTTTTAAAAGAAGTGAAATTCTTCTCAGAAATTCAATTATTTTTTTCAACTTTTATTATTTATTCTCTAAAGAATTAAATTATTTTCGAAAATATTAATGAAATATTCTTTTATAACAATTGCATTTTTTTCCAAAATATATTTTAATAAAACTCTTCGTAGAAATTTAATTGACTTCAAAAAATTTTCAAAATTCAATTATTTTCAACGTTCGCTACTTTCATAAAATTTCACAAAACAATTCAATTATTTAAAGCAAAACTTTAATAAAATTAGTCTGAAGAATTCAATTATTTTCAAAAGTCTAATATTAAATCTAATTATGTTTGATTTACAAAAATTCTTGTCAAAATTTATATTGTCTTTATAAATAATAACATTTTTCTCCGAAATTCAATTATTTTCGGAGAAATTTTAATAATATTCTTGGTAAAATTTCAATTATTTTTTTAATATACAAGATTTTTATGGAATTTCTTGAAAGCTGAAATTATTGTTATTTTTTTTAATTTGTCTCTTGACAATGAATAATAAAAAGAAACATAATAATTATGATAAAATTTTTTATGAAAATTCAATTTTAAGAAACATTCAATTATTTAATAAACTGTTTATTTTTATAGTTAAAGAATTGATTTCTTGTAGAATTTTCAAATAAATATTGAATTAAATATAAATTTCAAGAAAAATTTTCGATTATAATTGAATATAATATTCAGAAATATTTATTTGAAAATTCTACGAGAATTCATTTATTTAACTCTAAAAATAAATATTTTATTAAATAATTGAACTTTTCTAAAATTGAATTGTCGCGAAGAACTTTAGCAACAAATTTTTAAATAATAATTAAATTCTATTAAACATTTTTAATAAACCTTTTTAAAATAATTGCATTTTTCGAGAAATTTAATTAACATTTTGTATACAAAAAAAATAATTGAAATTCTTACAAGAATTTTATTAAAATTTTTGTAAATAATTTAATTTTGAAGAAAAATTGTATTATTTATAAGGATTATTAAAAATTTTGACGCGGGAATTTTTTGCTGTTTTGGAATTGGATTTTTGTGATGAATTACAGTTACTTTTGAAAATAATCGAATTCTTGTGTTTTCCAAAATAATCTTCTAACGAATAATGAATGTAGTTTGAAAAATCTGGAAAAATTGCGTTTTTTAATCTGGAAAAGTTGATTTTTTCAATTATTGCTATACTATCGAAATAAAGAGTAAAAAAAAAAAATTGCAAAATTCTTCAGGTAATTCGCTTTGGTCACGATTGGGACCCAATGTGCATGAAGATGGACGAAGTACTTTACAATATTGCCGAGAAGGTGCAAAATTTCGCCGTCACATATCTAGTCGACATAACGGAAGTGCCGGATTTCAATAAAATGTACGAATTGTACGATCCCTGTACAGTGATGTTCTTCTTTCGCAACAAACACATTATGATTGATCTTGGCACAGGTAATAATAATAAAATCAATTGGGTACTCGAGGATAAGCAGGAAATGATCGATATTATGGAGACAGTTTATCGTGGCGCAAGAAAAGGTCGTGGTCTCGTTGTTTCACCAAAAGATTATTCTACAAAATATCGATATTAATTTATTTTTCTCTTTTCTATTACATTAATATAATTTTAATTTTGATATTAAAAATATTTGTTTCAATAAAAGAAAAAATAATATTTATGCGACAATTATTTATAATACTCAGTAAATATACCACGTAACGAATTAAAAATATACAATTATTACATTATAGAAAAATAATGAATGTTTTTGTACTTCTTTTTTTTTGACAAAAAAAAAATTTTTCTTCGAGAGAATTGTCATGATTTTTATAAACATTTTTTTTTCTATATATACAATCTCTTTTAAGTCTTTATTTGATGACTTGACAAAAAGTAGGATTATTTACAATTTTTTTTTGTAATTACTAATTTATTAATATTAAACAGCCTTTTTTTCCCGTAAGTAAATTGTGTCAACAATCACAATTTGTATCCTTTTGATCTATCTTGGAAGTTTTCCCGAAAAAGAAAGAAAAGAAAGAGGAAAATATTGCTTTGGCTAATTTTTTTTCTTCCCTTTTTTTGAGAATTAGAGAGAGAGAGAGAGAGACAGTCGTGCGATGATTATTAACATAATAATCATATTTATTATGCTGATAACGAGAGTTCAGCTCGAGACCTTATCACAATAATATCCTTTTTCTAAGTTGGTGACAATTTTCACTTTTATCAAAGAGATGTGTCCTTTTCCTCCAAATCTTCTGGAAGACAAAATTATTAAATTCATTAATAAAAAAATTAGTTATTAATGATAATAAAATAATAAAATAACAATAGAAAAATAATACAATAAAAAAAATAATAAAATAAAAATAGAAAAATAATAATAAAAATAGTAAAATAATAATAGAACAATAATAAAAATAATAAATAATAATAGAAAAAATAATAATCAAAGTAATAAAATTAAGATAACAGAAAAAAATTAATATTTGATTGTAAATTAATTAAATTACCTTCTTTGGCTTCAGAATAATTTGCCCCGCACAAAAAAACGTCATTAACATCGAGCAATTGATCCGATTTCGATCGAAATAGGGGACGAACGTTTTCGTAAATTGATTTCCGCGATCCTTGAGTATCGCTTGCTGTTAAGCTCGCATTGCTCGAGCCGAACGAGGAATTTTTTATCGACTCATAAGTCACGTAGCCCTGGCTGCAGGTTTTAACTGGAAAATTTTGAGAATTCAATTTATTCTAATTAAATTTGCAAATTTACAACTTTTTAATTTGAAATCTAAATTTTTGACTAATTTCATAATCGAAAACTTTTTAAAATCACTTAATTATTATTGTTTGTATTTAAAAAAAAAATTCTAACAAACTTCTTTCACAACAATTTGAATATTTTAATAAATAATAAAATTCATCGACAAACAATTATCGATTGTTTTCGTAAATAATTAAATTCTTCACAAAATTTCAAGAAATAAGTTTTTTTAAAAATATTTTTGGTGGATAAAAAACTCACCGACTCGAGTGTCTAGAATTTTTGGATCCAAAGCAGTCAACGATTTACTGCACCTGAGACCTGAAAATATATTCGAATCTTTAATAATAATAATATCTAAACAATTTTTTAGAGTTAATAATAATTTTAATTTCAAAAAATAAATAATAGATAATTAATTGAAGAAAGAATGAAATATTAACTAATTAGTCGAATGAAGGTAGTAATTTGTAATTTTAATTACCTTCAATAAAATTACCATTTCTTGTTGGAGTTTCGAGAGTTGAAGATGGAGATGATTGATACATTGGCTCCATTGAGTCAGCCGAAAGTGAGATGCTGTCTTTCCTCCCTGAGGAAAAAAAATCAATAACAATACTTTTCTCTTAAATTTTCCCCAATAATTGCTGAACCTTTCCCGTCTTTTTTTCTTCATAGAGAGAAATTTACAAATAAAACAAAAACTTACAATCCAAACTGCTCACTAATCCTAGACTCGAATTCGCCGAATCTTTCTTTTTCTTGCTATTCTTGTGCAGATCCATTGGCGGTGGTTTATCTAAAAAAAAAAAACAATACATTTTCCGATCTTATGAAAGAAACAAAAATTATTTAAAAAATTAGAAAATCGTTTAAAAATCTATAAATTAGAGATGCAAAACTAATAAATGAATTTAAAAGTAAAAAAATAAAATAATTTTAAATGTAAACTTATCAGTCAGTTGAAAAATTTATAAATTGAAAAAATTGGTCGAAATTTATAAATTAAGAAGAAAAGAATTATCACTGAATTCAATTTACTTACAATTTTTAAGAATATACGGATTTTTAAGTACTTGTCGCACGCAATTGTAAATGTAAGCGTATTGGCTCTGAAAAATGAAAGACGAATTTTTTACTCCTTTAACTATTGTACATTATACAGAATATTAATTTTTTAACACTAAATTTACAAAATCTTTTCTCACCTCTCTTTGAACCATATTCAATCGATGTCTTCGCAATCGATAAACAGTTCCGAAAACGTCCAATTTTCTATTTTCTCTCATACTTTGCAATAACATATCAATTGTTATTAATGTTCCCGTCCTTCCAATTCCGGCACTGAAAAAACGTTTTTTTTTTATTTAATAAAAGTTAAGAACTAAAAAGAATAATTTATTTTTTTGTTAAACAATCTAAAACCTATCAAAAATAATTATTTATTTAAAAATCAAACAAAAGTAAAATTAGCATTAAAGAAAAAAATTCTAATTATTGAAATTAGTGGTAAATTTAAAAAAAAGGATTCCTTAATAAACATTTTCTGTTTAAAGTAATAAAAGTGGAGGATTGAAAAAATAGACGAGAATAAGATTGCTAATCGATGTTCAAAAGATATAATCAATCAGATATATAAATATATTTTGAGAATTGATTAGCGCAATTTTTTCATTATCACTGCTGGTAAATTAATGATAATAATTGGACGTAAATTACCTGCAGTGAATTACAACGAGTCCCTTGTTGGCCGTAATGTGCCGGCGCATTATTTGACAAAAATTAATCATTGGATCAAAGTCCTCAGGTACATCGTGATCTGGCCAATCTTTAAAATGCAGATGCATTATACTTCTCTTTTGTTCGTCCTGCAATTAATTTATTTCTCTAATTATTAAAATTATTATTATTAAAGTAACACAACTTTATAATCTAGAATTAAATTTAGAAAAAACCTAATAATTCTTTTTACCTGATTATATTATTAATGAATTTATTAAAATTAAATTATTTATTGAAACAATTCTCTTGAATAAATAAACATAATAACAATAATAATGATAATATGAAATATTAAATAATAAATTTAAATTAAAAAAGAAAATTTAACAAAAAATGAAATAAACATACCTTTTGCAAAACCAGAGTTCTTTGGGTGCAAGTGCGATAATCTAATTCGCTTGTGCAACGAATTGACATTTTTTCATAAGTAAATGTTTCCCTAATTGTAGGAAAATATTGATGGCATTTTTCCTGCAAAAAAAAAAAATAAACATTTAAAAACAATTAAATATTGACATTTATCAATTAATATTATTCGATTCTATTAGAAAATTTAAACATCTATAATTAGATTGATTAGAAATTTTTTTTTAACGATGTAGTATTTTTTTTATCATTTATATTAAAAAAAATATAGAAAAGTATTTTATCAATCATCTACAAAAATAAGATAATTTGATACATTTACTTTCATTTTTTTTCTTCTTGGAATTAAAATTACTCACTTTTCCTTTCTCAAAAAGTTGAGTCAACATTATAATTATTTTCACATCATATTGATCAATCATTCGCCAAAAATCGTATGTCGTCTCTTCCTTTGGGCCTTGACACGCAATATATTCGTCCTCGCCGGAATATCCCTTGAAAATTTTAGAATTTGTTTATTTTTACTTTATAGTATAATTAATTAATTAAAATTACAAAAATAATAATTAAATAAAAACAATTCTTTGGAGGGATTCAATGTTTTTTTTTTGATAAATATTAAAATTCTTCTGAGGAATTCAATTATTTTTAAAACAATTTTAATAAAATTCTTCACAAAAATTAAATTATTTTTATAAACAGAAATTTTTTGTGACAGAATTCAATTATTTATGTAAAAAGTACAATTTTCCGCAAAAAATTCAATTATTTTTAAATACTTTAGACAAAAATCCTTGAAATGAATTCAATTATTCTTCAAAATTTTTAGCAAATTATTTGCAAGAATTCAATTATTTTCGGTACATTAATTTAAAAATTGCAAACATTAAAATAAATAAAAAAAAATGTATAATAAAACTTGAGAAACTAAACTTTTAAAATAAAAATAATTTACATTTTAATATAAAATAGAAAAATTATTCACAAGTTCTTTTTTCTATTTACTTACGGTAATGAATGAAGCGTTAATGTAGTCAGTGTTTGGATCATTATCAATCACGTCTAATTTCACTCGGGAAAAATCATCTGCGAATGAAAAAAAAATTCATGTAATTCAATTTCCAATGAAAACTTGAATTATAAAACATAAAAATAAAAATGTATGAAATTAAAAACAAAAATTCCAATGTTTATTTTCAAATAAATTTGTTGAAAAGTCAAAGAATTAAAAAAAATGGAGTAAATAAAATAAAATGAAAAACTTACATGGTAAAATGTCGGAATAACGATTTTTCTTTCGATTTGCCTGAAGACAAGCGGCATTCGTTGGCATTTGAAGGTCCAAGCTGAGAGTTTGCAATAACTGGAATTCACAGCTGAGTTTTCCAGGATTGTCAGCGAGCTGCTGGCAATGACTGATGAATTTTCGCCTCGTAAATGGCGTTGGAACCGGCGATCCCGGCAAATCCGAATGCAAAAATCGTCGAAGAACACTGAAAAATTGTTTTTCAAAATTAGCAAATAGTAAAGAAATAATTGATAAAAACTAAAAAATTCAATTTAATTTAATAAATAATTAAAATAAATTAATAAAGAGTTAATCTTGAAAAAAATTGTAATTAAAAAAAAATAAAATATAATTTTTTTAATAAATAATTAAATTAAATTTAATAAATCGTAATTCAAACAAAAAAATTCATTTTCACTTCCGATGGGAATTAAAAGACTTTTTTTTAATTTTATACTCTGGCAAAAAAACCACAATTTTTTATCTTTGAGAAACAAATAAAAAATTTCGAGAAAGAAAATACAAAAATAAATTGAGAATATAAATTGTAAGACAATAAAAAAATAAAGCGTAGAAAAAATGGAGAAAACCGCAAAAAAAATATGAAAGCTGAGAAAAATAAACGAAAATAGATAAAAAGAGAGAGAGAGAGAGAAACAACAAAATTGAAAATAACCGCATAACGAAGTGATAAAACGCAAAAAGAAATAAAAATAAACGGAAAAAATAAAAAAAAGGAAAAAATTGTAAAAAAAATTAAAATTTATTTCAACCGAAATAATAATTCGAATTTATCGGAAAGAAACCAAAAAAATAGAAATAGAGAGAAAACAAGAATAGAATCACAAATTGTGAATGAAATCCAAATTTACACACTTCGTAAAAAAATTAGCGAACGACACTTGATTCCGGAAATGAGGAGAATTCATTTCTCGTCAAAAAAAAAAGAATTCCACTCGAACAAAAATAAATTTCTCTTTTAACACTCAAAAAAAAATAATATTTCCCCTTTTTCACAAATACAATCACTTTTTTCGCAAAAAGAAAGTCATAAGAAAAAAAAGACAAAAAAAAAAAAGAAAACAATATCTTAGAAAAGAAAATAGTGTAATTTTCTCAAAAACTCGCCACTAGATATACAACAAAAATTTATTCTCAATTCACCTTCTTCCCGTGTGTTTAAAAATATCCATGCTTAAAAATAACGTCTCTTTATAAATTTTGAAACTTGAACGATTTCCGCGGCGGAGAGTGCGATTGCAAAATTGTGTATATACGTGTGTGTGTGTGAGTGTGTTATAAAATAAGTAAGAGGAGTGGAGAGAAAAAGAGAGCAAATAAAAAAGAGCCCATGCGAATTCAAGAGTTTGTCGTCAACTAAACGCATACATTAAATTGCGTATGACACTTAATGCATTATATGATGGCCTTGTCTTACAAGTCTATAGTATTCTTCTCTCTGAGTCACCAGGACAAATATTGATTATTTCCTATAAGTGTATATAGAAGGCACACTTACACCTGATTTTATATTGCGAGATCTCTACCTGAGATTCGTCATGAAATCTCGCTCTCCTATCTTCATTCAGTGCACGGAGGATTTTAATGTCGCGCAGAAAAAAAAAACATTTACTATTGAAAGAGAATTTTTTTTCTTTTATTCCTTTACCGCCTTTTTCGATTGTTGAATATTAATTGCTGAACTATTAAATATTAATTATTAAACAACTGAATATTTATTACTAAACAACTGAATATTAATTATTAAACAAATTAATATTAATTATTAAACGACTAATTTTTAATTATCAAATAACTGACTTTATTAGCAATTTTTTCAAATAATTGAATTTGTACGAAAAATTTTATGAAATAATTGAATTCGTACGAGAAATGTTATCAAATAATTGAATTTGTTCGAGAAATTTTATCAAATAGTTAAATTTGTACAAGAAATTTTATCAAATAATTGAATTTGTACAGAAAATTTCAGTCAAAATTTATATGAAAATAATTTAATCCTTTTGAAAAATTTTTACTGTAATTTTATTGAAAATACCTTGAATTCCAATCAAGAATTTTTTGTTCTTCATTTCTAAAAATCAATTAAGAATTTTAATTTCTTGTCAAACAAGGAGAAAAATCGAAATAATTTGGGAAAGGAGAGAAAAAAAAAATTTTTCCGCAGCAAAAAATGAAGAGGGAAAAAAATATTATATAAAAAACAAAAATAATTTTTCTATTTTTTTTGCGAAAATTTTCGATTGCAAATTAAATACTTACGCGTGTGGAGAACATTTTCTAACTAACAACATCATTGTCGTTAAAATTCCAAGTACCATGATTCCAATCACAATTCCTATTATTATCGGGATATTTATTTCAGCATCTGTAATTTGAAAAAAAAAATTATCTCAACTACTGCGAAGAAGGAAAAATTGATTTTTTTTAAAGGACGATTTTTTTTTTTACAATTTTTTATTTTTAGTTCACTATTACTATTACAAACAATAGTTCGTAAGTTAGTAATTATTAATTATTATTATTTAAGCTAATTTTTATTATAATATTCGTTAATATTTTTATTAGTATTAATTTACTATTATTCTTATTTACTTTTTAATTCTATTATTATTATCCTCATTATTTCTATTATTATTATTATTATTATTATTATTATTATTATTAATAAAAAAAATTAGAATTGAGTGTGTTAAAAATTTGTAAAAAGTACTAATAGTAATATATTTTAATTGTTTCATCGAAACTCACTGGTTTTGACAATAAAAACATCAGAATCGGAATAGCCGCCTTCGGTGAATGCTCTCATTCGAACGTCGTAAAAAGTTCCTGGCTTCAGGGGACCATTGCAATAAAGTCTTCGATTCGTGTTAATTGAAAGTTCTTGACAATCCGTGTCCTGGCCCAAAACAAATTTCACAGCCTTTATGTGGCCATAATCAACCACATTATTCGCTAAGAACAGAAAAAAGACAATGTTTTATTGAAAACAAAAAATTATTCGATTCAAGTAAATATTTAGGTATTTAATATTATATTTTTTACTATTTTTATCGAATATAATTGATTATTTAAGTCAAATGGAAAATTTTTTTCCCTGCATTTATAGTGAGTAAATAAATAAATAAATTCTTTCGTTTTAGAAGAGGAAAAAGTGACTAAAAGGACGAAAAATAAAAAAGAAGTAAAGCCATAAAAAAGACAGAAATTAATAAAAAAGACAGAAATAAATAAAAAAGGAATAAAGAACTAAAAAAGAAATAAATAAATACAAATAAATTTGAGAAAATAAATTGAAACGACTTACGAAACGGATTCCATTCGGGACTCGTGGCCTGATATGGAATCGAGAAATCCTTGAGCATCGACTCCTGCCAACATGATGAATTCGGCCATTCATTGCCCTTCAATTCGTATCTTGTTCTTGTCCCTTTATTATTGCCCCTCGTTGACACCATCACCGCATAATATTTAATATCGCCATTAGTCGCTGGAAACAGTGGCAATAAAACTGTGGCCGAAGTTGTTGTTTTTATTGCTTTTTGAGGATCGATCGTCAACATTTTCACGTACTCAACATCCGGTTGAACTGGAACTAAAAAAAAGGCACAAATAAAAAAAAATGCCTTTTTCAAATTTCAAACGAAAAATTAAATATTTACCCATATAATTAAATATTAATGAACTTTAAATAAATATTAAAGAACTTTAACTAAATATTAAAGAACTTTAATAAATAAATGGAAAATAACTAAATTCAATGTAAATGAAAAATAACTAAATTAAAATAATCGGGTAATAACTCAATTGAGATAAATGGAAAATAATTAAATTGAAATAAATGAATAATAACTAAATTAAAATAAATAACTAACCAAATAATAAAACAAATTAAATTTAAAGAAATGGAAAATAATTAAATTTAATAAAAAATTACTAAAATTCAAATAATTCACCAACTACTTTGATAAATAAATTATTTAAATAAATGAAAACACCAATTAACACTAAAGAGAGAAAATAAGTTACAATTTTGAGAAATTAATTCTGTAAAAATAGAATAAAAAATCGTCTACTAACTTCCAGCGGGATAATTAGTGTAATAAGTAGTTCCAGCTCCCAATTCAGTGACATTTCTCACTTTTGTCGTCAATATAAATGTGTAATAATAAGATGGTCGCAATTCCTCCAAATCGACCATAAAAATATCGTCCTTGTGAACATCCTTGCCGGTCTCGAGAATTTTCGTGAAATTGTGCACCGTCTCATTTCTCACGCCGTGCACGGAAATATTGAAAAATTCAATTACTCCATTCAATTCGCAAGGAAGGCCCCATTGTAAAATTGTACTCAATACATTCGCATCATTCTTACTCCCCTCGTGTTTATAGGTGAAATTCGTCACTTTCGATGGAACTAAAATGTAAAAATATTTGTTCTCTTCACAAAATTCGAAAGCAGGAAAACAAAAACGAAAAATAATTAAAGTAAATGTTATTTTTCAAAATTCATTTCCCTCGAGAGTGTATTTTTGGAATTTGAATTTGAAATGAAAAAAATTCTTGCAGACAATTTTGTTTTTAAATATAAAAGAGCGAAATTTTCCCTCTCACCTCCGGCGTCGCTCATAAACGAAATTGATTCACTGTAATTTCCATAGCCAGCTCTTGTTTTCGCTCGTATTCTCACTTCGTATTGCGAATAGGGCGATCCTTTTTGATGTGTATAATTCAATAATGCACTGTCCAGTATTGTCGAGTTGTGCTTTAAAGTATTGCATTTATCGGGAATGGGAAACGACGGTTCCCATGTAAAATCAATTTCGTAATTTTGTATCGTGCCCGGAATAATATCCGGTTTTATCCACTCGAAAGAATACTCCAAATCGCTCACGTCTGTTAAATTCATTTGCGGTGCCGATGGCACTGGAAAAGAAGAAAAGAAAAACAAAATCGTTTAAATAAAGTTAAAAACTAACAAATGCAAATTTAATTTAATAATTACGTTCCTGAATTCAATTATACTTTCAAAAATACATTCATTTTTCTAGCAAGTTAAATTATTTTCAAGTATTTTCACAAATTTCGTCATAAAAGTATTTTAATTCTTCTCAAAAATAAAAAGAATAAGAAGAATTGACAATTTTCAGGGTTGCAACAAATATTTAATTTTATTTTTCCCTGATTTCCAGACAAAATTTTCACTATTTCCCTGACTCTAAAGAATATTCTGATTCACTCTAAAAATTATTAGATAATCAAGAAAAAATGTTTTATTACATTAATTTACAAATTCCATTAATTGTAAAATTATTCAAAAACATCAATAACTTCTTTTTTAAATAAATATTTATTCATTATTATTTTTCTGTAGGAATTAAAATTCTTCAAAATATTAAAATTCAAACCCTTTTAAATTGAACAACAAATTTAAATTACCATAACATTTTTCAGAATAGGTTAATTATTTACAAAAATCCTTCGCAAGAATTCAATTATTTTTACAAGCAGTAAAATTTCTCAAAAAAATTAAATTATTTTTAAAAACATGTAATAAAATTCGTGGCAATATTTCAATTACTTTCATAAATAATAATAAATCGATTATCCGTTAATTCATTTTTAAATTAATTTTTATTAAAAAATTCTAGAAAAATTCAATTATATTTAAATTAAAAAATAAATAATTTATTGAATAATAGAATGTTCTTTGTTAAAATTTAATTCTCATAAAGAATTTTATCAATAAATTTTTAAATATATATGAATTTAATTTGACAAATTTTAATAAAATTTTTAAGAATATTTACATTCTTCGAGGAATTTGATTAAAATATTTATTGTATAAAAAATCATGAAAATACTGCGATGAGTTTTATTACTTACGAAAATAATTTAAATTTTCTTAAAATTTCCATAAAATAATTGAATTTTGCAGAAGAATTTTATTATTTATTTATTTCGGTGAAGAATTTTTTTTTTTAATTTACATTTTTCGAAAAATTTTATTAAATTTTGTATTTTAAATAATTGAATTCCTGTGAAAATTTTATTACTTATGAAAATAATTGAATTATTTTGAATTAATTCATTAAAATTGAAATCCTACAAAATTTTGCCAAGAATTTTATTAAAATTTTTAAACATATTTGAATTTAGATAAAGAATTTTTTTGTTTATAAATATAATTGAAATTTTAAAAATATTTTTTTAAAATTTTTGAGAATAATTGAATTTTTGCGAAGAATTTAATTAATTTTGAAAATAATTTAATTCTTCCAATGAATTTTATTCAAGTTTTTATGAATAATTGAATTCCTAGAACGAATTTTATTCAAGTTTATAAAAGTAATTAAATTTCGGTGAAGAATTTTATTATTTATAAAAATATTTTTGTATAATTGATATTTTTCGAAACATTTTGATTTTATTAAATTTTGTATTTTAAATAATTGAATTCCTGTGAAAAATTTGATTACTACTTATGAAAATAATTGAATTATTTTGAAGAAATTTATTAAAAATTGAATAATTGAATTCTTGTGGAATTTTGTCAAGAATTTTATTAAAACTTTTTAAAATAATTGAATTTTAATGAAGTATTTTATTATTTATAAAAATAATTGTAATTTTGACGAGAAATGTTTTTAAAGTTTTTAACATAATTGAAATTCTGCAAAGAATTTTTGTAACTATTAAAAATAATTGAATTTCTATAATTATTTGTAACTTTTCCAAAATCTAATTTTTTTTAGTATTTTTAACGAAAATTCTTTTATTAATCCAGTATTTATGAAAATTGTTAAAATTATTCATAAAATAATTTATAAGTCATAATTTATAATAGTTATTACTAATTTTATTGAATTATTATTTATTATTATTTATTTATTATTAATTATTAATTTTATGTTAGTTTTTTAAAATTTAAGTTATTTAAAAAGAAATTATTGTCAGAAATAGAAAAAATTCAAGGTTTTGTATTAAAATTGTTGATAATTTCATAGTTTACGAGGCAAAAAGAAAAAAATTCAGTTTTCTCATGAATTTTAAAAATTTAATTTTTTCCAGTACTTTTAGTAAAAATCCCTGACTTTTCCCTGACCTGTGGCAACCCTGATTTTAGTAAAACTAATCGCAAATAAAATTCTTTTCATAAATAATTTATTATTTATGAATTTTTTGTGTTTTTTTTTTACTTTTGCTTCGTATTTTATGAAGATTTTTGGAGAAATTTTAGTTAAATTGCAGTTGAAATTTTACCATCTTCCTCGGTCATGACGTTGACGGGTATACTGCTATCACTTTGTCCCGCAACATTAATTGTTGTCGCTTTACAATCATAATTCGTGAATGGACTCAAATTTTCCACTTTAATATTCACCAATTTTCGCTTAAGTTGATCGATTTCAATTACTGACGATTGGCCCGTTCCATTTTTTGGCTTATAGCCAATTCCCTTGAATTCATTCACAGTGTAATGACAATAGACAATAACCGCCTCCACAGTGCAATTATTTTCACTCTCAATTTTCCAATAAAGTGTCGCCGAATCTTTCGTGTAGGTCGGAGCTTTTACTCTTCTCGGCGGCTGAGCAACTTTAATTAATTAAAAATATAAATAATAAATTTCAAATCATTTCTTTACATTATTGAACATTTTTAACTTTGAATCAATAAATTAAATTCCTTTAAATACAAAATAATGAAAAAATAAATTCGAATAAAAAAAATAGTTTTTTTTAGGATTGAATTTTAGAGAGTAAAAAGAAATGGAAAATTACCGCTCTGCAATGTTGGTATTGTATTTTGAATAAATTCGGAGTCACTCTTTGCATTTTCAATGTCGACTGCATTAATTTCCAAACTGTACGATGTGCAGGGAAATAAATTGTCAATTTGAATTTCATTTTTTGTCGTTGTATTTATTTGATAAATTTCCTCCGAAACGTTTGTCTTCAAAGTTATGTGATATTCTTTCACGCAACTTGCGCCAATTTCCGGTGGTGACCAAACAATTTTCAATGCTTTCTCCACTATCGGAGTGTGCGATACATTCGTCGGTTTACTTGGTTCTGGAAAAGTCACAAAAAATCAAATATTTTCAGCCAATCTCAAGAGTTCAATTTTTATTCAATTCCCAGAGAGAATATACTTAAATTTTCAACAATTTGAAGTAAAATTCTTTTCGAAAATTGTTAAAATTTATTTTTTTATTATGAATAAACAAATTTATAATAAATTTAATTAAAAATTTTCTTTTTTACTTACTGACTAATTGTGTAATTACTGTGGCATTTGTGCCGTTTGACGATTCAGAATATCCGAGGGCTTTCACGACAATTGTGTGCTTAACACATGGAAGGAGATTGGTTGCATTGAAATAATTCTTTTTCGTCGTCTCATTGTAAACAATTTCCTCATTAACAATTGAGGAATTAAATACACTAACTAAATATCCAATCACACATTCATTATTTCCAAGCGGAGTCCATGAAATATCGATGGAATTTATCTTGACAATGGTCATTAAATCCTTCACCTTATTGAGTCCTGTGGAATAAAAAAAAATATCCAATTTCCATTAAATTTACATTTTCCTTTTTTTTACCAATTAAGATAATTTTTCAAAAACAATTTTTTTTTGCTTGAAACGAAACTAAAGTTACATTAGTACTTTGGGAAACATTAAATTAAAAACCCATTAAGCTAATTTCATCCAATACTCAAGTTTATTTTTGATTCTTTTTTAATTATCCATATAATTATTCGAATATTCTAACAAATTATCTTTTTTAATTTAATTAATAATTTAAATAATTTAATTAATTTTCTAATTTAACTTAATATTGATTAATTTGCAAACTAAAATAAGGTAGTAAACTTTTTATTTCAGTTATTTCTCTAAACGAATAATTTTGAAATTGGGAAATATTTTTTGTTTTTTAATATTTATATAATGAGAGGGCGATGAAAATTTTTCAAAAACTTACTGGACGATTTAGTTTGTGCGGTGGCATTTTGTCCCGTTGATGAACCATTATCACCTTCTGATTTAACAGTAAAATTATATTTCGTACATGGCATAAGATCGATGGCGTCGAAAAAATTATTTCCCGTTGTTTTCCTTGAAATTAAAATGTTTTCACTGTGAAAAATTTCCACTAAATATTGTGTAACACATTTACTGTTTTTTGGCAAATCCCACCAAATTTTTGCCGAAGTCTCACTCGTTTCCACTTTTAAATTTGTCACCTCGCCTGGAACTGTGGGGAGCAAAAAAAATGAGAAACTTTAAACAGTAATAAAAAATAGTTTCTACATTTTGTTTTATGAAAAAAAAATAATAAGGAAAATAGAAAACAATTAAAAGAGAGAAGTTAAAAATGAAGAAATGAAAAAAATAAGGAAAAGAAAGAGAAATGGAAACAGAGAAAATTACTTACCAACTGATTTTGTAGATTGTTCAATACGATTTTTATCCGACGAGCCAATATCTTCTAAACCACGAGCAACGACGGTTATTTGATATTTTGTACACGGCTCAAGACTATCGGTTTTATAAAATTTTTCCTTAGTTCGTATTCCAATTTTTTCAGCACCTTTATCGTCCAATACTTTCACCTCATAATTTTCCACACATTGACTATTTTTTAGTGGCAATTTCCATGAAATATTCAAAGAAGTTTCCTCTGCTTCCACACTTAATTCCTCCACTCTTCCAGGAACTAAAGTTAAAATAATTAAAAACGATGTTAAAATAGAAATCAAAAAGAAACAATTAAAATCGACAATAATATTTTATAATATTCGAAAAAAATTTAATTTATCCGAATAATTGAATTTAAAATTGAAAAATTAGATCCAACGAAAATAATCGAAAGTACAAAAAATATTGATAATATTAATTAACAAATTATTAATTTTTATTGCAGCCAAATTGAAAATTTTTCTCTTTTACCAATTAACAATAATAATATAAATTTCCCATTGTGGAAAGATTTGCAATTATTTTTTTTATCTAAAGTCAGACATTCAATATCATTAATAATTGTTTTTCTGATACTAATATTGGGAATAACTGAATATTTATCAGATTTTAAAATTATCAGAGAGAGAAAGAGAGAGAATAAAAAATTTTCTGCCCAGAAATTTTTTCTTTTCTTTAACTATTTACTTTTTTTGAAAGTCCGATTTCTGTTGTAGTAAAAATAATAAAAATCAATTGCTTTGTATAGAATTTAGTTATTAAATGACTAATTACAGAAATTTGATTAATTTTCGTAATTAAATTTAATTACCGAATATTTAATTATTTTAAGAATTTTCCCTTTTAAATGATTAAATTTCTTATTGTGATTTGGAAATAATTTCAACTATTTACCAGAAGCTTTTGTGGAATCTACCAAAATTTTCGAATCGTGTGGCTTCTCTTCGGGCTGATCGTTAATTTCCTTGGTAATTTGAATTGAATACATTGAACATGATTCTAATTCGGTGATATTAAAAATCGATAGATTCGATGTGGCAAATTGAGGATTTTCCAAAATTCCACCTTCAATTGACTTTTTTGACCATTCAATTTTGTAAGTGGGAACAAATATTTGGCTCACTCGCCACGAAATTGTTATTGAATTTGACGTCGTATCGATCACTTTCAAATTGTTCATTGGAACTGTAAAAAGAAAACGGAATTTGACAATTTTCCATTAAGAAATAATTTTCAAAAACTAGAATTTTAACCGAAATTGAAATAAAATTCGAATTCTATTTTTTGTTCGGAAAAGAAAATACAAACCATCCGGTGGAAGTGGAATTTGTTTGGGAGTTTCAATTTCATCGTTCTTCAATTCATTCGGTTTTAATTTCCCCTTTTCATTTTCTTCTTCTTCTTCCAATTCATCGGAAATAATATTTTCTTCTAAAGCAAGTTGCGTTGTTTCCTCTTGTTTCAAAAATTCCAAACGATAAGCTATCGATTTATTATTATCATCATCTTCATAATTCGTCAAATTCAATAAATTTTTTTCAAATTCCACCCCATTGACTCCATTTTGAAAGGAAAAAAATATTTGCAAAATACAAAATAGTTCCAGCAATCGTTTTCGTCGATTCATTTCTTCTCCTTTTCGTCTCCACTAAGTCCTGGAAAATTAAAATCATAAAATTATTTCCCCCTTTTCTCATTAAATAAAAGAAAATCAGTAATTACCAAAAAAAAAGGAACAAAAATTGTCAATTAAAATTGAACGATTTTTAAGCTGCCGAATTAAGAAAAAAAGAGATTTATTTCCAAAGATAATTTCTATAAGTTTCCTTTTATACAACAATATTGAAATAATATGGATGATCGGTTATAAAAATGATCAGTTATAGACACAAGATTATTATCTGCCGACAACAAAGATATTCAGACAAGAAAAAAAAGGAAAAAGAATTTAGAATAAAACAATTTTTTTTTTGTTTTACAAAAACTTATTTCTTTATGATAGTAATAAAAAAAAATTAATAACGATAAAATAGAGATAATAAGGCTAATTAAGAATTAACGAGAAAAAAAAGAGGAAAAAGAAGAAATAAATTTTTATTTATTTACTTTATTCGCTTTTGTTAGAATAATGTAACAATTAGGTAGACACGAGTATTTTAACAAATATGGTATTTAGTATTTTTTTTTTAAATTTAGAAACCAACTTTTTTTCTTATGTAAGAGAAAATAATTTATTTATAAAACAACAAAAAAACTTGAGTATTGTATATAGTTAAATTTAATTATCACTATTATCGCTTATAATATGAAAACCGATGGTCAATTTTATTACTCTAAATAGCTTTTGATAAATCTTATCAGTCTCCAATGTAAATTGCTTGTGTCAGTGTTAAACAATTTTTCCATTCTTCTTCTTTTTTTTTATATTTTCTTACCGAGTATTTCGCACTTTTATTCGTAACGAAAAAGAAAATTATGCGGAAAAATTAATGAAGAAGCCCATTTTGATAAGAATAAAAAATATTATTTTTGTTCATTAGTTATTAGATATTAAATTAATTAATTAATTAAATAATAAATAAATAATAATGTTAATTATTAATAATTAGTAATTAGTAATTACTAATATTAGTAATATTATTAATAATAAAAAATTCAAAAAAATGCACTTATTAAGTAAATAATTAACATTATTAAAAAAATGTAATTAAGAAAGAAGAATTTGTTTAGTAAACAATAAATATTGTCGTAATTGTGATATCGTCGATTATTCTAGTTAATTTTCGAAAGAGAAAAAATTTTTCAACACCTTGAAATCTTTGTTTCTGTGATGATTAATCGTCCATTTGAAAATGATACATATACGTGTATATTATGAATGATAGTTTATCAAGTCTATAATATCTATCGAGTGTTTTAAGTGATTTGTATCATTAATTGATTACAGTAGGAAAACTATTTACCAAAATTGAGAAAAAAATTTTTTCAATTTACCTTTTAATATTACGTAGCAGAATTTTAATCGCGAAACAAAATCGACGACAACATTTTTATCAATAATATTTCTTATTCATTGACATTTTTTTTTCTTTTAAAGGAATTTTAATCAATTTTCCCGAAACGAAATTAAATTTCAGATTTCGTTTATTTTTTAATAGATATTGAAGAACTAATTTTACTTTTTCGAATCGGAATTTAAAAAATAGAAAAAATTTTCCCGAAGCGAAATTAAATTTCAGATTTCGTGACTTTTCAATGGAAATTGAAAATTTATTTTACTTTTTCGAATCGGAATTTAAAAAATAGAAAAAATTTTCCTGAAGCGAAATTAAATTTCAGATTTCGTTAATTTTTTAATAAAAATTGGAAATTAATTTTACTTTTTCGAATCGGAATTTAAAATAGAAAAAATTTTCCCGAAGCGAAATTAAATTTCAGATTTCGTGACTTTTCAATAGAAATTGAAAATTTATTTTACTTTTTCGAATCGGAATTTAAAATAGAAAAAAATAAAATAGTAACAAAATAGAAGAAATGAATTAAATAATAAAATAATAAAAAGAAAAAAATTGCAAACTGAATAGAAAAAGCGAAAGGAATTGAAACAGGCAAAAAATTCATATTAATTATCACTTTTTGTTAAAAATGAAACTTACGATGGTATTTTAAGAATTATTAATCCATCCAAAGAATTTGTCTTGTAAAACGTATTCCACATATTATTCTTATTTTACACGCAATTGAAAATTTCTAACTAATCGGTTTTTTTTATTTACAATTCTGTCACTACATTAGCACGTTTTTATTTTTCTTCATCCAAACGCCAGAGTTGAGGGAAAAAGTAATCAACAATTTTTGTCGTTTGCTATTTTTTCTTGAAAAGAAAAATGAAATTTTAACTAAAAAAAGAAAGTAAGAATTTAATGATTAAAAAAAAGTTTTTTTTTTTTAAAAAGAGTCGAAAGTATAAAGAAGTTTTTGATAAGCAGAGTGTCCAACAGTAACTGGAACTTCCTGTCTCGTTATGTCCTCCCTCCTATAGTTCACTGATATCAGCGATAACATTTGTAGAAAAAAAAGGAAAAAAAATCCACAGTTGCACTCTTCACAACAGTTTATTAATTATTCTTTGGATTTACTTCACTTATTCATTATGTTTGTGATTTTCTCAAAATTGGCATATATTTTTCATTGATTTTAATTTCATCAATTTGGGAATTATTTTCTCTCGACATTTTTTTGTGCTTTTCAATTTCGATTCAGTTTTTTTTCATTTCAATTCCATTTCTTTTCTATTTCAATTTAGTTTTTTATTTCTTTTCAATTAATGATTTTATTTATTTGTTTTTCAATTCTACTTCTTCTTCGATTTTAATTCAATTTTTTTTTAGTTTCAATTCTATTTTATTTCAATTTTGATTCGGATTCATTATAAATTTAAATTGATTTCAATTTAATTTGGTTTAAATTTTAATTTAATTTCAATTCCATTTCAATTTTAATTCAATTTCAATATAATTTAATTTCAATTTTCATTCAATTTATTTTCATTTCATTTCAATTTTAATTCTATTTCAATATAATTTAATTTCAATTTTCATTCAATTTATTTTTATTTTTAATTCAACTTAAATCTAATTCATTTATTTTCGTAAATAATAAAATTCTTCGCAGAAATTCAATTATTTTCTAAATTTTTCAGTTTTTAGATCAAATTCTTCGAAAAAATTTAATTATTTTCATAAATAATAAAATTCCTGGCAAAAATTGAATTCTTCAATAAAAAAAAAAAAAAAATTCTTCTCAAAAATTCAATTATTTTCCAGTATTTAAAAAAAAATTCTTCCCAAAAATTGAATTATTTTCTACATTTTCAATTTTTAGATAAAATTCCTGGCAAAAATTCAATTCTTTAATAAAAAATAAAATTCTTCACAAAAATTCAATTATTTTCTTGGACAATAAAATTTTTTTGCAAAAATTCAATTATTTTTGTAAATAATAAAATTCGTCGCAGAAATTCAATTATTTTTAAGTATTTTAAAAAAATTCTTCCCAAAAATTCAATTATTTTCTAAATTTTTCAGTTATTAGATAAAACTCTTCGAGAAAATTTAATTATTTTCATTAATAATAAAATTCCTAGCAAAAATTCAATTATTTTCTTGGACAATAAAATTTTTTTGCAAAAATTCAATTATTTTTGTAAATAATAAAATTCGTCGCAGAAATTCAATTATTTTTAAGTATTTTAAAAAAATTCTTCCCAAAAATTCAATTATTTTCTAAATTTTTCAGTTATTAGATAAAATTCTTCGAGAAAATTTAATTATTTTCATTAATAATAAAATTCCTAGCAAAAATTCAATTATTTTTATAAATAATAAAATTATTTGCAAAAATCCAATTATTTTCGTAAACAATAAAATTCGTCGCAGAAATTCAATTATTTTCAAGTATTTAAAAAAAATTCTTCCCAAAAATTCAATTTTATTCTAAATTTTTCAGTTCTTAGATAAAATTCTTCGAGAAAATTTAATTATTTTTTTTAATAATAAAATTCCTAGCAAAAATTCAATTATTTTTATAAATAATAAAATTATTTGCAAAAATGTAATTATATTTTCATAAATAATAAAATTCTTCGCAAAAATTCAATTATTTTGATTTTTGAATTATCTTTAAATAAATGAAAATTAAAAAATTATAAGAACAAGAAGAAAAAATTGAAATGAAATTTCCTTTTCAGAATTCAATTAAATTTAAAAATTTAAATAAAACTATTTTTCCAAATTTACTTATTTCTTAAAAATTATTAATTCAATTATATTAATTGCATCAAATTCGACAAATACTTCAATAAAAATCGAAGTGCCCAGTCAGAAGAATCTTTTCTTTTTTTTACCTGCAATCACACTCGAGAAAAATCGACGCTTGGCGTCCTCCACTTTCTATTTTCCCTCTGGACCATGAAAAAGAAAAATTTTCCCTCCACTCGTATTTCACTTGTCTTCGTCACAATTTTTCTTTTCTCAATTTTTTTCACATCCTCCTGCGGAAAGAAACAAAACTATATATTTTACAATTCACGAATAATCAAAATCATCATCATTAAAATAATAATTATCAAAGAAAAAAAAAATTTTTTTTCAGTAAAAAAAAAAAGAAAAGGGAATTTTTTTTTCGAAAAATTAAAGTGTACCGTAGCTTGGACGACGTTGAACTGCGGAGGCGCGCAGGGAGAAATACAACACAGCACAAGGCCATGTGTTTTCTTCAAAAGGAAAAGAAGATATCTGTGGGACTACCCCCACAAAGAAGACTCGGAAATAGAATGCTTGGGACCCTTCGCACACTTGTAGACCTCCGGACACTTGTGTACAGACAGACACTCGAATACATGTTAAGTTTATAAGGTTCTCTTTCAAATATTTCTCTCTTCCTTTTTTTTCTTTCTCTCTCTCTCTCTCTCTGGACCCTTTGGGCCTGACGACGGTCCCCAAACTTTAGTGAGAGAGGGAGATGAAGAGGCGACGGTGGAGGGGAATCCATAGGGGCTCAAAAACAAGAGATCGTATTCATGGACACCTGCTTTGTACGCTTTCATCCCTCGCATTACTTTCAAAAACTATTTATTATTATATTTATATCCATTTTGAATAAAGTGCGTGGCTTTTCCAGCGGGGGGGAAAAATATCATCACTCGACGATGGTTCTCTGCAAAAAAAAAAAAAAACAAAAGAAAAAGCAAATTAATAATTAATCAAAAAAATAAAAACACATTAATAATTAATAAAAAGAAATTAATAATTAATAATAAAAATAAGATAATAAAAAGAAATTAATTTAACTAAAATTAATTAATTTCCAGTAAATAATAAACAAAAGATAAAAAAAAATTTGGATATAAAAATATCACTCGACGATGGTTCTCTGCAAAAAAAAAAGAAAAAGCAAATTAATAATAATTAATAAAAAAAATTAAAACAAATTAATAATTAATAATAAAAATAAAATAATAAAAAGAAATTAATTTAACTAAAATTAATTAATTTCCAGTAAATAATAAACAAAAGATAAAAAAAAATTTGTGAATAAAAATATCACTCGACGATGATTCTCTGCAAAAAAAAAGAAAAAGCAAATTAATAATAATTAATAAAAAAAATTAAAACAAATTAATAATTAATAATAAAAATAAAATAATAAAAAGAAATTAATTTAACTAAAATTAATTAATGTTCAGTAAATAATAAAGAAAAAATAAAAAAAAAATGGGAATAAAAATATCACTCGACGATGTTTCTCTGCAAAAAAATAAAAACAAATTAATCCTAATTATTAAAAAAATAAAAAAAAATTAATTCAACGAAAATTAATTAATTTCCAGTAAATAGTAAACAAAATAAAAAATAATTTTTGCGAGTAAAAATATCGCTCGTCGAATTCACTGAAAAAAGGAGAGAAATAATTAATTTCGAATATAAATGATGGACAAGAAATTAATTTCAAAAAAGAGAGAACAATTTATTTTCCCTTTTCCTCTGGAAAAAAGAAACAAAATTAGAATTTCAAATAAATGATAAACAAAAAATTTAGAAATTTGTCGAAAATATCACCACTTGACAATTTTCACTGAAAAAAATCGAAAGAAAAGAATTAATTAATTAATTACAAATTTTAAAAATAAATATACGAGAAATAAAAAATTTACAATTAAAAAAAGTGCAAAAAAAAAGAAATAGAGTTAATAAACTTTTGTAAAATAGAAAAAATTTCTCAGTCTGAAAACATTGGTTCGATAAGGAAAATATTTTCCAATTTTTTTATTGAATTATTTTTTTAAATAAAAACTGAAAAGAAATTTTAAAATTACCTTAAAACTGAAATAAAATTGAAATTGAATTAAGATTGAAAAGAAACAGAATTTAAATTGAAATTAAATTAAGATTTAAAAAAAAATAGAATTGAAATTGAATTAAAATTAAAATTAAAAAGAAACAGAATTTAAATTGAAATAAGATTTAAAAGAAATAGAATTGAAATTGAATTAAGATGGAAAAGAAACAGAATTTAAATTGAAATTGAAATTAAATTAAGATTTAAAAAAAATAGAATTGAAATTGAATTAAAATTAAAAAGAAACAGAATTTAAATTGAAATAAGATTTAAAAGAAATAGAATTGAAATTGAATTAAGATGGAAAAGAAACAGAATTTAAATTGAAATAGAATTAAGATGGAAAAGAAACAGAATTTAAATTGAATTAGAATTAAGATTTAAAAGAGATCGAACTTAAATTTATAGGAAATTTAATATTAATATTGAAACAAAAAATGGAATTACAAAAAGAAAAAATTTTTCCCAACAAACAAAAATGAAGCGAAAATTAATAATTTTTTTCACAATAAGAGGAACTCACTTTTCTTTTTATTTGCTTCATAATGTGAATAGTGGATAAAATTCTAAATTTAGAAAAAGAATGTTTTCAAAAACCTTTCAATAGAGTCTATTTCCGAGTGTATTGAATAAATAGTAAATGAGAAGGAGCATCCTGTTCCGTTTCAGCTCCGGATCTTGAAAGAAATAAAATCACATCTGGCGACAGCGTGTCTTGTTTACTTTCCCATCGACTCTTCATTCACTTTTGGAGAACGTAACACAAAACACGCACGCAGCCCGCATCCTTTTTCCACACAGCTTAGAAAGAGTAAAAAAAAAGAAGAAGAAGCAATATTTAGAAACAATAAACACCTTCAAAAAAAAATATTAACACTGAAGGAATTTTGCGAAAAGAAAGGAAAAATTCGCTTCGTTTGTAATTTTTTTTATTTTAATCGCGATCGTTTGTTTTTGAAATTCGATGGTTAATAAAATTAATTAGTTATTTTATTTCCAAAAATGAAGTATTGAAATCGATTTCGACTATTAAAAATCAATTTTGACAATTGAAATGAATTTCAACTATTAAAAATCAATTTTGCTAGTTGAAACGAATTTCGATAAATAAAAAATTAACTTTCCTATTGAAACTAGTTTCAAGGATTAAAATTTACTTTTATAAAAAATTCAGACGCAGAGCTTTTTTCAAAATATATTTTCTTTCATTGACGAAAAATTCTATTTTTCTATTTTAAATTTCATCTTTACTATTCTAAAAGAAAAGTTAAATTTTAAATTAAACTAAATTAAATTTTAAAAAAATTTAAATTAAATTCCCAATTAAATAAATTGTCAAGGAGATTTTAATTTCGGGAAGAAAAATCTTTAATTTAATTTAATTCAAAGAGGATACATTTTTTTTTTGATAAAATATTTATTTTCTTTCGTTTAAAACTTATTTCAGTGGAAAATTAAAAATAGAGGATAAAGGAAGGAAAAAAAGGAATAATGCAATAAAAACAAGATTTTTTCAAAAAACGTTTGCGTGTTTATTTCAGAAAACGTTATTTGTGTGTTTTTTAATGTTTTTTTTCGGTTTGTTAAAAATTAACAAAAAAAAATCTAGTAAAGTCTTTGAGGTGGACCCATTGACGATTTGATGTGAAGTGATCGCACATTTTGCCAGTGTTTTTTCAACAAAGACACGAGGAAATTGATTGACAAATGAATATTGTGGACGAGCTCGTCTTGAGACATGTCCACGTGTCCGACAGCGACCGATAGACACAATACCTATTTTTTTTTGGAAAAGAAACAAAAATTATTAGTTATGATAAATTAAATTATTTTCCATATTTTTATTTATTCAATATTTTATTTCACTTTCAGTTTCTTTTTTTAAAATTTTACTTTAACTTTTAAATATCTTCAAAATATTTCATTTTTTTTCAATTTTAATTATTTTATTTATTTAGAAAATAGTCCGTTTCTTCAATATTGCAATAGATTAGAAAATTGACATAATATTAACAATTTTTGATTTTTCAATTGCCTTTACAGTGAAAAATTTAAATACTCAATTAGAAGAAAAATTTGTAGAATAATTCTTTAAATATTCAGTGAATAGATTTGAAGGTTCGAAATATATTTTTGAATTAATATTTAGTCATTAATTCTAAATTAACGTAATAATGAAAAATTCGTCACCTTCTTCATTTGGAATTTGATGGTGGCTTTGACTTCGTCGATTTTGCCGACCATTGACTCCTGGTGGGAGAGGAGACCGGGGAATTTACCGGCTTTGTTCAAGCCTGGACCCAAGAGACGAGGAATTTGCTTGATGAGCGATTCACTCGCCAGGAAAGCGTCGTATTTCTTTGCTGCAATTGCGAAACAAAAGATTTAGTTTCTAAATAGTAAATTTTTATTCATTAATAAATCAATATTTTTTATTTATTATTAATAATATTAAATTATTTATTAATAGTAAATATTTTTTATTTATTAATTGAAAAATATTAAATTCTACTAACGAATAAACAGTAAATTCTATTTTATTGTACGAATTTTGACAATTTGTACAATATTTTGTAATATTTACTAAAATTTCAACAATTTTCTTTCGAAAATTAATTTTTTCGATATTGAAAATAATGTCTCAACACGGATTGAGGCTCAATGCGATTTAGCGCAATGTCCACACCTAGTGAAGAATTTAATCTCCTTCCGCTGACGACCATCTTCGCAATTTTCATTACACGAAACTGGTGCTTTTGGGAAGGACTTTTTTTTTATTTTTCCTTTAATTAATTACTACAAAAATTTTATTTTCAGAACTTTAACATCAATTTTGAAAATGAATCTCAAAAAACTAAATTTGTAATTAAATTAAATATTAAAAGTTGAAGTTCAAATGTTTTTTTTTAAGGCAAAAAGACGAAGATACAAAAAAATAAAGAAATTAAAATATTTGACTTGAATTTAATTATTCCTGATTTGAATTTAAAAACTTTGTTTTTGTTACAAAAAAAAAATTAAAGGAAAAACGCAGAATTTGTAAAAGAAAAAGAAAATAACATTTTTCAATTTCTTACCAAGCTTCTTGACAAGTTTCTTGTTCTTGTTGAGCTTCTTCAAAGCCTCAGCATCCATAAATGGAATATTATTGGCTTTAGCCTCATCGCAATGTTGTTGATCTCCCAAAATGCAAACCTGCATTTTTGGCCTTGGGATATTCTTCAACCTGTAATGTTGAATTTAAAATAAAGACAAAAGGAAAAAAATACTTAAATACCCCCAAAATTTTAAAGAAAAAGTATAAATTAGTTTAAAATCACCATTTTCAAAATTATTTAATTTTACAATTTAAAAATTAGAAAATATTCAAAATTATTTAATTTTACAATTTAAAAATTAGAAAATATTTAAAATATTCAAAATTATTTAATTTTACAATTTAAAAATTAGAAAATATTTAAAATTATTTTATATTACAATTTGAAAATTGAATTATATTTTAAATTACTTAATTTTACAATTAAAAAATTAGGAAATATATAAAATATTCAAAATAATTTAATTTTACAATTTAAAAATTTAAAAATATTTAAAATACCTAGTAAATGACCAAAAAAATTTACGTAACCAATGGGAAAAAAATAAAATTTTAACCATGTTGTGAAAATTGCCCTCAGAAATTGAGTGATCAACACAGAAAAATTCTGTTAATACATGCTAAATAATTGAACCATCATTGAGCGATGACACAACGCGATTTTGAAAAGTGTAGAAAATTTAACTTACCGCTCAGATCACGTGGACACGTGACCTTGAGTGTTTTTTTTCAAAAAAAAAAGATTGTTCGGTATAAATACCTCCCCAATTTATTTAAGACCCTGGGTGCAGGTCCGCTGAGCTTCCTCAGCTTCCTGACATTCTAGAGACACACATTTTTCGGAGTACAATTTTTTTTTATTTTTTTGCAAAAAAGTAATAAAGTTACAAAAAAAATTTTTTTTTTCCAATGAATTTTAATTTCCCTGCCGAAAAATGGTTCTCAGTCAGGTGAGAACATACTTGACGGTGCCTGAGAAACGCTTGTCCTTCTGGGGATCGTAATTCTTCAAGCCAATTTGAAGTTCCACCGTTTCCAAGAATTTCCTCTTCTTGTCCTGGGAATTCTGAAGGATTCCATTTACACACTCGTAGAGAGTATCGCGCGATACTTTCGACCTGTTTTATTGAAAAAAAAAATGGTTTCATAAATTTTCGACTCTCGTTTTTTCATTATTGTGAAAATTAATTATCACCAAACAGAAAAAAACGATTTTATTTCATTCAATTTTCGTGTTTAAACCAAATTTGCCTTTATTTTTCAAATAAATCAAGAAGCAAACGCAAATATTCTCCATAAGGGAACTTCGAGTGTTTCAAAGACACGAAACTAACTCTCCAATGAACACGTTTTGGCCTAACCTCAACAAAAAAATCGAAGACAAAAAAAGCCACAAACTTGGAAAACAAATAAAAAAGAAAACCCCGGAGAATGTCTATTTCAATATATATATTTAATAATAACGTAGAATATTTTCGTCTAGTTTCATAAAGAAGGAAATAAAAGACTTTTTGAAAGAAATGGTCCGCCCTAACCTCAAAAGTAGACGCGATTGAAAAAAAAACGTGTAGAAATAAATACTCGAATTATGAAAATAGTGGTGAAATTAAGACAGAGATTTTTCTAAGTAAATGCAGAATTTGTTGTGTTTTAAATAATCGGATGGAAATACGTACGACATTTTAGCGAAGAAAGCGAAGTTCCGTGAACGAGACGACCACTCCGAACGAGAACTCAAACCGGAAAGAACAGAAAGAACAATGGCGGACTATATATACCGCCAGTGGTTCCAGAGATCGTCGCTTGTAGCACTACTGTCGCAATGGCGCGAAATTCAAAACGAATTCCTATTTATTTTTATTTTTCTACTTTCGAATTTTTACCACAGAAATCAATTTTTAACTATCAAGAAAGTTTTTTTAGGTAGTTTTCGATAACAAATATACCCTTTTTTAATTACTAGAAGACTGAAAATTAAAAAATTTGTTCCTTGGGTTGGTTCAATGTTCAAATTCCAGTTTCCAATCCAACAGTCCGAGTCCATGTCCCGCAATCGGTGTTGAGAAAATTGACAGCTGTCAAAATTCCGTCTGTAAAATGTGATTATTTTATATATGCCATTATATTTAAAACTAAAAGGGGGCGTCAATTGTCTTTATTGTCATAATCATGAGATGTTCTCGCTTTTAGTGGGTAATTTACTCTATTTTCGAGAAGACTGATTTTTAAAGTCCCCTTTTGTACCATGGGAGAAATGAAGTTAACCTAAAAATAGTCGGTGTTTGTTATTCTTTTTCTGTATATAATATTAAATAATATTAACAATAATTAGAAACATTATTGTAAATATAAAAAAAAAATGAGTCCTGCATTGTTGGACAATGAAGAGCGATGTTTGGGTGGAATGACATTTTTCGCTCGCAGTCATCCGATCGAACTTTGCGGCAGCAATGGACTTCCATTGACTCCAAATTCAATAACAATTTACGGGAAATCGCAATTTTTGAAGACCATTCATCATAGACATTTGTCAACTTATCTCGATATTATTCGCAGTAAACACGGTGAGTAATTTTTTTTTGTGTTACTACTATTTTTATTGTTAATTATTATTATTAAATCTACTGTTAATATTGTTTTTCTTGTACTATTATTATTATTTATTTATTGTTCCATTATTATTAATTTATTGTTTCATTATTATTAATTTATATACTAATTTAAATTTATAATTTATATACTAATCAACAAATTTTTCACCTTTTATTAATTTTTATTTAATTCTTTCACTTCTATTTATTTGATTGAATAAAATAAACTTCATTTTTTGATTGAAACTAAGTAAAAATTTTATTAGTTATGAATTAAATTTGTCATCTTAAAATTTTATTTTCGAAACAATTATTTTTCAAACTTGAAATGAAGCTTCTTCTCCTTGTACTTGACAATAAATTCAGTTTGTTTTAGAAAGAACGGTGGTAGTGGCAGAATGCAGTGGAAAACAATTGGGGTACATGGAAAATTTATCGTTGAACGATATTATTAAAATCGCTTATCAATGTCTTTTGGGATTGAGGCACATGAATAAATATGGATTGGTTCACCGCTACTTGAGTCCGGAGAATATTTTAATAAGCAAAAATGGCGACGTGCAATTGTACAATTTTGGATTGTATTACATGACGGATGGCGGAAAAAGCGTCTCTTTTCCAATTGGGTAATTTTTATTTCGATACTTTCGAGAAAAGAAATTCAAATTTAAAAAAAAATTCGTAGCCCTCGATACATCAAACAATAAATTAATAAATTACTAAATAAGTAAATTTGTAAATTGCTAAATTAATTCATTAATAAATTTCTAAATTAGTCAATAAATAAATTACGAAATTTACAAATTAACTGGTAAATAAATAAATTTCTGAATTAGGAAATTAAAAAATCTAAAATTAAATTACAAAATTTTCAAATTCACTAGTAAATGAATAAATTTCTAAATTAGTCAATAAATAAATTACGAAATTTACCAATTAACTGGGAAATAAATAAATTTTTGAATTTAAAAAATTGAAAAATTAAAAAATCTAAAATTAAATTACAAAATTTACAAATTAACTAGTAAATAAATAAATTTCTAAATTACTAAATAGGTCAGAAAATAAATTACAAAATTTACAAATTAACTGGTAAATAAATAAATTTCTGAATTTGAAAATTGAAAAATTAAAAAATCTAAAATTACATTACAAAATTTACAAATTAACTGGTAAATAAATAAATTTTTGAATTTGAAAATTGAAAAATTAAAAAATCTAAAATTAAATTACAAAATTTACAAATTAATTAGTAAATGAATAAATTTCTAAATTAGTAAATAAGTCAAATTAATGAAAACGAAAACATTCGGACATTCGTTTCCATTAATTTGACTTATTTATAAGGTATCTCGGACATTAAAGACTATTTAATTAATTCTAAATTAGTCAATAAATAAATTACGAAATTTTCAAATTGACTGGTAAATAAATAAATTTCTGAATTAGGAAGTTAAAAAATTAAAAAATCTAAAATTAAATTACAAAATTTTCAAATTAACTAGTAAATAAATAAATTTCTAAATTACTAAATAAGTCAGAAAATAAATAACAAAATTTACAAATTAACTGGTAAATAAATAAATTTTTGAATTAGGAAGTTAAAAAATTAAAAAATCTAAAATTAAATTACAAAATTTACAAATTAACTATAGTAAATGAATAAATTTCTAAATTACGAATTTTGTAAATTAACATCGAAATTAATATATAAATAGAAAAATAAATTTATGTTTCTTTTTTATTTCTTTTGTCTCATCATCTACGAATTAATTAATAATAATTTAATAATTTAATTCTTATCGATAATAAGCAATAATAAAAATTCGCAACAACTTTTTCTTTCAGTTATCCAAAATACACGGCGCCCGAAGTTTTTCTAGGATCGGGTCCAAGTGGATTGAAAGTCGACTCCTGGTCCCTGGGAATAATAATAGCGGAACTTTTGCTAAAGCAAACAATTTGGCCCGGAGTTAAATTGTCTCAATGTTTACGCAAAGTTTTGAGTCTCATTCACTGTAAATCGAGTATTTTCGAGCGCTTGGCTCGTGAAAATAATTGTTACGATACGTATTCGGTAAAATTTCCTCCTCTCAAATTTTTTACACTTTTTTTTGGTCTCGTTTCTTTTTTCTCTTTTTCGCCTTTCTTTTTATTTTTGACTTAAATTTAAATAAAAATTAAATAAAATTTACTTTATTTTCGTTTTTTATTATTTATATTAATTAACAATTCTTCTGCAACTATTTGGATTAATTAATAAATTTTCTGAAACTATTTTGATTAATTAATCAATTTTCCGAAACTATTTTCATTAATTACCAAATTTTCTTCAATTCTTTTGATTAATTAATAAATTTTCTGAAACTACTTTAATTAATTAATCAATTTTCTGAAACTGTTTTGATTAATTAATCAATTTTCCGCAATTATTTTGATTAATTAATAAATTTTCTGAAATTTCAGTCCCTTCCGGAGAATGCGAAGGAATTCGTCGACAATTGTCTGAAAATTCGTCCGTCGCAACGTAAAATACCAGAGGAACTTTTGCAAATGCCTTTGTTTGAGAGTCTAGTCAAGTTGGATAAAAATTTCGAGGACAGTGATGAGAATAATAGTGAAAATAAAATAATAACGAGAAAAATGGAGGAATTGTACTATTTATGGCAACTTGCCGGCGGTGATATAACAGTCGAGTTGAAGAAACAGGGATTAATTCGTTCCAGACCGCCGATACTTTCAATTCCCAAGTAAATAAACGAAAAAAATTGAATTAAATTAACAATTATGTTAATAGTAATGAAGATGATAATTTATTTTTAGTTTAGTGTTAATAATAATAAAAAAAGAAATTTAGTTTAGTATTAATAATAATAAAAAAGAAATTTAGTTTTAGTATTAATAATAATAAAAAAAGAAATTAATTTTCAGTTTAGTGATACTTTTGGGCCACATGTTCGGAAGAAGGGACACGGCGGGATTATTGGACCTTCGAGTGGTGAAGGTTCCTCTCGACACTCTACGACAAAGATTGTCTCACATTCAATTTATTGCAAATTATCCAAGATTAACGAATCAGTAGGTTTACTATTTTTTTTTTACACTTCTGAAAAGACGAAGAATTAATATTTTTAAAAATTGCTTTTTTTCCAATTGCAAAATTGAAGAATTAAATAAAATTTCCGTTTTTAGAATGCACGTGCAAGCACAGGACGATTTAACCGATTCGTCTTCTCAACTTCCGTTAATAATTCGTGAAAGGGACACGGAATATCAATTTTACAGACTTGTTCTCTACGATCGACTACTGCAGGTATTTTCTTCTTTCTATTTTCTAAAAAAACAAATCTGCAAAAATTACAGAACTTTTCGAATTTGATTATTATTTTCTTCTGTTGTGAGAATTTTTAAAGGTTCAAAAGTTTTCCAATCGTTGAATTCAGTTATTAATTAATTTAAAAATATTTTTAATTTCATCCATTATTATTATTGTACTTTTTTTAAATTACAAAATATTATTAATGTAATTGATAATTGTAGATTTATCCAATAACGAGAAATGCGATAATTCGCGAGGCACACAAAGATATTCCGCCGCCTGTCAGGGGCGCAATTTGGGCGGCGTTGCTCGATGTTACCGGAGACCTTGAAAGTAAATACGAGAGAATTGACAAGGAGACTCCAACTCACACCGATAGACAGGCGAGACAAACTTTTTATAGTTTTAAAAAAAGCGATTTTCAAAAAAGGCTTTAAAATACATTTTTTTTTTATTTTTGAATAATTCAGAAAATTTTTCTGCAAGTAAACGTATTTTAAAGAAATATATTATACAATATTTTTTAATATTCAAAGAAAAAATTACAATGTTTAACATAAAATAATAAATAACTAAAGTAACGCAAATTTTGGATAAATAGTAAGAAAATAGTAATAAATAGTAATCAAAAATGTAAATAATTTCAGAAAATTTGGATAAATAGTAAGAAAATAGTAAAAATAGCAATAAATATTAATAAAAAATGTAAATAATTTCAGATCGAAGTCGATATTCCGAGATGTCATCAGTACAGCGAATTGTTATCATCCGGCACTGGACACGAAAAATTACAAAGATTATTAAAAGCCTGGGTTCGCGATAATTCGCATTATGTTTATTGGCAAGGACTCGATTCACTTACCGCGCCTTTTCTCTATTTAAATTTTAATAACGAAGGTAAACAGGAAAAAAATCCTTTTTTTTCTTACTTTTTAGAAAAACAATTCGAATATATTAATTAAAAATTAAATTTTTATTAATTTTCATTTTTACCATTTTTTTTTCAGCACGAGCTTTCGCCTGTCTCTCCGCTTTCATTCCAAAGTATCTTCACAAATTTTTCCTCAAAGACAATTCATTCGTAATTCAGGAATATCTCGGGAAATTCTCGCAAATCATTGCATTTCACGATCCACAATTGGCAAATCATTTGAAGTCGATTAATTTCGTTCCCGAACTGTTCGCAATTCCATGGTTCCTGACAATGTTTTCACGTGAGAAAAAGAAATTTTTCTTCTTCATTAGACATTTTTTTTTTATTATTCTCTTATATTTAATTATTCTTTCTGATAAATTAATAATTTTTTTATAAAATTCTTTTTTAAGTTCTTTTCTGAGTTCTTTTTTAAGTTCTTTTAGAAGTTCTTTTATGTTCTTTATGTTCTTTTTTAAGTTCTTTTATGTTTTTTTTAAGTTCTTTTATAAGTTCTTTTTTATAAACTAATTTTTAGAAATATTTATTTTTTGACTAAACATTTTTCGTGAAATATTTTTTTTCAGACGTTTTTCCGCTTCATAAGATTCTTCATTTGTGGGATAAACTTTTATTGGGAGACTCTTCGTTTCCTCTTCTCGTTGGCCTTGCAATTTTAAAGCAATTACGCGATTTTCTACTCACTTCGGGCTTCAATGAATGTATTTTATTATTCTCCGATTTGCCCGAAATTGACATTGAACAATGCGTCAAGGATTCAATGACGATGTATCAAAAAACACCGACCAGCATCACTTACAGAAAACATCAATTCGATCAAACGAAGGTTTTCAATTTTTCTTTTTTTTACTATAAAGGAATTTTATTCCAAAGTTAAAAATCGGTTTCCAAAAACAATTCTTGCCAAGAATTCAATTATTTTCGAAATTTTCCATTAAAATTATTAAAGAAATATTCATTATTCATTAATAATGAAAATAATAATAATAATATCTTCGCTTTTGTTTAAAGTCTGCGAATTGGATTGAACCGGAACCGGGAACGGAAAAAATGCCGAGAATCAGTGTCGAGGATTTTTTGCGATTATTAGACGAGAATCCGGAGAAATTGATAATCGTCGACATTCGCAGCAACACGCAGTAGGAGAATTTGTTTATTAAATTTTCTTTTAAGAAAAATGATAAACATTAATGATTTAAAAAAATTTTTAATTACAAAAATTGTTTTTTTTTAGATTTGAAAGATCGTCAGTGAAAGGAAGTATTAACATTCCCTTCACGAGTGTTCAACTTTCGCAAACAAATCTCGACACTCTAGGACCACAGACGAAACCTTTAGCCGAAAATAAGGATCGTTTAGTTGTGATAATTAGTCCAAACGATCAAAATAACGCTCTCGTGAGTTCATTTTCTTTTCTTAATTACTAACAAAAATTTTTTAGTTCCCTAAATTTGTTTTCTACTCTAAAAAAATTAATTTCTTTTTTAAATGACTAAAGTAATTATTTTCTCTCTTTTACTCTTTTTTTCAACTTAAAATAAAATTGACTGAATTTTATTCTCTTTGTTTAATAAAAATAAAATTGATATTATTTTTATTCTTTTTTTCAACTAAAAACAAAACTGACTGAATTTTATTCTCTTTCTTTCAATGAAAACAAAATTGACTCCATGTTTTCAATGTTAAAAATAAACGATTGTTAAAAATAAATAAATTGTTTAAAAAAAACAAATTTTTCTCCAGTTTGCAGAATTTTTAATGAGCTGCCAAGTTCCTGGAATTTGTTCTCTTCAAGGGGGAATTTACGCTCTTCGTTCAAAATCACCAAACGTTTTAATCTGCTCTCGTGTTAATTAAGAAAAAAACACAAAAAATTTTTACAAAAATTTCAAAATAATTGAAATGAAATTAAGTTTGTACATAAAAAAGATCTATTTTTTATCAGATATAACAAAATTTTGTTATTCAACTTTTAATTGTAAATATATTGAACAATAAACGTCCAACTTTTCACTTTGAAATTAAGTTTTCAATTATTTATAAGTTAAATTAAATATTTACAAAATTCAACTAAAAATCCTATTTAAAACTTACTTCGGAATTTAATTTGAAATCTAATCAAAAGTTCAAATAAAAATTCAGAAATTTACTTTAACATTTATTATTTAATTAAAAATTAGATTCAAAATTAATTTCAAAACATAATTTTAAATTCTAATAAAAATTTGGAAATTCACTTTAAAATTTCGATTTAAAATTCATTTCAAAATTTACTTTAAAATTTAATTAAAAATTCCGTTTAAAATTAATTTCAAAGATTAATTAAAATCTCCAGTAAAAATTTATTTGGATATTTAAAAAAAATATTGAATTAGAAATTTGCAATTAAAGAGTGAACTAAAAATGCTCTTGAAAAAGTTAATAGAAAATTTAAATAAATAATTAAATAATTTATCTATAATTTATTTATAATTAAAGATAATTTTAAAGAAACTTTTATTTTCTCATTGACTTTGAAATAAGTTGTTTTTTTTCAAGTTTTCTCCTCGCTCGAAGGAAAAATGAAATCGTTACCATGACGACGCGCAAGGAAAACAATGTGACCACCAAGTAGTTATTTTCCCCGTTTCAACAAGGAGCAGGTGACAATTTCTTTCTTTCTTTCTAAATGATAAACAAACACCACGAGATATGGAGACAAATCTCTCGCCAGATTTACGAAAATGGCTAAGAAAATGTCTAAGTGAACAATTTAAGGCAACGATTGACAAGCATTTGGAGAATGATGATGACAATTCCAACAAGAAGGAAGTGACTGAAAAATTAATCAACTCCAAGGAAATGAGAGATTTATTGCAATTAATAAGACAATCATTGAATGACGAGAAATTACGTGACGATTATTCTGAATTTCCCGATAGATCACGATCATTGACATCGATATCGGGAATAAGCGATTTATCAGGCGACGAGTGGCTATCATTTAAAGGCAGTTCCGATCGCTATGGACAATTATTGGAGAGAATTGACGCGATGAAACCAGTTCATGTGCGATTAGCCGGCTATGAGGCATTTTTAAAACGTGAACATTCCGGAATATTTAGTATTCAAAATTGGGATTATTTTTTGAAAATATTACGCGACGGCATTGCTGACGATAGTCGGCCAATTTTCGAAGCCTGTCTACAGTTGCACGCGAAACTTTTGAATTCACCGCAACCAAGTGAGATCTATGGGAATTTGATGTTGGCATTCAACGAGCAGTATCAGTCGAAAAAAATTAACGACGTCCTGCCAACGCTTATTTCGGGTGTGAATTATAAAGTTTTAGCGCACGAGAAATTAATTCGAATTATGTTTTTGCTTGTTCGCCATCAGGAGGAGGTGTTGAAGGGTGTCAGAACTGTTGACAAGAATTTGGAGGAGATGATTGAGCAATTTTTCCTTTTTATCAGTACTTACAATTGTGGCAGTCCAATTCAGGTGAATAATTAGTTTGCTAATTTATTATTTAAATAAATGTATTTAAATAATTTAAATGTATTTTTTGCTTTTACTAAAATTCTTCGCTGGAATTCAATTATCTTCATTCTTCGGAAGAATGTTCGATTACTTGTTTAGTAAATACTTTTTTTTTACCAAAATTCTATTTTAGAACAATTACTGTTCGAAATTTGGAGCAAATTCTTTGGATTGTTTTTCATCAATTTCATCAATTTTGGAAATTTTTTTGAATTAAACATTCAAAGCATTAACTTTAACGAAAATGGCGCATTTTGCAAAGAGCCAAAATTTATTTAGACTTTGAATAGTTAAATTAATAACGAAATAAATAAACAATATCAATAGACTAAATAATAAATTAATTTTTTTAATAATAATTACAGTAAATAATGAAAATAAAAAAGGGAATTGGAAATAGTCGACAGACTTTTAGCCTTGATATTTAAAACGATAAGCCGACCTCGTTAATTTTATCAAGATCTTGACCCTTCGTAATATTTAATTAACTTTATACTTCTAGTAAACACGAAAGGTGTTAAAATAATTTCAACTTAAATACTTAACTATACTTGAATAAATTTAATGCGCTCTCAAGAAAAAGACTTTGAAACATTAGAATAAATTTTCAACGAACAATTTTTGCAAACTTTTGAAAATACTTTAAATGTTTCGAAGAAAATTAAAATTCCTTCGAGTAATTTTAAATTGAAACCGAAGAATTTTAAATTGTAACCGAAGAATTATATTTTTTTCATCCAAATAAAATTCTTGCGAACAATTGATTAAAATCCCTCGAAATAATTGAATTCCCGTGAAGAATTTTCAAGAAATAATTGAATTAATAAAGAAACCTTCTTTTAGGTAAAGACACTGAGTCCACTGAACATTCTCTCAATCCTCGAACCCGAAGCTTCGTGGAGTGAGAAATGGATCCACAGTCTAACGACGAGAAAAGCATTTTGCACAGCTCTGGGAAAATCTCCGTCTCTGCTGGCAACGATAATTCAAACCACCATCAAGGGTTTGTCAGAATCACCATACACAGTCTCTCTATCGGTCGCCGACGATCCCGACGATTTCTTCATCTCCGGCGATACAATCGAAACAATGACCTATCTTCACTCTCTCACTCTTCTCTCTCAAATCGTCAGCTACACGACTGGTCGCACTCTCCTCACCGAGACGCAAATCGAAAATCCCTTCTCCGTCACCGACTTCATGACATCCTTACTCACATCCCTCAATATTCTTGCGTCCTCAGAAATTCCCAGCGTCATTTACGAAGTCTCGCGCAGTGCCTTTCGATACATTCTCCACAAGCCGGCAATTCTCTACGACGCAAGATTCTATCATATCGCCTTCAATCCGCTCATTAATTCCGGTGATAAGAAAATTTATCCCCACACACTGGACGTGACGATGCACATGCTCGACACTGCGGACGGAATAAGTTTCATGGGCTCGGAGACGAGAATTGGCTCGGCGAATAATGAGACGACGAATTATCCGGCTATTGCTGTTTTGGAGTATACTTCGGATTTGCTGCGACAACCATTGTCAGTGATGAATATCGAACTCGTAGCGGATCTTTTTACGTATATTGGAAGACTTCTCACTGTCTACGATGTCTATGAAATTACGCAGGAAACCCTCGAGACGAAGTTCTATCCTGCGATTGCGTATTTTTATGGGAAATTGGACAAGTATGCGGTTGAGAACGAAATCAAGACGCAGTTTCTCAATAGGTTGAGAATTTGTTTACAATTTAGAGGAAAATTATTTAAATTTCGACTGTCAGGGTTGCCACAAATATTTAATTTTATTTTTCCCTGATTTTCAGACAAAATTTTCACTTTTTCCCTGGCCCTAAAGAATATTCTGTTTCACTCTAAAAATTATTAGATAATCAAGAAAAAATCTTCTATTACATTTATTTACAAATTTCATTAATTGTAAAATTATTCAAAAACATCAATAACTTCTTTTTTAAATAAATATTTAATCATTATTATTTTTCTGTAGGAATTAAAATTCTTCAAAATATTAAAATTCAAACCTTTTTAAATTGAAGAACTTATAAAAATATTATTACAAAACAGGAAGAAGAACTTCTTCATTTTTTGTGATAATTTAAATTACCATAACATTTTTCAAAATAGGTTAATTATTTACAAAAATCCAAAAAAATCCTTCGCAAGAAATCAATTATTTTTACAAGCAATAAAATTTCTTAAAAAAATTAAATTATTTTTAAAAAAATGTAATAAAATTCGTGGCAATAATTCAATTATTTTCATAAATAATAATAAATCGATTATCCGTTAATTAATTTTTAAATCAATTTTTATTAGAAAATTCTAGAAAAATTCAATTATTTAAATTAAAAAATAAATAATTTATTGAATAATAGAATGTTCTTTGTTAAAATTTAATTCTCATAAAGAATTTTATCAATAAATTTTTAAATATATGAATTTAATTTGACAAATTTTAATAAAATTTTTAAGAATAATCACATTTTTCGAGGAATTTGATTAAAATATATATTGTATAAAAAATCATTAAAATTCTGCTATAAGTTTTATTATTTATGAAAATAATTTAAATTTTCTTAAAATTTCCATAAAATAATTGAATTTTGGAGAAGAATTTTATTATTTATAAAGTTACTTGGAATTTTAACAAGATTTTTTTTTAATTTTCGAACACAATTGGATTTCTGCGAAGAATTTTATTACATTTTAAAAAAAAATTAAATCCTTCCAACGAATTTTATTCGAATTTATAAAAATAATTGTTTTTGTGTGAAGAATTTTATTATTTATATAAATAATTGAATTCCTACAACGAATTTTATTCCACTTTATAAAAATAATTGAATTTCGGTGAAGAATTTTTTTTTTAAATTTACATTTTTCGAAAAATTTTATTAAATTTTGTATTTTAAATAATTGAATTCCTGTGAAAATTTTATTACTTATGAAAATAATGGAATTATTTTGAATTAATTCATTAAAATTGAAATCCTACAAAATTTTGCCAAGAATTTTATTAAAATTTTTAAACATATTTGAATTTAGATAAAGAATTTTTTTGTTTATAAATATAATTGAAATTTTAAAAATATTTTTATTTAATTTTTGAGAATAATTGAATTTTTGCGAAGAATTTAATTAATTTTGAAAATAATTTAATTCTTCCAATGAATTTTATTCAAGTTTATATGAATAATTGAATTCTTATTACGAATTTTATTCAAGTTTATAAAAGTAATTAAATTTCGGTGATGAATTTTATTATTAATAAAAATATTTTTGTATAATTGATATTTTTCGAAACATTTTATTAAATTTTGTATTTTAATTAATTGAATTCCTGTGAAAAATATGATTACTACTTATGAAAATAATTGAATTATTTTGAAGAAATTTATTAAAAATTGAATAATTGAATTCTTGTGGAATTTTGTCAAGAATTTTATTAAAACTTTTATAAATAATTGAATTTTAATGAAGTATTTTATTATTTATAAAAATAATTGTAATTTTGATGAGAATTGTTTTTAAATTTTTGAACATAATTGAAATTCTGCAAAGAATTTTTGTAACTTTTGAAAATAATTGAATTTCTGTAATCATTTGTAACATTTTCAAAATCTAATTTTTTTTTAGTATTTTTAACGAAAATTCTTTTATTAATCCAGTATTTATGAAAATTGTAAAAATTATTCATAAAATAATTTTTAAGTCATAATTTATAATAGTTATTACTAATTTTATTGAATTATTATTTATTATTATTATTAATTATTAATATGATTGTTTTTGAAAATTTAACTTTTTTAAAAACAAGTTATTGTCAGAAATAGAAAAAATTCAAGGTTTTGTATTAAAATTTGCGGTAATTTCATAGTTTACGAGGCAAAAAGAAAAAAATTCCGTTTTCTCATAAATTTTAAAAATTCAATTTTTCCCGTACTTTTAGTAAAAATCCCTGACTTTTCCCTGACCAATTTTACTTTCCCTGACTTTTCCCTGAATTCCCTGACCTGTGGCAACTCAGACTGTGAATGATATAAATTAATTTAATGATGAATTAATTTTCTGGTTAATTAATTCAAGAATTAATTCATTTTCTGCTTAATTTCCAGTTCGGCGAAAAATATGCTTTTGAAAATCGTATCGATGCCACTGGGTCTTCAACTTCTCTCCGGCGAGAAAATTGTCTTTGAAGAATTGATAAGAGGCTCGATTGGACCACTTCGCGCCTCCTGGACATCCACAGATGTCGTCTCCTTCATCTCGACTAGCGCCTCCTTCTCGCTTGGTGTGAGAATTCTCTCCGAATTGGCGCCCCACGTTCTCTCAACTCTCATCAATGATCTCTGCAAACTCCTCGAGGACACTCATTGTTTCCACGATCCCTGGGAGGAGCGAGATGTGGAAATATTTCTTCATTTGCTGACAATATTTTCCCTAAATACCGAATGTAAGAAGTTCCTCAAATTTTTATCGTGGAAGAGCTAATTAATTATTATGATTAGTACAATAATTGTAATTAAACCAAAAATTAGTTTCTTGCTTCTTTTTTTTCTAGTTGATTCCTTTATAGTTGTTGAAATTTACAGGTTTCATCGCATTTATGTCGACCGACGAGACAAATTCCGACGACGATATTTGTTATCCTTTGAATTTAAGTGAACTTTATCAACATTCTGTCGATTCAGATTCGGAATATCACTATCTCAGTCTTTTATCCACTAGAGCCGTGATTTGGAACTTGGATATTTATCTCTTTTTGGAAAATTCACTGAACCTGGAGGTACGATTATTTCTTTCAATTCTTTTTTCTGTTCTTTCGTTTTCTTATTTCCTTTTTATTTCTTTTAGTTCCTTTTTTATTGCTTTCGATTCCTTTTTATTTCCTTTTTTTATTGTCTTCGTTTCCTTTTTATTTCTTTTATTTCCTTTTTTCATTGCCTTTGTTTCTTTTTTATTTCTTTTATTTCCTTCTTTTATTATTTTCGTTTCCTTTTTATTTCTTTTACTTCTTTCTTTTATTTTTGTTTTTTATTTTCTCATTTTCGTTTTCCCATAATTTCACAGTTTTTTTTTCCTTTTTTTTTGGTAATTTTTTTGTCCTCTCTTCTTTTTACAGAATCAACTACTCAACTTGCAGAGATTTTGCATCATTGACATTGACGAGGAGAATTATGTGACGACGGACAATCATGACTCGTACATTGTCGACGAGTGCAGCATAATGCGTCATCGAATTCTATCCGATTCGTATTTTGTGCGACAGAAACGTCACGAATATACGAAACAGCCGGAGGAGTGTCTTCTCTTCTCGAAATTCCCACCGCCTCAAGGGCCGGAGGAGGGTTTCGCCGATAATTCCCCGTCCGACACGGATTTGGAGTATTTTCTCGAGGCCGATGTTCCCGGCTTGCGCGACAGTGGCTGGGTCTCGCAAGCTCGTAAAGCTTTCCGATCGTCCAACGGCTCCATGAAGGTATTTTTCTTCTCTAAACAAGACCACGTTTCCTTTTTAAATCCAATAAAATGTAAAGAAAATCATTAAAGAAAATTAATACCTTTCAGAGCGATGTGATGCTGAGTTTATTGGATCAGATGCAAAAGGCAATTCCAACAGTCGAATGGGTGGATCACTTCACGTGGGAGGCGAACGACTACAACAGTGAAAATTACTGGCTCCAGGAGGATCTCCGAGGAATTGAGTTGGTCCTGCGCTACGCGGAATTAAACACAAAAATGATTGACAAAGAAATGCTGAGGGAGAATTTGAAGATTTTCATTCAGTCCGCTCACGATTTTATAAAGTACAAAAAGCCTCTTCACTACAACGGATTCGATTGGTTCTTGTCAACTGTTTTCATCGCCTGCGACGGCGATTTGGAAAAGTATAACTTAAAATTCTAGAACTACTTTTCTCTTAGTATTTACTATTTGATTTTTTTAGCCTCAGATGGCCGCGAGTCTTTTCCGGAATAACGAACAAATTTTTGCTTTCACCGAGCAATTCATAAATTTTGCTTGAAAAGAAAATTTGTTCTTATTCTATTTTTTTTCCCCCAAGGAAAAAGCGGAAAATCTCGAGCTGACCAATTGTCATCACAGGCGGGTCTCAGGTTGAAAACTTTGTCCACAATATTAAACGTAAAATAATTTCGTTAATTACGGATGTTTTACTTTCATCATTGACCCAAGGGCAGATTTTTCGATTTCCAAAAAGGGAAAAAATACAAATAGAAAACTAATAAATTGAAATATGCAAAAAAAAGGAAAATTATTTTCAATCACAATTTTCAGGTCAAAAACATTTGTCACGCAAATCGTCCGCTTTCCATCGGCAATATTCTTGTGGCCGGCACTTGCCGATGTTGTTGACAAGAGCAACGAGGAAGAATCGACAACTCGACTGCTACTCGCTCATCTTTTGGAATTTCTAGTCAGTAAAGAATTTCCTAACATCAAGTACGCTATGAAAGTAAGAAAACATTGTTTATTGATATTTTCCTGAAAATAAAATATTAAAATCAGTTCTGCAATAATTAGAAATTATTTTTTAATACAAATTTCGCAGAAATTCAATTATTTGCAATTTTATTAAATAAATTTCTTGACGAAAATTCAATTATTTTTGTAAATAATAATAATACTATTTAGAAGAATTTAATTAGTTTTTTTAAACAATCAAATTCTCAGGAATTCAATAATTTTCTGAAAATTGTTCTCGAGAATTCACTCATTTTCATAATTAATAATATTCTTCGGTAAATATCAATTATTATTTTCACAAATAATATAATTTTTTAACTAGAATTCATTTAAAAAAAGAGTTTTAAGAAAAAACTATCCTTAAAAAAACTATCTTTAAAAAAATTATCTTAAAAAAAACTGTCTTTAAAAAAACTATATTTAAAAAAATTATCTTTAAGAAAAAAACCCCAATTTTTCAGAACAAATGCGGCGTCGATTGGTGGACAATATCCCTACGACTCTGTCATCAATCGTTCTGGGGAATTCTCCCCTGGGACGAAATAATCCACTTCTACGCAATTTCCATTCTCTATCCGCCCGATTATATAATTTACTACTGCATTTCATTATTGAATCACTGCCAAACCGATTTCATGGAGAATGTAATGAACGGAAAAATGTGGCCCGAACATTTGGTAAGTTGAGAGTTTTTTAAAGAATAAAATACCATCAAAATTTCTTCTAAACTTGGAAATCTGACATTTTTTTTAATACTCAAGAAAAAAAAAATTCAAGAACATATGTACAAAAAAAGACATTCGCTTAGATTCTAGAAGACTACCGATGTCACAGTCAAATCGGCTACATGGACAGACTGGGTAAACGCTACAGCGGTAAACTCCTACCAATACTCTCACAACGGAAATTAAATTTCCCCGAGCCGAATTAAAACAAAATTCAATCGTTTTTCTTAAATTAACATTATTCTTCACAATTCCGTTGTTTGTACAGATCATTTTTAAAAATTGAAAACAATGTAAAAAGCTTGAAAAAATAAAAAAAAAAAAATAAGAAGCGTACTTACGCGGTGAAAATTTATCGAATATTTATTATTTTCTAATAAAGCACAGGTTCGGTTCTTTTAATTGGAATTAAATGCTTCGGTAAAATGTCACTCTCTCCTTTTCTTCTTCCTCTTCGTTTCGGTTCCTTTCTTTCCTTATCTCTTTTTATTTATTACTCGTTAGCCTTTAAAAAAATGTCTCCTTTTTGTAAGAAAAACTTTTCCTTCCCTTGACCCTCACAGAGGTATTTTTTTCTATTCAATCCTTTCTTCGAATATTTACAAGAACCAATTGTTTCTATTTAAAAAAACAACCACGTTTTTCTAATCTTCGTGCATCGTGAATAATTTTGATATTTCGGACAGTTCGTCGTACTTTGTGCCTCTCTCCAGAACCTGAGGGGAAAAATTGGAATTAAATTTAAAATTGGAAAAATCAAATTAATTTTTAGAACCTATGGGCAAAAATTGGAAAAATCAAATGAATTTTTAGAACTATTGGAGAAAATAGGAGGGAAAAAAAATTCATTTACCTGTCGCGCTATGGACATTCGATTAAAAACGTTCCAGAGAACGATTCCAACGACAGTATCGTTTTTGAGATAGAAAATAATTCCCTTCTCGAGATCGTAATTTTTTCTCCCCGCCTCTTCCTCTGGCTCGTCGCATTTCTCATCGTTGCTTTCCGTTATGTTCGGGGAAATTTGTTCAACTGTTTCCTTCTTTAAATTCATGTTTTCGTCTTTAAGTGGATTGATTTCAATTTTCGATTTATTGTCGTCGTCGACATTCTTTTCGCTCTCCTCCTTTTGCTTCTTCTCGTCCTTCTTGAGAAACACAGAGACTGTGGGCAATTTCGAGTCGATTATTCCAATCGCCTCGTAACCAATGTCCAATCCCAGGTCTGACCAAAACATCGACTGGTGCTTATAGGGTTTCCTTGCGCCCGTCATATTCTCGCCGGCCAATCGTCCGGAAATAATTGCATGATCATAGTGCTCAACTCGTCTTCTGCCGAATTTAATGTCATAGAAGCAGGCAGCGTCGCCCGCGACCCATAAATTACTTCTCGCCTCTAATTCCGCATTGACGAGAAAACCGCCGACTTCCGGTTCTGTTTCTAATTCGGAGACTGTCGCCAGGTCTGTATTTGCTCTCGCGCCCACTGCGACTATCACCTGATCGGCGTCGACCTTGAAAAGAAAAGGAATTGTAAATAAAAAGTACAATTAATTATTTTTTCATATCTTGTTAAATTAAACACACCTTTTTATTGTCCGATGTGACGAGTGTTAATTTTCCATCGCGCATCTCAAAGTCCTGGACTTCCGTGTTGCCGATGAAATTAACGCCAATCGATTTTGCCTTATTCGTCGTCCACTCGCATAAATAATCGGGCAACACTTGAGCCATCATATTTTTTTCCTTGCAAATTTGTATCACTCTCTTTTGATCGGAATCGAAGTTTTGCGCGAGCGAACAAGCGAGCTCGGAGCCGAGAAAACCCCCGCCGATAATAACAATATTTCTCACCTTTGGATCGTGGACATTGTTCTCGAGTTCGAGAAAGTCGTCCAACGTTCTGTAGGGAAGAACTTTTGAGGTGACCTTCTCGTCGGCCGATTCGAATATTTCGAGATTCTTCGGCGTTGAACCTGCAGTTAAAGAAGGAAATTAATAAAATTGAAATAAATGAAAATAAAAAGAATGAAATTTAAGAAATAGAATCGATTGATGCAAAAATAATGAAACGAAAATAAAGAGAATGAAAAAAAGAATATTAGAATTTCTTACCAGTTGCCAGGAGGCATTTTTCAAATTTAATCTGATAGCCATCGTGGAGGGTTGCGATTTTATTAATTACGTCAATTTTATCCACTTTCCAGCCAGTGGCGACTGAGACGCCTCCATTTTCCAATTCGTTCAATTTTTCGATTGGCGTGAAAAATTCCGCTGGCTCGTAGAAAAAGCTTTTCGCAATTGGAAAACAAATATTTTAATATGAAGATAATTTTTGAAAATTTCTATCGAAGTTTCCCTTATGAAATTTGTCCATTTAATTAATTTAAACATCTTTCTACAATTTTCGTCTTATAATAAAAAATTGAATATTATGTTTAGAGTAAAAAAAAGGTGATTTAAAATTATAGAAATAATAGAAAAAGATAAAAATCGTTATTTAAAAAAAAAATCTTTTCGTCTAGTTTACCTTCGAGGAGTGCCGTGCCATTGTTTGAAATTAAATTGCGTCGAACTCGTTCTGTCCTTATCGTACCAAACTTCCTTCGATAATGGCGGTTTCATATACGGATTGTAACTTTCCTCCGTAATAATTAAACATTTTGCTTTGGGATCGTTCGATTTAATTGATCTAAACGCTGAAAATGACGCCGGACCGCCTCCTATTAACAAATACGGCACCTCCTTTGGAATTAAACTAGATTTCCTAGGGTATTTCACTACTTTTCTTCTCCTCTTTTCCGATTCACCGTCTGGATGAGAAAAAAAGCATTAAAATTTTCTCCCATTTCTTCGTTTTCATTTATTTGGAAAATAATTTGAACAAAAATTTACCTTTCTCTCCGGTTGGTATTTTTTTCTTACTATTTCCTAATTGGGAGAACTGCAAAAATTAATAAAAGTTAATGAAATAAGAAAAAGAAGGTAATAATCATTGAAGAAACATAAATTAAAACTATGAAAAATTGAAGTAAATACTTTTGGGAAAACTGCAAAAATTAATAAATTACAGGGTTGCCACAAATATTAAATTTTATTTTTCCCTGACTTTTCCCTGATTTCCAGACAAAATTTTCACTATTTCCCTGTCCCTAAAGAATATTCTGATTCACTCTAAAAATTATTAGATAATCAAGAAAAAATGTTCTATTACATTTATTTACAAATTTCATTAATTGTAAAATTATTCAAAAACATCAATAACTTCTTTTTTAAATAAATATTTAATCATTATTATTTTTCTGTAGGAATTAAAATTCTTCAAAATATTAAAATTCAAACCTTTTTAAATTCAACAACTCATAAGAATATTATTACAAAACATGAAGAAGGCGATCGTTTTCTTCATGTTTTGTAATAATTTAAATTACCATAACATTTTTTCCAATAGGTTAATTATTTACAAAAATACTAAAAAAATCCTTCGCAAGAATTCAATTATTTTTACAATCAGTAAAATTTATCAAAAAAATTAAATTATTTTTAAAAAATGTAATAAAATTCGTGGCAATAATTTTATTACTTTCATAAATAATAATAAATCGACTCTCCGTTAATTCATTTTTAAATTAATTTTTATTAGAAAATTCTAGAAAAATTCAATTATTTAAATTAAAAAATAAATAATTTATTGAATAATAGAATGTTCTTTGTTAAAATTTAATTCTCATAAAGAATTTTATCAATAAATTTTTAAATATATGAATTTAATTTGACAAATTTTAATAAAATTTTTAAGAATAATCACATTTTTCGAGGAATTTGATTAAAATATATATTGTATAAAAAATCATTAAAATAATTTAAATTTTCTTAAAATTTCCATAAAATAATTGAATTTTGGAGAAGAATTTTATTATTTATAAAGTTACTTGGAATTTTAACAAGATTTTTTTTTTAAATTTTCGAACACAATTGGATTTCTGCGAAGAATTTTATTACATTTTAAAAATAATTTAATTCTTCCAACGAATTTTATTCGAATTTATAAAAATAACTGTATTTGTGTGAAGAATTTTATTAATTATATAAATAATTGAATTCTTACAACGAATTTTATTCCAGTTTATAAAAATAATTGAATTTCGGTGAAGAATCTTTTTAAAAAATTTTATTAAATTTTGTATTTTAAATAATTGAATTCCTGTGAAAAATTTGATTACTACTTATGAAAATAATTGAATTATTTTGAAGAAATATATTAAAAATTGAATAATTGAATTCTTGTGGAATTTTGTCAAGAATTTTATTAAAAATTTTAAAAATAATTGAATTTTAATGAAGTATTTTATTATTTATAAAAATAATTGTAATTTTGATGAGAATTGTTTTTAAATTTTTGAACATAATTGAAATTCTGCAAAGAATTTTTGTAACTTTTGAAAATAATTGAATTTCTGTAATCATTTGTAACTTTTTCAAAATCTAATTTTTTTTTAGTATTTTTAACGAAAATTCTTTTATTAATCCAGTATTTATGAAAATTGTAAAAATTATTCATAAAATAATTTATAAGTCATAATTTATAATAGTTATTACTAATTTTATTGAATTATTATTTATTATTTATTATTAATTATTAATTTTATGATTGTTTTTGAAAATTTAAGTTATTTAAAAAGAAATTATTGTCAGAAATAGAAAAAATTCAAGGTTTTGTATTAAAATTTGTGGTAATTTCATAGTTTACGAGGCAAAAAGAAAAAAAATTCAGTTTTCTCATGAATTTTGAAAATTTAATTTTTTCCAGTACTTTTAGTAAAAATCTCTGACTTCCCTGACCAATTTTACTTTCCCTGACTTTTCCCTGAATTCCCTGACTTCCTTGACCTGTGGCAACCCTGATAAAGATAGTGAAATAACAAGAAAAAGGTAATAATTATTGAAAAAGTAAATTAAAACTATGAAAAATTGAACTAAATAATTTTGGTAAAACTGCAAAAATTAATAAAGTTAACAAAATAACAGAAAAAGGGAATAATTATTGAATAAGTAAATTAAAACTATGAATAATTGAACTAAACAATCGTTTCGTTGAAAAATTCTGGGAAAATTAAAAAATTTTAGTAATAATTAAAAAAACTGTTTAGTTTCGTAAATAAATAAATTTTAAGAAATAGGAAAATTTGAAATATGGAAAAAATATACAATTTTTTTTTATAGAAATACTATTTAAGTGAATATCAAATAATTAATGTAATGAATGTAAAAAAATGTAAAAAAATGTAAAAAAATGTTAAAAATGTTCAAAAATGTAAAAATATGTGAAGACAATTGAAAAATACGTTTAAAATTTTTTAAAAAGTATAAAAAGAACGAAAAAAATAGATTTACCGAAAAAATGACAACTCCGGTGAGAAGAAAGGCAATGAGAAGTTCCTTCCAGTATTGAAAAGGTCTTTTGCCGCCGTTATCGCCTCCTGGATTAACGGGACAAGTGGCAGCCGGACATGTCGTTGGACACGACGGATCCGGACCAAGTTCACATGCCGGTCCTGCGAATTTCTTTTTCAGTTCCGGTTTCGCCGAAGGCACGCATTCCTCTGCTTTCAAAGTGACACCCGAAAACCGATACGGTCTTCTATCTTTTGCACTATTAAACCTCGTCGAATGAATATTAACAATTCCTATTAAGAAAAACGAAAAAATCAAATATTCAAAAACAAATTTGTCAATTTATTCCCCCCAAGCCAAGAAAACACATGCAATTATACCAAAAACCCAAATAAAATATTTTTAAGAGACAGTAAATGTAAATTGTTAGCTAAGAAACAATGTTAATTGGGGAAAAATAGGAAAATACAGAAAGCATTAGCTTATTCCGCATAAAACGAAAACAAAAAAAAAAGAATAAACAAACCTATTGGAAAAGTTGCACTATATGTATTGTAATTACACACAATGCTATTTTTCACCCCTGTAAACAAAAATACAGACAAAATTAAAGAAATAAAAACTATAATTCAATAATCTCAGAGCAATAAATAAAATATTTTTCGATTCGACACTCGAAACACGCGACAAACATAGATTTCAAGGTTATGTCACCAGTGACAAACGAAATTACCCTCCGAAAAAGTATAAAAACAATTTCCATTTGATCCAACGTGTAAAAAACGATGGAAAATAATATATTTCACAATTGTCAATAATTATTATAGGAAATTTAACTCATTATTGAAAAAAATAAAATATGTCCTCAAGAGAAAAACATTTTCTCTTTACAAAACAAAAAAGGAGTAAAATATTTCCTTTTCTATTTTCAAATACTTTGATTTTGAGAAATTAACTCACCGACATAATTTATTGTTCCCCGAAGATGTTTGCTGTGTACGTGCCTCGTTATTTTTGATAATTGTCCAATGAGTTTGCCGCAACTCAACATTTTTGACGGGCCAACAAGGGCCTTACGCAATATGGAGGCCACACGCGTGCCGCAATTCTAGTTCCCTCGGCTCGATGATAATAGCGATCAACAATTCTTTTATTATAATCACCACAACACCAGATAAAAAGCGCACTCATCACAGAACACTCCATTCCCTGTAGTTTTTTTTTTAATTATTCATGTTATTCATCATCGACTTTTTTTTCTAGACATCCAATTCCATTTGTGCGATCAAAAACGTAGCCACAAACTTTTTGTTTTCGTAAATATTCTTCTTTTACGCCAAAATTAAGTTTATAGAAAGAAAAAAAATGCACTACTCTGTATTTCTATTAATTGACTGTAAAAAACGATGAAAATTCAATTTGCAAATAATTTTTTTCACGATGAATGATGATTGAGAATTTAGGTTAGAATCGCGACTGTCGTTTGTTTTTTTTGCCATTTTTTTACAATACAAGCAGAAATTTTTTAAGTGGAAAAAAAAAATTAAAAACCAAGAATATAAAATTTGGAAAAATGCATGAAAAGAATAGGAAATTATGGAATATTTAGATCTAAACGATTTAGGAAATGAAAAAGTTTTTTTTTTAAATAAGTCACGTGGTTTCGCGCGCTGTGTAATAAGGGCGGGAAAATTTAAAATGGAAAAGTGAAAAAATGAAAATTTATTTATTTAAATATTGAACATCAGTGTTATTTGTTTCTTAAATTAAATACTATTGTTAATTCTATTATCCCCATGAGCCAGGGCTGAATAACGGTAAATAATAACCTTTAACCATTCCATTTTCGTTAATCTGAAAATTAAAGGGAAGAATTTCAGAAAATTTTTCAATAATTTGCAAAAAGAAGGAAAAATTTATAAATTAAAATTTTTTATGGGCATAATTGATGAAACCTACGATGAGTAGAGCGAATATGACGGAAAGTATTCCCAACGCAAGATCTTTATTTCCTTTTTTATTCTTTTTGTCATAATTTTCTTGCCAGTCGTAGATAACATCAGGGCCGTAGTCCATTAAACAGGGTTCTGTGCTACAATACGGCTCATCGCAATCAGTACTCATTTTCTTGAAATATCTCAATTTTTTCGAGTGTTGCACTGTCACGAGCACATGCGTATTCAGAACTAATAAAAAAAATCTTGTTAAATAGAAATCATTTTAAAAAAATTAAAGAAAATTCGAAAAAAATTAATATAAAAATCATTTTTCCCATAATTTATTAGTAATAGAAAATTTGTTATTAATTTTCCAAAAATTTCCGTTTTTCCATATAGAAGTCTTTCTTTTAAAAAAAAGAGGTTAAAATTGTCAAAAAAAAAAATCGGTGAAAATTTTTTATTACCTGGATTTAAATAACGGGAAAAAAGTCCACGATTGTTCAGGAACGTAGCTGCCCTTAACATCTTTTTTTATTCTCGTTGAAAAAAATAACTTTTTCGGAAAATTCTAATGAAATTTAATTATTTGCATTTTCTATCAAGGACAAGAGGATTTTGACAGTGATTTTCTTTTTTTAAAAAAGAAAACAGTTGACTGCACGAAATTAACCTTCATTTTAAATTCAAGGCAATCGGGTTTTTTTTCGATTTTTTTCCCAACTCCGCTGCAGAAAATTCTTTTTTATTGTAAATTAACATACGACATTGCAATTTTTCTCCAATAATGCGACAATATTAATTGTAAAAATAATAATGGAAGAAATTAATAAAAATGTTTAATATTAATTTGGTAATTTTCATTTTTTTAGGTTATGTAAAAAAGGATCAATATTTTTTATTTGCTATTTTTTAATAACGATAATTATAACTATACTTTCTATTTCCTACTTATAATTATTTTCTCTCGTCGAAAATTGTAAATACTGAAAATACTGAAAATACTGAAAATGAAAGTAATTGGAAAGTTCAAGGTGCTTTGAATGTGAATTTCGCCCCTGACGAACTTCACTCTCGTTATTCGTGTTAAATTGACAGTTCATTGTAAACATTTCTTTTTTTTCTAGAATTTTCTATGATATTCATTATGATTTAGTCATCAAAATTTTGTTCCTTTATTATTCAAATTTTCAAGTGACATCGAAAAAATCAAATTCTGCCAATGAATTCCAGTGTTTTAGGAAGTGTCGAAACTATTTTCCCGAAGACTCCACAATAAAAAAGTGTAGGTAAATTTTCTATCAAATCTCTTCTACGCAACAAAAGGTTACAAAATTAATTTTCCTTTTCTCTCAATCTATAAAAATTGGCCGTTGAAATTTGAAGCTTGTTTCGTGTATAAATACTAGTTTTAATCGCAAATCGAAATAAAAACCTGTTCGTTTTTTTGAACTTGTAGTGTAAATATCGTGAAGTGACACACCAGCTGACATTTTATTTTGTCAACAATGAGCAAGTTTTGTTTGTAAACAAAAGAAAAAGTGCATTTATTCTTTCTTGAAAATTAACATTGACTTTCTTTTAAAATTCATTAATTACCAACTTTAAAAAAAATAATTTTTTTTTAAATTAGCAATATTTTCGAAAAATAGTAAAAAATGAATTATTTTTTCAAAATTCGATTGTAAATAGTGGGAAATTTTCTAAAATTCCATTCAAATTTAACAAATTGGTGGTAAATTTCTAGAGCAAAAAAAATTGACTTTCACTGCGCGCGTAATAAAATTGAAAGGATTGAAAGGTAAAATTAAATCGTTCCAGGAAATGAAACAAAGGAATTAAATGCAGGGAGATGCATCGAGGAAGTGCGTAGATTGAATTAAAAGGAAAAAAAGAAACATTTCACGGCTATGCTGAATCAGAAACAGGTTGTTTTGTCCATAAAAAATTGCACTCTAATTTGGTAAAAGCAACTTTAGAGTGAGAAAAAAAGGGGAAAGACAACCACGTGTTTTCACGGTCTTTTCAGCAATAACCCATAGAGAATATAGTTTCTTCTCACTCTTGTGGGTGTTCTTTTTATAGCTGGCGTTTGACCTCCTTCTTCAGCATCAAGAAAAAAGATTAGTCAACTGGTAAATCTTCCCGAGTGCACACACACACAACATGCTGTTAATTAACTAATTTCGCATTTTTTTTCACACTTTCCTCACACGAAAATCATGCCTGACAGGTAAATTATTAATAATAATTAAAATTAATAATTAATAAATTAATAATTATTAAAATTTAATTCTTCACCTGTTGGGTAAAAATTGAATTAATTAAAATCAAAATTTATCAAGAATACAAATTTTATGCAATTTATTTCTGATTTTGTAAAAAAGTGAATTTTAGATAAAATTTTTGGAGTAAATTTTCTTAGAATTAATAATTACGTCGATTATTATAATATATAATAATTAATAATTAATTTAGAATAATTTGAAGAAAATTAAATCCAATTTTTCTCTAAAATTCACTTTTTTTTTTACAAAATCAGAAATAAATTGCAGAAAATTTAAATTCTTGATAAATTATGATTTTAATTAATTCAATTTTTTACCCAATAGGTGAAGAATTAAATTTCAATTAATAAATTCTTTCTGAAAATAATTGGAGAAATTTAATATTTCCGAAAATTTTTATTTTAGAGAAATATATTGCTAAACAGTGTTGAAAATATTCTAATTTCCCGGCATTTCTAAAATAAGCGCAATTATTCAGGTCGCGAACGATTTGGAAATCAAAAACAAACATTTAAATTTAATTTATTGATTTACTTTTACAGTAAAATCGTTGCGAATGCTTTTAAAATAAAAACAAAATTTAAAATTTAATTTATTAATTTATTTTTCCAAATAAAATCGTTGTTATTGATTTTGAAGGAAGAACAAAACGAAAGAAACGAATTTTTCAAATTATTAATTTATTTTTATAATTGTTTTCAAATTATAAGTTCTTGATTTTCATTTGAATTGCAAAAAAAAATTAAATTCGCCAATTGTCGAATCTAAATTATGAAAAATTTATTTCTCGAAATCTTCATTTTTGTTGCAAAAATTAATAATTTAAATTATTAAATACAAAAGTTATTAATTTATTATTTAAGTTATTAAAGACAAAAAATTCATCAAATTTTTTATATTAATATTATTACTTAAATTACTAAAGATAAAAATTTTCAGTGTGTTTTAAATTTTACAAAAAAATATCTGTTAAATGGAATTTTGAAAATAAATTTTTTTTTCAGCTATCACAAAATGAACGGTGAAGATGACCAGAAGAGCAATGAGGCTGGACCCTCAGTGGAATATTCGTCACAAGTTTCGACGGAAAGTGATGACGAGAATCTCAAAAGGTAAAAAAAAATGTTTGTTTAATTTCTAGTAAGTTTTTTTAAAAATATTTAAATTAAGAAAAATTCATTAATTTTATTGAATTCGAAATAACCAAAAAAAAACTGAATTCAAGGGCGCAAAATTTTATGCTGGGCATAACTGGTGCTTCACCGCCAAAATTTGTTTCTCTTGAGGAAATAATGAAGGCGACGAATGGACTGAAAAATATGGCACTCGCTCACGAAATTGCTGTGGATAAAAATTTTAAACTCGAAAAATTGGAAGCCGACGAGAATGGATTACACAAGCAAGTCAAGGAGATTATACACAAGGCATTTTGGTCACTTTTGGAGGAACAACTCGCCGAGGATCCGCCAAATTACACACAAGCTTTGGTTCTCCTGAAAGAAATCAAGGGGGTTCGTTACTTTTCCCTCCCTTTGAATTATTATTTTCCTTTCTTTCTTTTTTTTTCTTTCCTTTAGGAAGTATTTGAAAATTCTTTTCACCCTTTTTCTCTTATTGTTCTTTAGATGGAAATTAAAAATTATTAATCAAATTTTCTATATTAATTTAATACTTATTAATTAATAAAGACAAAAAATTCTCTTGGATAAGAGAAAAACTCTTGGAATCGATTTTTTTTCATAAAAAATAATTTATATTATCAAGAAAAGTAAATTAAAATTCCCTCGGAATATTCTTTCATAATAATAATAATTTTTTTTTACCCAAAATAGACTCTGGACGAATTGGTATTGCCGCATCATAAGAAAATTCGCGACAACATTAACGAGGTGCTCGACGTCGATTTAATAAAGCAACAGGCAGAAAATGGTGTTTTGGATTTTCAGCATTACGCTCATTATGTTATGAATATAATGAGTAAAGTATGCGCGCCGGTGAGGGACGACAGAATCAAGGAATTACGCCAGTGCACCGATGTTGTGGAAACATTTCGCGGCATAATGGAAGTCCTGCAATTGATGAGACTCGATTTGGCGAATTTCACCATTACAATGATGAGGCCAAATATCGTTGCCTCGAGTATTGAATATGAGAAGGCAAAATTTGCCGAATTTCTCAAAGTACAATCGGACGGATTGAAATATACGCGCGAATGGATTTTGAAGCATTTGAATGAGAAGAAAATCGAAACTGCCACCAGCGATCCGAATTCCGTTAAACAAATCACTCATTGTCTTTTGGCTGAGGCTTATTTGGATCTTTTGCAGTTCGATTTCACACCGAGCGCCGAGGTGAGAGAAAGCAATTTCTGATCTGTAATTCAAAAGAAAAGAAAATTAATTTTTCTTTACTTTAAAAAAAAATTTAGAATTTAAAATTCTCAAGGAAATTCAAAATTTTAAATTCGAATTACAAAAAAAAAGTGAGTAAAACTAATTAACGAATATTTAACTTACAGACATTGATGCTGGATCAGGGACGACTTCTGGAGTTGCGCGACAAAACGAATCGAATGAGTATTATTAGTTCAGTGCTGCTTTTAGTGAATAATATCGCCGGCCCGGCGATTCAGGGGATTTCCAGTTTCAAAAAGCAAATCAAGGATCATCTCAATGTCATTTTGGAATCTGTGCATTCCAACAAGTTAGTAATTATGTCAAAAAAGAATCGAACAAATTTTCCAAGTACACGAATATTAACAAAAAAAAAAACTAATTCCCCTTTTCAGAGATTTGGAAACTGTGATGCCCAATGTTTTATTACAAGTCAAAGCGGATTTGAAAGCCACCCTCGAGGAAATTGGCGCGCCTTCAATGCCGCCTGAAATTGAAACAATTCTCGATGGACAAATTTTGGATCTCGTGAATCCAGAGCATAAAATTCGTTATCTCGTCAGTAAGTAGTAAATCAAAACATGTAAAATTTAAGACAGAATGTCAAAATTATTTCGAAAATCAAAATTATTGACAAAAAAAAAATGTAAAAATAAATTTTTAAAAAACTGTCTTAATTTTCAGATCTGCGAATTCGGCAATTTTTGGAAAAATTAATTCTCTCGCAATCGGCAGCGCCGCAGCAAATTCCACCAGGACTCTCGTCCCTTCAACAAGAGTTGGCATCGATTTCGGCGCAATTTCTCATTTTAGTTTCACACAATCGTAGCGTTTTTGGCGACTATTATCAAGACATTGTCGCCGAAGCACTTCGGCAAAATGAAAACAAAAAAACACTCGCCATGGATGAGACATAGAAGAAAAGACTAGGAAATTAAAGAAAAGAAGAAGAAATTGTTGATAAAATTGAAGCGCTGTGTTTAAATGAATTTATCGCAAAGAGAAAAAAAAAGATAGTCTATATGAAGATAAAAGATACGCAAGAAACGAATTTTTAAATAGTCACGAAGAAGAAAAAAATGTTTGTTGGAAATTTGAACCAATTTTAAAATTATTAGTCTAATTTTTAAAAAAATTATTTTTTTTTGGGGGGGTTAATAATTATTTCCGATGAATAATTATTTCTAATCAATTATTCCCGATGAAATTAAATTTAGATCAATAACTATTGACAACTATTGGCAAATATAGAAAATATTTGTCTAAATTGTCAATTCAAAAAATTTGCTAATTGTCTGCAAATTACGAAATAATCTCCACAATCCAAAATAATCGAATTATACAATTTTTGTCGTTAATTAAAAATTTGTAAAATACTTTTTATTTATTATTTTCGATGAGGAAATTATTATATTTATATATTTACACGAAATTACTTGAAAATATTCAGTGATTTAATCACTCCGATGAGATTTTTTTTTTATAGACGGTAATTCTTTTATAAACAATACCCTCGTTTTCCATTAGCTCCTATAGTTATAAATAAACCTATAGAAAAAATATTCTTGTACTAAAAAAAAACTGGCATTTCTTTCTAAGAATTATAATTAGAAAAAAAATTATAGTTAAATATTGTTAAAAAAAATATACAAATCTATCCAAACTGAGAATAAAGTCTAATATTATGAAAAAATATGTATATTATCTTTTTTTTAAGTACTTACAAAATCTGTGGACAATAAATAATTCATTTTCTCTGCAACAGCGTCACTTGAGTGTCGAATAACTCAACATGTTGTTTTTTCACAAAACTCCTGAAGCCTAAGTACAGAAAATTTATTCGATCACTGAGACTTAATAAATAATTATTGAGATTTACTGTCACAAATTCAAAATTTAATTTTAAAGAAAAAATATTGAAAATAAGAGAAAATTTCGCGCTATAATAAAAATAACAGATTAAGAATTCAATTAATTAAATTACCAATAAAGAGGGGAAATAGTTTCTCGTCATGATAAAATAATTCCATTAACGATTTTAATAATTTCTGAAAATTTTCCTCGTTGGTGTATTCTCGAATCATTTTACCGAAGAGTTTATAATTTTCCGTGCTCAATTGTTCTTTCACCTGGAATAAAAGAAAAATTGATTTTTGTCGAAGTATTTAAATATTTAAAAAAAAAATTAATGATAATACTCGAAAAGCCAAAAAATTACCGTTTTGAGATAGAATTTTCCAATTTCCCTCTTTCGTTCCGTGGGACTTTTTTTCTCACCATTTTGACAATTATTCTCTGAACTTGAATTCTGTTTTTTAGTCTCATTAGTCGTTTTTGTCGGCGCTTTTTCCATTTGATGAAAATAATTCGAATTCGATGTCGATGGTTGTGGCTCCATTGGTTCGAAATTTTTCACAATTGTTTCGAATTTTCGTTTTTTCGTGACAATCGGTTTTTCTAAATTGTCCAGTAAATTACAAGAGACAAGTGGACTGTTTATTTTACAATTATTGAAATTAATCACCGCCGATGATGATTCGGTGAAAATATTATTCGACATTGTTTTCGTGTTTTTTGGCGCTTCGTTCGGTTTTATTGCATACATGTCGGGATCGAATGTGTCTTTCTCTTCGCTTTCCTTTGCAATTGGTTTTGTTTCGATATTTCGCTTCATACCGGTAGTGATGGAATTAAAACGCGCCGGTACCGCCGGCAACGATATGTCGTCGGCTTTTATTTTCGATTTTAATTTCGGTTGCGGTAACTGAAAAAGAAAGCAAATAATGATCGACTATTTCGTCAGATTTATTAATTGTTTTAAATTTAAATTAAATTTTCAACTTACGGCGCTTTCTGTGTAACGATAAAAATCTTTTATTTCCTTCACCATGACGCCGAAATTGGGGAATTTTTTAATATGCGGCCGAATCCAGGCGGACAATTGACTTTTAAATTGCGCACTGTCAAAGCGACAGTCGCAGAAAATTATCGCTCCATAATCGTCTTTGTGGCGAATAATTCGTCCTATCGCTTGATTCACAGCTCTTGACGCCTCGAGTTGGTACCATTGTTGTCCGGTTAAATTCTACAATTTGAAAAAAGAGAGAAAAAAAACAAGAAATCAATCTAATTCTGAAAAATAAAAAAGTAAAATTCGTACTTCTCTGTCCTTTAATTTATTTTCCTCGAGATATTTCTTTTTCAAAATAACTCTTGGATCCATTAACGGTGGGAATGGAAGGCCGGTGATTAAAACTGCTCGTCCGTTTGCGTCCGCGAAATCGAGACCCTCACTCACTTTTCCTCTGCAGACGGCCAAAAAAATTGCCCCCCTACACGAGGGATCGCGAATTTTCTCGTAGTACTCGTTCATTGTACTGACAAACGTGTCCTTCGATTGTGGCTCCACAAATATTGGCTATCGACAAGTCAAAAAAGAAACACAATTACAATTTTCAAATATTCAACTTTTTCTCTCTCTCTCTCTCAAATATTTAAACTTTTTTCTCTCCATTCAAAAATAATTCTAAATTCTAAATTATTCTATTATTTTCAAATTAATAAAAACAAAAATGAAAGCAAACTAACTATTTTTATCTTAATGAAAAGAAATAAAAAAAAATTTCCAGAAAATTCTCATTTAATTGAAAATAAAGTAACAAATTTCAATTTAATAAAAATAAAGTTAACCAAATTTTCAATTTTATGAAAACAAAATAAGAGAATATGGACAAAAATTGAAAAACAAATAAAACTAGTATTTTGAATATTAGGAAAAATGGAAAAAACCTTGCGTTCGGAAATTCTCGTCCAAAGTCCCAAAGTTTGCCACTCCTCCTGGCATCTTTTCATAATTGGATAAGATGGAAAAAAGACGAGTAAACCATTTGGAATTAAGGCACTAAAATTGTAAACCGTCTGTCCAAGTGAAGCCAAATATTTCGGATTATTTCTGCAAAAAGAAAATTATTCACTGGTTAATAACGTCAAGAATAAATAAAATATTACCACAATAATAAAAAAAGAAAATAAAAACAAAAGGAAATAATAATAATAATAACCAAAAGAAAAATAATAATAAGAAGAATAGTAACAAGAAAAAATAAAACTGATAGTAAAAGAAATGAATGTAAAATAAAAAAGAACGAAATCGAAAATTTAAAGAAAAATGATTATTTTTTTTTATAATTTAAATTGAAATAAGAAAAAAATGGAAAACCTCGTGTTGTACGAAGAATTAAGAGGTTCCGAATCTGGACCTTGAGAAAGAATTCCAACGCACACTTGTTTTCCAGTGACAATGTGGGGATTTTCCAATTGAACTCCAATTGGAATTCCAAGTTCGGAGATAAACGGTTTTAACGGCGAAAGTGTTCCACTGGTTAAAATCACCGATCGAATGCCTTGATCGACCAATTGTTGCATTCTAGACGAAAAAAGAGAAAAATTGAAATTAAAAATATTCTTTTTCACATTTACAGAAAAAAGTATTTATTTATAATTAATAATTTTTTCGTCTCAATAACATTTTTAACTATAGAAGAATTTTTTAGAGTCAATAACAGTTTTAACGATTAGAAGAATTTTTCACCCTCAATTATTTCCTTTTCTTTTAATAAATTTTTTTTTCTTTCAATATTTCTTTTTCTTTTAATAATGAGAAAAATTTGAAAATAGCTTTCGCATTTTTCAATTCTTACCCGAAACCTGGACTGAAGCACCAGTAACTAATTAATTTCCCCTCCGTTTTCGCGACACTCTTCTTCTCCCACATGTCCTTTCGATTATTATTCTTCTTATGATCTTCCGCTTGCACATAAACTTTATAGCACTGCTTTATCTTCTCCCGCAATTTAAAACCAGAAGCACCGCCAGCAAAAGCGACTCTCAACAAATCGTTGAATTTCTGCAAAGCATTTCCCTTCCTCGCAAATGGCGATGTACTCGTTGTCGATAAATATTGAATTATCTTCTCCAGTTTCTCAATTACAAACTGCTCCTTACCCTGCGTGAGCTAAGGACGGAAAAAAAATTTTTCCAGTGATAGAAAATTAATTTTTTCTAAAGAAATAAATTATTCAGAGTTTTGAATCAAAAAAAAAAAATAAAATTCACACCTGAGCCTTTTCCAAAAGTTCGAAAATATAGCAACCGGGGAATGTTTTTCCCTCGTCGACTTTATCCAATTGAATTTCGTCGATTGCTTTCTCTAGTTCAAGAAACATGGCTTTTAATATGAAAAGATCTTCGGCCGTGAAATCTTTAGCGACAACATTTGGCGAATCTGAGAAAGCGTCGTCTGTTAATTCATTGGCCATGTCCTTCATCACTGATGTTACTTCGTCAATGCAAAGGGCAACGTCTGTACTGCTGATCTGAAAAAGGGAAAAAAAAGAACAAATTTTTTTTTTAATAAAGATGAAAAGAAATGAAATTAATGAAGTAAATACTAAGAACAGTAAGAAATAATGAAGTATATTTTATTCAAAAGAAAACCTCGTTAAAAAAATTTAATATGGGAAGAAATAATATTAAAAAATTACCTGCAAAGAAGCGGCTTCCTCGCAAGTTTTCTCCACATTGTGCGCCTCATCGAGTAAAATAATATTATTCTGCAACTCAATTCCCTGAGCTCTTCGCGCCTTTGGATCTAGTAAATAATTATACGGCATGAAAGTAATGTCCGCCTGTTGCTTCAATTCTTTCGCCAAAAAATACGGACAGCATCTTGCTTTTTGTCCCGCTTTCACCAAATCTTCAATGTCCAATATCTCTTGATGGAAAATCGGATCATCTTTTCTACGGAAAAAAATTTTTAAATAATTAAATTCATTATTTCTTTATTTCCTCGACGCTTTTTTTATTTTTAAACAATCGATTTATTAATATACTTTTTTTCGAAAAAAAAAGTAAAAAGTAATTAAAACTAAATTTTTATGGTTAAAAAAATTGTAGAAATTCGTAAATAATTGCAATTTTCTTGCGAAAAAAAATATTTATTTGCAAAATAAAATACTTTTGTTACGAAAATAGTAACAAAAAAGTAAAAAGTAATTAAAACTAAATTTTTATGGTTAAAAAAAAATTGAAGAAATTCGTAAATAATTGCAATTTTCTTGCGAAGATTGAAGAAATTCGTAATAAATTGCAATTTTCTTAAGAAAAAATATATTTCTTTGCAAAAAAATACTTTTGTTACGAAAGTAGTAAAAAAAAAGTAAAAAGTAAATAAAATTACATTTTTATTGTCAAAAAAATTAAAGAAATTCGTAAATAATTGCAATTTTCTTGCGAAAAATATATTTATTTGCAAAATAAAATACTTTTGTTACGAAAATAGTAAAAAAAAGTAAAAAGTAAATAAAACTAAATTTTTATGGTTAATAAAATTGAGGAAATTCGTAAATAATTGCAATTTTCTTGAGAAAAAATTTATTTCTTTGCAAAAAAAAATACTTTTTTACGAAAGTAGTAAAAAAAAGTAAAAAGTAATTGCAACTAAATTTTTATGGTAAAAAATTGTAGAAATTCGTAAATAATTGCAATTTTCTTGCAGAAATTAAAGAAATTGGAGAAAATTGAAGAAATTCGTAAATAATTGCAATTTTCTTGCGAAAATTGAAGAAATTCGTGAATAATTGCAATTTTCTTGCGAAAAATATACTTATTTGCTAAAAAATACTTTTGTTACGAAAGTAGTAAAAAAAAGTAAAAAGTAAATAAAATTAAATTTTTATGGTTAAAGAAATTGAAGATATTCGTAAATAATTGCAATTTTCTTGCGAAAATTGAAGAAATTCGTAAATAATTGCAGTTTTCTTGCAAAAAAATATATTTATTTGCAAAATAAAATACTTTTGTTACGAAAATAGTAAAAAATAGTAAAAAGTAAATAAAACTAAATTTTTATGGTAAAAAAAATTGAAGAAATTCGTAAATAATTGCAACTTTCTTGCGAAAATTGAAAAAATTGAAGAAAATCGTAAATAATTGCAGTTTTCTTGCGTAAAAATATATTTCTTTGCAAAAAAATACTTTTGTTACGAAAGTAGTAAAAAAAAGTAAAAAGTAATTAAAACTAAATTTTTATGGTAAAAAATTGTAAAAATTTCGTAAATAATTGAAATTTTCTTACAAAAATTAAATAAATTGAAGAAAATTGAAGAAATTCGTGAATAATTGCAATTTTCCTGCGAAAATTGAAGAAATTGAAAAAAATTGAAGAAATTCGTGAATAATTGTACTTTTTTTCCGAAAAATTATATTTCTTTGCAAAAAAATACTTTTGTTACGAAAGTAGTAAAAAAAAAGTAAATAGTAAATGAAATTAAATTTTTATGGTTAAAAAAAATTGAAGAAATTCGTAAATAATTGCAATTTTCTTGTGAAAAAAAATATTTCTTTGCAAAAAAATACTTTTGTTTAAAAAAAACACTTTTTGCTAAAATAAAAACTTAACACTCACCTAGATTCGACATTATTATAATAAAAACAAGTCCTGGCCTTGACTTTTGCCTGGCACATTTGTATTTTATTGAAGGAATTCGACTCCTTCGACACCTCGGGATGAATGCAAAGCTGATCTCTCGATCCAAGAACGGCAACTTTGACGTGCTTGTAGGAAGTTCTTTTTAATTCCTGCATCGCTTGCGAAAGTTGAGAATGCGTTCGCGAGGCATAAATAATTTTCGGCATATTCCAACTGAACGTGGGTGTCGCTTGATTTTCCTGACCATTTTTTGATCCACCGGCAATGTCCAATTCGCCGGTCAATTTTTTCGCAAAATGATTCAAATCCGATTTCTCATAAGCGCCAACGAGCGCTTGAGCTTGTGCCTGAGCTTTTCGAACCGTAAGCCAACTTAATGACGAGCAGAGAAGACATAAAGTTTTCCCAGTACCTTAAAGAAAAAAAGTAAACAAATAGCCACTTTACACTTTTTTTTCTGTTTCTCTTTCAAATTTTTTTTTTTTTTTTTTTGGTAAAAACAGTCTAAATAATAAAAAACGTGAAATTGTTACATAAATATTAGAAAAAACTACGAATAGTTATTATTAAATACTATTTTCCCGAATGTTTTAATTTAAAAACACGCAAAAAACGAATCAAACTTTTTTTTTGAGGTTAGAAACGCATATAGTGAACAGTTCACGCAAAATTTAAGAAAAACGTTTAAAAAATTCCTGTTTGTAGTAACTAAAAATGATGTTTTTTTTTCAATTCTCACCGGTTGGTGACTCCAAAACACCGTGTTTTGCATTTTGCAGACATTCCAAAACTTTTGACATGTAATCCTCTTGAACTTTATAGGGTTTAAAGGGAAAACACACATTAACACCGTTGATATTAACCTCCGTCATTTTTGTTTCTATCTATTACGATTTTCTAATTTTTAAAATATAAAACAAAAGGAAAAAAGTATAAATTATTTTCGTTATCTATACTTTTTTTTCATTATATATATACGCGAGAATTATATTCACACGTCTTGACAGGTTAAAGTTATTTTCCCGCCAAAAACAAATGTCAAGTCAGCTGCTTACGAGAGAGGTTAGGTCATGTGTGTCACTATAAGGTTAGGTTAGGTTTCAAAGTCAGCTGATCTGGTCGCTGCCCTGTTTCAAACCGCCTGTCTTTTAAAAACATCATTTTCCTTGTTTATATAATCAGGTACGACTATTTTCATTTATTTTCCCACGAAATATGAATCGTGAAACAGTGTATTTTGATGATGGAATTTGAAAACGGGGGATTTTGAATAAAATTTGGAATTCAGTTTCAAAGGTGTAATTCGGGTCAGTGACCTTTAAACTTTAGGCGATGACCTTGAGAATTCAATGATTTTTTTGCTTCTTTTTTTGAGAGAAGAAATAAAATTAATTAACCACTTTTCCGTTTGGCAGAAAAGTTGCGAATTTTATACAGATTTTCATTTAGGGAATCATTTCAATAAAAATAATTGTGGAGATAGAACGAAAAATTCTAACCGGCGATAAGAAAAACAGTCGTTGGCCTTTTTTTTATCTCATCCTCTGATTATATTTTGCGGTTTCTTTTTTCGTATTTCTTAACATATTTTTTCTTCTTTTTTCTTACTAAATATTTCATTTTTTAAACTATTTGCCGCTAGTAAATAAATTCGTTATTAACAAAAAAAAACTGAAAATTGAATCAAATTTGACGATTTTTGTCAAATTTTCGAACTTTTGTTCAAAAAAGCAAAATAAATAAGAAGAAGTGTGAATTTTTTTCCCTTGCGATTAATATTAATTAATTAGTTAATTGGAAATTTAGAGTAGTAGCAAATTAGAATATTAATTAATTATTAATGAAGTAAATTTATATCAATTTGAATTTAGAATTGATTAATTTAAAATTATTTCGAAATTTACTGCCAAATTTTAAACAATAAACAATTTTCTTTTCAGTTCCAGTGGATTTTTGTGCAATAATTTTTGTCTGTAAATTGTCTCGTCAACAATAATGCGTCTTGTTATTTGTGATACCGTTGATCATGTTGCCGAATGGTCGGCAAAATATGTGATGAAAAAAATTAAGGAATTCCAACCAAATGAGAATAAATATTTCGTCCTTGGACTGCCAACAGGTGATTAACTTTCACGTAACTCGAAATAATTGTCTTTTTTCAATTTCAAAATAATTTTACGAGCAATTATAATGCTTATTTTTATTCTATTTTACTATTTTTTTACTTATTTTATTTATTTATTATTTTTATTATATTTATTTTGTCATTTATTATTTTTATTATATTTATTTTGCCATTTATTATTTTCATTATATTTATTTTGTTATTTATTATTTTTATATTTATTTTGCCATTTATTATTTTCATTATATTTATTTTGTTATTTATTATTTTTATTATATTTATTTTGCCATTTATTATTTTTATTATAATCATTTTGTTATTTAAATTAATTGTAAATATTTCTTTAGTTTCGTTATTTATTTTTTTTTTGTTCAAGTTTATTTTTTATTTTTACTGTTTCTTATTTATTTTGTTGAATAAATAAATAAATTTTATCATTTTGATTTATTGCTTATTATTCGCATATATTTTTTATATTTTTGTTCTTTAATTTTGGTATTAAATTGATTTAATTTGATTTTCACAGGAAAGCAATTAATTAAATTTGAATAAAAATACTTTTAAACTTTTCTTTTCATATTTTTTTTCTATTAGAATATTTTTGTATTAATATTTTTTTTTGGTAATAAATTATTTTCATATTCTTTTGTTTTGTATGAAAATATTTTTATATTAATTTTTTTTTATATTTATATAATAATATATATATATATATATAATAAATATACGAAATAAAAAAAGGTAAATATACGAAATAAAAAATAATAAATATACTAAAATATTTCTATTTCTAAACAATTTAATATTTTTACCGTACAAAATTGATGAAGTAAATAAAAATTGCATTCAAACGATTAAAATATTTTTTTCTACATTATTCAGGTGGCACTCCATTGGGAATGTACAAAAAGCTCATTGAATATTACAAGGAAGGGAGACTTTCTTTCAAATACGTGAAAACTTTCAATATGGACGAGTACGTCGATTTGCCAAGAGATCATCCCGAGTCCTATCATTATTACATGTTTAATAATTTCTTCAAGCATATTGATATCGATCCGAAAAATGCACACGTTCTCGATGGAAATGCTCCCGATTTGAACAAAGAGTGCGAGGACTTTGAGAGAAAAATTAAAGAAGCCGGAGGAGTTGAACTCTTCATCGGAGGTTCACGATTTTTAATTATCCCTCAATATTGTATTCTTTCCTTTTTATTTTCGTTTCGCTTTTAAATTGTCTCTCAATTGAAATTTTTACATTTCGTTTTTAAATTCTTTGTCAATTGTGATTTTTTTATTTCGCTTTTAAGTTGTCTCTAAATTGTGATTTTTTTTCCTTTCGTTTTTAAATTGTTCCTTTTTTTGTAAATACGAGAGAAAATTACAAAAATTTCACTCTTAAGAGAATAATTTAGTTTTAATTTAATAATATTAAAATAGTAATTTATTTTGATGGTAGACTGATTAATAATAATAATAATAATAATAATTGAAGGAATCGGACCGGACGGACACATCGCCTTCAACGAGCCGGGCTCGTCTTTATCGTCGAGGACTCGAGTGAAAACCCTCGCCCAGGACACACTGGAGGCGAATGCGCGATTTTTCGACAACGATATTAATAAAGTGCCAAATGAGGCGTTGACCGTTGGAGTGGGCACCGTAATGGACGCCAAGGAAGTGATGATTCTTATCACCGGTTCCCATAAAGCTTTTGCACTCTACAAGGCCATTGAGGAAGGTGTCAATCACATGTGGACGGTCTCTGCCTTTCAACAACATCCACGCACAATTATTCTCTGCGATGAGGACGCAACCATGGAATTGCGCGTGAAAACCGTTAAATATTTCAAGGTAGAACGAAAAACAAAAGACTTCGCCATTTCTTTCTTACCTCATTCAAATTTGAAAATTGAATAAATATTTAATAAAATAAATTCCACTAAAATTTCGAAAATAATAGAATTTTCGCACAACTTGGAAAAAAACAAAAAGAACAATTGAAATAATTCAATTATTTTGAAAAAAAATAGTTAATTTAATCTAGAAATACTAAAAAAATTAAAATTTTCTTCAAGATAATTTCGATTTCTTCCTCATTTTGAACAAACAAACTTCTATTTATTGAAAAAATTAATTATAACTTTTCATTTCTTTATAAATTTCAATAAAAGTTAAATTTGTTTTTTTCAAGAAACAGAACAAAAACTTTCTAATCTAATTCCAAGAGCCGAAACATAGAAAAGAAAGAAGAAAGAAAAGAGTATTTGAAAAATGTCTAATAATAAATATTCATGTATTTCAGGCTTTGAGTGCCGTTCATATGAAACTAATCGAAGAAACCCCGGTGACTCGTCGCTCTATATCAAGCAGTGAAAAGGTTTGAGAATTAAATACCTTTAAAAAAAAAAGAAAAGAATCGAAAGAAACAAATTTCTTTCTCCACAAAGAAGCACACGATTAATTTCAGTGATTATAAAAAAAAAGAAATCAAGGTGACCTATTTTTTAATCTTTCCATTTTTACAATTTGTATACAATTCTCTTAATAAAAAGAAGAAATAATTATTTTCACAATCATATTTCTTTATTTTCGTTTTTTAGTTTGCTTCTTGAAAAAAAAATTGTTTCCCCCTCAAAAAAATTATTTTTGTTCCAAAAAACCCCGAAACAGTTACTTTCCGTATCGAAATAAAAGTCTAGTAAAATTTAGTTCATTTTAAATTAAAAAAAACAATTTTTTACATTTTCTAAAAAAACTTTTTTTTATTTAGTAAAAAAAACACAATTTTTTCTTTTTCCCCGAGGGAAAAATAATCGTCATGAGGAGAAATAAAAAAACACGGAAAATTCAGATAATAATTAACTTCCGGAAACTGATAATAGTTTCATTGTTGAAATAGAGAGAAGATTTACAGAATTCAACTGTTTGGAAGACTGCGTTTTACGTAATAATTTTCAACAAAGATTTTTACTCGTTGATCTGCGAATGAGGACAGATCTCTGTGTGTGACGTGTGCTTAAAATATATATAAAGGTATCAGTGTCGAGGCTCAAGTGGTGATGATGATGATGATGGTGGTGGTGGTGGTGGCGATGGTTGTAATGGAGGTGGTCACTCAGAAAATTGTGTTCCATTCACGCAACACGCGTAATCATTGCTTTTCATAAAATACAAGGCTACGATCTCAACTTCAGTTTGTTCAAGTTCGTTGCTTGAAGCTAATCACGAAAAATTGTTTTCAAAAAAAAAGAAAAACAAAAAATAGTTTTCGAAAAACGATTGAAATTTTCTATCTTCTTCGGAATTTTTTTTTAAAATTCTGTTTCACTCTGAATTCACAACAATGTTTACATCGAACCGAATAACGTAATTTGACAAATTTAATAATATTTATTAATCGTTGTAAAAATAATGCTGAAAATTAATAACTAAAATTGAAAAACGAAAAATAAAAACAAAAATTAAAACGAAATATTAAAAAATAAAATAAAATAAAATTAAAACGAAAAATTAAAAACAAATCAAAAACTAAAATTAAAAAATAATTGATTAAAAATATAATTAAAATTAACAAACTGACTGAAAATACAACTAAAGTTCAAAGACAAGTAAAAAGAAAATAAAACTAAAATCGAAATAAAATGCCAAGGATCATTTGATAAATAAAAACAGAAAATAAAACTAAAATCGAAATAAAATGCCAATGAGCATTTGATAAATTTCAAATTAAATATCCACTTAATCCAAGAATTACGGATATAAATTTTAATTTCTTGAAAATAAATGGAGAATCAAATTTTATTGTTTTGAAAATAAACGATCGAAACTAATTTTCGTTTCCCCGAAAATAAATTGAAAATAAGTAATAAATGTTTGAATTAAATTTTTTGTTTCTCTGAAAATCGAATTAATATTTGGAAATAATTTTCAAGTGAAAAACTAAATAAAATTAATTGTAATCGTAAAAATTAAAAATTCAATTTTATAAAATCAAAATCAAAACCTAAAGTTTCAAAACAAAAATTTGTAAACTAATTCAAAAATATTAAAAATTAAACTAAAAAATTACAATTATTTAACCTTTTTTTAATTAAATTAGTGGCTAGAAATATTTAATGAGAAAAAAATTTCGCAAAGTAAATTTGAATTAATAAGAAACTAAAAATTAATCATGAACGAAGTTGTTCTACGCGATTTGCAATCGGTCCTACGCCAGGAGCTCGGCGACGATTTAATTGTCGTGAATTTCACCACTCAACTATTATTGCCACCGGGTGAAAATTATGGCAGTACAATGCTCGCAGTTGTTGCCGAAATAAAAAAAAACAATGCAAACACAAATAGAATTGAGACTTTGAATTTAGTGGCAAAAATGTTGCCGCCAACTGATTTTCAACGTAAAATATTCGACAGTGGCTTCACATTTCGTAAGGAGTGTTTTCTCTACACTGACATTTTGCCACGTTATAAAAAACTCGAAATTGAATTTGGCGTCAAGGAGGAGGACATTTTCGATATTGGCGCAAAATTTTACGGTGCAAAAATTGCATCGAGTCCCGACATTGATTTCGATGATGACGCTGTTATTTTGTTGGAAAATTTGAAAGTTCGTGGCTATTACACTGGTGACAGAAAATCAGGTATTATCACTATTTTTTTGGAATTATTAATATTTTTTTATTATTGCTATTGTTTTTTTTTCTATTTTCTTTTTATCGTTTTTTTTATTATTACTCCAATTTTTTTTAATTGAACTATTTTTTTTTACTATTTTTTTCTACTATTACTACAATTTTTTTTATTATCACTGCTTTTTACTATCACTATTTTTATTATTGTTTTTTACTAGTATTTTTTTACTATCACTATGTTTTTACTGTAGCAACTTTTTTGTTATTGTTTTTTACTTTCACTATTTTTTTTACTATAGCAACTTTTTTATTATTGTTTTTCACTATCACTATTTTTGATATTCGTCTCTTTTTTCTTTTTTAAATATTTTTTTTTGTTTATTATTTTTTACTATGTAATTTTTTAATTTCTGGTTTTTTCTTATCACTATTTTCTTATGTAATTATTTTTTTATTATTACTATCATTATTCTTTTTTTGTTCTTTTAAATATAAATATTATTATTACTATTATCTCACTAGGTTACTTCATAATTTTTTTTCTTCCACTTTTTTTTGTAATTGCTCGAGTATCGTTACAAAAAAAAGTGGTTAATAAACTGTTATTAATCATCCACGTGAATTAGATTACGAAATTGTAAAAATATACATGACAAGATAAAATCATATTTCCGGTTTTGTAGTTTTTTATTCACGAAAAATTGCGTCAAAAGTTAGTCAATTTTTCCTTCTAAAAAAAAAACGGATTATTATTCAAATTTAGGGGGGAAAATTATTTATAAATTACAATTCTAAATGCTTTTCAAAAAGTAATTGAAATGTTTCGAAAAGATTATTGAAATTTAAAAAAATTCAATTCCTTTCAATTAAAAAGAATTAAGAAAAATGATTTTTTCTTTTATTCATGATGTAAATATTGAAAATTTAAATTTCAAAATCTGTAATTTTCCTCTGAGGGAAAATTAAAATAATTAATTTTTGAAAAAAAATTAATAGAGAATTTTACGAATGAAAAAGATAATTCGAATAATTTGTAAATTAATTTTTTTCTCGTTTTTGTCTCTTGTGTTTAATAGTAAATAGTTGATAATCGATATTCATCGCTTCGCTTGACAGATAAAATTCTGCGTAATTGTAGAATAATTTCCAATTTTTCTCGCATTTATCTCACTGCATGATTTTGCATTAAATTAAAATAAATAAATTCTGCATATTTTCATTTACACTCTTGCTCATTAAATTTTCATCATTGTTCGTCGTTTTGAAAACAAAACAATTATATTCAATTTAATTTGTTTTGAACTTTAGAAATTTCCTTAAAAAATGTTTGAAATTGGAGAAAATTAATTTTTTCTTCATTAATTTCAAACTGATTTTAGTTAATTTTCAATTAAAATTTGAGAAAATTAATTTTTTCCAAGTTAAAAAGAAAAAATCCTTACCTTCAATATCCTGATCTTGATTTTCTAATTTCGAGTCCAGAAACAAAACTCAATTCCAAAATTTTTCTGCCCAAGAGAATATTTCCAAAAAAAAATCAAAAATTCAAATGGAAATTTCCCTTTCCAGGACTCGATTTGGAGCACTCGCGAATGGCAATCAAAGCAATGGCAAAATTCCACGCACTCGGAATGGCAGTGAAATACAAATATCCCGAGGAATTTGCAAAATTAAAAGAACGATGTAAATGTTTGAAATTAAATCCCGAGGCATTTGAGGGCATGAAAGATTCCTTCCTCGACTTAATTCGTCGTGATTCAGTGATGGGCAAATATATCGATAAAATAACGCCGCTTCTGGATGACAACACTGACAATTGGACTGGTACTCCTGAGGAGCCATGGTCAACAATAATTCACGCCGATTTTTGGGTCAACAATATGATGTTCCACAAGAATTCTCACGAGCCAGAATCAGTTGACGACGTGAAATTTGTCGATTTTCAAAATTATCTCTTTCAAAATCCCCTCAATGAATTGATATTCTTCATTGGCGCCAGTATTCAAACTGATTTAATTCTCGATAATTTGGACGATATTCTCAATTTGTATTATGACAGTTTCATTGAAGTTATGATGAGAATGGATTGCGATACGAGTCAATTTACGCGTGCCAATTTTCATGAGAGAATTAATAAAGGTGCGCACACGGAATTCAGTCATTGTGCGATTATTTTGAAAATTTTGACCATTGACATTGAAACCGATGGCGTTGAGGCGACAAAACTCGACTCATTGGAATTTGGCATTGCGAATAAGCGATTTTACGATAGAATACGACAACTGCTCTTAATTTTCATCGAGAGGAACTGGATCTGAGGAGAAAATCTGTAACTAAAACTAAAAAAAAATAATTACTATAAGAAATTATTTATTTATCACATTTTAGGAAATAAAAAAAAATCTTTTTTTTTTAAATTTTCAAAGATAGTAACATAAAAAACTGATTGCACTTTAAAATTTATTGCGATAAGATTTCTCGTTAACGATATTGTAAAGTAAATAAAATCTTATCAAAGAGTATAATTTAATGAAATTGATAAAAAAAAGAAGATTTATTTGTTTCTTTTTTTTTATAAAAGAGAGAAATTTCTTTTTTTAAATTATTTGCTAAGAGAGTAAAAATAAATTACGAGATATTTAGGAAACAATTATTACCTATATTCAGAAAGAAAGAAGTTACTTTTCTGTTTGTTTTTCTATATTTAGAATTTAAAAAGTAGGGAAAAAAATTAAGAATTTGTAATTATTGTCCAATTATTCAGAGTCATTTTTAATGACATTTGTGTATAGTGTCTACTAAATGTCAACAGAAGTTTTTTTTTTTTTTTAATTTTTACAAAGTTCAATATTTTTCAAATGAATAAATTACTAAAATAATATTTCTCCGTTAACAGTGAATTTTAATATTTCTTTTTAGAGAAGAATTTTCAGTGAATTTAATGAAAAAAATTGACAATAATATTTCAATCAGTAAAAATTATTGAAATTTTTCTTTTAGTAGAAAAGAATGATTTTTATTCAGTGAAAATTAATAATTTTTAATCAGTAAATATTAATAATTTTTAATCAGTAAATATTAATAATTTTTAAACAGTAAAAATTAATAATTTTTAAACAGTAAAAAATTGTTTACTACTTCCATCAGTAAATATTACAAATAATGTCAATTTATCAAAAAGAATTATTTATAATTTCAAAATTTAATTTACAATTTATTATTTTTAGAAAAAATTATTAGTAATCAACAATATATTGAGGGTAAAATTAATTTCTAACCTAAGAAGAAGAAATATTACTTATAACTAATAATAATCTTAATTCTAATTATTCTTCTCTTAAAAATAATAAATTTTCCCTATTGCGACAATAATTAACAATTTTTCATCGAAAAATACTCGAAAATTGTAATAATTGACTCATAAAGTTACAAAATTGAAAAAAATTTGACTTATAAATTTGTTTTTTTAATGAAATTATAAAAATATTAGTATTATAAATATATTTTTGTTATTATTAGTATTATATTATTTATTTATTCTTTCATCTACGGAAAAAAATTGTAATTTATTATTCTAGATCTAAGATTTTGCGAATATTGTAAATAATTGTTTAAAGAAATGCCAATAAATTGAAAATTGAATAAATTTTTTAATATATACAACTAAATATATACATTTTTTTGGGGAAAAAAATATTCATTTTAACATTTAAATTTATCACTAGAGTATAATTTATATTATACAGCGTAATTTTTTTTTTTAATAAAAAGTGTCCAAACCAAATTTTATTCCTGAGGCGAATTTAAAATTCTTTTTCGAATTTTAATTCTTTTGCAATTCTTTTTTGGAATCTTAATCCTTTTCGAATTTCAATTCGTTTTCGAACTGCAATTCTTTTTCGAATTTCTATCTTTTCTCAATTTTTATTCCTTTTTCGAATTCGAATTACATTTTTTTTCGAATTTTAATTCTTTTTCAAATGACAATTTTTTTGCGAACTTTAATTCTTTTTCAAATTTTAAATTCTCTTTCGAGTTTTAATTCATTTTCGAATGTTCATTCGAAAGTTTGGAGTTTCAATTCTTTGGGGAATTGTAAATCGAAAATTTTTGAATTGAAATTCTTTAAAAAGTTGTAATTGGAAATTTTCGAATTCGAAAAACATTGTTTTCAAAAAATCAAAAGATTCTTTCTAATTGTAAAAAAGATTCTCTAAAATCCCATCGTTCAAATTGTTAACAATTTCCACTATTTACAATATCGTTTGTAATTTTCATTTTTTTTCAATTGTCAATTGTCAACAATTAATTAATTGTAAATTAGAATCAAATTACTTACAATTTGAACAATTTCACAATTATTTTTTTTTAGAATAATTTAAATTTCCTTTTCTGTTTTGTTTTAGAGTAAAAAAAAAAACAATCTACGTCACCTACTTTTTGTTTATGGTTTCTTTGTCCTCTGAACTTTGGGTACTTTTCGATTACGATTACGATTTTTGACATTGGAAACTTCGTAGAAATTGCTACCAATCTTTTTACGTTTGCCAGCCCTCTCGAGTGCTCGTCTCTGTTTACTCGTCATTTTCTTCGCCTCCTTGACACTCGACACGTTAAATGCCCCACTGCTCGACGTTGTCTTCTTGTCGAAAATTTCACTGTCACTCGAGTCGTTTGCCTCGTCCATTAAATCGTAAACATTCACATTTAATGTGTCGTTTTCGAACGGAATCATCTCATCGTCCGAATTCTGGTCCATTTTTTCCGTTTCTTTCTGATTTTGCTTTTCTTTTTTTTGTCCTTCGTTTTCTTTTTCTTCTTCGTTTTCATTTTCTTTTTCTACTTTTTCAACTTTTTTGTTTTCTTTTTCTACTTTTTTGATTTGTTTGTCTCCTTTTCGGTTTTTTCCTTCCGATTTTGGAATATTTTCAATTTCCCCCTCGAGATTTACATCGTCGTCGTCGTCGTCGGAGTCCTCGCCGACATCCGAAGCGCAGGGGGTTTGAACGTAACTCTCGTCATTGACCTCCGACTCATTCAAATCCCTCCTCATGTCCTCTCTCGTAAAAGGCAAAACGACCCGAATTTTCTTGAAATCTTGCAAAACCTTCAGATGCTCGACCTTCTTCTCCTTCGCCACCTCCTTTTCCTCCTCCTCCACCACGTCATTCGTCTCCATTTCCACAACTTTCGGCAAGGGCTCCTCGAAACCCTTGGGCACGACGTAAAACGGCAATTTTCCCCTCTGCCAATCGTTCAACACCATTTTCGCCGCTGTCGAAATGTCCGGTTCGCCCTTCTTCAACAATTTCCCCGCTCGTCGCGCGTATTTCTCCAAAAAATCAACATGATCCGTCCACTCGTCAATTTTATAAGTCTTACGAATGTACTCCGGCTTCACGCGCTCCAGCACACTGGCAATATAATCCTCGGGGCATTGAATTAATTCAACGCGAACAACGCCCTTGAGAACTTTCTCCGTGTCAGTTTCGGCCGATGGATAAACAACGCCGGGACAATCGACGAGGTAAATTCGTTTCATTAAAGTCACGTATTGCCAGACTTTTGTTTCGCCGGCAATTGGCGCGACTTTGCACACCTTCTTCGAGCGCAATGTGTTGATAATGGAACTTTTGCCCGTGTTTGGATAGCCAATGAGACCGACGCTTATTTGCTTACGATCGACGTGCAATTTACTGAATTGACGAAGTAGATTTATCAGCGAGCCCTTGCCAAAGGGATGCGTCATTGAGGCGTGAAAGGCGATCGTTGGATATTCAGAGGATAAAATTGCGACCCATCGTTGTGTCACCCAATTTGGCACGAGATCAACTTTATTGAGCACGAAAATTAAATGCTTGTGGGCCTTCTCTGTTTTTATGTATTTCTCCACTGGTGGCGAACGTGTTCCCATTGGATCGCGAGCGTCGAGGACCTGGAAAATAATTTTCCTTATTTACAACATAAATATAAAATAAATAAGACAAAAAAAATTAACTTAATCAGGATTGCCAGAAATATTTAATTTTATTTTCCCCTGACTTTTCCCTGATTTCCAGAAAAAATTTTCACTTTTTCCCTGACGCTAAAGAATATTCTGATATTCACTCTAAAAATTATTAGATAATCAAGAAAAAATGTTCTATTACATTTATTTACAAATTTCATTAATTGTAAAATTATTCAAAAACATCAATAACTTCTTTTTTAAATAAATATTTAATCATTATTATTTTTCTGTAGGAATTCAAATTCTTCAAAACATTCAAATTCAAACCTTTTTAAATTGAAGAACTTATAAAAATATTATTACAAAACAGGAAGAAGAACTTCTTCATGTTTTGTAATAATTTAAATTACCATAACATTTTTCAGAATAGGTTAATTATTTACAAAAATCCAAAAAAATCCTTCTCAAGAATTCGATTATTTTTACAAGCAGTGAAATTTCTAAAAAAAATTAAATTATTTTTAAAAAATGTAATAAAATTCGTAGCAATAATTCAATTACTTTCATAAATAATAATAAATCGATTGTCCGTTAATTCATTTTTAAATTAATTTATATTAGAAAATTCTAGAAAAATTCAATTATATTTAAATTAAAAAATAAATAATTTATTGAATAATAGAACGTTCTTTGCTAAAATTTAATTCTCATAAAGAATTTTATCAATAAATTTTTAAATATATGAATTTAATTTGACAAATTTTAATAAAATTTTTAAGAATAATTACATTTTTCGAGGAATTTGATTAAAATATACATTGTATAAAAAATCATTAAAATTCTGCGATGAGTTTTATTACTTATGAAAATAATTTAAATTTTCTTAAAATTTCCAAAAAATAATTGAATTTTGGAGAAGAATTTTATTATTTATAAAGTTACTTGGAATTTTAACAAGAATTTTTTTTGAATTTTCAAACACAATTGGATTTCTGCGAAGAATTTTATTACATTTTAAAAAACATTTAATTCTTTCAACGAATTTTATTCAAATTTATAAAAATAAATGTATTTATGTGAAGAATTTTATTATTTATATAAATAATTGAATTCTTACAACAAATTTTATTCCAGTTTATAAAAATAATTAAAATTCGGTGAAGAATCTTTTAAAATAATTTATATTTTTCGAAAAATTTTATGCAATTTTGATTTTTAAATAATTGAATTCCTGTGAAAATTTTATTACTTATGAAAATAATGGAATTATTTTGAATTAATTCATTAAAATTCAATTCCTACAAAATTTTGCCAAGAATTTTATTAAAATTTTTAAACATATTTGAATTTAGATAAAGAATTTTTTTGTTTATAAATATAATTGAAATTTTGAAAATATTTTTTTTTAATTTTTGAGAATAATTGAATTTTTCCGAAGAATTTGATTAATTTTGAAAATAATTTAATTCTTCCAATGAATTTTATTCAAGTTTATATGAATAATTGAATTCTTATTACGAATTTTATTCAAGTTTATAAAAGTAATTAAATTTCGGTACAGAATTCTATTATTTATAAAAATATTTTTGTATAATTGATATTTTTCGAAACATTTTATTAAATTTTGTATTTAAAATAATTGAATTCCTGTGAAAAATTTTATTATTACTTTTGAAAATAATTGAATTATTTTTGAGAAATTTATTAAAAATTGAATAATTGAATTCTTGTGGAATTTTGTCAAGAATTTTATTAAAAATTTTAAAAATAATTGAATTTTAATGAAGTATTTTATTATTTATAAAAATAATTGTAATTTTGACGAGAAATGTTATTAAATTTTTTAACATAATTGAAATTCTGCAAAGAATTTTTGTAACTTTTGAAAATAATTGAATTTCTGTAATCATTTGTAACTTTTCCAAAATCTAATTTTTTTTACTATTTTTAACGAAAATTCTTTTATTAATCCAGTATTTATGAAAATTGTAAAAATTATTATTCATAAAATAATTTATAAGTCATAATTTATTATAGTTATTATTAATTTTATTTAATTATTATTTATTATTATTTATTTATTATTAATTATTAATTTTATGATAGTTTTTGAAAATTTAAGTTATTTAAAAAGAAATTATTGTCAGAAATAGAAAAAATTGAAGGTTTTGTATTAAAATTTGTGATAATTTCATAGTTTACGAGGCAAAAAGAAAAAAAATTTAGTTTTCTCATGAATTTTAAAAATTCAATTTTTTCTAGTACTTTTAGTAAAAATCCCTGACTTCCCTGACCTGTGGCAACCCTGTTAATTAATTAAAAAACTTGATTTAATTAAATTATTTTGCGCGCGTAAATCAGAAAAAAATGGACAAACCTGCAAAACAACATCGGACGAATCAATAACTTTATAAAGTTCATTCCAAATTCGCCTACTCTGTCCAGCACCCATAACCCAATCTCTCTGCGCGTCCTTAACGCCAGTATCGGGACGAATTAAATCATAATCACAGGTGTCCTTTTTCTTTTCGTAAATTTCAAACTGCTCCTCGGCTTTCTTCAGCAATTCGTCCATCGACGATATATTTAGATTCGGTCGCTTCCTCTGCTTCTTCGGACCAAAGACACTCGCATAACTCTCCGTCTCTAAAATATGAACACGCGCTTTTTCCGCCTTCTCCTGCAATAGTGTCACTGGCAATTGCGACGGTTTGATAATCACCTGATAGGGATTATTTCTCACCATGCCGAGTTCTTTTTGAAAATTTTGCAATGCATTTTGCGTTATAACACGTGAATTACTGAACCACCTTTGCGATGGTTCAACACGTGACATTGTACCCGATGGTAGACGTCCTTGAAATGGTGCTGGACTTATTATTTTTCCAGTCTTATCGCGTTTCGCCTTTGAATTACGATACATTTGCAGTCGCTTTATTGTACCTTTTGTTCGTACTTTTGCAACGCCCTTGAGACCCTCCGTCGAACGTTCTGGATTCATACTGTGTCCAGAACGATTGAAACCCTCCTTTCGCGGGGGTTTGTGTCCCGAATGTGATTTCGCCATTTTTCTTGCTATTGGAAAAACAGGGAAAAAATAAATTAGTAAAAAATACAAAATTAATCTCTTAATATTTAGGAAAAAATATTTATTACTTTCCCTAGAATTTACCAATTCTATATATTGCTTTCTAAAAACATCAATTTTTAGAAAATATATTCATATTCATTAATAATAATTTTAATTAATTTACAAATAATTAATATATAAATTATTATTACTATTCATTATAATTGAGTCTTTATAGAAACAATTATTAATTATTTTCTATTGGAATAAAATTTCTCGAAAGAATCAAATTATTTTCAACAATTTCAATTAATTATTATTATTATTATTAATATAAATTAATTAATATAGATATTAATTTAATATTAATAATAATTATTATTTTTTAAAGAGAAAGAAAGAATCGAAAACAAGTATAGAATTTAATGAAAAAAAATTATATTTAAAATATTTTAATAAAATTCTATAAAACAATTAAAATGTTGTCAAATCATTCTTTAAAAATTAAATTCGTTGACAAAAATTTGCAGTAATTCAATTATTTTCTATTGGAATAAAATTTCTCGAAGGAATCAAATTATTTTCAACAATTTCAATTAATTATTATTATTATTAATATAAATTAATTTATATATTAATTTATTATTAGTAATAATTATTTTTTAGCAAGAAAGAAAAAAATCAAAAACAATTATAGAATTTAATGAAAAAAAAATTATTTTAAAATTATTTTAATAAAATTCTATATAACAATTAAAATATTTTCTATGGGAATAAAATTTCTCGAAGGAAGTAAATTATTTTCAACAATTTCAATTAATTTCTTCGTAAGAATTCAATTATTAAAATAATTTTAATGGAATTTCTTCGTAAAACTTCAATTACTTTTTAAAACATTATTAATAATTTATAAATATCCTTTTTTATAAAGACTCAATTATAATTATAATTTTACAAAATTAAATAATGATCCTTAATTCAAAACAACTTTGTACAATCAATTTTCGATATCATTTTATCTTCAAAACAATAAATTAAAAAAAGAAATTGTCAAAAAATACTAGGAAACTAAAAAACAAAAACTATTATTATTGTAGCTTTATGATAAAATATTTAAATTTATAATATTTATTCAATAATTTAATTAATAATAAATAAATATAAAAAAAATGTAAAATACAATTGTCATAATCGTGGAAAAAATATCGCACGTAAAGAAATTTTTAGGTTATGTTCCTAAAAACGTTTACTTTTAGAAGTTTAAAACAGTTTATAGTAATTGCTAATTTGCTATGCGGTAAATTTTATCGATTGTCAATGAAACTATCCAAATACTTTGTTTTAATAATTTATAATAATAAAGAAATTATTGAATAGAAACTAAGAGTAAAAATAAGGGAAAAAATACAGTTTAGAATCGTGAGCAATATAGAAGAAAAACAGTCAATTTACTCACCTTTCAAAAGTACTTGATTATAGACTAAATATACGACAACAATAAATAATATTTCCTTCACTAAATAATGTTTCTTTCACTAAATAATAATAATTCCTTCACTAAATTATTGTCCGTTCGTCCGCACAGTAAAATTGGTTACTCGCATGCACCACGAAAACAACAGAAAACACGTGGGATATGGTTAAAACCGGAAACGGCCATTACGGACATTCTCGTGTTAATTCTTGACTTCAGTAGTCATGAACTACGCGCATGTTTCTTTTCCCATCGTTTCATTGGTCGAGACAAACGCGCGCTTTATTTAAAAATAAATTATTTGTTGAAAATTCAAAATCGATTTTTCTTTTTGTATAATCACTTGGTAATTATTAAATTTTTTTACTAATTAGTACTACAATTGTTTTGACTACATACTACAGTAAATGTAATAATAAACAATTTCACTCCGGAAAATAAAAAAAATCCTTCATTGAATGATTAAATTTCGAAAAAGCGCGCGTAATTCAAAAACAGGAAAAAAATAATTGAAAAAATGTACCAAAAGCCATAATAATAATAATAATAATAATAATAATAATAATAATAATAAATAATAATAAATAATAGTAATTATATATGTTAATTTATTAATTATATATTTACTGTATTTAAATAATAGTAATAATATTTATTACAAAATTATATAAACATTAACTGTAAACATTTGAAAAAACTGCAAATTTTCTTTTGGTTAAAAAAAACTGCAAATATTAGAAAATTTATATTTTAAACACAATAAAAAGATTGGCAAGACTGAAACTGTGCTTAAATTCTCAAATAAAAAGAAAATTAGAGGGAAACCCCTTTATTAAAAAAACAATGAAGGAAAATAAAGAAAAATACGAATAATAAGGAAACGATTCGGTTAAATAATTTTATATCAATTATTTATTTTTTTCCATACAAATTATAAACATGTTTTTCAAATACTGTACATATACTGAGTTCTATTATATTTTTAAACCTCTAATTTAATGATATATCATTTTTCATTTATTTCCATTTACTCGTTTAAAATCATCAACTACTTTGATCCTCATTTTTTTTTTCGTTTCATTTATGATAACATAATATACAGGTAAGGTTTCTCGTTTCTTTTTTTCTTTTCGCAAACTCGACCTCTATGTATTTCATTTTCTTTTTTTTTTTATCAAATTTTTTCTTTTTCGTCAATTCTGATCAAGCTCAATTTTTTTTCTTTTTTTTTTTTTGATATGACAGTTCATGGATATGGACAAATAGAAAAATCTTAAAATCATCAGTTTAAAAAAAAAACAATCTATACACAAAGTCACTATAAAGAAAAGAAATTTTTCTTCTCTCGAGAAAATATATCTTTTTTTTTTAAATATGAAAAACGAAAAAAATAAATTATACAGATTAGGGACTGAAACTTTCTACGCAGTCAATTGTTTCATTTTTTCCAAAAAAAAACATTTTTTTCTTTACATTTTAAAATATTTTAATATTTATATTTCTTTTTTCATATCACAAAATTCTATTAATGTCCCTAATCATCACATTTTTTCGCGATTTTATTAAAATTAATAATTTCAGTCGCTAGTCTATATATTTAAAATATATATATATAATTAATATATTCCGGAAATATTGTGAATATTGGAGAAAAAATTGAAACATCTTATACGAAAGTCTATAATTGTTCGGAAAATTCGAATTTCTTAAATTTAAAATAAATTATAATTTAATAAAAATTCTGAAATTGAAAATTTTGTTTCATTTCGAATTTTTTCTCCAAAAAAAAAAAAGAAAATTGATCTCTGTCGAAAATATATATATAAAAAAAACGTAAATATAAAAAAAATAATACAAAAAAAAGACGGAACAAAATTTCGTCGAATATAAAATTCAAGAAACGTGTAAATTATATATATATACAAATATATATATATATAAAATCGTGGATTGTGTTACAATGCGAGCCATTTTTTTTTGCGTATCTCTCCTTGGAAACCAAAAAAAGAAAAAAATTGACAAACCTATGACCATTTCCTATTTTTTTTTTTTGCTTATTCCATTTTTTTTTGTTTTGTCGATTTCGATTCTCGATATTATCATCAATATAGAGTGAGAGAGTACTATTTTTCTATCTTCACAGAAGACATAGATAAATATATATTTTCATAATCTTTTTTTTCCTTATAAATGTAATTCGCTTATTTTAAAATCATTACTCGTTTTTTTTTCTTTTTTTTTCCTCATTTAAATGTTAATAATAATAATATTAATGTCGGTGCTCATATATATATATTTTTTTTCTGTTCTTTCCTAATTTCTTCTTTTTCTTATTTATACTTTCGCAACATGGAGAACGTATACAAAATATAAAGTGAAAAGTGAATTTTGTTCGAACGTACATTTTTCTTTTTTTTTTACAATGGCTATTCTTCTTTGAATGCGCGCATTTTGGTGTTTACTCGTGTAAAATGTGTGAGTGTGTGTTTATTATATACGAACAAAAAAAAAAGTAAAAATTAAAAAAAAAATCCAGGAGCTGCTATTTAAATATCTATATATTTTTTTTCGCCTGGAAAATCGTTACCGATATCTTAAGTAACTCTTATTATTAGAGATCATTCTGAGTAATCGATTCCTGCATTTTAATTATCTTTTGATTGAAAAATTTCTTTTTTAATTTAAAAAAAAACTGGGAATGTTGAATTTTTCGAGAATTTTTGCATTAATTTTTTATTGTCAGAATTTTTCTTTGCAATAAAATGAAAATAATTTTTTATAATAAATTCGAGAATAAATTTTTAAAAAATGTTGAAAAGAGAAAAAACGAAAAAAGCAAAGAGTATAACTTTTTACAAATTTTCTATTTACAAATTCTAGCAGTTTTTTCATCTATAATAAGCGGTTGATATTTATTTATACGGTTTTGATGAATTTTGTACATTTTAATAAAAAGAAGACGAAAAAGAAAAAATGAATTAATACAAGAAAAATTGAAAAGAAGAAAAAGGAATTTAAAAAAAGAAAAAAGCAAAAAAAGAATACAAACATTTTTGTTTATAAGTTAATATTTGTTTATTATAAATTATGGAATATTGTATCATTCGTTTATCACTATTTTTTATAATTATTATCATATAAATATTTATCATTAGTTTTATAATTTCTATTTAATTACTTATAATATTTATACTCATTAAAAAAACCATTTTTCAAATTATAGTTGAATTAACTTTCAATTAATACTCGACTTTCTTAATTTGAAAATAAAATAATTTTAAATTCGTTACAAAAAATATTATTTTCTTTTTTCAATTATTATTGAGAAAAAATAGTAAAATTCTATTCTTTAATTTAATTACCATTTCTGCAAAATCTCTTCTCGATATTATTTATGAATTTATAATTTACACTTAATTATCGAATTATTTTTTTTTTTTTGGTCGAAAAATTCAAAATTCGCTGAAAAGTATTTATTTGTCAATCGAAAGATAACATGAGAAAAATGCGAGGCGTTTTCTTAGTATAAAAAGTAGCATTTCATTGAACTTTGCTTTGGAAATTTACTTTCCCTTTAAAATAGGAAGAAATTTTCTAAATAAATACTAAAATTCATTTTTTGAAACTTTTCAAGTTAATTACAAAAAAATAGATTTTGTTCTTTTTTCTCCCCTAGTTCAATATTATTTATCATAAAATGAAGAATTTATTCTGAAAGTGAAAAAAGAAGAGTTAAAAAATTAGAAAAAAGAAAAATGAAAAAAGAAATAAAAATGGAAAAATAAACAAAACAAAAATGAAAAATAGAAACAAAATAAAAATAGGAAAAAGAAAAACAAAATTAGAAATGAAATGAAAAATGAGATAAAAGAAAATAGAATAAAAATAAAATCCTAAATTAGAAGAAAAGAAATTAAAAAAGTAAATTTCCACCAAAGTTCGCAGATAAATAAAAAATAATTCACCGAATCATTTTCCCGGAGCGACTAAAATATTTTAAAATAGTACACAAGATAACAAACAAACTAAGAAGTACAGAAGCTGCCAATTTTTTCTAATCCACTTTCATTTTTTTACAAAAAAAAAATTCTACAAATAATTTTCACAATTTTCCCCAATCCCAAATCGATTGGTACGAAAAAAAAATCTAATTTTTTTTCTCCCCCTTTTGAAGAAAAAAAATTGCAACAAAAAATTACCACTAATAATAATATTAATAATAATTAAAAAAAAAAACAAACAAAACGGGGAAAATATTTCTGACTAAAAATAGAGATCAAAAAAACATTGCCACTTGTTTCAGTATTATAAGAGTTAATTAAAGTAACAAATATACGGTAAATTATTACTTTTTTAACGCGTAATTTGTATACACAATGCTTAAGAAATAAAAAACGCGTTACGATGTCTTTTCCGAGTTTTCATTTTTTTTTCTTTCATACTCTCGGTATAATAGGCAAGTTTTGTTTTTGTTTTTGTTTCGAAACAGACAGAACGGATCAGAATGAGCAAAAATAAAAAATATTCCGTTTCTCTATTTCCTGAACGCATCTTTGCAAAAAAAAAAAAAAAACTCTTCGAACGAAACGTGAGAGGCGTGGAAAAAAATCACCAAAGGCTTGCGTTAAGTACGTTAACTTGAACCTGAATATTTTCCTATTTAGAAAAGAATTTTAAAAAAGGGACAAAAAATCTACAAGGGGCGGGATTTTTCAAGAACTTTAAACAATTTTGACAGTCGAAAAACTTTCAAGTAAAATTTAAAACCTTAAGGGGAAATTTAAAAGAAGAAATTTTATCCAAAAAAAATGCTCTTTCGAAATTATTTTTCTTTGAATGAAATAATTTGAAAAATAATTAAATTAAACAATGTGACTTTAAAAACGAAAATAAAAGTTTCTTCGAGTTTTTTGTGCGTTCGTACACAAAAATATTATAATCGTAATAAAAAAAAAATGATTTGCTAAATAATAATAATAGGAAAAATTAAAAACAAACTCTGTACGCTATGTGAGAAAAAATAAAAAGAATATACAAAAAAAAAGAGAAGAAAAAGACCTTAGAGAGTAAAAAATAAGGACGATTATAATTACAAAAAACACTTTTTTTTTCCTAAAACTACTATTTTTGTTTTCTGTTATTATGTTTTGTGTTTGTGTACATCTGTCTGTGTCAAAAATCAAGACTTTAAAAGAAAAGGGAAACGCGAAAAATTCTCCCAATCGTTTCTCGCTTCAAGTTTTTCGAGTTATTAAAATAAAAATTACTTAAAAAAACGAAAAAGAATTTATAATAAAAAAAAAAATTACTTAAAAAAAGAATTTTTGGAAAATTACTTAAAAAGAGAAAACTATTTTTTGAAAAATTACTTAAAAAAAGAAAAAGAATTTATAAAAAAAATTACTTTACAAAACAAGATAAATAAACAAACAAAACCATTCGCCCAGAGAAACGATAAATATTTGTATTTGCTTTTTTTCAAATTTTTTAAAAAAAGGGATTGGGTGGGGGAGAGGGGAAGATAAAAAATAAGTGAAAAATATAAAATAAAAATTCGAGACTCGCGAATGTGCATGGCATCCCTATAGTTTTCGTTTCTCTAAAAATTAGATCACTTAGATAGCTTTATACACGATCATTCTTTTTTTTATAACAATGTAAATCGTAATCATTGCGTTAATATTTAATATATTTATATTTATATATATTTATACTCTTATATCGTAATATATGTATATCTGTGTGTTGTTGTCTTGTCTGATCTATCGTCTAGTTTATCAATAAAACTATAATACTAGAGTTTATGTCAATACCGCGCCACACCGAACTTAAAGTTTCTTCTTTTGGCAATTTTTCTTTTTTTTTTTATTCATTATTATGAAATAATTAAATTTAATAATAAATTTTTCAATTAACTCTCTTTTAGTGGTGCGAGAAAAAAAGAATTTTTATTGTCGATGCGTTAATTATTAATGGGAATAATTTACAACATTTTTTTTTGTTTCAAACTTTAGAAAATTTGAAATTTTGTTAAAACGAGAAAATTTATTTTCGAATTTGAAATTTGATTCAATTGGAAATGAAATATTTAAAAAAAATTGAAATATTGTTTAAAATAATTGAAATTTGGGTTTAAAAATTGAAATTTAGTTTAAAAAATTGAAATTTACATCAAACAATTAAAATTTATTTTCAAAAATTGAAATTTAATTCAATTGAAATTCAAATGTTTAAAAAAAATTGAAATATTGTTAAAATAATTGAAATTTAGATTAAAAAATTGAAATATTGTCAAAATAATTGAAATTTATTTTAAACAATTGAAATATTGTTAAAATATTCTAATTTTAGTTTAAAAAATTGAAATTTAATTCAATTGAAATTGAAATATTTAAAAAAAATGGAAATATTGTCAAAAATATTTGAAATTTAGATTAAAAAATTGAAATATTGTTGAAATCATTGAAATTTAGATTAAAAAATTGAAATATTGTAAAAATAATTGAAATTTATTTTAAATAATTGAAATACTGTAAAAATAATTGAAATTTATTTTAAACAATTGAAATATTGTCAAAATAATTGAAATTTATTTTAAACAATTGAAATATTGTCAAAATAATTGAAATTTAGTTTAAAAAATTGAATTTTAATTCAATTGAAATTGAAATATTAAAAAAAATGGAAATATTGTCAAAAATAATTGAAATTTAGATTAAAAAATTGAAATATTGTTGAAATCATTGAAATTTAGATTAAAAAATTGAAATATTGTCAAAATAATTGAAATTTATTTTAAATAATTGAAATATTGCTAAAATATTTGAAATTTAGTTTAAAAAATCGAAATTTACATCAAAAAATTAAAATTTATTTTCAAATTTGAAATTGAATTCAATTAAAATTGAAATATTGTTAAAAAATTTAAATATGTATAACCAAATTTTTAAATAATAATTTTTCTCGCAGTTCAAAAACTGTTAAAATTAGTTATAATTTCTTTTAAAAAAATATTTAGAAAAAATTTGTTAAAAATTTCAAAATTCGTATTCAAAAACAGATTTAATACTCGAGTATTATTTTTTTCCCAAAATTCTAAAAAGGCTAAAATTCTAAAAATAGAATAAAAGAAGAAAATAGTAAAAAAAATATTATATTAATATTTTTTTTTTACTAATCAAGATTGTGATAAATTTCTCTTACCATTTTTTTCACAACATTTTCCTATTCTTTTGATTTTTCAAAAATTTCGAAGTAAACTTGTTCTCGGTTTGGCTACTGGTATTTTCTTGTGTCTGTGTACACGTGCATCCTGTTCTTTTTTTTTGTTTCTTTGTTCATTAAATGACGTTGTTAACACTCGAAAATAATCCGAAAAATTTCTCTTCACACTTTTCTTCATTTTTCATAATTGCACATTTTTTCTTTTTATCTTCTTTTAGTCAATAAAAATTTTCGCGTAAACTCCATAATTTTTTTTTGCAGTTGAAAAAAATTTTGTCCAATTGAACTTTGAAGTAGATTCCAATTTTTCCCAATTTCCAAAACATACTCGATTTCTTTCACTAATTTTAGAAAATTCACTTTGGAATATTTTCGACTAAAAAAGTATTTCGATTTTTTAAATAATTATAAAATATTGTTTAATTAATAATTAATTATTAATAATTAATAATAATAATTGTTCATAATTATTAAATATTATTTTCTTAAATTTCGATTATTCGATTTATTTAATTTAAATAAATTCACTTTAATAGAAGATATTTGGATTTTTAGCAATTTTCTTTTTTTCCGAAAAAATGTTTCAAAACGAAAAATCGAAATTTGGCAATTTTTCGATTTTTTATTTATGTACCTAAAAAAGTTAGATAACGAATCGAAAAGTAAATTGTAAAATTGACAAACTCGAAGAGTATCGAAATGTAGAAATCGATCGAAATTACAGTTTTTGGAAATAGAGAATTTCTTTTTGAAAAATTGCACTTTTCTTCGCAAAAAATAGAATTGGATGATAATTTTCTCTAAATTCGGAATTTAGATTTAATTGTTTTTTTCATTAGAGAGAAAAATAAAGGTGCACGGTCACCGTTTTTTTTTCCTGTGATGATGGAGAGTATAGGGAGGGATTTCTGTTTTTTTTCTTCTTCTTCTTCTTCTTGTTTTAAAAATCGCCATGGGAAAACACTCAGAGAACAACGAGTATGCAAAAAAGCAAAGCTCGTGCGTCAATCGACGTGTTAATCGCACGTTTAATATTCTTGTTCGTGGCGAGCTCTTGGAGTCGCTATTAAAAATTGTGTTTTGTTTGTGTATTTATATATATACTGTGGATGTGTTTGAATGCTTGTTATATGAAATGATTTTTTGTTTGTTTTTTTGTTTTTTTTTGTGGTGGTAGGCACTGATGGGGGTGGATGGCTGCATGACGAGCATATTAAACAGGCTAGTCTTTGACTAGTCTGTATATGTGATGCTGAGCACCGTGTTCGGACGTCGAGACTTCGAAGACGTACGCTGTGCAGAGTAACGTTTCCTGCGTGTCTCTGTTTGTCACAACCTGCAAAAGAAAATTTTTCTTTTCTTTATTTTTCCCATATTTATTATATTTTCATTTTATATATCTATTCTACTTTCTATTCTTATTGTATTTTTATTTTACATTCGTTCTACTTTCTAAATTTAATGTATTTTTCTATTATTCTTTATCAGGGTTTAAAAATTTAATAACCAGCAGAAATGGTTCGATTAAAATTTAAAAAAATCGATTTTCTCTTTACTTTTACAGAATTAATTTTGAAATTTTTGGTAAAAATAAATTTTCTTTCTTTTAAATGGTGAAATTGACAGAAGGAGAGGAATGTTCTCGAACCTGGAGGATGGTGAAGTTCTCAAGAACGCTGTTCATCATGTATTTTTCAGGTAGGTGCTTCAGTTTGTGAATAAAGTTGATCATATACTCGCACATGGGAGAGCGGGTGATGCGATAAACGAACCTTCCATTCTCAAACCTGGCGTACTCGGTTTCCACCTTCTCTACCACTTGCTTGCCGAACGAGCAAACCTTCGTCGAACACGTTATCGTCATGTTCTCGTTGCTCTCGTATCTGGAAAGGAAAAAAAAAGGAAAATTATTACATGTCCATTTTTTTTTACTCTAAGGAAAGTATTAATAACTAAAATAAATTCATTTTTTCGAAAATAATTGAAATTTCGCAACGAATTTTAATATTTCTAGCAATAGTTGAATTTTTCGATTAGAATTTAATTCAAAAATGATTTCAATACTTGAAAAATTTTAATTTTGGTAAAAAATTAGTTTCTTTATGAAAATAAGATTATAAGAATTCAATTCCTTTAGAAATTTTCTTACTTCAGGGCTCGGATCGTCTTCAAGACTAAAAAAAAGTCGCTTTAGTCGCATAAAATTTCCGAAAAAGTCGAATGAAATTTTAAGAAAAAAAAACGCCAAAAAGAAAACACAAAATTGTCAAAATTGTAAAAAAATCACATTTCTCGCCAAAACATATTTAAACATCAAACAATCTGAAATAATATTTAATAAAATGCATGGCAAAATTTTAATTAGGTATTTTAAACATTTTTTTGTTAAATCTGTTCAAAATTTCAATTATTTCTATAAATAATAAAATTCTTTTTCAAAATTTAATTATTTGAAAAAAATTTAATAAAATGCCTGTCATAATTTCAATTATCTTTATAAATAATAAAATTCTTCTCTAAAATTAATTTATTTTCAAAAATAATGAAATTCTTCGCAAAAGTTCAATTACATTCAAAATTTTTTTGTTAAATTCTCAAAATTTCAATTATCTTTATAAATATCAAAATTCTTCTTCAAAATTTAATTACTTTTAAACATTAAAAAAAAATCTGTTCAAAAATTCAATTATTTATTTATTTATTTCTGTACATTTGTAATTATCTTTATAAATAATAAAATTCTCCCTAGAAATTCATTTATTTTCAAAAGTAATAAAATTCTTCGCAGAAATTCAATTATTTTCAAAAGTAATAAAATTCTTCGCAGAAATTCAATTATTTTTTTAAATTTTTATAAAATTCACGTAAAATTATCATTATCTTCATAAATAATAAAATTCATCGTGAAAATTTAATCATTTTCAAAAGTTCTGATAAAATTCTTTGCAAAATTCAATTATCTTCAAAAGTAATAAAATTCTTCGCAAAAATTCAATTATTTTCTTAAATTTTTATAAAATTCACGTAAAATTATATCATTATTTTCATAAATAATAAAATTCATCATAGAAATTTAATTATTTTTAAAAGTTCTGATAAAATTCTTTGCAAAATTCAATTATCTTCAAAAGTAAGAAAATTCATCGCAGAAATTCAATTATTTTCAATTTTTTTTTGAAATTCTCAAAATTTCAATTATCTTTATAAATATAAAAATTCTTCTTCAAAATTCAATTACTTTTAAACATTTAAAAAAAAAATCTGTTCAAAATTTCAATTATCCTTACAAATAATAAAATTCTTCTCTGAAATTCAATTATTTGTAAAGAATTTTAATAAAATTTTGGTCAAAATTTTAATTATCTTTATAAATAAAAATATTCATCCTAGAAATTTAATTATTTTCAAATTCTTTTTTTTATATAATCTTATAATATAAAATAATGATTTTATCACTCGGTCATTTTTAATTATATTATAAATCATGAAGACATCGATTGCTCCGATTCGAAGATTCGGAGTGATCGATTTCTTCATGTTTTATAACATTTTTTTATAAGTAGTTTAATTTCAAAAAGGTTTGAATTTGAATCTTTTGAAGAATTTTAATTCTTATGGAAAAATAATAATTAAATATTTATTTAAAAAAGAAGTTATTGATGTTTTTTGAAAAATTTGACAGAAATCTTGAAATAAACTTAACAGAACATTTTTTTTTACTAAAACTTTTTCCTTTAACTTTAATTTTCCGAAAATTTAAAAAATTTCAGTCGCATTTTACTTAAAAAAATCTCGAAAAAGTCGATTAGTCGCATCTTTTCACAAAAAAAAAGTGGAAAAAAGTCCCATTTCTTCAGAAAAGTCGAAAAAGTCGCCCTGTTACTTGTGAAACAAATTGAATTCTTTTGCGAAATTTTATGAAAATGGAAAATAATTAAATTCTTTAGCGAAATTTTATGAAAATAGTAGAAAATAATAGAATTTCAATTATATTTTTTTTAAAAGTAATAATTGTGTTGTCTTGGAGGATTGATAAATTTCTTGACATTTAATTGTGTTGCTTGTTGGTGATAATTTCACGCGGATTTTTCGCAAATTGAAGTTATTAACGGGAAACAAGTTAATTATCCATTTTATTTATTTATTTTTAAATTTTTATTAATTTTTTTTTAAATTTGTTTCTTGTGGTGGTGAATAATTGTGCGGAAAATGAAGAGAATGTTTTCTTACTGGCTCGTCACTCCATAGAAAGCTCCCGCTTCGTCCTGAATGTTGGTGTTGAGATCCGCCCAGAACTTGACGAGGAAGAAAGCCGCCTGAGGTCCTTTGTCATACAATTCCTTGAGGCCGCCTTTCTTCTCCGGGAACTTGTCGTATATCTGCCTCACGTCCACAGCTTCCAGGAGAGGATCCGCGTACGTCGCCGAACCTCCTATGTGAACGAACAGGTGCTTATGGTACTGAAAATACAAAACAATTATTATTATTATTAATATTAATTCCACATTTATTAGTTTTATATTTAACAAAATTTATAAATTTTCTTTGTTTCTTTCGTTTTTTTTTTATTTAAAAATTATTTTTTTCATTTATAATTATGTTTTTTCATGGAAAATTTGTTTTTTGACTGAAAATTGATTTTTTTTAATGAATAATTCTTCTTCTACTTCGAAAATTTGTTTTTTGATTGAAAATTAATTTTGTTTTAATACTAATCATTAGTTTTCTTCTTCGAAAATTTGTTTTTTGATTGAAAGTTAATTTTGTTTTACTAATAATTAGTTTTCTTCTTCAAAAGATTGTTTATTGATTGAAAATTAATTTTGTTTTAATACTAATAATTAGTTTTCTTCTTCGAAAATTTGTTTTTTGATTGAACATTAATTTTGTTTTACTAATAATTAGTTTTCTTCTTCAAAAGATTGTTTATTGATTGAAAATTAATTTTGTTTCATTACCAATTACTTTTTGTTCTCTTAAAATCTATTTTTTGACTGAAAATTACATTTTTTTTGTTAAAAATTATTTTTTATTCTTTGAAAATCTGTTTTTTGATTCAAAATTAATTTCTTTTGGTCATTTATTTTTTTTTTGCTATTTATTTATTTTTTTTATTTAATTTAGTTTTTTATTCTGGTTTCGATTGAAAAAATAAATGTACCATGTCTTGATCTCTGGGCTGTTCCATGAAGGCCGAAAATTCGACGAGTCTTAATTTGTGAGTAGCAATGGCGCGTCCCTCCCACGGTGGTGGCGGTTGTGCTTGCACCATGTCGCCGCTTGTGACCGCCGTCGCTGGTTTTCCAGTGTACGCCGGTTGCGGAAATGGTTTGACATCTTGGGACGTTCCTGGCTGTAAACCCGGTTGCCAAAATTGCTGAAAAATCACGAAACAAAATTTTATTCATCAAATCACATTCAAAATAATTCATTATTATCAATAAATATAATATTTAAATAAAATATTTACAATAACAATTTTATAATTCAAAATAAACAAAAAATAATACGTAAACAAAATATTTATTCACAATCACAAATTTGCAATGAAAAAAATATTCATACAATGATTTCTCTATAGACAATTAATTCCATTAAATTAATCACTATTTCTTTCATTTTTTCAGTTGTTTTCTTTAATCAATAAATTTAAGAATTAAAATTCAAATTTTAATTCAATTATTTTAATTTTATTTCTATTATTTTTCAATCCCCTTAACTGCGGTGACGAAGATTTGACAAAAATCTTCGTCATCCGCAGTTGAGGGTTAAAATAATTTTCAAGTGATTAACTTTACAACAAAAAAGATGTTTTTCCGACAAAAAAATAATTATGTTTCAATGAAAAGTGACGAACACAATTATATTAAAACGAGAGAATGAAAAAAACGAACATAATGTAAAAATATAAGAAGACATAGAAAAAATAATAAAATAAATATTATATTTGTATAAAAAGAAGCATTAAAATATAAAATTGCAAAAAACACATAAAATGCAAATAAATTTAATTGTAAAATAATAATACAATCGGCAGTTAAAATGAACAAAAAAAATATATATAAATGCGGCGCAAAAATACGAAATGAATAAAAGCGAGAGAAAAATTTTCAATATTATTAATAATATTATATTTAAAAATAAACTGAAAATATTCACAAACGAAAAATAAAAAAAAGAAAATTTGCAATTACGCATGTAAATTAATATTTATTTTATATTTTTTTTCATTATATTATTATTATTAAATATATAAAAGAGCGACGGACAATTCAACAATACACAACAAGAGAGCCCCCCAGGGGCTTATAATATTTATAGCAAAAATAGCGGGGAATTAAAGACTTTCAGGGAAAATTATTATTTTATTACTGTTTTTTTTTATTGAAAAAAAGATAGATCGTTTGAAAAAGAGAACAGCGAGGAAAAAAATGAATTTAACGTTATTTTCAGTTTAATTATTGTAAATATTATAAATAATAAATTTAATTGAGTTTAGCTTGAAAAAATTTATTATAATATTAGATAATAATAATTATTACTATTTTTTAATAATTTTATTATTAAAAAATAAATAAATAATTATATTAGTTTTAATTAATTAATCAATTCAATAATTATTAATATAATAACTAATTATTAATATAATAACTAATTATTAATATAATTATTAATTATGAATATAAATTATTAATAAAAAAGAACAATAAAATATTAATAATCTAATTATTATATTTAATAATTTGCCTACACAATAATTACAATAATTAAATTATCAAAATTTAATTTTAAAATCAAATTATCACATTATTTTGAATTGATTTCTACTGGACTATAGGAATTTAATTATGAACGTTAATTAATTAAATTATAGACACTTTCATGTGTACAATAAATACTGATAAAAGTGTGTAGAATTTTTTTTATTTAACAGTATAGATAAGAAATTATTATTATTATTTTTCTATAAAAAAAGAGACAGATGACAAAGGACGAGACATTTTTTTTTTACTTGAGAGAGAATTTTTAAAAAATATTTTTCAGGACAAAATTACGAATTTTTTATTTTTATCAATAAAATATTTAAAATAAAAATTCTCTTGCACAATAATAATAATAATATTTTGTTAATCGCGCTAAGCCAGAGTTAGAAGAGTTAGTATTTTGAAAACGAAAAGCCAAACCGACAGTTTTTTTTTTGTAATAAAACAGTAGCTGATATTTTTCCTCTTCTCTAAGATAATGAGACGACTTTCAATAATTTTGAAATAAAAATTGATTTAAAATAAAAAAACAAGAAAAGAAAAACAAAAGAAAAGAAAGATAACAAAAATTTTTTAAGATAATTATTAGAATTTTTTTATTTTTTTTTCATTATATTTTTTCTATTATATTTTTTTTATTACATTTTTTTATTTAATTTATATTCTTTTGATTATATTTTTTCTATTACATTTTTTTATTACATTTTTTTTTATTTTATTTATATTCTTTTCATTAAATTGTAATTTAAAAAGAATAGATTTTCAAATAAAATAATAATCAAATAATAAACAAACAATATTAATGAAAATCAATTTTCTTAAATAAAAATAAAAAAAAGTTATTAATTAAAAAACTAATTATTTTCGAGTAACATCTCTTTATCCTAGACGAATTAAAGACCTTTTTTTAAAATTGAACCCTTTTGAAAAATCTTTTTTTAAAAAATTTTTTTTTGATTTTTTTAACAAAAAAAAAATTTTTTTGATTTTTTTTTACAAAAAAAATTTCTTTTCCAATTTTTTTTGTTTGAAAAAAAGGTCTTATTTTTAAAAAGGGCATTTTTTGCTTGTTTTCGTCAATTTTTTGGGACTTACCGCTCCGGGATAGGAGACGGGAGTGGAAGCGTGAAGGGCAAGGGGCCCCACAAGGGCGGGGGGCATCTTGTTGTGTATCGCACTGCCAGCCGATACTATCTGGGCACTCGACATGTTTGACATTGTCTGCAACGCCTTCTCCTTCGCGCTATGATCCTAATAAATTTTCACCAAATTACCCAATTTTTTTCATTTTCTAATTTCTTTTAAAAAAAAAATGTTATTTTTTCAAAACTTTTTATCATAATAATCCACATTTTTATATTTTTGACAATTTCAATTGTTGTTTAAGTAAAAGAAATATTCAATTTTTTTTTGTAATTTAGACTCAAAATCGAAAGAAGTTGTACATAAAAAAAAATTTACCCACGAGAAGAATCGAACCCCGACAAGAAAATCCTCAAACAATGAACTTTTCCACCCGACCATTGACACAATGAAATTTTTTTTCAAATTTACAAACGAAAATTGCTATTTTCAATGCAAAAAATGAGCGAAAATTAAAAAGAATCGCGTAACTATTCAAAAAAAATGCCCTGCATTTACATTTTCAAAGCGAAATTACTTGAAAAGTGAATATAATTTTAAATGGAATCTAAATTTCGAAGGAAATTTTTCCGAATGAAATAATTCTCAATCGTGAAGATGTGGAGTGAAAAAAAAAGAAAAAATTGAGAGAGAGAGAGAAGAGGATATGAAATAGAGGAAAGAAAAATCAAGAAATCCACGATATCCCACAGAGGATTAAGTCGACTCTGTCCTAAAGCCTTGAGATTTAATGGACATTTTCTCTTTTCCAAGGAAGAGTTAAATCAAATTTTAAATCACTCGGAATCTCTTTCGACAAGCTTGATAAATCTCCTTTGAGGGACAGGAAATAGAGAAGAGGGGGAGGGGGTTGTGAAAAAAAATTTCAAAAAAAGGGAATCAAAAATGTTTTTCTAGGGCAAAAAAATGTAAATCCAAAGATGTTTTTTTTGGACAAAAAAAAACTGAATCGGAAAAAGTATTTTTTTCGCACAAAAAAAAATGAATTCAAAACTGTCCTTTTTTTGCAATAAAAATACAAAAAAGAAAATGAATAAAAAAATAAATAAATAGAATGAAATAATAAATAAATAAAAACGAATATTTTCCCTATTTTCATGTTCAATTTCGGAAAAATAGAAAATTTCCAGATTTTGCACGTGTTATTTTTATTTTACTCTTTTTTTCTTTTTATTTCAGTGTCGCAGCTATGGTCGAGCGATCTTCGTAAATGACTTTTTATTCGATAAAATAGAGATGAACGAGTTCGCGAGAGCAGTCGTTCGAACTGTTTGATTTACGAGAGGCGTTACGTTTTTGAAATAGGATTGCGATATCAAGCTCCGCGAGAGGGTAGCTACAAAAAAAAATAGAACTTGGATAAATGCTTTTATGCAAAAAAAAAAAAAAAAAAAAATAGAAGAAGCCACCTGACGAAAGATAAATAGAAATCTAAAACTGATATCGATATTCGATTTCATTGATGTGGGATAATTTCAAACGAAAAGAGAGAGAGAGAGAGAGGAGAAAGAGATGCAAATTTTAACCGCGATGTATATTTTACTTTTTATTCAGTAAAAAAAAATTAGAAATTTCCGGTGTGAATTCCCTTGAAGTTTGTATTTTAAATGGGAAAATATTGCCGAAAGATTAGGATTTGCTAATTTTTAGGGCTTGTTTTTAATAAAAAAAATTATGTCTCTATTGTGAACGTGACCTTTAAAACTATTTTTAGGCAGTGTTCACAATGAAGAATTTTGAGAATAAAAAAATTTTAGGCCACGTTCACAAAATCTTTAATTCCAGGCCTTGCCATCTCCATTGTGAAGGTCACCTTTAATCAATTTCGTTGTTACTTTAAGGCCACTTTTACAATGGAGAATTCATACATTTTACTCCTAGTCGATAGTAGAACTTTAGAGGCCTTGTTTATTATGTCTCTATTGTGAACGTGACCTTTAAACTATTTCGTCGCTACTTTTAAGCCACGTTCATAATGGAAAATTTTAGAATTAAAACCCTATTGTGGATTCGATCTTAAAAGGAATAAAACATGCCAAAATCGTTTCTATTTTTAAGAAAAGTTTCTAATTTTATACTTTAAGGTGTCTTCACAATGAAAAAAACAGAAAAAAATATTTTTTTTGGATACGAATATGCGTTCGTATAATTCATATCGACTCGAATTACACGAAGAGATCTCAATTTTTTTTTATTCCTCGTTCTGCAAAGCACTTTTTCTTCTATCGTTCTACTACAATTTCATACCTTTCATTCTTTTTTCTTTTTTTTCTTGTTATTTTTCGGTCCCTTGTATATTCCTGCGATATATCTCGAGGGGATCGAGACACTTTTTTACCAGCGTTCGCGGTGTCTAAATCGACTGTCAGCGACAGAAAAATGGCCCGAGAATCGATGGACTCAATGAGTTTGCACGTTTGCCTATTGTAACTCTCTCTCTCTCTCTTTTCATTTTTTTACTCGCTCTTTACAAAATGTGACAGAATATTTTTCTATTTTTTGGAAATAATAAAAAAAATTTATTTTTAGGTTATATTATTTCTTTTCACGGGGGAAAATAAAAAAAATAATCAAGTTTCGCTCTGCACCTACCCAATCCTGTCAAATTAAACGAATTCGAAACGAGAAGTAAAAATATACAACCCGTACCTTCCCAACCCTGTCAAATCGATCGAAAGGCAAAAATACACGTTCCGCGCCTTCCCAACCCTGTCGAATTTAATGAAAAACAAAAATATTCGTTTCGTGCCTACACAACCCTGTGAAATTAGCTGACTTCTCAAAAACAACTAAAGCCTCAACTAGAAAAATTCTAAATACCCAAATTTCGTCAATAAGTGTCGAAAAAATTGAATATTTTTAAAGAAAAATACAAAAAAAAATGTATATAAAGGTGTGTTCATCATTGAATCAATTTTTTTACCACGTAGTTTAAATTTTCACATATTTTATTACAATTTTAAATTTTAATCAAAAAATATTCCAAGACGAATCGTTAAAAAAATAACTTTTCTACTTTTCCTCCACCTCTTTTCGAAAAAATACAGAAACTAAAGCACTTTTTTTCCTAAAAAAAAAGAAAAGGGGAAAAAAAATTCATTTTACTACAATTTCCGGTCAACTGTATCGAAAATTTATCAAGAACTTGATTGGTCAAACGTTTTCGATGCACAAAACATCAAATTCACGAACTGTAGAAACAGAGAAAGAGAGAAGCGGACGGAAAAGAGAATCAAGAGAGGGGGGGGGAAGAGAAGTAAAAAAAATCCTCCCTCCCCTCCTCGTTCCCCCGATTTCAAATAGCGTTGAGTGGAAAAATTCCCGCATGGTTGGCATACACTTGTTTTGAAATCGACATATACGAAATATATCTCTATTCTCTCTCTCTCTCTCTCTCTTTTTTTTCTATTTTTCTTTTGCATCCATCCGGTATGTGTGTTTACGTGACGTGCGCAAAATCAATTCGGTTAATTGAGAGACGAACACACTCGGGACTCTCATTTTTCCGGCTTCTACAAATGTAGAGCATACACACACACAGAGAGAGAGAGAGATATAGACAGAAAAAAAAATTGGTGCAAAAAAAAAGAACCCCCGAGAGGAATTTCGGATATGCCGAAAATGGTATCGGTGTATTTAATGACATTCCAAACGCGAAATACCATGGAATAAAGCTTTCGATGCAATCTGCACACACGAGATATGTATCTATATATAAATGTTAAAACTCTGTGTCTCTATTTTCACAATTCGTCAGAATGTTCATAAAGTTGGCTAAACGAGTGGAAGAGAGGTTTGGGGCAAAAAAAAAAGAATTTAATTTCAAAAATACCGAGGGAATAATTTTCCTCGTTTTTCTTTTATTGCATTTTCGCGTTGTGAAGGTTTTTTTTTCCATTGGGGTCATTTTTAAGGTTGATTCCGTTTGGATTTGTTTTTTATTATAGGTAATAATGTTGGGTTTGGTTGGTAACGAAGTCGAGTTCACTCTCGTTATCCCCACTCGATCGTAAGCGCAAGAGTGGGGGCAATGGGAGCGAGAGAGAAGTCGACGTTCTTCTCTCTCGCTCCCGTTGTCCCCACTCCGGCGCTTGCGCTCCGCCCTCTTCAAGTGGGGGTAACGAGAGCGAGCGAGAAGAACGTCGACTTCTCTCTCGCACTCACGCGCCAGGGGCGGAGCCTAATCTCATCCTCAACTTAAATTCTCTCTTTTCACATTCAAAAGTAATTAAAAAGTGACACAATTTTCTAAGTATTTTCAGCTGGCAAAAAAGAATCCAAAAATCTTAAAGACTATATTTTTGGTTTTTGTCAATTTTCAAAGATCCGAAAACGTACTCGCTCTCTTAGGGCGATAATATTTCGATCGAATGCCTGGCCTCGCATGCCGGAAGCGGAAACCAGAAAATTACGTCACACTAGCCGAATGCGACCCGGTGCCGTGAATAATGTCGATGGCATGCGGTTCTGCAGTGGTTGGCAAAAGAGAGAGAGAGAGAGAGAGAGTTTTCAGGGCAAAACGCGTACAAAAGCCAATACACATTGTGCGTATAGAGGGAAATATATACGCGTGTCTACATTGCCAGAGGCGCTTGGCTTTACCCCCTCTCCCCATTATCATTTATTCCCCCACCCTCTCTCTCTCTCTTGCAATTTCAATACTGAGAGAGAAAAGCAACCCCTCTCGAATGCTGACCAAACGGCGGCAAATGTAAACGCACACACCACTGTCCACTCGACTCAACGAAAACCGTGCTTTGATTTATTAACCCAGCCCCAATTGTTCGCTATTCGCTGTAATAATAATTCAGCTGTTGATTAAGCGGGTGGAGTTCATTTTTACGGCTGATTTATCCGGTGAATGTGCAATGGCACGCGAGCGATTTATTCTAATTTTTCCTCTTCTTTTCTTTTTTTTTTTTTAAACGTTTTTGCCTCTCGATTTTTTAAAAAATGATATTGATTAACCCAGAGTGGTGTTATTAGTTTCACGATTCGAGAATTGGCTAATAAAGCTAAATAGCGGAAATTGTTTGGAGGTCTAATTAATTTTCTTTTTCGGCTATTGTATTATTATTATTTTTTTTTTCTTTACAAATGATTGAAATTTCTATTTTTTCTAAATTTCTACGCTTTTGTTAGTCGTTTATTTAAACTTTCCATTGATGCCTTTGTTTTTTTTTACTAAATTCTCCTTGTTTTGAGTTAATTTTAATTTTAGTGAACAAAATTGAACTACGTTTTAGTAAACAAAATTTAACTTCATTTTTGTAAACAACATTTAACTATATTTTAATAAAGAAAATTTGAACGAAATACTAAAAAAAATTCAACTAAATACTAAACAAAATTTCACTAAATTTTACTAAACAAACTTTAATTAAATTTTACTAAATAAAATTTAACTGAATTTTGTTTATATCAAAATCGTTTTTTATAAAGAAAATAAAATTTTATTTTCCATGAATAATTCGACGGCTCCCGTTGATATGATCTTGTTTCAATTGTCAAAATAATAAAATCGTCTTTGGAGCTCAATTCAATTGTCAATTTAATATAATCTCGCAAAAGTTTCTGTGTAATAAAATCCTAATTCAGAGTAATTTTAAATTCACTTAAATAATAAAATATTAATTCGTTTTTGTTATTATTTAATGTTTTATAATTTTTAAATAATTATTAGTAAAATAAAATATAGAAAAAAAATAAAAATTATTAAAACTATTAATAATATCAGAAAAATAATAAAATATTAATTCGTTTGTAATATTATTTCATACTTTTCAATAATTTATTGAATATTTCATTAAATGAAAAATAAATAACAAAATTATACAAATCTAAATAATAATAAAAATACTAAACTAACTAATTTGAATTAATAAAATTCATTATTCATTAAAAAATTGTCGTAAAAGATTCATTTTGCGAGAGGACACCACAGCGGTCACCCATCCAAATATTAACCGCGCTCCGCAATGCTTAACTTCCGTGATCGCAAGCCGTGGCGTTCAATCGACCAGGCTACTTCACTCTTTATTTAAAAAATTATTTTTTTGCCCCAAATACGACAAAAATTGGAATATATTGTATCGCTCTCGTTAAAATCGTCAAGAAAGGAGCATTATTATTAAAAAATCGCAAGGTAAATGTAAATAAAAGCGAAAAAATCACTCACCACTTTGAGTTTAGCCTGGATTTCTCGAAGTTTCCTCCTAGCAAGGACCTGTATGTGAGACGAGACTTGCTTTCGCGTTCTCGTCTTACCGGTCCTTAGTTTGATGTAACGTGCGATCAACTCATTGCGACCTGCAAAAAACAAAACATAAAGGTGTCAATTGTGAATAAATGAAAATCGAAAAAAATAATTAAAAATTCATAGGCAATTGTCAGTTCATCAAAATTCGATAAATTGTTTTACCTAAATAACGAATAATTATTGCAATAAATGGTTAATTAAATAAAAATGGTCAATTCAATAAGAAAATATAAATTAATTGAAAAATTAAGGAGGTTTTTTTTTGCAATAACTGACGAATAATTAAGAAACAGTGATTGATAAAAGTAAAATAAAATAGTTGTAAATAGTAAATAGTAAAATTAAAATGAATATTAAAAATTTATATGATAATAAATTTTCGTTTTCATTTTTTTTAGAAAAACATTTTCTAAAATGTTTCAACTTTTTAAGAAGGGGAATTTATCTAAACAAAATCGACTTTTGAAATATATTTTCTGAGAGAGGTAATATCCTTGAGTAGATTTCCAAGTGCCGTGTAGAACAGTACCAGTTCAAAGCAAGAGGACGGCTTAATAATAGCGTTAAATTGATATTAATCGACATGCAGAGGGTAATTATATCTGCAGGCAGCCATTTGCTTCCAGTCCACTTGAAACAGACAGTTTGGCTCAACCAAGAAACACGATCGTAATTTTAAGATTATACCCGAGTTTCTAAGAAACAAAAATTTACCCTCATTTCTTATTTCTAATCGAATTTTTTTGAAAATCAATTTTTCCAGATTTTTTTCTGAAACTAAAGTTTGATTTTTTGTCCAAAAACATGGGATTCTTATCAATTAACAATTTTCTCCCCTTTGTGAATGAAAGTTTGATTTTTTGTCCAAAAACATGGGATTCTTATCAATTAACAATTTTCTCCCCTTTGTGAATGAGCCTTTATATTTTTTCTGAAACTAAAGTTTGATTTTTCCCAAAAACATGGAATTCTTATCAATTAACAATTTTCTCCCCTTTGTGAATGAGCCTTTATATTTTTTTCTGAAACTAAAGTTTGATTTTTTGTCCAAAAACATGGGATTCCCATCAATTGACAATTTTCTCCCCTTTGTGAATGGGCCTTTATATTTCTAACCTTTTTTTTATTAACTCAATGAATTATTACTAATTACTAAACATTGTTATTAGTTTTAATTATTTTTACTATAGAATCTAATAATTATTAGAGCTAATAATAAAAAATAATAAAAGAAATAATAAATTCATTTAAAGGTGTATTCACAATTACGGGAACAAAAATATAATGACAAATTTTCAACAGTTTTTTATTTTTTGCTTTTTTGATAATAAAATTAATTTATTATTACCAACTATTAGGATATTCAAATTTCAGTATAATTACTGTCTAATTATTATTTTTTTTCAAATCCATTTTGCGGTGAAACATAAAAAAAATTCGCCGACGAGGGTAATATTAAAAAATTAAGAAGCATTAACCGTAAAATGATCGTTTTGTGGTTGCACAAGTTTTTTTTATTCGCAGCATAAGCTCCACTGAAATTGCCATAAAAAAAAAGTTTTGAATACACGACCGAGGGCGAAGCGAATTGGTGCTTAAAGTAACTTCCGCGACGCGTGGCGAAGACCCGATACACTTCTCCGCAGTTAACTTTAATCTTCGTTCATTCTCCCCGCGACCCGCTCACTGGGACATAAAATTTGCCCCAAAAATTGCCGCGTTGAAAGGTGATTGCCAACGTTTGGAAGTGAAAAAAATTACTGTACGAATTTTATCATTTGTGAATTCCCCTTTATTTTAGTTTCTATTAAGTATTTGTCACAAAAATTTCATCATTTGTGAATTCCCCTTTATTTTAGTTTCTCTTAATTATTTGTCACAAAAAAAGAAAGTAAAAAAGTGAATAAAAGAAAGAAAAATGTAAAATATATTTTACAATAGAGATTTAAGGGTTATTTTACAATGGCAACTTTAAGCATGTTTCACAATGGCGACAAAAAGCATGTTTCATAAAAGAGAACGTAAGGTATATTTCACAATGGGAACATAATGCATGTTTAACAAACAGAACGTAAGGTATGTTTCACAATTGGGAATGTAAGGCCTATTTTACAACGAAAACATAAAGATTGTTTCACAATGGAAACCTAAAGCATTTTTCACAATGGGAATGTAAAATATTATCCAAAACCGAAACGTAATGTACATTTTACAATGGGAACGTGAAACATACTTTTCAATGAAAACATAAAGTACATTTCACAACAAAAAAGTAGATTCGGTTTTTTTATATTCCGAATGTATTTAATACAAAAAATCCTCTTAACCTTTTTTTCTCTATATTTTCTGTTTTCCATTATCATTGTTTTTTGAATTATTATTTCGCATCTGAATTTTCCTTCCCTCTTTTCTTAAAATTACATTTTTCATTTAATCCTCCACCAAAAAAGGCAAAAAAAATAAATAACATCCATGAATTCGAAATTCGAATGTCACGTTGAGAAAAGTACTAAAAATAAATACTCTCCCTCTCTCTCTCTCTCTCTCTCTCTCTCTCTCTCTCTCTCTCTCTCTCTCTCTCTCTCTCACTTTTATTCACCCTTCGCCAATTCTGTCACCGGAGATTTCTTCTTTTTTTTTGCGGTCTCCAGGAGATTTCGTTTTATTTTTCATTCTTTTCTTCTTTGTGTGGAGTGTGAGCAGCAGTGAATTATTTATTTCATCGCGCAATGTTTGCATTAAAAGAGCGACTTCTTTTAATCCACGGGTAGGATTAACAAATGCGCGAATAACGTCATTTCGCCCCGGAAACAAGTCGTATAATTAAACGAAACGGGCACTCGAGTCCGCTGAAAATTTAATATCCTGGTGGAGAAAGAGAGAGAGAGAGAGAGAGTAGGAGAGGCCTGGTTACCCCAGACCTTACAACCATTCTTTCAAGGCGCTTTCCTTCGTCCTGACACTTATAAGACCTCATCCCCCCAACGTTCACCCTTCCTGACCCCTCTAGCCACCGTTAAATTCTCTTCATCCCTGACCTCTTGCCTTCCCCCCTCCATTTAACTCTCCACAATCGCCTTCTACTTCCAAGTCCATCCAACGATCCTTTTAATGAATTTCAGGGTAAACGCGAGCCACTGGATCGCTGAAAGTTCGTTAAGCTCTAATTGCAAACTCGACTGTCGATTATTGCCAATAATCGATTACAATTTAACGACAGGAAAAATTTTTACCTTAAAAAAGGGGAAAATGGTGTTAAAAATTAATTTTCTAGTTTAAATTTACTGATTTAGTTAAACTTTTATTAAAATAAACATTCGTTCTTTTTTTCTCGAGGTGACGTTGTGAACGACCCTTAATGTTTCTTGATCCAATGCAACAACAGTTATCTAGACTATTGTGAACGACCCTTAATGTTTCTTGATCTAATGCAACGACAGTTATCTAGACTATTGTGAACGACCCTTAACGATCCTTGATCCAGAAAACAACAGTTATCTAGACTATTGTGAACGACCCTTAATGTTTCTTGATCCAATGCAACGACAGTTATCTAGACTATTGTGAACGATCCTTAACGATCCATGATTCTATGAAACAACACTTATCTAGACTATTGTGAAGAACCCTTTAAGCTATTTGGAATATCTTACTGCCCTGTGACTGAGCCCTCAGTTTCCTTACTCATAAAGTTCAACAATGTGGAAGTCCCTTTACGTTTTTGTCACGAACTCAAGCGTTGTGAATGATGCTTTAGAATCTGTATTTTGTTATTGGATTTATTCAACATTTTTATACTAAAAACGCTTCATTACGTAATTTTGAATTATCATCCAAACTTTAGCTATGCCGTGTGAACGATACTTTACAGAAATTTTCCCAGCCTTGGTGCTTATTTTTATAACGAATTTTAAGGTCTAAGGACAACTAAGAATTTAGGCTGTGTTCACAGGCTTAAATTCAAGCACATTTTCCGATAATCCAGAAATAAAGCTTTATTCATAAGTAAAGATAAAGCGGCATTTATAACCCAATGTAGGAAAATTGTATTTTTAACCTATAAAGTAAAGCTGCATTCACAACATAAAAAGTCGTCCAGAGGCAATTTCTATTCATAAGCGAAAAACTGTTTTACTTTTTCGGTTTGAAGTGATTGAAACTAAAGGGTTTTTCACACTCGGTTCTGTAAGTAAAACGTAAAGTGTACTTCACACTGAGGCTGTTTTCATATCCGAAAAAGCAATATTTATTAAGGTATTCAGAATGCGAGATAATTTAAGTGGTTTTCATAATCCAAAACATAAAGTAGAGTTCATTATTTGCAAACGTGATGCAAAATAAATCAAAAAAAATTTTATCAATAAATAGAAAATTATTCAACGTTGTATCTAACTGTATCTTGTAACAACATATAAAGCCGCATTCACAACTCAAAAATCATTTACCGTACACATTGCATAAAAATAACAAAAAAAATTCAAAATCTACTCTAAATAGTAAAAATAATAATAAATAATAATAAATATATAAAATTGTGACGCGATCTGAAGAAAGGGACCTTAGAAGCAAATCACTAAGGTTATATTAGTGTTACTTTTTTGTTGATTACAAGATTCTTTTTACTTTTTGCAAATTAAAATCAGTGTTTATTAAATATTCCAGTTGTAATGAAAACCTAAACATTAATGATTCACATTGACAGTTGATTCTTTTTTTGTATTTTCATTTAAAAAATATGCAAACATAACCTACAATTTTTTACTTCTAAGGTCCCCTTCTTCAGATTGCGTCACAAATAATGCTTCTCCCAAAGAACCACAAATTTAACAAAAAAAAATTAATTAAGTGACAATAAAAACTTCCGTGTAAATGGTAAAATATATTTTTAAACTCGAAACTGGTAAAAAATTGCATTTTAAAAACCCTTTCACATTTCGTCACGCCAGTCGGAAAAGACTCTCATTAGTGAAACTTAAGTAGTAATTAACAAGGGGTCAACGGTATATGTCGTGACTCATGACTCATGCTAGTTGCTTGAAAATCAAGCATTTTTTCCCTTTATATATATATGTATACAAGCACCGATATTCTCTCTGTCTTTTCAAAAACTCTTGCAAGTTTAGATAAAAAAAAAAGAAAAGAAAAAACAAATTCGAGGTCTTAAAAAAGCCAGTCACGTTACGGATGAACGTAAAATGTGTCTCGAAACTTTAAAAGGACTTTTCTTCACAAGGGGAAAATAATTCATTGACGTCACCGGGAAATCCTCTGACTTTTCAGCTTTGACTTTCTTTCTTTTTTTTCTTTTAGTGACAATGGTTTTTTTCTGCTTCAACGTAAATAAAGTTTTGAATTTATAAGAAGTTGACTATATATTCATGACAATAATATTTTTTATCGACTGTTGGAATTTTTACATTAAAAAATTCAGTAACCGTCTTAATCAAATTGAAGAAATTTTTTAATTCTTGCAAAAGTTCTTTTTTTTTTTGAATTTTTGACACAAATTTAAAAAAATTAAACGTGGGAAAATTTTGGTTTCTAATAATTATAGTTATGTTTCGTTAAAAAAACGATATCGTTTTTGATATAGAGACAAAAATATTTCTTCCCCTCGATTGTTGATGGGAAATTTTTTCTATTATGTAAGAAAATATAATTTACACGAAGATATAAAGGAAAAATATTGAGAATAGAAGATTAGAGAAGGAGTCTATGCTTTTAATTTAGTCGTAAATTTTGAATAGCGCGACTATATTGGAATTTCTCGTAAAAGCCAAAAAGGATAATTCTAAGGGGGATGGAAATTCGTGAGAGTGGATGTTGCATTGATACGTGTGAATGGATTGATTCAAGTTTGGCGATAGTGATGATGATGGTTGGTGGTTGTGGATCGTGTAATAAAGGATATTCCGGCGTTGAGGCTTATCGCTGCTTAGATTTCACAGCCGTTAAGGTTTATGGTCGTGATCATAAAACGGGCGCCCAGGCAACATGAAATGTGACGTAATTGAAATAACGTTAGCCGTACGGTTACGACAATTGCAAATACAGACAGATTCTCGCCTCCCAATGCTCTATACCAATTGCCATTTCGCGAATTCGTGTTCTCCTGGAGAAATGACTTTCAATTATTTGCCAAATATATGTGAACTTTGCAGTTTTTCTTTCAGTATTAGTTTTTTTCTCGATGTTTCCTGTTGTGAATAAAACCTTTAGTGTGGGGTGTGAATTTCTTTTTTTTTTCATTTGTCCGGTATTTTGGTCTATGAAAGCAGCTTTAAGTTTTTTGGTTATGAATGACACTTAAGGCGGTGTCAAAGTCAATGTGATTTTCCCATTAAAGCTCAATGTAAAAATCCAATCGACCCCCTTAACGTTCTTTAAATTCTGAATGCTTCTTAATTAGTAAAGTACAGTTCATAGCGGAAAATATTAAGTCAACACGAAAGTACTAAAAAGCACAGTTCACAATAGAAAATATTCTGTACAGTTAACACAAAAAATGGTAAAGTATCGTTCACAACGGAAAATGTTTGGTACAGTCAACACAAAAATCATGATGTTCCGTTCACAATAGCAAATATTCGGTACAGTCGAACACAAAAATGGTAAAGTATCGTTCACAATGGAAAATATTTGCTACAGTCAAACACCCAAAATAGTAAAGTACCGTTCATAATAACAAATATTCTAAAACACCCGAAATAGTAAAGTATCGTTCACAACGCAAACGTTAATTATATATTAACAAACAGAAAACGAAGAAATAAAGAAAATACTCAATAAAAATCGTGATGAAGACAGAAAATTGATCTTTTTAGTATAACAAAAAAGAATAGATAATGAAAAGAAAAAAACGGTGTCAAGAGAAAATTTTTCTCGTACTTCAATTTCACTTGTGAGAGAAAAGCATGGCTTCTGTGCTTTTCGGTGGGGCAGGGAAGGGGGTTGGTTGGTTTAGGGTAGGGGGCGAGAGCATCGAGAGGAAAATATCCGAGATTCCAAGCGAACCGCGTGATGACTCAATTTTGCAAAGACCGTTAAATGGCTCGCCATGAACCTTCCTAGAAAGGAGGCGAAGTTCTGTTTTTGAAAGCCAAACATTCTTCAAGGGGTTTGTTTGTTATGCCCATCATTCCTTTCGACATTCAATAATATCCAAACATAATGTTCTAATAATAAATCTCGATTCAAAGAAAGAGGTTTTTCTAGTTTTTTTTTATGTCGTTAAAGAATTTCCACATTATATTTAATTTGGAGAAAAAGGCAAATTGTCTCGATTTGCTTTTTTTTTTAACAAGAGCAAAAAAATTTATTTAGAACATAAGGTGAAATTTTCTTTTTTTTTTCCTATGCAGTGCGGTCTTGTAAATAGGAATTAAATTTGCATGAGAAAAGTTTTCGAGATGAGTATTAGGGGGAGAGAAAGAGAGAGAGAAAAGAGAGAGAAAGAGAAAAGAGAGAGAGAGAGAGAAAGAAAAAGAGAGAGAAAGAGAAAAAAGAGAGAAAGAGAAAAAAAAGAGAGAGAGAGATGAAATAATATCCAAAAGGGAGAAGTGAATCAATGTTTGGCATTGGACGGTAAATGTGCAATGAACGATCGTAGAGGATCGGCGTTGAATACGAGAAGACAGAGTGTACCGATGGATGCGACGGCCGACGGGCAATCAACGTAAATCACTTGCTTGATGCTCAATTTAACAAGAAGGGCTATTATGATCGTGGTTTCGAATAACGAGCATGGGGAGCGGTTTCGCGACTCTCCTTTTAAACGATAAATGCGTCTATATATGTCGATCTCAAGTCGATTCTCTTCTTTGATAATAAAATTTTCTCATCTCTTCATCTCCGCTTATTACATTTTCAATTCACTTCGCCGACGATTATCTCTCTCCCTCTATCCTTTCTCTCTCTAAATTTGTTTCTCTCCCTCTCCCTTTTTCTCTTTCTCTTTTTATTTTTCATTCTCTCCTTCTTTTTCTCTCTCTTTCTTCCTCTCCTTTTCTCATTTTCGCTCCCTAAAATAAAGATGTAAATTTTCCATATATTATTCTTTTAAAATCAAAATCGAATAATTAAAAAAAAAAAAATTTCTCCTCTGCGGAGAAAATTAGAAAATCGAAAACAAGGATAGAAAGTAAATTGACGGAGTTGACGATGAAGTATCAACACAAGAGGTTGGGGACCGAAAAGTGGCAAGTGTATTTGACACTTGGAGAGGCAGAGGACTCTGCGCGCCTCCTTGGCATAGACTTCAACCCACTAAGGACCAAACTAATCGATGGTTCACAAACAGTTATTGCCGACGTCGATACTCCGGGGCAAAGTGCTTTCAAGCTTGTTTAGTTGATTACAAATTGTCAGCGCTCACTCCAAAACCAAAAGTCACATTAAACCCCTGATCCATTTTGGAAATTTCTTAGAAAACCAGTTTTTTCTTTTTTTATTTTTTTTCAAGAAGAGTTAGAAAAATATTTAGCATTAAATTTTTAACGAATTGTGAATGTTTTCTTTTTTGGTAGTTTTGTCAAAATATTTCCTGTGAATAAGAGATTAAAATTTATACCGTTCGGTGCTGAATTAGAAATTTCAGTATGAATGCCACTTTAGGAAGAGTATATGAATGATGCTTTAGGAAGTAGCTATGAAGGCCCCTTTAGGAACAGTGTATGAATGGCACCTTGGGAACTGTGTATGAATGCCCCTTTGGTAACTATGTATGAATTTTTTAGGAACACTTTAGAAACACTAGGGATACCCCTTCAGGAACTCTATGAATGCCCCTTTAGGAACACTATGAATACGACTTGAAGATTGAATGCCCCTTTGGTAACTATGTATGAATGCCCCTTTACGAACACTAGGGATACCCCTTCAGGAACTCTCTATGAATGCCCCTTTAGGAACCCTATGAATACGACTTAAAGATTTAAGCTCCCAATTCTGGCACCTATTTGCCTATTTGGAATTATTTTGTCAATTTTGGTATTAATTTGTCACTTGTTAAAGAAATCAATTAAAGGAAAAGACGCATTAGAGTGTAATTCAGCAACAGCGGGTAAAATTGAACGAAAAAGAAGAAGAAAAACGGGGAAGAAATTGAAAAATACGCGAAGAGAAATATGGTAAGGTGCTTGAAATTCAGAACAAGGCGAAAGCTCAGTGACGTAGATTCGTCCTTGTGTCGGTACAAGGATCGCATCCTGACACGGTGACCCCCCCTCTAACCCCGCGTCTCTTCTTATCGTTCCCAAAGCGTCGTTCCATCCATCTTCCTTTCTTTCCATTTTCTTGGAGGCGTCCTCCTCTATCTACTCTCTCTCTCTCTCTGTCTCTCTCTCTATATATATAAATATACATGTATATACATATATATATATATCACCAACGGCAAACCACCACACAACGACGAAGTCCCCGCGATTCCTCTTTCCCTCGTTTCAAAACTCTCCCCCATAACAGAAACGCACACAGAGACCTAAAGGTGTATTCACACACCTACAACGTGTAGGTTGGTGTGTATATTCCCCCCCTTCCCGTCCCACGGTAACCCACGGCTTTTCCTCTCTCTTCACCCCTCTCTTGCCCTTCACTCTCTGTTCACTAATTGCACATTCTTCGCATAGTTTCGCCACCCTCCAGGGTTATAGTCAACTCCCCTACCACTGGCACATAAGCCACCCTCTCTCCTACTCCCCAACATCCAGGCTCCATCGCTACCCTTCGTACAAGTTGCATCCCTCCCTTTTTGTTTCCTCGTCCCTTAAGCGGCCCACAAACTCAACTCGGCTCTCTCGTCGTCGTCTCTCTCTCTCTCTCGCTCTACTTTCCTTCTTCTCACCACCACTACCACCAACCACCGCACTTTCTATTCATCCAGTAGCGTACCAGTGAAATTTCTCTGGAGTTGATATTTTTTTCTCTCTCCTTTTATTTTTTTTTTTTTCATTCTGTCCATGGAATTTTGAGTTTGGGAAATAGGTCAAAACTTCTCATTGTCAATGAAGGGGAGAAATAGAGAGACAGAGAGAGAGGGAGGGTTGAAGAAATTTTTCCCGAAAATCATCACTAGAGGCTAGAGAGGAATACTTTTTGCTTTTTAAATTAAAAATCCAAATCCACCATGTGAATATGTATTTTCTTCAGAAAGTGAAACTTTTCGTTGTGGATGTCGCTTAATAATTGAACCATTCCAGTTATGAATCGACCTTTACTATTTAGGTTCTGAATAAAGCTTCACTATATGCATCCATACTACAGATTTAATATTGTAAATATAATTATGAACACACCTTTACGGATTTGATAACAACTACACGCTTTTAAAAGTGTTATGAATACGCATTTACTGTTGTGTGTTAATCCGTCTTTACTATTGGGCTATGAATAGGCCTTTACTATCTCTATTTTGAATACGCTTTTACAACTTCAGTTACAAATGGTTTAGGCGTGTTCATAACCACAACAATAAAGACGAAGCCATTCACTGTTGTGGTTATGAATACGCCTTTACTATCTATCTCACAAATACAGCTTTAATATTTTCATTATGAATACCCCCTTACTGATTTGACTCAATAATAAGCTTTTACCAGTGTTACGAATTTGCATTTACTGTTGCGGTTATGAATACACCTTAACTATTCGGTTCATGAATACGAATTTACAGTTTGTCTTACAAAACAAGCCTTAATATTTCGGTTATGAATGTGCCTTTACTATTTGGTTTATGAATACGAATTTACAGTTTGTCTTACAAAACGAGCCTTAATATTTCGGTTATGAATGTGCCTTTACTATTTAGGTTACGAATACGCTTTTACAGTTTGTCTTACAAATACAACTTCAATATTTGGGTTATGAATACGCCTTTAAAATTTGTGTTATGAATACGCCTTTAAAATTTGTGTTATGAATACGCCTTTAAAATTTGTGTTATGAATACGCCTTTAAAATTTGTGTTATGAATACGCCTTTAAAATTTGTGTTATGAATGCGCCTTTAAAATTTGGGTTATGAATACGCCTTTAAAATTTGCGTTAAGAATAAACTTTTACTGTTTGTGTCTCTAATAATACTTTCTTTATTTGGGTTTAGAAAACAAATTTTTTTAATCTTGTGAATTCACCTTAACTTTTTGGAATATTCAATAAAAATTTCCTCCTTGGGCTTCACTATTCGGATTGTGTATACGCCTTAACTATTCAATCTCTAAACAACCAGAGCAATAATAGCCAAAATATCGTCCATTTTTTTTGCAATTCAGTAAAAATAAAATCTTTAAAATAAACAAAAACACTTCTAGCTAATATTTACATTAATTCACAATCTTTTTTTAAACATAAAACAAAGGAATTTTCCCCTCTCGACAAATTTTTATTAACAGAATTTAAATTACAGAATCTTTCACTCTTAAAAATCCCACTTTGCAAATTGAATTTTAATTACCGTCGCGAGTGCAGAGACTCAATTTACGTGGTAACATTATTTTGTTGTAATTAATTTGTTACAGAAATTTATTCTTTTCACCAACAAAAAGGAAGGGGAGAAAAAAAACTGGCAGACGTAAATTTTTTTTTGGTCCTTCTTTACTTCCTTTTCTCTTTCTCTCTGTTTCGGCCCTCTTTAAATATTGTTCGAAAAGCAATTTTCAGAAAATCCAGCAATTTGCAATCGTGCGAGCAAAAAGATCGGTTTTCGTGTTTTAAGTGCCACTTGAAACGAAATCCCTCGGCAATTCAGTATCGTTTAAATTGGCCGTCTAATCGTTTAAATTGCACGTCGATTCGTTCGAAATTGTTCACACTGAATAAATCCTTAAACGTACACGCTCCTAATTTCCAGCAATTAGAGGTTAAGTTTCACATTCCCCATTCGGCTTTCCTTAACCCCTTCTCTCACGCGAAAAAAAACCCTCTCTCTCTCTCTCTTTTTACTAATAAGAAAAATTACCTTTTTTCCATTTCAGTTTAAGAAGAAAATCTCAATTTCTCTTAATCTGTTTGCTTTTGGTTATTATTTTCATTACCTCTGTTTTGTTTCAAACAATTTTTTATATTATTTTAAACTATTTTTTATTTAATTGTATTGTTTATTTAATTATATATTTAATTTTTATTACTATATAATTATATACTTAATTTTAATAAATAGATAATAAATTTTTTCCATTGTTAAAAAGTAACTATAATTAAATTTCGCGCATATAATTCACCCTGTTTTACCGACCCATGACTATATAAACACAGAGAAAGGAAACTCTGCAATTAAACCTAATTCCCCAAAATAAAATTACAATCTTAAGGTACATTCTGCAATTACACAAAACAAATGTACCTTATATTTAAAAACAAAAGAGAAAATTGAAGCTAATTGGCGAAATTTGGTCGTTTTTTTTGTTTGTAAAAAAAAGAGAGAAAGAAACAATTACTTTATTTGAAATTGTGGGTGTTTTTGTAGTTAAAGGTTTCAAGGATCATTTCGACAACAACAAAAACTTTCAGCACCTCTTTTACAACCACTAAATTTCGTCTTTCACAGCTGGTAAAAAATGTAGCGAGTGAGAAAAAGGATCAGGAAGTAAAAGCCGTTCGCTTATGGTTTCCTTTAGTCCTAGCTTCTTTATTGGACGATGTACGTCTTTCGGGTCGAGAGAAAAAGAGACTAAGAGAGAGAGAGAGAGCGTCTCCAAAAACCCACAGTTTCAAATAACCCCGTAAAACGCGTCGTAAAATGGAAAGAGATTAAAGCGCCGGCTTTGGAAGCGTTGTGGAGTGTATATTCCTGGATTTACGAGGACGATAAACGGGATTACGCGTTCCGTAAACCTTGAACGATCTTTCGAGTAAGTCGCATAGTTACATAGACACGATTTTTTCTTCTCCTAAAGCTCTTCCTCCCGCCCCTTTTTTTCTCTCACTCTTTATTCCTCTGTATTACGTTCAATGTCACTCTGTGTGAATTGAACATAAAATTTTCACTTGTTGACAATTTTGCGAATCGAATATTGGATACTTTGTATTTTTATGAAAATTTATCCGCTAGTATTGGGAAAATGTATTTATATTTATTTTCTACGTGGTAATTTTACGAAGATCGTTATAGTTTAGCCTATTTTTATCTTTTGTGAACTCACCTTAACTATTTTGTTTACTACTTTGTGAAATAGACTTTAGTTTCTTTAGTTGTGACACACCTTTACTATTTTGTTCACTAATTTACAAACTAGGCTTCAATTTCTTTTTAGTTAAAAAAAATGCACCTTTACCCTTTTGTTTACAGGTAATTGACAAACTAGGCTTTAAGTTCCATTTAATTGTGAATGCACCTTTACCATTTTCTTTACACATAATTTGCAAACTAGGCTTTAATTTCTTTTTAATTGTGAATGCACCTTTAATATTTTGTTTATACTAATTTACAAACCAGGCTTTAAGTTCTTTTTAATTATGAATGCATCTTTACCATTTTGTTCAATTTATCTTTATAAATAATAAAATTCTTTCCTAAAATGAATTTATTTTCAAAAATAATGAAATTCTTCGCAAAAATTCAATTGCATTCAAAATTTTTTTTTAAATTCTCAAAATTTTAATTATTTTTATAAATATCAAAATTCTTTTTAAAAATTTAATTACTTTTAAACATTAAAAAAAAATCTGTTCAAAAATTTAATTATCTTTATAAATAATGAAATTCTTCTCTGTAATACAATTATTTTCAAAGAATTTTAATAAAATTCTTGTCAGAATTTCAATTATTTATTTATTTATTTCTGTACATTTGTAATTATCGTTATAAATAATAAAATTCACCCTAGAAATTCATTTATTTTCAAAAGTAATAAAATTCTTCGCAAAAATTCAATTATTTTCTTAAATTTTTATAAAATTCACGTAAAATATAAAATTATATCATTATCTTCATAAATAATAAAATTCATCATGGGAATTTAATTATTTTCAAAAGTTCTGATAAAATTCTTTGAAAAATTCAATTATCTTCAAAAGTAAGAAAATTCTTCGCAGAAATTCAATTATTTTCAATTTTTTTTTTTGAAATTCTCAAAATTTCAATTATCTTTATAAATATCAAAATTCTTCTTCAAAATTCAATTACTTTTAAACATTTTTTTTTAAATCTGTTCAAAATTTCAATTATCCTTACAAATAATAAAATTCTTCTCTAAAATTCAATTATTTGTAATGAATTTTAATAAAATTTTAATTATCTTTATAAATAAAAAAATTCATCCTAGAAATTCAATTATTTTCAAATTCTTTTTTTTTATAAAATCTTATAATATAAAATAATGATTTTATCACTCGGTCATTTTAAATTATTATAAAACATGAAGACATCGATTTGAATTTTGAATTTGAATTCTTGTCAGAATTTCAATTATTTATTTATTTATTTCTGTACATTTGTATCAAAATTTTAATTATCTTTATAAATAAAAAAATTCATCCTAGAAATTCAATTATTTTCAAATTCTTTTTTTTTATAAAATCTTATAATATAAAATAATGATTTTATCACTCGGTCATTTTTAATTATATTATAAAACATAAATACATCGATTGCTCCGATTCGAAGACTCGGAGTGATCGATTTCTTCATGTTTTATAACAATTTTTTATAAGTAGTTTAATTTCAAAAAGGTTTGAATTTGAATCTTTTTAAGAATTTTAATTCTTATGGAAAAATAATAATTAAATATTTATTTAAAAAAGAAGTTATTGATGTTTTTTGAAAAATTTGAAAGAAATCTTGAAATAAACTTAACAGAACATTTTTTTTTACTAAAACTTTTTCCTTTAACTTCAATTTTCTGAAAATTTAAAAAATTTCAATCGCATTTTACTAAAAAAAATCTCGAAAAAGTCGATTAGTCGCATCTTTTCTCAAAAAAGTCGAAAAAAGTCGAAAAAGTCGCACAATCCGAGCCCTGACTGGACTGTGAACCAGACTTTACTTAAGCCGAAAAACGATCATGAATACTACCTGAACAGTTTGGTTGTGAATGCCACTTAACGTTTTATTTCAAAAATTGCCACTTGACATTGAAACGAATTTGCAACCTCTTGTAGAAATACCATTACAATTAGGTATGAATGCCACTTTACCATTTTTTTACCACTTTTCCGAAAAAAGTAATAAACGAATCTAAAAATAAAACTACAATTGAAGGAAAGACATTTTTCCACATACTTTGCTGCGCATTCTAAAAAGTGTTTTCAAGAGAAATTTTTTTTTCCCCTGGTTTTAATATAATTTAAGGAATTTTCATTTTCTTCCATGTTTTCAATTACAAAAAATAGAGAGAGAGAGAGAAATATATATATATTGAGAGAACTAACGAGAGCAGAGCTTTGAAGCTGACGAAGATTACTGAGAAAATGGGGACGTAATTTCAAGAGGCAAAAGGCGAATACGGCCCAAAGTCGTGAATTAATATTCATTACGTCGAAAAGGCGGAAGAGCAAAGCCGGCTTGGTGGGCTGCGTAAATATGAAACAACGCTTCGTCTCTGCCGTTGTTGCGCTAATTAAAATAGCTAGCTGGCTTCAGCTTGGGTAAGAGGCGAGCCTCAGGAATGACGGCTCTCGTCTCGAAAGTTTCCCCAGGAAAAAGATTGAACCACCTCTCTGTCACTATCCCAAAGACTTTTTCTTTGTCTTCATCCGTATATTACCTTCCTCTCACTCTCTTACTTTCCTTCTCTCTTTTCCTCTTTGTCTTTTCTTCTTGACACTCTCAAGTTTTAATCAAAACAGGCCTCGAAAAACAAGGAGCTTTCGAAATTGTTTTTGCAATTTTACCTGTGTATGGTAGTTCATTTAAAATTACTTTTTTAAAGTCATTTGACACTTTGGTTCTTGAAAGTAAGTAGTCATTGGGTCAATTGTGCCTTACTAGGTTTTTCCTCTAAGTTAGCGGGTTTAAGCCTCCTTTTCCTCGTGCTATGAATGGCACTTTAAAAATACCTGGTTCTTTAGAATAGTGCACTGTGAACGACCCTTTATGTAGTAGCTTCCTATCCCTGGTATGTAGCCTTTAAGCAACCGTTTTAGAAACTGTGTGTGTGTGTGAACTAAGCTTTATGTACCTCGTCACGCGTAGGTTTTTCCGAACCTTGTTGTTCGTGGTTGTATGAACCGTACTTTACACACTACGTGTCTTGAATATTGTTTCAAAACTCTGATATTCCTAACCATATTAAATTTTTTTCCAATTCTGATATTCATAATCATATGAACTATGTTCCCAACCCTGATATTTCTAACGACGTGAACTTTGTTTCCAACCCTGACATTCGAACCATATGAACTTTAATTTACAAAAAGTGAATTTATTGTTACATTTGATTCGGAAAAATTGTTAGCTTCTTCTCATTTAACATATGAACTTTACTTTATGTATTTTCTAAAAGTGGTAGTAGTTCCGAACTCTGAAGTTCGTAGCCATATGAACCAGGCTTTAGGTACTTTGTGTCCTGGAAGAAAGTTTACAAGAAACTGATAATGAGGAAGGAAAAAGGGGAATCACAATGTTTACTGATACTAGCGGGAAAAATGGTTTAAATCATCGCCGTGTGAATTGACCTTGAGGTAAACATATACATAAAGCGTTATTCACACGATATATTTGGCGTTACTGTTTAGTTGGCAAGTGCGATACTTTTTTGTCAATTGCCCAACGTTGCTTATTCCAATTTCATAAAAATTTCGTCAAGCAAGGTTGGGCAGCTAGAGAAAAATCGGTCAGCAGGGTTGGGTAGTTGATGAAAAAATTCGAAAAAGGGGCAATAGGCTTGTAGCGCGAAGGGCTATGGACAAGCTTGTCAACTTCGCCATTAACGGAACAAAATGGTCAATTTACAATGAAACACAAAATTTGACAAAATTTCTGCTATAAATACAACTTTAAAGTCACGTTCACACTGCAAAAAAAAGAGAATACTTTTCAATGACCCCCATTTGGACAAAATAGACATTTTAATGTTCAGTTAATAATGAAGAGTGACGTGAAAATGTTCTATAGTGGAATAAATTACGTTTGAAGGCTGACTACTACTGTATACTAGCGAGGAACATTTCACTCTCTCCGTCTCTCTCTCTCTCTCTGTCCCTGTATTTCGAGTAGGGAACGCTTTCCCTCCATCTTGCCACCTATTACGTTCGAGTTTAATTAAACTCCATGAGATGTCAAAGGACTCGCCATGTTGGCAAGACGGACAATGCGGACGCAGATTATTACATCGCCTCGTCCTGTCTCGAGCTCTGGATATCCGGGCGACCTCCACCAGGGGGCATGACGCTGGATAGGGATGAGAAAAGGGCGTAGGGAAGGGGGAGAGAGAAAAGCTCTCTCTCTCTCTCTCACTCTCTCTCACTGACTCTCTTACGTGAGAATGTGTGTGCGAAAGCGAGTTACGTCTGTTTATGGCTGCTCTTCTCCGCCAAGTTTGTGCACATGAGCTTTCACCTACGAAGCTTTCTGAGACCAGAGAATTTCACAAACACAAGAGGCAGAGACACACTCACTCACTCACTCACTCACTCACCACATACAAAAGCGTCACTGACCTCGTCAGTTCATTGTTGAATAGAAGCCACCGAGATGAGAAGTCGATGAGAATTTGATTTCACGAGGTCGAGGGAAATTTGTCAAAGTTTTAACGTTTTTGCGAAAATGGTGTGAAAGTTCCATTACATAACAGCAGGGTTGGGAAAGTTATAAATATATTAGACGCGGTTAATTCACTGCTGGGAATAGCAAATTTTACGTTTCGTTTCTCAATATTTTCTAAATGATTTCCTTGGTTTTTTTTATTACGAATTAAGGTTTTTTTTGTTTACAATTAAGATCGTTTGTAATTGTTTTAGTTTTCTCCCATAACATAAGGTTATTTTTAATAGCTTCCTTCATGGGTGGGTAGTTAAAAAAAGTAGGCTACCTTCGCATACTGCTCTTAAAAAAATTGTTAGTGTGAACCATACTTTACATTCTGTTAGAACTACAGTTAAGCTTATAAAGCTTCCTTCATACGCAAAACCGGTTTTGAAACCTAAATATTATTCGCCATTATCTAAAGCCATTAAAATTGTCACCTAATATCAGGGTTTGGAAACTAATCACCGTATTCCACAATAGTCCCGTTTATTTAACAGATTTTCAGGGTTGGGAACCAAAAGGGTGTTAGTAACATTAAAGAGCGTATCAGGGTTGGGAACATGTTGCCATTAGGAAACCAGATCCCAGGACTGGGAAACTAACAATTCTACAGAAAATTTCTAATTCGAAATCGAGATCAGGGTTGGGAATTTTAAACATAAAGCGAGCTCCACAACGAAACATTCAATGTATCATTCACAGTTGAAGTAATTTCCAAAGGAGGAAAGAATTTATTACTGCTAAAATGTGAAAAGGATGAAAAGAGGAATTTTAAAAAATTGAAAGTTTTCTGCTATGAATAAATTGAAAAGACGCACACATGACGAAAAAAATGCCGCACCGTCTAGGAGTGTCGTATCACTGCCCATAATTTCACGCTCCGTCGCTACATTGAAAACCGGGATTATTGGATCGGATATCGTTGAAGGAAACGCATGGCGTAAATCCCTTTTTCTCCTCCCCCCTCCTTGTCTCTCTCTCTCTCTCTCTCTCTCTCTCTCTCTCTCTCTCTCTCTCTCTTTCTCTCTTTCTTTTCATGTCCTTAAAGATTGTCAGAATTGAAATTCCCAAAAAGTAACGCTGACCATCGGGGAAAAAAAAGATAAGAATTTAAAAATTGCAAACTCAATTTTTTTCCAGAAACAAACTCTTATGGCAGGGTGTCTACTATTTTCATTCAACAAAATTCCCGGTTATGGCTTAATTTTTTCCCGGCTTTCTTTTCTCATAAAATTTAAATTTAATTTCGAACATAAATAATAATTTTAATAGAAAATTTGAAAAATAATTTTTTAAAAATAATCTTGCCTGTTTATAATTATAATTGGAAATTTTCTTTTTCAAGTTTATTACAATTCTATTGATAATAATTGAATTTCTGCAAAGAATTTACAAAAATAATTGAAATCCTTCTAAAGAATGATAATATTATTTATGAAAATAATTTAATTCCTGTGAAGAATTTTATTACAATTTAAAAAAAGCAGTGATAATTAATTATTTACTTATTAAGTAATAAACATTAAATTTGCTTAAGAAATGATAAATATGATTTATTTGAACATTCAGAAATTTGAAATTATAAAAATTTAAGAGAAGTTCAATAATTATAACTATTAAATAATAATAGAATAATAGAATTTTTCGAAAAATTTAAATTAAAATTCTTTCAAAGAATTAAATTATCTAAAAATAAATTGTAAAGAAATTTCAATTATTTCAAAAATTTTCAATTATTTGTTTAGAAAAATTAAATTATCTTGCAACAATGCAATTGAAAAATGTCAACATTTTTATTTTTCAGAATTAAAAAAAAAAAATTTGCGAGAATTCAATTTTAATAAAAAAATTTGAAGTTCTATTTTTTTTTAAATTAACTAATAAAAATTTTGATTATTAATCTTCGAACTAAGAAACATGAATTCATTAAAATGTGACTATAAAATCCAATTATTAATTAATTATTAAATTAAAATACTTTGAAAATTTTATTTGTTAAAAAGTTTCTAAAAAAATTCTTTAAGAAATTCAATTACATATTTTTAGTCGAATTTCACAATATTTCTATTAACACCATAATTTTTTGAAATTTATTTACATTATCTGTTTGAATTAGTGCTTGATTTTTACTATCAAATTATTTTTTTTAACTAATTCAAAGTTAGAGAAGAGTATAAATATCTACAAAAAGTGAAATAAAAAGTAATTTTTTTAAAAACAAGGTAAAAGAATAAAACTTTTTTAATTTTGGTGAAAAAATTCCCGGATTTGTATAAAAATCCCGATTAATTCCCGGTTTTTCCCGGTTCAATTAAATTCCCGGTTATTTCCCGGTTAGTAGACACTCTGTTAGGGTGACAATATTTGAAATGAGAAAAAATAGAAAATGTTTCAATTAAAAAATAATAGTTGAGAAAAAATTGAGAAAGATTTTGAAATGCAACTGTGAATAAAATCAATTAGTTCACAAGTGAATGGCATTATAAGATGATTCATCCGTCTGACTAGAACGGATTTTCTACTCGGTCGGCCTCCTCGCACCACTTGCCTCGTCAAACAGGCCTTTCACTACTTATCCGATAGTTACGCTAATTCATCCTCTTAAATTCGTTCCATTTTATTATGAAAAGAGAGAAAGATGGAAGGAGAAAAAAATTCTCCCTCTCTCTCTCTTGCTATTCAAATCTTTTCATCGAATTAAGTAATCAACAAAAGACTTGAATTTATACACACACAATTCTCTCTCTCTCTCTCACTATTAAGTTAACTATTTTTCTAACCCAAAAAAAAGGGGCAATTGAAATTAATTCACTGAAAAAAGTTTTCTCTTGATTTTTTTTTCCAATCAAAAAAATAAGAAAAAAAAGTGTGTGTGTGAAAGAGATAAATGACTGAAAATGGCGCGAAGTGAGTTTTAGAATAGAAAGTGGCTTTTATGAACGATTTGAAGGGTAGATTTTCCGTTGCGTGCTTGGGAAGCAAATATCGAATCGTCAACGGCAAAAGGAGGGAGGGAGGAGGTGGTGAGGGATCTGAGGGTCGAGGAAGGCGACGGAGTCGACATTACGAGGGAGGAAAACGACGGTCTCTGGAGGCACTGAGACGCGACACCCTCCTTCCGCCGGTCAATAACTGGACACTACTACCCGGTTCACCTTCTGTTCCCTCCCTTCACGATTCACATCTTCCTCTCCCTACCCACCCCTGAAGGTCTATTCCTCTCTCTCTCTCTCACTCTCTCACTCTGACTCTCTTTTAGCTGCGGAATACATCCTCGTCGCATGGAAAATTGCACCCATGGACTCTACATGGCACGGACATGCAAATATTGAATTTCTCAGCGACTACGTCGTTTTTCGTCCGCAAAAGAGAGGAAAAGGAAAGGGCAAATTTCCTTCGTAAGTAGTTGTAGACGTCAGCGTCGTCCTTGAGATATTTACCACGACTCGAAGGATTCGGATCATTCTAAATTGCATCTAGTCTGCCGGTTATATTTAAAGGAAGATGAAAATTTCCCCGGTTCGTGTTTATGGACTTATATTTGAATTTTCTTCTTCTTTATTATTTACTCTAAACTGTTATTAATTTATTCATGTCCCATTCCCACTGCTAACTCTCTGATATAATAAGTAATCTCTGCAGACAACTGTATAATATAATAAATTCCTTTACAGTATATACTTTTCCCACGGTTTAAATTTTCACTGCCGGTGTGAACGGTCCTTAATGAAAAATAGTTTAAATAAATGTCCCAACCATGCTGATAACTAAATTGTAAGTAAACTACTTTACAATATACTTTTCCCATAGTTAAAATTTTCAATGCCGGTGTGAACGAACCTTAATGCAAACTACCTTGAATGAATACCCCAATCCTGATGACAAACTAAATTGTCAGTGAACTACTTTACACTATACTTTTCCCTTAGTTTAAATTTTCAATGCCGGTGTGAACGAACCTTAATGCAAACTACCTTGAATGAATACCCCAATCCTGCTGACAAACTAAATTGTCAGTAAACTACTTTACACTATATACTTGAACACAATTATAGGGTTTAGCTTCACATTGACGGTGTGGACAACCCTTAATGCCTGATACTGTTCAATGCCCAATCCTGTCAACAACATTATAAATAGATAACTTTACACCCTTATTACAAACGTAATTCCAGATGTTGCGAAACTTTTGATAGTGAATTATAATAAAAAATAAAATAATTCATTTTAAAGTGGCGTTCACAACGCATTTTTTTTACTTAATGCAAAATAAAAAAGTAATTATAACGTCCATAAAGTGCGATTCACAACGACTTATTTCTTAATTTATACAAAAATAGTAACGAATAATTAAAAATAATAGGTTTTTAGGTTAGGTTAGATTTTGATAAAATAATTTAATTTAAGGTAAATTTGTTATTCAATTACATTTTTAGGTTATGTTTGAAAAAAGTAAAGTTCAAAAAATATAACAAAATAAATAATAATAAACATAAGCAGTATTCAATGAAATTTTTATGTTAGTACAACTGATTTCAAGCATTATTTAATATTAAAAAAAATAAACCTTGTATTTAGGATTTATAGGTTAGGTTTGAAAGACTTATTTTTAAATTGCAAAATACGCTATTTAATCAAAATTTTTTTGGTTAGGTTTAAAAAAAATTGATTTAAATTAAAAAGATCAATGTGTTATTCAATTTTTAGGTTATGTTTGAAAAAAGTAAAGTTCAAAACATATAAATAGAATTGAATTAGATTTTTAGGTTAGAACAACTGTTTTAAACATTTGTTTAAAATAAAAAAATTGAAGTTCGTATTCACTTATAAATACAATATATATAATTATAAATTAAAAAAAATTATTATAATTATTATAATAAAAATATTATAATAAAATAATTCAATTTAAAGTCTATAAAGTGGCGTTCACAACACATTTTTTCAAATTAATGCAAAATAAGAAAGTAATTATAACGTCTATAAAGTGGAATTCACAACGACTTGTTTCCTAATTTATACAAAAATAGTTACGAATAATTAATAATAATAATAACAAAATAATCTGTTTTTTCAGTTTTTCAAAACTAACGTTCTATGTACCACAGGGAAATAAAGATTTTTACTGTTCAGGTTAGAAATCTTTAAAAATAAATATGAAACGTATTGAATTTGAATTTTAGTTTAGGTTAAAAAAAATGGTTCGAATTAGAATTATAGGTTAGTTGTAAGAAAATAATTCAAATTGAAAATATTTAGGCTCTATTCATTCACAATTTTAGGTTATGTTTAAAAAACAGTTTGAATTAAAAATAATTAGGTTTTATTTATTCACAATTTTTGGTTAGGTTTAAAAAAATAATTGAAATTAATAAAAATAGTGGATATTCAATTGACAAGTTTAGTTGCAAAAATTTTTAAAATTGAGGCGAATTCAATTAAATTTTTAGGTTAGGTTTCAAAAGTAGTTCGAATTTAAAATATTTAGTCACCTTCATTTACAATTTTAGGTTATGTTTTAAAAAATAATTAAAATTAATAAAAATAGTGGATATTCAATTGACAAGTTTGGTTGCAAAGAATTTTTAAATTCAGGCGAATTCAATTAAATTTTTAGGTTAGGTTTAAAAAAATGAAAGATGGAAAAATTCTAACGGTATTTAATTAGATTTTTTGTTAAAAAAAAGCAAATGATTATAATGTCTATAAAGGGGTGTTCATAACGCACTCCCTAATTTATACAAAATAATAACGAATATTTAATAATAATAAAATAATGTGTCTTTTCAGTTTTTCAAAAATCAACCTTCTTTGTCCAATGAGGAAACAAACAGAGAATAAAACAACAAAAAATTTCCCCTCCAATAATAATTTTTTCCAAACTAAAAACTCATTTCTTTCCCAAAAAACTTGCACTCTAAGCAAAAAAAAAAAAAAAAAAGAAAATATGAATAAAAATCACTGTTAAATTGTTAAAGTAAGAATATAATCCCAAAGGGGAGGGAGATTCTTTTTTTTGTGTGATTTTAGGAAGGATTACTTCAGATTCGATGCGGAAAGCCTTTTCGACCCCTCTAGATAGTTTCACGACTCGACTAACGTTTCCGTCCTTCGTAACACCGCAAGCTTTCTCTATCCCCCATATATATATATATATATATATATACGTGCGTGTTTGCCACCGGACGTACAAATATTGAATTTCCCTCCTCCACCATTTTATGCACGGAAGTTGAGGGTGAATTTTCACACTGGGGGGATAAATGCTCCACTTCAATTCACAGACTCGAGTATTTTCAATTTTTAACACCTTTCATCCCTCGTGATTCAATGCAAAACTTTTTTTTTCGATATCCCTTTGACAAAAAAAAAAAAAAAAATTACTATATAGAAAAATATGAAAAAAAAGGTTTTATGGATACACATAAAGTGAGGAGTGAAAAATTTATAGGACGAAAATTTTTTAAAAAAGGGAAAAAATTTAGATTGTACTTAATACTTGATAATAGAAAAAAAATAATATTAGTTACGAACATCAATAGTCAGCAATAGTTAATAATATTTAAAAAGTTTAAAATATTTATTAATATTTATGTAGTTAAAAACTTTTTTTAATTTTCAAATAGCTCAAAATACTTATAATATTTAAATTCCCCCCAAAAATACCTTTAACTGTAATAGCGATAACTTTTGCAAAAGTAGCGAAAGTATTCGTTGAAATAGCGAAAATATTCGCTGAAGTAACTAAATATTTCGCTAAATATAGTGAAATTTTTAGTTGTTCCAGGTAAAGATTTGTTTGCGTGTACTTAAGAAAATTTAGCAATTAAATACTTTAAAACATTCAATTTTTAAATACTTTGAAATATTTTATAGTTAATATTTAAATATTTTTAAATATTTAATATTTAAATACTTAAAAATATTTAACATTTAAAGAATATTTGACTGTATATCATTTAACGAAACTCATCTCTTGATTTTAATTTACCTCACAATTCCCATTGAGGAAGTATTTTAAATTTGGTACAGTAAATTTTATTTCGAAAAGTGTAAAAAAAAATTTGAATTTAAATAGAGAATTTTTTTTTCTTTTTTTTTGAAAGAGAGAAGAGAATAAATCATGTCCTCACTGAATATTAATTGAAACGGTGGTCGTGGTCGGCAAGTGCCGTCTTGTAAAATAATTGCTCTTTACATCTGTTCTCTCAAAAGGATCGTCGTCGTTGTCCCCAAAGAGAGTCCTGTGGAATATTGAGAGAGGGATTTAAGAAGAGATGACGGGAGAAAGGCAGATTGAGAGTAGCCGGTATGAATGTGATCGCATTTCGCCTCGGGCTGCATCTACTTAAGCTTTATTATATCACTGAAAAAGCATTTTTCTCGCCAAAGAAAGGAACGTGAAATTTCACAATCGACACCTTTACGCAGTATTTAATATTGCAAATAAATACGGCATTTATTTTTTTAATTTTTATTACATTTTTTAAACATTACTTTTTTTAAACATAACCTAAAAATTCAACTGAATTCGGCACAATTTTAATGTTTTGTATATCTAAAATTGTCAATTGAATAACCTCTATTTTTATTAATTTCAAATACTTTTTAAAACCTATAGGTTTTAAAATAAATTTTTATTTTAGGTTATAACCTAAAATTAAAAATGATTAGGGCCTAAATAATTTTAGTTTAAACTATTTTTTTAAAATAACGTAAAATTGTGAATGAATAATTCCTTACGTTTCTTATTTTTTATAAATATTTCTAACCTTAACAGCAAAAATCCTTATTTCTACATTGTACAAAGAAGGTTGATTTTTGAAAAACTGAAAAGACACATTATTTTATTATTATTCAATATTCGTTGCTATTTTGTATAAATTAGGAAGTGCGTTATGAACACCCCTTTATAGACATTATAATCATTTGCTTTTTTTAACAAAAATTCTAATTAAATACCGTTAGAAATTTTTCATCTCTAATTTTTTTAAACCTAACCTAAAAATTTAATTGAATTCGCCTCAATTTTAAAAATTTTTGCAACTAAACTTGTCAATTGAATATCCACTATTTTTATTAATTTTAATTATTTTTTAAAACATAATCTAAAATTGTGAATGAATGTGACGAAAACATTTTAAATTCGAACTACTTTTTAAACCTAACCTAAAAATTTAATTAAATTCGCCTCAATTTTAAAAATTTTTGCAACTAAACTTGTCAATTGAATATCCACTATTTTTATTAATATTAATTATTTTTTAAAACATAACCTAAAATTGTAAATGAAGGTGACTAAATATTTTAAATTCGAACTACTTTTGAAACCTAACCTAAAAATTTAATTGAATTCGCCTCAATTTAAAAAATTTTTGCAACTAAACTTGTCAATTGAATATCCACTATTTTTATTAATTTCAATTATTTTTTTAAACCTAACCTAAAAATTTTATTTTTTAAAACATAATCTAAAATTGTGAATGAATGTAACGAAATATTTTAAATGCGAACTACTTTTTAAACCTAACCTAAAAATTTAATTGAATTCGCCTCAATTTTAAAAATTTTTGCAACTAAACTTGTCAATTGAATATCCACTATTTTTATTAATTTCAATTATTTTTTAAAACCTAACCAAAAATTGTGAATAAATAAAACCTAATTATTTTTAATTCAAACTGTTTTTTAAACCTAACCTAAAATTGTGAATGAATAGAGCCTAAATATTTTCAATTTGAATTATTTTCTTACAACTAACCTATAATTCTAATTCGAACCATTTTTTTTAACCTAAACTAAAATTCAAATTCAATACGTTTCATATTTATTTTTAAAGATTTCTAACCTGAACAGTAAAAATCTTTATTTCCCTGTTGTACATAGAACGTTAGTTTTGAAAAACTGAAAAAACAGATTATTTTGTTATTATTATTATTATTAATTATTCGTTACTATTTTTGTATAAATTAGGAAATGAGTCGTTGTGAATTCCACTTTATAGACGTTATAATTACTTTCTTATTTTGCATTAATTTGAAAAAATGTGTTGTGAACGCCACTTTATAGACTTAAAATTGAATTATTTTATTATAATATTTTTAATATAATAATTATAATAATTTTTTTTAAATTTATAATTATATATATTGTATTTATAAGTGAATACGAACTTCAATTTTTTAATTTTAAACAAATGTTTAAAACAGTTGTTCTAACCTAAAAATCTAATTCAATTCTATTTATATGTTTTGAACTTAACTTTTCTCAAACATAACCTAAATATTTGAATAGCACATTGATCTGCTTAATTTAAATCAATTTTTTTAAACCTAACCAAAATTTTTTTTATTAAATAGCGTATTTTGGAATTTTAAAATAAGTCTTTCAAACCTAACCTATAAATCCTAAATACAAGGTTTATTTTTTTTTTAATATTAAATAATGCTTGAAATCAGTTGTACTAACATAAAAATTTCATTGAATACTGCTTATGTTTATTATTATTTATTTTGTTATATTTTTTGAACTTTACTTTTTTCAAACATAACCTAAAAATTGAATAATCTTAATTTAAATCTTAATTTAAATAAATTTGTTTAAACCTAACCAAAAAAATTTTGATTAAATAGCGTATTTTGTAATTTTAAAATAAGTCTTTCAAACCTAACCTATAAATCCTAAATACAAGGTTTATTTCTTTATTATTAAATAATGCTTGAAATCAGTTGTACTAACATAAAAATTTCATTGAATACTGATTATGTTTATTATTATTTCTTATGTTATATTTTTTGAACTTTACTTTTTTCAAACATAACCTAAAAATGAAAATTAAATAACAAATTTACCTTAAATTAAATTATTTTATATCGAAACGTAACCTAACCTAAAAAAATTTTATTTCCCCTCATAGGAAAAAGCAAAAAAAAAAATAGAATCAAAGGCAAGTAATAAAAAGAAGAAAGATTGGCAAAAGAAAAACATTCGTTATATGCCATCAAAGTGGAAAATTTTGCAGTTAATTTTGCAAAGGGGGAAGAACAAAACAGGTATTTATCGCGGAGGAAATGGAATGAGTTAAAATAGTTAAGCCGACTTCATATACTGCGCGCGGATAGGTAGTAGTAGGAAGCAAGCCTGGGGGGTTTTATTTTTATTTGAGGGAATTTATTTAACCTCTCTCTCTCTCTCTCTCTCACTCTCTGCTTGCTGTTTGTATATATATACGCTCAAGAGTATTAATATATCTTTCTCGCTACCACAGAGAAGCTACTTACGATCATGAAAGTACGGCTACGTGAACTCTGGGAGTACCTGTGCGCGAACTAAGTACCACCCGGGGCGGTTTTCTCGCTTATATGTGAAGAGAAAGAGAAGACACACGGATGCTGTATATAGGTATACACATAGATTTCAAGGCGCGCAGATCGGCAGCGCGGGATCTTCCTGAGATCAGAAACACAACCTCAAGTTCCTATTAAGCAAGCCATAATTTCATCCCAGGACAACCAATATTATTTCAAGTCGCTCGCTCATTCTCTTAATATCTTTTGAACGATGAAAATTAATCCCCCTCTCACCCTCTCACTCCCTAACAGTGAAATATTTTAAGTCCACGTTAAATTCTCCGCATGTATTTACTTTGAAAGAGAGGAAAGCGCGGCGAATTTATATTTTCCCTCTAATATATATATATAATATTCAAAAGTTTACGGTCATTTTATTTATACTTGAATTATTTTACTGAAAGAGGGTGGGGAAATTTGTTATTTATACAAATTAGCGGTTTATGCCCCCGGAAATATTGCATATTTTTATAATTTTCAATGAATTCTGGATTATGAAGGAAGCTTTATGTACGTTTATGGTATAAATACGGTTATAGAGATGAACTTTAGTTTTTTTTTGTTATCCTTTCGTATTTAAAGTGTTTACATAAATAGATTTTGAGGTTATGTTCTTATAAATGAATTTCTTTCATGGTTTTCCTGTTTAAAGAATAAATAAAATTAAAAATATTCAGGCCCTATTCGTTCACAATTTTAGGTTAGGTTTATAAAATACTTCGAATTTAAAATATTTACAGTCATATTCTTTCACAATTTTAGGTTAGGTTTACAAAAAAAGTTTAAATTAAAAATATTTAGGCCCTTTATTCAAACACAATTTTAGGTTAGGTTTTAAAAAATATTTGGAATCAATAAAAACAGTAGTTAGTCAATTGGCAATTTTAGTTACAAAAATATTTTAAAATTGAGGCGAATATAATTACAATTTTAGGTTAGGTTTTAAAAAATTTTTTGAATCAATAAAAATAGTGGTTAGTCAATTGACAATTTTAGTTACAAAAATATTTTAAAATTGAGGCGAATATAATTACATTTTTAGCTTAGGTTTAAAAAATAGTTCGAATTTAAAATATTTAAGTCATATTCTTTCACAATTTTAGGTTAGGTTTAAAAAATAGTTTAAATTAAAAATATTAAGGCCTTATTCATTTACAATTTTAGGTTAGGTGTAAAATATAATTTAAATTGAAAAATATTTAGGCCCTTTATTCAAACACAATTTTAGGTTAGGTTTTAAAAAATATTTTGAATCAATAAAAATAGTGGTTATCCAATTGACAATTTTAGTTACAAAAATGTTAAAAATTGAGGCGAATATAATTACAATTTTAGGTTAGGTTTAAAAAATAGTTCGAATTTAAAATATTTAAGTCATATTCTTTCACAATTTTAGGTTAGGTTTAAAAAATAGTTCGAATTTAAAATATTTAAGTCATATTCTTTCACAATTTTAGGTTAGGTTTAAAAAATAGTTCGAATTTAAAATATTTAAGTCATATTCTTTTACAATTTTAGGTTAGGTTTAAAAAATAGTTTAAATTAAAAATATTAAGGCCTTATTCATTTACAATTTCAGGTTAGGTTTAAAATATAATTTAAATTGAAAAATATTAAGGCCCTTTATTCAAACACAATTTTAGGTTAGGTTTTAAAAAATATTTGGAATCAATAAAAATAGTGGTTAGTCAATTGACAATTTTAGTTACAAAAATTTTTTAAATTGAGGCGAATTCAATTACATTTTTAGGTTAGGTTTAAAAAATAGTTCGAATTTAAAATATTTAAGTCATATTCTTTCACAATTTTAGGTTAGGTTTAAAAAATAGTTCGAATTTAAAATATTTAAGTCATATTCTTTTACAATTTTAGGTTAGGTTTAAAAAATAGTTTAAATTAAAAATATTAAGGCCTTATTCATTTACAATTTTAGGTTAGGTTTAAAAAATAATTTAAATTGAAAAATATTAAGGCCCTTTATTCAAACACAATTTTAGGTTAGGTTTTAAAAAATATTTGGAATCAATAAAAATAGTGGTTAGTCAATTGACAATTTTAGTTACAAAAATTTTTTAAATTGAGGCGAATTCAATTACATTTTTAGGTTAGGTTTAAAAAATAGTTCGAATTTAAAATATTTAAGTCATATTCTTTCACAATTTTAGGTTAGGTTTAAAAAATAGTTCGAATTTAAAATATTTAAGTCATATTCTTTTACAATTTTAGGTTAGGTTTAAAAAATAGTTTAAATTAAAAATATTAAGGCCTTATTCATTTACAATTTCAGGTTAGGTTTAAAATATAATTTAAATTGAAAAATATTAAGGCCCTTTATTCAAACACAATTTTAGGTTAGGTTTTAAAAAATATTTGGAATCAATAAAAATAGTGGTTAGTCAATTGACAATTTTAGTTACAAAAATTTTTTAAATTGAGGCGAATTCAATTACATTTTTAGGTTAGGTTTAAAAAATAGTTCGAATTTAAAATATTTAGGTTGTATTCTTTCACAATTTTAGGTTAGGTTTAAAAAATCAAAGTTTACAAATTTCTAACAGTATTTAATTAGATTTCTAGTTAAAAAAAAAGACGCGGCATTTGATTAGAACTATTAATTTTAGAATGAAACATAATAATCGATCAAATTGTATTCTTTTATTTTCCTTCAAGTTTTTCGACTCGACTGCTATTTACGTAATGCTTTGAATTTATTGGCAATTTGTGTCACGAGACAAGATACGAGAAAAGTGTTGATTAAGCTGCGCAACACAATTGCAGAATAAAGAGGCGAAAAAGAAAAATAAATAAATAGTTGTTTGACATTTAACAATACCATTTTTCTTGGTGTTAGAAAATTATTGGTATCTTGTTTCTTTTTCGCTATGGTCGGTTGGAGTGTGTGCTGACGTTAACGGCGATATATCTAAATAAATACGTCCCAAGGCGACATATTGTATGTACACACATATATATTTATGTATGTGTTTTATTTAAAAAAAAAAAAAAACAGAAAACTCGTAACTTGTTTTTGCCATGTGCACACGCACGCACCTGTGTTTTCCAAGAGGGGAAAAATAGTAATCGAAATTTCTATTTTCTTGTTCGAGATTTTCGCATTCTCCGCATATAGTCGTATTGCCGAATAGTTTTTTTGAATTTTTTTAGGTTAGGATATTATTATTTTGGGCTCGAAAAGAGGGGGGAAAATATTTCGGCTATGAATCGTACTTTATGGGGACTTTGGAGTGAATTAGGTTTAAAAAGGAACTGTTTACAACCGTTACAGAACGGTGCGGAGTATGAACGAGGCTTTATGTATTTTCCTATTTAAATGGCAAACAAGAGTTGTTTTTATCGTTAAAAGGAAACGAAACGTAACAACTCTTGAGAAAAAAGTTTATTTTAATAAAGTGTTTGGAAAATATTTCGAGGTTTCTAACTTTAAAAAAGGGAAAGTTAAGAAAGCAAAGACAAAAATTCTTTTTTCTACAAAAAATAACCTAAAAATCGATAAAACACAGTACTATTTTTAGGTTAGAATTTACGAATGTAAATAGAAACAATTACTCTCTTAATGGAATCATTAAAAGAGTAATTTTTTCTAGTATTTTTTTTCTGCAATTTTTTGTCCCTCTCACATTTCAATAACAATAACGAAGGTGTGAAATAAAAGAAAAAGAAAGCATTTAATGGAATAAAACGAAAAGAAACATTGATTCGAATTCTTCAAGTTAAAGTGCAATATTACCAGAGAAATTCATTACTTGAAGCTTGGATAAAAGGAGAGAATCTCTCTTCGTCTCTCGCACACGTGGAGAGAGAAAAGAAGGAAGTGAAAAGGACTGTGTGTGAGGATGGTAGAAGTTGCCAGTTGATTTAATTGCAAGTCAGAAAGACATAAAGTGAAAGAAGCGGGGTGAAATCGGAAGACGGAGCAGCGATAAGCTATTGAGAGAAAACGAGGAATCAGGAAGGGTCGAAGTTGATAAAAAGGCGAATGCCACGTTGAAAGAGAGTGAGTGAGTGAGTGAAAGAGAGAAAGAAAGAGAGACGAAGGTAAATTGCCTCGAGATATTTAATCCCAGGGAAAAGGGTGATCGTTTATTGGCTCTCTTCGTCTATCCTCTCATGAGGTCTCTCCTCTCTTTCGCTCCCTCTCTCTCTCTCTCTATTCTACTTTTTCTCTCTTTTCTTCTTTCTCACTCTTTTTTCCTCTCTCTCTCTCTATTTTTATTTCTAACTCACTCTTTCGCACACCCTTTTTTTTCTCTCTCTCTTCTTTTTTCCTTTTTCTCTCTCTCTCCTTCTTTTCTTTTCTCTCTCTCTCTCCTTCTTTCCTTTTTTCTCTCTCTTTTTTCTCAGAGGAAAAAGTCAAAAAAAGGGAAAAATCAGAGAAAACGAGTGAGAGAGAGAAAAAAAAGAAAAACTAGAGAGAGAGAGAGAGAAAGAGAGACAGAGAAAAAAAGGAAGAAGGAGAGAGCACCGAAGAAGCGCGCGAAGCTTGGGATGAAATAAGTTTCTCCGAAAGGATCGATGGGCAATCGCGTTAAGCCATCTTCGCGCCTCGTTATCCTTTGTTTTCATCGTCAGCGGCGACGACGACGACCACCGCCACTACCGAGTTCCGTTTTCCGTCGAAAATCAACTCACGTAATCGACTTTTATTGCTTTTTACTCTAATCCAAGTGTCTCGACACTTTTTGTTTTTCCTATTCTTCCACTTTTCTCCCCACCAGCGAAATTAAAACAATTTTTGTTTTCTAAAACATTAAATTTTATAAATCCCTTTCGGTAGAAGTGTGAGGTATTTAATTTTTTACACTTTGGACATTTTAAAGTTATATTTGAATAAAAAATATAATTTTTTCTCAGTAATAAATGACTTAAGTGATAACTTTTCCCGGTCATCCAGGTTAAAAAATGGAATTTTTCCACGTTTTTTAATACTACATTTAATATTAATATTAGAAACTTATTCGAAAACATCAATAACTTCAGTTTTTCAATAAATATTAATTTAATAATTATTTTCTTTTATATATAGAAATTAGGAATTCCAAAAATTAATCATTTTCTTTATTCATTCTTCAAAGAATTAAATTATTTTCAAAAAATTAAAAGTTTTCTACAAAATAATTTGTCAAAATCCACTTATTTTCAATGTCTACTATACACTGAAAAGAAAATTTATTTGATTCAAATAACCGATTATTTGACTATTATCAAATAAATATTTACTCCAATCAAATAATTTTTATTTAAATCAATTAAATAATATTTGCTTCTAATACTCAAATATTTGATTCAAATATACATATTATTTGATTCAAATACAAATTATTTGATTCAAATAAATATTTATTTGATAATAGTCAAATAATCGGTTATTTGAATCAAATAAAAGTTTTTTTCAGTGTATTTCAAAAAATTTTAACAAAAAAATTTAATTTTTTAAAAAGAAGTTTTAATAAAATTCTCATCTCATGAATTTAATGATTTTCGAAAGTAAAATAATTATTTGTAAAAATCCAATTATATTAAAAAATTTACAAAAAATTCTCGCCAATTTTTAATAACTTTTATAAATAATAAAATTTTTCTCCTACATTTAAACATTTTCAAAAAAAATTTTCAGAAATTCTTGGCAGAATTTCAATTATTTTTTTTAAATATATGTACAATTTTTATCAAATTTCTTGAAAAATTAAATTATTTCTAAAAATTTTATTAAAATTTGTCTAGATAATTCAATTATGTGTAAAAATTTGCTAGTGAAATCCTGTATAAAAATTCAATTAAAAAATTCAATTTAAAAAAATGCAATTATTCAATAAAATATTTATTTTCACAGTCAAAAAGTGCAATTATTAAACAAAAAGTTTTTAAATATATTCTACACAAAAATTCAATTATTTTTCAAATAAATAAAAACTTCAAAAACTCTCATTGCAAAATTTCAATTATTTTTTAATACAATTCGAATCGAATTTCTCAAAAAATTTAATTATTCTTCAGAATTTTCTTAAACTTCGTCGAAAGTATAAAAAAAAAGTTTGTAAAAAGTATAAAAAAATTTTATTTTCCAAAGATTTTAATTTAAAACATTTTGAAAATTTAATTATTTCTAAAAAGTGAAATAGAAAATGGAATTCTCCCAACAAATTTTAACAAAATTGTTAAGAATAATTTCAAGTTTTCGAGAAATTTGGCGAAACGAATTTTATAAAATAAATTTAAAATAATTGAAATTCTAACAAGAATTTTGCGAAAATTTTTTCTAAATAATTGAATATCGGAGAAAAATTGTATTATTTATAATGAAAATTGAAATTTTTATTAAAATTTTTCTAAATTACTTTTGAAAATAATTGAATTTATGATGACTAATTTTATTAAAAATCTAGGTTTTTTAAAATTTTTCACTAAAATTCATTTAAAATTGAACTTTTACAAAAATTTCCACTAAAATTCATTTAAAATTGAACTTTTACAAAAATTTCCACTAAAATTCATTTAAAATTGAACTTTTACAAAATTTCAAATAAAATTCATTTAAAATTGAAATTTTACAAAATTTCAAATAAAAATCTTTTCAACTTCATTTAATTATGAAAATCGTAAAAGTAACATTTTTTAAATTGAATAAATTTTGAAATATATTTAAGTAAAATTAGATTTAAAAAATCAATACAATTAGGAAACAACAAATTTCCAGGTTTTCGACAAAAATTCCCTGACTTTTCCAGGTTTTGCAATTTTTATAAAATTTCCTGACATTGCCAGGTTTTCCAGATTTTCAAGTTGCATGGCAACCCTGAATTTAAAAAAGTTAAATTAAATGAAATTAATTAATTAAATTAAATGAATTAATTAAATTAAATTAAATTAATTAATTAAATTAGATGAAATTAATTAATTAAATTAAATGAAATTAATTAATTAATTAAATTAAATTCTTCACCTTTCCACCAAGTCGAATTTAAATTTAAATTTCTATTCCACTTTCAAATTACGAAATTATGACATTGGACTAATTTTTTATTTCACTGTCCATAAGATCCAGTTCTCAAAAAATTCAATTTTTCGTTTTTCAGTCGAAAATTTTAACTCTCGAATAAAAAATGAAAAATGAAATGAAAAAATTAAATTTTTTTTGTAGGTTATAGAGAGAAGGAGAGGGAGAGAATAGAGTGAGAGAGACGGTGAATGCATCTCCGCACACCGCATCGTTATTACTCGGTGCTGAGGTCAGTCTACGTGACCGACTTGATATTGCCAGCTACCACCATTCACCATAGTCAACTGCTGGGAACTCGCCACCAAAGCAATAATGCCTCACCGACACCCCCGACTTTCTGGCGGCGATGCCACCCTTTATTCACTCAAAACATCCCTCTATCTTTTCATACCAAGAAAATGAGACTCTTTAAGGATACGAAGATAAAAAGCATAAAAAGTGTGAGAGAGTTGAGAGAGAGCGAGAAAAAAAAGTCTCTTCTTCCTGGCTGTGAAGAAAAAAAAAAAGAAGAAGGTCGTCAGTATTTTTAATTAAATAATTGATGAGTTTCAAAGAAAATCCCATCATCGAGGAAAAACGAGAGAAAAAAAAAGAACCAAGGTCTCAACTCTTCTCTCTATCTCGATGCTTAAGTGTTTTCGCTCCTTTTTCTTTTTTATTAATTAAACTGTGCGCGAAAAAATTATTTTCCCAAAATTAAAGTTTAGAATTTTACTTTTCGGAAATTCTAACCTAAAAATGTAGTTTCTAAAATGAAATTTAAAAAAAGAGTAAAATAAAAACGAGAAAAATAAAAGAAAAGAGAAAAAAAGTTAAAGAAAACACTAAAAAGACCCTTTTTGGATTTTGCCCCCTTTTTTAGGTTAGGTTACTTTATGTATGTTAGATTACTAACCTAAAAGAAAAGAAAAACTTTAAACTTATGATAGAGGGTTCGTATTTTAAAAATTGTAATTTACGACTCACTTTTTGCAACCCTTTTGCCATAAAGAGAGATAGAGAGAGATTTATACCCTAAAGGTGTATTCACAATAATCAATTTCACCTTCTTATAGTGAGAAAAGTTAACAACGAATCGGCGCCGAATGTCAGAGAGAGAGAGAGAGAGGGGGGGGAGACAATGTCGCGTAATTTTCAAAGACTGTTCCCTGAATGCCGTGCGGCAATTCAATTGGCCTGAGGGTGCTCTCACTGCAGTTTAATTTAATTCTCACTATGGCGGCGTATACATATATATAAATGAAAACACGACCCTGTCCCGAAACCCCTTTCTCCGTCGTCAGCGAAATTCTTCCTTTCGTCCGAATTATATAAAGGGCGTTATAGTGTGTTTGTCAAAAAAGAAAAAAAAAATTGCACATGAAAGTGTTTTTAGAGCCGAGCGTCCAATTTTTTTCCACTATCCGAAAGATTTATTCTTATAGACAAAAAATATTTGTTTACTACACTGAAAAAAAAAATTTATTTGATTCAAATAACCGATTATTTGTCTATAATCAAAATAAATATTTACTTGAATCAAATAATTTTTATTTGAATCAAATAAATTGTATTTGAATCAAATATTTCAGTATTTGAAGCAAATACTAATTAATTGATTCAAATAAAAATTATTTGATTCAAGTAAATATTTATTTGATTATAGACAAATAATCGGTTATTTGAATCAAATAAATTTTTTTTCAGTGTATAAATTAATTTATAATTTCTGCTTTTATTTTTCATGATTTATACTTTAAACTTTATAATTTATGGTTTAAAGTCTAAAATTTATGTTGTAAACTTTAAAATTTATACCTTCAAGTTTAAAATATAGTTGAATTCTAAAATTTATACTTTAAACTTTATAATTTATACATTAAACTTTAAAATACTTAAATTGTAACATTTATACTTGAAACATTAAAATTTATATTTTAAGCTTTATTATTTATACCTTAAAGATTAAAATATTTGAATTATAAACATTGTAATTTATACCTTAAACTTTAAAATACTTAGTTTTAAACATTACAATTATTGATACCTTAAACTTTAAAATACTTAGTTTTAAACATTACAATTATTGATACCTTAAATTTTAAAATAAAAGATTAAAATATTTGAATTATAAACATTGTAATTTATACCTTAAACTTTAAAATATACTTTAATTATAAACTTTAAAATTTATACTTTGAACTCTAAAATACTTCATTCAAAAATTTTAAGTTGATACCTTAAATTTTAAAATACTTAAATTGTAAAATTTACGCTTCAAACTTTAAAATTTATATTTTAATCTTTATTATTAATACATTAAACTTTAAAATTCCTAAATTATAAAGTTTTCAATTTATATTTTAAACTTAAAAATGTATATTTTAATCTTCAAAATACTTAGTTTTAAACATTAAAATTGATACGTTAAATTTACAAATAAAAGATTAAAATATTTGAATTATAAACATTGTAATTTATACCTTAAACTTTAAAATTTTGAACTGATACCGTAAACTTTAAAATATACTTTAACTATAAACTTCATAATTTATACTTTGAACTCTAAAATACTTCATTCAAAAATTTTAAGTTGATACCTTAAACTTTAAAATACTCAGTTTTAAACATTAAAATTGATACCTTAAATTGAAAAATACTTAAATTATAAAATTTACACTTCGAACTTTAAAATTTATATTTTAATCTTTATTATTAATACCTTAAACTTTAAAATACCTAAATTATAAAGTTTTTAATTTGTATTTCAAACTTTAAAATTTATACTTTAAACTTCAAAATACTTAAATTTTAAACTTTTTAATTTCAACCTTAAACTTTAAAACACTTGAAATATAGAGTTTATATTTTATAACTTTAAACTTTAAATGTTATACTTCAAACTTAAAAATACTTAATTTTTGAACTTTACAATTCGTACCTCAAACTTTTAAATACTTGAATTGTAAATTTTTTCTGATTTTAAAATTTTTGTTTTAAAAACGTTTCATTAAAGGTGGAAAAAAATTTTAACACTTAGCGTGAGAACACTAACGCTTCAGGGACGCGCGTGATTTTCAGCCTTTCGGCGACTGCGGAGAAGATTTTCATCTCACATATTCAGGAGAGAGTTTTTCTTTTGGAAAAATATTTTTTTTCATTTTTTTTTTGGTACTCACCGTACATCTTGCCCTCGTCTGAGAGGATAATTTTGCGTCGACCGCATGGCGGATATATGGTGAGAGCTTCCTGGAAGCTCTGCTCGATATCCGGTGACCAAACTCCCTCCGCGTCCGCCGCCGACAGGTCCTTCTCATCCTGAAAATCCGTGGAAAAGCCGATTAAAAAAAAAGAAAGAAAACGAAATTCAATAAAATAAAAATAGGATTTATTCTTATTTTTTTTTAGAAAATTAATTTAAATTTATTTAGAACAAATAATAACATTAACATTTTTATGTATACTAAATATATAAAAAATTATCAATTTAATATTTTTTTCGTTTATTAGCTTCTTTCGAAATTCACGATTTAATTAATCGTTCAATCGTGAATTTTAAAAATTACCCGATCAATTAATAATTAAATAGTGAATTTCAGAATTTTCGGTTTAATCATATTAATTAAATCGATGAATTTCAAAATTCACAGTTCATTTAATAATTAAATAGTGATTTTAAAAATTCACGATTCAATTAATAATTAAATTGGGAATTTCGAAAGGATGAGCTTAACTAGGAAAATCGTGAATGTAATTTTCATGTTAAAATAATTAAAATATTTCTAAATACATATTTTTGTTTATTTATTTATTTATATTTATTTTCTCATTAATTATAAACTTATTGGTTATTCAAAATTTTACTATTTTCTTTAAAATAAAAATCTAACCGGCGCCGGGATTCGAACTCAAGACCTAAGGACTACGAGACTAACGTACTTACCACGACACTACGGACGCTCATACAATTCTATTACTATCTTATTTTTATAATTCTGGTAAAAATTATAATAAAAATAATTTTAGAAAAAAATGGTTAAAAAATCAAAAGACAAAATCATACAGCGCGAAACTTGGAAGTTAATTGAATTAACGAAGAAAAAAGAGAATTCCAATAAAAATGAATTGATGGAAAATGAGGGCAATCACGTCGATTTTCGATTCTCTTTGACTTTTTTCGCCACCTGGGAGATACGGAAATTTTTTTTTTTTTTTTTTTGAACGTTTATTATAATACTCTGGGTGTATACACATTTGACTTTTGCTCTCATCATTAACATTAAGTTCAACTATCGAGAAAAGGAGAAATTCGCTCAAATTCCACTTGTAGATATATAAACGTATATATACGTATGGAGAGAGAATATAGGAATCGAGCGCATGATTCTCGTTTCTAATACTACAAGGAGTCGAGAGAAATGGACGATTACACGGAACATTAGAGAACGGGAAGTACACACGATTCTCGAAAATCCAAGTCACGTTTCCGCCTCTTTCGATTCAAATATTCCTTCTCTGCCCCCACACCCTTCACAGAATGTGTGCGCGTTCTGTTACTATTTTCTACGCGAAAACGTTTATTTTTTTTTACATTTAGACCCATAAAAGTATTTATTAATTATTTATTAATCATTTATTAATTATTTATTAATCATTTATTAATTATTTATTAATTATTTATTAATTATTTATCATTACTAAACAATAAGTAAATAAAAAGTTAGTAAATAAAAAGTTAATAAATAAACAAGTAAATAATTAAGTAAATAAATAAAAAAGGTAATAAATAATTAAATAAAAAAAACAAATAATCAAGTAAGTAAATAAAGAAATAAGTAACTAAATAAATTAATAAGCAATTAAAAAGATAACTATATTATAAGACAATAATTAAGTAAAAAAATTTAGAAGTTAATAATTAAATATGTAAATAAATGAGAAAATGAATAAAATACATAAATAAATTAATAAAAATTAACAAACAATAAATATGAATTTTTTTAAATAAACAATTAAACGTGTAAATAAATTAATAAATAAGTAAATAAACAAAAATAGACAAGTAAAGAAAACAAATAGTAAACAAACAGTAAACAAATAGTAAACAAATAGTAAACAAATAGTAAACAAATAGTAAACAAATAGCAAAAAAATAGTAAACAAATAGTAAAGAAATAATAAACAAATAATAAAGTAAGTAAATAAATAATCAAGTAATTAAATAAATGAATAAGCGAATAAACAAATTAAAATAATTGAAATTAATTAAGTAAACCAATTGAAAAGTTAATAAATAAATGAATAAATAAATTAGAAAATAAATTTGTAAGTAAATGAGTTAATAAATAAGTAAATAAATGTGTACATACAAAAGTAAATAAATGTGTAAATAAAAAAGTAAATAAATAAATAAAAATAAACAAATAAATATAGTAATCAAATAGTAAACAAATAATAAACAAATAATAAACAAATAATAAAGTAAGTAAATAAATAATCAAGTAATTAAATAAATGAATAAGCGAATAAACAAATTAAAATAATTGAAATGAATTAAGTAAACAAATGAAAAAGTTAATAAATAAATGAGTAAATAAATTAGAAAATAAATGAGTAAATAAATAAGTAAATAAATGTGTACATACAAAAGTAAATAAATGTGTAAATAAAAAAGTCAATAAATAAAAAAAAATAAACAAATAAATATGTAAACAAATAAAAAAAAACATATGTAAAGAAATGAGTAAATTTATCAATAATTGTTGTAAATAAAAAATTTCCCACTCACATCACTGATCTCCCCGACGTCCAGGTTTTTCGTATCCGAGCCGGAGCCGTTGGCGTCGGGCGGCGGCCCGGAACTCGCAGGGGTCCACGGCGAGGAAATGGTGTCGGCTGCAGCCACCGCACTGCCTGCAATTTCAAAATAATAAATTTAAAAAAAAAAATTATTTATTGCTTTATTTAAAAAATAAAACAGAAAATATATTTCATTTATTTTTCTTATCAATTTAATTTCAAAAATATTTCTAAATTTAAAAATTCCCCGCTCTTCTGTGCGCAAGTTTTAATAAAACAAGAAATAAAAGGAAAAAATTGCAAAAAAAAACTGAAAGAGAAAAATATTTTTTAAATTAATATTTGTCTCTATTCAGGAAAATTGATTAAAATCAAAAGTTTTTCCGCTCAAAAAGGCGAATGAGAAAAATATTTTTTGTTCAAATAACTTCCATATGAAATTCGATAATTAAAAAGCAAAAAAAAAAAATATTTCGTAAAAACGAAGTAAATAAAAATATACGATTTTCATTATTCGAAATATTTTACCTTCGATGAAAAGTAAATAGAAAAAAGTGAATTTTTTCGAAAATAAACTGTACGCAGAAGATATAATTTTGCAACCTGTCAATGTGTTTTCCAAATTCCAAATTTCGAAGATTTTTAAAAATATTTTGAAATGAAATATTTAAACATTTTTTCTAATTCTTCTTTGAACGGAGATAAAGAAAAGCTAAAAGCCCCTATTCTCAAAAGTTGAAATTAAAAAAAATCTTTTAAAATAAAACAATAAAAATTTTCATAAAAACGAAGTAAATAATAATACACGTTAAATATTTTTTCCAATTCTTTTTCGAATGGAGATAAAAAATGAAGCTAAAAGCCCCTTTTCTCAAAAGTTTGAAATTAAGAAATTGTTTTAAATTAAAAAAATTAAATTAAAAAAAAAATTTTTTTTTTCACATACTTTTTTTTAACGAAAGGATATTAAAAGAAGTTGAAAGCTCCTACGAAACAAATCAGGCATCGAGATTATAACATATTTGTATTAGTGTCTATAAAGAAACGATTGGGAAAAGTTGGCTGTCGTCGCCGTGTGTGTGTATTGAAGTAAAGAAAAAACGAAGATAAGAATGAGGAAAAAAAGAGAAGGAAGAGAGAAAAGAAAAATTGTCGCTATGAAAAATGGAGCGGGTGTGTTGCGGTGAGCAACAAGTGGTCTCTGATATCGCGTATCAGTGCACTGAACACTGGTAGTGGGAGAAAAGCGGAGGCGGTTACTCCGCCTCCTGGGGGTGGAGTGTGCATCGAATGCTTTTCACCCTCACTTTCAGCCTCCCCTTTCCACCATTCCTCATCATCACATCATCCTCTCAAAAACAAAAAAAACAAAAAATAAAAAAAAATACCCAACCAATTGTATTGCACTTTACACTCAGCCTAATTTCATTCCAAATTTTTTTTTTTTTATTTTTATTCGAATAAAAAGAAACTGATCCCTTATTTTCCAAAGTGAAAATCAAATTCTCGATTTCCAAACAATCGAACTTAACCAGGGTGTCTACTATATTCATTCAACAAAATTCCCGGTTTTTCCCGGTTATGACTTAATTTTTTCCCGGTTTTCTTTTCTCATAAAATTTAAATTTAAATCTGATTTCGAACATAAATAAATAATAATTATAATTGAAAATTTGAAAAATAATTTTTTAAAAATAATCTTGCCTGTTTATAATTATAATTGAAAATTTTCTTTTTCAAGTTTATTACAATTCTATTGATAATAATTGAATTTCTGCAAAGAATTTACAAAAATAATTGAAATCCTTCTAAAGAATGATAATATTATTTATGAAAATAATTTAATTCCTGTGAAGAATTTTATTACTATTAAAAAAAAGCAGTGATAATTAATTATTTACTTATTAAGTAATAAACATTAAATTTGCTTAAGAAATGATAAATATCATTTATTTGAACATTCAGAAATTTGAAATTATAAAAATTTAAGAGAAGTTCAATAATTATAACTATTAAATAATAATAGAATAATATAATTTTTCGAAAAATTTAAATTAAAATTCTTTCAAAGAATTAAATTATCTAAAAATAAATTGTAAAGAAATTTCAATTATTTCAAAAATTTTCAATTATTTGTTTAGAAAAATTAAATTATCTTGCAACAATGGAATTGAAAAATGTCAACAATTTTATTTTTCAGAATTAAAAAAAAAAATTTGCGAGAATTCAATTTTAATAAAAAAATTTGAAGTTCATATATTTTTTTTTTAAATTAACTAATAAAAATTTTAATTATTAATCTTTGCATTAAGAAACATGAATTCATTAAAATGTGACTATAAAATCAAGTTATTAATTAATTATTAAATTAAAATACTTTGAAAATTTTATTTGTTAAAAAGTTTCTAACGAAATTCTTTAAGAAATTCAATTACATATTTTCAGTCGAATTTCACAATATTTCTATTAACACCATAATTTTTTAAAATTTATTTACATAATCTGTTTGAATTAGTGCTTGATTTTTACTATCAAATTAATTTTTTTTAACTAATTCAAAGTTAGAGAAGAGTATAAATATCTATAAAAATTGAAATAAAAAGTAATTTTTTTAAAAACAAGTTAAAATAATAAAACTTTTTTAATTTTGGTGAAAAAATTCCCGGATTTGTATAAAAATCCCGATTCATTCCCGGTTTTCCCGGTTAGTAGACACCCTGTTAACATTTTATTAAAATAAAAATTTTATTTTATAAAAGATTTAAATATTTTTTTATCAATTAAATATTTAAAGAGAATTAACTTTTTGTTTCAATTATTTTTCTTTTAATTTGGAATTTTAATGTTTAATTTACTTTCTAATTTAATTTTGATTTAATAATTTAATTAATTTAATTTCAATTTGGAAAAGTTAAGACAGTTGAATTTTATTTTAAAATGAAACAAACTCCGAACCAATTTTGTAAATTCTAGGTTTGAATATTTAATATTACTTAGGAGTTACAAAACAATTTGTTATAATTATTTTCTTTTCAAATAAAAACCAACTGTCTCAACTTTAAACTTTTCTAAATTGAAAGATATTTAATATTAATTACGTGTAAAAATAAAAAAATTTTAAATTGTTTTTTATTTTAAAATAAAAAAACCAACTGTCTCAACTTTTCCAAATTGAAATAACAAGGAAAATGTTTCAAAACAAATAGTAAACGAATAATAAAAGTAAATCCTCTCTTTGCATTTAATTCAAAAAGAAAAATACTAAAATAATTGATTAAATTTCGAAAAAACCAGAAAAAATCGAAATACAATAATAAAAGAGAATAAGAATAAAATAAATAAAAGTGATAATAACACTTATCAACTTTGAAACAGTTAAAGAAAAAAAATATATAAACAAGTTCAAAGAAGTACTATATTTTCGAACTAGAAATAAATTTCGCAATTTTTTTTTCTTCAAAAAGAACAAGAACACTTGGAATTCGAATAATTAGTGTACGAATAATTTATGGAAAATTAATGTGAAACTTGCGGTGATAGAGTTGTTGGGCGTTAAAAGAAGTGCGCGCAATTTATGGAGAAGCATGTCTCCTTCTCTCTCTCTCTCTCTCTTTCTCGAAAGTTGGGGTGAATAAATTTAACTGTTTTGCGCGTTTGTAGATTAAGAGAAAAGTAAAAGAGGTGATTCTCGGATGACAGTGATATAAAGTTGTGTTTTAGTGGGCACGATAAGCGAGAATAATTAATTTCCAAGTAAATATAAAGTGCATATGACGGCGCGCGTGACCAACTAGTTTTTAAACGCACAACGACAACAAAATTCGCGTCAAAGTAAAATTTTCAAAAAAAAATCGTGTTTCAAATAAAAAATTATATTTCAAATAACATTGAATATTAATTTTATAAAGCAGACAAGCATAAGATAATAAAATATATATTTGAAATTAGATCATTATTATTCTATTTCATTTTTAATACTTTTAATTCTTAATTTTGTAAAGTTAAGAAAATTTCTAAACTTTAAAAAAGTTAAGAAAATCTCTAAACTTTAAAAAAGTTATGAAAAAAATTGAAAAATTAAAACAACAAAAATTCAAATAATTAGGTGATTAAAAATTGTGTAGTTACTTTTAGTAAATTTGAAACTCTCTTTCTTTCAAAAATTCAAATTTTTAATTGAATTTAAGTGCAATATACTTAAATGTTTTTTTTTTAATTTTCCAAACACTTTATTAAAAATAAATTTTTTTGAATTAGGGCAAAAATTGGACTTTAGTTTCGTGTAGATAGTGGGGATTCTTCTAGCAATGCACGATTCAAAAAATCAAATTTGTAATAGAATTCAAGTGCAATACTTAAACGTTTCTTTTTTAAAATTTTCCAAACACTTTATTAAAATAAATTTTCCTGAATTGGGGCAAAAATTGGTCTTTAGCTTCGCACAGAGTGGGGAATATTTCAACGATGCTTGAAGTAGTCAACAATCAAAAGAATCAGTGCGCAAGCGCCGCGAGGAGTGGGGGCAATGAGAGCGAGTGAGACGTCGCGGTACTTCTCTCTCACACTCATTGCCCCCACTACTCCTCGCGCTTGCGCACAACTTCTTTCTTTTTAAACATTTAACTATAACCTAACACTCTTACCAACCACCACTACATAAAAAGTATTATTAACAATATTAAAATCCATACACACTTGTCCCCACTTTTAACTAAAATAAAAAAAATACTTTCTGTAATCTTTTGTAAATTTGAACTGATTTTCGAAGTAAATTGTCGACGTGTTTCACTCATTTTTTTGAGAGAGGGTTGGGTGGGCAAGTTTAGATCTAAACACACACTATATATATATACCGTGACGAAATTCCTTCTCCCAAAGATCCTGGCGGACATTCTCCTCGCTTTTGGAAAATCGATACATGGCTAGGTCTTCGGAAGGTGAATGTGTGTGACGTCATGAATAACGAAGTCGAGGACGTTGCTCACGTATATAACATACCCTCTTGGAGAGATAGCAGAAGCGGCAGCAGCATCAGCCCAGCAGCCATGGTGTATGTGTGCCCATGGTTAGACGTCCTTGCGGTCTTGCCCAGCATTCCGAAACGCCCCTTTCCACCCTATCACTGCTCGGCCCCCCCCCGACCATTCCATATCCTTCATCCGCACATTTCCAACTTCCCCTCCTCACTTCTCAACCCCCATATAATGTTGTGTCCCTCTTCTCTCTTTCTTCCTCTCTGTCTGATTCTCTCCTCTCTCTCTCTTTCCCAAATCCTCGGCTCCTGGTACCATTTGGGAACCCCCCCCCCTCTCTCTCTCTTTAGTGTAGTGACCACAAGCGACTGCAACCATGCGTCATCCGCCATGATCTGTGCTTCCTGCTGCTGTTCTCTATGTAGAGAGAGAGAGAGAGAGAGAGGAGAACAAGAGCATTGCAAGCAACATGCATGCATAGTCACGTATGTGCCCCGAGAGCAGGCCACACGTGCGAGTACCAAATCATCAAGGATCACTCGTCACTCACCCCCCTCCCTCCTTCCCTGATTTCAACAAAAGCGGTAAACAATTTTATGTCCAGGGTAAATGAGGCCACGTCGTCCACAAAACATCGTCTCCATTAAGCTCATCCACACTCGTTCTCAATTACTTATTGAATTACAAAAACCCAATGGTAAACAAGATACTTTTTATTTCCACATACACAGATCATCATAATATTTGAGGAGTAATTTTATTACACTACGTATAGAACCCCAAAACCGATTAGGGGGATTATTTTCCACCCCTAATGCTTCTTCATTAAATCGAAACATATGGAATATTACAAAATGAGGGAAATGTTACTAAATCTGGTAATATTTGATTATTTTTTTCTCTTGGTAGAAGTAAATTTTTGTTTTCGTAGAAGGAAATTTACTTTTAGTAAAAGTGAATATTCATTATTACTAGAAGTCAATTTTCTTTCAGTAAAAATAAAGTTTCTTTGAGTAAAAGTAAATTTTCTTTTATAAAATAAATATTTATGGTATTCGGACCGAATAGGAGATTCACAGACAGAAAGAAGGGATTAGAGCGCAAGCGCCGAAAAGAGTGGGGGCAATGGGAGCGAGAGAGAAAGACGGGAACTTCTCTCTCGCTCTCATTGCCCCCACTTCTTTCGGCGCTTGCGCAGTAATTCTTCCCTCCGGTCACTTGCCTCGCGCAGCGATAAAATCACACCGACTTATTAAGTGCGTGACAACATTAAACCACTAAACTATAAAAAAATATATTTTAATAAAGTCTTTGGAAAATAAATATCTAAAAGCATTTAAAAAACGTTTAAAATGTATATTTTAATAAAGTGTTTGGAAAATAAATATCTACAAAACCGTTAAAAAAGTTTAGTTTAATAAAGTGTTTGGAAAATAAATATCTACAAAAACCGTTAAAAAAGTTTAGTTTAATAAAGTGTTTGGAAAATAAATATCCACAAAAACGTTAAAAAAATAAATTTTAATAAAGTGTTTGGAAAATAAATATCTATAAGAATTAAAAAAATGTTTAAAAAGTATATTTTAATAAAGTTTTTGGAAAATAAATATCTACAAAAACGTTAAAAAAATGGATTTTAATAAAGTGTTTGGAAAATAAATATCTACAAAACCGTTAAAAAATGGATTTTAATAAAGTGTTTGGAAAATAAATATCTACCAAAACTGTTAAAAAAGTTTAGTTTAATAAAGTGTTTGGAAAATAAATATCTACAAAAACCTTTAAAAAATCAATTTTAATAAAGTGTTTGGAAAATAAATATCTATAAGAATTAAAAAAATGTTTAAAAAGTATATTTTAATAAAGTTTTTGGAAAATAAATATCTACAAAAACGTTAAAAAATTGGATTTTAATAAAGTGTTTGGAAAATAAATATCTACAAAACCGTTAAAAAAGTTTAGTTTAATAAAGTGTTTGGAAAATAAATATCTACAAAAACCTTTAAAAAATCAATTTTAATAAAGTGTTTGGAAAATAAATATCTATAAGAATTAAAAAAATGTTTAAAAAGTATATTTTAATAAAGTTTTTGGAAAATAAATATCTACAAAAACGTTAAAAAATTGGATTTTAATAAAGTGTTTGGAAAATAAATATCTACAAAACCGTTAAAAAAGTTTAGTTTAATAAAGTGTTTGGAAAATAAATATTTGCAAAAACGTTTAAAAAAATAGATTTTAATAAAGTGTTGGGAAAATAAATATCTACAAAAACGTTAAAAAATGGATTTTAATAAAGTGTTTGGAAAATAAATATCTACCAAAACTGTTAAAAAAGTTTAGTTTAATGAAGTGTTTGGAAAATAAATATCTACAAAAACGTTAAAAAAATCAATTTTAATAAAGTGTTTGGAAAATAAATATCTATAAGAATTAAAAAAATGTTTAAAGAGTATATTTTAATAAAGTTTTTGGAAAATAAATATCTACAAAAACGTTAAAAAAATGGATTTTAATAAAGTGTTTGGAAAATAAATATCTACAAAACTGTTAAAAAAGTTTAGTTTAATAAAGTGTTTGGAAAATAAATATCTACCAAAAGGTTAAAAAAACGTTTAAAAAAGTATATTTCAATGAAGCGTTTGGGAAATAAATAACCACAAAACCGTCATTAAAGAAAAATCAGAAAAGCACCACAACTAGAAAAGTAAACTATACAATAAAAAAATCCCAAGAAATCAGAACCATACAATTTTCATCAATATACACCAATTGCAAAATAAAATGTGGTTTCTGATTTATTTTCCCTCCCCATTTCTTTTTGATGCAATTTGCAGTCCAGTGGTAATATTATATATATATATATATATACACATACATGTCTAACAAAATCGAAACGACCACTTTGCCAAATGACAAACCAGATTAAACCGTATACTGTTCACTATCCCACATCAAAGCATTTATGGTTTCGGAGAATTGAGTTTACCCAGCTGCTGGTTTAGCGAAAGATTTGCGTGCAGATTATGCGTATTAATCCACCATGTCGCCTCCCAACCGCAAACTAATCGATTCTGCATTTGTTACCTTATATATATATATATACATGTATGTACGTCTATATCGTTGAGCGAATATGTATAGCAGAGTGCAGATAGAATAGTTGTATACAAATTTCCATTAAAACGTTTGCCATTTATTTTAACCTCTTATCACGAGACAGCGATCGTAAATTTCTTATCAAAAACAACCCTACGGTCAACAATATAACGACGACGTTGACGACAACGACAATCATATATACATAGGTGAAATGGTGTATATAGTAACTAATTTTCATGCCTGTGGAAATTAACACCTCTCTGTTCTTTACCTGCTCAATTAAATAGTTTAACGTGTTCATTATCTTACTATAAAAAAAAGCGTGAAAAAGAATTTTTAAAATAGCAACTAATTCTTCGCTTTACTTCTTTTGCACGATATTTTTTTAAAACCCTACACTAAAAACAAAAGGTACTATAATTTAGTAAAAATTTTAAATACTAATAAATTGTTTTTTCCTCTATATTTTAACTACTCAACTGCCAAAGATTTTAGTTGGCAAAATATTTGCCATAGCAAAGTTAAGGGATTAATACCAAAATTAGCTCAAAAGATGTGGCTGAAGTCCACAACGTTTTTAAAAACGAAAACAAAAAAATAATGATACGGTATTTTTATTTTTGATTCTCAATCATGTTCTTTTTTTACTAATTGAGGCTCCGAATCTTAAAAGGGCACATACACCATTTAAAATCAATGCTGCATGTGCCCTTTTAAGATCCGGAGCCTCAATTACCTTAGTAGTGACAATTAATTTCTTAAAAATTAAAGCACATGAAAATTAGAGATGAATTTAATTTTTAGAAAATTCTTTTTCGATTTTTCGTTTTTAAAAACGTTTTGGACTTCAGCTTCATCTCAAAAGAACCTCTTCTTTACAAAACTTTGGAGCCTCAAAATCTCCCAACTAATTTTTAGAACCCAAATTCTACTGTCCGAAAATATTCATCAAAAGAACAATAATAGCAAACAACAAAAATAGTCTTACAATAATATCAAAATGAATTGTTAATTACAGTATTTTTCCAGTGTATTATCAATTGCCACACACTTGGCAATGTTAAACAATTAAAAAGCAGATTTTCCCTTTAATTTCGGTTGTCGTCGTCGTCGTCGTCGACGTTGTCGCTTCCCGTGGGGAATGAGAAGAGGAAAGGGGAGGGATGGAGATGAATATAGTGGTGGACGGTCACGGTGCTACAGTATATAACAAGGGTGGAACATGTGGAGTGGGGAGGGGAGGTGAGGGGGAAGTAAACCATCTATTCGACCCAGGGGTGCAGTAACGGCTCTGTAGTACATACTAGGTAAGCTGTAAATTTGGCATATAACGATTTGGGGGAATGTCGCTCTCGCTTCCGAGATCTCCCGGTAGGCCATGGGCTGCGGGCTCTATTATTGGGGCTCAACGGATGTCTATCCCCCCTCCTTTTTGCCTATAGCCCCCAACCCCTACTCTTCTTTTAAGTCCTCTCTCTCTTTTTTTTTTTTTTTTACTTTCTCGCCTTGTGAATTGTTCCTATATTTCTCTTCTCTTAACACTTTTTTTTCTTACTCTCTTTCCCTTTTTTTTTACTTCTCTTTAACCTTTTTATTTCTTTTCACTTTTTTTTATTTCCTTAAACCTTTTTACTCACTCCTTCTCTCTTTTTTCTTCTCTTTATCCGTTTTTATTCTTTCCTTCACCATCTTTCCTCATTCATTCTCTCTTTTTTTCTTTTGTTTTCCCTCTTTCCTCATTCCTTCTCACTTTTTTTGTTTCCTTCACCCTTTTTACTCACTCCTTCCCTCTTTTTTTCTTCTTTTTACCCTCTTTCCTCATTCTTCCACTATTTTTTTTTCTCCTTACCCTCTTTCCTCATTCTTTCACTCTTTTTTTCTTCCCCTTACCTTCTTCCTTCACTCCTTCTCTCTCTTTTCTTCTCTTTACCCTCTTTCCTCATTCCTTCTCTCTTTTTTCTTCTCTTTACCCTCCTTCCTCATTCCTTCCCTATATATTTATTCTCTACTCTTTACCCTCTTCCCTTATTTTCTTTCTCTTTTCTTTACTCCATTGAAAGAAAGAGATAGGAGCCAAAAAAGAGAGATGGAAGCAAATAGGGGAAGTGAGGAAGAGGTAAGACGCAAACCAAAGAGAGAATAATGGAGAGTAAAAAGGTAGAGAAGGGAAGGGAGATGAAGAAAGAAAAACAATTAAAAAGGGGGAAAGGTGGAAGAACAGAATTGAGATAAAAAATGGGAAAAGAGGAAGAGAAATAAGAAGACAAAGAGAAAGAGTAGTGAAATAGGAAGTAAAAGAAAAAAATATGAAGTTCAAGAAGAGGCAAAGAAGAGAAAAGAGAGAGAAAAAGGAGAGACCAGACGGAGGGGGAAGCCTGGCTATTCTCCGAGAGGATGGGGTGGCTTGTAGGAGAAGCATTCATACTAGGGACCAGAGGATGGCTTCGGTGGAATGCGTCCCGTTTAATATCGCGGAACATTATATATCGTCCCTCTTGTCCCTACCCTTCTCTCTCTCTCTCTCTCTCTCTCTCTCACTCATCCCACTCAACCCCGTTTGATCTCATACTACCCTGATTCCTCATTCCACACACTGTTCGCCTCCATATACCCCCATCCCTCCCTCTTCTCATGCCACACATGCAGAAACGATTTATATACACACATACGTTGCAACCATGCCAGTGTTAAAAACTTAGTCTAGCGCCAAGAAAGTGAGTGGAAAAAAAGAAGGAGAGAAAATAAGAGTCGAATAATCATAGTACACACGAAAACAAGTATATGGTAAATTTTACTATACTTTAAAAAGTGTGATATTTAAACCCCTTACCAAGGGGGGGGGGGCGTTATAGTTCATTAACTGCAACGCCCTCTTAAGGGGCCGTTAAAAAAATACGTTACGATTTTTTAGTAGAAATTCATTAACGAATAAAAAAAAATAATCGTCGCATAAAGTGCGTACAGATGATGAATTTCTACTATCAGCAGTATAGTAAAAGTTACTTTACTCCCTCTTTTCCTGCAAAAAAAAAATCTCTATTAAAAAATGTACACATATTTACATTTTTGTAATTAAAAATACTTGTACTTCAACCACAAAGTATTCTCTAAAACGGGAAAAATATTTCCAACAAAATATTAAACCTCCTCCTCTTCCTTTCCCCCCCTAAAAGTCATTAAAAATGAGTAAATATAATTAAACGAAATAAGGTATTTTATAAATATTAATAATCGTTTGTATAAAAAATTTAAAAAAAGAGACGAAGACTGCTACTTCCCCAAAAGAGAGAGAGAGAGAGAAGGGAGTAAAAAAAAATTTAAAGGTAATAAAATTTGAAAGTTTAATTAATAGCAAATTAAATATAGTTTAGGTGGTAGTTTGAGGATAGTCGACATTTGCACTTTGATCTTTATGCTTCTCTTTCTCTCTAACATTCTCTTTCTCAGGAAGGTAATATCGCTGAGTCGCTTCGAGCCGTTAAAGAAAACGAGTCACGGGAAAGTGAGCACAACGACGACGACGATGATGATGATGACGAGGTGCGGCGCCAAAGATGTTGGTGGTGGTGGTGTTTCTCTCGCGAAGTCGACTAATTAAAATTAACCCCATTTTCTCGCACACGGTATTTCGGGGTGAAATTAATAATAGGAGAAGAAGAAGAAGAAGAAGCGAGTTAGTTAAATGTAAAAAAAATATATGTGAGTGTATTGTCTTTTTTTGTGCTATAGTTTAACACGATTCTGCGGTGAATAGTAAAAATTTATGTCTAAGGGAATTACTAATACTACATTTTACCTAAAATACATTTTACCTAAACTACAATTGAACTATTAATCAATTGAAATAAACAAAAGTTGCCCTAAATACAGTTTGACTTGAACAATTATTGTATTCATTGCTATTGACCTAAACTACAATTATTTTTGTCGCTGTTTGACATAAAGAACAATTTATTTAATTAAAATTTGACCTAAACTACAATTGACATGCTTAATACTTGGTCTTAATTTTAATGGTCATAATTACAGTTAGACCTAAACTACAATTGATTTCAATAAAAATTTGACCTGAACTACAATTGACTCAATTAAAATTTGACCTGAACTACAATTAGCCAAAATAAAATTTGACCGGAACTACAATTGGCATGCTTAATACTTGGTCTTAATTTTAATGGCCATAATTACAGTTAGACCTAAACTACAATTGATTTCAATGAAATTTAACCTGAACTACAATTGACTCAATTAAAATTTGACCTGAACTACAATTGACATACTTAATACTTGGTATGAATTTTAATTGTCATAATTACAGTTTGGCCCAAACTACAATTGATTTCAATAAAATTTGACCTAAACTACAATTAGCAAAAATAAAATTTGACCTGAATTACAATTCATCTGCTTAATACTTGATCTGAATTTTAATTGTTGTAATATGTATTTGCAGTTCAACTCTAACTACATTTGATTTTAATGAAATTTGACCTGAACTACAAATAACTCAGTTAAAATTTGACCTGAACTACAATTAGCCAAAATAAAATTTGACCTAAACTACAATTGGCATGCTTAATACTTGGTCTTAATTTTAATGGTCATAATTACAGTTAGACCTAAACTAAAATTGATTTCAATGAAATTTGACCTGAACTACAATTGACTCAATTAAAATTTGACCTGAACTACAATTGACATACTTAATACTTGGTATGAATTTTAATTGTCATAATTACAGTTTGGCCCAAACTACAATTGATTTCAATAAAATTTGACCTAAACTACAATTAGCCAAAATAAAATTTGACCTGAATTACAATTCATCTGCTTAATACTTGATCTGAATTTTAATTGTTGTAATATGTATTTGCAGTTCAACTCTAACTACATTTGATTTCAATGAAATTTGACCTGAACTACAATTGACTCAATTAAAATCTGACCTAAACTACAATTATTTTTGTTACTTTTTGACATAAACAACAATTAATTCAATTAACATTTGACCTGAATCACAATTCATCTGCTTAATACTTGATCTGAATTTTAATTGTCGTAATTGCAGTTCAACTCTTAACTCCAATTGATTTAATTGAAATTTGACCCAAACTACAATTGACTCAATTAAAATTTGACCTGAACTACAATTAGCCAAAATAAAATTTGACCTGAACTACAATCAGATGAATTAAAATTTGACCTGAACTACAATTGACATGATTATTACTTGAGCGAAATGACAATAAACTGACCTAATTAATAATTTATACCTGAACTACAATTTATCCTAAAATTAAAACTAATAACTAAATCATTGAAGACAAAAAACCAAAATTAGTTGAAAACTACCCAAATTTGAAAATTCTAAACACTTTGAAAACTAGTTTAATATGCGAAAACTGCAATTAGTTGATATCGGAAGCTAGAAAAATTTTTATTTTTGATCAAAACTACTTTTAAAAAATTTCAAAAATCGATTTAGTAATTAGTCACGACGAGAGGGGAGGGGGAGAAAAACAATCAAGAATCACGACAATTATATTCTTCGACAAGGGGATGTGGAGCCATTTCCGCCAGCTTCATGTCACTATATAATGACTCGCGGCTTTTGCTGCTGTCAGGGGTCAATCAGTTGTGAGAGAGGAAGAAAGAAGAAGAAGAAGAAGAAGAAGAAGAAGAAGAAAAAGAAAATGATGATGAAGACGGCATATCCGATTAAAAGTAATTGAGATGGGAAACTCGTGTCCTTCAGTCTTACCAACAGCCAGTAATTTAAACGACATGAATAATTTCGCGTCAATTATTTCTGAAACGAATTAAGAAATAATCCCCCTTCCTCTCATCAATTTCACTTAAATTGCAATAAGTGTTTTTGTATATTTATTCTTTTCATCAATATATTAAATACATTAACTTTATAATCATATAGAAAAAAAACACTATTCGTAAATCGTTTTCGTTGAGGTTATGTTTTATTTAAATTAAAAAAAAATCACTGTTTGTAAATTGTAATTTTTTCATGTTATGTTTGATCTAAATTTGAAAGAAACTTAGTTCGTAAATTTTAATTTTTAGTTGGTTAGATTTGATTCAAATTTGAAAGAAACTTAGTTCGTTAGGTTACTAGGTTTGATTCAAATTTGATTAAATCATAGTTCGTTAGGTTAGGTTTGATTGAAATTTGAAAAAATCAGTTTGTAAATCCTAATATTTTGAGGTTATGTTTTATATGAATTTTAAAAAGTCACAGATAGTAAATCTTAACATTTTCAGGTTAGGTTTGTTTCAAATTTGATTAAATCACAGTTCCTAAAGTTAGGTTTGATTTAAATTAAACAAAACAGTTTATAAAACTTAATATTTTGAGGTTACGTTTGATTTAAATTTTTAAAAAGTCACGGTTCGTAAATCTTAATATTTTGAGGTTAAGTTTGATTCAAATTTGATTAAATCCGTTTGTAAATCTTAACATTTTGGTGTTAGTATTAATTTAAATTCCAAAAATTCGTGAATCTTAAAATTTTTAGGTTAGGTTTGTTCAAAATAAATCACAGTTCGTAAATCTTAATATTTTGAGGTTACGTTTTTCAAGCAAATCGACATTTATACGGCAATACAGACATAATAAAAGCGAATGAGAAGAAGAAGAGAGAGAGAGAGATAAAATAAAAAAAGAAAGAGAGTGATGAGAGTAAGAGGGGGGGGGGATGGAGAAAAAGCCAAAGCTCATTAAGGTCACCGAGTGCGATTCTCGTATTTAATATTCCTTTTCAGACTCTGCTTTAATTATACCAACCTACTGCTTCCCAATAGCTCTGTTGGTGCATCCAAAATGTAAATTCAGTGCCCCCTTCACGTAAAACATCTTCAATTAGCGAGCTATCATACACTGGCGATGATTAATATTAGCGTGTATTGTACATATATACATACAAACAAAAAAAAAACTCGACATAATCCCGCTCTTTTCACATCCTTTTGCGTCGAGGTTTTAAATAAAAAATAAAAAAATACTATATACACAAAAAAAAATACAAACCTTCGCTTCTTTAAAACGCTCTCCTTTCTTTTCAAGAAAAAAAAAAGTATTTAATGAATCCGGAATAAATGGCTTCCTACTATAAATGACTTTTCGTCAAATATGAGCGCTCGCGCGCGCTTTCTCGTTTCGGAAAAAGTAAAAGCGTGGCCTTTCAGAGAAAACACTTGCTTTTGTGTGTGTGTGTTTTTCTTTTTTTTATACTCTAACCCCCATCTCGTATAGTCGCACGGTGGTAGTTGCTGTTAATTGCCGTAGAGAGGACGATTCAAAAGAAGAACTCTTCTTTTTTTCTCTATTTTGTATTCATTTCATTGATTTAAGTTTCAAATGTTAATTGACGGTGAATATTGTTGATATTAAATGGAGGATAATGTGTATAATAAGCAACGCTTCTTTTTTTTAGGAAAAAAAAACAGAAAATTAATTTGACGACTTAATTCTTTCATAAACTAAATTACATTTGAAACTTTAATTTAAAAAAATATTAAATTACCAGTGGGGCTTTTCTAACTTTTCTTTTTAACGTTTTTGCAAAAACGTTAAAAAAAACAAAAATATATTTTAATAAAGTGTTTGGAAAATATATTTTTGTTTTTTTATAATTTAGTGGTTTAATGTTGTCACGCACTTAATAAGTCGGTACGATTTTATCGCTGCGCGAGGCAAGTGACCGGAGTAAAGAATTACTGCGCACGCGCCGCGAGGAGTGGGGACAATGAGTGCGAGAGAGAAGAACCGCAACTTCTCACTCGCTCTCATTGCCCCCACTCCTTTTGGCGCTTGCGCTCCGTCCTCCTTTGTGTCCCGATTTCCTACTCTCTACTAAAATACTTGCCGAAAAATTTCTTTTTTTTTTTTTTTTTGACAGAAAAAGGCAATTCAATTATTTTTTCCGAATCTAAAATGAAAAAAAAATTATTCAAAAAACAAAAACGAATTTAAATGGTTAAGAAGTGAAAAATAATTATTTTCTATTCTCCTTTTCTTCCATGTGGAAAAGAGGAAAAAGTTGCCTTTTTTCAAAATGTATAATTTAATGAAAAAAAAAAAATGTTAAACTCTGAATAGTTTCTTGTTTTCTTCAATAGGTCGTTACTTATACATGAAAAGTAAATGTAATAATAAAAAAAAAATTCCTCGTGAAAGGCGTAAAATTTTACACTGAATAGGACAAAAGTTTCTCTTACTCTTTTTTTTTTTTAAATTTTTTTATATTGTCGAAAGAAAAGAAGATCTCGCGTTTAGCGAAGCACATGATCGGAGTTTTGAGTGATCCAACCTTTTCAATTTCAGGAAAAGGACTCAACGCATAAAGTAAAAAAAAAAAATTGTCACTGAATGAGAATTTTCATGCGGAAGAAGGGAAAAAAGAAAAGAAGGAAGGGTTAATTTTACGAGGTTGAACACATACAGGGCATGCATTCACGCTCTATTCAATTAATCTGTCTCTCTCTCTCTTTTTATTTCACTATTTTTAAATTTTTTTTGCCTCGCGTCATTCTGAACATCCTCGCTAACATATATAGTGCGTATACATAATACCGGCGAGTCAATTTTTATTTTTCCGCTCTTCGACCACTTGAGAGAGAAAAAAAAGAGAGAAAGAGAGGGAATTTCCGTTAAGGCAAAATAAGTGCTGAACGGGGGGAGAGAAAAGTGGAAAGAAACGATGAGAGTGGATAAATAAAGCATTGCTTCGAAATGGAGTTTGAAATTGTAATTATCTATCATCTCTCTTTCTCGAGTGCTCCTGCTGGCACGCGTCGACTCTCCGGGAGCCATTAAAAGCTCACTTTCAACTTCCGGTGACATTTATATATATATATATAAGCTCGCACCGGAATCGTTATTCATATTTTCTATATTTATATATTCGACGGAAAAATTAATTTTCGAAAGAAAAACCACTCGCAACAGTTTCGAAAGCAGTTAAAAAAAATCAAACTTACGAAAAGTGGAACAAAAAAGGTCATTTTTGGCTAAAAGGGAAATTATAGTCAAAATAAAACTTAACCCACAAGAAAAAATAGCAAAAAAAAAATGTTAATTTAAAGTCCAAAAAGGAATGTGGGGGAAAAAAATTAAAGATTCAGGCCAAGAAAAATTTAACTAATAATTAACATATGAAGAAAAGAAAAAGAAGAGAATAATTTTTTTTTTTTTGAAAATGCAGTTATATTTCGTATACGACTCATTTAGTACTTCTCCCCCTCCCCTCCTGTTTCTTCACCATTCTCGACACACAAGAGAGGAGCATTCAATTATTTGACTTTACTTCAGCCTCGACGCATTAGCATTCACTTGAATAATTCATGGTTGAACGGTTAATCCGGCAGTATGTAAATTAATCCCTTTAATTGCAAGCGACAAAACGTTCTAAAGCTGTTATACCAAAACCTTACTTTACAGTCATTTACCTATAAACTGATAAGACAATTCTTCTAATCGCAGTGTGTAATACATTTTTTTTGCTCTGACTCAAGATTCTCACTATAATCTTTAAATTTCCTTCGTTTCAAATTCAAAATTTTACTAATTAGCAAAAATTACTATTTAAATACTATTACTATTTACTAATTAGTATAACAATTACTACTTAAATACAATTAATATTCAGTAAAATAAGTAAAAATTACTATTAATATTTAGTAAAATTGGTGACAATTAACATTTAAATACAATTAATATTTCGTAAAATTTGTAAAAATTACTTCTTAATTATTATTAATATTTAGTAAAATTAGTAAAAATTACCATTAAATTACTATTAATATTTAGTAAAATTAATAACAATTTCCACATAATTACTATAAATATTCAGTAAAATTTGTAAAAATTACGATTTAATTACTATTAATATTTAGTAAAAACTATTAGTAATATTTAGTAAAATTAGTTGCAATTACCATTGAACTACTATTAATATTTAGTAAAATTAATAACAATTTCCACTTAATTACTATAAACATTTAGTAAAATTTGTAAAAATTACTATTTAATTATTATTAATATTTAGTAAAAATTATTAGTAATTTTAAGTAAAATTTGTAAAAATTACCATTTAATTACTATTAATATTTAGTAAAATTAATAATAATTTCCACCTAATTACTATAAATATTTAGTAAAATTTGTAAAAATTACTATTTAATTATTATTAATATTTAGTAAAAATTATTAGTAATATTTAGTAAAATTTGTAAAAATTACCATTTAATTACTATTAATATTTAGTAAAATTAATAACAATTTCCACTTAATTACTATAAATATTTAGTAAAATTGGTACAAATTCAGGGTGTCTACTATTTTCATTCAACAAAATTCCCGGTTTTTCCCAGTTATGGTTATGTACTATTTACAAAAACAATTAAAATCCTTCCAAAGAATGATATTATTTATGAAAATAATTCAGATCCTGTGAAGGATTTTATTACAATGTAAAAAAAGCAGTGATAATTAATTATTTACTTATTAAGTAATAAACATTAAATTTGCTTAAGAAATGATAAATATCATTTATTTGAACATTCAGAAATTTGAAATTATAAAAATTTAAGAGAAGTTCAATAATTATAACTATTAAATAATAATAGAATAATATAATTTTTCGAAAAATTTAAATTAAAATTCTTTCAAAGAATTAAATTATCTAAAAATAAATTGTAAAGAAATTTCAATTATTTCAAAAATTTTCAATTATTTGTTTAGAAAAATTAAATTATCTTGCAACAATGGAATTGAAAAATGTCAACAATTTTATTTTTCAGAATTAAAAAAAAAAATTTGCGAGAATTCAATTTTAATAAAAAAATTTGAAGTTCATATATTTTTTTTTTAAATTAACTAATAAAAATTTTAATTATTAATCTTCGCACTAAGAAACATGAATTCATTAAAATGTGACTATAAAATCCAATTATTAATTAATTATTAAATTAAAATACTTTGAAAATTTTATTTGTTAAAAAGTTTCTAAAGAAATTCTTTAAGAAATTCAATTACATATTTTTAGTCGAATTTCACAATATTTCTATTAACACCATAATTTTTTAAAATTTATTTACATAATCTGTTTGAATTAGTGCTTGATTTTTACTATCAAATTAATTTTTTTTAACTAATTCAAAGTTAGAGAAGAGTATAAATATATATAAAAATTGATATAAAAAGTAATTTTTTTAAAAACAAGTTAAAATAATAAAACTTTTTTAATTTTGGTGAAAAAATTCCCGAATTTGTATAAAAATCCCGGTTAATTCCCGGTTAAATAAATTCCCGGTTAAATAAATTCCCGGTTATTTCCCGGTTTTCCCAGATTTCCCGGTTAGTAGACACCCTGAAATTAATATTTAATTGCTCTTAATATTTAGTAAAAATTATTAGTAATTAGTAATATTTAGTAAAATCAAAATTTTCACATCCCCTGTAAAAACAAAAATACTAAAGATTGCCCTAAAGTTAAAAATTCCCCATATATAAATACATTATTAAAAAAAAAATAATACAAAAATAAGAGAAATTTACTATGCGGAAAACGTGTTTTTCCCACGAAACAAACATTGGTGTTTGGCGAGTTAAAATTGCATAAGTAACATTTACGGGCAATACTATATTGGCCAGTGTAAAGTAAATGCGCGCGCGAATCGCAAATGGTCGAGGGAGAGAGAGTGAGGGCGAGGACGATATCGAAGTAAAAGCTTTGTCGGCAAGTCACCAGGAAGGTGCTCATTATATTGCCAAGTTTATCGCGATTTTGCGCGGGGACAACATCAAAAGAATCACACCTCCCTCTTTCTTTACTTTGCCGTCGTTAAGAAACTATATAAACATGCGCGCAACACCATTTTTGGCTTCAACCACCGTTTTATCACGCACATATTTACCAGTCGATCAAAAAAAAGAGAGAAAAAACAGAAAAATAAAAAGTCCATACTTGTTAGGGGCAGAGATACGTCAATTATTTCGCTACATTCCATTATTTTTATTACTTATACTATTTGCATTATTATTATTATTATTATACTACAAAATAATTGTAATTAAAAAATACTTTTGTAATTTTCCAGACACATTTTTTCAAATTTGGGTCTTAAATAAATAATTTTCCAAACACTTTATTAAAATACATTTTTTCCATTCGGGCTTGTGTGCGGTACTTGTCTGTGGGAAGAATCAGAGCGCACGCGCCGCGAGGAGTGGGGGCAATGAGAGCGAGTGAGAAGTCGCGGTTCTTCTCTCTCGCACTCATTGCCCCCACTCCTCGCGGCGCGTGCGCTCTCCGGCTCTTTCCCTTTGTATGCAAATTTCAACGTTAAACACTCGTAATGTGTTTCTAAAAAAAATTAAATTCGGAATTCTCAAACTAGGGGAAAAGGAAGGGAAGCAAAATTACTAAAAAAAAAATAGAGAAATCGAAAGAAAAAATAGGACATAAAAGCGTGAAGTAGAAAATAGCATAATTCGTAACAATTCATAATTATAATAATAAAAATTCTTTCCTTCAAAATTCTTAGGGGTAAAAATAAAAAATTCTATGTTTACAAAGATTGACATTGATACATTTCAATATTGATCTGTGAATCGTGAAATGTCGTTTCCCACCTCTCATCCTCTCTATTTTATTCTTGGATGTCGCGAAGATTTGCCGACTACTTGCCTCTGGTATAGTAGTTGCATGAAAACCGGTTGCTACAAGTACAAGAAGCCCTTTTAACCAACTGTATTGAGAGAAAGAGAGAGAGAGAGAGGCGATCATGGAGAATAGCCTCCCCTCTCCCCCCACTCTAAAAAAAGCACCCTACGGCTATTTCTCTTCATGGTTCATCGGCTTTTGCTATACGCCTCAACGCACACTTGTAAGGCTTCTCGTCTTCTTATTATTATTATTGTTATGATTATTTTTATTATTTTTATCATTATTATCATCATCTTCTATGTACACAGGCTGAACATTCATTCTAATGATTTTCTAAAAAAGGATTTTTTTTCTAGTCTTTTGTTTAAGGAAAAATTAATATTTCCTAATCAGTGGGGGTTTTATTTTATACACTAATGTTACGTTCGTCTTTTAATATTGTTTTGAGGTTATGTTCTCTTCTTGACCTAATTTTAGGTTAATTTTAGCATTCTAATCTATAATTTCGAGGTTATGTTTGCCAACGAGTCTTCTATATTGTTAAAAAAAAATCAAATTCACCTCAAAATACGAAATAAAACGAAGAATAGAAAATATTTCCATATCCTTTAGGTGCGTGCAATAAGCGATACAGAATTTTTTTCCAAAAAGTAAAAAAAAAATAGAAACGAAACTATCGATATGGCATAGCTTCTTTTGAAGAAACACCGCGTTCCTCTTCTTTGGAATGGAATTCAAAAAGTAAAATCGCACTGTCTCGCGATTCGGTGAGATCAAAAGAAAAACTGAGACAAGCCAGACCGTTAATTGATTTCCATAATGTGGCAAAGAGATAGCAAGAAAGAAAAATTTTTTCCCCGCATTTTAAATCAACAAGAATTGAATATAAAGTATATATATATACATTCAAGAAATAACGAAAAATTTCCACTTTTTTCAAAAAAATTAATTTTTTTCCTTTTATTTACGTAGAAAAAAAAATTATAACGAAATAAAGTATGGAAAATTAGGAAGTAGGAGAAGAAGAAGAAGAAGAAGAAGAAGAATTTGGAGAAGAAAGAAAATAAAGAAACAACATAATCGTGTGGAATAATAATTATGAGGAGTGCTTACTTATACCGGACGTCGAATGCAAAGGGCTTTTTATCAACTTCCCATCTACAACCTTCAAACGTATATTTGTAATACTCGGAATTCTAAGCGAACGAAACTGCGAAGGTGAATTCTCAGTTCGGAAAGGGTTGAGAGTTTGGAAATTCACTTCGGCGAATTGTTTGATTCAATGATTTAATTAACACTCAAAATGAGTTGTCGTCGTTCGATTCCTAATTAACCCTCAGCGTTGTTACACAAAATAGTTTACAAACCAAAAGAAATTAAAAATTTAAATACAATCCTTATTTCCCTAAATGAAGAAGCAAAACTAAAAGAAAAACAATTCCCTAATTATTTATAAACCATTCTCTAATTATTTATCCTTAAAAAAATCATCCCCTAATTATTTATTTATCCTTAAAAAAAAAAAATTTGCAAAAACACAAACATAAAATAGGTACAAAATTTTTCCACGATTCGAATCATAGAAAAATTTCGCATGAATTACTAATTTTCCGTGACCCACTTCCAATAGTACAAGTTTAATCGCTGTTCAATCTTAGAAAGTCGTTCGTAAGAAAAAAAAATAGAAAGAAAGGAAGTAAAAATTTATGCAAAAAAAATTTTTTCCTTGAGAATAGATTTTAAAAATAAATAAATACAAATTTGACTCGACTATTTGTTAATGTTATTCAATAATAATAAAAATAGTAATATTAATAGCGGGGCTCGGATCGTCCTTAAGACTCAAAAAAAGTCGCTTTAGTCGCATAAATTCACAACAAAAGTCACGAAAAGTCGCAAAAAATTTCCGAAAAAGTCGAATGAAATTTTTAGGAAAAAAAAACGCTAAAAAGAAAACACAAAATTGTCAAAATTGTAAAAAAAATCACATTTCTCGCCAACACATATACTTTAACATCAAACAAAATCTGGAATAATATTTAATAAAATTTAATAAAATGCTTGGCAAAAATTTAATCCGGTATTTTTCACATTTTTTAAAAAAATCTGTTAAAAATTTCAATTATTTTTATAAATAATAAAATACTCTTCCAAAATTCAATTATTTAAAAAAATTTAATAAAATGCCTGTCATAATTTCAATTATCTTTATAAATAATAAAATTCTTCTCTAAAATTCATTTATTTTCAAAAATAATGAAATTTTTTGAAAAAATTCAATTACATTCAAAAATGTTCTTTAAATTTCTCGTCAAAATTTTATAAATAATCAAATTCATCATGGAAATTCAATTATTTTCAAAACTAATCAAATTCTCCGCAGAATTTCAATTATTTTTTTAAATATTTTTTTAATTCTCAAAATTTTAATTATCTTTATAAATATCAAAATTCTTCTTCAAAATTCAATTACTTTTGAACATTTTTTAAAAAATCTGTTCAAAAATTCAATTATCATTATAAATAATACAATTCTTCTCTTAAATTCAATTATTTGCAAAGAATTTGAATAAAATTCTTGTCAGAATTTCAATTATTTATTTATTTATTTCTGTACATTTGTATTTATCTTTATACATAATAAAATTCATCCTAGAAATTCATTTATTTTCCAAATTAATAAAATTCTTCGCAAAAATTCAATTATTTTCAAAAAGTTTTTTTTAATTTCTCGTCAAAATTATCATTATCTTCATAAATAATAAAATTCATCCTAGAAATTCATTTATTTTCAAAATTAATAAAATTCTTCGCAGAAACTCAATTATTTTCAAAAAGTTTTTTTTAATTTCTCGTCAAAATTATCATTATCTTCATAAATAATAAAATTCATCATGAAAATTCAATTATTTTCAAAAGTTCTGATAAAATTCTTTGCAAAATTCAATTAACTTAAAAAATAAGAAAATTCATCGCAGAAATTCAATTATTTTCTTAAATTTTTTTTTAAATTCTCAAAATTTCAATTATCTTTATAAATATCAAAATTCTTCTTCAAAATTCAATTACTTTTAAACATTTAAAAAAAAATCTGTTCAAAATTTCAATTATCCTTACAAATAACAAAATTCTTCTCTGAAATTCAATTATTTGTATAGAATTTTAATAAAATTTTGGTCAAAATTTTAATTATCTTTATAAATAAAAAAATTCATCCTAGAAATTCAATTATTTTCAAATACTTTTTTTTTACAAAATCTTTTAATGTAAAATAGTGATTTTATCACTCGGTCATGGTTTATTACAATATTTTATAAGTAGTTTAATTTCAAAAAGGTTTGAATTTGAATCTTTTGAAGAATTTTAATTCTCACGGAAAAATAATAATTAAATATTTATTTAAAAATGAAATTATTGTTTGTTTTTTTTGAAAAATTTGAAAGAAATCTTGAAAGAAAATTAACAGAACATTTTTTTGACTAAAACTTTTTCCTTTAACTTTAATTTTCTGAAAATTTTAAAAATTTCAGTCGCATTTTACTTAAAAAAAAATTTCGAAAAAGTCGATTAGTCGCATTTTTTCACAAAAAAAATCGAAAAAGTCGCACAATCCGAGCCCTGTAATAGCAATAAAAATAGTAATAATGATAATAATAAAAATAGTAAAAATAATAATAATAAAAATAGTAAAAATAATAATAATAAAAATAGTAATAATAAAAATAGAAAAAATAAAATAATAATTTCCGATTGAAAAATAAACTAAAGGGAATCGAACCCTCGGATATACATTCGATCGAGAGCAAAAGTACAGCGATCGTATGCTTGCGATTTTCAACTTGTTCGGCTCTTTGATGCGAAATGAACTCTTGTATAGCATCGTTACTCACGACTGGCGCCGTTATTATTGCCATTATTGTTACTCGAGTAACATATTGTATAGGTTACTATCTGCTATATATTGGGGCAACGAAAGGGAGAGAGAAGCAGTCACGCGAACGCTTACAAATTGAAGACGCTAATTTACAGGATTGTCAGGACTGCTATTGCTTACTTGCTAGCTCGCTACTTGCCACTTATTAACTCGAGCAAGTTTACCGGCAAGCTACCAGCTAACAAGGTAAACAATGTTTGGCAATTATCTCGGTTAAATGATCCTCGGGAGATATCCACCCATACTAACGTCATTCATCCCTGCCTCATATAGAGTCCCCTCCCCTCCTCTCTTCCTGTATATATATATATATATATACAGGAAACTTGGATTTTCACGATCGGAAATCTTGTTTCCTTCACGACATCCATTAATTGTTCCCTAGGTTGCGTTACAATTCGCAGTCAAGTGAAACGTAATTTTTTAATTGATTTTCTGTTCAAACTCTTAATTTCATCCATTTTCATCTAATTATTATTTCTACACTGAAAAAAAAATTTATTTGATTCAAATAACCGATTATTTGACTATTATCAAATAAATATTTACTTAAATCAAATAATTTTTACTTGAATTAAATAAACTCTATTGGAATCAAATATTTCAGTATTTGAAGCAAATATTATTTAATTGATTCAAATAAAAAATTTTTGATTTAAGTAAATATTTATTTGTTAATAGTCAAATAATCGGTTATTTGAATCAAATAAATTTTCTTTTCAGTGTATTTATTTTTATTTATTTATTTATTTGTTTATTATATTTATTTATTATTTGCATTTATTTTTATACGAAAACTGAATATAATTTACTAATAGTGGGAATTTGTTAAAAGAAAGATATTTATTGAAACAAAACTGAAAATTAGAAAAACCTAGGTAAAAGGCCTAAAATTTGCCATGAGAAACCACCGCTTGTGAGAGAAAAAAAATACTCGCCCTCTATGAATCATTCGCGATAATAATATTATTATATTATCCAGAAAGAAATAAAAAAAAGAAAAGATAATGGAAAATCTTACTTGCTGTCATTAGGCTAAAGTTCATCGTTTCGAGCAAAACATGTCACTTACCTGAAACAGAAAAGAAGAAAAATGTTAATTCTGAATATTTTATTTAACAGAAAGAGAGTTTTCTATATTTTTAATCGAACAAAATTTCTTTAAATCAACGCAGATTTAATGAAACCATGTAAAATTTATTCGAACCAAATAGAATTTGTATTGGAACCAATTAAAATTTATATTGGAACCAATTAAAATTTATTTGAAACAAAGAAAATTTACTAGAACCAAATAGAATTTATATTGGAACCAATTAAAATTTATTTAAAGCAAATAGAATTTATATTGGAATCAATTAAAATTTATATTGGAACCAATTAAAATTTATTTAAACCAAATAGAATTTATATTGGAATCAATTAAAATTTATATTGGAACCAATTAAAATTTATTTGAAACAAAGAAAATTTACTAGAACCAAATAGAATTTATATTGGAACCAAGTAAAATTTATTTGAACCAAAGAAAATTTACCAGAACCAACAAAAAATTATTTAAAACCCAAATCAAATTTATTCGAACCAAATAGATTTTATATTTGCACTAAAAATAAATTATTAGCACAAAAATAAAAATTTTTTTAAACAAACTAAAACTTATTCAAACCAAAAATACTTTTTGGAACAAACATATATTTATTCAAACCAGAAAAATGGTTTTTAAAACCAACTAATATTATTGAAATGAAATAAAATCTGTAGGTATTTAAACCAAACGAAATTAATTGAACCAAAAAAAGTTTCTTCAAACCAACTACAATTTATTTAAACCAAAAAAAAATTTATTGGAACAAAGCAAAATTTATTTTGAATATCGTTTATTTTGACCAAAGAAAATTTATTGAGACCGAATAGAATTTATATTCAAACCAAAAAAATTATTTGAACCATAAAAAAGTCTTTTAAAACAAACTAAAACTTATTGAAACAAATAAATGTTTCTTCAAATCAACTAAAATTGATTGACATCAAATAAAACTTGTATATTTGAACGAAATCAAATTAGTTAAACCAAAAAAATGTTTTTTCGAACCAACTAAAATTTATTTCAACCAAAAAAAATTTATTAGAACGAAGCAAAATTTATTTTGATCAAAGAAAATTTATTGAGACCGAATAGAATTTATATTCAAACCAAAAAAATTATTTGAACCAAAAAAGAATTCTTTGAAACAGACTAAAACTTATTAGAACCAAATATAGAATTTATATTTAAACCAAAAAAATTCATTGGAAGCAAGTTAAATTTATTTTGATCAAAATAAAAATTTAATGCGACCAAATGGAATTTATATTTGAACCAAAAAAATATATCCAAACCTAAAAAAATATTCTAACCAACAAAAAAAAAATACATTTGGATCAAAAAAATATATTCGAACCAAAAAAATATATTCGAACAAAAAAAAAATAAAACTTAGCCGATACACAAGAAAAACAAAGTTTAAATTTTAACCTGATTTTGGGGTAAAAATTGACTGCAACAAAATTTCACCTGGGTGAGGGCGCCACTGTCTATGTGAAATAGTATTGGTTAAAATTACCCGCAACATAATTTATACTACTTTTTTTCTGTGTAAGAACAAAACAATTATAACTATAATTTCTCTCATTAAATAAAAAAAAACCCATAAAAAAATGAAAAACCCCATATATACAAACGATTGGCACAAAAGGTTCCGTGTGTGTAATGTGTTTAAAAAAAAGAGCCTAAAAAAAAAGTCTCACGGTGGGGGTAAAATGCGACATAATTTATTTATATTCTTTTTCTTTTTTTCGTGAATCGGACTACTACTCTCGTCGCACTTTGCAATCCGAAGCATGCACCCGGAGAGTCTTTATCGTGCAATAGTCGGTGGTGCGGCCAGAGTTGAAGAAGTAGGAAAAAAGGAGTCTCGCGCGCGGTATCGTATAAGCGAGATTGCGGGTGAAATATATTGCGGGAAGGCGGTATGCGGCGGCCGGACTCAAGATAAAAATCCGAGTCTCGTGTAAGAACTTACTTATAGAAAGTCACTATATATATATATATATATATATAGTAGCAACTATGTATGACTTTTCGTGTGGCGGCACTACTTACTGTTGATAGAAGTGAGAGAGGGAGGGGGGGGAGGGGGGGTTAACTCTTTTACGTGTCGAGCATTGGTACGAAAACTACACGATGCACCGCACATTTTTTTGCATTTCATTTTCTCTTTTTTTAAAAAAACATTCGAGTTTTTTGTTGCTGAAAATTGTTTTTCTTTTTGTTTGTTTTTTTTAGTTTAAAGGTTGAAAAGTGGTAAGTATTTTGCTACTGTCAACATAACCTAACAGTAAGATTATTATCAAGAATAATATTATTATTTTGCTACTTGTTTTATCTATAGAGTGATATTATTTTGCTATACTGTATACCTGACCGAAAAGTAAAATTCTTAGCTAAAAATTATATTTCCTACATATTGAACCTAACCTAAAAGTATAGCATTATTAGCTAAAAGTTACTATTAACGTTAAACCTAACCTAAAAGTAGATTATTAGCAAAAAAAAAGGATTTTCTACATTGAACCTAACCTAAAAGTAGCTTGATTATAGCTAAAAAATACTATTAACATTAAACCTAGCCTGAAAGTAGCTTTATTAGCTAAAAAGTACTATTAACATTTAACCAATAACCCAAAAGAAACATTATTAGTTAAGCAAAAGTATGAAGTACTTTGCAACACGAAACCTAACCTAAAAGAAATAATTGTAGTTGATAATATGTATTAAATAATGTCCCGTGGTTAACCTAACCTGAAAAATATTGCAGGCAAAAAAAATATTAAATATTTTACTTCATAAAGTATAACCTATAATAAAAACAATTGTAGCTGAAGAAGTTCTGAATTTTTGCAACTGTAAACATAACTTAAAGTCAACCTAAGCTAAAAAGTAGCCTTATATCAATGTTGCTGACCGCCTTGAATTTTCAAAATGGCGAACTGATTTTTAAAAAATTAGTTACATTCGCCTGAAAGTTTCCACTCGGGGGTTTTCGTAGTCGCTGATTTCGAATCTAATGTCAGTTTTTCAAAATTCAAAATGGCGGATGCAAGATGGCGGAGCGATTTTTTGAAAATCGGTCAAATTAGTAAAAAAAACTTGTTACCAAGCGGTCTTTTGGGTCGCTGATAACGAATTTGACGTCAGTTTTTCAAAATTCAAAATGGCGGAAGCAAGATGGCGGAGCGATTTATTAAAAATCGGTCAAATTAGTAGAAAACTTGTTACCTAGCGGTCTTTTGGGTCGTTGATAACAAATTTGATGTCAGTTTTTCAAAATTCAAAATGGCGGATGCAAGATGGCGAATTGATTTTTTGAAAATCGGTCAAATTCGTCTAAAACTTGTTACCCAGGGGTTTTTTGGGTCGCTAATAACGAATTTGATGTCAGTTTTTCAAAATTCAAAATGGCGGATGCAAGATGGCGAATCGATTTTTTGAAAATCGGTCAAATTCGTCTAAAACTTGTTACCCAGGGGTTTTTTGGGTCGCTAATAACGAATTTAATGTCAGTTTTTCAAAATTCAAAATGTTAAAGGTAGAATTATTGAAAAAAATCGAAATTAGGGAGATTAATGAAAAAAAAAAGAGTTGTAAAGGGAGACAAATTGGGATGGGTTGTATATCTGGAAAATATATATATATACAGAGTGTGGGATGAAGAAGTCGGAAGACTGAAGAGGAATAGGGAGGAGGACGAGGAGGGTCGGAGGCAGAGCAGTTGAACTGCATTAATTAAACTAGCAGAGGACAATGAGTCTGTCTGCCGGTTGGCTCCAGCATGTAATTCACGCCTCTCTCAAGAGAGCCGCCTTCTCTCTCTCTCTCTCTCGCGACTTTGCTTTGCAGTTTAAATCTTACTTGCACCTTAATTACCCGCACTACTTACTGTCTATCCGCGTCGTCATTTACTCAGAGGAATACTTTGTTCGCAATAATTTCTGCCTCTGCCTCTCTCTCTCTCTCATTTTCTCTTTCTTTCCTTCTTACTCTCATTCTCTCTCTTACTCTTTTTCCTTCTCTCTCATTTCCTACTCTCTCTTTCTCTACTCTCTTTCCTTCTCTCTCTTTCTTCAATTTCCTATTTTTTCTGAATTGAATAAAAATTTTCCTCGAAAATTATTTTTTTTCGATTTTTCTTGGCAAAATTGAATATGCGATTATAGGATCGATATCGAAACGTATCGACAAACGAAATCTTCTCTTTCGAGAGTTGAGAGTCACGGACACTTGGGTTTGCCGCCAATCGTGTGGTTGAAGTAGTTTCGCGAGAGGCAGAAAGAGAGGGGAATAAAGAGTATATATAAGAGAGAGAGAGAATAAAGAGGAGGACAAGAAGGTGAGCTTTCTTGTTCCTCCCCCCTCTTTGTCTTTCTTGTTGAGATTGAAATAAAAACAGAAAGAAGAAAAAAAAGGGGAGAGAGAGAGAACAAGAAATAGAAGCGAAAAAAAGAGAAAGAGAGAGAGAGAGAAAAAAGAAGAAACGATGAAAGAGGAAACAAGAGACAGAGTAAAAAGGAAGAGAGATGAAAAGAAGAAGGAGAAAAGAGAGACAGAGAGAGAAAACTATAGTTGCGGGGTCAAGGTGCCGCTCTGTTGCCGCTTCTCTTTCTTGGCTCGAAACTCGCGAGACTGAACGACTTTGTACTGGGTGCGAGCGCAAAACACACGCCCGATAACTACCACAATTCGATTTAGAACATTTGAATTTACGTCTTTAGATATTTCCTACTTCCGGTTCTGACAATTTGCCAATAAATTGGGTCATTCACGCTTTTCTCTCTCTCTCTCTCTCTCACTCTTTCTTTCTTCATTCTCTCAAAAATATTTCCCTTTTCTTCTACATTGAAAAACAAAAAAAAATCGATTTTCCCTTCAACTTTATAGCTTCGCTGTAAGTAATGAATGTCTCAAGTACGTGTGAAGTAGTTAACACAGCCGGAAGAATCAGAGCGCACGCGCCGCGAGGAGTGGGGGCAATGAGAGCGAGTGAGACGTCGCGGTTCTTCTCTCTCGCACTCATTGTCCCCACTCCTCGCGGCGCGTGCGCTCTGCTCTCGAATTGAAAATTCGACGCACGACTTGGAGTTGAAGATTTCATTTTCCAAGAATACCACACTATCGCCTTAATGAAATTGCTTCCTCTCTCGAAAAAGCACTTTTGCACTATGCCTCTCTCTCTCTTCTTTATTCCTTTGGCTCCAAACCACTTTTGATTCTATTATAGCAACGTATATATATAAATGCAAAGCTAACCACGGATATATAATTTTAATTACGGTGATTAGGGAATGCCTAACCACCGCCGTAACCCAGTTTTCGATTGTGAGAGGGCGAGTGTACACGCGACTTGTCGTGCCTTCGCGTCGTCCTTACATAATATTGCCAAAGAGAGGCATAACCCCCCCTCTTACCCAATCCTCATTTGCCATCATCGCAAAAACCAGTTGTTCTGATAGAGAGAGAGAGAGAGAGTGAGAAGGAGATAGGTTCACAATCTACTTTAGGGCCAAGAAGCTGTCGACAAATCTTATTCATAATTTTCCTCCAATTTGTTTTTAATTACTTATTTATTATTTTTACTCTATATCTTTGTTTCCCTAACAATTTCATTAATTACTCATTCAATTTTCTAGTTAACCATTTATTCACGAACAAAAAATCTTCGCCTGGAACAACTGTAAAATTTACCATATATATTAGCGAAATTTTTATATATTACAACGAATACTTTTGCTATTTTAAAAAATAGCTTTCGATATTTCAGCGAAAATTAATCGCTGTTCCAGTTGAAGCTTTTTTTCCATGTTTAATTTGTTTATTTATTTTCATTTATTTGAAAATAAATTTTAAAATTAAAAAGTTAATAGAAAATTAAATAAAATAGTAAGAGTTAGGTACTTCCATATTTTTCTCCCTTCGTATATTGTATTTTAAAAAAATGAACCAGAAAATGGAAAATACAAAAAAAAAATAGGTAATCGCGGGTCTCAAAAACGAAGAAAAAAAGGAACAAGAAGAAGAAGAAGAAGTTGCGTCATCGATTTTGGCATACCAGACACACACTGTGCTCCTGCTTTTCCCGGCGATAATTCGAGACGAGTCTGCGCGGCTTAAGTCGACACCTTTTGAAACCCTTGTCTCTCTCCCTCACACCCACCCCCCATAAATGTTCACCTGACAAGGAATCTCCTTCCGTCAAGAATTCACATTTTAATAAACGTTTCACAAAAAAAATAATAAAATAAAAGTGGGGAAAAAATATTTCGAATTTAAAAAATACAGAAATTGGATATTTCCACTCCCCTTTTTATTTAAAAAAAAGAAAATTTATTTAAACCACCAGTTTTTCATTTCAACAATTTCGTTGACAATTTATTATTATTATTATTAATTGCATTTAATTTAATTTTCAATTTTTTTTCTTTTATAAATAAATAAATAAATAATTTATTTTTATTCTCTTTTTTAATTTTTGCCGAAACATAATTTTTGTTTTAAAAGTTATTTCTGTAGAAAATTTTTCGACCGTTATTTGTTACGCGATCTGAAGAAAAGGGACCTTAGAAGCAACTCACCTTAAGGTTATGTTAGCTTTCCCTTTTTCTTGTTTAAAAGTTTCTTTTTACTTATTGCAAATTAAAATCAATTTTTTATTAAATATTTTAGTTGTAGTGAAGACTTTTAAACATAAATGAATCCAATTGACAGTCGATTCTTTTTTTGTATTTTCAATTAAAAAATTGCAAACATAACCTATAATTTTTTTCTTCTAAGGTTCCTTTCTTCAGATCACGTCACATTTGTTTTTATTATAAAAATTTTTACCCGCAATTATTAAAATTTTGATGATAAAAAAAGCAGGGGTAATAATAGTAGCTGTACTACACTGAAAAAAAATTTATTTCATTCAAATAACCGATTATTTGACTATAATCAAATAAATATTTACTTAAATCAAATAATTTTTATTCGAATCAATTAAATAATATTTGCTTCAATTACTGAAATATTTGATTCAAATACACTTTATTTGATTCAAATAGAAATTATTTGATTTAGGTAAATATTTATTTGATTATAGTGAAATAATCGGTTATTTGAATCAAATAAATTTTTTCCTCAGTGTAGTAGTAATACTAGTAGAATTTAAATTTAAATTGTAAATATATTAATTTGTTAATTTAAATAATATTTAAATTGTATGTAAAAATTTTAGAAAATTAGCTACGTTGATGCAGTTGTAATTTTTTTTTCTTTTTTCTTTTTTTTTTGGTTTTTGTTTAAGAAAATGAAGAGATCGTGACTGCTGGCAATGTTGGCAATGTTCTTATGGTCGCGAGGAGAGACCAAGATATGGTACAACAGATGCACAGCTGGTTGAGTGATTTATTCATGTTTTCGGGGTGAAACGAGACGACAGAGTTAAGGAGAAGGAGAGTGAGAGAGAGAGAGTAAATGCTAAATAGAGTGAAAGGTACAAGAGAAAGAGAGAGAGAGAGAAAGATAATTTTGTGCGGTTACAGAGACGAGAAAGATGACGGAGAACAAGCGGGGGTGCCAACGAGTTGAACGTCCTCATCGTTGAACATAAATAGCGTCTCGACGCCTCTAGTCTCTTAGCTTCTTATTTGTTTTCTTTTTTCCTCTTTTTCCCCTTTTTTTCTCTTTTTGTACCGTCTCTCTCTCTCTCTTTTCTAGACCTCTCCACCTTTTAATTTTAAGTTAATCACATTTGCTCTAGTGCAAAAGTCGAAATAAATTTCTTTCACTCTCTTGTACAGAATTATTTTCCCCTATTAGTATAGAATAATTTGTAAAAATAATTAATTATTAGCAGGAAATAATTAATTATTAGTAGAAAATAAGTTAACTCTTCTAACTCTTTATTAGTATAGAATAATTTATAATAAATAAGTAATTATTAGTACTCTCTAAATCTGAATTAGTAGAATTCTACTAAGAATTAGTAAAATTTTACTAATTTTTAGTAGTTTTCATGAACGACTATTTTCACCTTTTTAAATTAGTAGAATATTACTAATTTTTAAGTAAAATTCTACTAATGTTTTAGTAGAATCCAACTAATTAAAAGTCACTTTTTCACTAAATGAATTAGTGAAACTGTTTTATCGACTATTAATAAAACAGTTCTACTAATTGTTAGTAGAATTCTACTAATCAATTAGTAACGCTCTACCAACAATTAGTACAATTTTACTAATTGTTAGTAGAACTATTACTAAATCATTTAGTGGACGACTTTTCACCATTTCATTAGTAACTTTCTACTAATTCAGATTTAGAGAGTAGAAAATTAATTATTATTTTTAGTATTAGTAGAATTATTAGTAGAAAATTAGTTAACTCTTTGAACTATAGTTAAAATAAGTTAAAGTTAAAGTTAAAGTTAACATTAGTTACATTAAGTTAATTAGTTAACTCTTTTTTAACAAAATTTAAAAGAAGAAATTTTTTTTTCGTAAACTAAATTAAATTTTACTGAATCGGATAAAAAGTGTAGGGAGAGGGGGTAAGATGCCAATGTAGTGGGGATACAAGTAAAAGAGTAAAAAAGAAAGAGAGAGGGGGGAAAAGGTGGGTAAAAAAAAAGTGTTAGAATAAAAAGTAAACCTATGGAAGAAGTTTGTCTTCGAATTTCTTTTGGCAGTCGGCCAAGTATCGAGGTCGTTAAGTCGTGAGCTTTAAAGCTCGATTAGAGAGGTTAGTGCGCCGTTTTCACAGTGTTGAGGGGGTTAGGAGTGAGAGAGAGAGAGAGAGAGAGAAAAGGGGGAGCACACACCACAACGTTTCGATTGACCGCAGATAGCAATTCGTGTACTATTATAAATTATTCCTTAGAAACACCCGACGACCAATGACATTTATTTGCACTAACATCTTACTTACACGTCTTATTCGTCGACGAATGTATTATGTCATTTAACCCCCAACCAAAGTAGAAGTAAAATTACCGTTCGCTTAAAATTAGGTGAAAAGTAAAATTACGTTAAAGTTAAATTATCTTCAACTTAAAATTACACCAAGGTTAAATTACGTTAAAAGTTAAATGATCTTTAACTTAAATGTACACTAAGGTTAAATTACGTTAGAAGTAAAATTACCTTTAACTTAAATTACGTTAAAGTTAAATTATCTTTAACTTAAATTACGTTAAAGTAAAATTACCTTTAACTTAAATTACGTTAAAGTTAAATTATCTTTAACTTAAATTACGTTAAATTTAAATTATCTTTAACTTAAAAGTACACTAAGGTTAAATTACGTTAAAAGTAAAATTACCTTTAACTTAAATTACGTTAAAGTTAAATTATCTTTAACCTAAAAGTACACTAAGGTTAAATTGCGTTAAAAGTAAAATTACCCTTAACTTAAATTACGTTAAAGTTAAATGATCTTCAACTTAAAATTACACTAAGGTTAAATTACCTTTAACTTAAAATTACAAACTAAGGTTAAAATACCTTTGACTCAAAATAACGTTAAAGTTAAATTAATTCTTACGTTTTGCAATAGTAGGACAAAGATTAAATTACGTTTAATTTAAAGTTAAATGAATTTTAGTGTTATAGTTAAAGGGCAAAAAGGTTTTAAGGTTAAATAACAATACTTTTTAGAAGATTAAATTAAAAATAGGCATAAAATTAAATAATTAGCTTTAATGTTAATTTACACCAAGTTAAAGGTAAGTTTTCGTGGGGTTGACTTTACGTTAAAATTAAGGTTAAATAAGTTTTAAGGCACGTTTACATTAAGTTTAATGTTAAACACAAACAAAAGGCTATTAAATTTAAGTCTTATCTACTTTAAATCAAATTAAAGAACAAGATACTTTAGGGTGAATTTACATTAAAATCAAGGTTAAATATGTTTTATGGTACGTTTACATTATATTCGACAATAATGTTTAATACAAGTTTACATCAACTTTTAACTGAAGTAGGAGAAGAAGATTAATTTGGTTAAAGTAAATTTTAATCAAATTTGAGAACAAAAAATCTTTTGGGTCATTTTACATTAAAATTAACGTTAAACACGTTTAAGTTAATTTTAAGGCCACACACAAATAAATTTCCGTTAAAAAACGAAACTTTTTAGCTGGTTTAAATTCAATGGTTGGTTTAAATTAAATTTTAAAAAACAAGGATATTTAGAGTGACTTTATACTGAAAATCAAGGTTAAATATGTTTTAGGGTACGTCTACATTAAGATCAAGAATAACTGATTAATTTTGACGACAAGTTCACAATAATTTTCAGATTAAATAGAAAAAAAGAATTAAATTCAAGGTCAGTTTGAATAAAATTATAAAATTGAGAAACTTTAAGGTTACTTCACACTGGAAATTGTTTTTAAACCGAATAATAATAATAATAATAATAATAATAATAATAATAATAATAATAATAATAATTTACCAAAAAAAAGGAAAAGAAACAAAATATAAATAAATTAAAGGAAATTGTTTGAGAATCACTGAGAAGCACGACCACAAGGCGAAATGTCCGCAAGTCCTGCGGTGGGGGTCAAATGTCACATGGTGACTCACCGGTGTTCTGCAAGTGCTCCAACACACTGGCCTCTCTTTCTCTCTCTCTCTCTCATTCACTCTACCATGCAACTGTCACTGTAAATATCTCGTAAACTTAGGAACATAACGGAAACGCCATTCGGTCTTTGCCTCAATTGGCAATAAACAATATCTATATCAGAGCTTGTTTCCATTATTGCCTATATATTCAAACTGTTGAGACTCGGAAATCTTATACTCACACACACACACACACACATTTCTTTTAATAACTAATAATTTCATTTAATAAAAGGGGTGAATGTCTTCGCCTCATTAAAATCTCTGGCAAACTAATTGATCTGAAATTGTTCTCAATTTATGTTTCTTTTTTTTTTTAAATAAAAAAGGACGAGAAATTTCCTATGTAATAAATTTTCAATATCGTCGGTTTTTAATTTTTACTATTCTCTTCATTTTCTCTAAAATAATATTTCATTTTTCTTTTAATTGTTGTATGTCAATTAGAAAAGTAAATTGTTATTATTGAAATATATAAAAATAACATTTTAATAAAAATACAATTTTTAATTATTAATTCATTTAAAAATAAGAAAAGTGTATATTTTAAACACAAAATAAAAGAATGTTTACAAATTTTATTATTTTTTTATTATAATAAATAAATTATTTAATACGAGGCAAATAAATTATTCAATTATCTACTATTAATTATCATAATTATTATTACTGCTACTATTATTATATTATTATATTATTATTACTATTATGTTATTTTTTTAACTTGATATAAATAACTAATTAATATTAGCGAATTAATGAATTGATTAATACTAGTTAGTTAACAAATTAATTATTTGTTCATTAATTTATTGAAATTTTAAATGGAAATTATTCATTTCTTTCTGTCAACGTAATTAATAAACAAATTATTAATAAATAAATTATTAATAAATAAAATTATTAAGAAACAAATTATTAATAAATAAATTATTAAGAAACAAATTATTAATAAATAAATTATTAAGAAACAAATTATTAATAAATAAATTATTAAGAAACAAATTATTAATAAATAAATTATTAAGAAACAAATTATTAATAAATAAATTATTAAGAAACAAATTATTAATTAATAAATTATTGATAAATAAATTATTAAGAAACAAATTATTAATAAACAAATTAAAAAATAAATCAATAAATGCATTAATAAATAAAAATTAATAAATAAGCAATGTATTAATAAATTAATCAGTAAATTAATTAATAAATTAATAAAAAAAACTAAGATAGAAAAAAACTATTTCTCGAAATTACTTTTTAATTAAAAATCGAGTTCTAAATTTTATGGCGAAAAAAAGCAAAAAATCAGAGAGAGCAACTATTAGGTATAGTGAAAAAAAGTGTATTATGTTTGTTTTAACGAGCAGAAAGGGTGGTGAATTTTTTACGAATTGAAAAGCTTGACGATTGACATTTATGCCTCGCAACCGAGAGAGGAGTTCGCGTCTGCATCGTGCGTGGGGCCCTGAACAAAGTAGGGGCGGACTTCAGGTAAAAGGACCACGTGTTCGCGCTGTTGCCGGATTCACAACGCACGCCCTTTATTTTATCAACTATATTGTAATTCAAAAAATACTCTTCAAAAAAAAAAAAAAGTACAAAAGAAAAAAAAAATTTACTTTTATAGTCACACTTCCTAAATTTAAATTCGTAAAAATGTTTATTAATTTCCATAAGTGACTGACTTTTAGCTTTTAAATTAGTCAATTTTACTAATGAATTAATGACAATTTTTTTTTTTTAGGGAAAAATTTGGTAACGCTTGGAAAAATATACTTGAAATTTGCACTAGTTTTCTCTCTCTCTCTCTCTATTATATTATATGAATTTGTTTGCATCCTTTGCTCTCGGATGATTTCTCTCCTGGACTCAATTCCAGGAAAAGCTCGTATGCAAAAATGAATTGAAATGCATGTCGGGACACGCGCGTGGGCGTTTGACTTTGTTCACAAATATAACTGAACGACGACGACGACGACGACGCTATGACTCGACGTCGCGACGACAACGTGATGGTGCAAAATTTGTCTATTTGACTTCTATGCACAAATTAAATTATCTCTCTCTCTCTCTTTCTCTCAACCAAATGGAATCAACTTTTCGAAAGCAGAATTAAGTTCAAAAATCTCACGTATGGACTCGAAATATTTTGCGGGGAAATTCTTTTTTCGAAAAAAGAAAGCAAAGAAAAAAAGTAAAAAAAATAAATAAATAGAAAAAGAAGCAAAGAAAGAAGAAAAAAGGAAAGAAACAAAAAGAAGCAAAAAAGAACAAAAAAAGAAGCAAAGAAACAAAAAAACAAAAAAAAGAAGCAAAGAAACAAAAAAAAACAAAATAATCAAAAATGAAAAAAAAAGAAAATAAAAAACGACAAAAAATGAGTACTTTCACTCTCTAAATCTGAATTAGTAGAAAGTTACTAATGAAATGGTGAAAAGTCGTCCACTAAATGATTTAGTAATAATTCTACTAACAATTAGTAAAATTTTCCAAATTGTTAGTAGAGCGTTACTAATTGATTAGTAGAATTCTACTAACAATTAGTAGAACTGATTTATTAATAGTCGATAAAACAGTTTCACTAATACATTTAGTAAAAAAGTGACTTTCAATTATAGTAGAATTCTACTAAAACATTAGTTGAATTTTACTAAAAATTAGTAATATTCTACTAATTAAAAAGGTGAAAAGTCGTTCGTGAAAACTACTAAAAATTAGTAAAATTTTACTAATTCTTAGTAGAATTCTACTAATTCAGATTTAGAGAGGCACGAAAAAAAAATTGTTATTGCAACGAATACTTTCGCTATTTTAGCGAAAGTTATCGCTGTTCTTGTTAAATAATTTTTAACGTGTTTCTAAAAAGTAAACTTTTCTTATAAAAAATTTTTTTTTTCAATTTTCTTCTTGGAAAATTATTATTGCTAAATTATAATCGAAGAACCAATAAAGTCCTCATAATTCAATTTCACAGTGATTTCAAGAAATTAATGACATTCTCACTATATCTAGATATAATATATGGAATAAACTCTGAATGAAAATATTCAAGATACAAGTAAATGTATTTCAGAATCGCGTGATCCAATTAATGTCGGTCTAATTAATTAAATCGCGATATCGATTGTCGTTTATTTTTGTCGTTTACGAGGGTAACTTCTAATATATATGAACGCCAGCAATTTTAAGTGTATACATATAAATAAGTTTAGTTTGTTGTAATTATTCCACATGATATATTATTTAGCATTTTATGAAAATAAATAATTCGTAAAAAAAGGAATTTTTGTTGAATAATTATAACAGTTTACTTATCTCATATATCGTTTAGAATTTTAAAGTTAAATTATAAGTTTGTCGTAACTTATAAAGCTAAATTGTGATTTTTACTCAATTTTAAATTAAAATTACTTTATTCGTGTAATTTTAAAGTTAAATTATAATTTTCTCGAAATTTAAAAACTAAATTGTGATTTTTACCCAATTTGAAAGTAAAATTATTCTATTTATGTAATTTTAGAGTTAAATTATAATTTCCATTAAATTCTAAGGTTAAATTCAAGAGATTCTTGAGAATTTTAAGGTTAAATTATTTTTATCCTGCAGTTTTAAAGTTAAATTATAATTTTTTTGTAACTTTTGAAGGTTAAATTGTATTTTTATCTCAATTTTAAGGTTAAATTATTTTATGTCTGTAATTTTAAAATTTAAATTATAATTTGCATGTAATTCTAAAATTAAATTTTAAATTTTTTAGAATTTGGAGGTTAAATTATTATATTCGTGTAATTTTGAAGTTAAATTATAATTTCCATGTGATTCTAACGTGAAATTCTAGAGATTCTTGAGAATTTTAAGGTTAAATTATATTTATCCTGTAATTTTAAAGTTTTAAAGTTAAATTATAATTTTTTGTAACTTTTGAAGGTTAAATTGTAATTTTAACTCAATTTTAAGGTTAAATTATTTTATTTCTGTAATTTTAAAATTTAAATTATAATTTGCATGTAATTCTAAAATTAAATTTTAAATTTTTTAGAATTTGGAGGTTAAATTATTATATTTGTGTAATTTTGAAGTTAAATTATAATTTCCATGTGATTCTAACGTGAAATTCTAGAGATTCTTGAGAATTTTAAGGTTAAATTATATTTATCCTGTAATTTTAAAGTTAAATTATAATTTCCATGTGATTCTGACGTGAAATTCTAGAGATTCTTGAGAATTTTAAGGTTAAATTATTTTTATCCTGTAATTTTAAAGTTTTAAAGTTAAATAATAATTTTTTTGTAACTTTTAAAGGTTAAATGTAATTTTAACTCAATTTTAAGATTAAATTAATTTATTTCTGTAATTTTAAAATTTAAATTATAATTTGCATGTAATTCTAAAGTTAAATTCTAGAAATTCTATAGAATTTTAAGGTTAAATTATTTTATTCGTTTAATTTTGAAGTTAAATTATAATTTCCATGTGATTCTAACGTGAAATTCTAGAGATTCTTGAGAATTTTAAGGTTAAATTATATTTATCCTGTAATTTTAAAGTTTTAAAGTTAAATTATAATTTTTTGTAACTTTTGAAGGTTAAATTGTAATTTTAACTCAATTTTAAGGTTAAATTGTTTTATTTCTGTAATTTTAAAATTTAAATTATAATGTGCATGTAATTCTAAAGTTAAATTCTAGAAATTCTTTAGAATTTTAAGGTTAAATTATTTTATTCGTGTAATTTTGAAGTTAAATTATAATTTCCATGTGATTCTAACGTGAAATTCTAGAGATTCTTGAGAATTTTAAGGTTAAATTATTTGTATCCTGTCATTTTTAAGTTTTAAAGTTAAATTATAATTTTTTTGTAATTTTTAAAGGTTAAATTGTAATTGCAACTTAATTTTAAGGTTAAATTATTTGATTCTTGTAATTTTAAAGTTTAAATTATAATTTCCATGTAATTCTAAAATTGAATTCCAAATTTTTTTATTTATTTATGTAATTTTAAAGTTAAATTATAATTTCCATGTTATTCTAAAGTTAAATTCTAGAAATTCTTTAAAATTTCAAGGTTAAATTATTTTATTCATGCAATTTTAAAGTTAAATTATGATTTCCTTGTAACTTTAAGGTTAAATTGCAATTATAACTCAATTTTAAGGTTAAATTATTTTATTCCTGTATTTTTAAGGTTTAAAATGTAATTCTAAAGTTAAATTCTAGATTTTTTAGAATTTTAAGGTTAAATTCTAGATTTTTGAGAATTTTAAGGTTAAATTCTAGATTTTTGAGAATTTTAAGGTCAAATTCAAGATTTTTAAGAATTTTAATGTTAAATTCTAAATTTTTGAGAATTTCAAGGTTAAATTATAATTTCCTTGTAACTTTAAAGCTAAATTGTAATTTTTACTCAATTTTGATGGTTAAATTATCTTATTTGTGTAATTGAAAATAATTTATAATTTCTATTACAATTTTGAAGTAAAATTATAATTTCTATTATTTTTTTGAACTTAAATTATAATTTCTATTATAATTTTAAAGTTAAATGATAATTTCTATTATAATATTTACCAATACCACAAATATTATCATATTGCACAATACAATAATACATTTAATTCGTAAACGAATAAATATAAGTAAATAGCAATAATAAATATGCAAATAGAAAAAAGGAAGTCGATTGACGAGAAAGCATAAGCGCGGCGGCAGTTTTTACAAGGCATTATTGTACTATAGGGATTTAATGCGTATTTCAATTCACTCGACAATTCGATTTCTAATAATAAATATCGAGCATGCCACTATTATTTAACCTCTGGGAATCTTGAAAACTGGGGTGTGTCAACATTGTTCTCTATAGTGCATTTAGCTATATATATATATACCGAGAGACAGGTATACGATCGTTAAAGTATCGTACACACTTTTCTCTCTTCCTCCAGACATTCTCCATACACAGTGCATTGTGGTCGTCGTCGTCGTCTCATTATCCAGTTTAATGCAGCGCAACAAACTTGATCCCTTTTGCAATTACGATCCCACTTTCATTAAAAAAAAAAAAAAAAAAGAAAAATTGTTTTTCTTCACATTTAACATTTTAAAATTTTTAATATACGAAAAACGAAAAGAAACAACAAAAAAGGAAACTAATATTCAAAAGAAAGTCCAATGTCGTTGATTTTAGAAACGGAAACATGAATTTTGAGGTTATGTTTGCCACTTGTAACTTAACGTTAATTAATTTAGAAACCCATGATTTTGAGAGGTTCTTTTAGCATCTCGTCCTTAATCGAGGTTAAATAATCTTAAACAAAAACGAGAGGCTAACATAACCTCAAAAAAATTTGAAATTGAACCTATAGGTATAAAATTAAGGTTAAATGAGACAAAAATTGTCAAAAAGGTTAAAAAAAAAATAAAACCTTACGTAATAGCTGCAGTTAAAAGCACTCGATTGCTGAATTCACAAAACCAGAAAAATTCACTTACCTAAAACAGAAATAAAAAAGAACATGTTAAAAAATTTCGCCAATATAATATGTATTACGAAAAATATATCAATATAATGACAAGTTTGTATAGACATTGAAAAGAAATTTGAGAATTATGCAAAAATACACAAAGAAAGGAAGAAAAATGATGGTCTGTAATTTTGATACAGAAAAAAGTGAATAGTGCGTCTGAAAGAAAAAAGATTAAAGGAGAGAAAAAGAGAGAGACGAAGATAAAGAGAAAAAAACAGGGGAAAAGAGAAAAAAAAACAAAAAAAAGTGGGGGTGGGTAAAAAATAAAATTGAAAAGGAGTAAGAAAAAAAGGCTAAAAGAATAAAAATAAAAAAAAAATAAAAGGTTAGATTTTTAGTCTAAAAAAGTGAAAAATTTAAAATGTAAAAGTTTAAAAAGAGAAAAATTTTAAAAATTCAAAAAGTTTAAAAAAGTGAAGAAGCAAATTTAGATCCGACGCATATAAAAAATCATAATACGCAAAATGGTAGCAAATAGTTGTTGCGTATCGTAAAATAATCAAAGTGGGCCCTGGAGGTAAAATTGTGCCTGAGCGCAATTTTTGTTTTATTTTTATTTTTTTCAAATAAGGCAAAAGGCAGAGAAGCGCGGACATTATTATTACGCCCCTTATTCTCTCTTTCGTCCATATATACCCCACATTATTTGGTCGGCCATTATACTTATGGTTTTTGTCTTCTAAATAAATGCCCACTAATTCTTCTTAACGCACGACATCCGCCAGCTCTCTCTCTCTCTCTCTTTCTCTCTTATAATACAAGAATTATCCGCACGTTTATTCCTCGAAGTCCTTTATTTGAAAAAATTTAACCTTCGCGCACAGGATACCTCAACGTTTGAAAAAAAAGAAAAAAATTTATGAAATTTGTATAAATATATTAAATGTAGAAACTATCAGATACTTTGGTTCGCAATTTTGTGCATAATATTTAACCTTGAATCTATACCGCGATGTAATGTTAAATTTCGCACAAAATTCGGTCACGTTTATATAAATTTTATTGCGAACTTTATTCATAATTTTTATTTATAACTTTTATTTTTACTAATAATTTAAATTTTTACTTATGAATTTTATTTTTACTTATATACTTTTTTTTACTTATAATTTTTATTTTTATATTTATAAACTGAGGTTCAAATAGGTTAAAAAGTAGTTTACATAACAATTTTAAGGTCAAATTAAAATTGAACTTTAAATTCTCGTTTCACGTTAAAATCGAATGTTGATCAAGAATGTTTAACTTTAATTTATGGTTAAATCATAAGGTTACATTTTATAATTTTACTATTTTAAGGCGAAATTGCGGTTAAATTTATGTTATTCGTTTAACGTTAAACATATGGACAAATTATGGATCTTTAACTTTAAAGACAAATGTTAATTTAATAGTAAATCTTAAGGTTAAATTAAAATTTCGGTAACATTTTGAGGACAAATGATAATTTTTAAACAATTTTAAGGTTAAATGATAAATTTAGATACAATTGTAAGGTTAAATAACAATATTCATTTAAATTATGATTTCCTTGTAATTTTAAGGTTAAATTTTAAATTTTATAAAAATTTTAAGGTTAAATGGTAATTTTTATAAAAGTTTAAGGTTAAATTGTAATTATTATAAAAGTTTCAGGTTAAATTGTAATTTTAACACAATTTTAAGGTTAAATTATTTTATTTCTGTAATTTTAAAGTTTAAATTATAATTTCCATCTAATTCTAAGCTTAAATACTAGATTTTTTAGAATATTAAAGTTAAATTATAATTTCCTTGTAACTTTGAGGCTAATTTGTAATTTTGACTCAATTCTAAGGTTAAATTCTAGATATTTCAGAATTTTAAGGTTAAATTATCTATTATTCCTGCAATTTTTAACTTAAATTATAATTTTAATATGATTCTAATGTTAAATTATTTTATTTCTGTAATTTTAAAGTTAAATTATAATTTTACCTCAAGTTTAAGGTAAAATTATTTTATTTCTGCAATTGTTAAGTTAAATTACAATTTCCTTGTGATTCTAAGGTTAAATTCTATTGATTCTTTAGAATTTTATTGTTAAATTATGTCCTTGTAACTTTAAGGGTGAATTGTAATTTCCACACAATTTTAAGGTTAAATTATTTTATTTCTGTAATTTTAAAGTTTAAATTATAATTTCCATCTAATTCTAAGCTTAAATACTAGATTTTTTAGAATTTTGAAGTTAAATTATAATTTCCTTGTAACTTTGAGGCTAATTTGTAATTTTGACTCAATTCTGATGTTAAGTAAGTTCTAGATTTTTCGGAATTTGAAGGTTAAATTATATTTTATTCCTGTAATTTTAAACTTAAATTATAATTTCAATGTGATTCTAATGTTAAATTATTTTATTTCTTTAATTTTAAAGTTAAATTATAATTTTTGCCTCAAGTTTAAGGTAAAATTATTTTATTTCTGTAATTTTAAAGTTAAATTATAATTTTGCCTCAAGTTTAAGGTAAAATTATTTTATTTCTGCAATTTTTAAGTTAAATTACAATTTCCATGTGATTCTAAGGGTAAATTCTATCGATTCTTTAGAATTTTATTGTTAAATTATAATGTCCTTGTAACTTTAAGGGTAAATTGTAATTTCCACACAATTTTAAAGTTCAATTATCGTAATTTCTATACTTAATTCCTTTTTTATTTAATTTAATTTTCTGTCTCACTTCAAATAAGTTTCGAAATAAAACCATTTTTTAAATTTTTCCCACTAAAATTGAAGCGCTTCATAAAATCATCCTCTACAAAATTAATAACACTCGCAAAGGCGCATATAAAAAAAATTTTTTTTCTAAAATTACCCACACACACACACAGTTTAATTACAGTCGCTGGAGTGCAATACCTAAAAATAACTCTTTAAAAACAAGAAAATACGTATTGATTTTATTGGGATTGAAATCAGTAGGCAATTTCCCATAATTTTAATGGCCATATAATAATAAAGCAGTGCACCCGTCGAGAGAGATTATTATGTTGGATTTGCCACGAGTCGAGGCAGTTAAAACACGTGTCGAGTCGAGTATCTGGAACTGGATTAGCCAGTGGCGAGAATTGGAGTGGTTACAAAGTATATATATATATATATAAATACGCAAGCACCGATCCGTAAACCAGCCGCTAAAATCCCGCATTTGTATTTATAGTGTAACCGTCCTTTGCACTTTTTTCAAAGAGACAATATTTTTTTTCTTTTCGTCTTTTCTTTTTTCGCCCCGCGCGATAATGTATAAATTTTACAACGCGTGAGTGCTCAAAATGCGATTAGTTAAACCAGAATGGGTGAAAAAAAAAGAAAAAAAAGAAAATTGTGATTCAATATAGTGATAACGTCGTGAATAATTGAATATAGTCATTCAAAAAGTTAAAAGAGAGATGTTGGTCGGAGATTAACAGATTGCTCCCGGATTTATTTGGAGTTTATTGCATGTTTATACGCACAGACGGCGGAAAGTTGCAATTTTTTTTTTTTGCATTTATCATTCAGAGAATTAATTCAGTTGGAAAAATACATAAATTATCGATGATTAAGAATAAATTTTATTTGGTAATAATTATTTACTATGATATTTAATTTTTGCTGTTGAACTTAGTTTTTGCTGCTATTGTTAATAATAATAATAACAAAAAATTATGGAAAAAATTTAAAAAATGATAACAATGCTAAATTATTTTTTTAAAATTTAAAAAGCCATTTAATTAAAATAACACAGACAGCAGACTTACTATAACAATTCATAATATTAATAATAATTATAATAATTTATAATATTAATAATAATTTTAATAATTATTAATATTGATAATAATTATAATAATTTTGATAATTAATATTAAAAATATTATAATTTTAATAATTATCATGGTTGCCACAAAATCTAGATTTCAAAATTCCAGGCTTTTTCCAGGTTTTCCAGGTCAAAAATATAAAAAATTCCAGGTTAAAATGGAAAATTAGTTTGACAGTTTATGAATTATTTGTGATGAAAAAACAAGTATTTTACAAAACAATGTTAACAGTATTTATTATTAAATAGTTATAAATTTATGCTCTCTTAAACAGTACGATTTTTTAGGAAGAAATTAAAAACAATTAAATAAATTTTTAGTCAATAATTAAGAAGAAAACTAATATAATTTAATGAGAAAAAACATGGAAAACGAAAGTTACATTTTAACATTAAAAAAAACATTAAATGGAACTTTTTTCTTAATATTTGTAATGAACGAAAAAAATTTCAGAAATTTTTTCAAATTACATGCTATTTCCAGGTTTTTCATACTCTTTTTCAAATTCCATGTTAATTCCAGGTTGTGTGGAACCATGTTAATGATAATTATTTCTTGGCCTCTAAACTACTACTAAAGCAATGATAATTAATATTCTAATTAACAAAAAAAAATTTAATGCAATTTTAATAAATAGCAACCACAGCCGACAATCAGCAGAAGATTAAAAATTTTTTAAAAACTCTCGTCATTTTATAATAAATTAAAGACAATAGAGTTCTAGTATTTGTTTAGTGACCAACAATCAATTCTTGAAGTTCGCAGAAAAAAATAATTTTTTACCTTCTACTGATTGTCGGCTGTGGTTACTTTTTATTAAAATTGCATTAACATTTTTTTGTTTATTAGGATATTAATTAACATCGCTATAGTAGTAGTTAAGAGACCAAGAAATAATTGTCATTAACAATTGTTAATGATAACATAATAAAGATCGCAAAAAAAATTATTTTTCATTTTCTGCTGACTGGGCATCAACTGTCAGCAGAAAATGAAAAATTATTTTTTTCTGCGAACTTCAAGAATAGTTTGTTGGTCACTAAGCAACTACTAGAACAATTTTAATTAATATCCAGGTCGTCAAAATTAATTTAATTCATTTTTTCTAAAAAATAACCACAGCCGAAAATCAGCAGAAAATGAAAAAATTTTTTTTTCTGCGACCTTCAAGAAAATGAAAATGAAAAATTATTTTTTTCTGCGAACTTCAAAAATTGATTGTTGGTCACTAAGCAACTACTAGAACAATTTTAATTAATATCCGGGTCGTAAAAATTAATTTAATTCATTTTTTCTAAAAAATAACCACAGCCGAAAATCAGCAGAAAATGAAAAAATTTTTTTTTCTTCGACCTTCAAGAAAATGAAAAAATTTCATTTACATTTTAACATTAAAAAAAACATATTAAATGGCATTTTTTTCTGAATATTTTTAATGAACGAAAAAAATTCCAGAAGTTTTTTCAAATTCCATGCTATTTCCAGGTTTTCCATACTCTTTTTCAAATTCCATGCTAATTCCAGGTTTTCCAGGTTTTCCAGGTTGTGTGGCAACCATGATTATCTATATATTTATTTAAATTCTAATTTTTCTTCAAGTGTTTGTAAATTTTCGAAAAGGAAAATAAATTATTTTACCTCGCGGCCACAATAATCATCGTTATTAGTATCGAATTTGATGTTTTTACTGCACGTTTTACACGCATTTGGATATATCACGCGTGGGAAATATATTATGTGACTCTCGACATTTAACGCGCGAGTTCGGCATTTTCCTTTTGCGCAAGAACTTAATTGACCACTCGTCAAGTACTTTTTTTTCTTTTTCCATTTTTTCCTCCACCTTTCAAATTGACGTTCTTCGTGAGTACAGTCTCGCGTCAAAACATGCTCCTCTCTCAATTTTTTTTTATTAGAAATAATAATATAAATAAATAAATAATAAAAAAATAAATAAAAAGGTGTCTATATTATTTGTCTTCCAATTATTTGAATTAGTAATAATTAAAATAAATATAATAAAAAACATAAAATAATACTAATAATAACAATGAAGAAAAAAAATATAAATAAAATACTAATAATAACAATAAACAAACATAATAATAATAATAATAATAATAATAATAATTTTCCCGAGTGGATCTTAGAAAACGAGTATTTTTTATCTCTCTCACAAGCGGTGGTTCCTCTACTTGAAACCACCGCTTGCGAGAGAGAAAATCCTACACATTTTTATTAATGCGGCGCTTGATATAACATAGAAGAAAAAACAATTTTTATTCGTTTATAATTCTAATTTAATTTAACGACAATAATAATACATTTCAAATGATAAAATTTCAAAGTATAAATATACGAAATAATTCAATAAAAGATTTTTCAGTACAAAAGTAAACATTTAAAAAGCTGCGAAAAAAAGTAAAAATTGCAGTAATAAATACCAAAAAAATCACATAATAGACGATAATAGTGTTATCATATCTTTGCAATTCGATATTCCAGTTTTCTAATCTATCCTTTCACAAATAAACCCGTCTGAGTCAATGATTTTTCCCTGAAGAGACGTCTTCCACAGACTTGACCGACTTTTGTCTTGCACAATAAAATTCCCCCATTTTTTTTTCTTCGTCTTTTCTTTTTCATTTTCTTCATTCTCAATAATAACCTCGATAAATTTATACTTCCTACTACCTTTTCTCAGAAAAATATGACGGAAAAAGAAATAAAAAATAATAAAATGAAATAAATAAATAAATAAACCTAAATTTTACGAAAATAATCTCAGTTTATCTGTTTCACGCATTTTTTCCCACTATCATTGTATTTTAATATTTTATATATTATATATTAATTTTATTATTAATTTCTTAATTTATTATTTTATTACCATTATCATTTTAATTATGAAATCGTTTTTATATTAACTCAAATGCATCGATTAACATTTCATTTTAATTTCAATTCGTACTAATTTTTATCCTTATTTAAAAAAAAACTATATATTCTAAATGAAATATTTCCACTTAATAAATTATCACTTTTTTCACTTAATCAATTTCATAATATATACTCTCGTTTTTTTTTTTGCATTTCAATTTGAGAAAGTCTCTCATTATATTAATTTTAATTTCATTCTTTTATATTGAAAATGAGGAAATTAAAAATGACGTTAATTAAAATCACTGTAAATTCAATTTGTCAAAGAGTTAAAATTTTTAAAATACTAAAAATGAGAATATTAACTAAAAAGACGAATTTAATATTCAATTAGAGGATTCAGTGGGAAAAAAGGTAAACATTTCTTTCTTCAAGCATAGAAACTATAAATTTTTCTAATTTACGAAAAATGGCAATTTTTACCTGTTTCTTTAAGTAAGGGGAAAATTTTTTTTTTCCCGTTATAAATATTTAAAAAATTCAAAGTACAAAAAAATGGTGAAAATTCTTCACTCGTAACTCTCCTTTGAGACAGAGAATAGCGAACAGGGAAAATGATCTCTTTTTAAGTTTGTAACGATCTACATAGACAAATGTATACATATATATTTATGTCTAGAGGGTAGGAAATTTTGACTAGAAATGGAACCTTTCGACAAAAGCACTAAAGGCGATTAAAGCGTTTCAAGTTCCCTTCTGTTTCGCATTCACAAGGCCTTATAAAGCCGAAGGCAAACTCCTGCGCGCAGGAGCGTCACACAGAATTCAGGTTCTGTAAACGATGTTTCTAAGTCCATTCTCAGCCTCATTCAAAACTGGTCCTGTTACACCGCAAAAACCACAGGATTTCTCTCTATATATACATACACACAGGTTGTACATAGACGATCGACAAAATAATAATAATTAAAAAAATAAACAATAAAAAAACGTAAATAGAAAACGCATAAAATGTTTTAAAAAAATAAAGGCAACACGATTTAATGACCGCACACTCTACGCTCCTTATATTCTTGTGAGGAAAAATCAATTTTTGCAAATTGTTTCATAAAGCATTAAAGTTGGGGTAGAAAAAAATCGGAACTCGAATCACTATTATTATTATTATTGTTATTAGCACCACTATTTTCAATAAATGATGGTACAAAGTTTGTACCAAAAAAATAATTTACACTAGCATCATCATTAATCATTCACATCTTTAAGATTATCATCATGAGCATCATTATTTGCACCAGAAATACTAGTATTAAAATTAATATCATCATCACTAAGATTATCATCATCATCAACATTATTATTTGCACCAGAATCATTACTAGAATTAAAATTATCATCTTCTTCAAGATTATCATCATTTTCATCAGAATCATTACAATTAAAATTATCATCATTGACAGAATTATTAATTCAGCCAGAATTCTTACTATTAAAATAATCAGTATTTTTAACAATAATGATGATATTTTTGTTAGTAATTCTGTTGCAAACAATGATGCCAACGATGATAATCTTAAAGATGATGATGGTTCTTAATAATGATGATAATTTTATTAATTATTCTGGTGCAAATAATGATGCTACAGATGATGATAATTTTAAAGATGCGATTAGCACTATCATCATCATCATCTTTTAGATTATCGTTATCAGCATCAATTTGTACCTATGAATATCTATGAAAATCATCATCATTATCATCTTTAGGATTTTTATAACTAGCATCATTATTTGTACCAGAATTGCTAACGAAATTGTCATCATTTGCACTATCATCATTAGCATCATATTATTTGCACCAAAATTACTAACAAAAACATCATCATTAGTGTTAAAGATGATGATAATAGTTGTAATAATTCTGTCAATGATGAAGACAAACATTAGTTGAAATAACCGAATAAAATTCAAAGAGTAAAACAAATTGAATCTTAAAAATAAACAAACAATTTGCACTATCATCATTAGCATCATTATTTGCACCAAAATTACAAACAAAAACATCATCATTAGTGTTAAAGATGATGATAATAATTGTAATAATTCTGTCAATGATGAAATAACCGAACAAAATGCAAAGAGTAAAACAAATTGAATCTTAAAACTAAACAAAAAGCAAAGAGAAATTAAAAAAAAAACCAAAGAACCAAAAGGTATATAGTATAAGAGAGAAAAAGAGCGCCGCGACACAGAGAAAAAAAGGAAAAGTGATAATAAAATTTTTCCTCCATAGGAAATGCAGGTCATGCGAGAATCGTAAATTGCATTTTCCCTCGCTTTTTACTTCCCTCTATTCCTCTCGAGTAACCACGCGGAGTGCAAAGTTTGAAATATTTCAAGCGCCTCGCTCATCTCGACGACATCATCCGGGTGTTAAAACAGAGTGTAATGCTTGTCCGAGAGGACGTGTGAAAAGACTAGTTACTTTATAGTTGCCAGTATAGTATTGCATACACATTTACCCGGCGTGTGTGTGTGTCTGTGGGACCCAATGATTTATTTCACTCTTCTTCAAATGTACATTTTCAACTCTCAACAATTTTTGCACTTTACTCCCGCAGCAAATATTCATAAATTCCATTTTTATTTCTCCCCATATCTCCCCCTCTGGGTGTATCACATATTAATTTTTTTTTTAATTTTTTCCCCCGTTTTATTTCTTTGGAATTCGTAATGTTTAAATGTTTCGAAATGGTTCAAACTTTTGTATTATAATATCACCGCGCGTATCATTAATGAAAAATTAAAAATGACGAGAATTAACTAATGGCGAAAAAAATGATAGGATTTAGAAAATAGGATAGAAATAGAATAATGTTGGGACAGAAGGGGCGAAAAAAATTTGTATAACATTCTCCCCCCAATAAAATGGAGGGAAATAAATGTAATTTGAAACTGAAAAGTGCAAAGCTATTAAGGAACAGCATTCGAGTGATGCTCTAATCTTATCTGTGATAAAAGTTTAGTGGAGAACAACTCTCGAGTGATATTTATTGGGGTTTTTTTTTTTATTGAAGGATCATAGCGCGTTAAAGGAGTGCCCTCTATACCACTTTCTATTTATGAGTTCGCGACGGATCACGCTGTGTGCCAGTCATTTCATTGTGCATTCAGCGTAGGTTGTGTACGACACAAACTTTATCGATGTTGTCGGAGGAAAATTCGATTGTTTAACGGTTTTGACATGCGCCTCAACATATACCGCACACAATATGTTTACGAGCAAAAGAAGCTGACTTCATGTTCCTTGGATCTATTGTTTGGATTTTCGGTTTTTTTCTCCTCCTTCATTCCCATTCCATTCAGTTATTTATTTCTCCGTATGAACAATTCTTTAACAATTCTTTAACGATTCTCTAATAATTCTCTAACAATTCTTTAACAATTCATTAACAATTCTCTAACAATTCATTAACAATTCTTTAACAGTTCATTAAAAATTTAACACCACAGTAAAACGTAAGCTGTTAAAATAACATCGCAGAATGGATTAAAATAATCAGCAACAGTTTAATACCCCTAGGATTAAATTAACACCAAAAAAGGATTAAAATAATCTATTCTGCTGTTATTTACAACTAACGTAGTAACAAAGTTACTAAATTTAATTATGTTAAAAAATTTCTAGAAATTCTCGTGAAAATTTCAATTTTCGTTACAAATAATAAAATTCTTCTCTGATATTCAATTATTTTACAAATTTTTAATCAAATTCTTCTCTGATATTCAATTATTTTACAAATTTTTAATCAAATTCTTGGCAAAGTTTCAATTATTTTTACAAGTTTTCCAAAAATTCCATGTTTTTCAATATCTACTATTTCAATAAAATTTTTACAAAAGAATTACATTAGTAAAAAAAAAATTTTCAATACAATTCTACGCAAACATTCAATTGTTTTCATAAATAATAAAATTTTTTACAGGAATTCAATTATTTACAAATTTTTGTTACAAATTTCTTCGCAATAATTCAATTATTTTCATAAATAATCAAACTCATTGCAGAATTTCAATTATTTTGAATGCAATTTTAATCAAATTACTCGAAAAATGTAATTATTCTTAAAAATCCTATTAAAATTCGTCCAAAGAATTTAATGATTTAAAAAATTTGTTAATAACATTTTTAACAAGAATTAAATTTCAAGAAAAATTAAATTAATAAATTATTTATTTTTGTAATTAAATAATTGAATTCTCGTAGAATATACTAATAAAAATAGTTTAAAAAATGAATTTCAGTTAAAATTTCAGATTATACTTAAGTATTAAAAGCATTATAACAGGAACTTTTTGGAAATAATTCAATTTTTAAAAAGTTTCAAACTAAAATCATTGAAATTCGTAATTTTTAATATTTTTAAAACAAAAAATTCTGTAGAATTAATTCTTTTTAAAAGTTTTATATCGAATTTTTATTGAAATTTTTTCAAGTTTTTATATTTCAATATATATTCAATTGCAGACTTTTTGAATAATTGAAATTATGTAAAATTGAATTATAAACGAATAAATTTGAAAATTATAAAATTCATCGCAGCTGCGTTGCAATTATTTTTCATATACAATTATAATTGAATTCCTCGAAAAAAGTAATTATGTTCATGCAAGTTTTAATAAAATTCGTCAAAAAAATTGAATTATTAAAAAATTTGTTACTATAATTCTTTATGAAAATTGAATTTTGAGAAACATTCAATTATTCCATAACTTATTTACTTTTGCATTTAAATCATTAAATTCTTGTCGAATTTTCTAATAAAAATTGATTTTATTTTCATAAAAATGAATTTCAGTTAAAATTTTAGATTATAATTGAATATTAAAAGAGGTATAGAATTAACTTTTTGGCAATAATTGAATTTTGAAATTAATATTTTTGAAAAAGTTTAATTGAATTTCTTTCAAATTTTATTTGATGTTTTTATTTTCTAATGTGCATTTAATTAAAAAATTTAGGAATAATTGAAATTTCGTGAAATGGATTAATTAATTATTATTTTTAATTATTATTATAATTATTATTATTATTATTATTATTAATAATAATAATTAAAAATAATACATATAAAGTAAAATTGTGGTTAAAAATTTTTGAAAATAATAATTGAATTTAAATAATCAAATAATTTCGAAAAAGTATAATAATCGTATAATATAAAATAATGATTTTATTACTTGGTCATCACTAATTATTATAAAATATGAAGATGTTTTATAGTTATAAAATAATTTAATAATCTAAAATTTCAGTAATTGTATAAAAAATAACATCAAAATTGATTATTTTAATCTTTTTTGGTGTTAATTTAATCTGCAACACTTTTTAATAACTCACAATATTTACTGTGAATTCTTTAATTCTTCTCTAACAATTCTTTAATTCTTCTTTAACAATTTCTTTAATGCTTCTTCAACAATTCTTTAATTCTTCTTTAACAATTCTTTAATTCTTCTTCAACAATTCTTTAATTCTTGTCTAACAATTCTTTAATTCTTCTTTAACAATTCTTTAATTCTTCTTCAACAATTCTTTAATTCTTCAATTCTTCTTTATTAGGGTTACTACAAAACTTTAATTTTGTTTTTTCTCGACTATATGCTGATAACATAATTTCAACCAGAACATCATCAGTTAATCACAATCATCAGCAATAGAAAGAACATAATTTAAAAATACAAGCTTTTTGAAAAATCCCAACTAACAGAATGAAAATAGAGAAAGAATAACAATAATCAAGAGGAAAAGTAGATTTAACAGGTGTGGAGTAAGTAGTGTTTTTGAAAAACAAAAAATATTGCAACACGCAGATGATAAAAAAAAAGCTCGTACACATCGATATTGAAGATTGAAGAGGGGATCAGAGAGGAGAAAGTTTTGAATGGTGGATTTTGCTTTCGAGTTGTGTTGAGTAGGAATAGAGAATTTAGAGATAGGGATGGCATTGGCAACGATATATGCAGACACACAAGAGAAACAGACGATAGCAGGAAGCGGGTTGGGAAAATACGAGCGAGCGATAACGACATACACGTGTACGCGTACCCCATTAATCCGAGCGTGTCGCATTGATCTATCATTGTCCGGCCCCGGGGGTGATATACAGTACACCATAGGCTGATACATAATAGATCGCAAACGCAGCAAGCCGCGACGCAAATAACTACGGATAACCACGGTTATACCACTTTCTACGTATATATATTTATATACATTTGTATGTGTGTATAAAAAAAAGTCCAATAACCCAGTTTACCGGTTGATATTCTATTTGTTGTTATTCCACGCACTAAACTTTTCCGTAATTTCTCTTTCCCTGTTTTACTGTACTTTTCTCTCTTTTTCCCTCTTTTACTCTTTTCTATCTCACTCTTTTCACTATTTTCTCTCTTTCTCTGCCTCTTTTTTATTGTTCTCTCTCTCTCTCTCTCTCTCTCTCTCCTTTAAAGAAAATAAAGAAACAAAACCATTTTTCGGTTCGACAATGTGTTTCAAATTTTCTCTGATTGAAAATTTATACCTGTCGTTTGTTACAGATAAGTGAATTTAATTGCTCTCTATATAAGATTTAACAGTTCGATAAGCGCCGATTATATGAGTTATTGATTTTGAGACGTGCGCGCATTTATATATATATATATATACTTTTGGGTGTGTTTCTTCTGTCAAGTACAAATTTTATTCTGCATATTCACAGTTAAATATTTATTACAACAACAACAAAAATTACTTGTTTTAAATCATGCTATGACCATGTAAGTTATTTGTTAGTTAATAAACAAGAATAACGAACATTGGGACACGTGTGATTCTTGATTTAGAAACGACAACAAAAATTCTTGATTTAGAAACGACAACAAAAAGCTCGATTTATAAACACAACAAAAATTCAGAATTAGAAAGCCATTGAGAATTTATTGATACTCTATATTATATTGGACAATAAAATTTGCCATCAATTTGAATGTATTTGAATTTTTATAAAGAATTTTATAAAAAATTATAATTATTATAAAGAATTTTATAAAAAATTATAATTATTATAATTGGGTCAATCCATTTTATTTCAACTAAAGTGGTCGCCAACTAATTTTAAAAAATTGTAATATTCTGCAGGAATGATTTTGATGTTACTAATATCACGAAATCAAAGGATTTTTTCAAAAGAATTATATATTTTTTATGAAATATGAATTTAAAATGTAAGAGACGCTAAAAACTGCCAGTTTTCTGCTAGTAGAAAATAACGTAAAAGAAATACAATTTAGTACAAAAATATAACATAAATTATTGGTATTTGTTAAGAATGTTTAAATTTATTATTACAAATTAATATAAGCAATTAAAATTATAAAATAATAAATAAAATATTATCCCAAAGTTTATCATCAAAGTAACCTAATTTTGGGATTTTTATTAACAAATAATGGGGAAATGAAATTATAAAATTAAATAAAAACTTACCGAATATGACGAATTTTCGATGAACTTTCAGTTATTGTTTAACGTGTCCTTCAATTTTCTACTTAAATAGAAATAATATCGAAAATAAAAACGCCACTTTGTCCATTTTTACGATTTTCAAATGCGTACAACTTCTTTGGAGAAAATCGGAAAATTATGGGACTTTCAGGAATAATTCACTAATTACTAATTAAACGAAAACTACAACTTTTACTTTGGTCCTGGGACAATTTTAAGAGTTATAAATTTTTAAAAAATAGTACGTTTTTAAAGGTTAATGAAAAAAATGTGTATAAAGTTGAAGTTAGATGAGCATTGATAATAATAATAAACCAACAATCGTGAAAATGGACAAAGCGGCGTTTTTATTTTCGATATTATTTCTATTTAAGTAGAAAATTGAAGAAAACGTTAAACAATAACTGAAAGTCTATCGAAAATTCGTCATATTCCGTAAGTTTTTATTTAATTTTATAATTCCATATCCCCATTATTTGTTAATAAAAATCTCAAAATTAGGTTACTTTGATGATGAACTTTGGGATAATATTTTATTTATTATTTTATAACTTTAAATGCTTATATTAATTTGTAATAATAAATTTAAACATTCTTAACAAATGCCAATAATTTTTGTTATATTTTTGTACTAAATTATGTATTTCTTTTACATTATTTTCTACTAGCAGAAAACTGCCAGTTTTTAGCATCTCTTACATTTTAAATTCATATTTCATAAAAAATATATAATTTATTTGAAAAAATCCTTTGTTTTCGTGATATTAGTAACATCAAAATCATTCCTGCAGAATATTACAATTTTTCAAAATTAGTTAGCGACCACTTTAGTTGAAATAAAATGGATTGACCCAATTATTAAATTATTCATTGAATGATTAAAAAAAAAATTCCCTAGTAAAATGATAATACAAAACACTAGGAGAAATAATTTAGAATACCAAAAATAACACTCTTGTATAGCAAAACTATAATACAATGGTTCTAAAAATAAATACAGTGCGGTATAGCGCATTAAGACATAAACCGATGGGCAAATTTTCATTCAACAGATCCACAAACTATCATCGTGATCCATACAATTATGTATAGCAAAGGGTCAAACAAGAAAGCCGGAGATGATGAATTCAGAAACCTGCATAATATCCTGCAAATTACGAGAGAGAGAGAGAGAGAGAGAGAGAGAGAGGTACCTGTGTAGTTATACAACGACGCCTGGGGACTGCGGTGTTCATATGCAGGATGCTGTGCAACGTTATACGGAGACCTGTTAATTCAGTTAGTGGATGCGAAAGGTCATGCGGGGCTTCTGCTGAGGGTTGCTCTCGGATAAACGGAAGGACAGACAAATGTTACCGTCGGTCCAACGGATGTGGTGAAGTTGAGAGAGAGAGAGAGAGAGAGAGACGGTGCTTTCGGCGCATATACATGTATATATACATATAGAACCGCTTCCGGCAAATTTCGCTGTATAAGCTTTCATGCAAACTCGCTTGGAATCCTCGCAGTCCGCTCCTAGCCACGGATACATTGCGGAATCGCGGAATAGCAGATACATCCCAAGACTCTGTATGCGGATATTATTCCGAAACCGATTTCCAATTAGCCGTCGTCGCATCGTGCGCAATTATATATTATGATATAGCACGATACCGATACATTCAGATGGTTTTTCTCTTTGTGGCGCTTCATTTCAAGAAAAGGTATATTATCAATATCTTCTTGATATAATTAATGACAGTTGTGATATTTAATGCCTTTTTTATTTCTCGCTATTTATTCATGATTCTGTTCTTCATTCGAACTTTGGAAAGTTTATTGTCAGCTTTGTCATTAGCATCATCATTATTCTTGAAAGCAACATTAGAAAATGTTGTTAATGCTTTAGCAGTAGCATTAACTACAATATTACTATTAGGAGCATCATTATTCCTAGCAACATCATCATCATTCGCTGCAGCATTAACAACATTATTGTTCTTAACAGCAGCATTATTAATGTTATTGTTAACTGCAGCATTAATCATTAGCAGCAGAGTTATTGTCAGTATTCTTGTCAACAACAGCAATAATATTAGTACCATCATATCAACCAGTAACAGTAGTATCATGTACAAGCATTATTATTACCAACTGCAGCAATATTATCATTAATATTATCATGATTATCATCATCATCATAATCATTCCCACTTTTCTCATTACCAAGCAAACGCTTCTATATAGTTTTGTCATACACACCAAAACCAAAGAGACGATTATTTTCCAGAGATAAACAACATCATCTCCAACACCATTTTCCTATAATCAGCATCAGCATCATTAGCACTATCGCAATGACGATGATCCCAATCATTATTGCTGCATCATCGAAGAATATAGAGATAAAATTCAAATCAACTTCAACTTCCGTAAACCAGTTCTGATACTGATGAAAGAGAGAGAGAGAGAGAGAGAGATCCTATCATGATAGAAATGGGAAGAACCTTTTGAAAATAGGTTTGATACTCCAGTTAATGATGTAATCAATCGTGATACAACTGTATACAGATTGCGTGGGTGCAGGATAGAGAAAATGAGTTTACACTGATTTTACTTGGGAGTGTGTCGGATGTACCTCTCTACTTTATATATATACACGTATACACATCACCTGATCGGTTTTCATACCGCGTTTGTATAAATTTCTCCGTTTCGATATACATGTGTCTTGTTTGCATATGTCAATAATAGGTAAATACATATGTCACTCACATAGTTGTTTCGACTATCACGCAATTCATTTGAATAATGTACCCCAGCAGCACCCAATTACAGAGTAACGTGATTCGTCCAATTGGCAAAAAAAAATTACTTTTTCCCCTTATTGCTGCTCTGGAAATTTTACACTCGATTCAAATTAATAATAATACTCAATGCCAATAAATCTAGCACTATTCAAATATTCCGTTCTTAATTCTTTTTCTCTCAATTATCTTTTTTTTTTTGTTTTTTGCCTCTGTTTGATGAAAAAAGAAAGAAGAAAAATTGTGAAAACATATTATAACATATTTTAAAGTTAGAAAATATTTACTAAATCAAAAATTGATTTATAAGTTGAAAATTGAAAAGTTATCAATTGGATTGATAAACTCGAGAGGATTAGGGTTACGAAAAAAAGGGGAGAAACAATTAGCAAGATTAGTGTAAAATATAGGAGTTAATTTATATAAAACGTATGCGACATATAAGATATAGTGAATGCGTGTTGTTTTTCTTTTTTTTTTAGTACACAAGTGTAAAACCGACAGCCAAACAAGAGGCTATTGTTAAGATAACAAGTTGGTTATACTTTAGTGGTATTCGCTGTTGGAGAGACAGTTAATGTTTATTACGCAAAATGCCCATAACAACTTTGTTCGCCTCAAGTTACTAAAAGAGCTATTAAAGTTTATCGAAAGAAAACTAGCCGATGCGAGACAATTGACAGCAGTAGAATATATATATTTATCGCTTATATGCGTGCACGTGTGTATTTGTGTGTAGGAATGCAAAAAAAGCCCGACAAAATTACTCCCTATTATAACTTCTCTTGTGAAATGTTCTATTTTCAACTTCCAACAAAAGCAATAATTATCATTCAACGGGAAAGTGCCGATTTTAACGATCGGGAAAAACTAATCATTAAATTGTCGAATAGCTTAATATTAAAAAAAAGAAAATTTATTCATTGGTTCTTTGGATTCTGTCCACTAAGTTCGGTATTAAAAATTTATCCACTAATTGTTTTAAATTGCTGTTGTCAGAAGATGCTTCTTAATACTTTGTTGCTTCTTAATTTTCTGCTACAACAGAAGATGCTTCTTAATACTTTGTTGCTTCTTAATACTTTGTTGCTTCTTAATACTTTGTTGCTTCTTAATTTTTTGAAACAACAGAAGATGCTTCTTAAGTTGTTGCTACAACGGATGCTGCTTCTTAATTTTTTTCTACAACAGAAGATGATTCTTAATTTTCCAAAGTAATGGAAGATGCTTCTTAATTCTTTGCTACAACAGAGGATACCTTCTAAATTTATTCCCACAACAGAAGATGCTTTTTAAATTGCTTAAAAAAAATAAAAACCCTAATCCCAAAAAAGCAGCAACAGATAGCAGACAATTTCAAACGTGACGCTGATCGACAACCTTAACTCCAAGTCAGAATAAGTCATTCAGTTCCAATCAACTGGGAAAATCCAAACCAAACCGCAAACTAGAGTCATCAAAATGAGTTTCAACATCAAATCGTCCCAATCTCGTTTGATCTAATTTCGACTAATTACCAAACCAATCATCAGAAGGACATGCAGTGCCCTCCCTTTCGAACAGTTCTAATAGGCTTGAACCTGGATTTTAAGATCATTATGCATATGGTAATCCGTACGATTGGTTGCATAACGCATATAGGTAATACGACCACGCTTCATTAAGCTCAGTACACAGGTGGTACTCACGTTATATACAGTCATAAACTCACACAGAATACGCACGCAGCAAACATATCCATACACCAAAGGGGAGTATCGAGTCTTATGAGGGTCATCGAGCGAAACGAAAAGTCACTTGCCCGCATTTCTTTCTGCACGATAATATTATCTCTCTCTCTCTTTCTCCCTTCGCCACACTTAAAATAGAGAATAAAACGCACGCTATATTCTATACCCAACTACATAAATAAATTCCCTATTTCCTATTAAAATAAACAAAACTTTTCAAATACATCACCTTAAGAGTTCAAGTCATACTTTAGGAAAACTATCTCTATTATATTAGAGACAAGAATCTATTTCATAAGGTAAGAGTTTCATAAGTTAATAATCAAGAGTAATTACTAATTCAATATTTTAACCCAGAATCGTAAAAGCAAGAATAGACAAACTATTATGAGAAATATTATTTGATAATTCTTCTGTCAATTATTATTTCTATAAACTATCAGTCGTCGCAAAGTAAAAACTATAACTTTCTTCCTTTATTGGCACGCTAACAGATTAATAATTAATTGTATTTTATTAGGGAGACAACTGAACGGAACTTTCCTAGATGTCTATAGAGAATGGTCATGTAAATGGTGACACGTGACCAGTATGGAGGCGCGTGGTCAATTCCACCGCACAATCAGGAAGCATGGACCAGCACACATAGGAAACCCTTTGGTTATGCATATATTGTATAAACCGCACCAGACCGCAAATAAGTGGCGAGATATTAAGGCCAAAATTTTTATGTCCCCTTCTCTACTACAGAAGAATACCATAACGAAAAAAACTAAATTAATAAAAGTATTAAACCATTCCTATCGGCAATGCTGAAACTAATCTCACTATAATGAACCAAATGACATAAATTCGTTCGTGTATTGCTCATCGGAAAAAAAACTCCACATTAATCGCGCAGAAGAATAAAATGCGCAATTTCTTGTCAAGTTTATTCGTACCTATAATCGTATAAATTTCAATAATAATATGTGACTTTGTCATTAGGAATGTTTCTTTTTCTTTCTAAATGATGTTTCCCCTCGAGGCTTATATTTATGCGCGCGTCTTTTAAAAATCCCATCTCTTATTGGACGTTTCTTTTTCTCACGGAAACTCATCATCTTCTATAGGCAGTTTTCCCCTTCATCCGTCAATTCATTAAGGTCATATCGTCAATCTGGCATTATAGTCTCGTTTGTTTTGCACACATTCCACGACCCGTTGACCCACATTAAAAACTTTCTATACATACGTACATATATTGTGCGTGTATGGGCCAGAAATACGCAAAGAATTTTAGACATCTTGTCGAAGATGATAATAATGATGATGATGATGATGACGATGATAATAATCAAGTTCCGGCTCTGTTTCTTATTATTGTGCAATAAAAAACGGATGTTGGATCTTAACTTATTCTTGTATTGCTGTTGGGTGTTTTGTACTAAATTGTTAGACTTGTTGAAATAAGGTGAGAAGTGAGGAAAAAATTAATTATTACTCTTTCGTTAATTGTTTGGTGCAATTGATAGTAGTGATTTGTTCTATCGTTACTATTAAGAATACAAGTATTGTCATTAGGAGAGTTACTATTAGTGCCATTATTATCATCATTAAAAGAGCATTACTATTGGTACTAATTTATTATTCTGAAGAGTACCACTATTTGCTTCAGGTTTGACATTAGCAGCAGAATTATCTTTAGAATTGTTACTAGCACGAGAATTATCAACAACAAAATAATAACAACTAGCATCATCACTAGCACCAGAATAATCATTAAAAATATAATTATCATTAGCATTAGAATCATCATTAATATAAGTATTATTAGCATAATCATTAGCATTGGAATCATCATTAACATCAGTAGTATTAGCAAAATCATAATTAGCATCTTCATCATCATTAACATCAGTATTATTAGCATAATCATCATTTGCATCTTTATTATCATTAACATCAGAAGTATTAGCAAAATCATCATTAGAATTAGAATCAGCATTAACATCAGTATTATTAGCGTAATCATCATTAGCATTAGGATCATCATCAACATCAGTATTATTCGCATAATCATCATTAGCCTGAAAATCACAATCAGCAGCACTATTACCATCATTTACAATATTATTATTACCATCATCATCTACATCATTAAAATTATTATTATTATTAGCACCAGCGTTTGAATTATCAGCAAAGGATTCCACTACATTTATTCCAATCACAAAATTTTCGATTCCGCAAAGGATTTCACCCCTTTTTCCAAAATCAAAAATACTATCAACATACAAAATTTATAAAGTATAGGTGACACAGCAGAAAAAATAATAAGAAAAAAAAACTAAAAGAAAAGTAGAGTAAAAAATTATTCCACCTCTGTAAGTTGTTTTCAAGCATGATTAGCCTCATTATTCATCGATGACTGTTATTTTAGGCAAACAGAGATAAATACACACACACACACAAACACACATCCCACCCCCTTTCAATTTTCATGGAGAGAATCAAACGGAACATCAAGAAGGTTAATATCACGGACGAATGAACGTTCAAGGACCAATAATCGGGAACATCGTTTGGCACCCTAAGAGCCATAATTGGGAACATCGTGGTACTAAGCCACCCCTTAGTAGAATGATGACTGTCCCTTTTCGAATAGACACAGACATACACACAGACAAATACTGCGTATAAACCGTTCCACAACTCAACAAACCTCTTTTACATTCCCCTTTTCATGGCAGATTTGTCCCTTCTAACTATATTCCTCCCTCCACTCTCACCACACCTCTTTTCTTCGTCTTTTCCTCCTATCATCATGATCATCATCCCTCTCTTGCTCTCGACAACGTTTTCATTCAGAATTTACGGCCACTTGGCCAACCTAGTGTCTGTGCAATCTGCATTTAACGAAGAAGAAAAAAAGAAATGCTATACAATTTATTTTATATTGTAAACTCTGTATTTTTTCGTTTACTTTTCAATCCTATTTTCCGGTTTGGCAAACAAGAATCATTAAAAAAACTTGAAACATTACGTAATTTGTCCGAAGCGCCTAATGTACCTTATAAACTAAAAAACATGCGATTATGCTAGAAAAATTAGAAATTTTGAGAAAACTGGGGGTAAAAAACTCGAAAAATTTTTGATTTGTCCTTATCAATATGGGAGTGGTTTTCAACATACTTTTGCCCGCTGAAGACGATCAAGGATTTCAAAATCGACTAGCAAGTCAGGTTTTCAAAAAAGTTGGGGTAATTACCCAAGAAAAAAAAAATTTTACTCCCATTTTGGAATTTTTGGTTTTTTAAAATACCTTTTCTCTTTAAATTGACAATTTTCTATAAGATCTTCATTTGAAACGTGTAATTTAAGATCCGGTAAGTCCAAAAAAATAGGAATTTTGAAAAAAGTGGGGGTAAAAATTATTTTTTTTACTTTCAATATGGGAGTGCTTTTCAAGGTATTTTAGTCCGCTGAACACGATTCCGTGTCTGAAAATGGACTAAAATGTAGGGTTTTCGAGAAAAATAGGGGTACAGACCCCCCAAAAAACGTACTTTTAGAAATTTTCGATTCTACACCGACAACAAAAATAAGAGAAGAAAAATTACAGAACCACAATAAATTTGCAAAGACGAAAAAAATGTTTAAACATTTAATAGAAAAGCAATGTTTCAAATCAAGCAATAAAGACGAGGTACAGGACACTGTCAACAGCACTTGTTGGTTTATTATTGTCTTTTTTCTACCCTTCCTCTCTCTCCCTTTTTTTTATTTACTATTCCCTTGTTCTTGTATACACTTTTTTTCGCAGTTGTTTTTCAGTTTCGTTTTTATTTTCTCTCTCTCTCTCACTCTCTTTCTCTCTCTTGGCTGACAGACGAAAATTGTAATCGCTTTCAAGCAGAGTCTCCACTTCTTTTTCTCTCTTTTAGAGAGACAGAGGACTGAGGGAAACTGGATGATACACAGAAAACCGAGAATCGTTTGTCGGACGAGAGAAAGAGAGTGAGAGAGAGAAATGCCCCCTTTTACCCCGCGAGACCACTCTTTTTCCACATCTCGACAATTTCTCTCCGGAATCAGTAAAGTATATCTCTCTAGCTCTTGTCCTGCTTGAACTGTGATGCCCTCCATGAAAGAGAAATAAAGTAAAATAAAATCTACTCTCGACCAAATTCAAATTAATTTTTATTCCCCCCATAGTGCTGCAAAATACTATTTTCTTAAAATTCAAACTGTCAAAAAAAAAAAAAAGTGCAACATTGAAAAGAAAACGAAAAGTAGTTCTTAGCTCAAAAAAAAACATTTTTTACTCCAAAGAAGCAAATTTTTTTTTTTAGTTAATTTCAATCAAGCAGACCGTTACGAACACGAAAAATTTCTCTCGTGCCCCGAGTTTAATTCAGAAGATAGTGAAATAATATTTTAAAAATTTGGAAATTAGGGAAATACAAAAAAAAATTTTGTTAAAAGTCTTCCAAAAAATATTTTTAGAAAAATAATTTCTCTGTACTCAAAAATAATAAATTGCTTCTAGGAAACGTTTTGCAAAAAAAAATCTTTCTTTTTCATTTTTTTACTTCCTCAGGGGCAAAAAAAAAAATTGAAAATAAATAAATAAAAAAAATAAAGAAGAAGGAAAAAAAAATCCATCGAATGCATGTGTCTGAATATTTTTCCGCATGGTTTCCTGCATAAATTTGGATCTCAATTTGTGTTTCGTGGAAAGAGAATTAGCTCTCCGCGTACTCAAAGGGGCACCCTCGAGCGTTATTTGAAAATTGAGAGAGAAGGAAAAGAGAGAGAGAGAGATAAACAGAGGGAGAGGAGGGGAGTACACATACGCTCGCTGTATATTCGGTGAGCGAGAGTCAGCGCGGGTTTTAGCGTGATGCGCGCGGAATCATTGTGCATATGCGATACGAGGGTGGATTGTACACTTATGTATACATATATATATATATATATTGTAATGTTACGCTGTGTGCTTTGGGGTCGCGCTATAAATGCTGCTTTCACGTTTTGCGTCGTTTGCCGCGCGTTTGTAAACGAAATCGTGCGCACTTTCTCTCTAACGCCGCTCCGAGCGAATACACACATATTATTACACAAGTGCAACAACTAACCAACATATTTGCACTCCTGCAATCGTACACATATGTATTATATATATTATTCACTCTCAATATGTACAAAAATATTTTTAAAAAATATATAAATATTTATTTCCTTTTTTTTTATTTATTTATTTTATTATTTACGTTCTTCTATTTTTTTTTACTATTTAAGCACTGAAAACTTTATTTGACTTAACCAAATACTTGTCTAAATTAAGAAAATTTTTTTCATTTAAGGGGAGGGACCGCTGAAAATTCAACTCATCTAAATATTTGTTGTTTATGGACGTTCAATATTTTTTTGACAAAGTTTGATATTTAAAATTAAAAATTGCTTCGAAAAATTAAAAAAAAATTAATTAGTTAATGATTTTTTAATTAAATATCAAAAATTTTCAAAAAATAAAAATTTAAACTACTGTCGTAATTTTCAATATTTTGCATTGCCAATTTTTTTACATACTTATTTCATGATTCTAAACAATCAATCGTATGGAATTTTAAAAATTTTAATTTTTTCAAAAAATCGAATTTTTTGAAAAATAAAAAAAAATGCTAAATCAGTTAAAAATTACTTTTAATAATAATAATAATAATATTAATAATAATAATAATAATAATAAATAGTAAAAATACTAACAATAAAAATAGTAAAAATAATAATAATAATAAAAGTAGTAATAATAATATAATAGTAATAATACTAATAATAGTAATAGTAATAATAATATTTATTTATTTCAGTTAACGAGAAATAAAAACACTCAACGCTACATTGAACACAATTTTTACTGCTTAGAAGTTGCAATTGTCAGAGCTACAATGTTGTTATGTTGTTATACATAAATATTTTTAAAAGTAAAAAAACCAAAAAAAATGTTATTCTCCGCCAACTGTGTAAATGGTTTTACCATTGTCTGCAACAACCATTGTTTGTAAATTGTGTTTAATGTAGCTATGTACTATTGTTTTTGATTTTGCATAATAATTCACGACTAATTAATATATGTCGATGGGAATTTTCATTTTAGCAACTGTAATATTTATTATATTCTAATCGTATTTTTTAAAAGGAAAAATATCCATTAGAATATTTGTTTATTACTATTTAATAATTTGTACAGTAAAAAACGGTAGTAAAAAATAATAAAATCTCTTCGTTATAAAAATAATAAAAATAATAATATTAATAGTAATAATAATAATAACAAAATAATTCTAACAATGCCAATAGTAGTAGTGGTATAGTAGTAATAATGTTAATAATAACAGCGAAAGCAACAAAAATGCAAGATATTAAAAAATTAGACCAACTATCTACCAAGATTAGATTAGGTCAAGTTAGGTCAGGAAATGCAAACCACAAATTGAGGTTTAGTTGATGGAATTAAGATTAGGTTGGATGTCAAGTTTAAGATTGTGTTAGGGATAAAGTTTAAAATTAGGTCCCATATCGAGCTTTAAGACAAACTGTATTATCATACATTATTGAGTATATTATTTTTATTATTATTATTATAATATATTATATTATTATATAATATATTATTATTATTATTATTATATATTATAATATATTATTATTATTATTATTATTAATACTACTACTAATAATAAATTAGTATAAAAATATTTATTTAATAAACTTTTGCTTTTGCTTTAGTAAAGTTCACTAAATAGATTTTAATTTTTACTAATTTACTCAATAAAATTTACTAATTCAAAAATAATAAGTGAGTCACAAATTCAAATTAGTTAACATTTCTGCTAATTCAGATTTAGAGAGTAATGTAGTTTGAATTGTTAAATTATTTTATTAAATAATGAATTTAATTAATAAAAATTGTAAATATATTATTAATTCTATATGTTACTTCCGCTAAAAGTAATATTAATTTATGCCAAATTTAGATAATTATTAGAATTAAATTTGTCCTTAATTACTGATAAAAATTATGAAACTAATTTCGTACTCTTGTTGTTAATGATAAAAAAATATATATTTGAATGTTACAAAAAGAAGGAAAATATTGGAAAAAAATTAATGTAAATAAATAAATAAATAAACAAACAAAGAGACATAAATACGTTTAGATAAATTCAATAAGTATGTGTATTAATGAATAGGAAGAGCACGTGAGCATGTGTGTGACTCTTGACAAAGGAATCCACGTGCTGCACTCTCGGTTCGCTAAAGGATCTCGCGCGCGAGCGCTTCGGTGTATTTGCGGCTTAACTCATGTCGAAAGGGGTAAGAGAGAGAAAGAGAGAGAGAGAGAGAGAGTTCTCTCCTTTCTTGCTCAAGGGAAGATTCCTAAGGCGACTTTTCTACCTCCCTATTTCTCTCTATCTCTCAAAGTATGTCTTCCATCACTCAAGTCGATCGTCAAAGTAAAATTTACTATTTCTGTGTATCATAAAATTATTTTTATTATTATTATTTTTTTTGTATTATTATTATTATTATTATTATTATTATTATTATTATTATTACTACTATTATTATTTTTGTATTATTATTATTATAATATTATTGTAAATACTCAATAAATAATATAATATAATAATTATAGTTACTATTATTATCATACCAATTTATTAATTTATTTAAATTAATTCACTGTTAACTTAAAAGTATCAAATGGCAACGAATTGATACAAAAAATGTGAATCAAATAAAAAATTGATCCACATTTTTGGCATCAATTTGATCCACTTTAGCATCAATTTGATACTTTTCAGAAAACTGTGTTAATTTTATTCCAAAAAATATTTCTTTGACAATAGAAACACAGTTATTTTCCATCATTTTTGCATTTTCAAAAAATTTCTAAAAACTGTTTAACTCCTATTAATAAGTTTGTAAAAAAAAAAAATTTCTCCTAAATTAATTAATAAATATTATTATCATCATTATTGAAACTAGTAACCTCTCTGTTTCAAATGGAATTAATTTTCATTTTGCAATCTCGTTAAAATGTAATTAATTTGCCAATTATTATAGTCATGTCTCGAATCTATACGATACAAATAACTAATCAAATTAGCTTTGTGTTATCGAAAAAAATATTTCTTTTCCAATTTTTAAAAACTATTCTACTCTTTAGAATATTTTTATTATTATTATTTATAGTGATTAATTATTTTAAACAAAAAAGAAAAAAACAAACTATAGAGTTCGTTAATTACAAATTCGACTCTATTTTCATTGTAAAATATATATAACACGCACTCATACACAGACATAATTTTCAATTAATTAAATCAACGTATGTGTAATAGTAATGCTTGATTATCCCTATGGAATACATATGAGGGGAATAATAATTTTTGTATTTATGCGCTCTTTTCCCAACTTCCCCCCCTCTTTTTTAAGCCACCCTCCCCCCCCCTCCCTGCCCCTCGAGCTATAACCAAATTCACGCATTACCCAACGCACATACAAATTCATTTTGATAATGTTACAAACATTCATGGCACAACTCCTACTGTTTTACTCTTTGAAATAATAATCAGTTTGAAATGTGAAAATTACAGGATCCCAGAGGTGAATTCCACGATTCACAAACTGCGCGTCGATTATTAATTTCTAATTAGCGGACCACGACCGGATAAAATTTCCGAACGAACATGGCGCGCTCGATTAAATTTCCATTTTCGATTATTGTTATTATTATTATTATTATTATTATTATTATTATTATTATTGTTAAAAATATACATATATACTGATTACTGATAATAATATTAATTATTATTTATTTTAATTATTATTTTCATTACAATTAGAATTATTGTTAAAAATAGTAAATTGCGTGTTAATACTATTTCAGTTAAAAACACTTTTTTCGAATAATAGAAAAAAGTAAAGATGTTTTCTCTCCTATTATTCCCATGGAACACGGTTTCAAGTATAACATATTTAAATTTCATCAAAATCAAATGAATAGTTGTGGAAATATATTAATATTAAAAGAAAAAGTTTTATCAAAAAAATATTGTGAGCCAAGAAAAAGGAGGCGGAGCGTAAGCGTCGCGCAGGAGAGAATGAGAGAAACGACGACATCTCTCTCGCTCTCATTGCCTCTCCCCACTCCCGGCGCTTGCGCTCTGCCTTTTATTCCTAATTCTTAGTAGTGTTCCCCAATTTAAACTTGAAATCGAAACGCTATTCGAACGTAAGATAATTTTTTTCTCAAAACTAAACAGATTTCGAGGGAAGAAGAAGAGTTTAAGAAATAAATTAATTTGAACTATTATTTGCAGGGGAAAAAAAGAGTTTAAAAAATAAATTAATTTGAATGATTAATATTAACAGAAAATATTTCAATATAAATAAAACATATTAATTGAAATAAAATTATTATATTTTCATTAAGGACCGAGTTTTAACCAAAGATGATGAGAATACTATAAAAAAAGGTTATATTTTAAATTTTCCAACTTATTTATTTATAATAATTTTGCCTACAATTGTCAATGTATAAATGCAGTGTCGTAATGTCCCTTTAAACGGCTGCTGGAAAACCGGTCGACCTCGATGTAAAATTGTAAACGTGTATATAACTCGGGAGAATTTTGCACAATCGACGAACGGATTCGCGAGTAAAGCTATAAAGAAATCCCAAGACACGAGTGTCCACCTCAAATGACAACTGAATCGTTTTATTTATTTTTATTTTTTTCCTCTTCTCTTCCAACGAAACTGTCAAAATTGATAAATGGATAATTTATCCGCATTTACCGTTTATTCACTGATGGGGAAAAAATTTTTCTGAATCAAGCAATCGATTACTTAAGTCTATTATCAAATAAATATTTTCCTAAATAAAAATTCTATTATTTTAATTGTAAAAAATTTTTAATTCATAATATAATAGGCACACTGAAAAAAAAATTTATTTGATTCAAATAACCGATTATTTGGTTATTATCAAAAAATATTTACTTGAATCAAATAATTTTTTTTTCAGTGCATGTAATCATGAAAATCGAATAAATTTCGAGAGAATTCAATATAATTAAAATTAAAACTGCATATTTTAATTAATAAAAATTTTCACGAATTAAAATTTTCGAGGCTAAAAATTAACAGTAATTAATTTTTTAGGGAAGAATAATTATCAAAAATTAATTTTTCCATTTATTAACATTACAAAAAGGTACTAATTTGACTTTTAAATTATATACAATTCTTTCACAGTGAATTTAAAAAAAAAAGAGTGAAAATTTTTCGATATTAAAAATTGTCGCGAGTGAATAAATGAATTTTTTATGGGAATGTAAAATTTTTCATTATTGTCGTTCGTTTAATTTTTCACGTGATTTATTTGTTTTTCGTGTATTGTGTATATACGGTAGAGAGAAATGATTGATCTACTACATAAAATCGAGCGGCAAAATGGAACTGCGGCTTTTCAAGGCTTGGGTGCAATAATTTGTATATCAGAAATCGATATTTGATATATACATTCGGAGTTGTTATAATATGGCGAACAAGAGAGCGATTTACAGTTAACTAGACAGTATAACTTACTCCAATATCGTGAAAAAAAAAAATATATATATATATATATCGCGCTTGCGGCTAGTTGTGGACCATTCTCTCTTTCTCTCTTTCTCTCTTTGTCTCCGTCGATATAGCGAATAACTACGAGATCAATTTACCTTTTTGCGTTTCGTAACCCCGCGGGCACAGTTATCTTGGACGCGTAACAAGGACGAAAGTGCGATAACCCGATTGAACAAATTTTTATAGAAAACTATTTTTTTTTTTTTATTGAGAAAGAAAATTTGCTTTTAGTTGCTAAACAAAATTAATTACAATACTGCACTTTTTGTAATGATTCTGTAATTATTGAGAATATACAGTAAATAATTATTATTTTATTATAATAATTATTATTTTAAAAATTATCATCTACATTTAGAAAACTAAAACTTTTGTTAATAGAGTGAAATAAATAAAAAAAGATAAAAATATTAAACAGGGTGTCTACTATTTTCATTCAACAAAATTCCCGGTTTTTCCCGGTTATGGCTTAATTTTTTCCCGGTTTTCTTTTCTCATAAAATTTAAATTTAAATTTGATTTCGAACATAAATAAATAATAATTTTAATTGAAAATTTGAAAAATAATTTTTTAAAAATAATCTTGCCTGTTTATAATTATAATTGGAAATTTTCTTTTTCAAGTTTATTACAATTCTATTGATAATAATTGAATTTCTGCAAAGAATTTACAAAAATAATTGAAATCCTCCCAAAGAATGATATTATTTATGAAAATAATTTAATTCCTGTGAAGAATTTTATTACAATTTAAAAAAAGCAGTGATAATTAATTACTTACTTAATAAGTAATAAACATTAAATTTGCTTAAGAAATGATGAATATCATTTATTTGAACATTCAGAAATTTGAAATTATAAAAATTTAAGAGAAGTTCAATAATTATAACTATTAAATAATAATAGAATAAAATAATTTTTCGAAAAATTTAAATTAAAATTCTTTCAAAGAATTAAATTATCTAAAAATAAATTGTAAAGAAATTTCAATTATTTCAAAAAATTTCAATTATTTGTTTAGAAAAATTAAATTATCTTGCAACAATGGAATTGAAAAATGTCAACAATTTTATTTTGCAGAATTAAAAAAAAAATTTGCGAGAATTCAATTTTAATAAAAAAATTTGAAGTTCATATATATTTTTTTAAATTAACTAATAAAAATTTTTAATTATTAATCTTCGCATTAAGAAACATGAATTCATTAAAATGTGACTATAAAATCCAATTATTAATTAATTATTAAATTAAAATACTTTGAAAATTTTATTTGTTTAAAAGTTTCTAAAAAAATTCTTCAAGAAATTCAATTACATATTTTCAGTCGAATTTCACAATATTTCTATTAACACCATAATTTTTAAAAATTTATTTACATAATCTGTTTGAATTAGTGCTTGATTTTTACTATCAAATTAATTTTTTTTAACTAATTCAAAGTTAGAGAAGAGTATAAATATCTATAAAAATTGAAATAAAAAGTAATTTTTGCTCAAAGCAAGTTAAAATAATAAAACTATTTTAATTTTGGTGAAAAAATTCCCGGATTTGTATAAAAATTCCGGTTAATTCCCGGTTTTTCCCGATTAAATTAAATTCCCGGTTATTTCCCGATTAGTAGACACCCTGTTAAAGAACAGGAAAAAAAATTGCAGGAATAAAAGGAAAGAAAAAAATTTGTTTCTTCTCTTGGTCAGTTGAGAATGGTTTAATTAAAAATGTTAAAAATTAAGGGAAAAAACAAGAAGTGAATTTGATCGCATCAGTCGTCGTCGTCGTCGTCAGCGGGAGATCAAAGGTAGATTTATAAACAAAGAAGCATGACTCCAGAAGGGTTGATGATAGTATATAGCGTAAGGCGGGGGGAGAGAGAGAAAGAGAGAGGAATTGTATCGAGTACAACAAAAGTGAAAGAGCATTCGAGATGAGTAACAATACAAAAAGTGAAGATCGATCTCTTTTATACGTGTCGGATCGTCTATCCGATCATTAGGGCAATCGAGCGATCGAAACAATAAGAAACGAAAAAAAATGCAGACACAATATAAAGTAAAACGAGTCAAAGTCACTTTAATTTTCTCATTTAATTTTACTCTAAAAATTGTCAAAATTAATTAATTAAACAAGATTTACTAATTCTGGATGATTATTGTTCAATTTTCACTAATTTAGTGAGTAAAATAACTAATTTAATTATAGTAAATTCTTGGCTAATTTAATTAGCGAAATCTCGACTAACTTAATTAGTGGAATTTTGACTACTTTAATTAGTGAAGTTTTGAAAAATTTAATTAGCGCAATTTTAACTAATTAGTGGAATTTTGACTAATTAGTGGAATTTTGACTAATTTACTTAGTGAAGTTTTGACAAATTTAATTAGTGTTATTTTGAATAATTTAACTAGTGAAATTTTTAATAATTTAATTAGTAAATTTTTGACCAATTTAATTAGTAGATTTTTGACTAATTTAATTAGTAAATTTTTTACTAATTTAATTAGCGAAATTTTGACTAATTTAATTTGCGAAATTTTCACAAATTTAATTATGAGATTTTTAATTATCTTAATCAGTAAAATTCTAACAACTTTATTTCTTAAAATTCTGACAAATTTAATTTATAAAATTCTGAAAAATTATATACACAAAATTTTCACTAATTTAACAAATAAAATTTTCACCAATTTAGCTTCATTTCAATTTTTTAAACAGAGAGTCAATAAAAAAAGAGCAAAAGAAAAAACTACAACACTCTTTTAAGATTTCATCGAAATTAAAAGCAAAAAAATTATAAATATACAATAAAAAAAGAGAACCTAATCAACAGTGGAAAAAATAATAATATTCTCAATTCAATAGAAAATCGACTTTAAAACCCCAATTAACGAGAGGATTCGCTTCGACGTCGTCGTCATGAAAAATATAAAAATATGCGAAAGCGCGCTATTTCGATGCAACTATTACCGCAGGAGGTTTATGATTTTGCTTAATTAATGGTTTCCTCGTTCGCCCCCGCCCCCCTCTCTTTCTCTCTCTCTCTCTCTCGCCCGTGCCATTTTAGTTCCCACACCCCTTTTTACTTGAACGTCGCATCGACCCTTTACCTATTCAAGTGCCGTCCGTAAAACGCCGTTTCGCAATTTCCCGAAATTGCGAAAATGTTAATTCACGACGAGAAGCCACCAATAGGACCCGAATTCCTTGAATACCGAAAATTTCCTTATCAAACTAGTATTATTATTATATAGGCACTATATATATAAATTTTTTAACACGTGGATAAATATATTATATTGTTTTCGAATTTTCTATTATATATTAAAATTTGTATTTAGTAATTTTAATTTATTTATTTTCACTCAATTTAATAATTATAATTTTCATTTTAATTAAATAATTTTAAACCAATTTAAGTAATTTTTTAATTCTAATTCAAAATGAAATTTATTTTCTAAATTCCAATTCAATCAGTTTAATTTAATTGTAAATCAATTTATTAATTTTAATTCAATTTGAAATCAATTTATTATTTTTAATTTGAAATTAGTTCTATGCTTTGAATTTAAATTCAACTCAATAATTGTACATAATTCAATTTCAATTTAATAATTGTATTTCAATTTTAATTCCAAATTAATTTGAAAAAATTTATTTAATAATTCGAGTTCAAATTAAAAATTTCAGTCCAATTTAATAATTTTGAATTGAAATCAATAATATTTATTTTAATCCAAATTAATAGTATTGACTTTCAATTCAATTATAATATAAAATGGAATAAAATTCAATAATTTTCATAAGAGTTCAATAAAGTAATTTTTCATTATTATATTTTTATAAAAGAGCAGAATATAGTAAATTTTCATTCTTAATTTTAAACTTAAATCATGCTTTTGTAGACAACCATCACCATAACCATCACCATACCTACTAATTGTCCCAATCATAAAATAGAAATAATAATAAGAAAGAGAGAAGTCAGATTAGAAAAGAAAAAATTCTTAGCGTCATTCTCAAATTTTCACAATAAGAGAAAAAATTGAAATAAAAAGTCTTTTTTGAAAAATTATTAATATGTTATCATATTTAATTACAATTTCGCAAAACAAAAAAAAAATCCTCATTAGTTACTACTTTTTGCAAAAAAAATTGTAAAGATTAAAAATTTTTAAATAAAAAAAAGTTTAAATTTTAAAATCCTGTTATTATTTTTTTTAATGAAATTTAACTACTGTAAAAGAAATCCAATATCAGAAAATTTAAAAGAATTGAAAATTTTTAAATTAAAACAAGTTTAATTTTAAATATCCTGTTATTATTTTTTTTTTATTAAAGATCTGTTATTACTGTAAAAAAAATCTGTTATTTAAAAAAAAATGCTATTAGTATTTTAATAAAAAAAATCTGTTCCTACTGCTTTATAAAGAGAAAATTCGAGAATGAACGCGTCTTATAATTTTTTTTTTTAGTTTTTTGTCTATTTAGAGTAATTTTCTTTTGAAAAGATCGGTAGTTGAAAAATTGTGTGTGAAAAAAACGAAAAAAGAAGTGTCTACAATACCGATGCTATTTTGAGTACTGAGTTCCCAGTCTTTCATGAGGATTTTTCTGGCAGGTCAGGATGACGGCAACGTCGGTGCACCTACAAATGCAGAGAGCGATTACAATTCCGACAAAAGGAGAAAAAAATTTTTTTTTCTTTTCTTTTCAACCAATTTTCACAATTAAAATTAAATATTATCCTATTTTTTTAACTCTAAATACGAAAAAAAACAAATCCTTCGCTTTTGAGAGAGAAAAAAAATTAATTTAATTATACATTCGAAAAACTATTAAATAATTTTTTATTTATTACATATTTATTTATTATCGAAATAGTAAAAAATACTCTTATTTTTTTATTTAAAATACCTTTGCGTTAAATAAAAATTTAAACCTTCCCCCTTTTTCACTTCAATACCGAAATAGTAAAAATTACTTTATTCATGTCGTGAAATAAAAATTTTAAAACTTCCCCCTCTCCCTACTTTTTTATAAAAACAGTAAAAATTACTCTACTTTTTCTCTTATAATCAAAATATTTTTTTTTATAAAACAAAATAAAAAAATCCCCTCCCTCCTCCTCAAAAAAATACACAATTACAAAACTCTGAAAGAATAAAAAATTAATTATACACATTCATCGTAATAAAAAACTGAAATTATTTTTCAAATACAATATATATTTATATAGCGTTAATTATCACAATACCGTAAAATAATAATATATCATACATAAAATTTATTACGACACACATATACGTTCAAACATAAATATATAAATCAAAAAGAAAATTCAATTTTATGCGCTCAATGGTACGTAATTATGTTTATTATAAAATTATCTACACTTTTTTTTAGAAAGAGAAAAAAAATTTAATAAATTAGAGTTTAAGAATAAAAAAAAAGTAATTAAATAAGAAAAAGGTGAGAAAACGAGATTAATATAAGATAACATTAAGGTAGGGGGGAAGGGAAAGGGGGATATATATCAAAGAATGGCAAATTATAAAATTATTATTATAAAATATATTGTTGCTCGTTGGCTACGAAACAAATAATACGCAAAACCGGACATCCTGACTTTCACGAAGTAATAATAATAACGTACCTTCACTATTCACCTCTAATAAATAAAATAATTTATTCAATATTTTATTTTTACTTTCTATAATAACTAATCGTTTCTTAATTTTTTTTTTCATTACATTTATTAAATTATTAAATTAAATATTAAATTGAATTTATCAAATCAAAAATTGAATAAAAATATTAAATTTGACCCTTTAAATTAGAATTAGTAAAAATGTTTACGAATTTAAAATAGTGGGTGACTTTTTTTGCTTCTGAATTAGTCAAATTTGTTAATTAATTAGTAAAAATTTGTATTCATTAAGAAAATTTACTAATTCAATGGCAAAAAGTCACACACTTATTAAAATTAATTTTTAATTAAATTTACTAATAACTGAGTAAAATTTATTAATTAAATTATTAAAAATTAATAATAAATTAATAAAAATGACCATTTATTAGGAAATTTTACTAATCCAAATTTAGAGACTATATAGTGCAATTTCCATATTGCAAAGAAATAGAAAATATTTGAAGAAGCAAAGTTAAAGGTTCGTTTGTGTATTGTGCGTTATGCGCTCACAGAGCGCGAACGTCTTCGGAAAGCGTGAAGACTGTAACAAATATTCAGGAACAGCTGACTTTTCATTAAGTTACATAAGAATGCACTTCTTAATCGTGAATGCAATGTTTGAATTATAATCGTTCATGCACAAACTTGTATAATACCAACCGACACTATTTGCTCGGCGCCAATTTACATAACGTTTACTTCATTAAATGCGCGGTAAATTTTTAGAAAAACTAATTTTTCATCGGAAAAAAATATTCTTCATTTTTCTTATTGTTTCATTTCATTATTAATTCGTTATTATTTATTTTACATATATACGTTACCAATAATTTTTAATTTTCAATCATTTATTATTATTTTTTATTTAGTTCATTATATTATTTTTGTATGTGGTTTTTTTATTAATTAAATAGTCTTTAATAGTCTTTAGTTTTTTTTATATTTGGCGTTTTTTCATTAGTTTCCTTTATTATATTTTTATTAGTTTTCTTTATTATTTTTTTTGTTCGTTTTTTTTGTTAGTTTCTTTTATTACTTTTTTTTATTCATTAGTTTTTGTATATTATAATTTGTTTCTATATATTAATCGCTGTTATTTATTTTTCACTCACATCTATTTCAGTTAGTTTTCTACTTATTTTTTTATTATGACGAATATTCTGTAATAATTTGCGTATCTACTAAATTATGTTTCAAAAAATATTTTCTTTTTTTTGTTATTTATTTAATAATAATAAATAATGAATAATTGAATAGTAAACAATTTTTATTTTCGTTCTTCATTAAAGAAGGCTAATAATAAGCGAAGAATTAAATCAAATAGCGCAAAGGGGCGGAGCGTACGCGCCGCGCAAGAGTGGGGACAATAGGAGCGAAAGAGAGAAACGGCGATATCTCTCTCGCTCTCATTGCCTCTCCCCACTCCCGGCGCTTGCGCTCTGCCTACTACGATTCCTAAATAAGTCTACAAATGCAGTAAATCGCCGAAAGGATTTTTGTGAAAAACTGCATTCAGTAATAAAAATCAAATGTAACAAAAAAAAGAGAAAAAGAAGGAGAAACAAAACAGCAGAAAAATGATAGAAAAGACCAAATCAACTACTACTACCAATTTAAAAAAAACTTTCCCGATAAAGTATATACAAGATAATAATAATAAAAAAAGAAGCGTTTAAAAGCTAAAGCCCCAAGATTTCATAAACGAGGGAAAATATGTGACAAATTTGAAAATGAAGAGAAGAGGATGCATTGGTATTTTTCCATGGCCTCTATACTATATATCTTGTTATTTAATGCATTATTTTGAAAATCTCGAGGCAGCTTCCGCTTTAGAATCCGAGGAAAGAATGCGATCACGAAGAACGCTCTCTACGCGGAAAGGAATCTCGAGGGTGAAGTCCCTATTCCTCGAGCTCTCTCTCTCTCTCTCTCTCACTCACTCTCTCACTTTGTATGTATATACTTAAAGACATAAGACACAAGGTAAGAAACTGTGCGCGGTTAAGATATAGTTTATACGCCTCGGGCATACACCTGTACCTGCATTGTGTGTGGACGTTACACTATACACGCCTAGTACTCGTATGAATATATCTACTAATTATTATAAAGTTACATGCACCTCTCACTCTCTTACTCTTTGTACTCCCCCCTCCCTCCTTGTCTCTTCTACATGTAAAATATAATTTTTTAATTATTACCCCCCACCTTCTCTCTTCTATATTAAATTTAATATAATTTTCCCCTTTTTTCTATGTGAAATGCAATATAATTTTTACCCCCACCCCCCTCTATTAAATTATTTTTACACTGAGAAAACGTTATACTTAATTTAAATGAAAAAATAATTTTAAGTGATTTTGTTTCATTGAAATTAGTTTGTATGCTTAATTCCAATATATATAGAAAATATTTAGTGCTTTGATTCAAAAATAATTTTTTGTTTCAATAATTATATGTTTAATTCAAATATATTTTCTGTTTTGGTTTAAACAAAAAATTTGCTTCAAAATTTTATGTTTCAATTAAACATAAAAGTTAACTACAGATAATTTAAAATCACCAATAATTTATGTTTGATTTCAATATATAATCTCTTAAACTAAACCAAAAAATATGTTTGAATTAAACTTAAATATGTTTAACTGTATAGCAAAGATATTTTAAGTTTTGATTTAACCAAAATATGTTTGAATCAAATAAATCGTTTTCTCAGTGTAATATTTAGTATTTTCATGAAATTTCACAAAAGAAATAAATAATTTTAAAAAGATAATTTATAAAATTCAATTATTTTCGCATGAATAATAAAATTTCCAACAAGAATTCAATTAATTTAGAATAATAGCACTTTTCAAAAAAAAAATTAGAAAAATAAATTATTAAACGAAATTTTTAAACAATTGTTTGCAATAATATTGGATTTCTTTCACTAATAATACTTTTTCATAGAAATTCAATTAGATATAAAAATTTTTTGATAAAATTCTAAAAAAGAATTGAATAATTTTCATAAATAACAAAACTAAATAGAAAAAAATTACAATTATTTTTTCAACTATATTGTAAGTTAATCGTAAAATGAATTTTAAAAATTTTTAATTATTTTCACAAATGTAATAATTATTATTAAAAATTTGTCAAAATAATTCAATTTAAGAAATAATTTTTTTTCAATTTTGTGGATAAATTCAATCATTTACAAAAATATGAGAATTTTTCACAGAAATCCAATTATTTTTAAATATTTTAATAAAATTGTTCCAAAGAAATCAATTATTTTAAATACAATTTTAAATAAATTTTTTTATATAAATACAATTTTTCTTTTTGATTTTAATAAAATTCTTTGCAAAATTCAATTATTTTCATAAATAACAAAATTCATCACAAGAATTCTATTATTTTGGAAAATAATTAATTCTTTCTCAGAAAGTTAAATATATTTTTAAAAATTTTAATAAAATCGTTTGCAAAAATTCATTTATTTTTATAAATAATCAATCAATTATTTTAAATACAATTTTAATTAAATTTTTTGAAATAAATACAATTTTTTTTAGATTTCGATAAAATTCTTTGCAAAATTCAATTATTTTCATAAATAACAAAATTCATCACAAGAATTCTATTATTTTTAAAAATAATAACTTCTTTCTCAAACAGATAAATATATTTTAAAAAATTCTAATAAAATCGTTTGCAAAAATTCAATTTATTTTTATAAATAATAAAATGTTTTTTATGAATTTTTTTTTTAAATTATTTTTTAAAAAAAGTTAATAATAAAAATACCACACAAAAATGACTGTAGCGTATAATTCAAGAGCCCAGTGCCGTGACCTCCATTAGCCCCTGGACTTCAGTTCAATCGTTAATTACTGCGTCTCTTAGAAAATCATTAGGGGGAACGAGCAAAGATTGATTTAATTAACTCTCATGGAATCAAGTATTAAATTCAAAGCAACTCTCAAGTTTATTGTCTTTCCAAACTCACGTCAATATTCCACGAGAGTTTATATATCATTTGGCAGAATCTAATTTATAATAATATTCTTTTAATTTTTTCGTAACAAAATTTTTATATTAAAAGCGCCCAAAAAGATAAAATTAAATATAGTAATAAAATTAATGAACGGCATTTGAATGAAAAGAAGGCGGAGCGTAAGCGTCGCGCAGGAGTGGGGCAACAGGAGAGAATGAGAAAAACGACGATATCTCTCTCGCTCTCATTGCCCTCTCCCCACTCCCGGCGCTTGCGCTTTTTCTACACTTCTTTCTATTTCTTACCATTTTTTCCCCGAATAGAACCGAAATTCATTTAGGATTAAATTCCTTTTTCTTACTACTTTTTTCAAATAGAAACCAAAACACAAATTGATTTTCGTTTCTCAATATTTTTTTCCAAAATCGAACAGAAATTCAAATGGATTTCCGTTTCTCGCGATTATTCCCGAAATTCAACCGAAATCCAAACAGATTTCGCTTTCTCGCTATTTTTTCCAAATTGAACCGAAATTCAAATCGATTTCGCTTCAATTTGGTTAAAGTAGTAAAAAAGGAACAGTTTTCGAACCGAAATCTAATTATCCTCTTAAAAACTTTTTTCTCTCTCTCTCTCTCTTTCTTTCTTTTCTTTTCTCCCTTCTTTCCTAATTGGCGTAGACTAACAATTTAGAACAAAATTTAACCAAGAAGTTTCGTCAAGTGTCTTTCTCCCTCTCTATATTTTACACACGCGACGTCTGGATAAGGTAGTTTACAAAATTACCGAAACTGAATGCGAAGATGAGAGACAGAGGTTGGAAGGAAGGGTGGGGGGGGAGACTAAACAACCAATTTGGTGTAGGGTGACTCTTATACATATACTTATCGTTTCGTGTAGTGAGAGAGAGAGAGAGAAGTTTCACTCTACAGTAGTATATGTATTCCCTTACAGACTTTCAGAGGGTTGGCATGTCGGGATTTCTCTCTTGCTATTCCCTGAGGCGGTTTTCAGCAAGAGTACACAACACAAACTTGAAAGTACTCAAGCCACGAGTGGCAAGTAATCGTGTAATAGAGTCCAAATGACCGTCGGCACACATCATTTTCTTCTCCTTGTGTATTAAAAAAAAAAAAAAAATTTCCCCTCTCCTTATATAATAAAATTTGGAAATACAATTTTTACTCCTTAATTCTGTATTATTAATTTTATTCTACAAAAAATTTTTCCTTTTTTGAATTTCGCGCCAAATTCTATAGTTAGCCGCCTAGATGGCATTTAAGTTCTCTCACAAGCGGAATGACGAGAAAAAATCCCAAAATAAAAATCGGCTATTTTGTAGTTAAAAAAAAGAATAATATTACAAATTCCAACAATAAAAAATTGTAAACAGTTCAATAATTAACTATAATAATAAATACTAATAAATTCAAAGAACAATAAATCAGTAAAATCAGAGAAAATACGTTACTTTTATTTAGAGTAAAATATAGAAAAGTTTTTTTTCTTTTTTTTTTAGTAAACATTTCTGCCTTGTATATACATATAAATATGTGTAACTGAGAAATGTTTTGTAACAAGGAAAAAGTAATTTCAAACGGAATATAAACGGGAGAATTTGGTTTGAACCGTTTTAGAATTCACTGTTGGTTTTTTTTTCAATTTTTTTTTATTTTTTTTTATTTTCCTTTTTTTTTTGCCTCGCATCGCACTGAACGAGAGAAAAGCCCTGTTCGCTTAATAATGTTCTCTCTGGAAAAGCGAATATTCACAGTGTGCATTCCAGCTATTTTGTTCGCTATTATTTTCCTCTGTATTTATGACGGTTGAATAAACAAGCCGAGAAATATCTGAAAACAACGCTTTAACTAAATACAATCGCCCTCCCCCCCTCTCCCATGACCCTTTGCCCACCCTCTTCAGCTTATATACATACAACCCCCCCAACCCCACACATTTCTCCATTCGAAAAAAACAAATTGTCTCCTATATTTTATTGAAAAAAAATTATTCATTTTTTAATTGAAAACAAAAAATAAGCCAATTGTTGAATATTACTTTTACTTTGCCAACTTCTTCTTCTTCTTCTTCTTCTTTTTAAAATTATTTTTAATATTTATTTCAATTATTGAATTATTTCATTTATTTAATTAAAGATTTTTTAGTTTTTACTCTATAAATTTGAAATAGTAAATCTTTACTAATTTTAATTAGTAACTGACATATTTTGCCTTTAAATTTGTTAATTTGACTAATGAATATTCGTTTTTACTAATTTATTAGTCAAATTTATTATTATTCACTGCAAAAAAAAATTTATTTCATTCAAACAAACTTTTTCACCTTCTGGAAGAATATTAACTTAATTAAAATAAATTTTTTTACTGTCTAAAAAATATTTACTTGATTCAAATAAATTTTTTAACCATCTGAAAAATATTTACTTGATTCATACAAATTTGTTAACCATTTGAAAAATGTTTACTTGATTCAAACAAATTTTTTTACTATTTGAAAAATATTTACTTGGATCAAATAAATGTTGGAATTTAGATATAGAATTCAGTTTTTGAACCAAGTGAATATTTGAATCAAATGAAATTTACCCGATTGAAATAAAAATTATTTGAATTAATTAAACATTTATTTGATATTAAAACAATCTGTTATTTGTCACAAATAAATAATTGTTTTTATTTAGTGAATTCAACTAAAATCATTATTACCATTCAGTATATTTTAATTATTAATAAATAAAATAAATATTATATTTAACATGAACGTAATATTAATTTATTAAAAATAATTTCGTGAGAAAAAATATTTCAAATATTTATATTTCCAAATTTATTTAATATTTATTTAATGATTTCTTAAGACTTTTTTAATACTTTTTTTAATATTAATATTATTTTTTAATATTTATTTCTAATCTTTATTTTTAATATTTATTTCTAATATTTGTTGTTAATATTTATTTCTAATATTTATTTTTCCAAATTTATTTAATATTTATTTAATGATTTCTTAATACTTTTTTAATATTTATTTTTAATATTTATTTTTAAATATTTATTTCTAATCTTTATTTTAAATATTTATTTCTAATATTTGTTGTTAATATTTATTTCTAATATTGATTGTTAATATTAATTTCTAACATTTATTTAATAATTTTTAAATATTTAGTTCTAATATTTCTTTTTAATTTTCAATATAAATAATAATGAAAGGAAACATGACGCCAAAATATATATACATTTAATATAAATAATACAGCGCATTTATTTTCATAGTTTCGAAAATGGATAAACGTTGTGTTAATTCCATTGTTGAAAAGAGGGTGGCAAAAGGTCAGGGGGCCAATGGTGGGTTGAGAGAAAGAGAGAGAGAGAGGGGGGGGAGAGGGGACGAACGATACCCGTTGATGATGGTTGTGTAGCGTTCGGCATAATTACTGCCTTTGTTTCAAACAATTTATATTAAAATGAAAAGCAATCTGCATTTGCAAATTGAATGTGCACTGCGCGTTTTTGATCTGGCATGGCGCGTGGTAGAGAGAGAGAGAGAGAGAGAGAGAGAAGGGGAGATTATCGTTGGCTCATGGAAAAGCCGAGTTTGACTCGGTAGCTCGATGGTACGAGAGAGAGTAGAGAGAGAGAGAGAGAGATACGCGAAGGTCCAAATGGCAAGAGAGTGGGGAGAGAGTTGATGGGGTGAAACTATAGTGGTAGCCAGAGAGATGAATAAAATCGAGCGGAGGCTGCAGCGTTAATTGTGCGCTGGTAATCCATTGCCAAGCCTTTTCTCTCTCTCTCTCTCTCTACAAAATTCACCATCAGTTTTCAAACCGCCTACAACCTTGCTACCCCTCCCCTCCTTTTTCCTCTGGCAAAACTCACTCTTTGATTTTCCCAGATATATAACGCAGCGTAAAATCGTGTGCATACAAATTTTCAATGTAATAAACATTGCATGTGTTTTTGTGCGAGTGAAGCTTTTTCTCGCATTATCAAACTTGAATAATTTAGGGGAATTGTGTATATATAAAGGAATTTTGCAGGTTAATTAGTATTTTCTTTTTAAAATATTGATAACTTTTCCCTCCCTAATATTTAAATCGAAATTAACTGCCATTTTTTCAACAGTAAAAATCAAAATAAATAATTCTTTGACTCAATTTTTTTTATAAAAATGCAAAAAAGAAGAGAAAAAAAACTGTATTCTTTTTTTTTAATCAAACAAAATAACAATTTTTGTTCCCTTCAAAGAGAAAAAATTTTCATCATCAACAACCACAATATTTTCAATTGAAAAAAGAAAAACAAGTAAATAAAAGGAAACAAAATTTATTAACTCGACGCGAACCCAATATATATATATATATATATATATACAGTATAAAGAGAGAAAAAGAGTAACATATCCAATAAAATTCACCTTTTCGTTTCCGTTCTTTTTTTCTTCTCTCAATATTTACATATTCATTCTCCATGTAAAAAAAAAGAGAGAAAACTAGACAATCCCCCCCTTCCCCTAAAAAAAAATCTATCGATAATGAATTTGTTTATTACTTTTATGTACATCAGGGTGAAAAATAAATGAAACAATATTTCACCGCTTTCGATAAAAAAAAGAAAGAAAGAGAAACAATAAACAAATAAATAACCACGCGTGCCTGTTTCAAAGAAAAATAATAATAGAGAGAGAGATAGAGAAAGGCATTTTTCGCTTTTAGCAAATAATAAATCTAATACAACAGAATTCTATATAAAAAAAAACAAAAAAAGAAGTGGGGAAGCTAAAGGGAGGGGATAATGATGTAATTTAGCGAAGGTTTCCGGTAATCGCATGAGTTACAGTTCACTGGTTTATTCAACTCATAATAATTCAGTAAATGGGGGATAAAATAGTCGAGTCAATTTAAAATATTCCAAATTGTCCCGACCGCAACATTTTTTTTCTTCTCATTTCAAAAATTTATCACTGCCACTCGATTTACAAAAAATTGGTAATAAAAACAAGGATTGTCACAAAAGAACCATAAAAAACAGATATAGATACAATACTCTCTAAATCTGAATTAGTAGAATTCTACTAAGAATTAGTAAAATTTTACTAATTTTTAGTAGTTTTCATGAACGACTATTTTCACCTTTTTAATTAGTAGAATATTACTAATTTTCTACTAATGTTTTAGTAGAATTCTACTAATTAAAAGTCACTTCTTCACTAAATGAATTAGTGAAACTGTTTTATCGACTATTAATAAAACAGTTCTACTGATTGTTAGTAGAATTCTACTAATCAATTAGTAATGCTCTACTAACAATTAGTAAAATTTTACTAATTGTTAGTAGAATTATTATTATTATTATTATTATTATTATTATTATTATTATTATTATTATTATTATTATTATTATTATTATTACTGAATCATTTAGTGGACGACTTTTCACCATTTCATTAGTAACTTTCTACTAATTCAGATTTAGAGAGTAAAAATAAATTAAAATCATTATTTTCAACTGTAGAATATAGTAAGAGTAGCACAAACTACAATAACCATTTTTACCCTACTACAGGTCCCTGAACTTAGCGTCGACGCTAAGCGTCAAAAAAAAATCTCGCAACATCGAAAAAAATCGAAAAATGCAGAAATGAAAAATTAAAATAGTCTACTATGTAAAAGGACGGACGAAGAAAATAATAATCAAATTTAAAAAGAGAGAGAGAGGGAGAGTGTAGATTGAGATGTACCTCTCTCGATACTGATTCGGACCAGTTCGTACTGGTTCATGCGTGTCGCTCTCCACAAGTCGCTTGACCGCACTTTGCGATTTGTTTTATTCTATGTGCCATAATGTTGGCCAATCGATCGACTTTACGCTACTTTCGTTCGTCGAGACTTCTTTTTTTTTCTCTCTCTCTCTCTCTCTCTCTCCCTTTTCTACACCTGCTTGTGGAAAAACGTGCGTAACCGGTTTCATCATCGAACATATAGACTGCAAAAGAAATCTCGACTGCACGACGTTATGATATATATTGTAAAGTGAAATGAGTCATGTTACGTCTGTCTTTTTCCATTTGTTTGTTTTTTAATTACGCCAATTTTATTTTTTCTTTTAGTTCAACTTGAAACAAAACCAAAAATACTTTACAAAACAGACAGAAAATCTATTTTTTATTTTCCTAATTTTTATCAAACAATATTTTCGTCTTTCTTAACCTGAACTAATAAATTGAATTCTTGCAAATTAATTAAATTTTACAAAACAATTGTATTAAAATATTTTCAAATAATTGACTTTCTGCGAAAAATTCTAATATTTTTGTAAATAATCGAATTCTTCTAAAGAATAAAATAAAAACAATTTTTTTTTCAATAATTCATTTTATCGAGAAATTGAAATTAAATTTGTAAGAATTACATTTTTTTTGATAAATTTCTATAAAATTGTTAGTAAATAATTAAAATCCTGCGATGAATTTCATTACATTAATGAAGTTAAAGAAATAGTTGCTAAGAATTTTATTAAAATTTTCAAAAAGAATCGAATTCCTGAGAAGAATTTTATTATTTTTTTGAAAATAATTGAATTAGTACGAAAAACATTATTAAAATATTTTAAAACAATTAAATTTCTGAAAAAAAATTGTTATTTTTCAAATTATTTAGGAAAAAGAATGAATTTTTTGCTCAGAATTACAAAAAAAAAATTTTTAATTGAATTTTTCTGAAAACTGCCATTTTATTAGTAAAAGCATTTAAATTATTGTGAAGAATAATTAATCATACCAAACTTTTGTTAAATAATTAATTTTTTTCGTTATTTGTTGAAAATGCAATTCCAAATTAGTTGATTTTTTCTGAAAATTTTATTATTCTTTAAGGGCATTTGAACCATTATGACGTTACAATTTTAAAACTCATGCTTTTTACACATTGTGATGTCATAGTGGTTCAAATGCCCTTATTATAATTGATTTTTGGATGAATTTTATAAATTTTTTCTTTATAAATAATTCATTTCTTTTTTAAGTAAAAATACTAAATATTGAAAATAATTGAATTTCAAATATTTTTTTAAAATAACTAAATCCATTCAATGAATTTGATGATAATTTTTTGATTGATATTTCTAGAAATCAAAATTTTGAAATATTATTTTAACACTCATTGAAAATGTAAAAGAATTTAACACCAATTTAGTATGCAAAAATCATACAGTGTCTGTTAAAAATGTTGCGTGCAGTTTTTTTACACCACTTTTAGTGTTAAAATCAACATTTTTTTCCCCGTGTATAGTTGAAATTTAAGAAAATAATCAAAAATAGTGGCTGAAATGTAAAAAAAAACTACCCAAATAGTAGCATTAACAGAAAAAAGTATCGTGAAAAATAGTATAGGTTCTGGTAAAAATGAGTGCAAAACCAGTTTTTATACCCTCTTGTTTGCCAAAACGGTAACAAAAAAAAATGGCAAATGAATTAAATAGATTTTTTTGGTTGTGTATGTCGCACATAGAGAGAGAGAGAGAGAGAGAGAGAACAAGCCAAAGCAACAATTTACTGTCCAGCATACCGTTGTGCATTGGCAACCGAGAGAGCTTAGAGTCACAACTGTTAGATCGTGGTTCAGCGGTTGGCAAGCCTGAGCCTAACCGTCGCTTCGGTTTACAATATCGTAAAATCGCTCGCTAACCATTCGGTCTCGCGGAATTTGTGGAATTTGGCCCGATACCCATTCTCTCTCTCTCTCGCTCTCTCCTCTTTGTGTGTTGAATACGTATCACACAACCCCCACCCCACCCACTAAATCTCCTATCCACCTACATCCCCTTTCACCAAATAGACACATATATATATACACATACAGTAATCACTATCAGATATACCATCCATTTCTCGATCACAATAAAGCTGACTACTGTTGTGCCACACACACACACACACACACACACAAATATACACTTCTCTCTATCGAGCGTGAATTCTGTCTTTGTTTTGGGCGCAGGGATGGGTATAGAGGTAGCAGGAGGGGAGGGATCAAAAACAGTAGAGATTTGATTTAAACGCGTATAGTTATTTAGCAAATATGCTCGGTTGGTGAGTGATAGAATGTCTGTGGTACTAAGTCCATTTTGTGGAATTGCAAATCGCAATTTTGAGGTTTTAGTTGCGAGCAAAATACAATAGCGCGCAATTTCCATTCTATGATTTGTCAGAGGCGAGCACTGCCAACTTGGTGTCATTATTTCTCTAGCTTTTAGTTTTTTTTCTCTTCTTGTTATTAATTATTAATATTGTTACTGTTCCTATGCTACCACTATCCTTATTATTATTATTTTTTATTATTTTTATTATTATTTTTATTATTATTATTAACATTATTATTATTATTATTATTATTATTATTATTATTATTATTATTATTATATTCTTCTTCTTCTTATTCCCATTTTTTTATTTGTAGTATTACTAATTTTAATATTAACATTACTATGTCGATACTGTTACAATTTTGGTTCTAAATAATATTTATACCATAAAAATAAAAATGAAAACAAACAAGAAAAGGAAAAAAAGTATAAAGAAAAATAGAGCAAAATAATAAACCAAAAAAAAAAAACAAAAACGTAAAAAAGAAGACAAATAAAAACACGAAAAGTCGAAAAATAGAAAATAAGTTAAAAAATTAAAAAGTTAAAAAAAATAGAAAATTAAAAAAATCTAAGAAGGCAGAAAGTAACAAAAATAAGAAGCTTGAAATATAGAAAAACAATAGAAAATGTAAAAAAAGACAAAAATACGAAAAAACTATAAATCCCAACAAAAAAGTAAAAGACGAAAAAATTCTACACATGAAAGATTCAATTACATAAAAAAAACCCCCACCTTCCGACTGCATAGATTACAAAAAAAATCTCCTTATCGCAGTATAATTTATGGCACAATAAATTGTCTCAAATTAAATTTGTAAAAAGTTAATCAACAATAATTAATCAACCAGAATATATTTGCACATAAATCCGGAACCGATTTCTATTTTGATTACATTATTATTTTTTCTTCCTCTTATTTTTTTTTTAATTTTTTAATTTAATTTAATTTTTTTTTTGCCTTTCATTTTTCTTCCTCCTCATAATAATATATAATACACTATATCGAATGTAATCGCGTTGATAATTGAATAAGTAATTTTTGCACGCGGACAAGAAACGATATCATATCTTTGGAGAAACGCCAAGAAAAGCCAAAGTGGAATATTATAAAATAAAAATATATTCACAGTGTGCGGCGTGAATCATAGTCCGTAAAGTTTATATTTTCTTGTGTGTATATTGGGCTAGTTAAAACGCGTTATAACACAATAATATTCCTTCTTTATATACAGTGCGCTTACGCAAAAACATTAATTACCTTAATCACGCAGACACACACACTCGTGCAGTTTTATATATACATAGGAGCGAGTCGCGCAATAATTTCTATGTGAAATTTGTATACTGTATGTATATAAAAAGAAAAACTGTGTTTGCCCATTTTACTCGTGTATTAAGTAATTTGATAATTTATATCCTAATACATAATCCACACCTTGCTGGTAATTAACACGTATATATATGTCAGTTTTCTCGATTAACATCAAATGTCCCCAAAAGCAATTTTAACTTTCAATAAATTTAGTTCATTACAATTTTAGCAAACTGAATTTTTCGATAATAGTTTCAGTTAATCAGGGTTGCCACAAATATTTAATTTAATTTTTCCCTGACTTTTCCCTGATTTTCAGACAAAATTTTCACTTTTTCCCTGACCCTAAAGAATATTCTGATTCACTCTAAAAATGATTAGATAATCAAGAAAAAATGTTCTATTACATTTATTTACAAATTTCAATAATTGTAAAATTATTCAAAAACATCAATAACTTCTTTTTAAATAAATATTTAATCATTATTATTTTTCTGTAGGAATTAAAATTTGTATTTTTACAAGCAGTAAGATTTCTCAAAAAAATTAAATTATTTTTTAAAAAAATGTAATAAAATTCGTGTCAATAATTCAATTACTTTCATAAATAATAATAAATAGATTATTCGTTAATTCATTTTCAAATCAATTTTTATTAGAAAATTCTAGAAAAATTCAATTATTTAAATTAAAAAATAAATAATTTCTTGAATAATAAAATGTTTTTTGTTAAAATTTAATTCTCATAAAGAATTTTATCAATAAATTTTTAAATATATGAATTGAATTAGATAAATTTTAATAAAATTTTTATGAATAATTACATTTTTCGAGGGATTTGATTTAAATATATATTGTATATAAAGAATCATTAAAATTCTGCGATGAGTTTTATTACTTATGAAAATAATTTAAATTTTCTTAAAATTTCCATAAAATAATTGAATTTTGGAGAAGAATTTTATTCTACATAAAGTTACTTGGAATTTTAAGAAGAATTTTTTTTTTAATTTTCGAACACAATTGGATTTCTGCGGAGAATTTTATTACATTTGAAAAATAATTTAATTCTTTCAACGAATTTTATTCAAATTTATAAAAATAACTCTCTTTATGTGAAGAATTTTATTCCAGTTTATTAAAAATAATTAAATTTCGGTGAAGAATTTTTTAAATAATTTATATTTTTCGAAAAAATTAAAAATTTTTAATAAATGTTTACAGTATGATTATTAATTATAATTATTAAAAACATCGACATAATAATTTTCTGAAAATTTTAATAAAAATTAAATTATTAAATTTTTCTATTATTACCAAACGCGATTATTTTCGAAATTTAAAATAAATTGTTGTTGAAATTCAATTATTTCGAAAATCATCAATTAAAATTATTAATGAAACTTTATTAAAAAAAAAAAAAATAAAAACAAATTCTTCGAAGAATTTAATTAGGATTATTAATCATTTTAATAAAATTCTACGCATGCATTAAATTATTTTTTATGAATAATAAAAATTCTTCTAAGGAATTTAATTATTCTCAAATTTTTTGATAAAATTCTTTGCAAGCATTCAATCATGTTCAATACATTAATTTTAAAATTGAAAATATTTAAATAGAAAAATTTTTTTAAATGTTAGGAAACAAAGAAGCAAACAAGTACCTAACTAATTTGGTCAGGGAATTTAAAAAAATGGTCTGGAAAAGTCAGGGAATTTTAAAATGCTAAATTCGTAGCAACCCTGAAACAGTAATAATAATAATAATAATAATAATAGATGCTAATATTAAAAATATTAACGAAGAATAGAAATAGTAGGAATAATAATTATAGTAACAATAGTAACTGAAAATAACAAAAAGTGATAATAACTGTAACAAAAAATAATAAAACTAATAGTTGTTGTATTTGTAATAATCTAAACGAAGAATATCACTTAAATTAAGAAATTTAAATAAATAAATAATTGAAAAATGTTTTTTACTAAATTAAAATTTTCAAATAAAGATAAATCTATATAATGCATAAAATACACTAAGGAATGTAAATTTTTCTACATAAAAAATTGATTTTTATCTCCTTTGAATATAATTTTACTAAGCATTTATATAGGGAAAGCGTCAGTGAACTCGGGAATTATTTAATTCGTATCGTAATAAATAAAATATGAGTTTTTCAACTAGAGAATTCTCGTAGGATATACAAAATAATAATGATAATGATAATAATAATAAAAATGAAATTTACAAGATGAGTTTATAGAGTTATGTATATGTTTTTGATGTGCCGTCAGGGTCGTCGCGTGTGGACGATTGCCGCGATGTTACGCTCGGACTTTACTCTCTATCTCTCTTGCTCTCCATATCGCGAGCCCCTGCGACGCACACGGAAAGCATCCACCTGTATTTTATTTCGCGTGCAGTTACATTTTTGCGGTCCGCACAACAATCCCCATCAGCTTCGTAAATATGTACGTGATTACTTTTAATTCCCCCTATTTGCTCGTCCCAGCTGTCTGACGGTGGTTAACCACGTGCACCGAACCGGGCCGCGCCATTGCCCCCGCGAGTCTCTCTCACTCACTTTTTTTTTATTCTCTCTCACTCTCTATGTACAAAGAGAGAGAGAGAGAGAAAAAATATACATGTTGTTTTGTATTTATACAATAATCCTCGTTCATTATCCTCGTTTGTTCATATAGAAAGAGAGTGCCGACATTTTTTATCCAAAGATTTTTCTTATAAGCTCCCTTCATATCTCGCCTGTTCTTCGTCTCTCCATTGGGATTCGAAATATGTCATGTTGAGAGATTTCATTTTTTCCTCCACACCCCCTTTTTTTATTGTTTTATAATTTCGGTGGAGAGTGCAATTTTTATTTTTTTTCCTAATTCGATCGTTCCGCTTTTTTTCTGCGCTTTTGTAACTTCCGTTTGTGCGTTTGGTATAATTAGCGTTGCAGTGAAAATAATTTCGCAAAAAAAAATGAGAGAAATTACTTTTAAAGTATTTTTGTTTTTATTTGCACGAGGGCAACAAATTTTTTGTTACCATCTACTAAAGTCCTGTGCGGTATCATAATGGCGGAAAATTTTAATTCACTTTTCTCTTTTTCGTTTCTTATGACAATTTTATTATTTTTCTTTTTTTTTAGACCAACTTTGAATTTCGCGCTATTTTATTTTTTATTTAACTGTTTATAATTGTTATTTTTATTTATATAATTTTATGAAAATTTTGTTTTAAAATAATTAAATTCCTGGGAAAATTTTTGTAATTTATGAAAATAATTAAATTTCCTAAAAAGAATTTTATTATTTATGAAAATAATTAAATGTTTAAGTAGGGATTTTAACAACATTTCTATTTTAAATAATTGAATAATTTTAGAAACTTTTACTAAAAGAATAAATACTGAAAATTATTCACTAAAAAAAATTTATTTGATTCAAATAACCGATTATTTGACTATTATCAAATAAATATTTACTTGAAGCAAATAATTTTTATTTGAATCAAATATTTCAGTATTTGAAGCAAATACTATTTAATTGATTCAAATAAAAATTATTTGATTCAAGTAAATATTTATTTGATAATAGTCAAATAATCGGTTATTTAAATCAAATACATTTTTTTCAGTGTTGACTTGAGAAAATTTTTTTAATAATTGACATTTTGCTAAGAATTTTATTATTTATAAAGATATTTGATAATTTTTATTTAAAAAAAAAATTAATTTTATTAGGGGGAGAAGTGATAAAAAATTGTCCGCACGTGATTTATAGGTTTCATTATTTTTTCTAATATTGTTATTGTTACTATTTTCTATTTTATTATTATTATTATTATTAATATTATTATTATTATTATTATTATTAATATTATTATTATTATTATTATTATTATTATTATTATTATTATTATTATTATTATTCAAAAGCCGAATAATTTTTCAAACATCAATCAATCACAAAAATCATTTTGCAGTATGAATTGAAATAATGAAAAAAAGGAAAAAGAGGGGAAAAAATCATTACCAACTCAATAATGATGAATGAATAAGATGGAAAGTAAAATTTATGATTTAAGTTCGATTGTAATGAGGGAAAATAATAATAAACGGTTCATATGTATAATGGGCAGTTAAGAGCTGAACTGAATATGCTTTTCTTTCCTCTCTCACTCTCTCACTCTCTCACTATATGTATATATAGAACAGTGTGTGTAGACTATAATTAAATGTCGGCTGAATTATTGATGCGATAAGAGGGGTATATCATATTACGCCACTTGTCATATTAATGCGAAATACTCCTGCCTTCAAAGACTATAAATTTTTCATCCTACAATTTCATCCTCTAGGAAAATTATTCTATACACCACTTTTTTTCAGTGTATTAAAAATTGGAAAATTATTTATATTGAACTTTCATCTTTATTATAGAGAAAATTTTTTTAATTTTCCATAATAGTTGAAAAACTATTTCAAATTAATTATCTAAACAGAATGAAAGAAGTATTTAGTATTTACATAAATAAAAGAGTATTTAGACCAAAATAAAAAATTATTTAAGCAAATAAAAAAAGTTTTTCCACAAATAGAAAATTATTTAGGCAAATAAAAAAGTATATTTCGACGAATAGAACATTATTGAGGCAAATAAAACAGTATTTCGACGAATAGAAAATTATTTAGGAAAATAACAAAGTATTTCGACGAATTGAAAATTATTTAGGCAAATAAAAATTATTTAGTCAAATAAAAACTATTAAGTCAAATAAAAATTATTTAATCAAATAAAAATTATTTAAACAAATAGAATATTATTAAAGCAAATAAAAATTATTGAACTAAAATAAATTATTTATTTACCCGAATAATAAAGTATTTAGATAAATAGAAAATTATTTAAGCAAATAAAAATTCTTTAACCAAAATAAATGATTTATTTAGACAATTAAAAAAATCACCATGGGAAATATTTACTGAAAACCTACTTTTAATATTAAGAAAATAATGTTCTATATTTTTAGAAGGAATAATAAATCACCAATTTTCATGCCGTGCGTAAAATTGAGACAATTTTTTCTTTAAGTGAACAGTCAGATATATAGATAGAATCTAAAGCGGCCCTATTACCAAAAGGGACGTCATTATATTAATTATCATATCGTTATTTATATGAAAGATGTTTATCTCCTTGACTCATCCCCCCCATGTTGACAATATTTATTTTCTTTAATAGATTTTTTCTCCCCGCAACCCTCGTCGACAATTTTTATTTTATTATTATTATTATTATTATTATTATTATTATTATTATTATTATTATTATTATTATTATTACTCCTTCTATTTTTATTCTTCTTACTATATTTATTTTTTACCATTTTTATTAATACTTCTATTTTATTATTCTTGTTCCTGTTTTTTTATTCCCCTGTATTTATCATATTCAATTAATATTGTTACTATTTTTATTATTACTTATATTATTATTATTGTTACTGTTTTTATTATTAGTTACTATTATTACTGCTTTCATTATTAGTTATTATTATTACTGTAAAACTAATAATTTGTGTAACTAATAATTATTTTAATATTCTCTATTATTTTTATTACTACTATTTGCTTAAATCTTTAAGTATAGTAAATTGTTTATTTATATTAGTTGAAATACTAATCAATTTTTCCATAGAATTAATTTTCATAGCGGAAAAAATCCACCACCGCCAGGATTCGAACCGTCGACCCATATAGAACACGAGTCGAGAGCGCTAACCACTGGACTACTGAAGTAATAATATTTCATCGAAACTATTCGTTTTTATACATCGCACTCTTTGCGAAAAAAGAGGAAAAATTAAATAATTTTCAGTGGAAGATAAGTAGAAAAAACTGTTTTTCTGTTTAAAAAAAAAAAAAAAAAAAAAAAAAGTAATAAATATTATGAATATAGGTATACAAATACTTGTGTATTGCATTATGATTTATGGAGCACCGTGTCATACACCTGCTACCAGAGGATATCCTATATCGTCACGCGCGAACTTCCACTATCTCTCACGCGACTTTTGAGTGACTTCGTGAGAATATGCGAAAAATACGTGAAAAAGAATTTACTACAAAAAAAAAATTTATGAAAACAGACAACCCCTCCCATCCCCTCTTCTCCTCTCATTACAAAACTGCGAGAAGAATACAAATCTGTATTGCATTCTTGTATACAAATTATCATCCTTATATTTTTATTTATATGAATTTATAAAACTTTTTTGTAACAAAAAATATTTATCGTAACTTTTTGTTACCTTTTTTCAATCTTCAATGTCTCGAAATTTTTTTTAAATTAAGAAAAGTAATTTAAATATATTATAACATACCAAATGAGCGAAAAGTTTTCACTGGAAGAAAATATATTTCAAATAGTCATGTCTCGACTTACCTGAAACAAAAAAAACAAGCAAAAATTTAATTACAGTCAATATTAATTTTCTTTTTATTCTTAAAATAAAAAAATAATTAAGAAAGAATAAATTTTTAGTAAATAAAAATAAAATAGTATAAATTCGATAGTATTTATTAAATAATAATTGTTAACAAATCATAATTATTAAATAATAATAGAAAATAAATAATTATTCAAAGAAAATGTCTTTAATCGTGAAATATTAATAAAAAAAAAGAAATAAATAAAAATGAAATGATTACGTAATTTACAAAAGTGGGAAATTAAACTGCGCACAATGCACGTGGTGAGTCGGCCATTAAACGCGCATGGAAAACTCACCTCACATTTTACAAACAATGCGAATACCAAGAATTTTAAAAAAATTCGGATAATCATTTTTTTCTTCCTTCTTTCACTATAGAAAAAAATTATTCACAAAAACACTCGCAAAAATTAGATAAATTTAACAAAAGAGAAAGAAAGATATTTCCATTTCACTAAAATTACGCCGATAAATATTTGCAGCGACACTGCGACGCGCACTTTGCTATCACACTGCAACCTGGCGTCATTTTCGCCGAACTAATATTTCACTTATAACGCTTGAAAAAACGTATTTTGTGTTCTAAATATAATAATTAAATTAGCAGAAAATACGAAAAGAAGAAAAAAATAAAATAAAACCCAAAAAAATAAATAAAACCGTTTTAACGAGGCGCAGAAATTATATAGAGATAACGCTACGATTGTATAATTGGCGCCAATTTTGAATCGTGTAAATAAAAATATATTTTATTCTTTCCGCAAAAATAATATTATAAATACAAAATTCGAATTTAGTTAAAAATACAGAAAAACTAAAATAAATAAAGGAAATTAAAAAAAATAGAAAGAAAAAAAAGAATAATAGAAAGAAAAACAAAGCAGTTAGAAATTAAATTTCCAACCGTCGGTAAAGTAGAAATTTCAAAACTTTTTATCTCCAGCTAAAAAAAAACACCAGAGGCACTTAGATCCAATAATTAGCAATGAAATCCAAAAGAAATTTCTTCAAAAACTCTTTTAGTTTTCGAGAAAAAAGGTAATAATCGCAAACACAAAACTTGAACTTCCATAATATTAATATTACTCTAAACTCCAAGTTATTTTTTCCATTTCAAGCAACAAAAAAACGACAAAGCCAAAGAATAATAATCCAGACAGACAAAAAAAAACGCTGATCGTAAAAATATTTTTGTATTAGATCTCCGTGTATATAAGTCTCGAGTGTATCGCATGACATTATCTTATCTGACGTTGAAATTCAAATCCTCTTTGTCTTTCTAGGATCGTTTTCGCAGATGGCAAGCCCTCGCTCTTATGAACGTTTGCATGCACAAAAGTTAATTTTTTTTCCTCCTACTTCTTTCTTTCGAACGAGAAGAAAAAAATACAAAAAATCACAAGTCGAAAAATATTACAAAATACCTATTTTCGGATTTTTTTTTTCATCTTTTATTGCAAATTCCACAAGCTACAAACTTTAGAGCGATTAATCGCCCTATTATAATGCTTGCAGAAAATGTCTCCGACTTTATACTATATGCCACCCACACGTGTTTTCTCTCTCTGGCCCACGCTTTTACACTTTGACTTTAGTGGCATATTGTTTCTATCTTACAGGGATAGAAAATTTTTCGCATACGTGAGAAATTCTAATCGTTAAAATATTAACAACAACAATTATTCCATTGAGTGTGAATTGTTCTTAAATGTCACGCGGGTTAAAAATATACTTCACAGACAAAATTCTTTTCAAAGAAACAAAAATAATGATAAAACTAATAAAAAAAAAATATGACTTTAACTATTCACTATATGAGATAGAAAATCAAGAAATAATTTTTTTACTTTTTGTTCTAGTCGAGTTGGAGTGAATAAGGGTACTTTCAAGAAGGACGGTACAATAGCGAACTAATTTACCAACAAGAAAAGAAATATTACCGACTGTCGGTAAGTCAGGAATCTACACCCATTTTTTTCGAATTCGGGTGAAAAAACGGCAGAAGCACCTATTTTAGACCGTGAATAATCGAATAATGTAAATATTTCAAAGGTACGATTCATATTGTTCTGTCAAACATGCTTGGAAACAATTTTTTTACCACTTTTTCCACTTTAATTTATCATTTCACACGTTTATTGCAAAAAATAATGCAAATTTGTAATAAAATAAATAATATTGAACAATATTTAAAAAGATTCACCAGACATTTAACACTAATTGTTGTAAAAATAAAGTTTACAATGCCTTTAAATGAATTTCAGTATAGTTTTTAGATCTTTTTTTCGAAAAAATTGTATTTTACAAGAACAGTAATTATTATTATTTCTGTCCAAAAAAAGGTCTTAATCGTTTCAACAAAAAGCTAAATACTAAAATAGAAAACATGTAAATTATTAAAAAATTAATATAAATTAGTAATAACTTGAAAAATAAAATTTTTAAATTTTAATAAATTTTATTTCATAAATAAAAAAAACAGGCACATGTTTGTGTGAGTAATAACGTTGCACTATATCGTTATTTGACAGGTAACGGACATTCTAGAATTCCACGTGATTAATTATATTTAATATATATTCTCTCGCAGCAAGGAGGGCTGCTTTATTTCTCCCCAGGCGCCATATACCGACCCTTAAGGAATCTTTCAACGAATAATTGTCACGTCAGGAGGTATTAATGCCTCGTAAAGATAATTAACTTTTTCGAGAGAGACTTCATTCCCCCCCCCCCCTCTCTCTCTCTCTTTTTTTTATTCACTAAAAATTATTATATCGATGTATCTCTCTTTTTTCTAAACCAAAAAAAAGAAACAATTTTTTCTTAAATTGAAGTTTTATATTGTTTATCAATAAATGGAAAATAACTCGTTTAATTTTCGTCTTTTGTTAAGTCTCAGTGTGAATCATTTTCTCTCGAATGAAGTCCAACAAGTTGGAATAAAGATGAGTATTTATATGTATATATATAGATATATCTAAAGAAGAAAATGATATCTCGAAAATGTTTTGCATTGTTACACAGCACGTGTGTGAGCCAGTGCATCACGTATTCTTCTCGCAACGTGCTCCACGTACACCTGCGCTTATTGTCACATTTAAAAATTCACAAACACACACACACTCAAAACAAAAAAAAAACAAAAAAAAAAACTCCTAATCGAAAACAATATTCAAAATACATTATTGTACAACGTCACATCGCGCACAAACCTTTTTAAACGTTTTCAACACAAAAAAGAGTATTGACAGAATTCTAAAATACTAACAGTTTTTTTTCGTTATTGTAGAGTGTAAAACGAACGTTTCGTTAAAAACAGTATTTTAAAAAAAAGATTCTATTAAAAAATTCTTTAAAAAAAAAAAAATAAATGAAAAGGATTTTTAAAAATAGCACATTACAAGATATTTTAAAAAAGGTTCATTAAAAGTATTTAAAATTTTTTAAATTTGGGTTTTAATGTGGTTTTTAAAAAATACTTTAAATGAACTTTTATAAAGAATACTTTTAACGAACTTTTAGAAAAAAAAATACTTTTAATGATCTTTTTAAAGAAATACTTCTAATTTATTTTAAAAAAAACTTTTAATGTACTTTTTAGTTTTAATCTACTTTTTAAAAAAATACTTTTAATGAACTTTAAAAAAATACTTTTAACGAACTTTTTTAAAAAATACTTTTAATGATCTTTTTAAAGAAATACTTCTAATTTATTTTTAAAAAAACTTTTAATGTACTTTTTAGTTTTAATCTACTTTTTAAAAAAATACTTTTAATGAACTTTAAAAAAAATACTTTTAACGAACTTTTAAAAAAAATACTTTTAATGATCTTTTTACAGAAATACTTCTAATTTATTTTTAAAAAAAACTTTTAATGTACTTTTTAGTTTTAATCTACTTTTTAAAAAAATACTTTTAATGAACTTTTTAAAAAAATACTTTTAACGAACTTTTAGAAAAAAAATACTTTTAATGATCTTTTTAAAGAAATACTTCTTATTTATTTTTTAAAAAGAACTTTAAATATACTTTTTAGTTTTAATCTACTTTTTAAAAAAATACTTCTAACGTACTATTAAAAAAATACTTTTAAAGGACTTTTTCAAAAAATACTTTCAACGTACTTTAAAAATGTTGCAAAAATATCAAAAGTGAAAGTATAACGACATTGATTTCACCAACTTTTTTTTTCTTTCTCTCTCTCTCTCACTCCTTTTTTCGGGGGAAACTGTTCCTTCCTCTCCGAGAGAATCTCGACTCCGGAAACGATTGAACCTCAAAGATTGCTTCGTAAATTCTTTTAATACTCGCAAAAGTCTCGCCCAGCGCAGTAAAAGTGGTAGTTTGTCGAGGGAAACTTGCCTCCGCATCGAAAGAGAGTTTTCTCTCTCTCTCTCTCTTCACTTCCCAAGCAACAAGTGCGATCCCCAGGGATTTTACTCTTTCTCTCCCTCTCATATATACATATATATATACATATAGGACAAGATTTTCGAAGGGTCACATAATAAAAGGGCCTCCAAGTTTTTCCCTCCAATTATCATCCACTCCAAGTACCGTGATTCATTAGTGACCTCTTGATCTTGCCATCGAGTTTTTATAATCCCTTTCGGAAATCACTTTCGCAATGTCGTCATTCGAGGGCCAAAGTAGTGAAGAAAAAGAAAAAAAAAGAAGAAGGAGAAGAAAAGGGAGGAAAAAGAAACGGAATAAATGTACTTTTAATTGCAACAAAATTCTTTGCAATCAACTATAATTATTCCTATACTACTATAATATATATATACACTAATTACAATAATAATAATTTCTACGATTATAGTTATTACATTATATAATATAATTACACTTGTAATTATTCTTTGCAATCACCTACGATAATTATTATTACAAGTTTGCCACAAAAATAAATTTTTGTTTCTCACAGACTTTTCCCTAAAAAAAATTCTGATTCACTCCAAAAATCGTTATCATTTTTTCCATAGGAATTAAAAATGTTCCAGAGATTCAAATTCAAACTTTTTGAAATTCGCAATAAGAAAATTTATTACAAAAATAAATAATTTATTAAATAATCCAATTTTTCCTAAAATTGAATTATCATAATTGAAATTTTAAAAAGAAATTAAAAAAAATTTTTTTTTAAATATAATTGATTTTCAGCGAAGAATTTTACTGAAAATATTTGAATTTCTGCAATTATTTCTAATTTCGCAAAAACACATGTTAATCAATGCGAATAAGTTCTTTTTCAATTTGTACAAATGTCAAATCGAATTAAAAAGATTACAAGTACTAACATTGTAAAATGCTAAAATTTCCTTCCGCATTGAAAGAAAAGAATTTTACAATTCATTCTGCACATGTATAAACACATACGCACGCACCTCTCTCGCTTATCTCTCCTTCCTCCAATATTTACCATCGGTACTCCTAAAATTTTCGCCTCACTTCTAATTGTTTCCTGGAAAACAAACAACATTTCAGGGGAGGTGCCACTGACTGAAAACGAGGCTTTCAAGTACAAATAAACGGCACTTCCTAATCTTGTAAGTGCGCGCACGCTGCTTGCCACTGGAGAACCGGCAGCAACAAAACAACAGAAAAGGATGGATGTTTGCCGAGAAATAGAGAACGTACGTATTACGTGCCTAGTGCCTCTCTTTCCATCTCACAAGAGAAAAAGTAGCAAAAAAAAAGTAAATAAAATACAAGAGAGAAAGAGGGGGGAAAGAATAAGAGGCAATAGTGAAAAAGATCGAAGGGAAAAAGGTAAAAATCAATAGAGAGGAAAAAAATCGAACGGAAAGAAGGTGAAGGAGGGAAAAGAAAGAAAGAAAGAGAGAGAAAAAAAGAGAAAAGATAGAAAGAGAGAGAGGGAGAGAAATAGAAAGATAGATAGAGATAAAGAGAGAGATGAGACTATGGAGAGGTTTGCAGAGAAATACTCTGCCAGTTTGATTTATGGTCGACGTCCGGAGTTATCGCTTTGCCAATAGCGCGAGTTGAGAAGAAAAGCGCGCGCGATATGTCCGCAGGAGAGAAAGACGAGGGTGCTTCGTTTTAAATCGATAAAAGAAAACAGCAGGCACTTCCGGCCACCGTGTCTCTTGTATATACACTCCTTTCCTATTCTCCTCAAAGAGAGAAAGAGAGAGAGAGAGAGAGAGAAAAGAGAAGTACTCTCGACACACTCCTCCTCCTCCTCCCACTGCACACGTTTCGTTCAATCGCTTTATCTCATATCTCTTCTCTTCTATTCTCTTCTCTTGAATTACACAATTTGCCCTTTTCTTTTTACTAACAATCTCTATTTATCGAAATTGAAAATAAAATTTATCAAACTGGTCCTCTCAAAAAAAAAAATTATCCGGAGAATCAATCAAATTAATTGAATAGCAAAAGAATTATCACTGAAAACAAAGGTATTCTAAATTATTGGTGTTAAAACAAAATTACGATTTAGAAATACAAAAGTTGGTACTAAATTAGTACCAAAATAATTATAAATCAGTATCAAAATAGTTGTAAATCAACACCAAATTTGGTACTAAATTAGTACCAAAAGAATCGTAAGCAGGATGTCTACTATTTTCATTCAACAAAATTCCCGGTTATTTCCCGGGTTTTCCCTGTTATGGCCTAATTTTTCCCCGGTTTTCTTTTCTCACAAAATTTAAATTTGATTTCGAACATAAATAAATAATAATTTTAATTAAAAATTTGGAAAATAATTTTTAAAATTTTTTTAAAATAATCTTGTCTGTTTATAATTATAATTGGAAATTTTCTTTTTCAAGTTTATTATATACAATTCTATTGATAATAATTGAATTTCTGCAAAGAATTTACAAAAATAATTGAAATCCTCCCAAAGAATGATATTATTTATGAAAATAATTTAATTCCTGTGAAGAATTTTATTACAATTTAAAAAAAGCAGTGATAATTAATTATTTACTTATTAAGTAATAAACATTAAATTTGCTTAAGAAATGATAAATATCATTTTGTTGAACATTCAGAAATTTGAAATTATAAAAATTTAAGAGAAGTTCAATAATTATAACTATTAAATAATAATAGAATAATATAATTTTTCGAAAAATTTAAATTAAAATTCTTTCAAAGAATTAAATTATCTAAAAATAAATTGTAATGAAATTTCAATTATTTCGAAAATTTTCAATTATTTGTTTAGAAAAATTAAATTATCTTGCAACAATGGAATTGAAAAATATCAACAATTTTATTTTTCAGAATTAAAAAAAAAATTTGCGAGAATTCAATTTTAATAAAAAAATTTGAAGTTCATATTTTTTTTTAAATTAACCAATAATAATTTTAATTATTAATCTTCGCCTTAAGAAACATGAATTCATTAAAATGTGACTATAAAATCAAATTATTAATTAATTTTTAAATTAAAATACTTTAAAAATTTTATTTCTTAAAAAGTTTCTAAAGAAATTCTTTAAGAAATTCAATTACATATTTTCAGTCGAATTTCACAATATTTCTATTAACACCATAATTTTTTAAAATTTATTTACATAATCTGTTTGAATTAGTGCTTGATTTTTACTATCAAATTAATTTTTTTTTAACTAATTCAAAGTTAGAGAAGAGTATAAATATCTATAAAAATTGAAATAAAAAGTAATTTTTTTAAAAGCAAGTTAAAATAATAAAACTTCTTTAATTTTGGTGAAAAAATTCCCGGATTTGTATAAAAATCCCGGTTAATTCCCGGATTTCACGATTAGTAGACACCCTGCGTAAGTCAGTACAAAAATTTGAACTAAATCAGTACATTTCTTTCTACAGTGATTGTAAAATTAATTATAGAAACGAAAAATTAAAGATCGAACTGAAAAATTGTAGAATTAATGAAAAAAAAACGAAAAATTAAAGAACGAACTGCAAAATTGTAGAATTAATTTAAGAAACGAAAAATTAAAGAACGAACTGAAAAATTGTACAGTTAATAGAAGAACTAAACCACCTAAGTATAAAGAATTGTAAAGTTACTAAAAGAATAGTAAAATAAATAATGTAGAATTGTAGAATTAATTCAAGAACTGAAGGAACTGATCAGAAGTAAAAATAAAATCATCAACGAATTTGATAGCAGTTCGATTAATTGCGGTACATTTCTAATTTAGCAGCATCCTTCAAAGATTAGTGCGCGACTTTAGAACTATTCCTTTAAAAACTTGATCCCATCTAATTTATAGCGAAACTTATTTAATTTCCTAAGCGGCACTAGATTAATGCAGCGTAAAGGACAATTGAGGAAGCTGAAGGTATTAAACAGTTGTTACGATCTTCAAAAGTCGAGAGTGTTTTAAAATTTTCGAAGTAGGTTGCATTACATCATAATCACTATCATCATCATTATTAGCATCTAAAAATTATTTTGAAAAGTAGCAGTAAAAATTTTTTTAAACAGAATCCTTAGAGTACTTCTTTATATGAATGACCACTTAAAAGACTTATTTTGTATACTTTCGTTTGATTCTGAAAATAAATTGACGATTAAGGATTTAATCATTGATTAACTTTCAACCATCAGTATAATGAATCAAAATGAATAAAAACTAATGGTATATTCATAGAATCTTAACTAATAAGTAATAAGTAGCAAAGTAATAAAAACACTTAACAATAAGGATGTCCAATTGAGACAAAAAACAAATCACAAGCGAAGCAACATTGTTTTTTCGTTTTTTGTCTCAATTTGAAATCCGTAAAAAAAGCTTTCCCACTTATACTATATAACATCAATATAACATCAATTTTTATCCATTACTCAAAGTATAGTAAACGTCTAAGGCTATTTTTCAAAACAAATATTCATCAGCAGTACTGCATATATAATTTCTAATTCCATTCATCAAACTATAGTAGTGAATCGTATCGCAGCCTTTCAAAAATAACTCATCATTATATATATATATAGTACTATATCTAAATTTTCCTCCTCCGGCACATTCATACTTCCATTGCCATTTAACCCATTCAAAATGAATTACCGCGCTACAATAAATATTATCCCTCGTTTATAATTCAATATCAACATGACAAAATCGTAAATTCATCCAAAGGATGACTTCCTGTGGACTATGCACAGTTTCTTACGGATGAATTTGCACTTCAGGGAATCTTTTTCTTCTTCTTCTTCTCCTTTTTCTTCTTCATATCTAAGCGAGGAAGAATAAGTAGAAAAGGGAAGAGTCTTCTTCTTGTTCAGCATCTAATGGAGGGAATAAAGAAAAGAAATCTTCTTGTTCAGCATCTAATAAAGAGAGGAAAAAACATCAACTTTATCGTCTAACAGAGAAGATAACAGAAGGGAAAAGAGTTAAGAAGCAAAGGGTTAGAAGAGAAGAGGACAGAAAGAGAAAAATATAGGAAAAGAAAAGGATAAAAAAAGAAGAGGATCAGAAGAGAAAAGGGTTAAAAGAGAAAATGATAAGACTAAAGAGGATAAGAAGAGAAAATGTTGACGAAAGAAGAGGACAAGAACAAAAAAGGATAAGAAGAAGAAATGATAAGAAGAGAAGAAAACACCATTCGAAAAAGTAAAAACAAGTAAAAGAAGCAAAAAAAATAAGAAGACGAAGATGAAAAGTGAAAAGACAGTGAATCGAATCGGAAGATAACAATATTATTGAATGCAATGAGTACCCCTGGTGTGCACCTTGAAAGAGTGCGGGAAATGGTCTTTAGGTTGGGATGCACCAGGCCAGGAAATGCACTTGACGCACACGAGACGCTGCAAGAGAGTTGGGGAAGGGGGAGAAAGAAAGAGAGAAACGAGGATCGGATCTGTGGTTGCCGTGGGGGGAACAAGAGAGGAAGATGAGTCATCCGAGATACGGAAAACCGGTTTAACAGCCGCTTCTACTACCACTCTCTTTCTCTCTTCTTTATCCCACTTTTGATTCCTTCATCTTACTCCATTCTTCTTCTTAGTTCTCATCATCATCTCAAATTTCCAATCGCACAAAAACCAAATGCTAATTTCGATAATAATTTTACCACCCATTTTCAAAACTGAATCCTTACTAATTGTAAGCAGTGTTTATTTTCAAATACTATTCAATAATGGTAATTATTGCCACTTATTGGAACCATTTATAACTGTAGTTATTACTATTTGCTTCAATTTGTTACTATTCGTTTTATCATTATTAAGCCTAATGATTATTATTAAGCACACTGATAAAAATCTGACTCAAACTTTACAAAAAAGATTAAATGATGTTGTTTTAGTACAAAACACAACAGCAGTTGATTCAAACATATTTTTGTCCTAATCTAAAACGTTTGTTTCAGTACAACATTCAAATCTATTTTTGTCCTAATCATAAAGTTCGTTTCGGTACTAAGTACAATTGATTCAAACCTTTTTTAGTCCTAATCTAGAAAGGTATTTTAAATATTGTTTTCCCTCTCTTTATAAAAAATGGTTGATTTACGTATAGCAAAACGTTGATTACAATAAGCTTCGTGGGTCACAATAGTAAAGCATAATTATATGCTATATCATGTTGCGAATTACGCTTATGCTATGAAGCTGCACTATTACACCTAGATATATTAAACAATGGACTTGCATTGCGGCGTTATCTCAGTCATTCTCCGTGATAACCTCATGCGTTCAACCTTTCTCTCTTTATCCAGGTAATAGTGTAATATATCTGTCAATGTGGAATGATAATGACAAAAAATGATCTCTGTCTCTTGATTCTCAAACGATTGCTACTAATATATTATGATTGGTTGCGCCCATTACGCCATCATTCATGGAGAATTAAATTTATACAAATACTATATATATACATAGGTATATTGTAATATATTTCGAGCAAACTTATGTTCATATTTTCACTCCGAGTTTAATAATAATAATAAAACCTATACCATATAGTTCTCAATTTAGTGTTCTATATTTATCCGTACGGTGAAATAGGAAATTTTAAAGTCATTAGCTTTGTTTATTCTGCAATTTAGCAGCAAGATGATTGATTGCTTACATTTCTAAACGATTCTATTTCAAAACATATATATATCTATTCAATTCTTGTCTATATTATAAAATCTATTTTTAGAAATCTATGATTAATTTTTCTGAAACTCTCTTTATAAATAGGCAAAATTTGAATAAAATCAAAAAAATTATTTGAATTACTAGAGTAACATTTGAATTATTTGGATAAAACAAAAACTTTTTCTAGACAAAGAATAAGTTACAATACAAAAAAACAATTACAGTTACGGCGTCTAAACCAAAAATCGCAAACGACGCGACGTTAACCACGAGAAAGTCTAAAAAGCCATTAACGAATGGATTTCTCGATTTAGTTTTAAGATTAATATAATCCGAGAGTTGATGATTCCCAGTTGAGAATAGTACGAGAGACCCCTTGTGGCGCCAAAGATATATCCCCCGACCCACATTTGACTAAATTATACTTAAAGTATGACTAAACTCAACACGAGAGCAATTGTCGATGAACACTCGGCTCTTTAATACCAATTTCCCAAAGGTCACTCTCTCGAAAAACGATGACAAATGACAATTCTCTCTTTTTAAATTAATGTATTTCTTCCAGAATCTAGAACTCATCGATCAAGATGTTTTTAATTTTTATCTCCTCCTCTATTGTTGCGGCATCTAAACTTTCCTTGTTCAGAATTTTTTCCAAATGCGGTAAAAAAAAACCCTTTTATTTTTCAATATCTAGAAATCTCTTCTCGTTACATCATTCCAAAACTGATGATGAAATTTGAAAGACGAGAAGTGATAATTGATTCTACTCTTGGGGTTAATACTGAATTTTTATCAGATCAAGGCTATCCATACCAAATTGAAACAAAAAAAACGAAGCATTTTGATTCGTTTTTTGTCTCAATTTCATATCCTTAGAAAAATCTTATGGAATATGATCTAAATGCGTGTATATTTTTTGATTTTTCACTCCTATTCTCTTGCACCGAAAAGAATTTCTTTTCCCCTTCAACACAATGACTTTCGCGCGCAATTACATAAATATTGCCTCCTTTTTCAAACATCCTCTCCGCCACGAATAGCATTTCACCATAATAAGCATCCTCCATACGTTTTTCACCTATATTTATACATCCGTCATGCGTTTTTACGCAGGCAACATTGCATGCGAATGAGCTTGTTTGCACGAGGCAAGATTATTGCTCTTTGTGCATCAGATGAAAAAAAAATAAAATAAAAGATGCAGATGACGACGATGGTTTCACTGACGTCTCCAATGACGAAAAAAATCTGCTAAAGTGCAATATAGCTTGGAAGTAATGTGACCTATGATTAACATAATCCGTTCAAAAAAAAAAACTTTTCGATTAGTATGAAGTTGTTTTAAAAAAACTTGACTATTAAGAAGCTCCTGATTAAAAAAACATTATCACAAGAAGAACAAGAATAAGATCAGAAATAACCAAAAGATGAAAAAACAAACCGAAAGAAAGGAACTGAACTAAAAAACTTGAAGAGACACAAGTACGAAAACAAATAAGAAGAAGAAAAATCAGGTACATTAATATTGTTAGTACCTTTTTAAATGATTGCAATATAACATAGTTCATATTTTTTTTGAGAAAGAAACAATAATGATGATGATCAACTAAAAGAGGTAAAGTTGATAAAGAAATTAATCAGTGTTTGTTTTATATTTGCACAGCTCAGAACTAAAACCCACAAATTGAAGAGATGGGTCGTTGGCCCTCCCTTTTGGTTTTGAAAACTATATAGAGAGACAGAGATAATTTCACAGTGGAGTGTTTGTGGCTTTAGAAATGACGGAAATGTCGGAATGTCCTCAAATGCACCGACCTTCTATTGTTCGTGAGCGACAAGCCGCTCTTTCGATTGTTTCTTAACTCGTTTGGCACGATTCGAGCGGAACGAAGAAACGACTTTGTTCTAGTCGAATACGGGCCATCATTGCTACTTGACCTTTCCCAATGGCGCTTTTGCAAATGTCATTACACCAATGGTTTGCCGCTTCAATTCAACTCAAAAGGACCATCACACTTTCATGTCTCAGGACTAATTTACATCCAATTTCCCCTGTCTGATTGCTCTACTCTATCATTTTTTTTTGTCTCTCATCATCCTAATAGAGCTTTTCCTCTTCTTCCTTTTCAATTTTTCTTTGTTTTTTATAGTATATTCTTGGTTCTTTTCAAACTTTTGCTGTTCTTTTTTTTTTGGTGACTTTGTTTTTTATTGTTGTTGATACTGTTCTCTTCGGATTTTCTATTCTTGTTCCTTTTGTTATCACAGTTTTTCAATTTTTTGTTGGTCTTTAAGTTCCTGTTACAGTTCTACAAGTTCCTGTTGTCGTTCTTCAAGTAACTGTTCTTTACGCATCTAACATAAAAGTATCAAATTGCAACGGATACCAAAAATGTGGATCAAATAAAAATCCGATCCAAACTGTTGGCAGCACTCCAAACTGCAACGGATACCAAAAATGTAAATCAAATCAAAAGCAGATCCAAATTTTTGTCAGTTCTACAAGTTTTTTAAGTGCATTTTACAGAATGTTATCAATTTAAGAAAAAAGGAACTGACTTTGACACTTAGCGACTAAGGCACGATTACTCATCAGATACTTTGATTCCTCCAGCATTGATGTAATGAAATTTTATTGACGCCGCAACCACACCCTTAATACAGCTTTGGGATTATAAATATCAGTTCTAATGATGAATTGCGTCGCGTGATTTTAGCAGCGACGGACTAATCTAGCCCCTTTTGGAGAAAGGCTCACGAACGCGTCTTCCATGGATGATTAATGATCCGGATTGGCCGATTTGACTCGAGCTCAATTGCACCATTGCATGTAGGACTATACAGACTACAAAAATTTCTTCCTCCGATTAATCAGAATCCAAGCAACATATATAAATGATGATCGCAACATCATCGAAAATCATAAATAAACCTCTTTTCCTAATAACAAAAAGTCCCAAAAAATAAATTTCGCTCTCACTTGTATACGTTTCGTTTTCGATAATCTAAAACTGCGAAAAGAAAGGAACCTGTCAGGTCAACTACATCAATAAAATTCCAATCCTTTTACCCTTTTTCGCTCCATCTCCTCGAGAACTTTCAACTTCTATCCTCTCTATCCCATACCCAAAAAATTAGCAAATCACTCAATGATAAAACTATTTCTTCCGATAAAAATCTTTTCTAGTCCCCTCTAAAAAAAAAAAATTCTTCCATGTTCAGAATGTCAAAAAAAAAATTCAAGTGAATTTTGAAACATTATTCGAGAGTTGGGAATTCGAAGCATTAAATGGCAAAAATTGAGTGCAGTTGGGAGAAAGAGGGACACGAGTTGTTTTGTCCCAATGGAACTTTACCGAGAGGTAGGTAAGAAAAAGAAAAAAAAAATCTCCGTGTGTTCTTCTCTTTCAGGTGCTTTCTCTTTCCGTTCCAGAAAGAGAGGCCGACGAAATAAAACAAATCGTCCACTCAGATCAAGATAGAGAGAGAGAGAGAGAGAAAGAAATAAAAGTACAAGGAACAGTGACGAATTCCGCAGGGCTGTGGGAATACAACCCTCAGAGTCTGTATCAAACCATCACATCTTTTATCTTGATTAATAAAACCTTATTAGTCGACGATTTCAGTTTCACTACACTGGAAAGATAATGAAATTCTTCAAAAACTGATAAAATGTGTTAAAGTGTTCATTAGTCTTTGAAAAAGAAGAAAAAAATGCCCCTTTTTGTAAATACGTAAAAATATTTACAATTTATAACTTATAATATTATAAATTAATTATTAATATTTAGACTAATATATTTATCATCTCTCAAGTTTTTGCAAAATCGATCCCATTTATTGGATTCATTTTGACTTCTAAAAATCTGATTCGTAATCAGCAAGACAAGTATAACTTTTATTTGATTTAAAAAAAATTTAAAGATCCAATTTCTATTCTCAATTCGCAAAAAGAAAATTAAGCCAAATCGAAAGAGATTCGAAATTGAGACAATAATAATTCTATGCGGTGCGTGGTGAACCATCGAATTTCTTTCAACGACTTTTCGGATAAAGTAACTAACATCTCGAGTCTCACGTTCCTGGTCAGCAGCACTCAACTCCCTTGGGGGATCCTGAGGATTTACCTGCGGAGGTTGTGCAAGATTTATAGTCTGAAGAGGGTCGTTGGCGTCTCGAGTCTCGAAAACTAAAAGAGAGAAGCAGAAGAGGGCCGAGAGAGAGAGAGAGATCACCTGGGAGTGATGCTGCTGCGTTCCATAAGAATAAACCTTGCGGAAAGATGGCCGCGAATCATTGACTGAGGTTAGGTCTGCTTTAAGTATACATAACCAATGATGACGCATCCCAAACGATCAACTTGCAACTCCAACAAATTTCTTTTCAAAAACTCTTTTCGTCGCTAAAAACAAAATCTTCCCACGGAGATTTTTTTCTCCAGATAAATCAACCCCATTTTACCATTTTCTTTTTTTTCGAGACCTCAATTACTAAACCACAAAAAAAAAGAATGATAAAATTATCCTAAAAAAAGATTATAAATTCCTTTGATCTCGAAAAATTTTAATCATTTTCTTGGAAAGATTGAGAACTTTATCTTCTTGGATGAAAACCGTTCGATGGCTTCTTCTTCGTCGTCGTCGACGTCGTCGTGGTTGTTGTTATGTATTGTAGGGGGTTTTGCTCCGATAATTCGCGAACTGCAGAACTTTACGAACCATTTAATTTCGCAGCGACCGACGACGAGACCCAATATCTAAAGAGTTGCGCGCAAATCCCTCTTTTCTCAAATGTACATTACATTGCGGATGTAATGGTAAAACAGACTCTCGAGAGGAATATAATGGATTTCCGCGAATACATTAGCCAAACTACCAGAATGAGGGGAGAGAGAGAGAGAGAGAGAGAAAAAAAAAAGATGCTTGTGACGGGAACGTTTTTCCGCTCCCTGGAGACATGAAAAGCCAAAGATTATAATAGACGAAGAGAAGGGAAAATGTTCCTTCCCTAAGACACGTTATTGTTTATTCTTTTACTATCATCTCGCGGTATCATTAACGGAATATTTTTATATTCTTCAATTTCAAAAACATTTCTTATTGTTTCCGAGTGTATATTATTATATACTAAATCGTATGCAATAATAGCCGAATACATTCTTTTTTATTATTTCGGGAACATTAATTTTTTCCCCGGTATATGAAAAAATTAAGTGGAGTAACTTTTACTATTCATTTTATGGTAAATAGTATGAAAACTATTTGAAATTTTTCCGCTTTGACTATTTTATTCTCTACATTTATTTAAAATCTTTACTGTACTTTTAATTACTTTTAATTTACTAATTTTTAAATAATCACCAACAAAAAAAAATATTTAAATATACATGGCAAAAAATAAAAACTTACTAAAAGAATAGCCTAAAAAATTGCCAACAGTTTAGTAAAAATGACTCTCAAACTTAATTCTTTTTTTTCGAGAAAAAAAAATTGTTTTTCTCTATTTTTAAAATAAATGACAAAATAGACAAAAAAGCCCATGGACCATGAAATATATCACGAAGGGAAAAAAAGCACAAAAACAAATGTCAAAAATGATTTAAAAATACATTATTTCCAAACAAAAGTATCTATACCCCTGCAATAATAATATAAATTTTAGGGAGACGAAGAAAAAAAAATATCCTTGAAAAACTTGTGATTGTAAAATCGGTAAGGAAACAAACTCTCCTGGGAAAATAATCTCAATGGACCGTAGTGGAGTTGAGCAATACTCAAACTTCCTCGTAAATCATCACGTCGAAAGAAGGCGCGTAGGCAGACAGATCGCGAATGTCCGCTTTATATATATATATATAAATACTACCCTTTTGCCTTATAGCACAAAGACCTTTTTTCCCCTCTTATAACAAAACTTTTAAAATTATCAAATATATTGCTTACACTATAAAATTACGTGATTTCCAGTGAGTTGTATAAATATCGTTTTCCTCTTTTAAAGAAATAAATCGTCTCGAAACTTACCTGAAACATAAAAGAAAAATGAATGATTAAAATTTAGTCAACATTTTTTTGAATTTCTTTTAGTTTTAATTAATTAAGTAATTAATCGATTTTTTAAATTTTATTTCTTTTCAGTTTTTTATTTTCAATAATAATTCAGAAAAAGTTCATTGCTATATAATTATTATTATTACAAATTTTTTCATTTTAGTGTCTTATAAAAAAAAAATGTTTCGAGAATAACGTGTATAACGCTTTTCGTTGTTCCACGTAACACCTACGCTTATTGGCAACCTGCCAGAAGGGGAGAGGAGAAAGAGAGAGAGAGAGAGAAAGACCTCGGGCACTATCGTTACTGCACGCTAATCGAAAATAATTGCATTCTATCAGGTAACAGTCATCTTCATTCATAAAATTATCTCCCATCTCGAGGACGCTGCCAACGCATATATACACTTCTCGATGACCTTCGATTCTCCCTAAATCTAAATACCGGAAAACGCACTCATATTCTCCCAAACATCAAGAGTTTACACTCACTTTGCAAATAGTTTTACATTCAAAAATATTATTTTGCTTTTAAAAGCTAGATTTTGAAATTACTTTCCATTTCATGTCCGCACTACTTTTAAGATTTCAATATTGTCACAGTTCAAAAAATGAGAAACAATCATTTTGCTTGTAAAATTAATTCTTCCCCTCTACTTTTTAGATTTCAATAATATTGTCACAGTTCAAAAAATGAGAAACAATTTTGCTTCTAAAAGCTAGATTTTAAAATTACTTTCCATTTCCTGTCCCCTCTCCTTTCTTAAATTTCAATGTCGTCGCAGTTCGGAAAATAAGAAAAAATCATAAAATCTAAGTTCGAAATTTGGTTCGAAAAAACTAACAAAAAGCTTCCAATATTAAAAACCGAAAACAAAATTCATCAGACCACTTTGACTCATTTCGTGTTTATACAATCGAACAGCAGAAGCTTAAGCTTAAAAATAGGCCAATTTAGTCAAATTAAAATTTTTAATGTTACAATTTTATTTGATTCTTTAGAATTCTAAGCCTCTGAAAGTTTAAAATAAATACAGACTTTGAACTCGATGATTAATTTTTAGAAAGTATATCTATAAGTATTGTTAATAAGAAGAATAATGATGTGATGAAAAAGTTATTTTACGAAGTGTTTAATCTATATATATATACAAAGTATTATATCGAGTTATGAAGTCGATAGGATATTACTTGGCGTAACGGGCGCCCTGATACTAATAATAATAATAATAATAATAAAAGTATAATATAGCGTGGTGTGCATATTATCTTCCGCGAGATAGTAGGATTCTTAGCAACTTTCTATATAAACGATACATCCATTTTCCAAGCGAGACTAATGAACTGTTACGGACAACGGTCTGTTCAATTTATCAGAACAATTTACACAATGCTAAGTGGTACGATAATAAATAACAATTTCATCGGTACAAGGCGGACAACAATATTGGCGAGCCTCATTTAACAACTAATAGAAGCCATTCTTGTACATGATTATACTTCCCCCCTTGCGAGCACGCGGTTCTATGTATATATATCTAATCTCACGATAACGACCGCGATTCTCTATACCATTCCCCCCCATTCCCTTCCCCTTTACAATTTAAGACCTTCAATTATTCGCGAAAAATTACACCCATACCCAAACCTTTTTGTTTCAACTCACAATCCCTCAATAATACCCCAAAGAAACTAATACTTTTATACAATCACTTTTTTTCTTGAATGTATCAAATTGATACTAAAGCCCGTGTAGAAAATTGTCGCGGCAGTCTAGATCTATTTAAAGCCAGTCTAATTTTTTCCTCGCATTGCTATTTACAGTAATGCTAGATTGGTGCTGTCTTGATTCTATCTAGTTTCCTAGGCAAGCTTTTAATTTTTATATAGATTTTGCAGCGCTGCAATTCTAGTAAAACTATGTTAATGCTAGCTTGGTACTATCTAGTTTTCCTAATTACATTTTTATCACGGCGTAAACTGAAATCCCAGCTGAAAAAGTTCTATAGAATTTCATTAGAATCATTCTATAGAATCGTTCTATATGAATTCTATTGAATATTCTATTATTCTATTTCACTAGAATGATTCTATAGAATTTCTACATAAATACTATTAAATTTCAGTGATTTTTAATTAGAAAAACTTTAAATTTGTAAAATAATATTTTTCAACAAATTTTAGGCCAAAATAATTGTTTATATCCTTTAAATATATAAAATTCATTGAACTTCGTAACCATACATAACTATAATGTTAAAAAAATTATTTTACGAAATTTATATTCCTTCTAATTAAAAACCACTAAAATTTAGTAGAATTTACGTAGAAATTCTATAAAATCATTCTAGTGAAATTCTATAGAATATTCAATAGAATTCATATAGAACGATTCTATAGAATGATTCTAGTGAAATTCTATAGAACTTTTTCAGCTGGGATACCAATATAGTTATTATACAAAAATACTAGGTTTTACACTATTAACTATATTTTACTGTTTTTTGCTATAAACTTTTTTAATTTTATTATTATTATTAAGTTTACTTTAAATATTACCTAATTGTTAAAATTTCCTTTATATCTCAAGTTAGTAGGATTTGGTTTAGAAAATTAAAAAAAAATTTATCGTTATGATAATTAACAATATATTTTGTTGAAAATAAAGTGTTCAGAAAGAAAAATTCATGGCGGGCAGGAAAAATTGTTTATAATTTATTAAATTGTTTAAACAAATTTAAAAAGAGATTTATTAATTTCATAAAATATTGAAATCGTTTTATAAATTGTTTGGAATCAAAAAAGCAAAAAGATTTCACAGCAGAATTATTACTGAAAAATGAATTAAATTTCTTGTAAATAATTATAACAATTAACAAATTCACTGTTTGGGCATTTTTGGCGTAAAGAGGTGTTTTCTTCTAATAATTTATGAAAATTATAGTTATTTATAAAAATTGTTGCGGTAATTTATAAAAATATTGTAGTCTGAATCTCAATTGAAAATTATTACTTTGCGGTAATTTATGAAAATTTTCAAGGTAATTAATGGAAATTTATGCAGTATTTTATTGAAATTTTCGCAATAATTTATAAAAATATATTCCAGATAAGTTACAATTAAAAATATTTATTTTATCAATTTATGGAAATTTTCACGGTAATTTATAGAAATTTTCGCGATAATTTATAAAAATATGAAAAGCAAAAATTAACATTAAAATTTTGGATTTCAGTCACTTATGGAAATTTTTGCTGTAATTTATGGAAATTCAGGTCGGAATTTATAAACATTTGGACGATAGTTGATAAAATTATGTAAAATACAAATTAGAACTAAAAAATGTAACGTCGGAAATTTATGTTAATTTGTGGAAATTTACGCCGTAATTTATGGAAATGTATTAGGTAATTTACGGTTAATTTTCTATAATTCAGTTAAATAATAAGTTAACGAGATTACATAGTTAAACCCTTTTCAATAATTGTAAGTGTAAAAGTGTCGAAAATTAAAATTAATTTCTATGTAACTTCAATAGAGTAGTGGTTAGATTGTTGGCCTAGAATTTCGTAGGTCATAGGTTCGATTCCCCGTAGTGTCAAATTTTATTCAGTAACAGGTTTCCGTTTATTCTGTGTTTTAAACATCAACTTGATGAAAAGTTGAAAGTTGAGGATTATTACACGCTTGTAAATACAAATTAATTTTCTTTTATTATATTAACATTGAATTGAAATAAATTTCTCATTTGTTTCGTTAAATAAACTTTTCTAACTAGTTTCCAGATCGCAGTAATAATTAAAAAATTGATCTAGTGAGACTATGTAGCGCCAGTCTTGACATGACTATATCGCGCTTAAAGGATACGAGCGTTACATTTCGGTCTAGATACTAGATTGGAAAGATATACTGGGCCAGTATAGCATCTAGACAAACTAGAGAGGAACTAGGTAGCGCTATTACAATTTTCTACACGGGAGTGGATCAAACTGATGCCGAAAATCTGGATTAATTTTTTATTTGATTCACATTTTTTGGTATCAATTCGTAACCATTTGAAACTTTTAAATTAACAGTAGTGTAATAGTAGATTCATCCAAAAAAAAATTCTAAATTACAAAAGAACCAAAAAATTTGTTTATGAAAACGTAAAAATTATCCAATATACATAATATTTTCATCCTTTCATAAAAACTCCCCCTTCTTTATGTTTATATAATTATATCAAATAGCCGTTTTCTTCAAGATTTATCTCCGTTGTGAATTTTCCGAAATGAAATAAAAATGCAAAAAAATAAAGGATAATTGGTGGTTTTGATGGTGTATAAAAAGGATGGGAAGATGAAGACTTGTTTCTTGAGCGTATAATATGTTTAAAGGAAGTAGAAGAAGAAGAAGAAGATGGTTCTTTCCATAATTCGCGAGATATTGTGGGTGTATTGCGTGGGCGCCCTCATTTGCGATTTGAAGTGTTCAAGTGCGTTTAGGCGGGCGTGAACACCCGTCAACGCCATTATTACCGGTGTGCAATGAAAAAGCACTCAGTGAATCACCGTCGGGTTTGCTTTCCTAGACTTCGATAACTCACCTATAAAACCAGTTTGCCTCAGTTTCTCTCCAACACTTCCGCCGTTTGCTCTTTTCAAAACAATTTTCTTTCTTTCTTTCTTTCTTTCTATATCTCTCTAAAAACAAGTTACTTGTTTTTTATCCTCTTTTTTTTTCTTATACACGTTTGTTTGTAATAGATAAAAATTTATATTGATATTGTAGAAAGACCATAACACCAACAAAAATAAGGATAAATGTTTTCTACAGTACAGAAAAATTTGACATTAAAATAAAAGAGAAAAAAAGTTTTCTAATGCGAACGTTTGTTAGACAAAATTACAATTTACTCCAGGACTCCAAACCTCATCACGTAGTTTGAAAAATAAAAAAACACCCTCTATATTCACGAGCAATCGAACTAAATTTAAAACAACGAAAAATAAATGCTCCAAAGAAAAAGAGAATAGTGTTTTTTGTCTGTAAAGGTCGAGCAGCAGGTTTTCTTTATTTTGCCGCACGGTGAGTTTTCTTTTATGAATGCACACGCTGCTCGAGAGCAGCATTGCCTTTAGACAGAAGCAGAGGTACACTCGACTATTTTAACCGTGAAATAACTCAGTCCCTGTCAGCTTTTCGAGAATAGAGAGAGAGAGAGGGGCGAGGTTGAAGAGAGGGAGAATGCGCCATGATATGTGGCCTCCTAAAGATAGAGCATCCAAAACAACCATAAACCCTTTTTGCTCTTTTCGCATCCCTCTCTCTCTCTCTTTCTCTTCGTTTTTTCCTTTCCTTCTCCACTACTGTAAATGGCTGTATGTACCGATACCGACTTTTCTAAATTATTCAAAGAAGCATTGCTCTTCTTCGTCTTCTTCTTCTTCTTCTAAAAGAATAATAATACTTCAATAAAAGGAAATAAGAATACATCACCAAGAAAGGGAGAATACATCAATAAAACATAAAAACCAATAGAGGGGAAAAAATACACAGCAATAAAAAAAAATGCATCAACGGTAAAGAGGAATAGATATATACAAAAGAAGCCACAATGTTACAAAACTATATCATTTCCGATTGTGTCTGACTAAAAGATGTTCTATTGTACATACATTTAAATTGAAATTTCTACTATCCGAATGGAAATTTCCTCCGCACGAAAAATAAATTATACGAAAAATATTTTTCAAAAACGTCATTTTAAAATATTCTTTCTTTTAGAATTATAGTATAAAATTAAAGTATAAAGAACTATAGTAGAACAAAAGAGCCAGAAAACATTGATGAAACAAAAGAATCTGATCTTTTGAAAAAGATATATACCCTATTATGGAAATTGCACTCTTTTTTCCAAACTCAAATTCTTAAAACCGTATAAAAAGTATAAATGATTCCTTCGCGTGATCTAAAGTCTTCTAGTTCTTCACTTCAAGAGAAGACAATAAAATTCCGAATTAAAAACACCTTTAAAGGTGTTCAAGAAGAGTGAAAAGTTTTATGAATATACTTGTAAAACTATAAATTGCAGAATACAAAAAAAAACAAGAAAAGTGTTTACGGCATTTAATTGAAGATTCATCTGGACACTTTTGAAGAGTTATACAACCGCGTTACGTATGGTTACCGTTATTACCATTCTATTGCTGTTGATCCCGAGCGTAACGAGTGGTTCACACGTGTCCCAATACGTGACAACGTGCATAGATACCGTCTTAACGAAACATATACATGTATATACATGTTGTTTAAGTATATAAATATTTTTAAATATAGTTAAAGTACATAAATATTTTTGCTATAAAAACATTTTTGTTTCAGTATTAAATGTTTTCTCCCTCAAATATATATATATATAGATAACTGTTTTCCTTTAGAAAACAAAAAGGATGAACAAGGTCAATGTGATAAAAAGCGTTGGGAAAATAAAATTGTATTTCTAACTGAACTCATCTGCTAAAATCCATCACTCAATTGCAGGTGTTTATCTGCAATTACATAATAATAATAATAGTAAAACAAAACAGCATTAAATTGAGAAACAGGTTATTCAATCATTCGCAAAATGGATTCGAACTTCAGGAGAAACGAAATGATAATTTGATGCTAAGAAATCATCAAAAATCTTTGTACTTTATTAATAACATGGTTGCCACAAAATCTAGATTTCAAAATTCCAGGCTTTTTCCAGGTTTTCCAGGTCAAAAATATAAAAAATTCCAGGTTAAAATGGAAAATTAGTTTGACAGTTTATGAATTATTTGTGATGAAAAAACAAGTATTTTACAAAACAATGTTAACAGTATTTATTATTAAATAGTTATAAATTTATGCTCTCTTAAACAGTACGATTTTTTAGGAAGAAATTAAAAACAATTAAATAAATTTTTAGTCAATAATTAAGAAGAAAACTAATATAATTTAATGAGAAAAAACATGGAAAACGAAAGTTACATTTTAACATTAAAAAAAACATTAAATGGAACTTTTTTCTTAATATTTGTAATGAACGAAAAAAATTTCAGAAATTTTTTCAAATTACATGCTATTTCCAGGTTTTTCATACTCTTTTTCAAATTCCATGTTAATTCCAGGTTGTGTGGCAACCATGTTAATGATAATTATTTCTTGGCCTCTAAACTACTACTAAAGCAATGATAATTAATATTCTAATTAACAAAAAAAAATTTAATGCAATTTTAATAAATAGCAACCACAGCCGACAATCAGCAGAAGATTAAAAATTTTTTAAAAACTCTCGTCATTTTATAATAAATTAAAGACAATAGAGTTCTAGTATTTGTTTAGTGACCAACAATCAATTCTTGAAGTTCGCAGAAAAAAATAATTTTTTACCTTCTACTGATTGTCGGCTGTGGTTACTTTTTATTAAAATTGCATTAACATTTTTTTGTTTATTAGGATATTAATTAACATCGCTATAGTAGTAGTTAAGAGACCAAGAAATAATTATCATTAACAATTGTTAATGATAACATAATAAAGATCGCAAAAAAAATTATTTTTCATTTTCTGCTGACTGGGCATCAACTGTCAGCAGAAAATGAAAAATTATTTTTTTCTGCGAACTTCAAGAATAGTTTGTTGGTCACTAAGCAACTACTAGAACAATTTTAATTAATATCCGGGTCGTCAAAATTAATTTAATTCATTTTTTCTAAAAAATAACCACAGCCGAAAATCAGCAGAAAATGAAAAAATTTTTTTTTCTGCGACCTTCAAGAAAATGAAAATGAAAAATTATTTTTTTCTGCGAACTTCAAAAATTGATTGTTGGTCACTAAGCAACTACTAGAACAATTTTAATTAATATCCGGGTCGTAAAAATTAATTTAATTCATTTTTTCTAAAAAGTAACCACAGCCGAAAATCAGCAGAAAATGAAAAAATTTTTTTTTCTTCGACCTTCAAGAAAATGAAAATGAAAAATTATTTTTTTCTGCGAACTTCAAAAATTGATTGTTGGTCACTAAGCAACTACTAGAACAATTTTAATTAATATCCGGGTCGTAAAAATTAATTTAATTCATTTTTTCTAAAAAATAACCACAGCCGAAAATCAGCAGAAAATGAAAAAATTTTTTTTTCTTCGACCTTCAAGAAAATGAAAAAATTTCATTTACATTTTAACATTAAAAAAAAACATATTAAATGGCATTTTTTTCTGAATATTTTTAATGAACGAAAAAAATTCCAGAAGTTTTTTCAAATTCCATGCTATTTCCAGGTTTTCCATACTCTTTTTCAAATTCCATGCTAATTCCAGGTTTTCCAGGTTTTCTAGGTTGTGTGGCAACCATGAATAATACTGTTTTTCAACCAAATTCTGTTGAATTTTGATCCTTGCGTCAATATTGTCAACTAAAGATGCTAAACTAACAACGAAAATTGGCAAAACTCTTCTAATTATTTAATTTTTGTTGCTTTTTCAATACTACCAACTGCAGATGTTAAGAGACGGATTAAAATCGGCAAAAATTCTCTAATCATTTAATTTTCGCTGCATTTTTTAAACACCAGCTGAAGCTGAAAATGAAGAATACGAAGAAACAACAGAACACAAAAATCTTACTAAAAAATCGAGAAAACTACAGAAAAAAACTTCAATTTGCTTTATTTTTGATGGGTTTCATACAATACCACCTAAAGATGCTAAAAAATCAATTAAAATCGTCTAATCAGTTTATGTTCCATTTTCGAAACAGCATCAGCTAAAAACAGCCAAAGAACCATTAAAAATCGCGAAAAGCACAACAAAAATGTCACTAAAGAATCGATTAAAATTACCGAAAAGGTCGAATTTTCATCTTCTTAAATTTAGTTCCAAACAGCATCAGCTAAAAATCTCTCAAAATCAACAAAGATGTTAGAAAACAACAAAAAAAGCAACCTTTACGAACTTTTACTTGCACCTCTAGCATCCTTACCCCACAGATAATAAACTACAGAGAAAACTCCAGTCAAATTTCCCCTAAAAAATTAAAAATCGAATACTATATTTGAATCCCAAAAAACCTCGAGATGATATAGGTATTTTTTGTTAATCCCAAACATGTGGGAAGCAGAAGCAAAGTTCCCGCCATATACATATATAGTTGAAGAAGGGGAGAAAAATATTCGGGGTAAAATGGTTGTCGCGCAACACCTGGACCTTAAAATACACACACACACACATATATCCTATACATATAAAACACAAACAATAAAAATTGAAGAATTAAAGATATATAAACTCGCGCGCTCACTCAATCTCTCGACTATTATTTTAATGTGCCTTGCATGAATCAGCCAATTTCACGACGGGATTTCATGGAAATAGACACCCCCCCTTTCCACCCCGCTCACTGACATGTTGTCCAGAGAAAATGATTAACTGCAACAACGTGTTTTTCTCCCGGATCTCAAGGTTTGTGAAAGTTTTATTTTGCCATTGATGTTGTATACGCGCACGACTTATTACAAACACTTATTCCCTCATCATTCAAAAGTATATATTGTAAAAACAATTCCCTTAATATGATGATTTAAAAAGAACATTTATATCTGTAAATAAACAAACTGCAATCAGCAAACGAAAACAAAATAAAGAAAAATCCCTCTTTAAGAATCATCAAACAGTAATTATAATATTGATAACATTCTATACAATCAAATAAATTAATAGTATAACAAATCGGAGCTTTTCTAAGAATTTCAAATTGAAACAAAAAACGAAGCAAACACTTCGTTTTTTGTCTCAATTTTGAAATCCTCAAAATAATAGCAATTAATAAAATGTCAAGCAACAGAATTTTGTCGAATTAACCCCATAAAGAAACCTTTCCAACAGTCAAAATATTCCCCGCAGAAGAAAATAAAAGACAAATGGAATTCAACAATAAAAATTTCCAAATACATGTCGAATATTGGCGACTAATTTTGCAAATGTGCTTCTCAAAAAAAAGAAAGGGCTGAAAGACAACACAACAACACAACTATATAGGGAGGGTAAAGAAAAAATGGAAAGTACCCCTTTTTGTGTACTGGGCAAGGTCGTTACATACATCACATTGTTTAAAAAAGATCCTACACGCAACAATTTTTTTTCTTTTTTTCATATTCCTCTCTTTTTTTCATTTTTTTGCATTTCCTTTCAAATTCCTCTCTCTTTCTTGCAACTTCACGTGCTGGACTCCCATTCATCCGCTACCGTCGTTATTATGAAATACAGTGGTTATTATACCGTTGCGTGACGTCACACAGGTGCAGCCTGACATCCATATGCGTCTTGTGTAGGCTCAAAACGAGAGAAAACTCTCCGCACATATCCCCGCATTAAAAAAAAAATAAATAAAATATCCTCCATATTTTCATTCCTGTTTTTACACATTCTCTTTATATACCTAAATATACAGAAACATAATATAATATATACCAATTTTATATTCTTAAAATCAGCAAAAAAAAATTTTTACTTTGTCTTAAATATAATAAAAGGGGAACAAAAGAACGGCCAAGAGTTTGAAAACAAAAGAAGACGTTTTGCAACAGTTTTTTCGTGAACGGATAACCTAAACGATAGTTTTAAGAATTATGAAGTAAATTGATTATTAATTGAAACAAAGGCACTTCCAAACAAGTAGAATAATATAATAATAATAATAATAATATTTTTAAGCATAATACTTTATTCACTCATACGAGAAAGGTGAATAAAGAATACAGATTCTAGCCCCCTAGGGGAATAATCCCTACGTTATTGACCCGCGTACAACTTTTTAAATTTTACAACCATATTTCTGGTTATACACCGAAAGTATAGTAAAAATTACCCAAAATTCTTAACCAGAAATGTTTCTTTTCTCTCAATACATAAATGTAGTAAAAATTTATATTTTCCTCCCTGTAAATATAGCTTACAATTATTTCAGTTATATAAATTATCATTATTTTATCAAAAATAATAGCCTAATGATAATTACAAAAAACAGTAAGCAAAAATTATACTATATATTGCATCTGCAGCGCAATAGAGAGTGATTAATGGAATAAGCATTGTAACAATTTCAATTAAATAGAAAAAAAAAGAGAATAAAAGTTTCTTTTAATAAGAATTGCCCCCATGCATTTTGCGCAAAAGTTTCGCGACGGCATGAAATTGAATTGTGTTGTGATATTAATGAATTGAAGGGTTATTGGAGAAACATCGCAAGTGAAGTGAGAAACGCATAAGAGACAGAGCAAGCAAGCAAGCAAGCAAGTAAGTAAGTGAGTGAGTGAATGAGTGACAGAGTCATAGAGTGAGAGGGAGAGAGAGAGAGAGAGAAGGGTAGAGAAAGAGAGTTAGTTGAGCATTGCTTCTATATGTACTTCGGAAACTTCGTTCATATGCGCTTCCGTGCTAATTAATTGCAAAACTAGTCTCTCAGAAGCAAGCATCGTTGCTTATTAATCTAATTTTCGCCAAGTTTGATGCCCCTCGTTATACCGATCGTCGACTTTGAAAAGGAGAATTTCTAGAGTTGCGCACTAACCAGGCTTTTCAAACACACATATATATATATATATACAAATATATTACACTATAAATCGCGGATCAAAATTTCGAAATCAATAATTCTTTACAAATTTACAAATATTTTTCTCAATCTTCATTGCAACAAAATTTTATCACCAATTTGATCTAAAATTTTATCATGAATTGAATCTAAAATTTTATTAACAATTTGATAAAAAAATTTTTGGTATCAATTTAAGAAATTACAATTTTTTCATTTTTACATCAATTAAATGTCAATTTGATCCAAAACTTTATTAATTCTTGAAAACAATTCAATTATTTTATTTAATCGTAAAATAGTTGCAAAAATTTAATTTTTTTTAAGAAAATTTTTTCATGACAGAATTCAATAATTATTTTCTAAAATTTTAATAAACCCTTCGAAACAATTCAATTATATTCAGAAATATATAAAAAATCTTTGTAAAATTATTTTAAACACAATATAAATAAAACATTTCATGAAAGAATCTAATTTTTTTAAATTTTAATAATATTATCTAGCAAAAATTCAAATAACTTCTAAAATTTTAATTAAATCTTATAAAACGATGAATTAAAAAATTTTTTAATTAATCTATTAGAAAAAAATCCAATTTTAATAAATAAATCAATTTTAATACATCCGTTGAAACAGATTAATTTTATTTAAAAATATTGTATTTGTTTGTAAAAATTTAATTATTTTTAACAACATTTCATGAAAGAATTCAATTTTCTTTAAAACCTTAATGAAAAGATATTCTACTAAATTTTTCGAAACAATTCAATTATATTTATACATAGAAAAATTCTTTGTAAAAATTTCATTAATTTAAAAAAATGTCCACGAAACATTTCAATTTTTTTTTCTTCATTCGTCATAAAATTTATTGAAACAATTCAACTTTTTCTTTATTCAACATAAAATTTTTCTAAATAATTCAATTATAATTTCCAAAATTTTAATAAAATTCATCAATTAAATGTTCAATTTTTAACGAACACGATCATATAAAAAAACTTATTTTCTAAATTTTTAATTAAAACTATTAAAAAAAATCAATGAAATTCTTCAAAATGAATTTAATTATAGAATATTCAAAATTTTGTTCCAATTCATTACACTTCATTACACTCGAAAGTATTAAATTGCAATAAATTGATACTAAAAATGTGGATCAAATAAAAAATAGAGCTAAATTATTGATATCATTATGTTACAATTTGAAATTAATTTTTATACCTATAAGAAATCTGTGTTACCAATTTGATATAATTTTTAGAGGCAATTTTATCCAAATTTTAGTGTTTATTTGATCCAAATGGATACAAAATTTTAGTGTCAATTTGATCCAAATGGATACAAACTTTAGTGTCAATTTGATCCAATTTGGTACAAATTCAAGTACCAATTCGATCCAAATTAATAAAAAATCAAGTGTCAATTTGACCCAATTAAAATAATTTCCAAAGATAAATTATTAAAGAAATCATCAAAAAAAAATCATACAAACAAAAAAAAAGAGAGAAAGTAACTTAAAAAAAAAAATGAAAAATTGCCGACAAAAATACCATCAACAGATCATATCTTAACAAGCAACTTTGCCGCCGACTTTATCTCCTCCACATTTAGCGTAAAAAAAAGCATAAATACAAGTATATATATTCCGTTTTGCAAAAGTTCATTGCGTATATATACATATTATATTGCGCGTTCAAAGAGTGTGTATTGGATATTCGATCGCGAGCCGGTTTCTCTCATGCCATTGGTCAGTTGGAGAAAGGGTTGGATAACTGGGGCCTTTGCGTGGAAACACGAGAGGAAAGAGTCGAAAGAGAGGTGGAGAGGAGGGAGAGTATAAAGGTAAAAGAAACAAGGGGGAGGGGGGCGCGACTTCAACAACAGATGCGAGATGCTGCATCTTACGTTCGCCTTTTCTCGCATGTAACGGGTTGTCCAGATGAGAAAGAGAGAAAGAGAGAGAGCCACAAGAGCCATCATGAAAGATATATGCAACAAATGTTCTTTATATATATATATATATAAAGTGAAAAAAAAGAAACCAAAGCCCCTGGTGATCCTTCTTTGATAATTGGATAATTATTATCTGGATCAGAGGTGATTGAAAAACATCACACTCGAGAATGTAATTATGAAAATTATTCCGCCGTCTAATTGCTGTCGATTGTGATTGTTTTTTTGCTTTTTGAAAAATGATGTTGTACAGTTTTTCATTAAGTTTTGCTTCTTTTGGTCCGTTTAGAACTGTTTTTGCTTCTTTTGATTCGTTGCGGACTGATTTTGCGTCTTTTGTTGCATTTGAACTAGTTTTGGTTCTTTTGAGCCTTATTGAACCATTTTTTATTCTTTTGGTCCGTTTTGGTTCTTTTGATCCGTTTGGAACCATTTTTTATTCTTTTGGTCCGTTTTGGCCCATTTTGGTCCGAATTAAACTATTTTTGCTTCTTTTGAGCCATTTTGATTGATTAAATAATTGTTCAATGCTAATAAGTAGTTGATCGACGCATTAAGTATAGTTGTTTGATGCATCAAAACAGTTCTTCGATGAATCCAACAGTTGCTCGATGTATTAAATAAATGTTCGATGCATTAAATGGTTCTTCGATGTATTTAATAGTTGTTCGAAGCATCAACAAATAACTACTTACTGTACCATCAGTTTATTATTGCATCAATAAACAATTACAAATGTTGTGTTGCACATATAAGTAGAAGTTTGTAATCGTCACTTTAGATATGTCCTTTCCCTTATCGAGAGTCTCACTCTCGTTTCCTGACGATGGTTTTGCGAAGGTGTCTGAATCAGAGTTCACTGCATCGTTGATAGAGTAATGGCCCTTGGTGGTGCGTGTCAGTTGCACGTTACATTTCGCTTTGTATGTCATTTGCGCCACTTGCACAGCATTTGTCATCCGGAAAACCTCGATACATAGTTTAAAGTCCGATAACATCTTTCTCTCTCTCTCTCTGTATGTATAACGATGTTGTAAAGATTCAATGCGATGCATTGCTAATGCATCTTCACCAATATAAACCCCCTTTATTTCTATATCTTTACGCTGTGATCTAACCTAAAAAATACACGTGCATCCATTTCATCCAAAAGATCAAAAATTACCCATCACATCAAAAGATTAATTTTTTTAGTCCTCAACTTTATGACGAAGAACAGAACATAAAACAAATATTCAAAAATTCGGTTAAAGTAGCAGCAGTAGTACCACTACTGGAGGACAATTACACCTGTTTTGCAAACATCGATATATATCTTATTTAAGAATTGAGACTCTCGGGTTGGCTTTGAATTTCAGGAAAAGAAGCCAAGAGAGAGAAAAAAAGCTGAAGAATTAGAGAATAAATAAAGAAAGTAGAGGAGAACGAGAGATGAAATGAGAGTGAGGAGAGATGATGCTGCCGCTGCTTGGTCTCTCCTTTGTTCCCACGTTGTACTCTCTTCTCTTCAGAAGCGACCTACCGTCGTCAGTCCTTTCAAGATTCACCGTTACACAAAGGGGAAACTTTCAGTCTCGAACTCCGCCGCGCAGCATTATACACACACACACACACTATCAAAGCTTACATAGACGAAAGAAAAACAATGACAAGTATTTTATTACTCCAAACTCAACAAATATTTCACATATATACACTATTTGCATCCAAGAATTAATATCCGCATAAAATATTATTTCTCTATAAACATATTCTTCTAAACCAATTCCTCTGTAAGTGCGCTCCAAATCCATAAACATCCTAAAGTTTTTCCAAGTTTTTTTTTTTGAGACAAAAAAGCATCAAAATTGTTACATCGAAAACAATTCGCACCATTGAGACAAAAAAAGGATCAAAATTCTCACATCGGAAACAATTCGGAACAATTGAGACAAAAATAAGATCAAAATTGTTGTCTTAGACAAACACTGACTCAATGTGAAAAATCACAAGAGTAGAAAAACACTCGACACTACTGTTCATTTATTATTCCCAAGCGATAAGAAAATCAAAGGTCCAAATTGAACTTAAGTGTAATACACACACTCGCACACATGTTTAAAACACCGAACAAGTTCATGACTCAGGTTATAAATATTGACAGAGAGCCATGAGGTAATCAGGTAGCGAGAAACACCGCACTGAGCGCCTCACATTTAAAAATTATGAAACCTTTCTTTTTATGTAATTCGCCGAGAGTGTATTTCCTGGTAAATTGACAACGATAAATTTCGGCAATGTGTCAAAGCAGTTGAAAAAAAAGGATAAAACATAAATGAAGAAGAAAAAAGTTGGGGAGGGAAAAAAACCATGATCACAAACTGATGAACCAGTCTAATCATCTTGGAATTTTTATACTCACATCATTCGTGTGTGCGTGTGTATTTAGAAGAAAGAAAAAAAAATATATGTTACGACTGACAAAAGAGATGAGAATAAAAAAAAAGAACATCAAACAATCACTATTTATAAAATTCCAGGTAGAGATGCGATCGTAATTTTAGATCTTGATTGATAAAATAAATCGCCACGTGTGGAGGGGGGGAAAGAATTTGTATGAAGACTTTAGAAGAGAAAAAAATTCAATTAAAATCATTAATAGTGCAGAGTTTTTTGTGGTTTGTAGAATGAAAAACTAAATTTTTGAGTTATTAGACGTTTTTAAAAATATTTACTTGGTGCACCGATATAAGTTAAGCCGATAGTATGAACGCACCTATTAGTAAATATACCAAATTAGTAGAAACACCTACTGGTAAATACACTAATTAACAGAAGCACCTAATTGGTCAACACTATAATTAGTAGAAGCAACAACTAGTGGAGCAACACCTATCACTATATAAATACACAAAGTAATCAGTCGTTATTGGTACACCGATAGATGCTTCCAAAATGGTATAATCAGCAATTAGCAGACGCTCCAACTCTTCGACACTAATCTTCACTCGACATAAAAATTCCAAACTAATAAAAAAAAAACATTCCTCTATAAAACATTTTACTGCGTCCAAAGGGGAGTAAGTATGATTCTCGGGAATAAAAAGTGGAAAAAAAAATCCAAGGCATTGTAAGACGCGCATATCTAGTGTCGGTTCAAAGAAGAAAAGACCCTAAAACAAAATTTCAAGGAAACCTAACAGGTTCCATTCGTGGAAATAAGGGTCTTTATGATCGACATGAGAAAAAATAAAAGGGAATAAAGAAGTGAAATATAAATCAATGCTATACTATTCCGTGGTAATATTATAGAGACAAGATGTCCTGAAAATTGTTAAATTTCAGAAAGATATTTCTCTGTCTTTCTCTCTAGCTCTCCTTCTTTGAGATACTAAAACTTTGGTGGGTTTTCTTCTTTGAGGGATAAAAAAAAAAGAAGCTATAGAAAAACGATGGAAAAGCTTGAGTGCTTTTCTCAAAGGGACGGGAATTTCAAAAGGAGATTGGTGGAGGAGGTAAAAGAGAGAAACACCGCTAAACCTTGCGGGCTTTCACGAAAGGGCTAAAAAAACAAAAGAAAAGAGGAGGAGGGGGGGGGGGGTAAAAGAGACAGTGCAACAGGCCAAGGACAGAGAGAGAGTGAGAGAGTCTCTCGCGGGTAAATTGACCGGTGTTTCCAAGGGGTTCCGTGAGAGTTCGCGAAGGATAATTCGGAGCCGGCTTCTCGTACTCAAAGGACCCGCGGGACGATATATCAATGCCCTGCTTGCAGAACAATTCGAACTATCTGCGATTCACAAAGAAAAATACCAAATCGAATACCTGGGATAGCGCAACGAGCCATTCCCGACTTCTCATCGCTTTTCCCCCCCATTCCCACCCTAAAATCCACACACACACACAAATACACGTGAATTTCTCTCTCTTGCACACATACTCTGTTAAGAGAGTCACATCTCTCTCTCTCTCTCTCTCTCTGTTAACAAGAATAATCCCTACACACTATTGAAACCTCCTTTTCGATGATACACACATGTATACACAGTGGAAGTGGAACATGGTCAAAGGGAGAAAAAGAGAGAGAGAGAGAGAGGTGGGGGGAAATCAGCGTGCGCGCACAAACGAGCGGGCCTTATCGACTGAATAAATTAACTCCGATCGCAGGAAGCGAAGGTCCCGTGAGGCGTTTCCGGCCAAAAGGACTTCTTCGATATTATACCGAAATTTCGCAACTATTCCAAATTGTCGCACATATGAAACTTCGAGGGGGAATTTACTGACTTCGAAATTGTACACGTATTTGCAAACTTTTTTTCTATTTTTACACATTTTACTTCAAGCAAAAAAACAGTACTCCCAGTCCGTTTTTTTACGATCAAATTTTGTTTTTTTCCCTGACTCTAAAGAAATACATATTTATTAATTTTTCCTATAGGAGTTGAAAATTAAATTAATTTTCATTTTAATTTTAAAAAAATAGCCCACATATACAAAAACTCATAATCGAATCATGAGCGACAAATATTGAAAATAAAAATCAGTCCCGCGCGAGAGAAAGAGAGGTGAATGTACGGATAAAAATGGTGCGTTGTCAAATGCATGATGCATATCGTAACAAGCGCACACAGCGTTAGTACACTCTCTTGAAAATGTTGACCTTTCAATGATGACATATACATATACACGATTCCTTATTCGCATATTATGATCATATGCGCATAACGATTTACATATTTCTGCGCATATAGTATATTGTTTGCAGGACAGTATATATATTTATTATCGTGTGTGCTACAAATTTTACATATACGGGGACGAGCAAAATTGAAAATGCCACTTTCTTTCTTTCTTTTATCAAGATTCCTCGACGAATATATATAAATTTCAATCTAATTTACTATTTCAATTATATTTTTCAACTTTTCGCAGCTTGAATAATTCAGCTTTTCGAAAATAAAAATTAACAGCCTATACCTGCCTATACAAAGTCACTTCAAGATCCTTCTTAAAATCCTATTATCTTTCGGCAGAATCTACAAACTGGACAAAAGAAATATTCTCTACATCTCCCATCTCGAAATCCTAGTTTTTCTTTATATTTATTATTTTTAAAAGAACAATTTTTAAATTAACAGGGTGTCTACTATTTTCATTCAACAAAATTCCCGGTTTTTCCCGGTTATAGCCTAATTTTTTCCTGGTTTTCTTTTCTCATAAAATTTAAATTTAAATTTGCTTTCGAACATAAATAAATAATAATTTTAATTGCAAATTTGAAAAATAATCTTGCCTGTTTATAATTATAATTGGAAATTTTCTTTTTCAAGTTTATTACAATTCTATTGATAATAATTGAATTTCTGCAAAGAATTTACAAAAATAATTGAAATCCTTATAAAGAATGATATTATTTATGAAAATAATTTAATTCCTGTGAAGAATTTTATTACAATTTAAAAAAAGCAGTGATAATTAATTATTTACTTATTAAGTAATAAACATTAAATTTGCTTAAGAAATGATAAATATCATTTATTTGAACATTCAGAAATTTGAAATTATAAAAATTTAAAAGAAGTTCAATAATTATAACTATTAAATAATAATAGAATAATATAATTTTTCGAAAAATTTAAATTAAAATTCTTTCAAAGAATTAAATTATCTAAAAATAAATTGTAAAGAAATTTCAATTATTTCAAAAATTTTTAATTATTTGTTTAGAAAAATTAAATTATCTTGCAACAATGGAATTGAAAAATGTCAACAATTTTATTTTTCAGATTTAAAAAAAAAAATTTTGCGAGAATTCAATTTTATTTAAAAAATTTGAAGTGCATTTTTTTTTTTTTAAATTAACTAATAAAAATTTTTATTATTAATCTTCGCACTAAGAAACATGAATTCATTAAAATGTGACTATAAAATCCAATTATTAATTAATTATTAAATTAAAATACTTTGAAAATTTTATTTGTTAAAAAGTTTCTAAAGAAATTCTTTAATAAATTCAATTACATATTTTCAGTCGAATTTCAGAATATTTCTATTAACACCATAATTTTTTAAAATTTATATACATAATCTGTTTGAATTAGTGCTTGATTTTTACTATCAAATTAATTTTTTTTAACTAATTCAAAGTTAGAGAAGAGTATAAATATCTATAAAAAGTGAAATAAAAAGTAATGTTTTTAAAAACAAATTAAAATAATAAAACTTTTTTAATTTTGGTGAAAAAATTCCCGGATTTGTATAAAAATCCCGGTTAATTCCCGGTTTTTCCCGGTTAAATAAATTCCCGGTTATTTCCCGGTTAGTAGACACCCTGATTAAGAACCGTTACCATAATTTTCAATTTTGTAAACCCTGAGTGAAAAATTGTCGATTCGAAGCGAAAAAAAATGCCAGGGAGAATTGAAGGAGACACATTGTGTAGAATTTAAATGTCGATGGGATGAAAGTGGTGATGACAAAAGTCAAAGATGGATAATATAAGAGATGTTGTGGGACAGAAAAAAGGCGAATAATGAAAGAGAGGATCGAGAAATGTCGAAACAAGTGCACACACTGCTCTTCTTGTGTGCATGCTGTAATAGCGAATAATTTTCTGTTGTATATAGAGAGAGAGAGACGAATCAGTATACAACACGTATATGTATATATATAGAAACTGACAAGAGAGGACGATAATGTGTGAGGCGTGGTGGTAAAAGACGAGGGCCCAACGGCTCGTCCACTTGGCCGTGAATTATTCATAACCTCAGACGAGAAGCCGAGAGAGGGCCCCTTGCTAAGGCCTCTCTTCCACGCCCGTGTGTGTCCGTCCGTCCGTTCGTCGTCTCTTGTGTATGCCTTCTACACACTTCCATTCTTTTTTTTACACGAGCATTATGTGCTCGTTTACTCTTTTCTCTCATTGAAATTATCCTCTCTCTCCTTTCCTTCCTCTCTTTCTATTTTTTATATCTTACTCTCTTTCTCTATTTTTTCTATCTTCTCTTTCTTTATTTTTTTTCTATCTTACTCTCTCTCTCTCTATTTTTTTCTATCCTCTCTTTCTTTATTTTTTTTCTATCTTACTCTCTCTCTCTCTCTCTATTTTTTTCTATCCTCTCTTTCTTTATTTTTTTTCTATCTTACTCTCTCCATTTTTGTCTATCTTCTCTTTCTTTATTCTTTTTGTCTATCTTACTCTCTTTCTCTAATTTTGTTCCTATCTATAAGTAAATACAATAATTGATAAACCCTTTAGCCAGTAAACATCCCAATCAGTTCCTTATCTAAAAATACACCTACTTTACAGGTGCCACCCTAAACAGAATAACAAAAATAAAGTGTCAAAATCAAGATTTCTTATCAATTTCAAAACGTTTAAATTCTTAATTTAACAGTCCCACAATTATTGAGAGCGCACACCTAAATATACACAATAAAACCCTGTTATTTCCTTTTTTTTAAATTCTTTTTCCGCTGAAAGTAGCATTTAAAATGCACTTAAATTTACAGTGTTGTGTCGTTTATAAGTTAACTGATCGTGAGTCCCCGAAACGCTTAATATGGAACACGAATTATGTCGGAGATTCCCGAATAAGGCAGATTCGAATCTCGCACGAAGAGTAACAGGTGATTCAGGGTAAACGGATTTCACGATCTTTCACTTTATTGCCGCACAAGCGTGATCAGCTTAAACGAAAGGTTAATCTTTCTCTTTCTCTCTCTCTCTCTCTCTATTTCTCTCCAAGTATATATTATCTGTATACAGTAAAACTGCCCACGTCCGTCATAATGTTGATTATGTACGGTGTGCATCTTTTTTTCCTCTCTCAAAATTATTGCGGATATACACATTATAAATCATATAAATTATCGCACAGAATTATGGGAGAAATATCAGAGGGAACATTTAGATTTTTTTCGATATTCATATTTATCTGTGTGTGTGTGTGTGTATGAAAAATTATAATAATTCTACTTTTATAGACATATAAATAAATAAATACGTTATTTTCCTTTTAATCCTAATTTTACGATAGAGCTAAAAGTTAATAATGCAATATCTTATGTTTACGATCGTAAATAAATAAATTTCCGTTTTTTATTATTCTTCAAATTCTGTGTCAAATTATTAGCTTTGACGCTAACTTCAGGAGCGTATCAAGTACAACAAAAAAGCAGTTGAACTAAAAAAATCCCTATTGAGAAAAAGATACTTTTTTATATCTCAAATTCTGAATGGAAATTGATTCATTCAATCGTCTATTTCTCATTTAAAATATTCTACGAGAAAAAAACACATCTCTTTCAAAGTAAATTTACAATTTTACGGGTGTCGAGTCGGAGTGAATTATATTTTACGATATAGTTTATCTAATTTCTTCGTTAATGACCAACTAAATGCTTGAAAAATGGACTTTTTTTCCCCTCCATTGTATTTAAAAGACAAGTGTCAAAAAAGTAACTTCTTTTTTTCACTTTCTATCCTTAGAAAAAGTGCCTCAAACGAATTAACAAGATGGAAATTAATATTCGACGTAAACTTTAAAGAATTTTAATTACGCTAAAAATTTGTCAACGCACTTGAGGAAAAACACCCCCGCGAGGTATAAAGCAAAAAAAATCAGTTTCAAAAAAAAGTCTCTTCTTGAGTTATATACGAGAGATGTCTTCAACTTGTCAAAGTCTGAAATCGATCCCCAAGTTAATGACATCTAAGGAGGGTAATTAAGCATTTCGAGAAACTTGAGAGTAATGAAAAGAGAGTGAGACGGGGAGAAAAAGGAATAGAAGAAGATTTTCAAGAGTCAACAGCTTAAACTTTGCGAGGCGAACAAGCGCCTGCGGGTGATTTTTGTAAAAGCGTTTTTGGAGAAGGAGAGAGTGAGTTCCGACTTCTATACTACTGGGAGACTAGGGACGTAGTGACGAGAGGAAAGAGAAATGGTGTGCGTCAGCTCCCGCCAGAAATAACCGCGGGTATACTTAGACGGCCCTCCGTCCAAGATCCAACCAAACCCACTACGATTCTTTTGGCCCGCAACACTCTCCTCTATCCTCTGATGATGATGCTGCTGCTCATGATGATAATGAAGATGATGAAAACGACAAAACTTAAACCAGGGCCGTACATTGCCAAAAAAAAAAATCCATCGACGGTCATTGGACTTAATTTCTTTCCTAGCATTACGTGCAGCAATTATATACAGCTTTAAGCGCTATGCAGAAAGAAATAAAGAAGCACTTTTGAAAAATATATTTCTTGCGGAAATACTTTACGCTTAACTGCCGACCCGTTAAATCGAAGGTTAAGGCAGGTTACGAAGTATTGTGTACTCACCATTAGTGGTGAAACCAGCGAAAAAAACCATAATGACTATAATATATTTACCCCCTTATCTAGTTTTCGGCCTACATTCACCGTATAAGCTAAAGAAAAATTACAAAATAATGCCATCTAAATCTTAAAATTTCAATTCGTTTTTGAAACGTGCTAATTATTTCCTTTGAAAACAAAGCAGAAAATTTATTCCCCCCAAGAAGAAAATGAATTTCCACAAGAGGGAATTTGAGAGATAGTTGCGCGATGAAATTTTAACGTCGTAACTGTTTGGTTGTCCTGGGATGTGCACTGTACACGATCGGCCTAATCAAGGCGGCGCACAGCAACTCGCCATAGTGAAAACGGGTTTTACAGTTACGAGGTGATGTTTACGAGACGCTCTCGGTAAACGTTATTTGCGCGTAAGAGCAGCACCACTACGAGAGAGAGAGGCGCGGTGCGCGCATTAACATTGGATAAATGGAAATTGCGAATATACCGGTCATCCGGACGAAACGATTTCGCGGCGCGTTTAACGACGTCATTTCCTTGGCTTTTAATGAACAATGAGGATATGCAACCACGATTCTACGATCCCTTATACCTATACATACATATGCCGAAAAGCAACAAGAAGGGTTTCAAAGCATCATCAGCATCGCCCCTTCATTCCAAAAACCCGATTATTCCCTTCAACACTGTATATATATAATACATTCAGAATTATACGCATCTAAAACACAACAATTTCAATAAGTATTATATTTGCCACTTCGTGTTTAAGGGACAATACGATCCTCCTATACGACGAACGAGAATTATTAACAGTGCCTTAATTTAAAAATACTTCACCTACACCGATATAACAGTATATCTAAAAATCATTTTGCAAAAATTTTTCCGTCATTACCGCAATGAAAACGTAATTTCCAAACGAAATCCTCAAAAGACTTAAATCCCGCACTCGCTAATCCTCGGGATCTTCATCTCCATCGCGGCAGATTAGTATATATAAAGGGGGGGGAAAAAATGTACAAAATTCATAAAAGAACTTAGTGAAATGCAGAAATCGCAGTGAAAGGAAGACGATAAGAAAATGAAAGACGAAGCAATTTCTCCCGACGTACACAATAATATCGTCGACTTGTCGCGGTTTATTACATTTTTTTCTTCCTTTACTCTCTCTCTCTCTCTCTCTAGTCCAACTAATGGACTACTGTATAAATAGTGCCAAGGCCATTGCAAATACAATCGAGAAGAGTAATCTCTAATCCGATTTTCAATCACCATCGCATCAAATCAAAATCGCACTATATAGAGGAAAAAGTAAATCGACTCGAGAATCTCGATACTCGCCTGCTTCTCGCAAAGAATCATCGTTATACATATATCCACGATGTAGAGGAAATACAAAAGCAAGTCAATAAATCCCACATTAGTCACCAGTAATTTATGAACCGATCGCCGTTATTTATTTATTCTTATTAGCATAACCACTCGTAACTGTATCTCATTCAAGCGGATGCTGCGCGTCCTAATCCAATTATTATACTCTCATGACGCATAAACAAATCTCATTTTCATCCTAATTAAAAAAAAAAGTCAAATCAGAGCAAAACAAACCGCCAGGTCTTTCATTGTTTTCCTAAGACTATATTAAATATCACGAATCCTTTTTTTATCTCGGATATTGAAAAAATAGAAAATTTCCTCCATATGATAAAATAAAAAAGCTCCCCTTGCACGATAAAGCAAAAGGCTTATAGAGGTTGTAAAATTACCGCGCACATATGCTGAAATGTATATAGCCTCAAGCCTTTAAAAAAAAGGGGGCTGAAAATTAACTTTAAACTTGAATGTTTATTTCACGAGACGTTCGGTTCGACGGGACAAGTTACTCATAATTTGTAAATTATTCAATTATTAAAGTCAACTTTAAACTCCCTCCCCACATATACACATATATATATATATACCCTTCTGGAAAGAAATCCTCTTTGATAATATATTCATAACCACGAACCATGTAGGGATTCTGATATAGTCGTAAATTAAGATCCTAATTGATTTACCCAAAAACCACTATATACAAAATTTGCAGAGTTTTTTTTAAATACTTCATACAAAGCGAAAATGGATTACTTCCCTTGGGACGCGCACTTCTTTCCTTTATTTTAAACCTTTCGCAGGGGACAATTATAAATTTTTCAAGAGTAAAATATTTTTTTAAATATTTAAATATTCAAAAGCAAATTATGATACTCTATTTTCAGGGTGTCTACTATTTTCATTCAACAAAATTCCCGGTTTTTCCCGGTTATGACCTAATTTTTTCCCGGTTTTCTTTTCTCATAAAATTTAAATTTAAATTTGATTTCGAACATAAATAAATAATAATTTTAATTGCAAATTTGAAAAATAATTTTTTTTAAATAATCTTGCCTGTTTATAATTATAATTGGAAATTTTCTTTTTCAAGTTTATTACAATTCTATTGATAATAATTGAATTTCTGCAAAGAATTTACAAAAATAATTGAAATCCTTCCAAAGAATGATATTATTTATGAAAATAATTTAATTCCTGTGAAGAATTTTATTACAATTTAAAAAAAGCAGTGATAATTAATTATTTACTTATTAAGTAATAAACATTAAATTTGCTTAAGAAATGATAAATATCATTTATTTGAACATTCAGAAATTTGAAATTATAAAAATTTAAGAGAAGTTCAATAATTATAACTATTAAATAATAATAGAATAATATAATTTTTCGAAAAATTTAAATCAAAATTCTTTCAAAGAATTAAATTATCTAAAAATAAATTGTAAAGAAATTTCAATTATTTCAAAAATTTTCAATTATTTGTTTAGAAAAATTAAATTTTCTTGCAACAATGGAATTGAAAAATTTAAACAATTTTATTTTTTAGAATTAAAAAAAAAATTTGCCAGAATTCAATTTAAATAAAAAAATTTGAAGTTCATATATATTTTTTTAAATTAACTAATAAAAATTTTAATTATTAATCTTAGCATTAAGAAACATGAATTCATTAAAATGTGACTATAAAATCCAATTATTAATTAATTATTAAATTAAAATACTTTGAAAATTTTATTTGTTAAAAAGTTTCTAAAAAAATTCTTTAAAAAATTCAATTACATATTTTCAGTCGAATTTCACAATATTTCTATTAACACCATAATTTTTTAAAATTTATTACATAATCTGTTTGAATTAGTGCTTGAATTTTACTATCAAATTAATTTTTTTTAACTAATTCAAAGTTAGAGAAGAGTATAAATATCTATAAAAAATGAAATAAAAAGTAATTTTTTTAAAAACAAGTTAAAATAATATAACTTTTTTAATTTTGGTGAAAAAATTCCCGGATTTGTATAAAAATCCCGGTTAAATTAAATTCCCCGTTATTTCCAGGATTTCCCGGTTAGTAGACACCCTGATTTTGTTCAACTAACCCAATTTTGAGAATATACATAAACATTGTTTTGATTTAAAAATGTGACGCGCTCCCAAGAAAGAATCAAAATCGCTGATTACAAAGAGGTCAGATTTACAAAATTCAAAATGGCGGAACCAACATGGCGAGTTTCTTTCTAATCCTTAAATTAATTAATTAATAAATTTTGAATCAATCTGAGGCAAAAATAATCAATACTTTGTAAATTTCGTTAAAAAACAAATATTTTGACACTAATCGTCGACGCTAAAATTTCATACGGACCTTGAAATACAAACTACATTGTATACACATCACATAATTCATCACCCAGAAAGAGAGAGAGAGAGAGAGAGAGAGAAAATTCTCCACTCGAACTTTGAACTTGACAAATTTAACACTTCTCAACTATATAAATAATAAATTCATCCCCAAAAAGTATTCATAAAACTTTTATACACGACCTTGAAAGTTTTGAATGAAATTTTTAAAAAGTTTCTACTGTATTTCACTGTGTACAAGTATATATGAGCCTTTAAAAAAGATTAATTTTGAATTGAGTATATGGGTGAAAAAGAGGATGTTACTCTCGCTTCTTTATATATTAAAAAAAACTACCTCTTCTCTCTCTCTCTCTCATTTATCTCAAGTTCGATCTTTTGGTTCGGGTTTTTGTACACACTCTGCGTGTAGGGTCATAAAAAAAAGTGAGTCCAAGACCTGTCTAGACCGGGGCGCCAGAAGCCAACGCGCGCGCATATCGCTACGTATTTTTCTTCTTCTTCTTCTTTTTAATATTCCACCCTTTATTCAGGAGCCAAAATTCTTTATTCTTTAGCGCGTAAACTTTCTTTATCAATGATTAACGTAACTTGAATATTAACCGTTACATTTGTCCTTAAATTTAAATTAGTAAAAAGTCATCCTTTATAGTTGTAATGAAAACTAAAGAATTAAAACAAACTTTTAGTCATTTTTAGCTTTATATAGACTAATTTATTCCCGAAAATGATAATTTTTAGGTTATAATTTTTGCATTTTATTTCGTAATTTAAATTTTTATTACTTTTATAGTGGAAAATTACCAAAAACGCAGTATTAAAAAAGTTCCCCCAATTAATTCTTTCGATAGAAGAGAAGTGTAACATATTCAGAAAATCAATTCGCACTTTTCTGGTTATTTTTCGTAACCATAATAATTGTCGCACGTGTTTGAAAATAAAAAAAATCCCCTCTCGCACCCAAAAAAAACCCCAATCTATACTAATATATTCATAACCATGAACCATGTAGGGATTTTGATATATTCGTAAACATGGCGTGCCCGATTGTATGTTTGGGGTATGAGAGACCGAGTCCATAGAGGATTATATGACCAGATAGAGAGAGAGAGAGAAAGAGAGAATATCATAGTGTGGAGAGAGAGGGTTTGGTAGCCGGAAAATCATGGGGAGTTAGTTCAGCACCTGGCTTATTCGACCCCCCATGAAAGCTCGTGCGAGACTCCACTTTCACTCGAGTGTATATATTGCCATATTACCCCTATATCTACAAAATAATGCGTCGCACGCTATGCTATTTTCATTGCAATAGTGCGTCTGCATACCGACCGACCACGCGATTCCCTAGACGCGTTTGTTTCCGCTTCACTTGCGACTCTCATTTCTAATGTTTATTGGATTTTTACCCCCACTCTTCTTACTGATCAACCGTTATATTACCATTTTTTTTTATCTCATATATGCGATATCTTATCGAGACGATTACACAGACTACCGATTTTGTATTTCGTTATCGATTAATGCGAATCCACAGCTACATTTCGCAAACAATGTCTCTCGAGATGCTTTAATTTTTATGTCAACTGTAATTACTACCGTCAATCGCATATTACGTGCGATATTAGTTTCATTTTTGCTTTGCCTCCTTTTTAAAGAATGTACTTTTACCTTTTTTAAAAATTTACTTTTTAACCTCCACTGTTTACTATTAAAAATGTAAAAATGTAAAGTTGCAGAGAATCAATACCAAAAATACAATATCAAAACTTGATCAAAGTGTTTGGCATTAATGTTCCTTTAGTATCAACTTGATACCTTCAAGCGAGCTTTTAAGAAACCTGCGCTTCTTCAGGGTGTCTACTATTTTCATTCAACAAAATACCCGGTTTTTCCCGGTTATGGTCTAATTTTTTCCCAGTTTTCTTTTCTTATAAAATTTAAATTTAAATTTGTTTTCGAACATCAAAAAATAATAATTTTAATTGAAAATTTGGAAAATAATTTTTTCAATTTTTTAAAAATAATCTTGTCTGTTTATAATTATAATTGGAAATTTTCTTTTTCAAGTTTATTACAATTCTATTGATAATAATTGAATTTCTGCAAAGAATTTTACTATTTACAAAAATAATTGAAATCCTGCCAAATAATGATATTATTTATGAAAATAATTTAATTCCTGTGAAGAATTTTATTACAATTTAAAAAAATCAGTGATAATTAATTATTTACTTATTAAGTAATAAACATTAAATTTGCTTAAGAAATGATAAATATCATTTTGTTGAACATTCAGAAATTTGAAATTATAAAAATTTAAGAGAAGTTCAATAATTATAACTATTAAATAATAATAGAATAATATAATTTTTAGAAGCAAAAAATTGATTTGAAACTTTAAAAAGGACTTTATATTATAAAAATAAAATTATAATTATATACGGTCACTAACTTCTCTTGATTATTTTCGAAAAATTTAAATTAAAATTCTTTCAAAGAATTAAATTATCTAAAAATAAAGTGTAAAGAAATTTCAATTATTTAAAAAATTTTCAATTATTTGTTTAAAAAAATTAAATTATCTTGCAACAATGGAATTGAAAAATTTAAACAATTTTATTTTTCAGAATTAAAAAAAAAATTTGCCAGAATTCAATTTTAATAAAAAAATTTAAAGTGCATATATTTTTTTTTAAATTGACTAATAAAAATTTTAATTATTAATCTTCGCACTAAGAAACATGAATTCATTAAAATGTGACTATAAAATCCAATTATTAATTAATTATTAAATTAAAATACTTTGAAAATTTAATTTGTTAAAAAGTTTCTAAAGAAATTCTTTAAGAAATTAAATTACATATTTTCAGTCGAATTTCACAATATTTCTATTAACACCCCATAATTTTTTAAAATTTATTTACATAATCTGTTTGAATTAGTGCTTGTGATTTTTACTATCAAATTAATTTAACACCTTAAGGATGAAAGTACATTTCTGAAAAAAGGGTAAAAGTACCATTCCTCAATTTCGAACTGCACCTATAAAAAAAAATTCTAAAAGTAATCTCCAATATTTGAAAATAGAAAAAATATTCCAAAAATGCATTATCGAATATATGTTTATTTTACGAATGAAGAAAATTACGAGATTCATTCATGCGCTCACATGTGTGACGTGTTTTACTCGTATAGTTTGAGTCACTCGGGAAATATAAAGACGTGAGCCAAAATATATACCGTTCAGTTTAAAATCAGAAATGATTCTGTATATTCTATACTTTTATATATATATATATCTATATATGAAAGAGAGAGAGAGAGATAAAAAGAGAGAGACAGACGCGCGTTACTGATTCTGAAAATCGCTATTTTGTTACAAATTAATTGTCAACACACGCACACACTTCATCAAGCGGTATTAAATTATGAATACGGTATTGATAATAAAAACCGGTTTTTCTACTCCACTTTCGTCGCCAACAAGTCTTTCCATATGATCACTCTAAGAGGCCTTTCCTTATGAAGGTACAACTACACGCAGTTCTCTCAAAAGCAACTCTTATAAATAGTTTTCAACCATATAAATAAAACTCGAACTTAACTTTTGCCATTTTCATTATAGAAATAAAAGTAAAATAAACTCAAAATGTACATATTGATTTTTACTTTTACAACTTTTGTGGAAACTGATTTTTTTATACTATCAACTGATTTACAAACTGGGAAATTGTTTTATTTCATTATATTTATCATTATCAATTATTATTTTAAAAAAAAACATCATATATACTACATTTTAATATTCCAAAAAACATTTATATTTATTATTATTATTATTTATTATATTATTCATTAATATTGTTTCGGAGTTCTGAAAATAATTTTTCACTCTCATCGTCATCATTGAAGATTATATTCTGCTTCATAAGGATAAGCCCCAGTGATTCAATAATTGGTCTTATTAGACAACCGCCATAAAAAGACATGGCGACGTCACTTCACTATATATACATAAACGAACCGATAACAGTTCTTTAAATTTTAACACGTCCATAAAACCAAAATCGACAATAAAATTTGCATATCGTGCAAAAAATGTTAAGCATAACAATTAAACGTACTCTCAAAATCTGAATGAGTAAAAAATTACTAATCATTTTAACTATTTTAATTAAAATTTCGTTTCAAATTCGTCTTCGTATTATATCTTGTATAAATGTATGTATCAATTACTTAATTGATTTCAATTCTTTTACATTCTTATTTCCTAGAAAGTTGAACACCTCAGATCATTACTAATTCAACTATAAACATTTACAACTAAAAAAAAAACGAATATGACAAAATAATAGTAAAAAAAATTTAAAAAAAAGAAAAAATCCAAAACAATTCAAAAGAAAAAATTCCAACATAAAATTAAAAGCGCAATTCCCAATAATGAAATAAGAGAATTATTTTTATTCCTTTTCTCCGCGTGTGCACCTGTAAAATCATAACGGTGGCACGTGTAATCAGTTATAAACGATAAGTTCCGAATGATAAGATAATCGACAAAGTTTTTGACAGCAATGATGCAGCCATTTAAACTAACGCGACAGAAAAAATCATAAAATGACATTATAAACCGTTAAACAATTTTTTCATTCCAGAGAAAGTGTTCTATAAATAATAATACTAATAAAAATAACATGATTAATATTTTGTAAATGTTGATAACAAAAACGTAAATTTTAAATTCAGTTTCATTTATTATTTATTTTCTAAAATTTTCCACTAATAAATTTTCTTCTATTTTCCTTATAATAGAATATAGATTTTCAAAGGATATCAAATTTTTTGGCTCAACTTGATATCCTTTGGAAAAATGCGATGGTGATAATGAAAATAATAATATTAATAAAAAAAAAGTAATAATAAGAAGAACGATAATAATAATGATAAAATAATACAATAATAATATTAATAAAAAAAAAGTAATAATAAGAACGATAGTAATAATGATAAAATAATACAAATAATAAAAAAATACATAATAACAATCACAAATATAAAATTTTAATAGAAAAAATACGTCTTTTTTTATAATTTTAATAAAATGAATCAAATTTTCATTTGCTCAAAAGAATAAAAAAAATTTTTTTTTCTCAAATAAAAATAAACCTCATCAATTAATGAAGATGAAAAATAAAAAATTTTGCATAAAATTATAGACGCAATTTCTAAAACAGAATGAGAAAAAAAAATGTTCTACCTAATTAAAAATGTTAATACCGCATTGAATTGAAAATCGCAATTAAACGATAAAATGCATAAATTCGATATTAAATTTACGTAATGCCCACAATAATTGCGCTTGGCAAATTATTTTGATAGCCCACTGCGATAATTTCATTTTCGATTTAAATGTCACTTAGACAATTATACGAATCAATTCATTGGAATTGATTTGATAAAAAAAAATTTTCTTTATCATCAAAGATTATTGATAATATATTTTCATGTTAAATGAACTGAATTAAAAATTAATTATTTATTAATATTAATATTATTTATTAATATTATTATTTATTATTATTATTATTAATATTATTTAATTATTTTTGGCACTATTATTTTATTTTATTTTTTATTCCATTTTCTAACCTAACATATTAATTTCACATTGTTGAGAAAATTCGGAAGAAATTTGATTTTGGAAAAAACTATAACTATACCGAAAAAAGCCTACGGAAAATTAAAATAAATAAAGGCTAATCGTTAAAATACACTTAGAAAAATTGTCTATTAAAAAACACTAAAAATTAATTAACTGTCAAGAAATTACTAGAATAAAGACTAAAAATAAACACAAAAAAATAAAGAAAAAGGAAATCAATTAACCACTATAATCGATAATTAACTAGCGAAAATTACTAAAAGACAAATTAGCCTTCAATAATAATAATCTGTCATTTTCTTAACTCATTCTCCCCCCACTAAACTTTTAAGATTCGAAAAATATAGAAATTATTTTTTTAAATTTTAAACACCGAATAATTAATAAACAAAAAAAATAATTTAAATGAATTTTTAATTGAAATAAAATAATAAAAACTAAATAAAATATTAAATACATATATAATAATAGAAAATTGATAACGGAGCATAAAATAATACACATGTATATCAATTGACATCAATAATGCATAAAACAATATCGAGAAACGTTTGATATATTAAAGTGTGATTCCAAGTGAATAAGAGTAAACAATACAAAAGTTTTTCCGCGAAGTCGTTTTCCACGGGAAAGTGCATTGTTCGACATCGAAGCCAACTTTGCGCGCGACTTTAAACTTCTTGGAAATGTCTTTGACTCCCCCCCCCCGCCCCCTCCACTCAATCTTTTAAGAGCGGTAACCGCAAAAATACTTCCTGAATCTTGAATATTAGACAAAAATTACTTTAAAAAAAAAGAAGCAAGTAAAGAGGAAAGAACATTTTTAAGGTCACTAGACAATAATAGAGTCATTTTAACTTTTTAAAATCACATCGCACAACTTGTCCGACGGCAAAAGAAAAAAAAATTTACCTTCCTTCTTAAAATGCGAAAATAAATTTTTTTTTTAAAACGATACTAACATTTCTTTTCACTAAAAATGACACAAAAAAAAAGTTTATTTTGCAAATAAAATTTACTTCAATTTATTATGACACGAAACAATTTGTACAAGGAATTAAGTGAACATAACAAAATGTATTGTTTACCGATATTTCACATGAATCACCATATTTACTTGTTAGCGAAAAAAAATATATAAAAGAATACACGTTTAAAAAAAATTAAATTCACAATATTTATATTTTTCGTGTCTCTTCCCGACAAACTTTATATATTCAAGGAAAATAATGTTTCATGTTAAAAAATTTTTGTTTGAAGAAAAAAAAACTTGTTTATAGTTATTAACAAGAAGAAGAAGAAGAAAAAATAAAAACCAAATGTATGAAAATTGTGAAAAATAAAGAATACACTTTTCCGTTTGCATAAACTTTTTTCTCCTCTCAGTTTCTAAAAAATATCCACTTGCATCGAAATAATACTAACACACCCGAAAAAAATGATCAGCAAAACAATAAATACTCGTTGTAAATCGAGTCGCGAAATTCAACACTGTTTTCGAATCTCACTCATTGAGAACCGCGGACTTCCGAGAAGCGAATTCACCTGAGCTAACAAAATAAAAAAAAAAAAAAAGGAAAAAAAAAGAAAAATTCAACTCACTCCAAAAATAATGCACGGTATCCATCCAAATCGGGCAGAATTAGTGGTGGTCCAGTGCTCGCGAATTTGGCAAACGAAAAAAAAATTCGTCAGCCTTCTTCCGAGCAGTCCAACGCGATCTTCTCTTCTTCTTTTCTCAAGATATACAGAAACAGAGAGAGAGAGAGAGAGAAAGAGCAAAAAAAACTACGCTCTCACGAATAAACAAAACAACAAAATCACAAACACAAACACCTTCACTATTTTTTCTTCTATTGCACACTTAAATTTTTAATTTTTCAAAAAATTCTCCGCCAAAGAAATCAAAAAATTTGAAAAACAATTTTTTTTTTTTTTGCTAGATGCAAAAGGAATTAAAAAACGAAACCCGATCACATACGCCTTTTCCCGCGATTCTCAAAGGCGTCTCACACTCTCTCATGTCACTGTTTTTTTTTTTAACAACACATTTTCTTTTATTCACATCCCAAGAAGAGAACTTTTAAAAATGTAATTAAAAATCACTGTCAAAATTTTGGATAAAAAGAAGAAGAAAAAAAAATCACACCGGTTTTTTTTTTTCTAAAACTGGAGAAAAAGGAAAAAAAATAACACCAGCACTGTTAGAATATTGGCGAAATTCGAGGTTATGTTCAAACTGACAAGTGATAATTTACAAGTACCCGGTTGAAATTTGTTTGGATAGAAATTTTTTCCGGGTTTTTAAAATTTGGAGAGCGGGCGCCTTTTAGAGGTAAAGTCGCGTTGCTACCGAGTGCGAAGACCACGAAGACTGAGAGGGACGGACGAACGGTGGCGTGTCGGTTCTGTCTCACGCACGCACGATCGGTGTGTATACAACACGGTAGGTGTACTCGGGCTTTAACTTAAACTCCTCTCTTGCATCGAGAGACGAAACTGACATCAGTTCACCAGTAAACAATTCACAAGATCGCCGGAAGTCAACACTGAGAAACATGTCAAGTATGCAAAGTATCAACGGAATCGCAATTGGTACATTTTTTTTCTTCTAAAAAATAAAGAGACTGAGAGAGAGAGAAAGGTTGAGAGCGAGTGTATGTGTATGTGTGTAGAAGAGAGAGAGAGAGAGAGAGAGAGAATTTTTCGTGTTTGTCGCCGCCGCTCTGCCTCAACCCGAGGCTTTCTCGTTTCGGACGCCCGGGATTGCGATTATATTGAAGGCGTCGTTTTACGTTTATATACTTGTTTGTTTAACTTGTACTTACCACAGGGCGAGTTGACGTGTTTCTACGCGGTGGCACACGGGTGTTTTCGCGAAAATTCACACGTTATTATTCCGTGGCCCCCCCTGGTAAATACGAGCGAGAGTCACCACTCTGTTTTTGGTATGTATGGAATCCAACAAAGAATCTGGACAACGCACACGCCTGGTGCGCAACCGGTCTGCGCACGCGGTCGCGGGAGAAACCAGACACGAATAATCACGAATAACAACGACATTGCACGAGGCGACGAGAGTATTCCCCACTTTATTTCATTTCCCTCTCCAAGGCAGCCATAACAGTCGCGATGCCTGCCAGGATGCGTACATTCAGGGGCACTTGTTGATTTTCCAAAGCCCAATCTCTCTCAACATTATTTCTCCCGACGGCAAACAAAAATAAAAAAATTGTCCAAATTCATTTTTCACAAGGAAAACCTAACTCCCACATTTAGAAATTATTTTCAAAATTCACCGCATTTTCCATTACAAATTATTGAATTACTTCTTCGACTACATCTTTCCTGCGACAAAATTCAATTATTTCCAAATCCTTTAATAAATTTAATTCAAGAATACGGTTTTTCTATTTTCGAATTTTCTCTCTATATTTAAAGCGAAAAATGAATCAACAAAGTGTAAAACTATTTTTGTTTTTAAAGAAAAAAAATTCTTTCTCTCTTTCTCTCTTTGCTACCGAAGCAAAATTATTAATGTTTCTCGTTCTTCTCCATGAAGAAAAACGTTTATCGCAAAGACGACATCGGAGGACAAATGTCTTTATTTCCAGGAACTAAACAAGATATTTGTGTAATTTACGCCTGAATTGAATACTGTATTATTATTTTTACCAATTTCAATATTAATTTCACTATATACTAAAAAGTTGATTATAAATTAACTGCTAAAGCAATTATTAATTTAAATAACAGCTAAAGTAATATTAATTTAATTAATTTTCGACTAATACGTAACAAATTTATTTTAATCAATGAAATTCATTGATAAATTCACGTTTAATTATGAAATTAAAAACATTATTAAATGTTTACATAAATAATAAACGTATATAACTGAATATTTTTTAGAAAAGTTTTTTTAAGTCTAATTTTAACATCACATACGAGAGGATCAGAAATAATATTTGCAAATTCATTTTCCGAACTAAAAGTCAAATTAATTAAATTTATCAATTTGTAAAGGTAATTCAATCAAAATTCGAAGAATTATATAACGAATTGATTTTTTCGCCTGAATTTAAAATTAAACTAATTAAGTTATTGCAACATTAATTTTCCAATATTTATATTCTGCGAATAATCAATTTTCCCGAATTAGAAACAATAAATAATTTTAAATCTTTTAAAAATACAAAAAATAATACTTTCGAATTCTTGAAAATTAGAAATAATTTTTAATTATAAAAAATTAGAAATAATCTTCAATTATCGAAAATTAGAAATAATCTTCAATTATCAAAAATTAGAAATAATTTTCAATTATCGAAAATTAGAAATAATATTTAAGGAAATTTTTCTAAAAAAAAATCAAAATTATTTTTTACAGACAAACGAGAACAATATTGAATTTAATTAAAAATACGCAATTTTAAGAATTACTTTCTTCTTTCTCTTTAAATTGAAATAAATCATCAAAGAAATAAACTTGGCAAATTTTTCCACGGTTTCAAATAAAATATATAGACGTTTAACGATCGTTTTTCGCGTATATATAACCATCGGATTAAATTCGTCGATTTGCACACACGTGTAATCGAAGTTGATAAAATTAATCGTTATCACGATCTCGTATAAGTCGACAAAGTCACGATTTTCAATTAAATCAAGTTTCCTTAATTCAATTTGCAAATTTTATACCTTTTTCCTCCTTATTTTCAAATTTTTCTAAAGTGAAACTTTATTTTATCCCAAAAATCAAGAAATTAAACATTAATCCATTTAAATGCGAACCAGAAAGAAATTAAAATAAATTTAATTTAAATTCCCAACCATTTAAAAATATTTTTTCTAATTAGATTTTTATCGTTTTTCCTCAAATATAAAAAAAATACTATTTTAATATTCTCTTCCGTTTCGAAATATATAAAAAGAAAAAAAAAATTCTTCATTTACTAGGTCAGAATCGTATAATAATCTTCAAATGGTTAAAATGAAAAATAATTAATTTCAACGATTGTAATTGTTAATTAAAAAATTTTCCAATCTGTACGAATGCAATCGTTTCAATTTAAAATTAAACTGAGTGCAATCCATCTCAAAATAAAAGTGATGATCGGTTCTAATAATAAAACGCCAACCTCCTCGGCCTTTCAGCGAGTGTTTTCGATTGAGTAAACCTAGTCGTCGAAAAGAGTCGATTAATTCGATTCTAATCCGAGATTCAATCAATAAACATAAATTTGTATCTGCGGGAATTAAACAGCGGAAGAAAATTCTCTCCTATCAACTTTTTACAAAGACATAACAAAAAAACAAAAAAAAATATGAATTTTCCCAGCAGTAAAAAATCTCCAAAAAGATTTCAACATTTTATTCTTTTCTTTATTCCTTTATCGAATTCTTCATGCAACACTTATTTTAATTTAATTTACTTTCAAAATGATTCATTGATGCAAAAACTGAAATTTACCAAAGAATTTTTTTTATCTCCATATAAAAAATGTGATATAAATATTTCCATGTGTCAATTCTCACTGACTAATATTTTTTTATCAAAAAAAAATAATAATATTTAAAGAAAAATACAAAAGTTTTTCTCGTTTTCTTACGTTCTCGGCATAAAAATCTTTTTTTGGTAACATTTCTTCCTTAGGGGGGTTTTACGAAAAAAAAATATTGGGGGCAATGAAAATTTTGTAATTTTTCTCTGTAATTAAGGTTGATTTCCTTATTAGGAAAGGAATTGTTGATAATAGGATTAAGTTTATGGAGTTATTCAAAGTAGAAGATTAGTGTTCTTCTGTTTATGCCTCTGTGGCAAACTTTTAAAAGATAGCTTGTAAATTTCAATTTTCTACAAAGCATCAAGGATGAGAGAGAGGAGAGAGCCTTTAAACTTTAGAGAGAAAAAAAAATCTTTTAAGGGATCCTTTAAGGGTCTTGAACCTACGAGGATAGACCTAGTTATAAAACCATTGACCCAGGTTCACCTCTACCGACCCCTGACACCTTTACCCTCTTTAAAGTATATACATACATATATATAAGCAGAAAGCCAAACTTTAAACCGGACTTTACCTGATTCACAAAAGCTCCAACACACGCCCTCCAGACCTTTATTTTTCTTTCCTCCGTTTTGAACCTGTCATCCTCAGTGTCCTCCTTTCGATTTTTTCCTTGCGTCATTGTTGCACTGCGAGTCTCATATTTTTTTCCACCTGAAAAAAGCGGAAGAAAAAATAATTTTTTTTTTTTTTACAAAAACAAGTTTTTCTTCACTCTCTCACTTTGTGAATAAAGGAGAAAAAAAGTTAGGATTTTAAAATTCATTTAAATTATTGATTACAGTAATTAATACAGTGTTGCCACAAAAATTTTATTTTTTTTCCTGATTTCTAGACAATATTTTTTAACTCTTTCCCAGACTCTAAAGAATATTCTGATTACTCGGAGCAATGATTAGATACTCAAAAAAATGTTCTACTACTTTTATAGGCAAATTTCTTCAAGTATAAAATTATTCGAAAATATATTAACAACTTCTATTTTAAATAAATATTAATAATATATTTTAAACCCCAATTAAAAGTTAAATCATTGTGTCTACTATTTTCATTCAACAAAATTCCCGGTTTTTCCCGGATATGGCCTAATTTTTTCCCGGTTTTCTTTTCTCATAAAATTTAAATTTAAATTTGATTTCGAACATAAATAAATAATAATTTTAATTGAAAATTTGGAAAATAATTTTTTCAATTTTTTAAAAATAATCCTGTCTGTTTATAATTATAATTGGAAATTTTCTTTTTCAAGTTTATTACAATTCTATTGATAATAATTGAATTTCTGCAAAGAATTTTACTATTTACAAAAATAATTGAAATCCTTCCAAAGAATGATATTATTTATGAAAATAATTTAATTCCTGTGAAGAATTTTATTACAATTTTAAAAAAGCAGTGATAATTAATTATTTACTTAATAAGTAATAAACATTAAATTTGCTTAAGAAATGATAAATATCATTTATTTGAACATTCAGAATTTTGAAATTATAAAAATTTAAGAGAAGTTCAATAATTATAACTATTAAATAATAATAGAATAATATAATTTTTAGAAAAATTTAAATTAAAATTCATTCAAAGAATTAAATTATCTAAAAATAAATTGTAAAGAAATTTCAATTATTTCAAAAATTTTCAATTATTTGTTTAGAAAAATTGAATTATCTTCCAACAATGAAATTGAAAAATGTCAACAATTTTATTTTTCAGAATTAAAAAAAAAAAAAATTTGCGAGAATTCAATTTTAATAAAAAAATTTGAAGTTCATATATTTTTTTTTTTAAATTGACTAATAAAAATTTTAATTATTAATCTTCGCACTAAGAAACATGAATTCATTAAAATGTGACTATAAAATCCAATTATTAATTAATTATTAAATTAAAATACTTTAAACATTTTATTTGTTAAAAAGTTTTTAAAAAAATTCTTTAAGAAATTCAATTACATCTTTTCAGTCGAATTTCACAATATTTCTATTAACTCCATAATGTTTTTAAATTTGTTTCCATAATATGTTTGAATTAGTGCTTGATTTTTACTATCAAATTAATTTTTTTAACTAATTCCAAGCTAGAGAAGAGTATAAATATCTATAAAAATTTAAATAAAAAGTAATTTTTTTAAAAACAAGTTAAAATAATAAAACTTTTTTAATTTTGGTGAAAAAATTTCCGGATTTGTATAAAAATCCCGGTTAATTCCCGGTTAAATTAAATTCCCGTTTTTTTCCCGGATTTCCCGGTTAGTAGACACCCTGCAAATATTTTGCCGATGAAAGAAATATTAAACATTGGAATATTACAAATTCCAAAAAAAAATTTTTAAATAAATATTCCATTTTCAGAATTGTATACATAAATCGTAGTCGTAAAAAATTTTCAAAAATTGAAATAAAATATTCTATTCTTTAAGACTGTCTAAGAATCAGAATAAGAATTTCGTAAAATTGAAACAAAACATTCTATCGTTTAGAATCGTGTTAAACTCAGTCCCTATACGAAAAATCAGGTTTATTCTTCGATAAAAAAATATTAAAAATTACAAGCAATAAATTTTTTTAAATCTTTTCCAAAAAATTTGGATTGTCTGATGGTTGGAGAATGATAGTGAGACGATATTCCAATTTAAAGTGCAAGAGAACAATTTAAATCTGAAACTGCAGGTTGAAATTCAGAAAGTTCCACCTTTGGATTAGTTAATTAAGTCAAAACCTAATTCCTACATGTGGTTTCAAATATGGTGGAATATTCTATCCGCGCGACACACTAAGTCGTTAGTCTAATTGCAATTTCTAATCTACAACACAGCGGAAAGTCAATATTCATAATTAACGCCAATTTTTTTTTTCTTCTTAAAAATATATAGGTGAAAATGTAAAATCCTTCCATTTTTGTGTTAACAATTATTATCGTACAGTTTGTAAATAATTTTCATTAAAAAATAAATATATATTTATGGAAATTTGATAATAATTTCAATTACAGAATTAAATACTTTGTGAAATAAGAATTTAAATAATTCCTATAACTGTGAATGAAATGTAAACTTTAGACAATTTTTTAATAATTTGCATTGTAAAATTTGTAAATATTTTATTTAAATTTAAATTTGTAAATTTTAAATAATTCCTAATTATGAACAAAAACTTGGAAAAATTACTATTAATTTTTTCAGCCCGATTTAAATTAATAAAAAACTGATTTTACACTAATCACAATAAAAATAAAATCGTCAACATGTGAAAAAATAAATATGTTTATAAATATGAAGAGAATTTTAAGAAATAAATCGTGATTTGAAATTGAAGTAAATTCACATTATGCAACGCATCATTTTGCATTCAATCAAGGCTCACGAGGATGCCGAGAGTGTTTGGAGTCAGGTTCAGTTCATCGACACGAGAAACGTCAGTCGAGTACTACACACCTGACTGATACAAAAAAAAAAAGAAAAAAAATCGCAACGTCGTCGTCGTCGTCGTCGTCGTTGTATATATACTCAAAGCTTTTTTTCGAATTGTCTCTTTTAACAGAAACAAGTGACTTTTCGGAAGATTACGAGACCGGTTATTGGAAAGAGTTTGAAAAAGACACATTCAATTACCTTCTATAAAATGTATACGTATATGTAAACTATATGGAAACTATAGAAGATTCAACGTCAGCGATGTCCATTCGATTCCAAATGCTTTCATCCACAAAAAGAAAGAAATAATGTTTCCAACAAAAATCACCATTTGTTAGCCGGAAATGTTGCGAAATATGCTGAAAACAAAAGAGAAAAAAAATTGTTAACCGAATAAAAAAAATATATATATATACTAATCACTATAGTATTCTAATAAAAGGAAACTAAAGCAAATTTTCAAAACATTCAAATTCAACAACTAATTGTCAATCAAGAGTATACAAAATTTTAATTTTTCAAAGATTTTAATTTAAAACCTTTTCAAAATTTAATTATTTCTAACAGCAAATACATAATAACATCATATTTAAAAAAAACATCATATTTAAGCTACAATGCTTTTAATATAATTATTCAATATCTAAAATTATAACAGAAATTTATTATTAAATTAATCTTTATTAGAAAATTCAAAAAAAAAAAATTAAAAACAAACATAAATAATTTATTGAATTTTTAAATGTTTCTTAAAATTAAATTCCCATAAAGAATATGTTATCAATCAATTTATCAACATTTTTTTCAAATTAATATTTTGGCGAAAAACTTAATTAAAAATAAAAAATTTATTTTTTCCTATAGTTTTTAAAATAACTAAATCCTGCAGAGAAATTTTATAAAATATTTATTAAAAATAATTAAATATACTCGCAAACAATTTTATTGTTCATGAAGAAACTAAATTTTTTAAAACACATTTTAATTAAATTTTTTTCTTATAAAGTATTTTATTACAATTTTTCAAAAAATAATATTTTCTGATGAATTTCATTAAAAATTTTAATAATAATTGAATTCCTTCGAAGAATTTTATCAACTTTGATGATAATTGATTTTTTTCCAAGAATTTTATTCAAATTTTTCAATTATTCATTAATTGCACTTGCATAAATTTCATGTAAACTTTTTCCCAAAACAATAACAAAATTATAATACAAACATCGTAAAAATACAATATTATTATTATTATGTTATAATAATAATAATAATAATAATAATAATAATAATAATAATAATAGTAATAATAATAATAATAATAATAATAATAATAATAATAATAATAATAAATGTAACAATATAAACATAATAAGCATAAAATACTTAATTCGCGGAAACCGAAATTTAAAATCCCCGAGAATAATAATATACATTTTATAACAAAAAAAAAACTTTTTCATATAACTGGTGTGATTTGAAGTTTTCTCACGCAGATTGTTGAGGCGGATAGCAGAAAAGGTCGATAAATACATATCACATTATCCTTAGAAAGGATTGAAGATAGTCCAAAAGTTAAAACTCCTACGCTAATATTTATGCAATAGAAGATAATAGAGATGCAATATATGCATTAAAAGATAAAGGAAAGATTAAAGACGAAGAGATATATTAACTCATTTCTATATACAGATTGTGCCGAACGTAAAAAAAGAATTTTTTAAAAAATATAATCTATATCACAATGTGTAATTATGTCTCGTGAAAGATTCTGGAATTCTTTTTCCCTTCGGGGGAGAGAAGAAAAAATTCTGTGAAAATATTCTTCAAGGTATTTCCACCAGCAGGTGAATGTCCTTGTCTTTTTTTTTTACGTCTCGAGTACAGAAAATACGTTCCTCTCGTAAAGATTTTGCAGGGGTAGAACAGAGAGGATGTAAAAATTAATTTACAAAGTCTTTTTATAATGTAATATTACAATATCTTACGCGTCACTTCTACATTTAATCAAGAATAGCAAAAAATAAAAAAAAAATGAATTCTCTTTGAAAGAGATTTTCATTTCATTTTCTGCGTGCACTTTTATTTTTTCAATTGTCTGAATATTTCGCCTTGTATTTTTTTATTTACGCAAAACAAGAAAATAAATTAATTAAGTTACCAATAAATTTTATGACAGATGAGAGAGCCGAACAAAATCCTCTCTCTCTCTCATATATACACTAATCGTGTGAATTGAAATTGGACTATATGCTCGATAATGTCTATTCGAATTGAACGGTGCAGATTCTCTTATTCAAAATTCGTGACGCGTTAACAATGATCGCGAGTAAAGAGACCGATTCTGGATCGACGAACGAGAGAGAGAGAGAGAGAGAGAGAGAGAGAAAATTACATTCACTCCGCGAGAGCGAGGGTCGAAGAGAATTATATATTGGTTGAAATCACGACCTCTTAAAGGATGACGATGAAGAGCTCGTTAAGATCCGAAGCCTTTCATTTTCAACGCGATATCTATCGTCTCCAGAAGCAAGTTGTAATGACATTTTCCCAAGAGGACTCTATCACTCTCCTCATCGCACGATATTCAAAATAGTAATACATAAACGCGCACCACACCGCACTTGTCACCCCCCTTCTCGAAAATTGCTATAAATTGACGTGAATATTTAAAGAAAAAAAAAGTTGAATCTAAATAATCAAACTAAAATTATTTCTAGTTATTTTATTAATAAAAATCTATCGAATAAATAAAACAAAAAGAAAAGAATGCAAGAATTGTTTTACTAAAAAAGAAAACAATACACTTACTCATTGGAAGCGACTCGCCTCCTGGTGAATCTTCGTCGAAACTTGTCGGGAACTGACCTAGCGCCCTCTACCGGTTTAACCCTCATCATAGCAGATTACAATTGTCATAATTAACACTTGAGTTGATTTCAACGCAAGGACAGAAGTAATATTTGCAATTTGAAAAATTCCCTTAAGCAACGCAGTGTAACTCGCAACGTTACTCAAACTATACTGAGTCTGGAGGGGGTAAGCGACTTCTCTTATATCAGGAAAAGACGCTCGCTGAGTGGCCGCCGCCGATAAACGAAGAAACGCTAAATTCCCAAAAATTTTCTTCTACTTTTCCATTCATTCCCATACGCAATAGTGCGAAAGTACATAAAATTAACCTTCCATCGAACTTTGTTTTAATTTAATATTTCCAAACCGAAAAATTGAAAGATGAAAACTATTTTCCCGGTGAATTGAAATTTTTTATTAATGTCTAAACTGAGTAATCAAAACAATTAATTTAACAATAAATTTCTAAACAAATCAGAAAACAAAGTCAAAGGAAAATAAGTCTTACACTTGTTGCTGTTGTGAAAAGCAATTAAAAAAAGAATACTCACATTGATTGTAATTCTTCGGAGGAAAAAACGCTCTTTCTGAATAGGAAAGAAAATCTTCGGGTCCGCCACAGTAGTTGAATAGATTAGGAAAAAGAATCTTCGGTCAACCAGAATGTTTCAATAGTAGCACGAGAGTTGGAGTGCGAAAACATTTTTCGCAGCAGCGCAGGTCCTTTCTCAACGGCGCCCCAGGGAATAGTGAGCGTAGTGGGGGAAAGCGCCCAGCTTTATAGTGGCAAGTGCCGCGCGCGCTGATTGGCCGTTTCGAGTAAGATCGCGCCGGCGCTCTCTGATTGGTCGCGCGCTCTTTCGACATTCTCCTGTTAATATAAAAGCGTTCTTGCTGCAGAACGCACTTTTTGATAGACCGTTGTGATGGTAGAGTCGTTTATCTTTATGAAAAAAACATTTTTAGTGTGTAATTCGCTCTGCGTAATTCATCCGGCAATGTTTCGGCACTATGAATAATATTGTTACAATTCAACTGTATTATTATAACAGTGAAACTGTATTGTTGCTACAGAGTAACAATATTATTGCTGTAAAACAAAATTGTTTTTCTTTCGTTCGAATTATTCCGAAGAAAAGTGAACTCATCTAAGAAACTACGCGGCGCTCTTTACTCGTAAATACCTAAATTCTGACAGTTTTTTTTAGTCTGCACTCTGCAGTAGGAGGTTAATGAGACAAGATCGTGACTTTAATACAAAAATGAAGAAAATCTCACTCCAAGGATAAATATAAATACATATAGTGTAAACATACAGTGTATACACTGTATTATCTGATTTACTATACAAAATGTGCCGCTCGAGAAAAATCTACATCTTTCCCTGCGTAAAATTTCAACATTTCTTTGCAAACTTTTACTTGGCCAACCAAAAAAAAAAAGAAATGTTGCGCTATCTCTGTTTCGATTATACATATATGGTTTATCACAGTCGGGAATAATGTACATCTCGAGATCTTGCATATCTCGGCATACCACTCTCGTCGTTTCCAACATTGCTCTCCAGTTCCTGGCAGGCAGCATTTCGAATCTTACTCATCGTTGAACGTTATGGTTTGGGGTTGGACAGATTCCATTCGATACTCGCCCCCCCCTTGGGAGAGAGACTCACATTGGAGTGAGAGACATACCGGAAGTTGCATGTATCGGAAACATACACTAACTTTCAAGTTCACAAAAGTCACTCTCAAAGTGTGTATTTAACATCCCTGATCATTAGAAAACTTTTGGAAAAAATCTCCAATTTGAATATTGTTAAAAGAAAAGTAAAATTTTGAAAAAAATAATTACTGTGTAAAATCTTTCTATATATGAAACAATTGGGGGTAAATTCGATTCGATATTGTCGAAAATAAATGATAACCTAGATATATTCGCCAAAATTGGCAGATATTTTAACAGATTACGGATGTCGTAACCTACAGGATGTCCGCGTGTTCTAATACTGTTAAACTGGACAAGAGAGGTCGTTATCTGCAGGATTTCCATGTAATAACATCGTTAGTGATTTACAGTCAAAGGTACCTGTCAAATGCCTTCAGTTCACCTCTAATGTTCGACTTCAATATTCATCGCGTCTGAAATATATTTCAATCTTAGGTTAAAGTTCCACTTTTCCGAAAGTTTATTTCATTTTCTTTATTTCTATTCATTATTTACCCTTTTTATTTATAATTTTAATTCATTAAACGTTTTTTCCTCTAGTTCTTAATTTTCTTTCTTTAACTTAATGGACGAGAGGGAAATTTACAACAAAGCATTTTCTCTACTGCATTCGCAAGAGGAAAATAGTGGAAAAAATCTTCGATTAATGTTGGATTCAATGATTCAGGAAAAGTGCGGATTTCAAAAAACTGTCACGCAACGATTGTCACGGACATTTTTGAATAAAGCCGAAAGAGGTCAATTTTTTTTTTTACGTAAATTCGACAATTTTTTCTTAGGGAGTTTAAATTAATTCCTAATTATTTTTGAGCAAAAAAAAAAAATTTAACTGTTTTCGTAATAGAAAAATTTTTATTAATCGTAAAAATTAAAGAAAAAAAAAAGTAGATGCTATCGAAATAAGTAAATATTTTTTATTCGCAGGCGAACCGCAAAGTGTTTCACTTGAGACGATAAAAATTTTTAAGACCGATTCCGAGGATTATGACGACGACGACGACGTTCCAACGATATCGATTCCTGACGAAGAAGGATCCGAGGAAAGCATTTCCCAAATGGTTTATACACCTTTTTTCCCGATCATAAATTTTTTTCTTTTCTTAATATCAACAAAAAATCTCCATTCTTCTCTACTGTATTATTTTTTTTAAAGTTTTTCCATTTTTTATTGCGACTTTTTCAATTTGTTAAAGTGTTTTTAGATTTTTTTGTGTAATTTTTTATTTTATTTTTTTTTTGTTTTTTTTATTGTAATTAATTATTTCAACCAATTTCCATTCTTTTCTACTACATTTTTTATTGCGATTTTCTCAATTTGTTAGTGTTTTTAGATTTTTTTGTGTAATTTTTTATTTTATTTTTTTGTTTTTTTTTATTGTAATTAATTATTTCAACCAATTTCCATTCTTTTCTACTACATAATTTTTTAAAAGCTATTTTTGAATTTTTTCCCGTTATTATTCAATTTTTACATAGTGTTATTTTTTAATTAATTGATTATTTTTACAATTTTTAAAGCTATTGTACTTTTTGTTGTTTTAATCTAATTTCATAAATACAATAATCTAATGTTTTGATTTTTTTTTTATTTTAAATTCTCCTGTTATTTTTTTTTTAATTTCAAAACATTTCTAATTTGGCAACTTTTCCCTTAATTTTCTGCTTTTAGAAAAATGGAGCAGACGAATCGTTTATTCTTCTTGAATGCCATAATTGTTTAGAGATTTGTCAACCACTTGATAGTGAATTAATTGACATTGGAAATTTTAACACCGAATTCATTTGGCTTTGTGAAAATTGCAATCAAAATGCAAGGGAAACAACAAATTTGAAAATCCATTCAAATCGAGAATGAGTTTATCAAAAAATTTAAACTGCCGCACAATAAGTGTGGAAATGCAAAATAGAGACAGAAAAATAATGGAAAAAGTAAAGTACAGATAATAGCGAAAATTGCTTTTGAAAATTTACATTGTTTAATTAAATTTTGAAATTGATTAATTTTCATCCTTTTTAATTTATTTTCAAAGTCTTTTTTAATTTCTCTCCTCTTTATTTTTATTAATTTATTATTTTTATCTCTCTCTCTCTCTCTCACTCTCTTTTTTTTAAAAAAAAACTCTTTTTAATTAGAAAAAAGAGATTTTTTTCTAAAAAAAAACTTTTTTTAATTAGAAAAAAGAGATTTTTTTCTTAAAAAAAAATCTTTTTTTAATTAGAAAAAAGAGAAATGTTTTTTTTTGTTTTTCGAATTCTCCTCAATTTAAAAAGAAGGAAATTTGATATTTGAACTCGTGGAACATTATCCAAGTTTTGAGTTCGACGTACGTTTGTTGCTCTCCATTATAAGGTCAACTGAGTTCAATTGCCTTCGAAGTAGTAACTAAACTTTGAAGCGGACCGACATCGATCACTCTCACTCTAATTGATTGATCATAAAAAAGAGCGTTAGAAAATCACGTTCCGGCGAAGAGAGTCAAAGACGTTTAATGACCGTAACCGGACGACAACGAAGGCAATACGCACAATAAAACTTTTCCGCAATACGTTCTTTCAGAAGCAACGCACGTCTCTCTGCTTTTTGGCACATTCGATATCTTTCCATCCAAAAAAAAAAAAAATTTTCATCATTTTTCCTCACTTTCTGTCCACTTTGGTAATTCTAAAAATTAAAACAAAAAAAAATTAGATTCATTCATTCAAAATTAAATTAAATTTACAAAGTCGAATTAATAATAATAAATTACAATTAATTGTAAATAAAAAAAAAATGTACAGACAATAAATTTGATCAAAATTAATATAATAATTAAAGTAATTATTCAATTAAAATAATCTTCTTTGTCTGTTAATTTCTAAATAGACATAAAATAATTGCCAATAAAAATCAAATAGAATTTCAAATAAAATTACACTAAAATTTACAAAATACTTTTTATGGAAAAAAAATACGAGTAGAATTAAATTTTCTGACAGATATGTTTTATTCACTTTTGGCATCTCATACAACTCAGTTCTCGTTTTTTTTATTTATTTATATTTTGTTATAAATCGCAGGTTGCATTTTATTTTATTAATTTTCGATTTTTTTTTTGAAATATAATGCCCTGTTTTTTTCACACACTCAAAAACCTGAATGTTTAAATATCCTTTCACTCGCAACTGTTTTTTTTTAATTTACTTAATTTATTTATTTTTTAATTTTTCTTTCTTTACAATTTAATTTATTTTCCTGTCAAAATCAATTGACAAAAAAATGTGATTGGTACGAAATGTTTTCTGCAAAAAAATTTCCTTAGAAATTTTCTCTTATTTTCATACAAAAATTTGCAATTTGAAAAATTAATTTCAATTTTTGTTTATTGGCATTGTTCAGTATTGTTTTTGCAAAATTTGAAAATTGTGATAGGAAAAATTTATATTAATGAAAAATGGCAATTTTTTTTTTGTTATTTTGATGCGCAAAAAATTGCTGTTTTAAAAATAAATAGATTTAATTGCAATTGTTTTGAATTAATTATTGTGTATATTTTTCTCTTTGAATGGAAATTAGAAAACTTAGAGAAAAAAGGAATTGAAAAATATTTTCTTCAAAGAAAGAACAATTTATAATAATAACAGAAATCGTTTTTAAATTGTCAACAAAAAAATATCGAAAGAAATAATAAAAATTGATAAAAGTAAAGTAAAAAAAAAAATTCTCACCAAATTGTCCAAACTCTTCTCGCATTTATGAATAAAAAATGATTTTCACAGTAAAGCGCCACGAGGAGAGATATTCAGCCTAATTCTCGGGGGGAATTGTCGTGCCAAATGGCTGACATTAATTAAATAGAACTTGTAACACGTGTCAAGGGTATCAGCTCTTGCATTTGACACCGCGCTCCTTGGCATCAACAAGTTTCTTTACACTTTGTACGATCGACAATGAGACAAATCCTGGAAGTCAAAAATTCAAAAAAAGTCAGTTATTTGCATTTAATTAGAAAGAAAACAAAAACACTTTCACACTCAATACAATATTGATAAGAAAAATAGAGAAAAAAAACGTTAAAATTTTCCACTTCATTTATATTTTTTCTATTCTTTGTCACAAAAAATTGGAAGAATTGAAAACTATTTTTTGTACTTTAAAAAATTTGTGCAATATTGAAAACAAAGCCTCACAGTCGATCGCATATTTAAACAGAATATGCAAAAACTAATAAAGTATGAGATATTTTTCCCAAAATAAAAAAAAAACTAAAATCCAAATCCGTCTTTCGAAGATCGAAAATTTTTCAGAAATACTGAAATTATTTTCATTTTTTACAATAAAAAATGTAAAAGTACGAAATAAATGTTTTTCATTTCTTTGCGGGCATAAAAATTCTTTTCTCTCCCCAATGAAAAAGACAATTTTTACTTCTCCCTTTTGTTACAAAAACAATTTGTTTTTAGCAAAAAACAAATCTTCTCGAAAACTTTTGGAAAAGAAAAGAATTTTTTTACAAAATCAATTTTGACGCCGAATACAAATTTTTTTTTTTTCTGAAAAATGATAAAAAAGTTTTCTGCTTCACAATTTGCGAAAATTGAATTATACAATTTACGTTTAAGTCGTATTAAACGAATTCGTCGACATTTTTTTTTTAAACAATAATCGGTGATTATTGTTCGAGGGACGATGACAAATATTTGTTTTTGTAAAAATGTGCAAAAAACGATAAGTATTTTTTATCGAGTTTTAAAAGTGCTTATCTAGTCACATGGGGACTACATGGCATCTAGAATAAAAAAAATTTCTAGCGAATTTACACACAAGAAAGACAAAACGAAAATTACGTAGAACTTAATTACAAAAGCGAAAAATATATAAATTCACATTATCAGCTCCTATTAGTTTACAAACATTCGACGATAGAATTTTATTTTTCCTCAAAGTATTTTTCCTTCTGTTCATTTTTCCCATTCCTTAACAAATTTCACGAAACGAAAAATTTTCTTCTCGAAAAATCATTTCTGCAATATTTATTTTTCGATTCTTCACAATTTTTTTCTACAATAGTAGAAAAAAATAATAACAAACATTATATTAGATTAAAAATTAAGAAAATAAATGGAAATAATTTTTAAACAACGACGATTTTTCGAGAGAAAACTTAACAATTTTGATTTAATTTCGTTTTGCCAAAAGTATAGAGAACATAAAAAATCACAAATACCGTACTCATTCATAAATTTCGAAAAAAAAATTTCTCAAACTTTTTTTTTTTCTTGACAAGAAACAAAAATTAATTCTAAAAAGCCAAGTCTACAACTTTTGTCATTCATTCTTTTTCTATATTATTTTTTTTTCTATATAAATTTCACAAATATTACGGATTAATAATCACAAAAAAAAAGTCTACAACAAATCTAATGATGATAACGAAACAAATTATTTCAAGCGTTAAGGACACATCGACTAGAATTATTATTATAATTATTAATTATTATTATTATTAATAGTAATATTATTATTATTTTTATTAAAATCGACTAGAGTTCCCACTTACTAATCATACACTTTCGACAATTAAAAATCTACATTTTACTTTTTACTAAACACATCAAATACCCTCAAAACTTTTTTTTCTATTCTCCCAGTTGTCGGAAATCCAATTAAAAGCAAATAAAAACGAATTTAAAAATATTCGACAAATCGGTATTATTAAACATTTTTTTTTAAATGTTTTGACCAAAGTTAAAAATTAGGAATATTTTTTTAGATAATAAAATTGATTGAGATTTTTTAATTACTTTAAATAATTAAAAACAAACACAGTAAATTAATAAAATTAGGGCATTTTTATGCATAGAGGAAAGAATTTTATTTAGACATAAAATTCTTTTTAGAAAAGAAAATTCTCAATAAGACTAGTTTTTCTATATAAAAAAAAAGAATAGAAAAAAAAGAACGAAACTAATTGGTTCAAAATTTGGATTCACGACAACGGAATAATGCTAAATTAATGAAAAATCACAACAAAAAATATTCAAGCGTCATTATTTTTATCATTTACACCAAACAGTCTTCCGTATTTTTTTTTTAATTCTTTAAAAAGGAAATTTCTTTCCCCGCAAAATGTTTCCGTTATTTTTCTTTTGTTTCTCTCTCTCAGTTTTTTTTTGAAGTGCAATACTTCTTTACTAGTGTAACTACAAATTTTTTTTAATAATAATCAATATATATTATTAATTAAATAGATAAAATTATGAAAGGCCTTCATACATTTCCAGTGCCTAGTGTCGAGCCATGGAAATTTAAATTCAATTTCGAGCTTAATAAAAACAAATCAGGGAAAAAATTGAAATTTAATTTAAGTTTTCTTGTTTTCATTTTGAAGAAGAAGAAGAGGTAGTTGTCAATGATTAAAAGATGAAGAATTCCCAGCAGGCAAGAGGCACTTGGAAAACGAACGTTATTTTTTATTTTAATTAATTTATTATTATTTTTGTTTTTTCTTTCCGGTTTTTTTTGTTTTGTTTTGTTTTTATAGTCCTAAGTTTTTATGTTAATCTCGCTTCGTTGCGGGTAGACCATTTCCCACGACAAGTTGCTCGTGTGGAAAATCTAAGACCACGCATATATGAAATCCCATGTTTGCGCAAGCTATCACGTATTCGCAAAGTGAGAACCAGCTAAATGCTACAGTGAAAAGAAAGTAAGAGAATAGATTAGAATTTCTTATTCAATTATTTAGCATTTCTTCTGAAATTAAACAAATTCTTCAATATATATTGTACTTAATTAATTATTAAAAACAAGGACCAGGGTGTCTACTATTATCATTCAACAAAATTCCCGGTTTTTCCCGGTTATGGCTTAATTTTTTCCCGGTTTTCTTTTCTCATAAAATTTAAATTTAAATTTGATTTCGAACATAAATAATGATTTTAATTGAAAATTTAAAAAATAACTTTTTTTAAATAATCTTGCCTGTTTATAATTATAATTGGAAATTTTCTTTTTCAAGTTTATTACAATTCTATTGATAATAATTGAATTTCTGCAAAGAATTTACAAAAATAATTGAAATCCTTCTAAAGAATGATATTATTTATGAAAATAATTTAATTCCTGTAAAGAATTTTATTAAAATTTAAAAAAACCAGTGATAATTAATTATTTACTTATTAAGTAATAAACATTAAATTTGCTTAAGAAATGATAAATATCATTTATTTGAACATTCAGAAATTTGAAATTATAAAAATTTAAGAGAAGTTCAATAATTATAACTATTAAATAATAATAGAATAATATAATTTTTCGAAAAATTTAAATTAAAATTCTTTCAAAGAATTAAATGATCTAAAAATAAATTGTAAAGAAATTTCAATTATTTGTTTAGAAAAATTAAATTATCTTGCAACAATGGAATTGAAAAATGTCAACAATTTTATTTTTCAGAATTAAAAAAAAGAATTTGCGAGAATTCAATTTTAATAAAAAAATTTGAAGTTCATATATTTCTTTTTTAAATTAACTAATAAAAATTTTAATTATTAATCTTCGCACTAAGAAACATGAATTCATTAAAATGTGACTATAAAATCCAATTATTAATTAATTATTAAATTAAAATACTTTGAACATTTTATTTGTTAAAAAGTTTCTAAAAAAATTCTTTAAGAAATTCAATTACATATTTTCAGTCAAATTTCACAATATTTCTATTAACACCATAATTTTTTTAAATTTATTTACATAATCTGTTTGAATTAGTGCTTGATTTTTACTATCAAATTAATTTTTTTAACTAATTCAAAGTTAGAGAAGAGTATAAATATCTATAAAAAGTGAAATAAAAATTAATTTTTTTAAAAACAAGTTAAAATAATAAAACTTTTTTTAATTTTGGTGAAAAAATTCCCGGATTTGTATAAAAATCCCGGTTTTCCCGGATTTCCCCGTTAGTAGACACCCTGAAGGAGTTTTGTAAAAGAATTTTAGTTCTAAACAGTAAAAAAAACATTGAATTTTAATGAAGATATAAATTGAAATTCAGTTTTTTTTAGTTTTTAAATGAAAATGAAATTTTGTAAGTTTGTTTTTTAAATGAATATCAATTTCTCACCCAAATCGTGGCATAAAAGTCGATGCTTCAGAAAGAAGATAATAAGGCCCGCAGTGCTTATGAGACTCGTTAAAAACAGGCCTTGTTTGTACTGAAGACTTTGTGCATTTGGTGTGATTAAACGGCCCAATCTCACAGCCGTCAACATATACGTCAGTGAACTGATCATAAACATAATGAAGATTTTCTCGTGGACCGCTAAAAAAAATGTCAAAATTAGTCAAATTAATTTCTTCATCCAGCGGAAAAAATAATTTTTTCTTCCTCCAATTACAATTTTAGTTTTTTAAAAGACAAAAAATGTGAAGTTTAATTACTATAAAAGAAAAAAAACTGCAAAGTTTTACTCTAAAAGAAAAAAGAAAACTGTAAAGTTTAAATTTCACTCCAATTTCGCAAAAAACATTCCTAATGGAAAATTATTTCATGTAATTTTAAACCTCTATCGAAGAACATTATTTTTTTCTAAATTCTACAATTTTTATTTATTCAAATTTATACATTTTTCAACCTATTCTCAATTTTTTTTTTTGCAAAATAAAAAACGCCGATAAGAGAAAAGTTCCCTTTTCACTTATTTTTATGAATAGAAAATTTTTTCTGCTCACGAAAATCAATTACGGTAAAGATAAAAGAAATAAAACAAGTAAAAGAAGTAAAAAGAAAGAAAAAATCGAAAATAAGTAAAAATAATTTCAATATTTTCAAAATAAATTATTATGTATTAAATAACATATTCCAATTAATTTTTTTTTATTTTTCCCCTCAATTTATCAAGTTATTGTAAAAAAAATTGTTTTTCATCAAAATTAATGTAAGTGAAAGTAAATATTTCTTTTTTTATTTTTCTTTCAATTTATCAAGTGGATTAAACTTGAATCCTCGGAGGGTTTGAAAATTACGTAACAATTCTGTCAAAAAGAAAAATATTATAATAGTGTTTCAAAGACCTTCCAAGGATCGATTTTAATAATAAATGAAAATACCAATTTCGAAAGGGAATTATAGAAATTAAAATAGTTCTCAAGAACAATATTTTTAAAAACGAATAATTTTGAAATTTAACTAATTTCATAAATGAGTAATAAACTGAATTGATTAAATAATTACAAATTAACTCAAATTTACAATGTAAATGGGAAATATAGAAGAAATTACAAATAAGTGAATAAAAAAATTGTTGACGAAATAAAAATTTGACTAAATTTTTGCAATTAAAAAATATTGAAAAAATTACAAATTAAATCAATTTTACGCAATGTAATTAAAAAAACAGAAGAAAATGTTTATGTAAAAAAGATAAAATTGAAAAAAAATATCAAGAAACGATAAACAAAGATAAAAAGAGGAAAAAATTGTCATTTAGAATAAAATTTTGTCGGAAAAAAAGAACAAGAGTGAAACAAATTAAAAAAGGATTAAAAAGGAAAAAAGCAATAAAAGAAAAATACTCTCACCATAATTTTCCGCATTTGAAATATAAGTAACGCCACTGAGAGCGGCAACTTCGGTAATATTGAGCCAGTAACATAAATTCAAAAGTCTGCAGGAAACGAGCTTCGCAGAAACGTCGTCAAGGGTTTGAAGTATTTTTCGATAATAAGAGTAATAAACGCTTGCAATTACAAGTCGTGGTCCAATGTGTAAAGCTATGCTAATTCGCCACAAATACCTCTGAGGTGAAACGCCCGTGATGGCTGAGATCGACGGAAGAACATTATAAACCTGCGAAGAAAATAAAAAAAAAGAAATTAATATTTCACTTCTTCTCCAAGTCGAAAAAGAAAATGCATTTCCTTTGAATTACAATTTTTAATTTCATCTTCAATATACAATTGGAGTTCTTATTTCATTTCAATACAATGACAATTCTAATAAAATTTAAATACAATAATAGAAATTGTTATTCCATTCAAATACAAAATTACAATTTCGAATTTTTCCAAAAAAAAATTAAATTTTACCACGAAAATTGATTTTAGCAAATAAAATTTAATTCCAGAAGTAAATATAAAAATTTTTTCTCGAATTTGTCAGAAAAACATTGAATTTAATAAAAAAAATATTGATTTTTGTAAATAAAATTGAATTTTACGAGTAAAAATAAAAAAATTTTCTAGATTTTTTCAGAAAAAAATTGAATTTAATAACTAAAATTGATTTTAACAAATAAAATCGAATTCTAGAAAATTAAAAAAAAATTTTATTTTAAAAAGTAATAAATATTGAATCAAAAAAAAATAAAAGCCGATAGTTTTACTTTGTGAGCGGACAAATAATGGAAATGTTGATAACAGCAAAATTACCAGCGATAACTAAATAATAAACAATTGTTCTAAAACGTTAAGGAGATAAATACATTAAAAAAAAATAAATTTAATTTTTATCTAAAAAAATATTTTTTTATTATTTAATATTTTTAAATTAAATAAACTTTCAATATAATTGAATCAAAATTTAGTTATTGATACTCTTAATTTGTTGGGCGAATCAATTCTCAAAAAATTCCATTTCAGTATAAAAATATACCAAATGTTCAAAAAAATAATTTAATAATGCTCATAAATTGAATAATTAGAGTTTAAAAGTGAATTATTTAAAAACAAAGTTACGTAATTTTGAAAACCTATAATGGAAAAATATTCAGACACACGAAATTATGGAAACAAAATTTGTTTTGTTATTATTTTTTTTTACAATGGACTTTTAAATGTTTAGTATATTCGCAAACGATAAGACTTGTTTTTTTTAATATATATATTTATCTCTATTATTTTTGTAAAACTAACAATAAGACTCAAGGTTATACTATGAAATATATAATTTATCACTATTCTTATGTAGGTTAAAAATGCAATTTTATTGTTAAAACAATTTCAATATTTTATGTGCAATGCAAAAATTTATTTCCTTTTATTTGAATTTCTCGCAGATAAATAATAATGTTAATTTTATTGAATTCAATCCATAAAATTATTTTATAGATCAATCAATAAGTGACTATTAACTGAAAATTATTACTTTTATTAAAAATGAGAAACAAAAAAAAATTGTACAGTGAAAAAAATAAATCTTAATTATGAAATGGTTATGTAATTTTTTTTTTAATAATTTATGCAAAAAGTCAAATCTCGAGGAACTGGAAAAGATTAATTTTAATTGTGTGATTAATTTAATTAAGTATTTAAAATAACTTTGGAAAATAAAATTTTTTCGTAATAAAAATTTGTTTTTTATTATACATACCCGACAATGTGTTTCGTGAATATCATCTTGTTGAAATATATACGCTGTAACGAAACAAATGACTAAACTCACGAGAGGTAGTGCAACTGTGGCCAGACAAAGCTTCTTAAATGGTATCACTAGATAAATGGAACTTTTATTGTTCCCTATATTATTTAACTCCATTCTGTTTTCAAAGTATTTTATCACTGTTTTTATTTTCCACCTTTTTTCTTTTTTTTCGTCTCGACTGCTACTATTAATTCATAAATCTTATTCTATCTTCCTCTCGGCCAGGAAATTGCATTTTCTAATTAAAAACTTTGCTAATGAGCAGTTTCCTTTAGTTTTCGCATTTTTCACTCCAGGCGAATCTAAAAAAAAAGAAATTAATTTAAAAAAAAAATTATACAAACATAGATTTTAATCTCGTGTACAATCTTAGATAACTCATGGAAGCGATTGAAAAAGAGTAAAAAAAAAGAAAAAAAAACTTTTAACCAAAGAAAAGTTTGTGACCATAAAAGAAAAAGTAAAAAATTGAAACAGTAAATAAAAAAAAATTCAGAAAGGTAATAAAATGAAGTGTAGAGTAGAGTCGATAATGAAAACAAAAGAAAAGTACAAAAGCTGGTTTTTAGATTTTGAAAACGAATTCTTTACCAAAATAACTATTATAATAAGGTAGATAAAAAAAACTCAATAATCTTAACAATCATAATTCGATCAAACATTAAAAACTTATTCAACAATTGCACTTTGTAGATTAAAGAAGGTTCCGAAATAATTCCATTCCCTGGGGTATTTAAAAAAAATAGAAAATACAACCGAAAAATGTAAATTTACCACACAAATCAAACATTAGAATTTTGACAGAAATACTAACCTCCAAATTTATCAGAACGCGACCCTTTTTTTAAATTAAAAACGTTTCGATTCAAATTTTATCGCTGTATAAATAAAGAATAGTAAATTCAAATCTTAGAGCAAAAAAAAACAAGTCCAATAATTAAAAAATAAAGTCAAAATAAAAAAATTTGTTATTTTGACACAAGGTGAAACAAGAGTAATAAATAGAATTGCCCGCAAAAATAGACATAAACAATTCACCAAAAATAGATAAAGGGAGGAAATGACAAAAATCTGATCAAAATTAATACACTGTCATCAATTTCTATTGAATGCGAAAAATAGAAATGTAAATGATAGAGAGCGGGATAGACAGTATGAGTTGAACATTATTCAATAACTAACAAATTGTAAATGGAGCAATTAGATAAAAGACACTTCACGGAATTTTTACATTCTCAACTACCAATCTAGATATAGTTTTCTGAAAGAAGGAAAAACTTGAAATAGACATTATTAGATTCTCTTCAATACATACAAATGCTGTGTTGATTTCCTCGGCACACGGCAATGCGCAAAGGCAGTCTACACACTACGGGTGCTTTTTTTCTATATATCGAACAAGAAGCACACCGACAAGCTAACCTCACATGTTTACGAAATTTCCGATAATCACTTATATTGTTTCGCAACAACTTCCATGTGCTAAAAATTAATTCAAAAACATGTACAATTTACATTGATAAGGCCAAATAAATAATATCCAGTCTGACTCTTGTCGCACCTGCATGTAAAAACGAGGTGTGTTCTTTCGAGCGCGTTTTCCACTTGGCGCAAATTCAGATTCAACCAATCAGAATGAAGAATATAAAATGCATTCTCCCTCTGATTGGTCGATAGCAAATAAAACCCAAAGGAAAATATTTTCTTTTTTGTCAGGAAAATTATTTTTACAACAATAAAACAAGGGAAATTGCTTTTTATTTTGCAAAAAGCTTTGTGGAAAAGGTAGAACATGCGTTTTTAAAAATTATAGAATTAGAGGCTCATTTATTCTTTTCAAACATCAATTCTGATTGGCTGAATCGAAAGCGCGCTAAATTTGAATATTGATATTGAGAGAAATATTTTTTTTTTCTAAATAAAAAAAGTAATTATAACAATAACAATAATTAATGTAAGAATAATATTCATGGATTAAAAAAAACTTTCAATCAAAATGAGTATAAAAGTTTCAAACAAATGTTAATGATATAGAATCTTCTAAAATAGAAATTAAATGTCAAGGAGAAACTACTTTCCTAATTCCTAATTTTCTATCAGACTGCTGATAATTATATTTAAGAACGAAATAAATTTTCTCGAAATCGAATAACTAAACCCGCGCAAAAAAAAAATATGGGCCGATCAGCTGTTTTCATTTGGAGATATAACCTAAAAGTTGTTTTGTTTTGATCAAGACATTCTCCTCCTCCTCCTCCTTTACCTTTCGTTTTGACGTTTTACTTTGGCGTCGAGTTGCAGTCGCAACCAAGATATCCAAATGCAGTGTTTATCTTCAACACTGAGATTATGTTTGGAACAATTGTTTTTGTAATTTTATCAAAAGACTGATGATAAAATCCGAAAAATGTCAGGAGGAAGGGGTATTCTTAGTTTACGTTTTAATCAAGATCAAGGTAAATATGAAAATTCATTTTCACTAAAAATATATGAAATCACTGAAAGCTGTTTGAAATTTCCAAAAGTATAAACATAACCTCAAACATTTTATTCTATAATTAGATATTTAAAATTCTTTTATTGATTCGCTATTTCTTTTGTTTGAATAATTGAGATGAATTAAAAATAGTTTTGTTTTCAATCGATAGGAATATTTTCATTTGATAATTTTGGAGACAAAAAAATAACATTCATGAATGGAATCAACTTTCTTTGTCTTTATTGTTGTTGATTCTTTGTTTTGATTTTTTTATCCTATATATACAAAGTGACAATGACAAGTAATTATTTTATATTCCAATTAGGGAATTTTTTTTAAGATAATTATTGTAATCAGTAATGTTTTTAAAAGCTAGGAATTCTTTTAATATAATTTTGTTTGTAATTATATAATTTGTGGAACTGTATGTTTTTGTAAATTTATTATCAGGATTAGTTATTATTATTATTATTATTATTATTATTATTATTATTAATAATAATATTATTGTTTCTATTATTATTATTATTGTTATTATTATTATTATTATTATTATTATTATTGTTATTAATATTATTATTTCTATTATTATTATTATTTTTATTTTTATTTTTGTTCTTACTATTCTTTTTTTACTAAAATTTGCAAAAATAAAAAAAAATTTAAAAGGGAGAAAATTTCTTAACTTATGAGGGGAAAAAATGATTTTCAGGATGTTTCACGTGTTGCATGGAGTCGGGGCTCAGGATATACAACGTGGAACCACTTGTCGAGCAGGCACATTTCGAAAGCGACTTAATGGGAAGCATTGGAATAGGAGAAATGCTATGGCGAACGAATATAATTGCAATTGTTGGCGGTGGTTCAAAGCCAAAATACGCCGATAATACGGTTCTAATTTACGACGATCAAGCCAAGAAATTTGTTTTAGAAATTACGTTCACTGGCCCTATCAAAGCAGTTAGATTGCGAAGGGACAAGTGAGTTTGTTTCTCAATTTTTTTCACCTATTTAAATATTCCATTTTTTCTCATAATTATATATAATAAGGAAAATAATTTATTTTTCAGATTAATAGTGGCGCTACAGCGGGAAATACACGTTTTTTCGTTTCCAGTGCCAACGAGAAGGTTGCTTACTTTAGAAACTAGAGATAATCCGAAAGGACTGATGGAGGTGGCGACCCTTGCCACGGCTAATAAACAACTTCTCGCGTTTCCAGGTATTTTCATTTTTTTCCTTGCACAATTGAAAGAAAGGGAAAAAAAAATTTATCAATTAAATAAAATATTTAAGATCGTAAAAAAATAATTATAATTTTCATAAAATAAACTTTTAAAAGTGACAATAAATTAAAAATTTATTATTTGTTTTAATTTATGTACTTTCTTTTTTTTGTCTTCTAATTCAAAAGGCCATAAAATAGGCAGTGTGCAATTAGTCGATCTGGGAGCAACGGATTCTGGGAGTTCGAGTGCTCCGGCAACTTTAACCGCTCATCAAGTGAGTAGAAAAAAATTTTCTTTGTATTTTGTCTTTAATGAGAAAATATGAAAACTAATATTTTCAGGGAGCTTTGGCGTGTTTGGCTGTTAATCCGAGTGGAACGATGGTTGCAACCGCATCCGCACAGGGAACTTTAGTCAGGGTCTGGGACAGTGCTAGGAGGCAACTTTTAGTCGAATTAAGAAGAGGATCCGATCCTGCGACACTCTACTGGTTTATTTTCATTTATTCATTTAATTTAAATGCTGGGGATTTTTTGCAAAATGGGAACGAATTTCAATTCGCTGACAATTTGCAGTAACTTAATTAATATTACTTTTTATTCGCACGAAAATGTTTTAATTTACATCTGTTGAATTTAATTTTAGTCCTTGAATTTTAATTTTCACGATTAAAATTCAATTTAAAATTAAATTCAATTTTAATTACAAGAATTTTGATTTAATTTTAATTTGAACGATTTTAATATAATTTTAATTACAAGAAGCTTCTATTAATTTTACTTTGAACGATTTTAATTTAATTTAAATTACAAGAATTTTGTTTTAATTTGAATTTAAACGATTTTAATTTAATTTTAATTACAAGAAGTTTGATTTAATTTTAATTACAAGAATTTTGTTTTAATTTCAATTTGAACGATTTTAATTTAATTTTAATTACAAGAATTTTGTTTTAATTTGAATTTAAACGATTTTAATTTAATTTTAATTACAAGAAGCTTCTATTAATTTTAATTACAAGAAGTTTGATTTAATTTTATTTATAAGAATTTTGTTTTAATTTTAATTACAAGAAGTTTGATTTAATTTTAAATACAAGAATTTTGTTTTAATTTTAATTTGAACGATTTTAATTTAATTTTAATTACAAGAAGTTTGATTTAATTTTAATTACAAGAATTTTGTTTTAATTATAATGATTTTAATTTCATTACAAGAATTTTGTTTAATTTTAATTTGAACGATTTTAATTTAATTTTAATTACAAGAAGTTTGATTTAATTTTAATGAGAAGAATTTTGTTTGAATTTTAATTTTAAAGATTTTAATTTCATGTCAATTACAAGAAGTTTGATTTAATTTTAATTTTAAAGATTTTGATTTAATTTGAATTTAAACGATTTTAATTAAATTTTAATTACAAGAAGCTTCTATTAATTTTAATTTGAACGATTTTAATTTAATTTTAATTACAAGAATTTTGTTTTAATTTGAATTTAAACGATTTTAATTTAATTTTAATTACAAGAAGTTTGATTTAATTTTAATTACAAGAATTTTGTTTTAATTTTAATTTGAACGATTTTAATTTAATTTTAATTACAAGAAGTTTGATTTAATTTTATTTATAAGAATTTTGTTTTAATTTTAATTACAAGAAGTTTGATTTAATTTTAATTACAAGAATTTTGTTTTAATTTTAATTTGAACGATTTTAATTTAATTTTAATTACAAGAAGTTTGATTTAATTTTAATTACAAGAATTTTGATTTAATTTGAATTTAAACGATTTTTATTTAATTTTAATTACAAGAATTTTGTTTTAATTTGAATTTAAACGATTTTAATTTAATTTTAATTACAAGAAATTTGATTTAATTTTAATTACAAGAAGCTTCTATTAATTTTAATTTGAACGATTTTAATTTAATTTTAATTACAAGAAGTTTGATTTAATTTTATTTATAAGAATTTTGTTTTAATTTTAATTACAAGAAGTTTGATTTAATTTTAATTACAAGAATTTTGTTTTAATTTTAATTTGAACGATTTTAATTTAATTTTAATTACAAGAAGTTTGATTTAATTTTAATTACAAGAATTTTGATTTAATTTGAATTTAAACGATTTTAATTAAATTTTAATTACCAGAATTTTGTTTTAATTTCAATTTGAACGATTTTAATTTAATTTTAATTACAAGAAGTTTGATTTAATTTTAATTACAAGAATTTTGTTTTAATTATAATGATTTTAATTTCATGTCAATTACAAGAAGTTAGATTCAATTTTAATTACAAGAATTTTGTTTTAATTTTAATTTGAACGATTTTAATTTAATTTTAATTACAAGAAGTTTGATTTAATTTTAATGAGAAGAATTTTGTTTGAATTTTAATTTTAAAGATTTTAATTTCATGTCAATTACAAGAAGTTTGATTTAATTTTAATTTTAAAGATTTTGATTAAATTTAAATTAAATACAAGAGTTGTGATTTAATTCTAATTTAAATATTTAGTCATTATTCACTTTAATTAAATTTAATATGTTTAATCTATAAGAATTATTGTGGAAAAAAATTTTATTTAATATTTTGTAATATATTTCTATTTATTTATTTTTTTTTGAAATGTTTCAGTATAACGTTCAGTCGAGACTCGGAATTTCTCAGTGTGTCCAGTGATAAGGGAACAATTCACATATTTGCCCTCAAGGACACACATCTCAATCGAAGATCTACGTAATTATTTTTTTCTACCCCTTTTCTGTCCTTCACTGTATTTTAAAAATTTTCCTCTCGTCCATAGAAACAAAATTCCATCTATTCTCTATTTTATTTTTAGATTTTCAAAAATGGGCTTCTTAGGAAATTACGTCGAGAGCCAATGGGCATTGGCGACTTTTACGGTGCCACCTGAATGCGCCTGTGTTTGTGCTTTTGGCGCAAAAAATTCAGTAATCGGTAAATTATTATTAACATAATTTCAATTTTTTTCTTTTCTTTTCTTTTTTTTCTTTATTGCTTCCTGGAAGAAAGTCTCAAAATTTCTATTTTTTAACTTTTTGTTTTATTTTCATTTTATTTTCGAAAAAATTGTTTTTAATAAAAAAAAAAATGTTTTCCTTTCAGCTGTGTGCATGGACGGAACATTTCATAAGTACGTCTTCACGTCAGACGGAAATTGCAATCGCGAGGCGTATGACGTTTTTCTCGACGTCTGCAATGACGACGATTTTTAAAATTGAGTGATATTTTCTCGTAACGACAAAATAAAAAAAAAATGTTCTATCATTTAATATCGACGGAAAGAAATAAAAATTGTACAGTTTATTAAATATAGATTATTATAGATAGCATTTATTTTATATTTATGATTAAATATCGACTTTAAAGAAAACTTATATAATAAATATAAGTGAAAACAAACCATTCTTTTTTTTATTCCGACTTGGCAAAACTGTAATCTATTGTCCCTTGCAAACTCTTTTTCCTCTCCTCTGCAATTACAAAATTATTTATTAACTAAAGAACTAAATTTCAAAATTAGTATTTATAAATTCTTTTTTTCTTCGTTTCATTTCGAACGATTTTTTTCAATTAGAAAATTAATATTTCTGCGATTTATAGGTTATGTTTTATATATGTTGCGGGAGATTTTAATTATAAATTTTATTAGTAAATTTTTCTGGAAAAAAATAAACTCACTGTAATAGTTGGGATTCATTGTTGGAAAAATGTGAATATTATAAGAAGCCGTGACAAACAATACACCCATGACTCCCAAAAAAATGTTTAACTTTTTATTATGGATTTTTTTTATTCGTGACATGTTTTCTCATCGAGTCCTCTGTCTCTAAAGTAAAAGATTAAATTTTCATTTAAAAACATTCATGTTTAAATATAATTATATAAATGGATCAATATACTCACAAAAATCCTTATACGTTTGTTTCCTTCAAAAATAAGTGTCAATGAAAAATAAATATGTTTATAACATTTAGAGCAAACTCAATAGTAATTAGTAATTACTCGTTTGAAAATTACGAGTCTGTTTCAATTGGGGTTTTAATTTATAGAACATTTAGAAAAATCAAAAAGAACCGTGCTCGCAGTTCTCAAAAACAAAATACGAACATAACCTCAAAAGAGTGAAACGTCATAACAGCGGGGAAAGATGTGCGGTCGATTTATTCTTTATTTTTTAAACAGTTTAAACACTTTTGGTTCTTTTTGTAAATAAATTATGATTTTTTGAGTAATATAAATTTTTAATCTACTTCCAAAGTGACGAAAGAGGAAGAATAGAAGTAAGAAAATAATTGTTTTTCGTGTAATAAAGTGTAAAGTACCTGGAGGTTAGAAAAATGATGAAAATGTTTAAGACTGAGTGGCTGTTTTATTACACTTTAGCTGGTGTTTTAAGATTTTTATTAATGAAATCAAGGTACCAGGAGATAATCAGTGATCGTGTGGAAGTATCAACGTCTCTAAATTCTTGGAAAAGAGGTTTCAATTTTTTAAACAAAAATGAAGAATGCTACATACGTTTTTAACAAAAAAAATTGTTAATTTTTGTTTTATATTTTTAGTGACCGAGGGTGTTCATTTACGAAATTTTGGTATAGATCCATACAGTGGTGATTTATTCCACGAGACGCCGCTATGTCTCGAAGCATTTAGTCTTATGCAGAAATTTTTAACAGACACTTTTCTAAAGTTACTTTTTATTCTCACCGATTTTACAACCGCTTGGCTCATTGCAATGATAGCCAGGAATTATTTCACCGAAGTGGTAAGATTTCAATTTTAATATTTAAATATATTGGAAATTTCTCCACTGAAAAGAGAAAAGAAGAATTTACAAAAAAGTATATTTGAATATTTTATCAGGTGAAACGTGAGGAGGAAGAGAAGAAATTCAATAAATCAACGGACAAAAATCGAGAATATCCAAAAATTCCAGGTCCACCATCAATGCCACATGTGGCGGCAGTTTATCTCTTTAATCCATTTATTATTCTCAATTGCGTGGGTTTGACGACAACAGTATTTACAAATTTTCTCTTCGCAATTGCACTTTTTTCAATGATAAAACGCTCGACATTCTTTTGCTGTTTGACAATATCAATTCTCACATTGCAAGGTCTTTATCCAGTGATATTAATGGTGCCGGCGACAATTTACATCGTCAGGGAGAAAAATGAGAAGGACAAATTCTACACTGTGGGCAAAATAATTTTCACCTTTGCAATTATTTTGAGTGCGATTTTTTACATTTCCTATCGTCTCATTGGAAGTTTGTCATTCTTTGAAAATACAATTGGCTTTATTTTAACTGTTCCCGATTTGAGGCCAAACATTGGACTCTATTGGTATTTTTTCACTGAAATGTTTGAACATTTTCGATGGCTATTCATCGCTTCGTTTCAAATTAATGTCAATTTATTGTACGTGGTACCATTGGCATTGAAATTGCGACGTGATCCAATGCTTCTTGCGTTCTCCTATTTGACGATTGCTGCTATTTTCAAATCGTACCCATCGATTGGCGATGTTGGATTTTATATGTCATTGTTGCCGCTCTGGAAGCATTTGTTTCAACGTAAGTCAATTTCTACTAAATTTGTAAATTGTAAATTGTAAATTAAAAATTTTAATTTTCCTCATTTTCTTTTCGCAGATATGCAGCAAATTTTTATTGTCGGTTGCTTTATGCTCTTTTGCACGGCATTTGCGCCGACAGTTTGGCATTTATGGATTTTTTCACGTTCGGCGAATGCGAATTTTTATTTTGGCGTCACATTGGCATTTGCAATTGCTCAAATTTTTCTACTTACTGACGTATTATTTGCGAGTGTTAAACGTGAATTCTCCCTGCGTCACGGTCTTCATTTGGAAATTAATGGAGAAAAGGCGAAACTTTTACTTGAATAATAGTGTGTAAATAAAATTATAGTTTCACAGTATTTTCAATTCCAAAATCAAGTAAATCTAAGTCTTTAGAAATTACATACGTAATGTAAGTTCAGTCCGTTGCTTTTTTTTACATCCATACATCGAAAATAAAGGAAAAATTTCTATATCTCTAGGTTTTACTTATTTTCTCATTTTAGAAAAATAGTTTTCTATTAGGATTTCGAATGGCATAGAATTTATTGGAAAGATATGTTTTAATTGGGTTTCAAAAAACGTACCAAATTTTTTATATTAAAAGTACCATTTTCTTTATTTAAAAAATAATTTACTCTCCCGTTCACTTCAGTATTATTTTTTTTTTTTTTGAGTAAAAAACATATTTGTGACTATCACAGTTGGACTTTAAATAAAAGTTCCTTAACTCGTAATAGAAATAACAATTGTAAAACTATTTCAAAAAATTATCGATAACTACTTTTAAATATTATGTACACAGTTATTTGTAAACTTTCATATTTTTTTTTTGGTTCCGCAGACTTAAAACATTTTAACATCTAAAAATACTTTCATTACTTAACATTAATAATAATAAAAAATTCGTAGTCTATAAATATCTATATAAAAACATTGGAAATATTGACAATATTTTAAACAAGATTTCACTTAAAAATATAAATTAAATCGTTTTTTCAAAATACAATTATATGTTTATCATTATTCTTCTAAGAAAAAAGAGATTTTTACTGTTTAAAAAAGCTGAGTATAAAAAAAATTACTATTTCCAATGTTTATATTTTACAAAAAAAAAATTCTCTCACTCTTTCTTTAAAATAGATCACAACTGTTTTCTGAAGGCGCATATTTCGTTAATATTTAAAATACAAATGACGGAAATTAAAAAAAGATCGACATAATTAAAAACAAAAACCAGTCAAGTAGGTGAAAATGATTTTTCCTTTTTTTAAAAAAGTAAAATTTGTTTTAAAAAAAAATTCGTAATTTTTTCCTTCTTTGTTGAATGTATAATTATTAATTTTCGGTTTTTTTTAAACTTGTTTTCGAAAATTAACCGGCGGTGTTTATTTTAATTTCTTGAACGTTTTTCGCCAATTTAAACACTTCATCGTCATTGTCGCTCGAGAAATCATAGTACGATGAATTTGAATCTGAATCCAGTGAAATTTTATTTGGATCTGTTGAAATTGTCCGATTATCAAGAATTTCCTCCGCAAATTCATTGGGCGCACTCAATTGTTCCTCTATTGTGCCACTATTCGAACTACTGTACGTACCAGAATCTGGAAAAGAATTTACAATTCAATAAATTAAATAAGAAAACTAAAATTCAAAATCAGATTTTACAGTAAAAGAAAAAATTTGATATAAAAAACGATTTTGAGGAGAGAGAAGAAGAGAGAGAATTTTTTTTCTCACCAGCTTCGGGTGATCCGTGAATAGTTATCACTGAAGAATTGACAATTTCCTGTGATTCAGTAATTGGTGAACGCATTCTTCTTTGTGGTGTCACATTTTCCGGTAATGGATGAATTCGCTCTTCTAAAATTTCACTTTCATCAATTGGAAGACTTTCCGCTTCGACTTCGCGATATTTCGTTGGATCGCGATTATTCAATAATTTTTCGCATTCTTGATCATTCATTTCGCGTAAATGAAATTCATCGCCAACAATTGCTCCATTCAAATGGCAATAGTCGATAAATCTCTTCCAGCAATGATCGATTTGCAAAATCATTGGATTGCCCACGACAATTAGCAAAGCTTTTGCTCGCGTTATCGCCACATTGAAACGCTGAAAAAGATTAACGTTAATTAATGGAAAAAGTTCAAATGATTTTTTCCAAAACGATATTGAGTAAAAATAATTACCTTTTTGTGCGAGAGGAAACCAATGTGAAATCGATTGTCATTTCGAAAAACTGTCGATCTCACGGATGAGAGAATTATCACGTCCTTCTCTTGACCTTGGAAAATTTCCACTGTCCCGACGGCGATGTCGCTCCATCCTTTTTTTTCAAGGGCACGCAAAATAACTGTTCTCTGCAGACGAAACGGTGTCACGATTCCAATATCTTTTTGCTTTATTTTTCCATCTCCCATCGTTTTGTCCAATATTTTTTCCACATAGTTCATCACAATCTTCACCTCACTCTCGTTACAAACGCTGTAAAGGGAATCGAAAACATTAAAAAAAAAAATAAAAGAATATAAAAAATAAATAAATATATAATTAAAAAAGAAACAAACCTGGGCGATGATTCGTGTCTCTTTTCGAGGCCATGTGTCGCGTGAAATATAATCGGGAATTTTTTATTTGGCAATTCGGACCAATTTTCAGCTCGATGAATTTTGTGACCACCGCAAATTTCCAATTCACTGTCGTAAAACAATTCATTTGGAATGCGAAGAATTGCCTCGTGACTGCGATAATTTTGCACTAATTTTGTAATGAAATTTGGATCATATTTTCCTTCCTGACACTTTTTATAAATCTCGAAAGAATCCATAAATCTCTCCAACATCGATTTACCTGAAAATATGAGAATTATCGAAAAATTATTTCTTGTAAAATATTAATTAAATTCTGTAAGAGAGAGAGAGAAAAAAAGATTTCCAATTAACCTAATAAGCAGTGTCCAATTTTCGTCATAATAACCGGGCCCAATTGTTGTGGATCGCCAGAAAGGACAATTTGTGCGTGAAATCGACCAACGTGTCCCAAATCCTCGCCACTTGTTAATCCAATTGGAATAAGAGATTCCGGCTGCGTTGCTTGACCAGCTTCATCAATGAAAATATAATCAAAATGACTCTCCCACAATTTCATTGATACCAATCTGAAATTGAATACAATTATTAATATAATAAAATTTTTGGGAAAAAATTAATTAAAATTTAAAATAACAAAAAAATGAAATAAATCTATTTTTGGGTGATTATTTAATTAATTCTTTACTTTAATTTTACATTTTGAATTTATTGATTAATTATAAACGATGTAATTATTAAATTTGTAATTTTTATACCTCATACAAGTGACAAGAGTCGTGATAACGATTCTTTTTTTAATCAGCAAATCTCTTGGTAGAAAGATTACTTCATCATCAATGAAATTTGTACATTCCTTGATACTCTCATCCACGTCTTTACTAAAAGAAAATGTTCAATTATTTCAATTAAATTAATGTCATTCCTTTATTTGCAACAAAAATTGTTTCTTAATAATAATAATTAGAATGTTTATAATAAGGAACAAGTTTTTGAATAAAAAAAAACTTACGCGTCTCGGGAGGGACTGAACATACGGAATACCAAATTCGATGGGACATTGTTTAACAATCGTTTTGTCACTTCGTCAGCTGCCGCATTCGATGGCGTGCAAACCAAAATCCTGTCATTTTGACTGGAGACGAAAATTTGCGAAATCGCCTCGACAACTGTCGACGTTTTTCCAGTGCCCGGTGGACCGAATAATAAATACGGTGACGGATGCGCCGTTTTGCCGACAATTCGCTCCACAGCTTGCATTTGCTCCGGATTACTCTTTATATTCTTGTCGAACCACACTAAATCCCTGAAAAGAATTAATTTTAAATTCCCCAAATAGTAAACTTCATCAAAGTTAGTTAATTTCAGTTTTTTTATTTTTCATACATGAATTCTTAAAGCTTTGAATTATAATATTGAAAATAAAGTTGGGCAATTAATTAGAAAAGGCGAAAACTCACTTTTTTGGCCTATTGTAAACAGTTCGCGGTTGTGGAAACAATAGAGATGTTAATTTATAATCGTGAACCAAGCTAATTGCATAGTGACAAACGCGAACTGGCCAATTGGGCCAGCGGAATTTTATATTATATTTTGCGTCTTCCTTGAATGCATTGTAGAAATGACTGAAATAAAGAAAAAAAATTATTTTATTTTATCCCAAGAAGAACAGAGTTGCCACAGGTCAGGGAAGTCAGGGAATTCAGGGAAGTCAGGGACTTTTAGTAAAAGTACTGGAAAAAATCGAATTTCAAAAATTCATGAAAAAACTCTAAATTTTGATGTTTTTTTGTTTGCCTTGTAAACTATAAAAATAACCACGAATTTTAATAAAAAACCTTGAATTTTTTCTATTTCAGACAATAATTTCTTTTTAAAGAACTATCATAAACTTATGACTTATAAATTATGTAATTAATAATTTTTACAATTTTCATAAATACTAGATTGATAAAAGAATTTTAGTTAAAAATACTAAAAAAAAATTTAATTTTAGAAAAGTTACAAATAATTACTGAAATTCAATTATTTTCAAAAGTAATAAAATTTTTACAGAAATTCAATTATTTAATATACAAAATTTCAAATAATTTTTCGATAAATATCAATTATTTAAAAAGAATTTTATAAAATTCGTCGCAAGAGTTCAGATATTGAAAACAATTTAACAAAGTTCTTTTCAAGAATTTAATTATTTTTAGAAATAGTAAAATTCTTCAACGAAATTCAATTAATCTTATAAACTTGAATAAAATTCGTTGGAAGAATTAAATTATTTTCAAAAGTAATAAAATTCTTCGCAGAAATTCAATTATGTTCAAAAATTTATGTCAAAATTTCAATTATCTTTGTAAATAATAAAATTCTTCAATATTCAATTATTAAAAAAAATTTTTTTTAATTCTCGTCAAAATTTCAATTAAATTGTTATAAATAATACAATTCTTCTTCAAAATTCAAATATATTTAAAAAATTGAACAAAATTCTTGTTAAAATTTCACAGTAATTCAATAATTTATGAAATTTTTAATAAATTTCTTTGAAATAATTCAATTATTTTCATAAATAATAAAATTTTCACGTGAATTCAAATATTTAATATACAAAATTTTATAAAATTTTTTGAAAAATATCAATTATTTAAAAAGATTTTTATAATGTTGGATACAATATTTTAATCAAATTCCTCGAAAAATGTAATTAATCTTAAAAATTTTATTAAAATTTGTCAAAAGAATTCAATTATTTAAAAATTTGTGGATAAAATTCTTTATGAGAATTCAATTTTAACAAACATTCAATTATTCAATACATTATTTATTTTTCAATTTAAATAATTGAATTTTTCTAGAATTTTCTAATAAAAATTGATTAAAAAATGGAATTACCGAATAATCGATTTATTGTTTATGAAAATAATTGAATTATTGCAACGAATTTTATTACAATTTTTTCAAATAATTGTATTTTTTTTAGAAAATTTACTACTTTTAAAAATAATTGAATTCTTGCCAAGGATTTTATTAAGATTTTTGTAAATAATTAAATTTTTGTTGAAAAATTTTATGGTTATTTAAATTATACCAAAACATGAATTGTTGAGTTTCAAAAAGGTTTGAATTTGAATGTTCTGAAGAATTTTAATTCCTGTGGAAAAGTAATAATTAAATACTTATTTAAAAATTTAGTTATTGATGTTTTTGAATAATTTTACAATTAATGAAATTTTTAAATAAATTTAATAGAACATGTTTTTGAGTATTTAATAATTTTTAGAGTGAATTAGAATATTTTTTATGGTCAGGGAAAAAGTGAGAATTTTGTCTGGTATTCAGGGAAAAATAAAATTAAATATTTGTGGCAACCCTGAAGAAGAAAATAATTTTTTTTCTCCCCGGGGGAAAGAAAATATTTTAAATTTCTCTCCTGAAGAAAAAGAATAATTTAATTATCTCCCTGGAAGGAAAATAGTAAAATTTTGCTCACTTTGTGCTTGGCCTGGCGACAATGTAATTTTCACCAATGAAATTAACAGTTAGACTATATTTTTCGGGTCTATTCCATTGATAAAGATCGATGATATCGTTTGGTAGTAATGATGGTCTATCCTCTGATAAGCCAGGAACACGAATTACAAAACCACCTGATGAATATTGAGCGCGCTTAATTCGCCATTTATTTAAATTGTACTGTTGCATTGAAACATTATTGTAATATTCCTCGAGATAGAGAAGCAATTTTAATATTATCACATAATCCTCCTCCTTCACCTCCTTCATATGCTGAACAATATCGAGAAATTTCAACCATTTTTCACCTTTCTCCGAAATACCCGGATAATGACGGAGATTTTGCTTCAATAAATCCAATAATTCCTTTGGCAGTGGATATTCTGGAACTGGAAGTAGAGAAACCGGTTCAACACAGCTGTACAATGATCTAAAAAAAGAAATTTTATATGTAATTATTTTCCAAATTTCAATTATCTGAAATCAACTTTTTAAAAAAAGGCAAAACTTGTCCAAAAATATTTATTTTCAATATTTATAAATTCTCTGGTAAATTCCTTTCATTCTTTTACGAAAAATAGAGAAAATAATTTGTTGACGTGAATTTTTGAAAAATTAATTTAAAAAGATTCGCCAAAGATAAGAAATTTAATGAGAAAATTACTGAAATAGATAATTTAAACGTTTATTGAGTATATATATAAAAAAAAGCGCCAACCATGATAAGAAATATAAAAGTTCTTTGTTATTATCAGAAACAAAACACGTCTTATGTTTCATTATTTAAAAAAAGAATGATGATACCTCAAGAAATGTTTAATGTGAATTATGCAATTCTATGGGATGTTTCATAATAAAAATGCAGTAGAAAAATTATTTAAAAAAAAAAATAAAAACAATAAAATCTAATGATAATAATTTGTAAAAACTTACTCCAAACGTTTATTTCGATTTCTCTTTCTATTTTTTTGGCTATTTTTTCTTTTCCCACTCTGATCCATTTTTCCTTTTTTTTTTTTTTAATAAATATCTGTCCTAATAAAATATCTGTAAATCATTTGAATCTGAAAAAATTATAAACAAGAAATTATATTATTAAAAAATTGTATTTATTTATTGCCAACAAAAAAAATATTTATTAAAAATTCATTACGACACTAAACTTATAAACAAAAGGAGAAGAAGTAAACGAAAAAAAAATATTTTTGTTTATGAACTGTGAAATTTCATCTGCATAAATGACAATAAATTTCAGGACAAAAGAATTATTTTAAATTTACAATGAATGAAACAAAATTAATAACAATGTTTATAAAATTAATAAATAAAAAACCTATTCGACGATATTTTCAATATTTTGGCGAAAAAATTTACCTGTAACAACTTTTTTGTTCCTTATTCCAAGCATTAATTTCGAAATATGACGCACAAAGTACACAAAATTTGTTCCATTGATTAGTAATGTCTTTGACATGTAATACAAAAAGTTTTTCCATGCGACAAAATTTTTCTGAAATTTTCCAAAAAAATTCTTGTCTGTGCTTTTTAGTCTCTTTAATATAGATGCGGTGAGGAAATTTTCTACAAATTAGAATAACTGATGATTGGAAAATAATTTGCGAAGTAATAATGTTCAAGAAAAATGGAAGAAATTAAAGAAAAAAGTCCAAAAATTTAGAAAGGAATCCCCTCGTTTTTTGACTGAGAGAAAACTAATACACTTGCAATAAATTTTTACTTGTAAAATTCAAGGTCACATGCAACACGTGTGACACAAGCCAATCAAATTCGAGTATTCTGTCGTCTGCTATACTTGCCGTGAAAATGACCGTTAGATGTCACAGTCTTACCCACTTCCGGTTTTGTTTGAATTTCTTTTCTTTATTATTAGTAAAAGTGATAGAAAGTAAATTGTAAATTTCTTCTATAACGGGAAATTTTATCCTAATTATTAGTTTTTATCTAAATTATTAAGTCGTTTATTTATTTTTTCGAGTAATAATTTTTTTACATTGTCTACGCAGGCGCTCAGTGTGTCGACTATGTTAGTCAATAACCGTTTTCTTTTTTACACTAATTAGACATTTTTGTTTATTTATTATAAAAACAAGTAACAATGATTAACTACTATTGAGTTAAACTATTTATTATTTACATCTAAAGAGTGTTTTTAAAACCTAAAATAGTGTTTGTCATTGAAAAATACCGATGGTACTGACTGACGACGTTCCAGTGTAACATAACCTCAAAAGCTTTCAAACTTTCCATTTTCAAAAGTTTCAGAAATTCGTGAATAATGCGGATGAAAATGTGTTTTCTTCGGATTTTGACATGGATTTCAAATTTCTCATCTTCGGTATATAAAGGTTAGACGATTTAATTTTATATTTTTACTAAAAGAGATCATTTATTTTTTTTACAATGTTTTGTTTATACATTTAGTCATTAAATTGCAATTCTAAATTAACGAGTTCTATTCCTTGCGATATTCTCGGCGAATTTTCCTCCGATGACACATCAGAGGTCTAGAATATAAAATTGGGCGAAAATTACACGTGTTTTTGGAAAAAAAAGTAATTTTTATTTATATATATATTTACCTGGTCTACTTGATGTGCCCGTCTGGGAAAATTTGGCAAACAATGTCCACTGAATTTTTTGTTTAAATACAATGCTAGGAATGTGATAGTCAATAAAATAGCGATAATCCCCAAAGAGATTCCGACACTTGCACCGACAGTTAAATTTTCTGCGACTAAAATTTCAAAAAAAATTTCTAAATAACTGTTTTTTTGATATTTTTTTACAGAATAATATAAAATATTTATCGTTGATAAATGTATAAAAAGTAAAATCGTTTGGTAGTTTAAAAATTATTTTCGGTATTTAGATAAAAAAGCCTTTGTTTTGGAAATAAATTTTCAATTGGGAAATTATTTACCACTTTCCGCTTGTTCTTTGAGGAAAAGTTGAATTGTATCGAAAATCTCGTTCTTCTCATTAATTCCCTGTAATCTGCCGGCACATTTCCAAATTCCAATTTCTTTCACAGTAATGTCTCTTATCGTTATTCCACAATCGCCCATTTTTGTGCTATTGCCACTGAACCAAATTTTCGTCTTTCCACTTTCAAGGGCACTTGAATTTTTTTTTTTCGTTTCCAATGAGACAATTTTGCAAATTATAGGTACAAAATAATACTATGAATTTTTGAAATTATTTACTTTTTTACTTTTAATTTCAGTAGAGAGAAAATAATTTCAAAACTTTCGTTTAATATTTATGTTCTTTTTAATTTTGTTTAATGTTAATTTCTTTTTTAATTTTGTTATAATATTTTCTATTCAATTTTCTAACTTTTAATTTTCTAAAATAATAATAATAAAAACCTGTTTTCTTGAATTTCTTCATTAATATGAATTCCAATGCCAGAGGGCGAAAAAAATCGGCAATATTTAAGAGCCACTGGATTTGGAACTATTTTGCATTGAAGACTCACGACGTCTTCGACTTTTTGAATCCAAATTGCTTTGTTTATCGCTGCTAATGGTGTTTCTGCAATTTTTTTTTTTGAAAAATTATTGTTTTAATGTAATTTTAATAATTACATTAATTATAGTAATTATCATGTTAATGATAGTAATAATTATAATTATAATAGTAATTATTATTATAAATTATTTACTATAATTACATAACTTGATAATTACTGTAATTAATTTTTTTTATATTACTCAATAATTTTTTTAATAATTTTTTTTTGTTAAATTCGTACAAACCCGAGATACGAACGTCGATATTGGCAGTGTATTCAAAATCAGGACTATCTGGACCCATGTGACAAGTCCATGTGCCATTGTGCTCTTTTTGGGCATTTTTTATCGTCACTCTACATTCTCCAATTCCTAGTTTCATACCAAGAAAACTAAGAATGAAATTATTTCATTTAATTAATTTACTTAGGAATTTTTTCCCCAACTCGTTTTTTCTTATCATTTTCTATTTTAATTTATTAATATTTATATTATTATTATTATTATTATTATTATTAAAATTAATAAAAATAATATGAAATATAAATTAATAACTTAAAAATAGAAAATAATTTTAATGTTTTCAGTGAATATCAAACGAATTATTTTGTTTCAATTTGATTTCGTTAGAAAAATTGTTTATTAACTATAATGAACTGATTAAAATTTTTAATTAAAAAAAAAATTATTTCATTTAATTAATTTACTTAGGAATTTTTTCCCCAACTCGTTTTTTCTTATCATTTTCTATTTTAATTTATTAATATTTATATTATTATTATTATTATTATTATTATTAAAATTAATAAAAATAATATGAAATATAAATTAATAACTTAAAAATAGAAAATAATTTTAATGTTTTCAGTGAATATCAAACGAATTATTTTGTTTCAATTTGATTTCGTTAGAAAAATTGTTTATTAACTATAATGAACTGATTAAAATTTTTAATTAAAAATTGTGAAGTTACAGAATTGTTCTTCGCTATTGTTGAAGTTAATAAAAATTTACCTGTATAAAATTGCATCGCTACTATCGTTTGGCGTTAAAATAGTGTCATTTGGTCCTGAGAACCAACAATATCGAAGAGTAACGTGAGCCGCACATTCGAGTGTTAATTCTTTGGAGAATGTCGTTATCACCGGTGTCACTGATTTTGGAACGATATCGCTGAAAATTCCCCTCATTCTCATTCCGGGAATAATTATATAAGCACCGAGGATTTTTTCGCCAATTTTCCCCGTCAAACAATGCCACGTTCCAAAATCGTCCGTCGTCGGATCCTCTATCGTCAGACCGCATTCTTTCCTTTCAAGACCATTTCCATAATAACCGAATCTCCCTTTTCTCAAACCATCCGACAATTGAAGTGCCACCTTGTGAAACAATAAAAATAATTATTAATTTCGACTATAAATTTAATTATAATAAGAAAAAGAAAAAATGTTTCTCAAAAAACCTGTGTCTTGTTGGTTTGTGAAAATCGACAGAAATCCGGTTCCGATTCATAATTTGGAATATTGCAATAAAGACGTAGGAATTTTGGTTCTTGCTTATATCCATAGATTATATTCTCATTAGCTATAGACAGGAAGAGAGATTTTTCTCCAATAAAAATAATTTTTGTCGAAATGGATAAAAAAATTTTTTGTTTGAAATTTATCGTCATTCATTATTCATTTTGAGAATAGAAGAAAACAAGATTTAAAAAACGTACACGAAATATTTATATTCACAATCGATGGGATTTCATGAATTTTTCCTTTTACTCCAACTTCTGCTCTCCATATTCCTGCATTTGCTTCTGTCGGTTTATTTATATCAATTATGCAATCTTTATCCGCAATGTCGACGAATTCATTTTTTAACGATGGATGCTTCACCTGAAAAAATTATATCTCTCGTACTTTCACTTTAATAACATAGATTAGAATTAGAAAAAAAAAGTTTACAATTCTTATTTATTTGAAGTTGAATAATTGGAATTTTTCCCAAACTCTATATAGAAGTGGGAATTAACCCTCAAGAAATAAATAATAAAAATATGTTAGAAAAAAATTGAATTTATTTTACTTTGCAAAATTTACTTCTGTACGCCAGAATCAATTGATAGTCCAGTCCACTCAAGATAGAAACTTTATTTTCAATCGAACTAACTTTATCTGCAAAAAAATCGAAAATTAATTTCTCCTTTAGTCTTCAAGTTAATTGTCGTTGAATTATTATTATTATTATTATTATTAATTTCATTAGATAATAATTTATTATAATTTGATAAAATTAGATTTTTCAAGAATAATTTTAAATATTAAACAAATTGGTTTTACTTTACCGAGTATTTTCACATTGACAGCGTCTTGAATTGTTTCGTTAGAATTTTTCGACGTCAATCTCCACCATCCTTCGTCGTTTTTACCAACATTTCTCACCTTAACGCCACATTTACTATTTTCCGACCAATAACGAATGCGATCGTCCTCGGGAAACTCATCCTCACCTTTTAAATTAATATTCTCATGATTTGGAGTTCGTAGATAACATGAAATTTCGTCATTTAAATTTGCCATTAACTGCAATTGCATATCCTCGCCTTCTTGAATTTCCAAAATTGTTGGAATAATTCTTCTCAAAATGCCCAAAGTTTCTTTAAAAATTAATTTATTTTTTGCTTTATTCATATTGTTTATTTAATTAATTCATTTGTATTTAATGAATTCATATTTATTTTTATTGAGTAACATTTATTTATTTATGATCATTTCACAAAAAATCGAAATTATTTATTTATAGGGAAAAAATGAAATTAAAATGAAGAAACATGAAAAAAAAAACGTTATTCTTACTCGTTACTAGAATGAGAAAAACGACAAATGTTTTTTGTTTCATTCTTCTTTTCTTTTATTCTTGAGAAGTTTACGCTCCTTGTTTTCTTACAAAAGAAAAATTTAATTTTTCTGTAAATATATTTTTACTTCGATTTCTTTTTTTTTGTTTACAATAAAAAAAAAATTGACGTATGAGCAGTGTAATCTTAATTTGCGAGAAATTATCAGAAATTGATTATTATCATATCTAAATTAACATTTTTCAACAAACATATTAGCGCGAGAAAAATAGTGTTCAATTTTGGGAAATTTCTTTTCTCTTTTTCTGTCGAGTGACATTTAAAAATAGTTTCTTTTTTTTTTGTTTCCGAGAAAAAACGTTCTTGTGATTATTTGCAGATAATTGAAAAAAAGGGGGGGAGAATTTAGGTAACCGAACTAATTTCACTTTCGTTTGACATTTTTTCTGAATCACTCGCGACACTTGGTGTTGACTTGATTATTGTGAGAGTTTCCTCTTTTGAATTCATTGAATTTGCGTCAGTGGCGGGTTTCATTATCAATTTGTGATAGAGACTTTTTTTCAATGGAAGATGAGGCGCTATTTCGTTTGGTTCGGTGAACAAACACGGCGGGGCCTGAAAAATGGGAAATTTTTTTTCTAAGTTATTGAAAATTTTGCATTTTTGAACTTTGAAGAATTGAAAGTTTCTGCCAATAAAAGAAACTAGTTTAGAATAAAATTCTCATACCCGAATGTCTTGAACTTTTGCCTCTCTCGAAGTGAATTCACGGAGAAGATAATTGTGTCCGAATTCGTGATAAATTCGAGTGTCGTTTACCCTCAACATTACGTTGTCAATTCGGAGAAAATAACGCAGTAATATGAAAAAACTAGTGGGCATAACTCTCTGTAAAAATATTTGCAAAAGTTATTAGAAATGATGATTTGAATAGTGAAGAAATGAGTAAAAAATGAATTGAATACGAAACTAATTTAATTAATTGAATTAATTGAACAGATCATTTTTTTTTCTTTGCGAAAACATACCATTTTTATCGAACAGGCAGCAATTCCATTATCGTGCAATTCATCCTCGAATAGTGTCAAATCGACGTAGAACAAAATTTTGTCCTTTCTTTTCAAATTCTCGACATTAATTCGTTCGTCGGTTTCTTCGATTTCAAAATCGGACATTGTTCCCATATAATCTGTCGTGAATGTCCAATCGAACGGTTTTACCTTCTCCTCTAAATATTCTTTACTATCGGCTCTGGAAAAATTACAATTTAATAATTAACAAAACAAAAAATTGAGTTGAATTTCGCAAAAATTAAATATCGGCTAAATTTACAACCTTTACGATCAACAATTTGAAAAAAAATGTTATTTAAATTTTTTTTTAATTTTTAAGTGTAAAAAAGCATAATATTTCCAACAGGAAAAATTTTTGTTATTTTAAAACAAAAAAAATGAGGGAAAACAAATTCTAATGTATTTCGTTTACAATTAAAATTCAATAAAATGGAAGTTGAATAAAATAGTGAGAATTTAATTTCAATATAGACGACAATCAAATAAATTGCAAATTTAAATAAAACGGAAACAGTACTTTTCAAATGAAAAAAGGAAATTCAAATTTTTTATTCACCTCGATTCCTTCCAAGCTTCTGCACACGCTAATTGTAAATTAATTTTTCCATTTGAAACGTGTGTTAAAGCGTCGAGGGCGTTGAATTTTAATATCGCGCCATCCTTGTGCTTCAGAAGTAAAATATTATTTGGAAAAACCATATCCGGCATGTGTGGCATTTCGAGAGTTCGATTAAATCTGAAAAAAAATTATTATTATTTAATGTATTATTAATATTATTTTAGAATTAAAAATAGAATTTAAAAAAAAATGCGTAAAACAAAACTTTTTGATAACTTTTGATTTTTATTCTCGACTTACATGCAAAATTGGCACGACGATGGATCGTCGACAGAGCAACCTTCCTCCGTTTTTGAGCATTTTGAATGTAAAATATGAGATTGAGTGTATTTTATGTACCAGGGTGGAAAAATATGCTCTTCCTCACTCACTGGCAATCGTAAAATATCGATTCCACCATGCACTCGTATTGTTGTCATTTCTGTAAATATTTCCCAGGATATCCTAAATTTTATTATTAAAATTGATTACTTTTTGAATTTTTCCTTTAGAGACTATTAAAATTGATTACTTTTTGAAGTTTTAAATGAATAACTATACGTATGTATGTATTAAACAATTTTTCAACGTTTACAATTTTCGTTTAAATAAATGTTTAAAATTCTGCTTTGGAAGTAATTTTCCAAAAAAAAAAATACATAAATATTGCAAATACAGAAAAATTGTCTTTCTAAAAAATGAAGAAATAGAAAGTAAGTTGTTTTTTTTTAATAAATCAAATTATCTTTAAAAGGAAATGAAAAATATATAATTATAAATCTTTAGGAATTTTGCGGGGAAAATTTGACACTTTGGTAACATAACCTAAAAACCAGTCTGTGGTTTAATCGATTTAATTTTATATGGGCTTTGTGAAAGAAATTTGCCTTTTAAAAATGAGACTCATGCTGGGGAACTAAATATGTAGAATTTTCATAAATTTATCAGTGGAAAAATAAGGAAAATAATTAGTCTTGTGGAAATTTTCTATATGCAAAGTGTTAAAAAATTTTAACCTACCTGCTATATGGTGAATTACTGCGACAATACTTGCTTTTTATTGAGACAAAATTATGCTCTTTGTGAAGAAAATTTACATTTCATTAAAGAGCTTATTTTATGTTAAAATATTTATTAACGCTGAGCGCAAAAAAAATTTGTTTGACGATATTTGAAATTAATTTAAATCATCAAAGTTGAAATATATATTTTCACTTTTTGTGGGTATATAATGACAGCTTACTTCTATAATACCGGCTGAGACAGGATTCTTTTTTTACATTGTTTTTCTTTTTGTTTTTAATTGAAGGAATAATGTAAAAGTATGATGTAAGTATTAGAAAAGCTATAGGATAGAAAATAGTGAAGGGAAAAGAAAACATTATTTTTTACTGGAGTAAAAATTTATATATATGTATAAATTAAAGAAAATTAATTTGCGATTTAAAATTTACCGCTTGCGGAAAATCGGAAATTATATTTCGTGTTTACCATTATACTACGTTGGTCAAGAATGCGATTTCAAGATAAAAACGGAATTTAATCAGTTTGTAAACAATTTGCAAATTATATAGTAAAATCTTAGCGTCTCTCTTGGTCTCTGTTTATACGATTTCCAAAGTATTTTTACATTCTTTTTTTTGGTTTTATTCTTATTTTGAATAAAAGAACAAAAATAAAATTTATTTAAGGATAATTCCAACATTATAAGCAGAATATTTTTTGCTTATCGAATACGTATTGAGTAAGTATTGTATTGTTTTTTTTCTTTTCTTATAGAGAATTATATTATAAATACTTTCAAAGTTGAAATTATTACATAAACTGTAAATTGAAACTGGAAAGGGTTTTTTTATTATCACTTTTTTTAAATGTTTACATATTTACAATTCAAAAATTCATAATTATAATTCTTTAACAAAAATTTAATATATTGTAATATTTTCATTTTTTCAGATAATTAAGAATTATTTTTCTTATCTGCGATAGTTAAAAAACATGAGTGCATCAAACATGTTAATTGATAACTCAATAATCCAAAAATTAATTATATTACAAGGGGATAGACAAACTTTGATAAATAATATTCTTAAACAAGTTACTATTTGGTATGGAATGTATAACAGACAAGGGACCAGAAATTTTACAAAATACGACATTATAATAAGATTAGAACGAATAAAATTTATTTGGGATAAATATGAGGCGTTACACGAAAAATTAAGTGAATTTTCCACTGAGAATATAATTGTTGGTGATGACTATTTTTGCTCAAGACCTTCGTTTTATTGTAAAACCCATGATGCGTATATTGAAGCCTTTTCTAAGTTGCTCACACTTAAGGATACATTATAATAAAATCCATGAAAATAATCATTAGTGAATAAAATGTTTATCAATTCGATGTTTTCTTCAAAAATTTTAAAGCAGAACTTGCATTTTGATATCCATCAATTCTATTTTTCGTTAAAGACTTTATAGTCGTCGTTATATTATTTAAAATAATTTACCATTCAATTGTTTACTTTAAGCAAAAAAAAAATCGTTTAAAAATAAGAAGAAGATAATTTGAATATATTTACTAAATATATTTCTTCTTATTATTAATAATAATAATGTATAAATTTTGTAATCAGTGTTAATAATAAAAATAAAATTAACTTTCTTATTTCTTAAATGTCTTTTATTCTCATTGAGAGAACAAATTTTATTGTCCTTCTGAAATATTTAATAGTAATGAGAAAAGAATTTTTATTTAATTTAATTTAATTTATGTTAAAAAAAATTTTTATTTAATAATAATAATTAATAATTAATAATCAATCAATAATTAATAATATTAGTTTTTTTCCGACAAATTTCACAAATTTTTTTCTTCACTAAAAACGAAAGTTATATACAATTTTATATTTTTTATATAAATTTATAATTATAGTTTAGAATTTTTATATAACAGTTATTAAGGAATATTAAAAAATTTCTCTTTTTTTGGGGGGAAAATTTCGAGCCGATAGAAATCAGAAGATAAGCATCTCATAGTTTATGACAGCGGGCAAATAATTTCTTCTTCACTCTTATTTAATTCGTCCTTTTTTCGTGAGTAAATGCATCTATTTTTTTTTATTTAGAAAAGAAAATCTAATTAATTGTAACCATTTTTTTTCTAAATTAGTTTTAGTTTATTAAATATTATATTCAATAATAATGTAATTAAAGATTATACGATATTAATTTTTTTTCTATTCATTTTCGAATTTTTCTTCTATTTTATTTTAAAGATAATTTTGAATAAAAAAAAATTAAGTCATAAAAATTTATAATATGTTGAAGAAATTTATCATATAGTAATCGTAATTTAAAAAAATTTTTTTCGTCCTTAGACTAAAATTAGGAATTTAATTCTTTTATTTAGTTGAAAAAACCTTTTTTTCTCTACGTTTCAATAATTATTTTATGAGTTCATTCATATTTATTTGTCCCCCTTTTTTTCTCTTTCTCTCTTTCTATTTTTCTCATCCCATCTCAATTCCGAGTATTTTTTGCTTTTGAGTTCTCAGCTTGGAGCAAGCGCGCGCGCTTAAAAAAAGCTCAAACCATCGGATTCCACCAACACGAAATTTCTTCAGATCAGTCATTTAGAAGCTTCCGTTTTATCTACTTTATGAAACAGAGAAACATTTTTTAATTTTAAATATTGAAAATTCAAATTTTCTCCAAAAAGAAAAAAAAATGATATTCTTTAATATCGCAATTTTTTTTCTTTATTTTTTAACGCGTGGTGAATTATTAATTAATAGCAAAAATAATCATTTATAATCAGAATTGAAATTTTTTGAGTAATTTTCTTTTTCCTTTTTTTCGGTAATTTTATTTTTCCCCGCGACTTGAAATATTTTTTTACACGCAACAAGAAATTTAACTAAATTAATTTCAATATTTTACAAAATTAAATTTAAAGAAAGATTTCATTTTAATAGAAATTTTAATAGAAAAAAAGTGTTAATTATTTCAATAAAAGAAAAGTGTAAAGAGAAAAAATTCTACAAGTAAATGAATGTTATTAAAAAAAATTATTAAATATGGAAATTAGTGAAAAAATATAATCGCAGAGGAATAAATTTAAAAATTGAAGTAATTAATTAATAATTAGTAATGGAATGTGATTAGTGTAAATTAATTAATAAATTCATTGTTTAATATTTAATTAATGGAAAAATTATTATTCGTCGTGTGAATATAATTCAATGTGGCATTAATAATTTTTGATAAAAGTGATAATTTGGATAAATTAAAAAAATTCTTGTTCGTCGTCAAAATATAAATAAATGTGACACTAATAAATGTTGAGAAAAAGTCATTAAATAAATAACAAGTAATATGTAAAAATAAATACAAAATAAATACAAAATAAATAGTAATTAAATAGTAATGAATAATTAAATGAAAAATAAATACGAAATAAATAATAAAATATAAATGCGGGATAAATAATTAATAAATAATCATTGAAATAGTTAATTAATTAAATATGTCATTTAGTGAGAAAATCGATATTAATTGTGATTATAATCAAGTAAATAATGAGACGGAAGACGAAAATAATGAGGAGATTGAGAATCATCAAAATTTCAAAAAAGATTCACGTGTTTCTGGTGGTGAAACATTTAAGAAATTAAAGAAAATCATTAGTCACGTTGGTCTTTTAATTGCATTGATGCTTTATACAGCATCAGGTGGTTTGGTACGTATTTTCACTCTCTCCCTCTTTTAATCGTTTTAAAAAAATTTTTTTTTTAAGAAAAAAAATCTATTTAGTTAAAAATAAATATAGAATTTTTAATTTTAATTTCTCTTTTTGATGGTATTGAGAAGAAAAGGAAATATATATATATAACAATTTATATACTTTCAGAGCAGTTTTCTATACAATTTCCGAAGGTGAATTACACAATATTCACCTTCGAAAATATATATTCAACATATGTGAGAACATTAATATTTATACGAATATTTATACGTTTAACGATCTTCGGCAATAAATATTATTATATGAACTGCGAGAAATTCATCTCTGAATATTTTGTGAAATATTTTTTTTCGCGCAATACTTTTTTTTTGATCTTATGAATTGTTTATAGTTTCCATTTGGTTTTCTATTACTCACTCTGATGGAGATTTAAAATTTATTTTTTTCACTTGGTTTTTACTGCGATGATTTATTGATTATTTTTGTCTATAAAGGAGACTTTTTGGGGAAATTAAAATTTAACGGAACTTTATTTTTTTGGACAATTGGACAAAAATTGAATCGAGGATATTTAGAAAAGGAAAAATATAAATTAAAAATAGAATATTTTTTTCTATTAAAATTCTTTTTGGATTTAGTTTTTTTTTTAAATTTCCGTTCAGTATTAATTAGAAGATTTTTATTTTTTTTTTACGTGTAAATAATATATTCACTTCGCAATGGATTCCGAGCCAATGATCGACAAGCTATTTTTGTGCCCACGTTTCTTTACAAATTTTCATTTCCTTTGCGATTACACTTTATTTCTATAAAAAAAAATAAATTAAAAATATTTCTTTTTCGTCAGTTTCGAAAATTGGAAATTTTTGATTTAAAAATAAAATTAAAATTAAAAAAATTCATCTGTTTGACGAAGTTTTATTTTATTAACTAAAATTTTTAATCTGACATGTAAATATTTAGAAATAGGAAACAAAATAAATTTTTTTTCGATAATTATATATTTTGTTTTTGTGATTTTTAGATTTTAATTTGAATTCAATTTTTCGCAGGTCTTTCGGGCAATTGAACTCCCAGCGGAATTAGATCGATTAACAAGACTGAGGGATCATTTAATTATACAGAGATTCCAATTTATTAATTCCGTTGTTAATAGCACTGATGTTATAAATTTCGCCACATTGGTGAGTGAACTCAAAGAGAAGGGAAATAATTTTCCGAAAAAAAAATTTCTCTTTTTTTTAATTAATTAATTATTTAATTTAATAAATGAAAAGTAATTAAAAGTGAAATTATTCTGGTGATTTACAGGTGGATTATAAACTGAAAGATTACGAATCCGCCGTTCAGACAGCAGTGCAAGATGGACTTTTTATAAATTTAGTTTATGAAATTAACGATCCGGAGAATCGTGATGATAAAAAACCGCCAATGAAAACTGACAGATGGAGTGTTTTACAAGCGGTTTTTTTTGCAAGCACAGTTTTGACTACCATTGGTAATTAGAAAGAAAAATTAATTAAAAAAATTTTTTTTGCTCCCCCGATAAACGAGAAAAATTTTTCAAGAATTTTTTTTTAAATTCCATTTTAATTTTCCGATAATTTAATCAGTATGTGAACATCGAAATATTTCAGTTTAAAAAACATTGAATAGCAATTTTTGATGCATTGTTGTTAAAATTATATAAATTAATAATTGTTAGAAAATTAAATTCCACGAATTCGAAATTTGTAAAATAATTCACATTTTTGAGCAATGATAAAATTTAATATTCATTGTTTTTTAATAATTCGAATTGTTTGCCAGAAAATAATAAAAGGAAGAAGTTTGTATTAAAAGTTAAAAAATAGTTTATATTCAAATAATTTTTTTTGTTGGGTGGATAATAACGTTTCACTTTTTTTTTATTTTTTACAAAATTCGTAATATTTTTTGCTGATTTATAAATTTATTTATTCAAACGAAACTTTTTTGTGTAAAATTTGACATAATTATAATGTTATTAAAGTGTCTGGTTAGATAATTTCTGTTCTCTATTCGATAATGAAACATCTTTTTAATTAAAAATATGCCATTTATGTAAGATGGACTTTTGTTCGATTAATTTCTTTGTAATTTGACATCTTTTATATTCACGTACGGCATTTTATTGTGGAAAAATAATTTATCAGTGGAGAGTTTTCGTAATTGGTAATTTGAGATAAAATTGTCTGTTTTTCAAACAAAACAAAAAAAAAATAAATGAAGGAAAAAAGTACTTATCCTGCAAGAAGATGATGCAAGTTGTTGCATAACGTGCCATTATTTTCTCTATATAGATATTAAAAATTGAAAAAAGGTGTTTGTTCATTTTTTCGACAAAGTAAAATATTTCTCAAAAAGAGTGAATCGAAGGAAAAATTCCAGAAATACAGTTTTTGTATTTGTTGCACAAGTACCTTTGGAAATGAACTTCGTTTATTTGATCTTTTTTTTTTTTATTTCTCCATTTTTCTTGAATGCACTTCTTGAAAATGTGCATAACAGAAGGAATTTTTCCTGTGAGAAGCTTTCGTCGTCCCTTGCATACAGGGATGAAAAGTTTTTCATCGCACTTTTTTTCTATATACCTTTGAACTCGCGTTGAATGTGAAATTATGACCAATAATCTTTTTTTTTATTCGAATCCACTTTTGGATTTAAATTATAATCTGGATATGGAATTACAAATTACAAAGATGAAGAAATTTTTCAACTTTGCTATTTATTCGTTTTTTTTTAAATTTAGTTTACAAATAATTCTGTTTTATCTATTTTTGAAAGGGAGAAATTTTTTATTTTTTAGTCCAAAAGTTTGTTTTATTTATTTTCTAAAGACAATTTTTGTATCTTATTAAGAAAAAGATTGATTTCAATTTCTTTATTATATATTTATTATTATTTATTTATTATTATTTACTTACTTATTTATTTATTTATTTGCAGGCTATGGAAACATCGTCCCTGCCACGGACTGGGGAAGAATATTTTGCATTCTCTTCGCTCTCGTTGGAATTCCTTTGACGTTGACAGTAATCGCCGATTGGGGCAAACTTTTTGCCGAAGGTGTCAGTGAAATTGCTCTCAAGATTAGATCGAATCTTCCCGAAAGGCTTAATTCGTGTATGCCTAACAATTTGGCAGGAAGACGTTCACTGGGTTAATATTTCTTTTCTATTAATTATTTTTCAATCTAATTCAATATTTTTGTTGACTAATTTAATTATTTCTATTCTTTTACTTTAATTCCATTTTTTTAATTTCGATTATTCGTGAGTCTGTTATTTTAACACTAAAAAATTACGATAAACGTAGAATTTTCTTTATTATTTTTCATTAAGAATTTTAATTATATTAAAATTATTAATTCTAAGAATTTTCTTTTCATTTCTTCTTGGTTTTTATTTCCCCAACCTTTTTTTTGCTGCTTTTCTTTTTAAATAGAGAATAGATGTCTCCTTTTTTCATGTTGAATATTTACCATCAATATTGAAATTTTATAATTGTTTGTTTCCTCCTTAGAAATGTAATTTTCTTAAATTGGAAAAATATTCTTTTCAGGAGCCTTTGCTGCGGTGGTCTTATTATTTTTATATTTGGCGTGCGGCGCCGGAATGTTTATGTTATGGGAGGAAGATTGGGGCTTTTTCGAGGGCTTCTACTTCTGCTTTGTGACAATGACGACAATTGGATTTGGCGATTTGGTGCCAAGTAAGTTTTCAAAAGAAATGACAATTTAAAAGAACGATTTCTCATCTTTTATTCTCTACTTTTTTTCTGACTATTTTTTCTATACTTTCAATTTTTTTCTATCAAAATTTATTCGTTATATCGGTTTTAAGGTTCAAAATCGAAAAAAATAGACAAAACATAAGAGAATTATAAAAAGGGGTGGAAAATATAGACAGAAAAGAAAGTAAAAAAATGGAAATAAATATAAGGGAACAAATTTCTTAAATTATTCAAAGATTTTGTCAAAATTATAATTTCAGAGAAACCAAAGTACATGCTGCTTTGTACTCTTTACATTTTGGTTGGTCTCGCGCTGACTGGGACAATAATTGAATTAGTTAGACGACAATATGCCCAATCATGGAGGAGATTACAGGCCCTGAGTGGACCATTGACGGAAACTTTGAAGAAAATTGGAGAACACGCCGGTGGTGATATGTCCGCTTTTCAATCTGATCTCAGGTTTTCAAAATTGTTTTCAATTTTCTTTTAAACTTCCTTCAAACTTCTTTAATAATTTCCTACAAGTTTTTCTTTCCTTACAAGTTTATCTATCTTCAATAAGAAATATTTCATTCATTTATTTATATTTCAAAAATATCTAATTTATATTATTTTCAAAAATATTTTATTTGTTTGTTTGTCAAAAAAAAACAGCATAAAATTAAAAATTTTACAAAATAAAGTAGCAAAAAAGTAAGAAAAGAGTAAATTTCTCTAAAAGTTGTTAAAAAAACAATAAGAATCAGAGTTTGGTAAAAACGGGTCGAATTATTTTTCTGCAATAATAAAAAAAAGAGTGTGAATCGAATTTAATTGGAATTATTGAAATTTCAGGAGGGCATTGACAATAATATCGATGCCACGTTTAAAGCGTTGCGGAACGGACGCGGAAAATTCAAAGGAACAAGAATGGGAAAAGGCCGTCGAGGATATTCTCTGGGATATTGCAAACGCTTCGCCTTCATCGCAAAAAAATCCCATTATGCAAATTGTCATCTACGAGTCGAGCGTTTAGACGAAATTCTTTCCCCTCGAAACGCGAGTAAAATTGCATTTTTATTTATTTATTTATTATTCAAACTTTGATTTTAACCGATTTTAAATTTTAACCATTTTTGCAATATTAAAAAACAATCGTTTTCTATCGAGTGAAAATATTTATAAACAGAAAAGGAATAAAATAACACGACAAAGGGTTAATTTGAAAGAAAGAAAAGTTGCATTTAATTAATTATATTAATTTGTAAAAAGAATTTTAAAAATAAATTTTAAAAGAGAATTTTAGAAATGAATTTTAAAAAAGAATTTTAAATATGAATTTTAAAAAGGAAGTTTGAAAATTAATTTTTCAAAAGGAATTTCGAAAATAAATGTTAAAAATAAATTTTAAAAATGAATTTTAAAAATTAATGTAACATAAAAATTAAATTAATTTAATTACTAGTTTAATGACTTGAAAATGTTATTAAATTTTTATAAATTTTAAATTCGTCTGTAGATAAATGATAGTCATTGAAAATGTTTTATACATAAAATTGACAAACTTAACGCGCATGTTTCTGAAATGATTTTAAGTTTAGCTGCTCATCTGTGTCCGTGTGTGAGGACGAGCAAAGTCTACGTCGCGTTTATCGATCTCGTTCTCGTTTGTGATTTTATTCTCAGTTTAGTGAGAGCAAAAAAGAAAAAGACAAGAATAGAAAAAGGAAAATTTTCATCCAATCAAGAAAGGCAACTTGCAAATATAATGCAAGAATTAAATAAGGAAATGACAACACCACTGGAACGACCGGCTGGCATCGCTAAAATCGCCTACAGAGTTCGTATTAATAATAGAGACGATATTTTTAGCTTCACACGCACACTGCACGCAATTTAACCCTTTAGACCCTTGTATATTTACATAGACACAAAATTGACCCTGACACTTGCCAAAAAAGCAGGAAATAGTTTTAAATCTTTTTTTTAATTTTTAAAAAAATTTTCCCCAACAAATGTTTTATTTTTTACAAATCCTGAGGGAAATTAGAAAGAAAATTTTTCTCGAGAATTTTTTTCATCTTTTTTTTAAATCATTTTCCCTCGGATGTGAATTTTGTTAAAACGAATTTTCAAAATTAATTCTCTATAGTTTAATTTTGTTTTGATTATTTACGTCTTTTCTTTTTTATTTTACTTTCTTGCGTATAAATACTTTTAGAATTTAAAAAAACATAATTTCGTGTCATGAACGAAATTATTCTTTTACGAAACTACAGAATTTAAATTAAAAACCCGAATTTAAAAAAAAAACTAATTTACGTTTTTTCAAATTACGTTAAATTGACTAAATTTGTGCGTTTTATTTTGCAGCAAGCGAGCGTTATGACGAGATGTGAAAGTCCGACGAAAAGGAAAATTGTCGTTGTCGCTAAGGAGGAGAGTAAAAATTTCTTTCAACTTCCTATTATTGAAAGTATAACATCAACATTTTGCAATGCTTACACAACAGTGAAGCAATCGAATCAAACAATTACCAATATACTTGACGGAACTGAGAAAAATATTGGCAAAGGAACCGAACTAATAGGAAGTAGCATTGAAAAATTGCCTTCTATAGATTTGTCCAATGAATTTATAGAAAATTTGAAAAATAATCTCAGGTAACGAATTTTCTCCTTTTTGTTCTCCACGAAGAAGAAATCATTTTTTAATTTAATTAATTATTAAAATTAAAATTACTTTAAATTTTTTTTTAGAATTCATTAATTATTAGTAAGTTTTTTTTTTATTTTTTAGAACGAGACAGAAAATTTATTTATTTACGATTTACAATAATATTAATTATTAATATATTTATTTTAATTTATATTTGACGTTTTTAAAAAATAAATATTAAAAATTGATAATCACAAATTTTCTTTGCAGACAAACATATTTTTCAACGAAAGAATGGTGCGAGGATATTATTTTGAAAATTTCAAATGCCTTCAATCAAATGACGATAAAGAGTGACGAGAAAACTGAAATTCAAAAAATAGTTAAATCCAAAAGTTAAATATTTAATTTTGATAATTACAAAAAATTTCTCTATGTATAGAAAATGCGATGAACGAACAAAAAAATGATATTTATGAAAATGTAAAAACTCTCGAATAGGTATTTATATATTTTGTCGAATTCTTTTAACGAGAAAAAAGAAAAGAAAACGAAATTCAATTTTAAATCTATTTTCAAATATTTTATTCAAATTCTTCGTATAGACGAAAAATTGTTTTTTTTTTATTTGAATTCAATTCAATTTCTCGGTAGTTTGAAACGAAAATTTTTTTAATACGACGAAATTTGTATTTTTTTTCTTTAAAACTATTTTTGATTTAATGAAAATATTGTTTTTAAAGAATCGGTTCAAAAATGTTAGAAATTTTAATCTTGAAAAAAGTTTTAGAATTTTAGTTTTATTTATTTTTTGTAGCTGTTTTAATTTTGAAATCAATTTTGTCTCTAATTTCATGAAATAAAATTATCTCGAAATTTCGAAAAATGTGGTACTAGGCAAGAATTTAATAGCAAATTATTTAAATGTTAGATAAAGTTTATTCTCTCTAGAAAACGAATTATATTTTAAAAACGACTTCTATTTTTAAATTTATTTATTTTAACGATGTTAACAAAATTCCCTTTAGTGGAAATTAAAATGATCCAAATAACGGATTTTTCAAATTGAATTTTCCACTATTGTATTAAATTGTCAATTTTAATTAAGTATACAAAAATTTTTACCACTTTTGTGAATTTTTATTTTTAATGAATTTTGAAATTTTGTAATAAATTTATTTTCGTTTTATTTACACATGTATAGAATTTCTTAGTAAGAAATAAAGCACAATTTAATGTTAAATGAAAGAAAATTATTTGGAAAATAATTCTTTTGACTAGATATTTTCCTTTTTTTTTATTGAAAAAAAAATATCCCTAAAAAAATTATTTTCAAAATTGAAAAAAGCGTAAAAATGCATTTGAATTTTCGCGCCAAATTTTCGATAATTGAAAGTCGATAGCAAGAATATGACGCAATTGTCATGGTGTGACGCAGCTTCCGGTAAGAATTCCAAGTTCCTGTGTGTTCATGATTGCTAGTGGTTGCCGCCAAATTATTACATTTTTTACAAGCGCTTGCCCTAAATTAGTGTTGGCAGTGTTTATTATAATCTCGTGTATTGCGCAGGTTTTTTAAACCTGACAATTATCCCATTATCAATGCGTAAAGTAAACGAAAATTGTTAATTTGCGCATTAAAAGAAATTCTAATTCGCGGTCGTTTTTTGGTTTCACCCATATCAATTAAACGGAATGCCAAATATTTGTTTCCTGTGTGCCAGTGACGAAGGAATTTTCCTCGACATATCGGAGGACAAAACCTTTTTCAACAAAATTGAAACATGTCTATCATTAAAGGTGAGTTGAAATTGATTTTCAATATTAAAACGAATTTTTCAATTATACGGGAAATTGGGAATGATGTAAGAAATGAAATTTTTGTCGAGGGATTATAGGTTATGTTATTTCCGCAGTCCGGGCGGTCGGGACTTTTTTGAGAAACTGCAGTCTGGCGGCTGAAAGTTGAACGTACGCGGAACTATTAACGATAAATAACCTTGTGAAGCTTGGTGTTTTTTTTTATCGCACATTTTATTACTCTCGGCCTGCAAAAGTTTGATCTTTAAAAGTGTTGGTGATTATTGTTTATTGTTATTTGTCTGCTTGTTGTAATCGTCTTATTGGTTCATTTCGCGAATTTCGCATTTTTTTTTAGACAACAAAATACTCTCCGTCCTTGTTTGTTTTGTATTCGTCCATTGAGCCATTAAGGTTATGATTATGGTTCTGTTTCTGTCTCGCGTGTATTTATTTTAGTTTCTTTTTTTACAAACAAAATATTTCTCACTACATTTGTCAATTAATGGTTTACTTTTTTCCCGGGTGTTTATTTTTGTCAGCGGTGATTAATTTGATCTATTTTATGAATTTGCGGAAAAAGTGGGGTTATGTCGATTATCATTATAATTGCTGCGATGGGTGACTGAATTTTCTATAGTAGTTTGGCGAAATAAAACTCGTTTTTGATTGCACAATTATTGTTGAAAATTCGTGAAAGCGATGCGTGAATGTAAATTCAAATCGAGGGGTATTCTGGAAGAATGGATTTATTCAGAATCTGCGAATTTTTTTACTCGATTTGTGACGCTTCGGTGTTGAAGATTTCAAGATAGAAGCGCATGCATTTATTATTACTGTGGAAACAATCTCTTTTTTTTAACTTTCAAGCGCTACTTGTTCTTTATTGTAACTGTTCTTTTTTTTTCTTCATTTTTATTTTGCTCTGGTGTTAAACAAAAATTCGAAATTTATACCGTAAGTTCGATTTTTGCAACAAAAAAAAAGAACCAAAGTTGACTCGTTCTCCATGTTTGTAAAATTATGAAAAGCTCGAAAATTTTGTTTGTTTGACGGTAAAATTTGCAAATTTAGAATAAAGTATAATTTTTGGAAAATTTTAATTCTACGAATGATGGACGCGAAATGCTACTTGTTTCTAAATAATGAAAACTAATTTATTGAACATTAATTAATTATTTGGTATTAATTATGTTTATATTATTTCTGTGTTAATTGTCGTATATATTGATTTTTTGCGTTTATTTTTATTAAATTATCGTTTTGAATATATAATTAAGAAAATAAATTTTTGTCTTCTCAACAGGCTTCTAAGGACGATGCTCTTTCGACCAAGATTTGCCACAAATGCGCATACGAAGTTGATAAATGTTACGACTTTGTACATAAATATAAAGATTCACGTAAAGAGTTAGAGAAGAGTTTCAAGAAGAGAAAGTCGAATTGCTTCTTTTGTCAGGAACCGGCCAGGAAGGGCTACTTTTTTAATTTGAAAAAAACCAATCAACTCAACGACGCTTTTGACAAAATTTACTATCTCTTTGATGAGGTGAGTTTTTCTCCAGAATAAATGGATTTTTTTCGCTTTGCCACGGATCAGAGAATCTATAAGTGGATTTTTAAATTTTTTATTCAAGAAATTCGTAAATAAATGTTATGAAATATTATTAAACGAGAATTATTGTGACAAAAGGACAATTTGTTTTCAGTTGACTGATGAAACAGACATTTTTATCTGTTTAGTTTGCCGTTATTCGATTGATCTACTTTTTGATCTTCAAACCGTCTCCGAGGAAGTTTCCGAGAAACTGCACAAAATTATCGACGAAGGGATTAAAGTCGATAAATTATCAAAGGTTTTTGTTACTAATTGAATTTTTCTATTAATTAAAATTAAGATTTTGCTTGTTTTGTACTTGACAATGACTTTGGTGTATTGTTTGGCAGACAAAGACAACGATTGTACGTCGCAAAACGACACGCGTGAGGAGTCCGAGGATTGGATTGCAGACATCGGACACGGAGAGCGACACAAGCATAATGGCGCGTAATTCCAGAAAGGTGGCGGACAAGGTCGAGAAGAAGATGAGGAATCGTTTTTGCGACGAATGTCAGTCGGAAACTGAAAAAGGTGTCGATATGTTTCGCATTCATCGTACAGGACGAACAGTGTGCAAAACATGTTGGATAACAATGGACCCGGAGAAAATAACCGAACGCAATAAACGTAAGAGAAATTCGAGTGATGCGGACATTGTATCGTGTAAAGTGTTTCTCAAAGACGTTTTACGAAATTCCAGTAAACGCGAATCCCACCGAATTATTAAACGCACCAATGACGACGATAAAAGCAGTCAAATCAGTCACAAAAATACCGACGGCAACTTCTCCTCCTCCTCCTCATCAGGCAACGAGAGTCGAACAAGTACAAAAACAAAGGCACAATTAAAGGAGATTCCAGAAATTCGCATACCATCGAAACGAATTCGCAATCCCTCGAAACTTGCAACTACTATCAACTTATCCAGTGACGATGAGGAAACACCAAAAGCAAAACGCTCCACAGCAACAAAAAAGGAGACGAAAACAAAAAAGGAAGAGAAAAAAGTGGACGAAAAGCCAAAAGTCGTCGAGCGACAAGCGAGAAGTCGAAAGAAATTGGAACCCGTTGAAGAGAAAGTCGCGAGCAGTAAGAAAAGTAAAAATCTTGAAGTAGCGACAAATTTAAAGAGAGAACGAAGCAGTTCCGTCGAATCAATAGCGAGCAGCGTCCGATCGCGATCAACACGTTCCGTCGACGTTGAACTACCGAAGAGAAATTCCCGCAAACGAAACGATTCCACAACATCCGTGAGTTCAACCGCAAGTTCCCAGCGGCGAGCCCGAATGACGCCAGTCCGCGAATTCAAAAGTCCCCAAAAAGTCACGAAACCCCCGACAAAGAAAACAAAAGTCGTCGTCAACAGTAAAGAAAAATCCGACGACGAAATTGTTGTCGAAAAATTTGCCTGCGCCGCTTGTAACACTGAATTTGAAACTCGTGACATTTATTCAACGCATCAGAAAACGCACCTCAAAGATTTCGACATTAAACTACAACGTTGCGCCGACAAAGTTTTACCATCCTCCGAATCCGATGAAAAATCCGACGATTTCCACCTACAAGTGAAAAATAGCTCCGACTCGGATCCGAAACAAACGACAGTCAAAAAATCCAAAACAACCCCCAAGAAACGGGGAAAATCCAAAAAATTCAGTAAAACATCCGTCGAAACTAACGAAAAGGAAGAAACTGAAGCGATTTCTTCTCCACGAGCGGAAAATGAGGAGAAAAAATCGGAAAATGAACAAAACACGGAAAATATAAGTGAAAATGTAGATGATAAAGAAGTAGCGGAAACTGTGGAAAATAGAGAATCCGAAATTGAAAAGAAGGACGAAGAGGAAAATGTCGACAAAGACGCGACCACGCAAGTCGACAAAAATAACGAAACAATTGAAGGGGAGAAGAGTTCGTCAAAATCACGAAAACGAAAGTCATCAGCGAAAGTGCAATTTAAAAAATCAAAGGACAATGAGGAATTGTCCGCCGATAATTCCGATGTAAATAAAACACCACCAAGAAGTCGTTCGCCTAGGAAAAATAAATCGCCTGCTAAATCGTCACCAGTCAAGGATCGCAGTAAATCGCCTGAAAAATCGGTTCTTGAATTGAGTGAAAAATCGGTTGATGAATCGAATGAAAAATCGGTTGATGAATCGAATGAGAAATCGATCGATGAATCAAATGAAAAATCGGCTGATGAATCGAATGAAAAATCGACGGAAGAATTAAATGAAAAATCGACGGAAGAATTAAATGAAAAATCGGCTGATGAATCGAATGAAAAATTGGCTGATGAATTGAATGAAAAATCGTCGGAAGAATTAAATGAAAAATCGGCTGATGAATCGAATGAAAAATCAACGGAACTATTAAATGAAAAATCGGTTGATGAATCGAATGAAAAAGCGACGGAAGAATTAAATGAAAAATCGACTGACGAATCAAATGAAAAATCTGCTGATAAGTCAAATGAAACATCACCGAAAAGGTCAAATAAGAAATCACCGAAAAGATCATCTAAGAAATCACCTAAAAAATCGCCTAAAAGATCGCCTAAAGTTAAGAAAATCGATAATAATGAAGATGCTGTTGCCGCTACTGTTGTCGATGACGAACTGCTTGATAATGGGGAAAAATTGTCGAGAACAGAAGAAGAATCAGCAAAAGAATTGGCGAATTCTGAAGATTTGGAGAATAGAAGAGATGCCGAGGAAACATTGAAGAATAGAACAGAAAATTTACAGTCTCAGGAAGAATCTTTGGAGAATAGAAAAGAATGTTTGGAATCAACGGAAGAATCTTCGGTGAATAGAAATGAAAGTCTAGAGAATACGGAACCAATTTTAGAAAATACTGAACAAAATTTAGAAAATACAGAAGAATCTACGGAGAATAGAAAAGAATGTTTAGAGAACACTGAAGAATCATTGGAGAGTAGGCAATCTTTAAAGAATATCGAAGACTCCTTGGAGAATACTGAACAGTCTCTAGAGAATAAAAATTTAGAAAATACCGAAGAATCTTTACAAAAAATCGAAGAATCGAAGAATAGAAGAGAACAGGAAGAATCTACCGAAACTAGAGACGCAAAAGAATCTTTCGAAAATACTGAAGAATCATTAGAGAGTACAAAAGAAATATCCCTAGAGAGTACAAAAGATTTATTATTTGAGAATGCAAAAGAATTGCCGACCGACAATTCCAAACAATCAGAAACATCAATGAAATTATTAGTCGATAATGCGAATAATTCAAAAGAAAACGATGAATTAGCTGACGAGTCGAAATCGAGGCAAAAATCGCCGAGATCAAAAATACGACGAGACAGTGAAAGGCAATCGGAGCAAGAGGAAGACAACGAAAATCTCGAGGATTTAATGCAACGAAAGGAATTACAAGCGATTGAGAAAATCGGAGAATCGAGTTCATTGGTCGACGAGGAGAAAGTTGACGAGTCAAAAACGAACGAGGAAAAATCACTCGACGAGGAGAGTCAGGACGATTTTACAGTCGCCTATACCGGAAGTTCACAAGAAAGTCTAGAACTTCCTTCCATAAATTCCGAGGACTTGGAACAATCAACATTACCACAGAACGAGGACAATGATGAGAGGAGTGAGAAAAAATTGTCCCCCCCATCGACGCCAATACGCGACGAAAATAAAAACACCGAAATAGACGAAATTACCGTAACTCAAGTATTTTCGGAAATCAATCCAATTTTAAATCCCGACGAGGAACAATCGTCATCATTGCCGCAGGAAATTGAGGACGTTGTACAAAATGGTCTCGAGGAAATTCGTGAAACTAAAGAAAATAAAGCCGAGGACACTGTCAGTGAAGTATTGCAAGAATGCTTTGATATTGCGACAAAAGAAAAGGAGCAGGAGAAAAGTCTTTTTTTCCCATCGCAAGCAAATCTCGAGGATATATCGAGTGATGCATTAAATGGCGGCGATATGCCATCATTAGAGACAGACGAATCCGAAATAAGTAATTTGTGAATTTTCAAGAAAATGTAAATTTTCTTTATGTTTTTGTTTCTTTTAAAAGCCCCCCGAATTTTTCACCGGACAATATTTGTGTAAATTTTTCAAAAAACTCTTGGAAAAAAGTTCGCGAAGTTTTCTCAACTTTGTGTGTGCGTGTGTGTTTTTTTTTAAATAACACAAAAGAAAAAGGTAACGAGAAATTTCTATATAAATATAAATATATATAAAAAAAATATATATATAATGTAAACTTAAAAATAATGAAAAAAAAAGTTAGCGTCATTAGTTACAGTAAATTACAAATTATAAATGTTTTTATATTGGTTAATTTAAAAATATATATTAATAGACTATATTACACCATATTTGTAGTTTTTCTTTTATATTTTGTAAATTTACAAAAAAAAAAGAGGAAAATTTTAACGAAATTTGTCGAATTTTGTAAAAAAAAATTTGGATTTCTGTACAAAAAAAAGAAAAAATTGAAAAGCGAAAAAATAAATTACTTAACGTGTAATTTAAAAAAGTTATAGTTTTGTAAATTTACAAATATTAACCGGACAATATTTGTGTAAATTTTTCAAAAAACTCTTGGAAAAAAGTTCGCGAAGTTTTCTCAACTTTGTGTGTGCGTGTGTGTTTTTTTTAAATAACACAAAAGAAAAAGGTAACGAGAAATTTCTATATAAATATATATAAAAAAAATATATATATAATGTAAACTTAAAAATAATGAAAAAAAAAGTTAGCGTCATTAGTTACAGTAAATTACAAATTATAAATGTTTTTATATTGGTTAATTTAAAAATATATATTAATAGACTATATTACACCATATTTGTAGTTTTTCTTTTATATTTTGTAAATTTACAAAAAAAAAAGAGGAAAATTTTAACGAAATTTGTCGAATTTTGTAAAAAAAAATTTGGATTTCTGTACAAAAAAAAGAAAAAATTGAAAAGCGAAAAAATAAATTACTTAACGTGTAATTTAAAAATTTAGAAAAGTTATAGTTTTGTAAATTTACAAATATTGAAAAAATGTGTTACTTAAAAAAAGTTTCGAACTTTATTGTAAATCTACTGTAAAAGAAGGAATTTGCAAAAAAAGTTTATTTACAAAACATTAAATTTTTTTTTAAAGAATGGAATCGAAAGTTTATTGTTAAATCTACAAGGAAATTGTATTTACAAATTTTAGTTTTAGAAAAAAAAATTTCTCTTCAAATTTTATTGTAAATTTTGTAAATTTACAGTAGAATTTTGATTTTTTAAACTTTAGAACAAAAAAAATTTCCAAAAGCTAAATTCAGAGAAAGTAAATTTACAAATATTAAGAAATTAATTTTCGAATTTTCTTGTAAATTTACTTTTAAAAAAAGGTCGAAAACTATTTGAATTTTCAAAAGTTATATTTCCAAATTTCAAGAAAGTAAATAATTTTTGAATTTTAAGGCAAATTTCCTGTAATATAGGCCGAGAAACATTTAAATTTCAAAACGTTAAAATTGCAGGAAGTAAATTTAAAAATTTTGAGAAAATTAATTTTCGAATTTGATTGTAAATTTACTGCAAAAAAAAATAGGGGCGAAAAACATTTAAATTTACGAATTTTAGAAAGAAAATAAATTCGTAATTTTTTATTGTAAATTCACTTATAAAAGTCGAAAAAAATTTTGCAAAAAGTAAATTTTCAAATTCATATTGTATGAAAAATTTCGAAAATTTTAATCAGATTTGACCTAAAAAAAAAATTGTCACAAGTACATTAATTAATTTAGGATCGAATTAATATCGTTTTTCAACTGTGAATTTATCATGTCATTCGAATTTAAAGATTCTTTAAATATTTGAATACTTTCCAAATAATTAACAATTTGCAAGTAAAATAAATTCAAGGAAAAATTAAAAATCTTCAAAAATAATAAAAAAAAATAATTTGCAATTCAATTTGGAATTGTTTAAAGATTGCTAATTATTTTTAAACAATTACAAATTTAATTTAAAGGAATTTTTTTTTTTGAAAATTAATTCTTCTTCACAAAAAAAATAAGAGCAAAAAAATGTATTTTTAAAATATAACATCGAATAAATTTTTTAAATATTAAACTACAATCAATAATATTATACGTACAAAATAAGAAAATTTTTGTAAAAAAAAAATAAATAAAATACTATATTATTTACTATAGTATAATGGATAAAAAAAGAAGTTTGAAAATTATTAATTTAAAATTAAAATTGACGTGTAATTACAAATTTATCTTCAATTTGAACATTAAAGACTTTAATAATTTGTAATTTAAATTAATTAAAAAAAAATGTAGTTAATGAATTTTTAAATCTGGACTTGTTTGTTGTTGAATGAAGCCAGATATTTCTTTTTAAGTTGTTGGTGCAGAAAATAAAATAAAATATACATAAATAATTAAATAAAGTGATTAATCTAATATAAATTCATGATTCAGTGATGGATTAATGATATCCAGGATTTAATATGTGAATCTTTAAATTCTCGTATTTTACGCCTAACTGTTGTTTGATGTAAATAGTAATAAAATTCCTTTCAAATTTTTCGTTATATTAAGTTTTTTTTATTTTTATTATTTTTTTAATTTCAATATTAATAATAATACTTTCATTATTATTATTATTATTAATATTACAATCATTATTATATTTTTTTATTATGATTATAATTTTTATTATAGTTATAATAATAATTATTATATTATTATAATTATTATATTAATATTATTATTATTAAATATTACTTATTGTATTTCTATTATTTGGATATAAAATGCATGAAAACAATGAATGAAAATGTGATGAAAAAGAAAGAAATGTTTCAAATTCTTTTCTGAATTAAAAAATCCCCAAAATTGTGGAAAAAGGGGAGAGAAGGAAAGAGAAATAAAAATATAGTTCGAATGTAATTTTTTAGTACAAAAAGTACTTGTACGACTATGAAATGAATGTAATAAAAAATGTAAGTAATGTAAGCAATGCAAACAATTATTATTTAATAGTCAGTGAATTTTTTTGAAAATAAATTAAATTCATAACTTCTTGAAATATTTTGGAATATAAATTTAATTTTTATTTCGTCTCTGAAATTTATTATTTAAATATTACCTTTTTTTTAATTGATTAAATTGTATTAATTAATTAAAAATATATTAATTTGTCATTCTAGGGCAATTTATTTAAAAAAAGAAAATCAATGACCAGTGAAATTAATTTTCGTATTGTTTTCCTACTAAAAAAAAATGTTTAGTCTTTTTTTCTTATCGCAAAGATTTTAGAGATGAATTTTCAAAAATTAGCTTTTTATAATAAGTAAAAAAATGACGAAATTGCTATTGATCTTTAGACATAAATGGAATTTTCAATATTTGTATAAAAATTCTCGAATCTATGAAAATAATATTGTACAAATTTATTTTTCACATCTAGAATGTGTCTATAGATTTTCGGACAAGTATTGCATTTCGTTTTGTTTATTTTTTGGAAATATATTCATTAAATTTATATTTTGCTTATATACAGAAATATTTGTATTGTGTTGTTATTAGTTAGTAAGGGTTTTAAGTTCGTATTATTAATTAAAAAGAAAAAGAAAAGTAATTTGAATTCATTTATTTTTCTCCCGACCAAAATTCGTCATTAATATATAGCTAATTTTCATAATTAGAAAGTTATTTGCCTTAAACTTTGTCTAATTCGTGGGGAAAATAGTGTAAAATAATTGTTTGTTGATTTGTGTAAGTAATTAGTTTTAAATTATAATTTCGTTTTTAACAGAGTCAACCGAGTTTTATTGTATAGTGTTTAATATTTTCTCAGTTGAATTCTATTTCCACTGATAATACGTTTATTTTTTATCGCTCATCACAGAATAATTGGTAAGTATTTGTATTGACTACTGTAATTATATGTAATATTACTCACACGGTAAGAAAATTTTTACACTCTGTTAAAATTTTAACAAATTCGAGGTTATGTTGATAAGAGCAACTGTCAAAAAACTTGTCATCGGTAAATAATTTAGTGCAAGCAGCGCAAGTAAAGACAGAAAATTAGAATAAAGCATTATTTTTAGAAGACTTTATACAATAGTTTTTATTTTCTATTTCCGTGTCAATTCAATGTAATAATAAATTATTTATTATACGATAATGTGGAGGGTTTTATTGAAAATTGTAGAGAACCGCAATACAACGTTAATATTTGCATGGAATTTGCAGTTACCATTAGCAAAACGACAACTATAATGAGAAAGACTCCCCGCGACGGTTTAATAAAAAATGCGCACATTTGCAGAAACGCTTTTATATTAACGGGAGAATGTCGAAAGAGCGCGCGACCAATCAGAGAGCGCCGGCGCGATCTTACTCGAAACGGCCAATCAGCGCGCGCGGCACTTGCCACTATAAAGGTAGGCGCTTTCCCCCTCTACGCTCACTTTCCCGTGGGGCGCCGTTGAGAACAGATCTGCGCTCCTGCGAAAAATATTTTTGCACTACAAAACTGGCGCGCTGAGTGTTCTACTATTAGAACATTCTGCATTATACCAAAGAAACTCTTTCCTATTCGTTCTTCTTCTATATTGTGACAATAAGTACTGCCATTTAAACAATAAGAAGAGAAGAAAATATTGTGACAATCTGAAACTAGTGGTGTGTAAGTATTTCGATTATTGCTCTTGAAAATATTCTTTTATATTTACTTTCGGAAATAAATATTGAATTACAATGTTATTATAGCAATGTCGTTAGGAAGCGTAGTTTTTCTTTTATTTTGAATTATTAAATATTTTATAGATAAACGTTGAATTGAAAAAGACAATTTGACTTTTATCCGAAAGGTTAGCAGTTTTTAGGATTTTCAGCAAGCTCGCTACATGCACAGTGGTAGGAAGGTAAAGGACTATTGCTCCTCTATTTTCTTCGTTAATAATAATAGCCAACGCGATAGTTAGTTTAATAATTAATTGCCGGCAGAGGTTGCAATCGGTGAGTCTTAGAAAAGAACCACCGGGAGGCGCAAGTGCTTTTTATTTATTACCTGTCATTGTTTTATTTTTAATAAAACAATTTATAGGTAAATTGTTATCTTCAATTTTTTTTCTATTATTCATTGTTACAATTATTATTAAAGCAATTGTAGTACAAGAGATAAAGCATTTAAAGAATTCTAAATAGACGAAACAGAATTCTACACCGAAAAGTAGTTTATGATAATCTTTTTTAAAAAGATGACGATTAATAATAATTTTTGAACAATTTCGAGAGTGAGATTGTACTACGGTAAATTTTTTGTTTTTCAGTTTTATAACCAAAAAATGGTTTACGCGGCAAGAAAGGAAATATGATGTGGAGAAGAAAAGTGGTCCCTGCACACTGCCGATTATTTTTTTTTTATTTTTTTTTGTAATTTATTTAGTCTATTTTCTTTTGTCTATTGTTTTAAAATGTTTTTTTTTTATTATTTATTAGTTTATTTTAGTCTATTTTTTAAATTTTTTTTTCTACTTTAGTCTACTAGAAATTTTTTTTTAATTTTGATTTTACGGTTCCGTGTGGCCCTCGACCTGGCGCAGAAGTGCGATCAAGAGTCAGGGATCTTCGAGGGTGGCCCAGAAGGGGCGATGACGTAGGAGTCCCATCGCCACAACGTGGGACCATCATCCACCGAGGGATACCATTATGTGGACTATCACAAACTGTGATACCACAAGGTCACAATGAGTCGATTAAACAATTGACTCATGTATTTTTACATATACTTAATCTTCCCTGTTTGAATAATTTTTTTATTTTCAAATCAATGGAGTAAATTAAATTCGGAATATTGAGAATAAATTTTTAAAATATTGCTTCTATATGTTATGAATTTACGTTTCTGAAGTTGGCGTCGACGCTCAGCAGCGAAAACTATTTTTTCTTATTTTTAGTGATAAAACTTTTACAATTTCACTTCCTTCATTCATTGAAGAAGAAGAAGAAAACAAATTTTTGAAAGTACATACTTTTTTAATCATGAACCGATGAAAAAATTGTGTTATTTTTTTCGTTTCGTCAGGGACCTATGAATTTGTAAAATATTTCTCTAAAACGCAAATTGAAATTTTATATTTTGAAACTCGGGAGTAAAATTAAATAATTTGTAATAAATTTGAAAATATTTTTAAAACAGGGAAGGTTTAGTATAACAACATAGTGACGCCATTGACAAAATATATTAATTTTATGGTAGTTTCTATTATGTAAATTAATATTTTTGTCAGTGTTTTTTTTCAATTTCTTGCTATTTGACTTATTTATACATTGGAACCTCGATAGAGTGACTAGCGTTGCGTTAAGAAATTACAAATAAAAAACTATAATTAGAACTAAATTTTCAATATACTACTTTGAACTTTAAAGAATAGAAAAAAATTCTTTTACAAATTTTCGGGAAATTACAATTAATTTATTTATTTATAGGACTTTAATAGTATAACTTTCTATCATTTTTCAACCATATTTTCAAAAAGGGGCTTTTCATCCCAAAATACAGACTAAATACCATGTTTTTGGTAAGAAATGCTTATTTTAATTTTTATTTTCAAAAATAACTGGAGTTGAATGTTTTAAAAATTATTTTTCAATAATTTCTTTGGGATACTTAAATTTTTGAAAGAAATATAAACTTTTAAACAATATTCTTTTTTTTACATATTATAATTTTATAGACATCATTTATTTTCATACACTGAGAAAACATTATACTTAATTTAAATAGATAAATAATTTTAAAGGATTTTGTTTAGTTGAAATTGGTTTGTAAGGTTAATCCCAATATATAGAAAATATTTACTACTTTGATTCAAAAATATTATTTGTTTGAATAATTATATTTAATTCAAACATATTTTCTGTTTTGATATAAAGAAAAAATATGTTTAAAAATTTTATGTTTGATTCAAACTTTAAAGTTGGTTATAAATAATTTAAAATCAACCATATTTTTTGTTTGAATAAAATATATTATGTATTTCTTTAAATGAATCAAAAAATATATTACAGTTAAACTTAAATATGTTTGACTGTATAGCAAAACTATTTTAAGTTTGATTTAAACAAAATATGTTTGAATCAAATATATCGTTTTCTCAGTGTATTTGTATTTAAAATTCTTTAAAAATTTGAATATTTTTTCTATACTATTTTTAAAAAAAAAGTCTGATTATTTTCATTTACTGAAAGTGTAGATGTACTTAACGGGATATCGAGGTTCCAGTGTATTTTAAAATTGTATTTTTTCCTGTTGTTTTTGTATTTGTTTGCATTATTATTATTTTTTCTTGAACTCCTGGTGCATTTCAGCGATTCCACATATGCTAAAGTTATGTGTGGTTTCGTCTAATATCATCCCAAGGTCATTCTCACCTGAATTGAAGTTTTATATTTATGTTTGCGATTCAAAAGTAGGTTTGCATTAAATAGTCGATTAAAGAAATGAAAAATAATCGGGTAGGCAGGCTAGCTCTTTTTTTTACAGGCACTGTTTGTTATATTATTTAGATATTATAGGTTTGCATTAAATAGACGCTTTAAAAAACGAAAAATATTCGGGAAGGTAGAAATCGGGTAGGTAGGATTAGCAGTATTAAAAAGAAATTGGAAATATTTTCGGCTCATAATAATGTGAGTCAGTTCTGGAAGATACCAGAACCATCGAAGAATCTGTTGGCTCATAATTTGAGTCACAGTTACTGGAGCTTTACCAGTAATTTATCATATTTATGGTACCTATATAGTAATATTAATATTTGCATGAAATTTATGTTTGTCACTATGTTGTTCAAATAATAATTCTTTTTGTCATTGATTTATATTATACATTTGAATTTTTATATATTTTTTGTACTTGTTGGGGGAGGAGAGGGATAATCTTTCATTCCTCAAGCTGAAGTGAAAATGTATATTTAATTTTTAACTTTGTTTATTTGTTTCTTATACAGATTACGCAATTAAACTATTTAAACTGCCTATACAGGAAAATCACTTACTATTGTGGCTTTCAATATTGAAACAATTTTTTTTAATACATGTTTTCATAGAAAAACACAACATTTTTGGGGGTTTTTAATAAGAATTTTAATCACATTTTACGTGCCATGAGCTTAGAGCCCTCGATATATACTACTTATATATATATATATATATATATATATAAATATATATATTTAAAAATATTTTTAAAAATCAAAAGTTAAATTACAATTATTTTAATTTAAAAACACTCAAGTGTTTGAGACATTTCTTCTTAATATTCGGAAGAACATTCTTCTGAACTGGAACTATAGCTTTCCGAACTGATTGAATCACAAGTAACATCATAACTATTTATGAAAAAGAAAAGTTTTTAATTTATTATAATATTCGTAATTAAATTATTGTTTATATCAATAATTATTGAAAGGCAGCAGTAATTTTTGAGAGAAAATTATTATTTTCTGTATAGGTAGAAAAATTTTTGATTTTAGGTATTTAGCAAAGATATATATATATATATATATGTATATTTTTTGTGTTAATGGTAATTTATAATTACCAATTTTTGCAATCTTGGTTGAATTTTTTTTTTGCTGGTTAAAACATAAGACGAAGAGTTAATAGTTGTACTTGAATTCCTATATTTCATAAATTGATATAACATTTTGAATTAAAAAAATTATATTCTTCAGTTAAAATATTTTCGAAAAAGTGTTTGAAAAAAAGACATTTTTTTATTTAAGTTTTAAGTGTAATTGTCACTTGGTTAAAATTGTTTAATTGAGAGATGAAATATTATCAATTAATTATTCATAATTTTATTTAGATATCCAAGTTAGTCTGAAAATTTTAATTAGGAGCAATTTTAAATCTGTTGGTAATCTTAACTTTGTTATAAAGGTTAAAAAAACATAGGGTAATGGTAATGAAAACAATAATGGAATTTAATAATTTATTTGGAAAACATACAACAAGATTTGGTTTAAGCGCGTGACCAAAGGCACACAATCTTACATATCTCCATAGTGGGTATATATATATATATATATATATATATATTTATAATATATTACAATAATTTACAAAAATGAATCGTAGATACTCTTTTTTTTTGCTTTTACAAATAGTAAACGACGCGCATTGTATTAAGTCGATCGATGTATACAAAGCGTGTTAAATATTAAGAATGTTTTTGTTAATTAGATTTTTTAATTTTTTTTTTTTTTTGACGAATTTACGTTCGTTTATATGAAAACTGCTTTAATAATTCATTCACTTATGTATATATTATATATTTATTATTATTAATAATATTTACTCATTTTTATACTTAATTTATATATATACGTTCAGTATAGGAAACAACCATTTTCATAAAATGCTTTTTAACTTTAAAATATTTTTACTGCGCATTGATAAAAACTTTAACAATATATTACTTTTCTCTAAATTAAATTTATATATACTTTCTAAAATTAAAAAAAAACGCATTTTTACCAATTTTCAAAAAATCTAAATTTGAAAAACAATTTTTATTATATCGCAGAAAACTTAACTTGAAACGCTATCATTAAAAAAAGTAACAAAAATGAAAAATATTTTACGAATTACAAAAGAAAATTATTTGGTACATTGGCTATATATATTCAAATATTGAGTAAGATTAAAATTTTTCTTTTTATACAAATAATTTTTTTGTTCATTCGTAATTAACATTTTTTTTTCCTTTCATTGTAACATCAAATAATCTTTCTATTTACCTTCCTTTAATATGTATAAAATTGCAACATTTGGAAAAAAAATTTTTCATTGACTTTTTAAATAAACGAGGTCAAGAAAAATTATTCCTGATTCAAAAAGAAAGAAAAGAATTAAAAATCTGTATTGAATTGAAATTCTTTTTTTTATATATATTTACAGTTTTCAATATTATAATAACAGATAAAAAATTTTTCTTTTTAAAATTAATCAAACTTTATCATACAATCAATATTTTAAGAAAATAATACTAATAATATAAGTAATGATATTAATATCAATAATTAATAATAATGATAACAAAATTAATAATGATTTCAATAATGATAATAATACAATAATACAAGTGATACTAATGTCAATAATAATAATAATAATAATAATAGTAATAAACAAATTGTTGATTTAAATAAAATATTATATATTAACCGACTATGCCAGAAATTGGCAATTAACGTGAAATAAATTTTTTGAACACTCAACATACACACAATTTTCAATCAAATCAAGAGCACCATGATATATACAATTTTTTTAGAATATATATATATATATAGTTTATAAAAAACATGCAGTAAGGGTGAAAAAGTAGCAGCGCATATTAACAAACGCATTTCGTCACGTTTATTCGGCAGTACGAATTTTTACGTCTATTTTTGTTTATTTCATTATTTTTAATTTAATTTTTGGACTATATTTCAACTTTTGGTATTGTTTCACAATTGTTTTCTTTTTAATTGGAGGGGAGAAAAGTGAGTCGTTGAAAAAGAAAAAATTGGTATAACACGTTGGACGCCGGCGTCCTAAAGATATATTTATTTAGAAGAAAAAAAATGTTTACAACGGAAAGTATGTTTTTTTTTGTTTGTAAAATCAGCACTTCTTCTCTATTTTTATTCTTTTTTAATTTTGTAGAATTAATTTCGAATTAGTGTCGTTTGAGAGTTTATTCATCTATTGCAGAAATAATGCAATGTTTTGAGCATTATTTCCACTTTTTGTGTGATGCGCGCGCAGCACGCAGGTAGAGGGGATGTCTCTCTATCCCCACTTCTTATACACTGCGCTGAGAACACAAAACGACGTTTTTTTAGTGCAATTAATACTTTTATTTTCTCTTCCTTTTATTTATTTTTATATATAGATATAGATTTAATTCCTATTTTTATATCGCGCACAAACGAAATAATTCGTATGCATTTCTCGTAAAATTTATTTATACTTAAAGAATTGCAAAGAGGACTTTGATTCTCTTTTAGAGAATACTATTCGTTTTTTTTTTTAATTAGCGTATATTATATTTACAGAGGAAAAATTTATATAGTAAAAATTGATGTAACGAGTTCCTTTTTTTCTAAATTATTAATCGATTTTAATTTTGGAATTTTATTCTTCTCTTTGGACCATGTTGATTTTTTTCGTCTGGGGATTATTACGTAAATGCCCATTAAATGAAAAATTCCAGTCTTCAATTATTCTACTCTCTTGAATTGAAAAAAGCTCTTTCTTTTTTTTTTTTTTTAATTTCTATGTTAGTAAATTTTTTAATAATACTAACGAATTATATTTGCAGCAGATAAAAGGAACATAGAATTTCTTTTTTTTAACTATTTAGAAAATTGTAAATTTGAGAAATTTTCTTTCTAATCAATATTTTTGGGGAGAAGTCTTTAAAACTAGTATATATATTAAAAATCGTGTTTTTTTTCGATTAAATATAATCGATAAATTCATTATTAAAGAACTAGTTTTTGAAAAATTGTGTGAAAAATATTTGACGAATTTTGAAATTGTGTAGCAGTCTTTGATAAAAATTTCTTTTCTTTTTTTTTATTTTTGGCTAAATTCCGTTTTTTAGGGTTTAAAAAATTGTTGTTTCACGTGGCGGGCTATTTTGTTATAAGTTTAGGAGAAGCGAAAATATAGTCTGACTTGATAACAACATATAACGAGGGAAATAATGATGAATTTGAAATTTGATTTCAAGTTCGATGCATGACCGCACTGATCGCGTATTTCACTTTCATTTCGATGGCTACGTACACAGGACATTGGTCTTTTTCGTTTTAAAGTGCTATTCACTGCTTTCATACACGCCAATGACATTATTGAATTGTCTTCAATTGTTTCTGTGTGCATTATTTTAAAATTATTCTCCTCCATTTCGGGACATGTTGTGTCAATTATCAGCAGTAACATGTTACTCAGTTCGACTGGTTGAATGACGTAAGGCCGGGCACACCTGTCGGAATCCACGTCGTAATCCCTTGTGTGCGTGTGATTCAAAAGATACAAATCCACCTATTTCGAAAAAAAAAAAAAATGTTTTCTGTTAAAATTATTTTCGTGGAAAAAATTAATTTCCTGTTTTGTTTCCTTATATATATAATTACCTCCTTGTCACAAGATTGTGGCCTCGTTCTTTTAATTTTAATTTTGTCATAATATCGAGCTTCTCTTGTCTCGTCTGACATTTGTGAACTATCGTCAGCAAATTCTTGATTCGAATCTAAATCCATATTTGCGTAAGCATAATCGCTGTGCCAGATTCCGGCTTTTGCAATTGCCCATGCAGCATGTGCAAAAAACCACGACGCTGCCGAACGGAGAAGTTTCCATGGCTGAAATAATTTTTTATATGTGTCAAATTTGGAAATTTTGTTCTTCTATTTGTGAAACATGCGTTATAGGATTATAAAAAGATGGGAAATAGAAATTAATTTTAAAGATGAAGAAATAGATTTATGCATTTTTAGTATGACTAACGGTTATCAGAATATTTCCATCGTTGCTCTCTGCTGTAGGTGGAAAGCACACGGCTTGATAATCATAAATTGTGACCTTATTAAAAATCCCCCTGTGTATCAGACTTCTCATTATAGTGCCACGCACTTCACCCAAAAATTTAGCCGCATGTTTTTCATCATTTGACGCTAAAATATATCCATGATTGTCTATTAGATAACAAGCAACGTCTGGATGCTTGCAATTTGCCGTACAATTCTCGCATGTGTCTGTTATATTCTGAAATAGACCCTGCAATGCCGAATGTAAAAATTGAAAACCCACAACACCAACCGGTGCTTTTAATGCTCCAGAACCTAAAAAGAAAATTGTTTGTTTTAAAAATATTTGTGAAACATTTCTTCTGTGCTTATTTTAATGTATACCTACCAACAAATACAGCACGACTGGCAGTGACCAATGTACTATTATTAATTAAATTTCGATGCTTGTGAATGATTGGTACAGAAAATACAAAACTCTCCGGATGAACATAGTGCTGTTCAACAGCTCTTTTATACCAAATTTCATCGATTGCCCGGGGATATTTCGAGCCAAAACTCTCCTCCTTCTCCTTGACATCATCATCCAGATGAAACTCTTGCCATCTTGTTAGACCACTGTGAGTCGCCATAAAGGAGACAGTGAATCCAAAGCGTTGCCAGAATTCTTTCCTGTGGGGGAAAACAATGTTAAACCATTCAAAATCAAATATTAATCTCGCTGCAAATTTTTTATATACTCTGACAAGATATATTTATACACAGAAAAAAATTGGACTCATTTTTGTTGCAACTCAAAATGAGTCTTATGTTAAATGACATAGAACGTGGCGCCATCTACGAGGTTCATTTTTGTTACAGCTCATAATGAGTCACTTTTCTGACTCATTTTGAGTTCAGTTTTTTTCTGTGTATAGAAAAATTATTCTTTCTTTACTCAAAAATACATTCTAAAATTAAATTTTGCCAATTATTTTTGTACGAAACAGAATATAGTGTTATTTTAAAAAATCTTCTTCTCTCTCTCTCTCTCACTTCTCGTTCGTCCTGTAAAAAGTCGTTTTAAAGCAAGCGAAATATACACATCAATATACTTTACAAATTAAACGCAATTACAAATCTGAAATTTTCGCAAAAAAAGCAGAGGAAATTTTATATATTATTGCATATAAAAGAGGAAGCAAGGGAAAAGTATTTTTATTTTTTCCCCTTTTATCCGTCTTATTAGATATTGAGTGGAATATTTCGTTAATAATTAATGCTGTCATGTTAAAAGTGTATTATTTTTTTACCGTGACCGAAACACAGGTTCCTTTCTTTTAAACATTTTTTATTCTTTTAAAATACTTATTCTTATCCTTTTGTAGGTTGACTTATCTTCATTTTAGCGCTATTAACTAATTTTGTTTTAAATCGCGATTTTCGATTTTTAAACCAGATGTTTTAACTAGAAGTTAAAATTTTACATATTTTAAAGGATGCTAGTGCTTCGTTCACTTAATATATATATATATATGACCTCTGTAAATGCGATATTATTAGATACATTCTAAAGTAACTTTGCAGAATAAAAGAAAATGTGAACAAAATTAAGAAGTATATAAATATTAGGGTGGTTTTGAAAAAGTCACCATTCTTTCAAAAGCCTTTTTAAAAAAAAATTTTTCCAACTTTTATCAAAATTATATAACTTTAGAAATTTTAGGAAATTAAACATTAGAAATTATAACTTTTTAGAAATCAAAATTTGTTAGAAAAACTTTTTTTAGAAAACACACTTCATTAGAAATTACTTTGTTGGACAAAATGAAGAAAATTAGGAAATATATTTTTTTAATTAATATTTTTAGTTATTTAATTTACATTATTCAGGTTGTCTACTAACCGGGAAATAACCGGGAATTAACCGGGATTTTTATACAAATTCGGGAATTTTTTCACCAAAATTAAAAACGTTTTATTATTTTAACTTGTTTTTAAAAAAATTACTTTTTATTTAAATTTTTATAGATATTTATACTCTTCTCTAACTTTGAATTAGTTAAAAAAAATTAATTTGATAGTAAAAATCAAGCACTAATTCAAACAGATTATGTAAATAAATTTTAAAAAATTATGGTGTTAATAGAAATATTGTGAAATTCGACTGAAAATATGTAATTGAATTTCTTAAAGAATTTCTTTAGAAACTTTTTATCAAATAAAATTTTCAAAGTATTTTAATTTAATAATTAATTAATAATTGGATTTTATAGTCACATTTTAATGAATTCATGTTTCTTAGTGCGAAGATTAATAATTAAAATTTTTATTAGTTAATTTAAAAAAAAATATATGAACTTCAAATTTTTTTATTAAAATTGAATTCTCGCAAATTTTTTTTTTAATTCTGAAAAATAAAATTGTTGACATTTTTCAATTCCATTGTTGCAAGATAATTTAATTTTTCTAAACAAATAATTGAAAATTTTTGAAATAATTGAAATTTCTTTACAATTTATTTTTAGATAATTTAATTCTTTGAAAGAATTTTAATTTAAATTTTTCGAAGAATTATATTATTCTATTATTATTTAATAGTTATAATTATTGAACTTCTCTTAAATTTTTATAATTTCAAATTTCTGAATGTTCAAATAAATGATATTTATCATTTCTTAAGCAAATTTAATGTTTATTACTTAATAAGTAAATAATTAATTATCACTGCTTTTTTTAAATTGTAATAAAATTCTTCACAGGAATTAAATTATTTTCATAAATAATATCATTCTTTGGAAGGATTTCAATTATTTTTGTAAATTTTTTGCAGAAATTCAATTATTATCAATAGATTTGTAATAAACTTGAAAAAAATTTCCAATTATAATTATAAACAGGCAAGATTATTTTTAAAAAATTATTTTTCAAATTTTCAATTAAAATTATTATTTATTTATGTTCGAAATCAAATTTAAATTTAAATTTTATGAGAAAAGAAAACCGGGAAAAAATTAGGCCATAACAGAGAAAAACCGGGAAATAACCGGGAATTTTGTTGAATGAAAATAGTAGACACCCTGTTAATTCTAATTTTAATTTTCTAATAAAAAATTCATTGAAATGAATTGCATTAAAAATTTTAGACAATAATTGAATGTTTGAAAGCAATATAGCGTGAATTTTGAGAAATAATTGAAATTAATTTTTTTTGAAAAAGTTTAATTGTCGTTTTTTGTTTGAAAAAAATTGAAACTTTAAGTTCTTCAGTTCAGTCTTTTGAAAGAAAGAAATTTTTTCCTTACCTAAATGTGCATATATTTATATACCTTATATATATAGATAAACATGGTAACAAGAAGATAAATAGATTTATAAAATGACAAAGGAGAATAGAAGAGAACAAAAAGATAATTGAAATTAACTAAGTAATTCGCGTGTTAATTAAGTCTATAATAAAGAACGTAATAGGTGCGATGTGATGACGTTACCTGGGTAAGAGTTTCATCAGCCTAGTTAAAAGTCTGCATGGCGTCAAAGTGGTAAGTATTAGTAAAAAAGAACAGGTGCATTTCATCTATCCGTTATACAATAAACCAAAAAATGTGCATTAAAAACGAACTAAAATAAATGGAAACATTGAAAAAAACGTATGTTTGTGTGTATGTGTATTCATGTTTCTACAAAATCCCTTTTTTAAAAATGTTTTGTTATAGTTTCAATTTAGTTTTAATTTTTTTATTATCTTGCAAATTTCTTCGTAATTGATATTTCATATTTCTTCTTTGATTTTTTAAAATACAAAATGATTATGATGATAGTGTAGACTATCAAATTCTTTAGTTTATTTCTACCCTGAATTAAATTTAAAGGAAAAAAACAACTTTGCTTTTTGTTGATAATGAATTTACACATTAAATATTGAATGAATTTTTGTGTTGTGTGAGAAAAATTGTATTAAGTAGAAAGTTCTTTTTCAATATAAACTAATATCAAAAACAATTATAGGTTGTTTAGGGGCGGAAAAAGAAAATTGCTTACCCTTTTTCGTCGCGAGTCGATGAGGCATTCGCGAACCATTGGGTTACCTGAGCGTCGTGCACTAAAGTCAGTAGAAGACGCCGATCACAGTAATAAGAATCTACTGTGCAAAAATATTTCTTATTAATTTCTATTTGCATTTTATGTGTCTATTCATTTGTTTTTTTTTCTTGTATCTGAATCGATTTTGAAATCAAAGAAATTGTAGTTAACACTGTACCTGACTTTGAACTTGTCTTTGAACTGGTATTCGATTTTTCCGGTGGTTGTGATCTTTGTTTAGCATCAATCCACCTCCACGGTGGTTCCTGCTGTCGAGTTCTATTTAAAAAGTGCAAAAGTTGATCTTCCGGTGATCTAAATTCAAATTCCCCATCGTAATGATATCTGGAAAAGAGAAAAAAAGAAATATCGCTCATTAGTTAAATATTAAGAGTTCGGACTAGCGTCGTTTCCTAAGACGATCAATTGAATATTGAAAAAGAATTTTTTTTTGTAAAATTGAAGAAACAGATAATTTATGCCCGGAAATGACTTTAATCCGGACTCATTTAACACCTAGTCGGTTATTATTTTCTATACACTATAATTACACTTTGTCCACAACTAACTTGCAATAAATCCATTCTGGATGAACTCGCCAATTATTTCCTGAGAAGTAGGCGAGTACATTTGTCCCTGAAAGAAGGATGAGAAAAAAAATTAACAAACGCTGTCTTAATAAAACATTAGTTTTTAAATCGAATATTTTTGGAAAAATTCTTTTATCATTAACAAAGAACATAATAATTGTTTTTCAAGTGGAATTTGTTTTTGTACCTTGAGACAATAATCTTTTGGTTTCAACAGCAGCGTGAACTCTGTTATTACCATTCTGATCATACTCGGGTAAACTGACAACCACAGCAAACGTTGTATTCTCAATTCCCATGTAATCGTATTTTCTCCTTACTCTGCCGACCCGTTGCTGAAAATAGAGAAGAAGAAGAAGAAGAATAAATTTAGAATTAAAATAGTGCATTGTTATTTATGTCCTAGGGTACTAGGGGTACTTTATTGCTCTAGGGAAATAATGGTAACTTTATTGCCCTAGTGACCATAATACGCCTGAGTTGCATAAACACCTTTTTTCACGAAATCCCTCAATTATAAGTTCAATAATTTTTTTTTAACAATTATATTTATTGACTAACCATATCGTCGTAATGGTATCTCGTGTGAAGTGTCACGCTACCGCTCTTTTGATTAATCACGTCATCACGAAGCTGTAATTAAACAGAAAAAAAGAGTAATTAAAAATTGCACCTTAATTATTTCTATTTAAAACATCATTTACAGATATCAATTTTTTTTTATTGAGACAGATAAAAAGGGGGGAGAAAAATTGAAATATAAATTAGAGCAAAATGATGCAATTACCGCTATTAGAGCATCGTCAAAATCACGTGGACCTCTGTCTTGATCCACCAATTCGACCTCAACCATATCCACACTATTGTACGCTGGTTTTAAAATATTCTGAAACTAAAAAACAATAATGTCTCGTTATTGAGAATTTGATTCTCTGATGACAGTTTATAATAAATAATTATTATTATTGTTAATAATAATTCTAGTCATTTAGCTTGTCGATTAGGATGACAAATATTTTTCGTTCTTTAAATGTTATATATTTGGTTCGTAAAATTAAAACTTACCACTGGACGAAGGTCTGGATGTGTCAGAATATAACCATTATTTGTTACAAGAAAAGCGTAACCATTGACGCCCAGCTAGAAATAGTGGAGAATTTTTAATTATTTATTTATTTGAAAAATTTTTCATACTTATTTATTATAGAAAAAAAAATAAAAATAAAAACTTACCGTATGGGGCATCATAAATCTTTGTATTTCCGTTATTGGCACATCCGTTCCGGCAACGCCAAGAAGTTTTGCTATTTTCATCTGCAAAAATAATAGTTCGATTACTAAAGATCAGAATTCATAAGAAAGCGAAAAGCAAGCGACGAAGGTACAGACAATCGTCGAGTTTCAAGTCTCATTACCAAGAAGCATTAATTTAATAATAATAATAATAATAAATAATGATAATAATAATAATAATAATAATCTACCTTCCCCAAAAAATGCTAAAAGGAGTGAACAACAGGCCTTGAAAATATCACGAAATTTAATATGAAAAATATTAAATTTTTGATGATAATAATAATAATACTAATAATAATATTAATAATAATAATCAGTTTGATAATTATAAATAATAATTTATTAATAAAGAAATAAGCTTTTAACGTCCAAATAATTGAATAATAAGAAAAATAGAAGATATTTTATAATTTTTCAAATAGTAAAGGTAATTTTTGAGGAAAAATTAATGAGAATAATTAATTAGAATAATTAATTACTATGTTATAATAATTGCTATTGAGCTCATTGTATGAGTACAACTTGAGTTATATTTTCTTATTTCTCCCTTGAATTGAATTTACTTTCCATCAATTAATTGATATTTTAAAACAATGGTGATTGTAGTCATATCGTTTTCGAATTCAATAAGTGTCTATACGTGATATTTACAAACTTGTAATGAATTTTCTAATAATAATCCACACACGTCTATATGAAGAAATAATAGTGGTAGCGATAATACTAATAATGTTAATAATAAAAATTTTAAAAAAAGTAATAGTAATATAGTAATAGTAGTAATAGTAGTAGTAATAGTAGTAATAATAGAATAAGTAACAACAATAATAAAACCTTTATTAATAAGAATTTTGATGGCTATTATATAATTCACTACAGTGTCAAATAGCTATCTATATATTTTTATATATATAGTTAATAATTAATTATATATGCAAGGAGCAGAATAACTAAGAATTATTAATATGTATATATCGTACTATATTGAAACACTTTTTTTAACGAAAAAAAATTATTAAATTTTATCAAATAGTAATTTTGCATCTATTTTTCTATACCTATAGAAAAGCAAAAATTTGTTTTGAAATAAAAATTAGCTTTGAATTTTTCTTTAAGATATAGAATTGAAAAAAAAGAATGTTTTATAATTCTTAATTTATATTGTTTCGTAATTAATGAGCGAAACCTTTCTACTTCTTTAATACAATAATATACAGGATGACTATTTTTACCTAAACCTACCTAATTAAAAAATTTTAAAAAAATGCTAAATTTTTAAATATATATACTAACTATCTCAGAACAAAATAAGAATTATTATATACCAAAGACGAACTTGGACCTATAGATAAAATTATGTAATGGATGAAACTTTCTCAGATAACGTAATTTAATAAAGAAAAAAAAAACAAAATAAAAAGAAAAAATAATGTGAATAAAAATTAAAATAATAATTAGTGACATTTGCACAGTATGTATATGTAGCGATATTCTATAGAGATTTATATTTTGCGAAAGAGAAAAGAGGAAGCTTTCGTCATCTGATCAAGTTTTTTTTGTTTTTTTTTGTTTTTTTTTTGATTTGCAAAAATTAAGGGAGCAAGGGTATTCTATATGCATTGAAACAAGTTCGCTTTTCATTGCTTTTTTTTAGCTGCCAACCTCTCTTGTCTCTTCGACCCAGTAGGCCTCTTTCACCAGGACCTGCTCAGTGATGTTCTGTGGACAAACAGGGACTTAAGACCAATCAACAGACATATTCAAACTCACAGATTGAATCATTAATCCCGATCGTACGCACAGTTTCGTTCGCCACTCTTTGTTTATTTTTTGAAAGTTGTTTACAATTATGCATGTATATAAAATATAAATATTGTGTATTTACAACAACGACAACAACAAAAAAAATGCCATCTTATGTTTTCTTTCTTTTTTTTTTTGGAAAGGATCGAGAGACACTGTCCAACAGTAAGTCACTTGAAAAATTTGAACTTTTAGCAACAAAAAATAAATCACATTCGAATTTTTATTTTTACTAGAAATTATTTGGTTTTTGGTTCAAAATTTTATTTTGGGAAGGAACTGTTTTTGTTGAAATAAATTAGTAGTGGGAGGAGTTTTGCATTGTCACGCCTCTTTGGGCGTGATCTTTCAATCTACACTCCTTCTTAGGAGGAAATAAATTGTCCTGACACTAAAAAAAAATCAGGATCTTTTCCGAACGACTTTCTAAGATAACCTCATGTAGGAGGAGCCTTCTAAATTATTAGTCTGAATAGAAGGAGTTTTCTTGAGGTAGGCGGTACTTAATTCTTATAACGATATTGAGAACACGCCTCTAAGAATGAGGAGGCTACCACTCCTTCATTCTTAAATACCTTTCCCTAGGGAGGATTTTCTTAAAGACACGCCTTGTAGGAGGAGCTTTCTATCCAAGCATCTTTTAAGAAGTGCTTTTTAATAGTTACGCCCCTAAGTAGGTGGAGCTTTCCACAAATATTTTCATGTAGACACGCCTCTAAACGAAGAGACCCTTCTAAGCAAAAGAAATGTAGACACATTTGATTATATGAAAGTAGATTTTGATAAAGACACGCCCCCAGAGTGGGAGGAGCTTTCTTCTATTACGCCTATTAGAAATTTACACGTTTTAAAATATGGGTGTTGTCTAGGCACGCCTACTAGAGGCGTGTTCTTTCAAACAAAGAGGCGTTTCTACTAGAGGAAGGAACACGCCCACCAGGAGCGTATCCTTTATGGATATGCCCCTAGAAGAAATTTTCGTTCTCACCACGCCTCTTGAGGGTTGGGAAAGGATTGACACGCCTCTAAAAAGTGGGAGTAAGCAACGCCCAGATACCGCGAAAATTATAAAACTTTTTTCAGTGACTTAATGCAGGACTGTCCCTCCAATTTTTTTTTCAAGGTGCAATTAATTAAACACAAAACAATCGTGCACTCAAATTATTATGTACATAGACTTATTTGTTTGTCACGGAAGTGAAGATTGACAGGATGTTTAATGATACTTTTTTTCATTCTTATTGAGTATTGAACATTTTTTTTTATTTTCAAATTAATTTTTTTTTTTGCATTAAATATCCTGATGAACGAAAGCGTGAGTGATCGTACAAAATATTTTTTTCTTTTTAATAAAAATCTATTTAACTGAAAAGGCAGAAGGCAAAAAAAAAATTAATAATCAAATAGTGTTCTGCAACAAACGATTATTTTCTAAATTGAAATGGTATCCAAACAAATAGAAATAGTTTTGGAAATTAGAGCCAAAGGGTGTATTTTTTTCGAAAACTTTTTACAATTTCTTTTTCTTGCTTTTTGTTGGTATTGTTTCAGAACACTAAAAGTGCGAGCATGCAAATGAATTTTGAATATATGTCGATGACCTTATTTGTATATATATTTTTTTCTGGTATTTCATTGACATTAATTTGGTAATTCGATTTTTTTGTAAAAGAATAATAAAAAAAGGTAGTTTAGAAATTTTTTAGTTTAATATTGTTTTTAGCCAATTGGTAAGCTATTTTTTCTCTTTTCTTTTTTTTTGAAAAAAAATATTTGCTTGAAGCTTTAATAATAATTTTTGCCATTATCTATAAAAAAAAAATTGACTTCTTTTCTTTTTATCAATTGGAAGAAAATTAAAGAAAAAAAATTTGCCAACTAAAACTCACCGCGTTGGATCGTGTGTCGTAAACCGGTGTACTGACTGATGTCATTAATCTATATTTTTGTTGACCCTGATAACGGGAATATGTCTCCTCAATATCATCAATTGAATCATCATCATCGTCTGATGTTTGATTCACCATTCTACTTCTAAGAACAATCATTTTTTGCTGACTACAAAGATTTTGCTCCCAGAGCCAATCAGTCATTTTTGGATCCTCAATGTCCGCATAGACAGGGGTCCAAATTGTTGGATGATCTGTTTTCTTTAGTACCAATGGCCTCGCCATAACAGGTATGTAGTTTAGTACCTGAAAATTGATTTGTTTTTTATTTTTTGCTCCCTAGGGAAGATGGGTGTATTTTGGTGTCTTAGCAAGTGGATACTTTACTCCCTAAGGTAGCAAATGGGTATTTTTCTCTCTGGGATTAGGAATTTTAGTTTTGATTTTGTTTATAGTTGGCATTGTAATATTTACCTGTTCACGAACTTCTGCCATTGTTGATAAGTGTACAAAGTATCCTCTATTCGCGCATGCCATCCATTTCACTTCCCTGTAATCGGCCACTTCTCTGCCAATGAGATAAGTGAATATTCTCACCGGCATATCCGCCTGATCAGGATTATCTGGATTACTATACCAATTGTAATATTTAAATGTATCTTTATAATTTTCTGGAACACCGTCAGTAATTAGCATTATTGCTTGATTGCAATCAGCACCCTCCTTACTCGCCCGATAGTAAGCCAGCATTTCAAAAGCCTGCGACAAGACCATTGAAAAATTTGCTATCCTCTCTGTCGTCATATTTTGTATGCCCTTTTTCAATTCACGAATATTGGCCAAATTCGCCTGTACCAATCGATTACTAAAACACTTAACAACCTGAAAAGGAAAACAACATTAAATTGAATTTCTTTATTTCTTTTTTAGTTTTTTTTTAATTTTACTTTTTTTTAACTTTAAATTTTTATTTCAAGAAACTTACGCTACTGGTTTCATTGGAGAATGTGATGATATTGACAAAATCATTATTTCCCAATGTATCGAGAATATTATTAACAACATGTCGGGCAATTTCTTTTCTTATTCCCGTCATACTACCCGATGTATCGACAAGAATAAGAATATCTTTTGGACTTGTTGCCGCTTCAATGTACCAACTTCTTGTGCGACAATCAAATAAATCAACTTCCTCCATTTGCCAATTTGTCGCTGGAAATTGTCTCATAAAACCAGTGGCACTGCCAAAATATTGCCACGATAATGATGGATCTTGTTGATAATTATTTACAAAAATTTTATCCAATTCCTCGGACCATTTTATTGCACGTATCACTTCTGGTGCACGATCATAAACATTTGTTGGCACATGAACAGCCGACATACTTAAATTAACTAAACCACCAAAATGAAAATCATTCGTTAAATCTATTGTATTATTTTTTGCATTCACATACAAGTAGTCTTTTGTTGGTGTTACGTCAGGCGCTGACTCGGCAACCTTCTGCGCAACGTCCATTATTCGCTGTTGAATGAAAACAAAAATTATTATAGCGTAAACATTGTTTGTTTAATCACAAGGGTTAAAAAGAGACTGTTTTTTTTCCTAGCGGGAAAAGTAACCATTTTTTTAAAACTCGTGTTAAAAATTGTCTGGTTTCTTCCTAGGGAAAAAAATGTAACCACTTTATTCACTACTACTTAGTTGAAAAGGAATCGTTTTGTTCACTAGGTTTAAAATATAGTTTATTTTCTACCACAATGATTATAATTAGGGGGAAAAAAAAGATTAACATACCTTAATTGCGGAAATTTTCGACTCCATCATAGATTTAATATCCTTGGCAATATCTTTAACCAATTGACTTCCATCTTTCGGTTGGACCGTCGCATGTTTGTAGGTATCTTGAAATTTTTCTACGTTTGTGACATATTTTCCCAGTTGTGACAATTCGAAGCCTAATTTTCGAGCCCATACTTTAACTCTAAATGGGGAAAAAATTAATTTTTTATCATCGACAATAGAACAAATCGAATAGCTATCAAATATTTATCCATTGAATTAATAATTAAATCAAAACAGTTGAAAAATTATTTTTTCAAAACGAGAAACAGTAAAGAAAACGATATTTACAAAAACAAGAAATAAAAGAAGAGTTAATTTTTCTTTACGCTATTACAAATTTTTAAACATGCTCTAATTAGAACTGAAGAAAATTGTATGTTTATAAATAAAAAAAAACTAGAATTTAATTCCCAAAATTTATTAAATTGAATAATGTAAAAAAGCATCTAATTAAGGTATAAAAAAGCCAATAGGATTAAAATTTACAGAAGACTCATGATTTAAATTAATAATTTCCTCTGTATTTGTTTGTTTTTTTTTCTAGCTCTAGATGGAAATTTTATAAATAAATAAACGATGATGAAACTTACGGGCTGAATGTTATTCGTTCACCTCTAGTTGATGCTTGAATGATAACAAGAAACGCGAAAAACGATAATAGCCAGGACCTCATTACTTTAAAAAATGTCCCGTTAAATCTTGGTAAAACCGAATAGTAACATTAAAAAAGAATGGAACTTGAAATGAAAATATTTCCGAATGACATTCGTCACACGTTTCAACTCTGGCCTATACCTTTCTCTTAACTTTCCGTATATCCTATTGATTACGTTGTGCTGAGCGTGCGCGTCATTCCCGCATTACATATTATGGGTTTCCCCTCGCGTACACACATCCCTTTAATCAAAAAGGCACAGCTGATCGACAATAACAAGACACACCACTAGAGAGAAAAAAAATTCTTCCTTTATATCCCTTAAAATAGTTGCTTTTCATTGGATGAGGTATTTTTTATAAAAACAATTTTCAATATCGATTATGGAATATCGTTATTTTTATGCCGTCTGAAAGTGAATGTGAATTTTCCCAGGGTTGAGAGTAAAAAATTATTATTATTATTATTCAGGATGGAGATTTGAAATAAAAGAATTTAAACAGATAGAAATATATTATTTTTCAACAAATTTACACAATATTCGACAGATTATTATCGTCAGTAATAATAAGGAAGCTTGGAGTTTGGATGTCCCTCCACATGCCTCGATTTCGTCCTCTAGAGGATGCTCTGTGAAACAGGACTCCAATCGTCGTCGTGATAAATCATTGAGAGGTATTTTGTGGCATGGTCTACCGTCACTGGCATTCGTGAAGGTGTCAACTTCTATTATTTCTGGTTCGATGCTCAATCGTAGTTCGCAGGTACTTGGCAAAACGTTGACAACCAATAATAGAAGGTTCGTATGGGGTACCTTGAAAATATTCTTTTGTTAAATATAACAGTTTTTAACGTCCTCCACTGGTCAAAAATACATTAACGTTCGAGGAACATTCTTTAAACGTTTCATATCTGACAAATTGACAATTTTAAAACGTTACTATAACATTAAACTCTTCTAAAATATTAATTTGTCAGAAATTAAACGTTTTTGGAACGTTCTAACATAAACGTTTTTTCACACTCGGCTATTTCGGATTAACCGCAAATCATTCTTTTTCGCTTTATAAAAACATTTCTCTTCTTAGAACTTTAAAGAAGTTGATTTTAATTATTCATCATTAAATAGTAATAAAATTTCATAGTAACTTCTTTCTTTTTCTTCTTCTTCTTTTCTGAAAAAACGATTCTCTTATATTTTACTCCTATACTTACTTTTTGAGCAAAGAAGGGCCTGGAGCACTGAATCGACGAATTAGTGACACCTTTTGCAGCTTCCACTTGATCCATGATGTAGAGCGTTCTCTTCTCGTCGCAAGGATACCTTTGATTTTCCTCATGTTCCAGGGATAAGGGTTCTTGTGGCAAATTAGCCTCCGGAGAATCGTCGTCTTCCTCAGCAAATGAAACCGGCAAATTCATCAAATTCACAGTGTACCACATCACTCGCATTAGAATCCAAGAGAAAAATTTTATTATATACTTTAGAGGATTTATGAGAGAATTTCCAGAACCGGCCTTAACCTAAAAAGGAGAAAAAAATGTCAGAATTTTTTCAATTTTTTGCAAGTAAAATTACAAAATTATAAATACTTACAATGTTCTCGCAAAATGCCTGATAGTCATAGATCTCGACCGGACTGAATATTCCCTGAAGTACGAGTGACTGCATTATTGGTCCATGAACAATTCCAAGAAAATCGCCAACAGGATCGAAATCCGCTTCAGCAGTCACTATGTATCCATTCTGATCAATTAAATAACAATGCATCCACTCTAGAGCACAATTAAGATTCTCATTAGTCGTTCTTGACGTTATGTTCTTAAAGCGAGCGAGAAAAGCTTTCATGGGCATTTGAAAACCCACAACTGCAGCCGGAGCTTCTAAACCTCCATCCTTTGGAAATATTCCCATCGAGACTGTTACTATTGGATTGACTGTTGACTTCGGAGGTACTAAAAATTTGAAAAAATAAATAAAACAGGAAACAATTTTTTTGAAGGTAATGGAGAATGAAAGGTTATTACCAGTTATGGAAACACTTTCAGGATCCACTTGATGTTGAAAAATAGCTCCCTTATACCAAGGTTCATTCACTGCTTTCTTATGCAAATCGCCAAATTCGATTTTATCGTAGTACATTCCTTTGCCTATTTTCTTATCGCCAATGTATTGCCATCTTGTGAGTCCACTTTGCGTGGCAATGAAACGCAGAAATACATTGTACGTTTTTGCCAGATAATTCATTGGAAATTCTTGAACGAAACTTTGATATGTTGCTCTTGCGTCAAAAACCAAAAGTTGCATTAGTTCCGCGTTACAGTAATATGATTCTCGATCTAATGTTCTTCTGGTGCAATTCAGTTCTATGTCGTGCTCGTCGGTGTCGTACTGACTCGGCATGTACCATGGCTCACCACGTTTTGCTAAAAAGGAAATTAAAAATTATGAGTTTTAATCCTAAGTAGTAGAGTACTAATTCGTTGGGGTCCCAACTTTTCTAAGCGCATTAAAATGGGACAAAAAACGAACAAAAACTTTACTTCACAAGATTTTGATTTATTTTTTGTCTCAATTTGATATGCTTAGAAAAACACTGTGATTCTAATTTAGTTTAGTTCAAATCTAGTAAGGTCTTAATTCTTCAAGATTCTAATTCATTAAAACAATGAGTAGAGAAGTAGAAATGAAATTAAATACTTACTATTCTCCTGGAAGTATTTGATAAAATGCAGCAATTCCTTTTCTCCTCGTTCCTTGTGACCCTCCGGATAATGATATCGACAGTAAATCCAACCAGGGTGTATTCTCCAATATTTTCCAGTGAATAGATCCAAAATATTGATGTTCTTGTTCAATGTTCTGCTAATTTCGTCTCCTACCTAGAATTAGTTACAAGTTTATACTTATTATGAAAAATCGGAGTTTAACTTTAAAAAGATTGAACTGATGTTGTTTCAAACTCGAAAAGTGTTGATACTTTCAGTTCATTGGCTTGATTAAAAACTTCAATTCAGTAAAATTTAAGGATTGTAGAATTATTTCTAGCCTAAAAGAAAGTCTTTTATACCTTGATCCAAGTGGTTCCATAATTAGACAATGCGACTGCAATTCCAAACGGTGTTCCAGGCAATGATCGACAAAAATAGTCGCGATACTCCAACGTTACTCGCTTATTAGAGTCATAATGAAGCTTTACGGAAACATTTTTCATACTCCCGTTTGCGTGGTCCACCAACATTTGTCTCAACTTCAGAATATCTTGTCCTGGTTGACTGAATGTTAATTTCGACAAATTAAAATAAATTGAGTGCAATTTTTTTTTTTTTACTTTAGTAAAAAAAAAAATTTACCGGGGTCCGCTGTCGTCATTGAGAATTTCGACTTCAGTGAGATCGACGCTATTGTAATTGAGTTTAAGATCGCCATTGGAAACTGGACGCAGATCGGGATGTAGAATAACGTAGCCATTATTTGATACAATGAAAACATAACCATTGACGCCCAATTTAAAGGGTAATGTTAATTTGCCAATTTCATCGAGTGGCACATCAGTGCCAGCAACTCCAAGAAGATTTGCCTTTCTTGTGCGATTATTCTTATTCCCCTTCAAATCAAATACAGGAATACTGACGGATAGTAAAAGTCTATACTCTTGATACAGTGTTGAATTTAAATCCGATGGATTTGCCCTCACGTCCTCTCCCATTTCCATCTACTTGTCAAGGAAAATTAATTTTCAAAATTCAAAACAATGTATTGAAAATAAATAATTAAATCAGGAAATAAATGTAAAAAATACGTATATAGAATACGTAAAATACATAGAATGCATAAAATATACACGTAATATATAAAGTAATGTAATAATAATTTGATGATACTAGAAAATCGGAATTCTATTCTACTTGGCCTGGGAAAGGGAGAAAAAAAGAAATACAAGGGTTTGAAATGAAATAAATGAAAAAAAGAATTTACTAAACAATAGCACAGGTTCAGAGGGTTCTTTTAAACCTGCTTAATGTAGATGGTGTCTTCATTAACTCTCACGCCGAGTTCTTTTCCTTTCAGGTGTTTTTGAAGACGGGACTTTTGATCCTCGTGGTCCATTACCAACCAGAGCCACGTGGACAGTGCCGGATTCTAATGAAATTTTCTCACTTTTCAAATAATCAATAGTAGGGAAAAGTATTTTTTTTCGCATAGATATTTTTATTTATATTGTAAATAAAAATATTTTTGTTGTATAGAGAAATTCTTTTTATATACCTTTTTGTAACTAGATTTTGTGTTACAAATTATAGATATTTTAGATATTTGATAATATTTTGAAATTATAAGTTGGAAAAATTAATTTTTGAACTAAAATTAATTTGTTTATGGGAAAAAAAAGTTAATTAACTTACCGTGACATCTGCATAAACGTGGGTCCATCTTACCGGATGTTCCACCCCTTGGAGAACTAAAGGTCTCGCCACAACGTTTATATATTTTAACACCTGTTCCCGGGATTCCTCTTGATTATGAATGTGGACGTAATAACCTCTATTTAAACACGCCATCCACTGTATTTCTCGTACTTTCGTCACTTCTTTGCCCAGAAGGTACGTAAACACCCTTACGGGAATATTTGTGCTGTTTTCAGCCCAATTCCAAGCTTGAAAGATCTTTTGAAAACAGAATTTTGCTACTTAATTTTTATGAGAAAAAAAAATCTTCCCAAGGGGAAGCTATATTTTTAAATTGTTAGAGATTTATTCAAATTGAAAAAATTATGTTCTGAATCTCGAAGAAGACAACCGTTAAAGGAATGAAGGTTTAATAATAATATTTTGTTGTACCTCAGTAATGTTGCTGGCAATTCCATCTGTGACGAGCATTATTAATTGATTGCATGGTGTCTGGGGTCCACAACCTCGCGTCTCTCGGTAATTCTTTAGAAGAGTGAACGCCTTGATAAATGCTTCCGTTATATTCGCTATTCCATCCGGTTTCATCTCGAGCATAAGTTCATTGTACTTCTTTAAATTTTCCGGCGTCGCTTGAACCAAACGATCCTTAAAACATCTCACCACGTCTTGCGTTGTATCGGAAAAATTCATAATCGCCACAAAATCATTGTTCGACAATGTCTCCAGTAATGACCACACTGTTCTTCTTGCTGAAATTTTGTTATGTTCATTTCTTGCTGGAATGTCATTTTGATCCTTAATTTCTAAAAATTCTTCGTTTAAGTTGTTTATAATACCTATCGATTTTCCAATTCCAGTCATACTCCCACTATTGTCAACGAGAATGACCATATCTTTACTGCATGTTGCCGCCTCAATGTACCAACTTCGAATACGACAATCGTACGGATCAACTCCCAATTGATTTCTGTCCTTTGGATTTAAAGTCTTCCATCTCATTGCTGGATATTGTCGCAGCATTCCCGTTGTTGATCCAAAATATTGCCAGGATAAAGCCGGATCTGATCTGTTAGGTTTTCGAAAGGTTTGACTCAAGAGTTTAAAAGGTTACCTTTCTTGGTAATAGGATGTTTAATAGACAAAAAAAATACAACAAACCTGTAATTCTGCCGAAAGGTTTCGTCCAATTCTTCAGACCAACTTATGGCCTCAGCGACTGGATGCGATAAATCATAAACATTCGTTGGAATTTGAACGGAAGAATAATTTATGTTTACAGGAATGTTGTAAAAATGGGAATCTGGTGTCAGCGTCATTTCACTGTGAAAAAAAGTATCGTTTTGTTCGTTTTATAAATAAGAATTAAGTAAAATTCTAGAGAATAAAAATAAAATTAAAATAAAACTAAAACTGAAATTGAAATTAAATTAAAATTAAATTAAAATAAAAATTAAAATAACACTAAGATTTTGTCAATAAGGAAACAAAAATAAATAAGGATTCATCCTTATTAGATAAAAGAAGAATTTTCTTTCATAAAAATTGAAATGGAAGAGTTCTTTCGCACAAATTTATAGACTTCACCTGTAAGTGACGTTCCGTAAATTTTCAGGTAGCAAAACTTCTTCATCGAGTGCCTCACTAAATTTACCACTGACGTAGGTTATATTGTTGTATTCAATAGGCGTCTCATAATTTTCAGATGCACTTTCTGCCGCTTTTAAAATGCAACGAACAGCATCCATTTTTCGATGCAGCATCCGACCGACACTCTCTCTGATTACTTCAATCAATTCATCGCCCGACTTATGAACCACCTTGGTATTCATTTCTTTGTAACGCTGTAAATTTGGAGAAAAAAAATTTTTAATTTTTAACTTAATTGTTCATTATGCCTATAAATATGTATAGTAATAGTTTTTTCAAAACTTACAGCTTTTAAAACATTTGGCTGCGCTACATTATTGGCCATTTGAAATATTTCTTGTCCCAATGTATCGGCCCATTGGTCGACACTAAAGTAACAATTTTTATGTTAAAAAAGTCCTTTAAGGAATAATTCAAGTTTATATAAATTTTAACTATACTAAAATTAAGTTTTACTACTATAATTAAGTTTTAATTAGTAATAATATTTACCGATTCGAATTTCGAAGTATACTTAATATTAGTTTTGCGAACATTGATTTTGGGTGAATAAATAATTAAATTAAATGAAAGGATCTTAAACTCTGAAGATGAAAACAAAATTGAAATATTTGTTAGTCTTACATTTGCATATCCCGGGCGACACATGTGCTTGTCAGAAGTAAAATAAGCCATTTGGTAATGACTCCACGAAAACACCTCATAATGCACTAAAAATTCACACACCATTCACACATTGACTATAAATGCATATTCTCATTAAAAAATTTTATTTAACACATTTTATTTGTTGATTTTTCTTTTAAATCGCGTCTTTTTCTATTCAGTTTGAAAAAAAAGAATTTCTTCTATTAATGATTAGTAAAACTAAGTTCCGTTGGAAGCACAACATGGCATACAAACTGAAGTCTATGATTATTTTTGGTCCACGAGCCAGTCCGAGATGCTGGAATACCAACAAACTGGCGTATATTTATAAAATCCTTATACCTATTCACGCCATGACAGTCGAATTTTAATTTCCATGCTCTTTTTATTCCAATTTGAATTTTAAGTATTCTTTTTATTTTTCTAACATTTAAAAAAAAAATTTTTTTTCTTTACAGAAGAGGAGAAGAAATTTTTTTAGTAGTTATTTATTTTGAAGAAATTAAGTAATAACGTATTTTAATTTTTAACTGTTGGAAATATTTTTAAATAAAATAAATTTTCAAAAAATAAAAGAAAAATTGTTATTGATTTGTTTTTTTTATCAAAAAATAACTTTTTATGACGAAAATAACGTATTCAAGAATTTTTAGTGACGTATTCAATTTAAAGTGCATTAGAATAATAGGAAACGTGCCGAGTTTTTTAGCGTCACGAGACCATTAAATTTTTCTTTATCAACGAAATAAACAATAAAACGGTTCTTTGTTGTTTTTTCATAAGACAGATTGCATGAAATCAAACTTAAAACAATAGTCAGTAGTTTTCTAGATTTGAAGGAAACTTCTGCTTCAAGTATACTTAACTATTTACTAAACTTGAAAATTTATTATAAAATATAGAAAAAATCATTATAGTTGTAGTTTGTTTAACTATATATTAAATATATTATAAAAAATATAAAAATATAAATTAAAAATTAGAAGAATATCAAAAATGAGACTATTGAAAATGATTGAGATAGAGGAGGAAATTTTGGAGGAAATTCGAGAAGAGGATTTATTTAGGAAATCAAGTTTAACACCAACAGAAGTGTCATTTATTATTTCAAGCGATTTTGCAAGTAAGTTTTTCGATTTAAAAAAATAAAAAATATTTTACTTTCTTAAAATCACGATCACGACTTTGAATTTGTCGAAAATTGGAAAAATTATAAATTACCATCTAATGTCATAATGAGAAAGTTAGCCTTGTGCTAGTATAACTATATGCAATCGTGTTTATAGTTCACAACTCTTCTCACATAGACTAATAATTATTATAATTAGTATTCTTTAGCTGAAATATATAACAAACATTCCATTTCTATAAAAAGTATTTTTTTTTTAATTTTTGAAAAATAGTGGTAGAAAAATTTTTTATTTTATAAAATTTAAATAAACTACATTGTAAAAGTATTGGCATATGATTCAAGTAGCAAACGATGATTTATAGTCAAGTTATATACACGTATGCACATAAACGGCATTAATTCGTATGAAATGACGGATTAACTGTTATATTAACTTTAAATAGTAACAATTCATGACCCTATGTGCAGTTCAACGACTTTTCATTAATAGTAAATTATAATTTTTTATATTTCTTACTGGAAAGAAAAATTAGTTAATTAAGATGTAACTAAAAGAAGAGTTCTAAACTTTAAATTTAAATTATTTAAATCGATCGAAAAGGATATTTTCTTGTTCTATGAAATTAAAATGTTTCTAATTTAAAAATTGATCAGAACTATTGGTATTTGATACTTTCGAGAAAAATGGGATATAGTTATACATCATTAGTTTAAAACTAAACAATCTTTGACGTCTTCTTATCGTTAGGAAAATAAAATTTTATAGCTTGATTAAAAATCAGATAATAAATATCGAAAGAAGTATTTTGTTTAGACTAATTGTAAGATCTATAATTAGATAATAAAATTTGGTTAAATGAAAAGTGAGAGAGGAGAGATTTTTTTTTTGTAAGGTCGTACAGTAAAAGTATAAGTTCAAGGGTTCAGTGCAAGTTCATGCAGGCAGAGAAGGTACATAATTAGAAAAAAAGAGGATGTGTATATCGATATTAATGTTTCCCACCACGTATTGCGTTCACTCATAGTATACAGTGTTTGCTCGGGCTAGATGTCATTTATGAAGATGGTATATAGCAACAGTCATGAAGTGACAGCATTGGCATTAAGTACCTGGCAGCAAGCATAGAAAAAAGTGAGAGATCAATTAAATTATTTTCCTTACGTTCTGTGGCTTTTTTTTTTTATTTTCAATTATTATTTCAAAACAAAAATATTTTCTAATCTCAATGAAAGTAAACAATATTTTTAAACTCAGAGAGGAAAAAAATTTTTTAATTTGTAAAAATTAATGCTCACCACACTTTGAATGAATAGATAGTTTTAACTAGCAATCTATAATTGTAGAAATAGAAAATAGAAACGAATAAAAAATAATTCTAAAATTTTGTATTTTAGGAATTTTTAAATAAGAGATAAAAATAATTTTCAAGTTAAGAATTTTTTTGTCCTAGACCTAATTTTTGAAACAAGAAATACTGTTAATAAATGAACATTCAAAAGTAAATTCGGTAAATAAAATACATGAATATTGTGTTTCTAAAGATACAGGTTTTTAATTTAACTTACGATTAGATAAGTAATAAGTGCTATTTAAAAAAACTAATTCACCTGTAAAAACTATTTTTTATTGACATGTGACACGTTTTTTATTGTCATCATAAAGTGAACTTTTAATGTTTCTTTTACCAAATGTTTTATTTACAGTAAAATTACAATATTTAACGAATTTATTTGATAAAATTGTTATTTCCACAATAGTGCAATATACGAAAATTAAGCTACAATTTAATAAGCCATTCAATATAAAATTTTCAATTTACTGACTCTAAACTATCAAAAAATACTTATTAATATTACTTAAAATTAATGATAACATTAATATAGTTATGAATGAAAAACAAACAAATAGTAAATAATATCAATAAGTTATAAGAGAGTAAATAAATTAATGAATAAGAATAACATTATTGATAATATTAACAAGAACAGTAACAACAATTAAGAAAAATCAAAAATAATCTGTAGATTGATTGAAATCAGATTAATAAAAATAAAATATCGCGCGGAAGGAGATATTGAAAATCAATAATAATTGTCTCACCAATCAAGTGATAAAATCAAATTATCAGCCGAAGGGAAAGAAAGAAAAAAAAATGATAATGAATAATAAATTATGTGAAGCTAATTGACGCGACCTCTGATTAATAAATGATGTATTTAATCGAGTGTCGTGTGAACTTTAGTTGTGGACCACGGGGGTTAATTAGTTCAGGTTACACTCCAACACATCGTATAGTCATTATGTTATTAACTAAACAGAAGAACAATTATTTGGTCAATGGCTGTCAAAAGAATTTTTTCCATTCAATTTTTCTATTCTTCCTCTACTTCTTCTTCTTCTTCATCAGCATCATCATCATTTAAAATGGAAATAAAAATAATTTACTTTTTTATTATAACCTTCGTCCTTTATAACATTTATTTGACTTTATTATCAATATTATTATTTTTGTTTTTGGAGAAAAAAAAATATTTTTATAACAAATTAATATTTATCATTATTTTATAGAACAAGAAATAAAAGTTAAAATATATTAAACAAAATTGATGTGGTCTGATAAGGTTCAATTGGTCATAACTGTCTTCTAAATTTTTTAACCCACGCTCTCACACACACAATGTATCATTTTACTATGTCTCGAAAATTATTTATAAATGAAATGAGGAAGAAGCTTTTAGTTTTATTTTATTTCAAACTATAATTATATTCAAAAATGGCAAGTTTTTAGTTTCAAAATTTATTGAATTGTGGTTATTTTAAATTGATGATTGGATTTTATTCAGAGTTCACTAATTAAAAAATTTACTATTCGTATTTTAATTTTGAAAAATGAAAAAAAATTAAATTTTTTCTTTAACTTTTTGTGTGCGAAGAATGTTCGGTTTTTAATAATACATTAAAAACCACTGAATATTTCGGTGTCGTTAGATTTTCTGTTTTTACTATATTTAAAACTGGTTGATAATTATTCATCATTAAATATAAATAACTTTTCTTTGTTGCTTCTTTTTCTACATTCTGCATTTTTTTCCACTGCGGAAGCAGACTGATCTTCATTATTCATCATTAATTTAAAACAACCCTTAACTTCTGCTTCATCTTTCTTCTTATTTCCTGGAAAAAATAAACATTTTTATTAACAAATAGTTTGATATTAAATACTCCTAATTACTATCAATATTTATTAACTATAAAATTTCTAATAGAGAATAAAGGTATAAATATGAAAAAAATTACAAACAAAATAAGTGAAAATATGAATATTCAAAAAAATATACTATGAATAGATTAATATTGAGATAAATAAGATTTACATAGACATAAATAAAGATAAAAAAATATATTTCAATTTTTTGATGTTTGAAAAATTTTAATTTCCCGGCACAACATTAGACGCGCATGAGCATTAGAAGGATAACATTAAACAGCTGATTTCTGTCAGTTTTTCTAGTTAAACGTGTCGTCATCACTCATTACGTTCACTAATTTAGTAATACTCTATTAATCCATTTTCAATGAAATTTTCACTATTACGTGTATGTGTATTGGTGCTTATCACATAAAATATGCGTAATCGAATTTCTTTTATTTGTGGAATTTCCTGAATCAGATTTAATAACGTTATATCAATAAAAATGGTGCTGTTTACCTTTAGGGGATTTCCAACAATTAATCGATTGTTGTTCTTTTTTGGACAATGTTTCACGTGTAAGTTATAACCTCAAAAAAAAATTTAATTTATAAAATCTTTCCATTAAAATGTAAAAATATTTTTATTCTTTTGTGTTGAGTAAAATACATTTAATCCAAATAAAATGTTTTTTTAAAACATTTAAATAATTATAATAGGAATATAAAAATAATTATTGCATAGTAAAAATAGCCCAGCATAAATCTTAAAATGTTTCGTTTCAGTTTAATTAATATAATAATTAGTAAACATGAAGTATTAATATTATATTAATATATTGATATATAATTATCAGATAGAAATATATACGTACATGTTTGTAGATAGAGGGGGGAGTATATATTTATTTTTATAGAGTGAATTTAACGAATTTTTTTGTTTATAAACAGTAAGGTAAAAATTTTAATAAATTTTGTGAAAGGGAAAAAATAAATTTAACTATATACAGAGGTAAATACAAATTGTCTTGGTCTTTCCAAGGAAATTGCGCGCGCCACGTTCACTCATAGATTTGAAATGTTGGGGATAATTGTCGTTTATTAGTCCGTGTGCTCAAGATTGCTCGTGCGGAAGCAACGAAAAAGAAATCTCAGGTAAAATCTCGAAACTACCAGTTTATGAAAATATTTAACTTAAAATTTCAAAGTCCCTTAAAAATCGATGGTATTTTTATTTTATAATTTTTTTCTTCTCAATAATTTTCAGTTAAATTCATAAATGTTTTCGTCAACGCGTTTCCATAGCGTCGAAAATCAATTAAGTTATATTTTTCGGAATTCTTATATTTACTACTCGTTAAGGTATATTCGAAACTAATAAATACCTCATGAATTCTAAAAATTAAATTTTTAATTTTTCTCCTTTATTTCTAATTTTACTTTTCTGGTTTGAAATGAAATAATTTTGAGTAATGATTATTTTCTGAATTGGTAAATAATTAGTAATTAAGTAAATATGATAGAGAAATTATATTTTATCTATATAAGAGTTAGAAAAATTAGTGAAACTAATTTTGAATTAAATTTAAATGTTTTGAATTATGTCTGATGTGTAGTTTAACCTGAATTGAAGAGAAACAGTTTTCTCGCACCCTGTAATTGGATTTCGCTAAAAGTATTAGTTTCGAATATTAAATAATTCAAGGCAAATAAAATATATCTTGTTTATGGAGGTTGGAAAAATAAAATCGTTTATAGATATTATTTTTATCAAACTATTTACTTCTGTCTTAATTTTGCATGTAACTTACAAACATTTTGCTAAAAGGTCGAAAAAAATGTTTTGAAATATGGAGGCTTTTCGGATTCTATGCAATGGGTTATTTTTTGAGGTTATGTAATCATGGTGTTAGCAACGGGAGCTTAAAATTAATTATAAGTAACTTACGTGTAGTAGGTTGAAGAAGCCGGTGATTGATCATGCCCCATTAACCTTTATGTTCTTAGGAAGCTTTGAGACAAGCTTAAAGGTTAATTGGGTGCATTTGAAATATTGTTACGATTTAGTTTTCTAACAAAAAACCAGTTTTGTCGATAATCACTCTTCATAGCTCCTGAAAGAAAAAGAAAAATGAAACTAGTGTGTTATTTGAAAGGTTTATTATAATCAGTGGGGCCAGTCAGAACTCCGCTTCCAAAGAGATTTTCGATTTTGTATTTTTTCGAAAGTGAACCGAGTCATTGATTAGGTAGAAATATACGTCAATAATAATTATTTCGTTTGCAGGTCGACGAGCAATGGTGAACAAACTCTGGCATCGAGTCTCACGAAAATGGTCACGTTTAAAGCCCGAACCGCCGCACGCTCGTCTCTTCTCCGAATGCCGATATCAGGAGGAAGTTCGTCCATGGTATCTGTATTATCGATGGTTGATATTCATCGCCTGGGCGGCAATAATTGTCTGCTCGATATTTGAGCTCGGTAGCTATCAACCGCACGGCAATAATCATCTCTGGGGTATTTATCTGACAAATTGGGATTTAGTTTTTGGATTGGCACAATCATTCTTCGGTGCCTTGATAGTAACGCGACGATGGAGATTGCAAAAATGTTGCGATTTCGATGCAACAAGTCTCGAACTAAGCACTTTGTTGAGAATCTATTGGTTCCTTTATGTGGTCACGTGTACACTGGCATTAAGCGTGACAATTATTTACTGGAGTGTTGTCTACAATCCAAATATTCACTCTGTCGACTTTCTCAATATACTATTGCATGTGTTCAACAGTATTCTAATGATAATTGACATGTGTATGGTGAAAATTCCAATATTTTTGTTTAGCGTCTGGTGGTGTTTGATTGTGGCGTTGCTCTACGTTTTGTTCTCAGTTATTTATTACGCTGCCGGCGGTGTCGATAAATTAGGGAATCATTTTATTTACGCGATACTCGACTGGAAGAAGCCAATGAGAACACTTATTGTCTGCTTGGCGGTTATGACATTTTTGTTAATTGTTCATGGTGTGTTTTGTCTTCTTGCAAAATTAGCCGATCGTGGTTGTACACGACGGAAGACTATTGATATTACAAAGACAATTTCAACGAAAAATGTAGAAGTCATTGTCTGAAACGTTATTTCAGTATTATTGCAAAGTCAATATAAATTCAAGAGAGAATATTCTTATACCATTTAGGTAAATTTAAACATTTAGAGAAAAATTTTGGTATTCATATTTCTCGATTGAAAAATTTATTCTCTTTAGCAAAATAAAGTCTTTTATCGATATATTAAAAAAAAAAATTACAATAATAGTTTGTAATCGTTTTTTTTAAATATAAAGCGTTAAAAGTATTTTTTCAAGTTATGTTTTTATTCTTTAGTATTGTTGAGATAAAAATTTGATGAAAGCAATGTGTTCAGACATTTCTTCTGCTCAAGATTATATTTTATAATTATGTATATTCTATATACTAAAAAGACTGTTTCAAGTTGCTCTTATTGCATCTTGATAATTAGGAGTACATAACATGTAAAATATGTGAATCATGACGATTTATATATAGAACATTCCATGTTTATAATTAATAATAACAATGTCCATGTCTACGATTTTGAGCTTTTTTTTTTTTTATTAAACCAAAGTGATACCTCTCTAATTTTTTAAGTAGTTAATAGTCTTTTTTTGATAAAAAAAAGTTTTCCATACGCAAGTCGAAAATTATAAATTTATAGCAAAAAGAATGTTTTATAGTGAAAAAAATTGTGTATGTGAAATAGAAATAAAAACGTTTTTTTTAAATATTAAAACTATGTTGTTGAGTACAGAAAGCAATTATTTTTGGTAAAAAATCCTAATAATGAAAAACATATAAATAATACTCTTGGAAATTTTGGTATTTAACTGTTATCAATTTTCTGTCTATAGATGAATTTTTCTTCTGTCTAAAGAAACATTTTTGAAAATATGACGCACACGAGGAAGGCAATTAACAGAAAGAAAAATTCCTTAAGCATGCGTTAGATTCCGGGTATAATTATATGAATTAATTATCAACCATATAAATTTCAAGACATGTAATAGGTTATTACATAAAAAAAAGACAACGTAATTTCATAGAAAAATATCAACATTTTGTTTTTTATTAATAAAATAACGATTTAAAACGATAATGAGATGTACACATGTGTGGTGTTTTCTTTATAGGCTCAGTAGTCAAAAGCCTTCGGATCACAGATCATTTTAAAATCTATTGAAAGATCTAAATCCTATAATTGAAGTCTTGTGGATTTTTCCTCATAATTAAATTCCCAAAAAACAAAAATTCTAAATCACTTTAAAAATTAAAAATGAATTTAAAATTAACTTTGAAAATTAATAATTGAATGTAAATATTTAACGTGGCTTACATTTTTTTTTAAAGAACAATTTTATAAATAGATACACACAATTCAATTTCAAGATAGAAAGAATTTTAACATCAGAAAAACAAATTCAAATGTCTTCAAATTAATTCCATTTACGTTAACGATAATTAACAATTATTTGACATAATAAACAACAGTTAAACATTTTATTTATATATTTTCTGAGGAAAAATCCTTTACTTTCTCCTGTTCTCAATTTTGCCACAGTTTCTTTTTTTTAATTATAATTCTAAAATTATTATTCTCTGCTCATTGAAAATTTTTAAAAGCATTGAGTCTTCTGCGCCACATTTAAAATATTAATAATATAAATGAATTACACATAAAAAATCCTATTAGGATGCAAATAGAAGTAATTTTTCTTCCTTTTTTTTGAGATCAAAAAACAATAGTAATTTTTTTTTATGAACAAAGAAACTAGATTAAATATTAAAGAACTTAATATTTTTACGTAACAGCTAAAATCACAGAAATCTCTCTCTCTCCTCTCTTTAAACTTACGTAATTGTGTGATCAATTTCTTTTTTTTCGTCGTTTTACTCAAAATTATTGAATTACGCAATGGTAAAAAAGATTGTTTACATAATAGACAATGTTTTTTTTATCATCATAAATTCTTGTAAAATATGTAAATTTGATATTCTTTAAATGTCCAATATTTTCGAAATAGAATGCGCAGATGACTTTGTCGACATTTATATATATATATATTTTTATATATGCTACCTAAATAAGTTTTTAACTATAAAATATCTAATTGATAATTTTAATTACCAAAAACAAGAAAAGAAACTAAAATTCCCGACACATTTTTTTTTACAAAAAAAAAAGAAAAAATTATATCGGACAAATTTGATTTGTCACGATTTGAATTTTTTTCCCCCGTATATAATATGCATTTCTTTTTATCACGAAGAGAATTTTTTTGATGATTAATTTAATAATTTTTTTTTCTATATATAGTTTATCTATATATATATATATATATATATATGTTGTAAAAATTAATGAACTTATTATCTAATAAAGCATTAAAATACATTATTCTTATTTAACATGAAACTTTAAAATATACAATTGACTCTTAAATTGTCTTTGCAATTTAATTGAGTTGAATTATTAAAAAAAAAAGATCTTGTCAATTTTTATCGTAGAGTTTTGAATCGCATAAAAAATAAGAATATGACTCATTCTTAGTTTTCAATTGGAAAAATACAACAGTTTGCGTTAATATTCCTGTGTTATTTAGTTTTGAGGCTATATTCCCCTGAAGATTTTACGAAAAACTGTTTTCTAAAAATATTATTAATAGGAAAAAAAATCAACAATATTCGTAGAAAATACTTTACTTGTTTTTATATTTTTTATCAATTCCGTTGATGTAGTTGTTACTTTGCAGTTCTTTTTTTGAAAAATACTTTCGGTCCTTTTGGTTGTGCGTCAGGGTTAGGAAGTTCTCGCTAGTAAACAAAACTTCAATGGAATGAAGTTGGCTACGGAAGAGAGAATGAGATGAAAAAGGACGGAGAATATGTGTCCTTTTCTGTCTCATGGCATGTTTCCTAGAATTTAAAGCCGACGGACAATAGATTTTTAAATGAAAGGGAAAAAAGTGTCTCGAAAGGGAAATAATCGGAAAACCTTATGAAAAATAACATTCACAAGGAGAATATAAAAAGAGTAGAAGAAGTAGAAGAAGAGGAATATAAAAACAAGTAAAGTTTTTGTAAACCAAGGAAACTAATTTAAACGATATCACGCAAATTGATTGTATTCTCCGAAGTGACTGGATCTAGTAAAAGTACCTGACACTCGTCCTGAAAATACATCGAGGGTATGTCCTCAGTGAAGAGGAAACCTTCACCGAGATCGGACGATCCCAAAATAACGTCCTGTGCGCCAACAACGGCCGTCTCCTCACTCTCGGCATTTTGTTCCTTCAATTTAAAAACGTCCGCATAAGTTAGACCGGTCCTCGCCGAACCCTGATTATTATTATTATTATTACGTCGTTGATTTTCAATTTTACGCTTCAGCACCGAAGCGCCGCCAACTTTCAAACTGTCCGTCTCATTGAGAATGTCGTTACTCTCTGACGAGCTGAAAACAACGGCGTCACATGGCGCGACCATAATCATTTGATCATTATTCGACTGCGACATTGAATAGGGTGTGTACACAATGAAATCGGTATTATTTGAATCGGCGACATTCTCAGGTATCTCGATTCTGGCGACATCGTCCTCGAGAATTGACGAACCGTGCATTTTTTGCACGTGTGCGCGAAGCGATGATTTTGTCGTGTAAGTTCTTGTGCACGTCTCCACGGGACATGGAAGTGAATTTTTTACCACCTCTGCATTTGGCTCGATTAATGTCGTGTCCGTTGAGCCGAAAATTTCCCGACTTATTATTTCCGTTTGTAATTCAGTCTCAAGATCGAGATTATCATTTTGATTCGCTTCGGATGATAGAAAATCTCCAGCTTGACTCTCGCCTGAGGTGATTAATTTACTTGAATCGACCTTTGAGTGGTGCTTCTTGATGTGAACGTAGAGACTGCTCTTCGCTGAGAAGCGCGAATTGCACACGTAGCATTGGAAATATCTCTCCAAAGAATGAGTTAATCTGTGAAAAGAGAATTTTTTCTCAGTAAAATCGAATTGGACATCCTTAAAAATATTGGAACAAAAAATTCAGTGAAAAGAAACGAACCTGTGCTCTTTGAGATGTTCCGATCGCATGAAAGCCTTTCCACATGACGCGACTTCACAAACGAACTTCCTGTCGTTCGTGTGCTTCTTCTGGTGTCGTTTCAATTTACTCGAGGAAGCGAAGGCCCACTGGCAACCGGGAAATGTGCATGAATAGGGCTTGCAACCGGTGTGAGAGCGTGTGTGCGCCTTAAGACGACAGGGTTTATCGAAAACCTTACCGCAACCTGGCCATGAACATTTGATGTCCGTCTCCTTGTAACTGTGACAACGTTGATGCGAGGACAGTGCATTACTGCTGTAATAACGCTTGCCGCAACCCTCGTGCTTGCATTGATATGGCGCGTGTCTTTGATCATGTGACTTCATGTGAATTTCAAGGGCACGTTTCGTTTGAAATTTCTCATCACATTCAGGCACATGACAAATAATTCTATTTGGTCGTTCGTGCAATTTTTTGTGACTCCAGAGATTGTAAATTGTCGTGAATCGCCGTTGACAATCGGCCTCCTCACAAACGTAATCCTTCTTTTTCAAATGCGTCTCTCGGTGTCGTTTTAATTTGAACTCGGAGTAGAAGGCCCAGGAGCATCCCTCGAAGTCGCACTGAAAATGTTTGAAAAACCGAATTATTTGATTATAATATTAAAGTTGCTAGTAAATATGTAATATATTGTCTAATCATTTCTATGGTGAATCAGAATACTTGGGGAAAAAGTAAAAATTGTATTTGTAAATTAATTTTTTGTGGCAACTTTGAAATAGTAAATAATACCTTGAATGGTCTGACTCCGTAGTGAGTGAGTAAATGACTCTTGAGAGCATAAAGACGATTGAAATAACGATGGCACTCTTTTTTGGGACAAATCCAAGTTTTTCCTTGATCGGCAATTGACACTGGCTGCAGCATATCGTCAGTAATACCCAAATCCTCAAGTGCACTCGTTATTAAAATGTCATGTTTATTAATTGTCATATTCTCCGAATCATTCTCAATTCCACCACCTTGCCACATATTCTGTGCGTCAATTGTCGAGAAATTTCCAGTCGCCTCAATTAATTCCGACGTTTTACCCTGATAGATCTGCTCCTCAGTGCCATTATTAATGACAATTTGTGTTAAATTCGAAATTTTATCTGTCGATATTGCAACAACAGCCATAACACCATCCGATTGATCAATCATTGCATCGTCCCTCAAAACAACTTGCATGTCGGAAATTTTTTTCATCATATTATTAACATCTCGTGTCTTGTAATTTGCCTTTTGTTCAATTTCCGAATCGGTGAATTCATTAAGATCAATACTCTTCAATTCGGTGAGATAATTCTCCGGATTATTGGCATTTTTCGTTAATGACTCGAGATTTGCGTTATCGAAATCGCGTGTGTGACATTGTGTTGCTTTATCGCAAAGATCATGATCGGTGTTTAGTGAATCGGATTGTTGGTGTTGTTGTTGTTGTTGTACTGGTAAACATGTGTCGTGGCTGACATTTAATGCACTGGTCGAGGGTAGAATTTCACCAGCCACCATCATATCGGGTGTGAGTTCCAGTGGATCGAGCGCAAATTCAGGTAAAATGAATTCGTCATCTTTTGTGCATGTGTCCAATAATTTATCGTTTTGAAGTTCATGAAGTATTGGATCGTACGAGAGGGAATTTGAATCTTTCTCGAGGAAATTGTGCGACAATTCATCGGCCAAGTAGCTTGGCATATTTTTCATGCCCTCGAGATCGATGCTCGATACGGAATCAGTTCGAACTTTAAACCATTGTTCAATGTTTGCATCACCGGTCCTTTCCATTGAGTCCATACTTTGCGTTCCCGTGCTATCTTCATTTATCTACCGAACAAAAAGTATAAATCTTACTTTATTTGATTATAATTATGGGAGTTTTTTTCGTAATTACGAATTTTCAGTGTAAACATTCTTTCTCTGTTTATTTGAGTTCATTTTACATTAAAAAATGGCAAAATTTTCCATTCAAAAATATTTCCTCTCTATGTGTGAGGTAGTCGAGTTGGAAAAGTTCCTGACTGTGAAATTTATGGTTAGGGTTCGATTCTCCTTGATGGAAATTTTTTTTCTTGTTAAATTATTATTTCGATTATAGATTACACCAAAAATTATACAATAATTAAAATAGAAAATTGCTTTTTTTAAGTATATTTTAATTTTTATAACTTAATTTTTCTATTTTTAACAATTTTTTTATTTTAATGTTAATAATTTTTATTTAACATTAATCAATAATTAATTAATTATTAATTAATTAATAAGGGTGTCTACTAACCGGGAAAAACCGGGAATTAACTGGAATTTTTATACAAATCCGGGAATTTTTTCACCAAAATTAAAAAAGTTTTATTATTTTAACTTGTTTTTAAAAAAATTACTTTTTATTTCAATTTTTATAGATATTTATACTCTTCTCTAACTTTGAATTAGTTAAAAAAAATTAATTTGATAGTAAAAATCAAGCACTAATTCAAACATATTATGTAAACAAATTTAAAAACATTATGGAGTTAATAGAAATATTATGAAATTCGACTGAAAATATGTAATTAAATTTCTTAAAGAATTTCTTTAGAAACTTTTTAACAAATAAAATTTTCAAAGTATTTTAATTTAATAATTGGATTTTATTTTTCAATTCCATTGTTGCAAGATAATTTAATTTTTCTAAGCAAATACATAATTGAAAATTTTTGAAATAATTGAAATTTTTTTACATTTTATTTTTAGATAATTTAATTCATTAAAAGAATTTTAATTTCAATTTTTCGAAAATAATCAAGAGAAGTTAGTGACCGTAATTTTATTTTTAAAATATAAAGTTCTTCTTAAAGTTTTAAATCAATTTTTTGCTTCTAAAAATTATATTATTCTATTATTATTTAATAGTTATAATTATTGAACTTCTCTTAAATTTTTATAATTTCAAAATTCTGAATGTTCAAATAAATGATATTTATCATTTCTTAAGCAAATTTAATGTTTATTACTTATTAAGTAAATAATTAATTATCACTGCTTTTTTTAAATTGTAATAAAATTCTTCACAGGAATTAAATTATTTTCATAAATAATATCATTCTTTGGAAGGATTTCAATTATTTTTGTAAATAGTAAAATTCTTTGCAGAAATTCAATTATTATCAATAGAATTGTAATAAACTTGAAAAAGAAAATTTCCAATTATAATTATAAACAGACAAGATTATTTTTAAAAAATTATTTTTCAAATTTTCAATTAAAATCATTATTTATGTTCGAAAACAAATTTAAATTTAAATTTTATGAGAAAAGAAGACCGGGAAAAAATGAGACCATAACCGGGAAATAACCGGGAATTTTGTTGAATGAAAATAGTAGACACCCTGAATTAACTATAATAGTAATAACAATAAAAATGTTATTATTCTTTTATTATTATTATTATTATTATTATTGATTGAAATTAATTATAATAATATTAAACATAAGTAAAAATGGTAAAATATAAATTATTTTATTTGCTTGATTGTTTTCATCAATTATGTAATTAATTATTATAATTTATTAATTACTTAAATAAATGTATAATTTATTTAATTACAATTTCTTTTTATATTAATAATCATTCAATTGAAAAATAAATTTTTAGTGTTGTTTATTGATCCTAATAATTCTATAAATAGAAAACTTTTTTATTTAATAATGTTCAATCAAGTAAATAAAACTTATTAACTGAGAATCTAAAGTTCGAAACACAGAACTTGGAACCTTTCGCTTTGTCTCAGCTCTAATAGAATTTAAGGACAAAAAAACTCCAAAAAAATAGAACTATTTCAGACTCTCCTCGAATTCCGTACAAAACAAAGAAAGACAAGAAACAAAATCGTGAAATGAAAAAAAGTAGTCAAACTCTTGATAATTGAAAATAGAAATTTCATTGTACATATAGAAGAAAATAAATGAAAACAAAACAAAAATACCTGACAGCTCTCGTCGTTCCACGTTTTCTCAATAAATTCCTTATTATTAACCATTGTCGTCGATCGACTTGATACATCTTTTTTCTCATTTTCTTGTTGCACATGATAATAATCGTAGGATGGTCCTGGAATAAGATCATAATGTGTTTGATCGACTGATTGTTCACGTAGTGAAATACCGTCCTCGGGAATCAATGAGGTTAACCAGGAACGAGCATTTGTTGCTGTTCGTTGACGTTGAAATATCCGCGGAATTTGTTTTGATCTACTGTAAACCGATGTTGTTCCTTTACGAGACATTTGCGTCTCTCGCGCACCAATAGACGAGGGAAAAAAAAATTCACTCACTATTTTAATTTTGTATATTTTTTTTTTCTTCAAATTTCACGCAGCAAATTCATATTCAACTTTTTTTTTTGTATCGCCAGGGAGGACACATAACCTAAAAAATTGCCAGTCGCAGAAATTTTCCGGGAATAAACACAAAGGGGGGAGAATATTCTCTACCTTCTCTCAAGTTAACGTTTGTCGATAAAGTGGATTTCTATGTTAGCTGAATTTTTAATTTAAAAATTATTTTATAGTTTTTAAATTTTACTAGTTAGTAATTAGTACAACATAATATAAATTAGTGATGGTAACTTGATTCTAGGGAAACTTTTCATTCTGTTTCTATTTCTGAAACGTTTTTCTTCTTTTGAAGAGAATAAGAATTAAAAAGAGCGCCTTTTTACAGTTGCGCCTGTACAATGTCTATTATACAAGCAGTTTTGTACCTTATTCTATACTTGATAAAAAAATATTTTAATTAATAATTCAGTAATAATATAATAATTATAATTTTTATTTTTAGTTAATTTATAGCTCATATAGAATTCAATCAAGAATTTTATTTTATTATATTCGGAATAAATAGTTTAGGATTTTGATTGAATATTATTTAATTAATTGGTTTGTAGACTCCCTCTCTACCGGAAGTGAGGATTTTTAATCTCTCTGCTCTTGATAATTTTTTACGACCCTTACAAGTGTTGGCGAAACTTTCGTCCTCTGAACTCGAAGGACATGGTGAAAATTTTTTTGGCTTCTCAGCGTCAGGTTCAATATTTTTCGTACTAAACGATGGCATTCCAGTGGGATAGAAATTTTTATTAATCGGTCGCACAACGTCTTCGACTTTTCTTCCACTTTCGCATGTAAAAGGATTTCTCAAACGTTCCCTCGGCCGAAATTCCATATAAGGAATCCAAAACGGTTCTGGTTCTGTGCATCTAAATTTTAATTTATTAATAAATTTAATTGCAATAATATTTTTCTATAAAATTAATTTTAACAAAAATCTAACAAATTTAATGCTAGAAAAAATATATTAAAATTAAATTATATTTGAAAGAAATAATATTAATAATAAGAATTAATAAGAATTGTTATTATTATTAATTTTTTAATGATGAATTTAATTTTTTTTATGTTTATTTTATTATTTTCTGAAAAATTTATTTATTTTGTTTTTACTTTTTTTTGAATGAAATTCGTTAATTAAAAAAATGGAATAAAATTTAGGTGTAATGCATAAATAAAATAAAACTGACTTTATTTTACAATTGTCCCCCTTTGATGGCAGTGGAATATGAACACAAGTGTGACCTCCAATTGCTGTCGCAATTCTTGTGCTTAAAACTGCTGTGGGAATTTTATAAGGTGGAGGTGGTTTTGGTTGGGGTTCGCGTTCAGTGCAAATATTCGACAATTGTCTTTTATGTTCGCTAAATAGATGAATATCTTTCTTTGTATAACGAGGATCCGTTAATCTAGGATCTGCTTCTTCGCTACAAATTAATTGGAAATTTATTTATTTACATTATTACTAGTATTCCACTATAATTATAATATTATGAAATTAATAATTTTTTGTAAATAAAATTGAAATAATGATGAAAAAATGATTTATATAATTTTATTGTTTAGTTAAAAAAATATAATTAAAGAAGAAAAATTAATAAAAGTAATGAACAATTTTTGTATTTACTAATTAATTAATTTTTATAGAAAACAAAAATGTGTTGCTAACTTTAATTTTTTGTCGCATTTATATTCCGATTTACGATTAGAACAATCATTTGGATGTGATTTTAATTTCGGTTCACCGAATAAATAATCCCAAAATGATTCATGTGGCTTGCAAATTTTTTCCTTTTTCTTCTTCTTTAAATCTTATTAAATACAAAATAATTTGAATAAATTTTCCAAAAGTAAAAAAGCGATTAAATATTGGTTAAAAAAAAGTGTAATTGTCATTTATTAGTCGTTATTTTTTTTTATATTAATTTACTCGTAATTATTTTAACTGTCAAATTGTAGCATTAACCTGAGTACCTTCACAGTATTTTGAAGAATGTATACATGGATTATCAAGTGGTCTAATTGAATTATATTCACTTTTTGAAATTGGTTCTGATTTTTGCTTTTTATTCCAAAAATATTTTAAATCTCTCTTTGCAATTTGAGCACAAGAATTTTGTCTTGTTTCTAAAATTTCCCCGTATTGAAAATTATTCTGAAAATAGAAACAATTTTCATTTTTTAAAAGTAGAAATTATATTTTTTCAAGTTGGCAAACAAATTTATAAGGGAAATGTAAAAATTGTATTCATTTTACCTTAAATGAATTCATACCAAAAATTTGGAATTTGTTCCGAAAGAGAGCCATGATTACTTTGTCATATTGTCAACTCTGAAATTGTCTCATAAACAAAATTATTTTTCCAATCGAATTCAATATTTCTACTGCAATCAGAAGATTAATAATTAAAACCACAGAGATTAAAATAGTTAATTAATTATTATATACAAAATTAAACTATCGAATTATTAAAAACTAATTTATTTAATTATTAATTAAATCGAACATTTGCTTTATATTATAATTTAATAATTAATTCATTACGATTGTTTAAATGATAATAAGTATTTAATTATAGTTTTATTTTACTTCTTTTGCATCGCTAGTTCATAATTGTCATAAGAATAAATAAAATACATTCACAATAAAACATAAATTACTTTTTGAATACCAAAAAGAGAAATATGATACAAACATTCAAGAAAATGTAAATATCCCGAGAAAATAAGAAATTTCAATTTCAATCGGAGTATATGAATATTATTTGAAATAGACTCGGCTTGTGCAAATTTAGTAATTATCCAATTGAGGATGCACTCGCGCGCGCGACCGGAAACTACAGATACAGGAAACGTTACCGGATTATTCAATACATATATATATATATACATATATTTCGATAGTGGACCTGTGAGCAAGGGAGAGTGAGGTAAGGGCTGCGGATGAAACGTAGGCAACCGGTGCAGATTGATTCAGGCCGGCTTTACATTGGCGTCTGTACATAAATCTCTTTTCCATCCCCCTTCTCTTTTGAAACGAATTACTGCAATGTGTATCTCTCAATTTTTATTAGTGAAATTTCAGAAAAGAAACCAAAAAAAAATATTTTGGAAAAATTGTATAATTTTTAAGTTGAAATGGTAGGTATGAAAAATAAATGTAGTTAGTTTTTGGTGTTGCTCCTCCTACTCAAGGTGTGCTTAATAGGGAGCCACTCCCATTCAGGGCGTAGTCACTCCTTTAGGCGTGATAAATAAGTAACCACGCCCACTTAAGGCGGGACGGTACATAGCAACGCCCACTCCAGGCCTGCGTAGGCGTTGCTATGTACCGTCTCGCTTCAAGTGGGTGTGGCTACTTATTCATCACACCTAAAGTCGGAGTAGCTAAGCATTTATTAAGTTCTAAGTATGTATATCCCTCCTACTATAGACGTGATGAATAAGTAGCAACTTCCACTTTCTTCGTAACATAGAAATATAAATTAAATAGTACTGGATTTGTAAGACTCCGCCTCCGTAGAGGGCGTCAATAACCAAGCCCCGCCCTTTTTTGGTGGGCGTAAACAAGTATCCGATAATATTACATTTGTCTACGCCTATATAAGAGCAAGGCGGGGCTTATTTATTGACGCCCTCTATGGAGGCGGAGTCTATCAAATTTTACCAACAATTTCTAATTACACGCAATAAAAAGAGCCTGATATTTGAAAAATTGAAACTAGTTTCTCTTTTGGAAATAGTGATTGAATTTGAAATAATTGATAATCTGTTCGACTATTTTCGGGAATAGTTGGTGGTGAGAGAAAAAGGACAAATATAGAAAATTGGATGGTGTTAAAGAAGATTCTATCCTACGCCAGTGGATGGATAATGCCCCCCTTCGCCCACCCTCGTTCTAGCCCCTCACCATCAGTAAGTCGCGGTGAGGAAGGGTGTTTACTCAAGACACGACAATTCATTACGTAATTGAATTGAATGAGGCCTCCACCAACCCCGTTTCGAACCGTTCTCCGGTAAACGTCCTCTCCCACATTTCTCTTATTCTCTCTCTCTCTCTCTCTCTCTCTCCGTTTCTCGCTTTTGTACGTAAAAGAGAGATAGATAAAGCGAGTGAGTGAAAGAGATACATAAAGGGAATGAGCGAGTGAGTGAGATAAATAGAGAGTGAGAGCGAGAGAGAGAGAATCCACCCCCTTGACAACCATACCATTCGAGCCACCCACTCGACTGGCGCACGAGTACGTAGCTACCGAATTAAACGATTAGTTAAACTGATTTCGAGTTAGGCGAATGAATAAGTAATCGGATTTCTCGTTAAGGTAATCGCATTGCGTCCTGATTGGCTCCGTCTGCCTGTGTTACAGACCATATAGCCCAACTCATTCACCCTCTCACTCTTATTCATTCCCATCTCACATGATGCCATCTCACTCTCTCATCCCCTTTAGAATTGAAACCGAAGCAAGTGGACAAACTCTATGTATTTTACCACCCTTTTATATTCGTATTAAGCTCATTTTAGTGACATGTTTACTTAAATCAAGAAAACTTTTATAGTATTTATATTGAATGAATGACCATGGTTTGTACTTGCGTTATTTTTCCATTCTTTTTCTTTACTTCCAATATTTTGCAAATATTGCAATAAATTAAATGTCTCTTCTTTCCACCATCGTGGACAATGTGATTTTTTTAAGAACTTCAAAATTTTTTAAAACTGGCCACATGGAATATGGACGACCCCCAGTAGAATATTTAGATTGTTGTAGATATTTTTAAAGTTTATGGTAATGTATGATTAGGTAACATTGGAAATTAGTACGATGAAGATTAGCGTTGGTGATTAGCCTGTAACTGACTAAGAGGGGATGAAGTGGGAATGCTAATTATTGGGCAGTGTGTCGACGTTAGGAGTGGGATTGGTGCGTAGACTTCTAACTTCTGAAACCCTTTGTTTTTTGCAAAAGGATTTTTGAATAATCTGCTTATCTTGGATGGGGGTTGGTAAATAAACAAAAATAATAATTTGACTAGTATATTTGGCGACCTATTGACAACTCTGACCCATTAAAAAACATAAAGCCCTATGAGAAATCCTAAGTCAATGATGATGTGTAATCATTAATTTTTATTTAATTTCATACACAATATAAAGATTAAACCTTCTGACGGCACTTGGAGACGCCGTCGGATAAGGTGGGAAGTGTTTTCTTTCCTAAATAAGCATTCGAGTTCCCTGAAAAATTCTATCAGGGAGATAGTTTAAATTGTTGTTTTGCTATTGCAGTAGTTTTGTACTGTAAACTCGGCAACATTACTGCATCCTTTAATTCTAAATGTAAATAGTATCTTCGTACATATTTTCAGCTTAGTCTCACTTGAAATTTATATTGAAATTTTAGCAAGTGTTCAAACAGTTTTCCTAGATTTTAGTAATGTTCATGCTAAAGCCTTATTTCAAATAGAAAAAATTATGACAAAAATCAGACCAAAGAAAATTTAGTCTAATGGTACTTCTTCAATTTAGTATCATAATTTTTCAAAGGATATATAAAATTGTATCAAATTGTGACAAAAAAAATATCAGAATAAGTGTTGCAACATGCAAAGCAACATTTTGATCGTGTCTTATCTAAAATTGATATCCTTAGAAAAAATGTGATACCAAAAAAAATAGAAACATTATTTTAGAAAAAATGTGATACTAAAAAAATAGGAACATGATTTTTGTAGATATTATAAATTATATTAGTTTTTACTGTTACCAGTAACATTAGGTATAGATTAAGTTAAATATCACTGTAAAAAGAGGCATCTTATTTTAAGATACTTTGGTAGTCACTTTTATGTTGTTTCCAAAAAGTTATCCAAAGCATCTTAAAATGCATTAGTTTCTAAGATAGAAGATGGAAAAATAAGATGTTTTAATCGTTTTAAAAGTGATTATAATGTATTTTAAGATGCTTGTTTTTACAGTGTATTAATTTTCTCCTGCAGGACTTCTACAGATCCTTATTTGGTTTTCAGAACACTTCCCACAAAGATTTCAAATACATTAAAATTTACTTTAGCGCTGATAATAATTCTAACTGATTAAAATCTACATCAGCTTGCGCAAAAGTGATTCAAAGATAGGGTAAATTGAAATAATTTCTCCACCACCATATAGTTGAATATAATTCCATTAGTATAAGAATACCAACTCTCGTACGTTCTATAATACAGAATCTGTTGGTTTACTGAAAACCACTAAAATCAACTTGATCCAGGTAATTTTTCCAGTAAAGTGACACAAACAACCCTCGAGACTATATTGTATGTATATATATATATATATAGATTTCATGGACAAGGTTTATGGGTTTGCGTTCAAAATCTATAGGCATACGTGCGTGATGGTGGATGACTATATTAGCGTTTTCACGTGCTGTGTACTCAAAGGTAAAACATATACACAAGAGAGAGTGAGAGAGAGAGCTTCAGAATGCGCATCGGCGCTCCGCTCAAGTGGAATGGGAGAATTTCCCGCGCCAACCGGAAAGGGTGCTTCCACCATAGGGGTGGAAATAGCCGAGATGCTAATGAGATATCGCAGTGTCTCCAGAGGCGTAAGGCGTGTACGATCGAATTTTTGGGGTGGCACGGAAACGCCTTCGCGTTCAACGATTGGTCGCCGTTTAAATGGCTGCTGACCCGGCACGCGAGGCGCAACGAATATCAACCCCCAAATAGGCGCTACCTGCAAACAACATTGGACGCCGCGAAAATTGCAATTGAGTCGCCGGCCGACGGATCGTCGCCGCGTGTGTGCCTTTCAATATTATAAAGATATGGAGCAGCTCGCCCAGTTTGTTTCGAAAAGTTTCGACGATAACGCGACACACGAACGGAAGTGCCGCGATGCATCCGCCACCACGATTACTTTGAGTGTTGCCCATCTCCTTGCATCACCAATTGACGACGAGGAACCTCACTCTAAACACCGTAAGGTTTTCCCGCCAAAAAAAAAAAAATTATCCCAAAGGGGGTCGAAAAGTTTAATATCCTTTTTCTAACAGTTATTTAACCCCTTAAGTATATGGTCTGTTTAAAAAATTTTAATTTAAAACGCTTTTCAAAATTTCTTTTCCTTCTAAATTAATTGTTATCATAACACTAGTTCTTTACGTATGAATTTTGAACTTTTTGAACGAACAAAAAATTTGGTCCTTGCTTACGAGTTTTTAGAATTATATTCATTTACATATTATTGTAATTTCGTACTATAAAAATATTTTTAATATTAAAGAAGTTAAATACTTCTACTTAGTTGTCATTTTAGAAAAATAGTAGGGTTTTATAATTATCCAACTTCTGAAGTATAAAAGTTTATTAAGTGAAACAGTCAATGTTGCGTCAGCTTCAGTGGAAAGAGTCAGTAAAATCCCGACACTTAGTCCTACGTCTGACGAAAAACGAACATTCTACTTAGGATGAATATCAACTTCTTATATATTTAGTCGAATTTCAAGTAGAATTAAAAGGGGTCAAAAATAAATACAAAATTTAAAAGAAATATGTACATAAAAATATTTGTATATAAAAGAAGTACATAAAAATATTTATATAATAATGTACATAAAAATGTTTACATAAAAAAGTACGTAAAAAAATAGATTAAACAATTTGTATAAAAAGAACGCATAAAAATATTTATATAAACAAAATATGTACATACATTAAACATATTACATAAAATTACATAACAGATATGTTCAAAATTAGTGGAAAAAATAAAAGATACATATATGCATTGGTATATGTTTATATAAAAATATGTCAAAAATATTTACATTCGTAACAACTGATTTCTCAGATGGAAAAACAATGGCAGATTCCATAGAGGAAGTAACTAAGGTCATAGAAGAAATTAATGACGTAAAGGAACCATTGTCACCTGAACCGCGTCTAATACCAGAAGACTTGTCTGTCAATACGACTAAAACGAAGGAAAATTGTACGGAACTAACTCTTAAAACGCCGGAATTAAAATTATCAGTGAGAAAATTGCTTGGTTGTAGTCCATCGCCACCACCGATCACCAGGGAATTATCACCGAAATTGGAAAACGATTATAAAACTAATTTGCCCACGGAAGGAAAAACTGGCAGTGTTGAGACGAAAATTTCCACACAATTTTCACGACCGCTGGGAGTACATGAGGACTCTACAAAAGGTTGATATACTTATTCTTATGATTATTAGGGAATTCTTCATTATTTTTTGTTTTATGAATAACTGAACATTTATTAATCTAGGTTGTTGGCAGTCCATAAAAAAAAATAATAAAATTGAAAAGAATTCAGTTTAAATGTCTTTTTAGATCATAATTGTGAATATTATGATCTTCTGTTAGTGTTCGGCTGTGGTTACTTACTGTTAAAATGCTCTTAAAAGTTACAATAAAATTTTTCATCCTTCAGGATGTTGTTCAGCAAACTTCCAGCAACAATTTAGGTTGTTGTCTAAATAATAGAATTGAAAAGAATTTTAATTTACATGTCTTTGCCTTCATGCTTCGTCTTTCTCGCATTTATTGATCATTTAAAAATTATGTTTAATTGTTAATAAAAATTTGACCAAGAAATTTAATTTGAAAAAAATGACGAATGTATTTTCTAAAAATTGTTGCAATTTGTAGCTGCTTAAACTTTTTTCCATATTGGATTTTTATGAAATTTGACATCTAAGAGTTTTTAGAGTTGCTGATTTTAAATTGAAAGTCATTTTAAAAAAAATTTAAATGGCGAAGATATTTGGCGAATGATTATTGTCGCCAAGTTTGATTGAAATTCATCAATTTTTTAAATATTTATTCAAAATTTTGAGTTTTTCTAAAGATGATGATTATAAAGATTCGTAAACAGTGATCTGAAAAATCTTTAGATCTATTTTTAATTTTTTTTAAACTGATGACAGATTCGTATACAATACTGAAAAAAAGTTCTAGTTAGGGTATATTTAATACGATATTTTTTAGTTAAAACAACCAGAATTCTGGTTAGGGTATATTTAACACGAAATTCTAGTTAAAACTAGGATTTCTGGTAATTCCAATCAGAACTTTTTTTTCAGTGAGTGACATTGAAAACGCGTAGATAGTAAGGTTTCTGAAAGTGATGATTTAAAAAAATTTTTAAATACTGTTGTACTTTTCTGAAACTTGCTTTCGAAGGGTTTTCGGAGTCACTATAGTTGTGAATTTGGCATCAGTTTCTCCAAAAACAAAATGGTGGATCCAACTTGACGAATGATTTTTTGTAGCTGTTCCAGGTAAAATTTTTCTTTCCGCGTTACATTTTTATTTTTAGATAAGTAGGATCAGTTTTGTAAATAGGGTTAATATTAAAATTTATTATTATGTATAAATATTCCGTATTGAAACGTAATGAAAGTAAAATACTTAAAGATACTGCTGTAAAGTTTAAAAAAAATTGATTTTCATTTATTGAAGAGAAGATTACGAAAACTATGAAAGTAAAGGTCAGGAATCTATATCCAAACAGTATAAGCATCGCCCAGGGTTCGATTCTAATTTATAATTCAGAAGCTTGACCAATAAAGCTCAGAAGTGATTGGGACTAAGCGGATCGTTTGCGGTGTAACGACCGTCGACCTTTCGTTTTAGTCACATGCCACACCAGTTTCTATAATGGGCATCATTCTTGTCAGGTGAAATTTTTATCCCACACGTCGAATGCAATCAATCCGCGTATTTTCTCCCCAATTCAGTCACTTTTTATTACATCTTTCATATCTTTTTTTTTATGTTTTCCTTATTCTCTGCAAAAATCATCCGCAACATAAGGATTATTTTTACTTTCGAGTAAAACTTATTCTTCTTCAACCAAATAGAAATTTAGGTTTTTTAAAAATATTTTTTGACTAAAAGTGTTTTAAGTTTCAAGACAGGTTCGATCCATAATTTTCTGGATAGTTTACGAATAGGGAAAAAATTCGGATAAAGGGAATATTTTTTTGAAATTTAATTTAAAAGTTGAGAAAATAAAATCGTGTTATACTAAAACTGATTATAGACGTGTATATACTATATGGTTGAGGGAAATGAATTTTTTTTTCAAACCCCGACCATATTAAGTGCGACTGGGCAGATATCTCTATAGATAAACTATGAGGTGAGATTTATATGAATTTATGGTTTAATATGCAGTTGTTGCTGCGCACGTTCAGCATTTGTGTGTATACGCCCTCTAAAACGACGGCGAACGTCATCTCGAGGGGGTCCATAACTTTTCCCGATTAAGCGCAAATCAAAAAGCAATCTACTGACGGGGCGCCCCTCCAAGCCAGACATTGCCGCAGAGGGACGATGGTGGGGAAGAGAGTAAAAGTAAAATAATAAATACATCTCCGAACTTTTTTCGTGAAAAAAAAATAAATAAAAAGGAAAGTAGAGTCCAGGCAAGTGCCGCAGTACATCAGACTGGTCGAAACACTTTGCCTCACTCGACTTGGATATCTTACGAATTTACGCCCGACGGATTCCAGCAGGAACGGATTTTTCAACTCAATTTCTCAAAGTCTCGCGATAAGTTTAAATCAAGCCTTTTTTTGAAAAAAAATTTTCTTTAAATATTTATTCCTTATTTATTAGTAAATTTGTTTCGGTTTCTACTTTTCTGGTATATAACTTTATGGTAAATTACTACTCGTATTGTAATTGAATATAATATAGAATATGGGTTAGTGGTCAAATATATTATATTGAATTTAGATTTTGACTATGTTAAATTTTACTGGTGTATAAAAATTAACCATGTGTTAATGGGAACAAAATTGTAAGAAATAGTGATAAATCGAAAAACATTAGGGTATATAGTTTTCGTATTTTGGAAATTGAATACTTTTCGAAATTAGATGAGGCGCATATGTGAGTGCGTCTGGAAAGTTTGAATAAAGTGTTGTAGGAAGAATCACTCCGGGTCTGACCCTCGGTCAAGAGTCACGCTCGCAAATATTTATGGTGGCAGGGCTAAATTTTTGAAATATAAGGCTCAGGGTGCGTAGGAAACTAGTCATGTGTACTGTAGTCAACTTTTTCTCTTTTACAATATTGCGAGAGTTCAATTTGACTGTAGATAAAAAAAATGTTGTCTTCACTCTTAATTTGAATCAGCTAAACATTATAGCTTTAAACTGCATATAATTAAAGACTGAATCGAAGAAAAAAAAATTTCAAATAAAATTACTTTTTATAATTTTTTAAGCTTTTTTTAAAAATATATTTGTTTTTCGAATGAAGGTACCAAAAAATACTATTATTATTCAATCTTTTTCATATGAAAATTCATTTATTTATTTTCTGAACTAAATGCAGATTATAATTTTTATCCTTTAAGAATAAGATAAATTTAGAATAAAATTATGATTTGAAATTAGTTAGAAAAATAAACGCCTAAAAATATAAAAGTTTTTTTTTAAAAAAGCTTCGAAAAATATGAAAATCTATTTCTTCATTTTGTTGTGGATTATAAAATATATTTTTTACAAAATTACGTTCTTCAATTTTTAAGAAAAAAAAATCAAATTCTTTATAAAGAATTACTTTAAAAATAAATATTTTTATGGAATATTTAAATTATTTTATTGATATAAAAAAATGGTAAAAATCATTCATTATATTCTATCTGACAATTAAAATTTTTAAAATTTACTTAAAAATTCAAAATCAGCGACTTCAAACCTTTAAAAAATGAATTTAAAAAAAGTTCTACAATTTTTTAAACTTATTTACGGATTTTAGTATCGTTTTAGGATCGAAATTGATAATAGTTCGTTTGTTATTCAAGTCATATTGTTATTTTTATATTTTATATTCTAAACCTCATTTAATCTTGAAGTGTGGAATCCAAGGTATCTGTGAGCAGATTTCCCAAAAGCCCCTAAGCAAAATTAATTTCCCTTTCAAAATAATTAACATAATTAATCATTATTAACTGCTCTACAATCTCCTAAACGCTTAATAAATTCAAAATTTTCCTTCTCTAACAACATCATATTCTTGTTGCTAAAAAAGCATCACAGAGTACTTAACTATTAAGGAATGGTTGATAAGTTCTTTTTTATAAATTTTTTAAATTTAATTTTGAAAATATAACATACAAATAAAAAAATCTGAAAACTTCTAAAAATTTAGGCCAAGAAATACAGATGTTTGTCTGTGAAAAAAAGAAAAAGAATTGAGAAGGGGTACAAACACATAAACAAGACATATGTAATCGAATTAGTGACCCCTTGGGTCCAAGTGTGATTGCTATGAGGGGAAATGGTGGGGGGAGGACTCTTCGTGGAACGAGAAGATATTTTCGCCGACGGTGGTTCCAATTGTTGCGTGTACGCAATTTTACACGTAATCGACAAAGAGACAATATCGGATGAAACCCAGTTGGACACCAAATATATAGTATACAATGGAATATGGTCAAAGGGGTATATAGTATATAAATTGAAATAGTGAAGATGAGGTTTTAGGGGGGGTGGGGTGGGGGTATAAAATCTCGCAATCGTGAAACTGTATCAAAACAGGGGTTGGAATTGTACTAAAGGGGAGGTATTTGAAACCACGCTTTATTTTGCAAAGGGGGCGTTTTAAACCGCTGTACATATGGATGTGGCAGTGGAGGAGGGATGCTGGTGTAATAGAGGTGGGGGAGGGTGTAGATTCAGGGCTACAGATTCAATTACCTAGGTATTCACTAATTGATTAAAGCTCAGTACATTATGTAAATGTGTCTCCGCTCTCTAATTTGTTTCTCGATGAAATTTGACATTTTCGAGAACTTTGTTACTTAACTTGCAATTACATATAATTATAATTTCAATTCAATTAATATTGAGAATTTTACTTTGAAATTGAATTATATTATTTTTTAATCAAAATTCTCTCATTTTCATTTATCATAAAATCGTTGTGTATACCATTTTTTTCGAAAGAAAATTAAATTCGAGGGTAAGAAAAAAAATTTGTTTAACTGGAAGAAAAGGAACATATAACTGGGGTAATTTTCATTAGACGAAGAACAAAGTGAGGAAAATTTGACTACAGGGCAAAAAGTCACTTTAGTAATTATAAAGTAATTAGAAACAAGTTTAATGTAAAGTAAAATGAGTGAGGTGACAGGGTCAACTCTTTCATAAGATTTCGAAAGAAAATGGGTCTAAGAGTGACAAAGAAGGGACATTAAGCCCCTTGGTAAGCACCCTTGACGAGAAGGGATCGTGATTTATATAATTTAGCAAAGTGGCGAGATACAAGGGAAGTTATACAGTGTTAGTCGAACACACCCCCCTTCCTCATCTTCACTTTAATCACCCAGAGTTTATATGAGTCTAGTTTTTTTCTTTATGGACAAGTTAACTTTTTTAAAATCTAAATCTTAAATTGTTAATCAATATTTTCTTAAACCATAATTCTTCATGTGTATTTACTTTTTCTTTCTTAAGACCTTTGTCTTATCTGCCATAGAAATTTTTTATTTATTCCAATACGAATTTTTTTTACAAATAACAAATGAAGAACTTTTAAATATACCAAATGTAATATTAAATATCCGAAAAGCTGGAATTAGAGATAATTTCGCCAAGTCAGAATGAAATGATATTAAAAGGAAATAAATTGACGATGACTAAAGGAGGGAGCATAGTTTTACGATTTGCCAGATCCATTTTCGCTAATGTCACCTAATCATGGGTGATTCTGAACTGAATAACAGAAATCTCCCGCGGTATATGTCTGAAAGTCTTAATGATCATAGTGCGGCAATGTCATTAAAAGAAATGATGTGTGAATAAGAAGAGAAAACTTTTTCTTTACATCAGGACATTTTGAATTTTTATGTATACCATTATAATACGTTTATTGCTTGAGAGAAAGAAATTTTAAAAACTTGTCGTATATTTATGTAGGTGTTAATTGTCGAGGGAGTGGGACCGGAAACGGAAAACAGAGAAGATCGAGAACAAATTTCACTTTGGAACAATTGGCAGAGTTGGAGAGATTGTTTGACGAAACTCATTATCCTGATGCCTTCATGAGGGAAGAACTGAGTCAACGATTAGGATTAAGTGAAGCTCGAGTTCAAGTCTGGTTTCAAAATCGTCGGGCAAAATGTCGTAAACACGAGAGTCAGTTGCATAAAGGTAATTTCATCAATGTAACTATAAAATTCGATTTGGATTGGAGTGTTCGTTGGATTATTTGTATTTTGAGGTCTTAATTTTTTTTTAATTTTCCAACACTTTATTAAAATACACTTTTTAAAGATGTGTCAGTGAAGACAATTTTGATGTCTACCTTCTTTTCTTTATTTTCCAAACATTTGTAAAGGGGAAATTGATCCATTTTGTTAAAATAAAAATAAACGGACTTGCACCGTTTTCCCCTAAATTATTAATCTCACGCTGAACCCAATTTAAACAATCAAACTCTCAAATGTGACTCTAAACTCATCGAAGGGGGACTCTGCTGAGAAGATCTCGTCGCGGTGCACGACCTTCGATTTCGAATTAATTAATAATGACTACTGACGTTCAACAACGCTTAACCGACTACTTGGCAGGAAAAGGAGTAAATCTGCAATAAATGATATAACACAATTTACAAACAATAAACGATTTATTAAAACACTATTAATAAATGAAAAATAAGTAAACTAATTAAAATCACGCTAATCTCATTCCGAATTACTCTCTCTAGACTCGTAACCCCGAGAAACACAACTGTCCTCGACTCGATATCGCGCAAAACTACACTCAATGAAAATGATGCCTTCTTTTAGGAAGCCGGTGCAAACGTTCGAAAAATCATCCTTCTCTTTCATATCCAAAAATCATCAAATCACGCTCTTCTTGTCATCTCCTTCCAGTACGAAACCTACAGAAATTAGGAAAGGGTCGCTGACCACGTGATTCTAGAAAACCATCAATCATGCGCAAAATCATTTGAATTCAGACTTTACGAAAACCACAGCTCTCGAGACGGTGACTGAAAGAAAAGTAAGAGAGACTTGACAATAAACAAGACAGACCAATGATAAGAAAAGGACACACAAACGACTATTTACACTTCAAAAATGCTTTTTCTATACATGACAGATTTCACCGAGTAAGTAACGATTCACATCGTTACACATTTTATTAAAATACACTTTTTAAAGATGAGTCGGTAAAGACAACTTTGATGTCTACTTTTTTTTCATTTTCCAAACACTTTATTAAAATATATACACTTTTTAAAGATGAGTCAGTGAAGACAATTTTGATGTCTGCTTTCTTTTTCTCATTTTTTCAAGTCAGTGAAAACTTCAAAGACTTGAGGCTTAAGTAATGATATGTATGATGTAATGAATTAATTTTAGGTAGTGGTTAATTATAACAAAAAAAATAGAATGTACAGAGTAAATTAGTTTTATTTTGTTTAGTTTACATAAGAATTCTGTTGCAGGAGTTTCGAGTGGAATGGTTTTGGCACCAAGGAGTCCACCGACGGCATTGGAACCGTGCAGAGTGGCTCCTTACTTGCCGGCTTTAAGATTACATCCTCCATTGCAGCAAAGTGGTACGAACACAACGGTTTCAGTGACCGCAGGATCTGCTTTTGATCCTGCAGTCCTCCATTATGCGGCTGCAGGAGGACTCTTTTGCCTTCCGCCACCAACTCATCCGCACGCTCACACACATCCCCATCCTCATCCCTTGAGTCTAGCAGCATCTCTAGCCGCTGCCGCAGCCCGCTCTAAAAGTAGCAGTATCGCTGAATTAAGACTCAAGGCAAGACGACATCAGGAGGCTCTCGGACTGGACAGGCCCGCGTAAGATTCAGAAAAATTTTAACAAAAAAATCTATTCCACCGAAATTGTCATTGAACGCTCCACAAGGTAAATTTTCTGTCTTTTACAATTATTGTTAGGAAAAAAAACTGATTTTCACCCTACAGAGTAAATTGAATCAGACCCTTTGCCTCGACTGGATGTTTCTCTATTGAATTTTTCTCCCAGAGGAAATATTTGATACTTTGATTTTAATTTAATATTCTGCAATTGCTGATAATCCTTCTGGAGCATTCAAGAAAAAATCTTCACGTATTTTAGAGGAGTACAAAAGTTTAATGATTTAATGTGTACAAAAGGTAAAGATGTAATATACTTCAAAATTGTAATTTAGAAATTTAGAATTATGGTTATAAATACTAATTATTTGAAGACAAACGTTTTTATTCTCAAATTCAGTTAGTTCTTCTTTTTATGTAGAATTTAAGCAAAATGTGTAAATAAAAAAATGGCATAAATATTAATATTATAAGAGAGTTTGGTTATTTGCCAATCTGGTTGAGTTTGCAGAAACAGTGAGAGAGAGAGTTATCTTGGCCATTCAAGACATAATTCTTGGGGATGATTTAGGGGAATGGTTGTGGGTGGGGGTAAACTGGACGAAGCACGAAAAAGGGTGGCAGAACGATGCGATGGTCTAGAAAGCGACGCTTGGCTTTAGGGCGCTAATGCAATAACGTGATGCCGCGTGGATAAATCAAGCAGCGAACCGACGAACCGTCCTGCAACATACCGTCCTTAATCGCGTTATACCGTCATCCACGCCATTCCTCTGGGGAACCGTTATTGTCCCATCCGCGTTTACCTACCGGACCAACACAGGCATTAATTCACGTCCCGAATTACTTATACCATCCCGTTTTATATGCATTTCACGTCATTAAGAAAATCAAAAAGCCATATCTTCATCAGTAGACGGAAAATTTGAGAAAATGAAAATTTATTTTCCCCTTAATCAAAATGTTTTGATTTTTAAATGATTATACTATATATAAAGTGATATAAGCAATATTTGTAAATATCAGACTTAAAATTATGTATCCTACTAAAAATGATAATAAAACAGATATCGTGGCGTGAATTACGAGATAATAAAAACAGAAATAAAGTTTTCGCGCAGCAATAATTTTTCCAAAAGTAAAAAGAAATAGGGTGAGAGACAGTAATTCCTCGCTCATTTTAATCTGAGTTTTAAGAAGTTTTTCTATTGCGCGCACAAATTGGCCGTCGTTTGCGCTGGTCGGATGTTATTCAGATGAAGGGGTGTGGGAAATGTGATAAAGAAAGCATTCAAGTCCCTTTCGCATACAGCACCTTATACTCTTGTCCCTTCTCTTTTTTTTTAAAAGGAAATGAACTCGACAATCGTTTATATGCGCATTGAAACGAGAATTTCGTCTTGTTTTTTGTCGGGGTGGGTATCATCATCTGTAACCAGAAGGACTTATTGTTACCACGCGTAAGGGAGATGAGTATTGAATCATCCAATCCTACTGTACTATAACTGTAATGTAATAACCCACAAGAACCGAAACTATCATCAATTATCACGAGAACCGACTTGTCGACAAAATTCACCCCCCAGTAAATTCTAATTAATGAATAAATATGTACCGAATGCATAAATCTATGCTTTCTTTATAAAAACAATTGTTTTTTTTTTTACTAAAACTACAATCTTTTGCAATAACTATTTTTATAACGATCAATATAAATTGAACAATAATTAAAAATGACATTTAGCAAAGAATATTTTCTTTGTTGCAGAATAGACAATTCCGAATGTACAGTAGAGACTCCATTACCCGGACCCCTATTATCGGGACAAATTAAAAATTTGTTTTTAATATAAAGTTTATACGGTTTTAAGCTGTTAACAGTCAATAAAAATTAAATACCATATAATTCAATTCAAAAACCTGAATTTTTACACGAAATGCTGCGTTTTAATTATTTTAAGAAAATGTTTATGTAAATATTCTGAAATATTTCTAACTAAATATTTTTTAACGTTGACTTTAAAAGTTTTAGTTTGTTTCAGTCTTATTTTAATACATATGCAAATAAATACATAAAATTATGAACTAAAAATCTGTTTAATTCGTACTTTACTCGATTATCCGGATTTTCGATTATCAGGACAAGTGCCTGCATCTATTAGTCCGGATAATGGAGTCTCTACTGTATTTAAAATTCTGAATTTTTACAGTATAGACAATTTGAGATTTTTAATTTTTTATACAGCAAAATAGAGAGACTGAGTGAGTGATAATTTAAAAATGAGAAATATTTGAATAGACAAATTGAGTTAGGGTGAAGGAACAAGATTCGGTTGGGTGAAAGAAGATGTGATTTAAACTATGGTTGTTGCGCGAATTGAGCCGCGTCCCATTAAATAATAACGTGGTGATTGCCGCTCAGGAGCAACACATGCAAAGACCCGGATAGCCAACGTGTATCTAGGGGTGGAAACTGGAGCCTTTACCCCCCACCAGATATATCATCGCCTGGCAGTTATGTGTGTCATGAATTTTAGATTATCCCCGGATTAGATTAAGGGAGAGAGAAAGAGAGAGAGAGAGTTCAGAGGTTTGAACTTGCCCCTTGAGCTGAATCAGATAGGGCACTATATAGAAATATTTACCATTTAAACGTCTTATTTTGAAAAAAAATAGATAAAAATAGATTTTTAATATTAAAAATATTAATTTATATTTGACATTACAATTCTTGAAGGTTGACCTTTTGATTTCTGTTTATTAGAGTCTAGCAACTTCTTGATAGTTTTCATCTTCTTTGTCATCCAGAATCAGCGAAAATCGATTTTTTGTTTAAATCAAATTTTATTCCACACTTTCGAAAAGTGAGTGCAAACTTTGTTGTAATTGACGAAAAACTGACTGCAATATGAGTTTTAGGCTATGTGATGGTTGTGTTTTTACTTATGATTGCTAGCAATTTTCTGTCCCATTTTTATGATTGTCTACATTTTTCTGCTCCATTTGGAATTTATTTTCTTCTCAATAAAATGTAAAAAATCAGAAAAAAAAACAAAAATAAAAGTGACTTCTCTGTAACTTCAGCAAGAAAACCTTCCATTATCACAGAATTAAATTCTTTGAATTTTCGAATGCTTTTGTCATCATTAGTTACAAGAGAATTAGATTAGGCATTAGTAACTAGCATTAGGTTCAAATTTGAGAATAACAAAAATTGATTCGAAGTATAACAAATTCTTTCTACAAGCACCCTATAATGTACAAAAAAAAGAAACATATTGGCAAATGTAAATTTCAAAAGAAGAGAATAAGAAAATGAGGAGATAAATGGTATTCGAATGGTTTTTTTTTTTTTTTTGAATAGCGAAAGAGACCCGATGCCGAATCAATTCACGTAATAGTATTTGGAATGGGGCAGGGGAGAATTTTCGTTAAAGTGGAGGTGGAGAGCTGTTAAATCCACTTCTATATGCTTATAGAGGGGTTGACTGGGTTCAAGGATACGGGCCATTACCGCACCTGTCCCTCAAGTTCGAGCTTCACTGGATGGTGTATCCTTAATGAAGAGAAGCAATCACTTAAGCCAGCTCGTTCACTCGTGTTGAGGAATACGTTTAGATGTTAGAACTCGTTTTATATCCTACTCTGGAAAATCGAAATGCCATTCGAAAGAAAAAAACCCCATCCAAGTCCCACATGCTGATAATCGACTTCATTTTTACTGTCCCTGCAAAATAAAAGAAACAGTAATTTCCACAAATAAAAAAAACCCCTCCTGACAACTAAAATTTTGAAAAAAAAAATATAAAATAAAAAAAACATAAAATAAAAACTAAAAAAATATAAAATTTCGAAGTAAAAACGAAAAGAATTCAAAGGACTTAAATTTCGAACAAAGACTTATGAAATACTTTAAAATTTATTTCTTTTAACCGAGGAACATTAAAAATTATATTTATCTTCAAGGAATGCGCATAATTTTCTACGACATTGGAGTATTAATCATACATTTCTTTTTTTAAACTTTTTTCCAAAATAAACAAATAAAAACTTCGCTTTTTTGTGTATGAAAGAATTTTTTTCATACATAATTTCTTATTTATCATTAAATACTGAAAATTACTACAATTATTTCTTAATTATTATATGTACGTAATAATAATAATAATAAAGAATAAACGAACCCTGAGAAAAGATTAGATTTAACATAATATATTAAGAAACGAAATAAATTTACTTTTATAAAAAAAGTTTGAATTTACAATATTTTTTTATAAAATTTACTTTTCTTGTTGAGTAAATTTATATCATTTTTTATCCGATAACAAGAGGAATAATAGATTTTTGTCATTAAAAAACGAAATAGTAAAACAAATTTGGTTTTTCTATATATAAAGAAAAATTGTTCTAATTAAAACAAATTCTATAAGTTGGGAATTTTTCAAGTTTTCATTTATCGGTGAAAATGAAAGTCTAAAAAAATTTGCAAAACTTATTTGTAATTTAACAAATAAAAATTCGAAATCTTTTTCTCAGTTTTAATGACCCAAAAAACAAATGAGCACCAAGAAATAAAGAGACAAAAAAATAGCTCGAAAGTTTCATCGCCGATTTCGGTAAAAAATTAACAATAAATAATAAATTTTTCATTCGTTTTTTCACTTTTTCTTTGAAATTCTAAATTGTACTCGTAAAAATGAAGTGAATTTAAAAATATTAGCATTTGCAATGGAACCGTTTTCGAGAAAATTCAAATTGAAAATTCAGTCAAATGGCTCAGTTGGTTAAGTAACCAAACTTTTCAGAATCGTTCAGGTATCGAATCCCCTGACCGGTAATTTTTTTTCTTCCGACTTTTCCTTTTCTAACGATCTGAAGAGTACTCCACATCAAATTTTTTGACAAGAACACTTGCAAAAACAAAACAAAATTCAAAATTAAATGTTTAATTAATTTACATAAAATTTAGGCAAACTTAAAATTAAAAGAAAAGATAGTCGGCGAAATTACTTTCGAGCTTTATGAAGAAAATAATAATTTTAGAAATTTTGGCTTTTTCGGAAAAGAAGACCAGACAAAATGGTATAGGTGACAATCAAAACCATGTCAAAATTTTGAGTTTACAAACTCTTGGCCAGTGTTAAATGGTCTTGCGCTTAATTCATGAGCAGCAAGAGAGAAATAATTGTCGGTATTTTTTTTTAACTTTTTTTTTTACTTTTTTTCGTAGAAAGATGTAAGAAATTTTCATTTTTCTTCATTTTTTTCGATTTTTTTTCGTTTCCACTTAAACATTTGGAGAAAAATCAAAAATGTGCCCGCAAGGATAGGATAATCAGGTACAAGGAACAGCCCCCTATTTTTTTGAGTTCCATCTCACTCTTCGAGAAGCATTGAGCAGTTTATCATTATTAAATGGACCAACTTAACAGGAACTTTAACAAATTTCTCTAAATACTAAAAAAAATATATGTTTTAAGCGAGAAATATTTTTTTTAACAAAATATTTTTGAATAAATAATTTGAACCAAATAATTTTTAGATTCAAAATATTTTTGAACTAAATATCTAAATAACTAAATATTCTCGAACAAAAAAATACTTTTAAACCAAAAATTTGCATTGAACAAAAAAGATTTGAAAAATTTTCTATTCAATGAAAATAACAAAATTTCATAAAATGTATGAGAAAAAAAAAATTAATCTCGGCCCATCGACTAGTATACTTTTCTCTAATATTGTAAATTCTCCTTTTTTTCTCAATAAATATTTATAAACCTATTTTTTTAAATCTATATCTACACGAGTTTAAAAAAATGGAAACAAGTCTTTATAATTAAAAAATAAGAAGAGGAAAAAAAATTAAGATAATTTCCCAAAGGAGGAGAGGAACCCATTCCCTATACGCTGCCTGCACCAAAAACGTTACGATTAAATAGAATACACACTGTATGTATAATAAATTGTACAATGTAGCAGTAATTAAGAATTATTAAATGTTAATCTTTTTTTCATTCTTTTTCAACCACCTTTCTAAATGGTTAAAAAAATATTAAGCTACTCTCATGCAACAACAACAATAATAATTATAATAATAATAATTAATAATAATAATAATAAAATTACAACAATATATTTACTTTTGTGTGTTTCTCTTTTCTCTATTCTTTGCCTCTACTTTTTCCCTCCCTCAATAATATTAAAAAAGAACCCGATGCACTCCCTTAAATTTGTACATTTTTTCCACTATAATAATGTACTCATCAAGTTTTTTTTCCTCAACAAATTCTTAAGAAAAAAAAAAGAAAAATATCAAATTCTCTTTTTTTGGTAAATGAATGACTTTTTTTTGTTTGAAAACGAAAGCCACATGTTCCAAATAATTTTTTTTCTTTCAATAGTATAAACGCTCCGCTCATTATATTATTATTATTATTTACAATAGTACACACGGTATGAAAATACGAATGGAATTTCCAAAAAATTTCTATGCGTATTCGAATTTGTTGATCGTTTCTTTTTTTTTTGTTTTTTTTCATTTTTTTTATATAATTCGAGATTTATTATTCAAATAGAAATATTCGTATTATTTATATAGAAAAAACACTGAGAAAAGCAATATTATTATTACAATCATCAATGACACTTAGGAACTATTCAAAGTATATAATATAATACAAACTCGATGTAATCAATTATTATCACAAATGCGCTTTCTTTTGGTTCGCGCGTGTCTCTTTCTCTACTTAGAAAAGAAAAAAATTATATTTTTTTTCTCTTTTTTTTTAATTTGAGTCTAATTTCTTTTATATATACACACCATGTTTTTTTTGGAAATGATACACAAGAAATAGTTTTTAAAATAATAAAGAAGTTAAATAAAAAAAAATGTTAAATAAAAAATAAAAAAATATAAAAGAATAAAAAATTAAACAATTAAAAAAATAATGAAAAGTATAAAATAAATTATAAAGACATTTTTTCAGGAAAAAAAATTGTCAACTCCTTAAAAAAAATTATAAGAAAAACTAAAATTTGTTATATACAACAAAAAATAAATAAAAGAAAACAGAAAGCATAAGAAAAAATTAATAAATAAAAAATAAATTAAAAAGAAGAAATGAAAAAAGAAAAGTTAATGTACATAAAAAATGTGAGAAAAGAAAAATAGATGAATGAAAGAGAAACAAATAAAAAAAAAAAAGAAACAAAAAATGAACATTATAAAAAAATAAATATAAAAAAAAACAGGAATAAATAAATGTTTAAAAAAATAAATAAAAACAAGAACAAACCGTAATGAAATAAAAAAAACAATAATGAAACAAAAAAAGTTTATTTTTTTTAAATTAAAATTACAGAAAAGGAAAAAATTGAAAATAGAAAGTGGCAAAAAAAAGTAACAAAAATATAAAATCGGAAAAATGTGAATTTACTAAAAAAAATTCCACTAAGATTGTCGCACGATAATAATGCCGCAAGCTTTTTTTTTTACTTTTTGTCCCCGAAGAATATTTTCAGTCAATTATAAATAACAAAGTCAAAAAAAAAGAAAGATGAAAAAAACTAAAATTAATTCTATTTAAATGCAATTATTATAACAAAATGAGGTAAAAATTTTCTTCCAAGAGAAAAAAACAAAAACATTTTTCTCTTTCAAATTAACTCGAGTTGTACAATTGTTCTCTTGTGCCCCCTTAAAAAAAATTGATTTCACTAGCCCAGGTTAATTATCATTATCATTATATCATTATTATTATTATTATTATTATTATTACTGTTGATTAAACGACTAGAAGTTAAACTCTCTTAAATGTTAGCGAAAAAGTCTTTAAAACGGACATTCACCATTCTCTTTTTTTTATCAGCAAGCTGCATTATTTTCTTTCTTTTTTCTTTTTTTTTAATAACAACGCGCGAGGAACAAATATTGGTGACATGTGGCTTTTTTTTCTTTTTTGGAATCGATTTTTTAATTAATAAAAAAAAATCCCCCTTTTTTTCTTCATTTCACGTTTATAATATTTATAAAAACAGTAATATCACAAAAAGTAGCGCAAGCAGTGCTAGGGAAAGGAACCAATGTGGGATTTTTTTCGAAAGTTTGACAATAATATTTCAGAAATATTGACAAACGCGTTGGATTAAGTCGGGAGCGGACACAATTTTTGCATAAAAGACATACGCATTAATTATTCATTCGCACTCACAGTCATCCAATCATTTTTTTTTTGTTCTTTCTTTTGTATAAATTCCGAAATTTTTTCTCCACTCTTGCAATGACGCCTTCGGAGAAAAATGGTACAGAAAAAATCTCGTCTTGAAACTAAATGGAAAATTTTGATTTTTTTTTTGGTAAAAAAAAATGAATTTTTGAAAGAAAATTCTGTGTCTTTTTTTTGAGAAAGTATTTGAAACGAATTTTTTTAATTCTCCAAAATTTAACACTAAAAACTAATTAGAAAATTTGAAAACAATAATTACCATGCGAATTAGATTTTATTTTTTAAAGTTCAAGATAAAAAAAAATTTGATCCAAGATTAAAAATTACTGTAAAAAAGTAAAAGTAATCGAAAAAAGTAAATATTCCAAGTTTCGATTGTTTTAAAAGAAAAAATAGTTTTTTATTATAAATTTTTTTTAAAAATATTAAATAAAAAAAAATATTTTCTCCCATTATTTCGCAAAAAAATTTTATTTTTTTCGTAAGAAAAAATTGAAATTAATTGTAAAATTTTAATAATTCTTCTCAAAATTGAAGTAAAAATTTAATTTTCTTTTAATTATTTATTAATTTAAAAAAAAACTATAAATTAGTGAAATAAGAAAAAGACGAATTACTGAAATGAAATATTGAATGAATATAATTAATTAATTATTAATTAATTAATAGTTAATCTTCTAATTATTAATTAATAATTATTTAGTAATTAGAAAATTTCTAACTACGAAATGATTTTTAAACTAATAATTGCGATGTTGGTTGATTAATTAATTCATAATTAATTAACTAAATTGACTACTTTATAGTTAATTAACTAATTCATTTTTTATCAGCCAGGTAACTAATTAGTTATTAGTTAATTTATTATTAGCAAGTTAACTATTTACTAGTTAATTAGCTAACTTTTTATTAACTAATTAACTAGTAATTTATTAGCTAATTATTTATTTGTTAATTGGCTAATTATTTACTAGCTAGAAAACCAATTATTTACTAATTTATTTATTAATCAAATAATTATTAGTTAACCGTTTTTTTATTTAATTAGCCAATTAAATATTTAGTAGTTACTGGAAAAAAGTTTATGAATAATTATCGGATTTACAAAGAATAATTAATGATTAACAAAATATTTGTTCAATTGAATACCTTTTAGTTTTGTAAATAAATTTTCTTTTCCCATTCTGTTGAGATTGATGAATACCATTTTTCTGAATGTTCTTATTTTTCTCGGGCGTCTAACTCGATTGGCGCTAGTCATTTACACTGGCTGACTTTTTATTTATTATTTCAATATTCTTTTTTTTTCTTAATGGAAAGTAATCTTCCATTCTATTACACAACTCTCAATGATTGACCATCCATTACGCAATACAATTTAATACAATATTCCAAACTTTTTTTTTTCTTTCAAATGTTGAGCTCTTTTTTGTTTTTCACGTTTCATTTTGTGTTCTTTTCAATTTTTTCTTTTTTCTACGCATCAGAGTCGAAACAAATATATTTATATATATTTTTTTTATTATATATATATATATATAAGAAAATAAAAAAAAAGAAAAAAAACAATCCGCACCTTGAATCAAAAAATAGACAAAAAAAATTATTAAAATTTCTAGAAAAAAATACAGTATAAATTTTCATTTTTTGGATGTTTTGATTATTGCGGTAACTTGTTATTTTTTTTTTTTTTTTTTTTTGAATTTGCATCATTTTTCTTTAAAAAGAAATTGAAGAATTGAATTTATTTTGCCATTGAGATTATAGATTTCACGTCAATAGAAAATAGTTTTGCAAGTGTCACATTATCGTTCAATTTTTTTTATGATTTATATTGGCTCAGAACTATTTTTTTTTTTTGTATAAACTCTATTTTTTGTTTCAAAAATAAAAAAAAAACAATTGACTAATAAATAAATAAATGTGTGTATTTGTATGTGTATGTGTGATAAGTAAAAATTTTAATGTATCTAGTAAAAAAAAATTAAAAAAAAATATTACTCTTTTTCTATTTACAATTATAGTATCAATAATTATACTAACAATAATTAATAAGATTCCTGTGCACTACTCCATGCACACTTAAGTTTAAAAAAATAATAATAATAATAATGTGATTACAAAGTTAAAAAAAATCATTGTCCCTCTTTTTCTTTCACACTTGAGAAATAAATTTTCATCACACAATTAGCAGAATCACAAGTAACCTAGTATCACAATAAGCGGAGTGAAAATTTTGGAACGGAATGGCACTTTCATGCGTTTTTTTTTATATTTTAAATGGGTTTATTGTTAACTTTTTTTATTTTAATCTATAAAAATACTTGCATTGCTGACGAAAACCCTCGTTTTTTTTCTTCTTCTTCTTCTTCATTTTAAATATTATACTTTACTCTAGCAACTAGAAGATTTTTCCGTTTTTTTTTAAACTACTTAATCAGAAACTATTCTCTCAGTCAAAAATTATTTAAATACTTAGAAAAGAAAAGGAAAGAACTGAGCCAAATGACTTAGAAAAGAAAAAAAGAAATAGGAAGTCAATATAATAATTCTATCTACGTCGATTAAAAGTAAAAAAAAAAAAATTAAAAAAAAGTCCATTTGATTTAATTTGTCATTTCATTATTCAAACACTTAGTTCTTGATTATATTTTCTATGAGACGTGAAATCTATTTTTCGATGGCTTCTTTTTTTTTCTTGTTGTCTTACAAAATAATTTTTTCCAAGACGAAAGAAGTATCTAGATCTTAGAAACAACGACGATAGCAGCTTATGATGCTATAATGCTTTGTCAGTATCGTGACATGAATTTTTTTTTTATAAATACAGAAATTAATATTTTCTGTGATTCGCAGAAACACTTAAATACAAAATATTTAACGCTGCTTGATTTTTTTTTCTTGTGTAAGGTATTTATGTTCGATTTCTTAGATTTTAGTATTATCGATACCTTATTGTTTAGCGGACAAAAACATAAAAAAAAAAAATTTGTATTGACTCGAAATAAACCCTTTCAACCCACCCGTTTTTTTAACCCTCCCAATTGCAAGTTTCGTGAGTTTTATTTTTCCTAAATTCCCTCCCATTTTCTTCTCGGCCAGCACAAATGATATAATTCTTTATATTTTTTTTTGTTTTCATTTATTTAGTCGCATTTTTTTTCTCTTTAAATATCCCTGTGTGTGTTTTTTTTAAGAGATGAATTAAATCTCGGTTATTTTTTAATGCAGCTTTCTTGATTTTTTTTTTGGTTTTTGTTTCTGTCTTGTGAAATTTTTGTTTTTTTTTGTTTTTTAAAAATGCACACTAGAATGAAAGCTGCTTTTCCCCAGGGATGAAGACTGTTTTGACGACGACGACGACGACGTCGACGACGGTGGCCATGATGCGATAAACGGCGGCGACGACGACGTTTCGAAGAAGAGGCCGTGGTTTCACCCACCCACCCTGTCCACCCAGTTTACTGTTTCCCGCCCGACCCCATCCAGCCTGCCCCATTAAGCGGCCGTCTGAAAATTTTCAATTTCTTTTTATTAATTCTACTCGAAATTTCGTTTCTTTTTTTTAAAGGAATTTAAGTTTTTTAATTTTTAAACGATTGTCATAAAAAATGAAAAGGGGGATGTTGTTGGTAAAATTGGTTGCCACAAAAATTTTCTTAAGATAAAAAAAGTTTCTTCTTGAAGAGAAAATTATTTACTGTAACTAAAATTTTAAATTTTACTCATTAAACTCTTCTTTAAGAATATTTTTATTTTTCCTAAAAAACCTAGTTCGAATTTTAATAAATTCAAAATAAATTAAGTTCGTCTTCTATAAGTGAAATAAAAATTTCGATACGAAACCGAAACCAAAATTTCGATTAGTAACCGAATTTTCTCAAAAAAAAAAAAATAATTTTTTTACTCACCATAAGTAAGTGGGGCCGCTCAAACGCCATATACATTGTGCAGCCGCTCAAGAAGCTGCGGTGGAAATTGTTCGCAAAATCGAGTCCAATTTTCAGTACCAACTTGTTGCTTGAATCCATGTAAAATCTGCCAAACAAATAATATTTGTTTATTATTGCATTTAAAATATTGTAAAATTGAAATTAAATTTTTAAGTTGAAATTAAATTTTTAATTTGAAATTGAAATTGTAATTTAAAATGGAAAGTACCTTGCTAAACATGTCTTTAAGATCCTCGAAGGGATTCGTCCAGGAAGCAACGGCGTCACAGAAGAAAATAAAATCATTCACGACACCAGCTGGATTGACATTTATCATTTGGCACATTCCTCTGAATGCTGAACCCTTTTCCTCATTGTCGCGAATATTTCTCAACGATGAACACCTAAATAGTCAAAATATTCAGTTATCATCTCCAACAATAATATTATTAGAATTTTCTTTTCAAAAACATTACTTCAACCTCTCATTTCAAATTTTTCGAGAAAAAACATACATTCCAAATTTATTATAGATTCTCAGCTTCACACAATTTTTTCTTGTTATTTCTTTTTTCCTTTGCTTATTCTCTTTTCCTTTTTTTTATATATATTTTTTACATTTTGACCAATTATTTAATGACAATTTTATTTATTCAATAAAATTTAAATTGTTATCAAATCTAATCTCTTTTAATTATTAATCAATATAAATTCGAATACAATTAAATTCGTACTTAATCGTATTTTTCATTCTTTTCTATTACTTTGCTTCTTTTTATAATTATTTTCTTCTTTGCTTCATTTCTTGTATTAACACTTCATAGAATTTTTGACCGTTTGCACTGCAATTTTTTTCGTTTATAATTTAAAAAAAAAATTAGTCTTATTTTTGTCGATTAGTCAATTTTTTTAAATGAAAACCCTTAAAGCTTTTTATTGTAAAAATATTTTCCATTTGCAAATTAAGGGTTTTTTTTGGTTTAAAAATTTCAAATTCCTAGACCCAAGAATATTTGTGTTCATTAAAAAAAAACAAGATAAAAATATTTTGTTTTTGTAGAAAAAAAATAAACGAAGCACATTTAATTTTCAAGGCGCAAAAGGAAAAAAGCAATGATTCATGAAATTCTTATGGGAACGATCGAATCGACTGGCATTTTCATTTAGGTTTTTGCACACAAAAGTTTACACTTGACATTTATGTAACAATTTTAATTTCTTAAATTCTTTTTTAACAAACAAAAAGAAGAATAAAAAAATATCAAAAATTTGATTTTTGAAATATTTAAACAAATTACAAAACGACTACAATCAAATTAATAAATCTAGATTCTAAATGTACAATAAATTTAAATTTACGAAATATTCGAAAAATACAATATGTGCAAAGTTGAATGCAAATAATTAATAAACATTCAAAAGGTAAAGTTACTAATAAAAAATCTAAATAAAAATTTCGAATTGTTGCAGAACGACAAATGTAAACTTCTTTGCCTACTCTGTTTTTAAAATTGATTTTTCCATTCTCCACTTTTTTTTTCTCTTAACATTATCTGCGCAAAGACTCTGCAGTTGAAAGAAGAAAAAATCAAACAGGAGGCATTGTTACTAGTTTAAACAAAAATATAACGGAGTTCAAGTGGATTGCAATAAGTCTCTTAAATGTTTGAAAATTAATTTTTCAATTTTTTCTTTCCTTTTCCTTTTTCTTTGACAAAAATGATTTTGAAAACAAATTAAACTCTCGTGTAGGAAAAAAAAGAATATTTTCTTAAACTATAATATTTACGTCATTTTCGTCTCAAATGAAATATCGAATCGGGTCCCAAAATTTTTGGTCATTAAATAATAATTGAAACCAAATTATTTCAAATATTAAAGGAAATTAAGAAAACTATAGAATAATTACAATCAACTCAACTCCCCCTAAAGAAGATAATAATATTGTAAATATACATGTATATATAGTATAGAATAATATAATAATAATATAAGAATAAGAATAATAATAAAAATAATTTAATAATAATAATAAAAATTCAAAAACAAAAAAAAGTGAAAAAGCACTAAGAATAAATGAAGAAATAGAATTAATATAAGAAAGGTAATAAATAGAAGATAATAATAAGGATAATAATAATAATAAGAATAATAATAATAATATAATAATAATAATAATAATAAATAAATTTACACACCACTGTCGAACAAACTGCTGTAACATGGGGGCGACGTCGTGGGGACACACATAACCTAGGCGACCGATCGTTATGGCTACATTTTCATTGTCATTTTCGTTTTCGTTTTCAGTAAGGTAGGCAAGTGAAGAAGTGTAGTGAAGTGACCGGAAACACAAACAATAAGACAAACTGATAGCGAACCAACGATAAACTCAGGCAAATATATCAATGTACATAATAATAAAAATAACAATAATCATAATAAACGAAATAGTAACAATAAAAATAATAATAACAACAATAAATGGTCCTCAATTTCCTGCTGTAACTATTTGCAAAAAAAATTTAATTATTTAATTAATAACAATCGTGACTGTTTACTCATTGAGTAAAATAATACAAATAGACAATAATTGAATTAAAATCGTTAAATTGAAGTTTCATATTTTTTTACATTCTTTTTTATTTAAATAAAAAATAGTTTTAGAATTTTAGAATAAAAATTTTATTAATTGACAAAAAATAAAATAATTGATAAGAAATAAAATTAATTGATAAACAATAAAATTAGTGTATAAAAACAAAAAAAATTATATAAATTAGTAGAATTTGGAAAAAAATGATAAAAATGTTTATAAACAACGATAATTCTTTAAAAAATTAGATAAATAAAGAAAAATAAAACAAAATATGAATGAAAAATTTTCAAACAACTTTAATTTTTAATAATACTTTTGAATTAAAAAATCATAAAATAAAGAAAATAATTTATAATTAACTGATGTAAAAGAAGATAAATGAAATTTTTGCTTATTAAATAAAAATGTTTAGTTATAAAACGACAAAAATAATAATAATTAAACTAATAATACGAATAATAATAATAAAAAAAAACACATAAAACATTGAAAACCTGATAAATATGAAAAATGATAACCTACAATGATGTGGCTAATAAGATTACAATTATGTATTAAAAAAAAAAAGAGAGAGAGAAATGATTTTAAAAAAATCTATCGTAACACGCAGGCAATCGCACACTACTGAAAATTAATATAAAATTTATAAATATATATTAATGATGAGAAAACGTATACAGACAAAATCCAAACTCTGAGCTGTTGATCTGCGAGGGACTTGAAAAAAAAAGAAATATTAACTAAGAAAGAAAATTTCTTCTTCTTCTTCTTCATCTTTTCATTTTTGACAAAATGATGCCATGGATTTTTCTTTGTTACTGTCATATTTATATAACTGGGTCTCATTTGATTCAATTTCCTTTCCGAGGTTTTATTGTAATTGAAAATTTGAAAAAAAAGTATTTATAGTTTTTTCTTTACCTTAACTCCAAAATTTCTATTTAGAAATTATTTCCCTTTAATCTGCTAAAAAGAGTCTCGAAAAAATATATTTTCTGACAAAATTAATTTATGAATTAGTTTTACTTTTCTTCTTTTAAGTATTGTAAATTGTATTATAGTAGAAATAATACTTAACCGAAAGTTTTTTTTTAGATATTCTTTTCTTTTTCTATTTTTACTCACCCGTATTTTCCAGCAATGTTTTCGGTGTGTTTTGACGGTTTATTATGTCGATTAATTGGCTGAGAATAATCGGAATGTACGCACTTGTGTCTGGACCTGGGGAGAAGAATTGTTTTTTTTCGATTAGAATTAAAAATTAAATTTATTAAAATTTCTTTTATTCTTTGCTTATTTATTATTTTTCTTTTTTTTCAATTTTTTTTGAAACGTTCAATTGTTTCATTTCTTTAAATTATATTCGAAATAAATTTTTATTTTTCAAAAATTTATTCAAAACCTAGTTTTCTATTTGAATTTAAATTACTATCGAAAAGTTGCACGAGAATTGAATTCTTTAAAATTGTAAAATAATTCATTCTTAAAATTTCCAATTGTTAATCATAAAAATTGTAGGGAAAGAAATAATTAAGGGAAAATTTTTGATATTAAATGAAATTAAATTACCAAGTTTTATCGAAATTTCTCCAATTGCCCACGTTGCATTATTGCACACTGAGATGAATTCCGGATTGAGATTCTGTCCAAGAATTGGCATAAAATCAGCTGCAAAATTGAAAGAATAAAGTGGAATTAAAATGAAAAAAAAAATATTTGAAAAAGTAATTTTTTTTTAAACAATTAGAGTAAACGATAAATAATTATAAAATTTTATTAAGTTTATTAATTGTTAATTTTTGTGGTATAAATGTTTATGAACAATTAATATTTATATTAAGGGAATAATTATATTTTTTTCTTTAAATTCGACTCGATTTAATGTATTTTAAATATTTTCTAATGAATTTTTTGGTTTACGAACATTTAATATTAATATTAGGGAAATAATTATTCTTTTTTTTTTAATTTCGAATCTAAAGTATTTTAAAAATTTCTTAACGAATTCTTTTTTTTGAGAAAATACCGATTTTTTTTCTTTTCAAAAAATAAAATATTTTCTAAGCAGAAAATCAGTGGATTTCGGGTAAAAATTGAAAGAGTACATATTTTTAAACACCGTTAAGTTTTAAAAAATTGAACAGTCCTTTTAAATTATAAATAAAATTGAAATCTTCTTTGATGATTAAAATTATTGTAAATTTAAAAAGATAAAGAAATTTCTATTCTCGAATTGATGATAAATAATGAATAAATACTCACGAATACAGGGTAAAACATGTTGGAAGCAAGCCTTGGTAAGATCGCCTAATAGAGCGAAGCTACTTTGTCGCACTTCAGGCATTGGATCCTGCATGCACTGATACAGCAATTGCATAATATTGCTATTGACAACCAAACGTTCCATATGACCGTTCAGACCTTCCGCTAAGCCGCTCAAGAGATCCAAAGCCACAATCATAAAATCTTTATCGGGAGCTTCAAATTGCTCAGGACTCTGTGTATTCGCAATGTGTTGATTCAGCGTTTGCTCCACTAGCGAAACGCACCGCCTACAAAAAAAGACAGTCTTTAGTTTTTTAAACAAATTTTAAAATAAAAATCCTTTGTATCTATTTAGCAAATTTTTTTTTCAATTTTCATTATCGTAATAATTTTTTTTGTATCTTTCGTTATTAGAAAATGATCGTTTTGTAATTTTCCTTATTAGAATCCTTCTGTTATTTTCATTATTGCAAAATAATCTTATTGTACTTTTCATTAATATAAAATAATCTTTTTGTAATTTTCATTATTAATATTTTGTTCGTTTTAAGGAAAATAAGAAAATGAACTCACCTATAGACTGGTTCGCAATAAGGCAAGAATCCCGATTGCAAAGCAGTGGCAACGGACGATAGACACTCGAGTAATGGAAACAAATCCTTATCCTCATCCTTCAAGACATTCCACTTGTTTATCAATGGTGGCATTAACAAATTAATATAATCCGGTTTATTTAAATGATAACCAACGGAATCGGCCAACGTTCCAATGGCATCATAAAGAATCAATAAATTCTTATGTTGATATTTACTAAAAGCAAAAACAAGTGTCTCGAGAATGAATCCAAGATAAGGAACAAGTTCAGTGCAAGCCTCCTCCTCGAGTGTGGCGAATGCCGAGCACGCCGCCTCCTGAACACGCTTATTACCATCGAGAATGCGCTTCAACAATTCCGTCATCAACGGTTTCAAATACGTATCGTGCGGCTGCGAACAAACCCAATGCGCATAACGACTCAATGTCCAACACGTAATCGAGCGCACCAACGCCTTCTTATCACTCAAACTGACAATCAAATATGGTATTAATTCGGGTAAATGTTGCATCATTCCCACCATACAGCCCTCGGCAATTGCTCCCAATGCGAGAATACCCGACTCCTTTATCTCCCAGTCCTGATGGAATAGTGTCTCCTTGAGAATTGGTACCAGTACCGGTAGTAATTCATCGCGAAACACACTGGCAATGATGTCGAGTGCGGCTGCTGAGCATTTTCTTAAATTCCACTCGAGCGTTGATTCGTCATCGCTTCCATCCTCCATGTCTAGGTATTTGTCATCGCCGCAACCGCCATTCTCGTCACTGTGCTTATTCATTGCCGCGTGATGTGTATGATGTGTTTTTGATTTATGGAAACGTGGTCTTATATCCTCCTCTTTGTCTGGTATCATTTCGTCCTCCTCCACGTCGCCCTTCAGTAGAATAATATCGATTTCGGAATATTTCATTCCCTTCACGAGAATTGGTATTAGAGTGTTTAAATGCGGTGCCAGGGCATTTTTGCATATTGGCTGCTCGGCTAATGAGAGCCAAAACTCACAGGCCTCGAGTGCAACATTCTCGTCGAGATCTTGTGTGCGCATCAACATGTATTCAATTATATTGTGCATATGGGGAATTAATCGGTCCATTCGCACTTCCAATAACATAACAAGAGCTCTGCAAAGAATTTAATTAAATTTAATTCAAAATTGAAATTAATAAAATTTTACCTAAAATACCGTAACATTTTTTTTCATTTAATTAAATACTTGAAATTGTTTAAAATTCAAAATTTTCTACAATTTAAAAATTCAAATTATTAAAAGATTAAGTTTTCTAAAATTCTCTAATTAGAATTGTTTCAAGTTGAAATTTAATTAAAAAATTAAAAATTCAATTTATTTGAAAACTAAATTTTCTAAAATTTCAAAATTCATATTGTTTGTAATTAAAATTTTCTAAAATTAAAAAATTCAAATTATTTGTAATTAAAATTATCTCAAAATTTAAAAATTCAAATTAATTGAAATACAAATTTTCCAAGATTTCAAAAATAGAATTGTTTCAAGTTCAAATTTGCTTCAATTTCTAAATTAAAATTAATTGTAATTAAAATGTTCTAAAATTTCAAAATTCATATTGTTTGTAATTAAAATTTTCTAAAATTTCAAAATTCAAATTAATTGAAATACAAATATTTCAAGATTTCAAAATTAGAATTGTTTCAAGTTCAAATTTGCTTCAGTTTCTAAATTAAAATTAATTGTAATTAAAATGTTCTAAAATTTCAAAATTTATATTGTTTGTAATTAAAATTTTCTAAAATTTTAAAATTCAAATTATTTGTAATTAAAATTATCTCAAAATTTAAAAATTCAAATTAATTGAAATACAAATTTTTCAAGATTTCAAAATTAGAATTGTTTCAAGTTCAAATTTGCTGCAATTTCTAAACTAAAATTAATTGTAATTAAAATGTTCTAAAACTTCATAATTCAAATTATTTAAAACACAAAGTTTCTAAAATTTCCAATTTAAAATTATCTAAAGTTTAAATGTTTTGCAATTTCTAAATTAAAATTGTTTTAAATTCAGATTTTCTAAGATTTCAAAATTAAAATTGTTTCAAGTTCAAATTTGCTTCAATTTCTAAATTAAAATTAATTGTAATTAAAATGTTCTAAAACTTCACAATTCAAATTATTTAAAACACAAAGTTTCTAAAATTTCTAATTTAAAATTATTTAAAGTTGAAATGTTTTGCAATTTCTAAATTAAAATATTTTTAAATTCAAATTTTCTAAATTTATAAAATTAGAATTGTTTCAAGTTCAAATTTACTTTATTTTCTAAATTAAAATTAATTAAAACTTAAAAATTTAAATTAATTGTAATTAAAATTTTCTAAAGCTTCAAAATTGAAATTAATTACAACACAGTTTCTAAAATTTGTAATTTAAAATTATCTACAGTTTAAATGTTTTACAATTTCTAAACTAAAATTATTTAAAATTCAAATTTTCAAAAAAAATTTTTAATTAAAATTATTTAAATTTAAACACTTTGTACAATTTCAATAATTCAAATTATTAAAAGTTTAGATTTTCAAGATTTTCTAAATTACAATCATCTAAAGTTTAAATCTGTCTATAATTTCTACATTCGAATCTATTGAATTTCTAATTTTATTTAATTTCATGAAATTATTTAATTTTCAAATTTTTCTAAAATTCTAGTCTGAAATAAATTTATTTATGACAATTATAAACACAATTTATTCTTCTAAAATTAAATTATTTTTGGGATTTTTATGTAAAATTATTCACTCGTATTTAGCAGTCGGGGAATAATTAAATATGACATTTTCAAACAAATAGAAATTAACCTATTTTACCTCTTCGCTTTTTTATTTAATAACTTAAAATATTATTGTTTATTAACCCAGACGAAAAGATAATCGTTTTTACAATTAATTCATGATGAATTTGACAAAAGTTCACAAAACAAATTTTATATATCTTTAAGTAGATTATTTTTTAAAAGTTTTCTTTTGTCTATTTATTTCATCCGAAGTTATTTAGTTTTTTTCAAGATTCCCCAGAACTTATGGTTTTTAATTTGTAAATTTAATTGTTTATAAAATATATTTCATACAAATATTAATAATTGAATCGTGAAAAACGGGTGAAAATTTTTTTTTTCCAAATATTTAAAGTAAATATTGTAACTAAAAAAATTGTCAAAATGAAAAAATGGAGAAATCGTGAAAGTTGAATTTTATTTCTAAGCTTGCATCAGTTTTGGGAACTGAATTCAATATTATTTGAAAGAATAGCATATTTCTATTAAAATACGGAGTCAATAAACTCAAAGATAAACAATAATAACGCAAGAGGAGTTCGAAAATCTATTATGAATTTAGTCTTCCAAGGGAAAAGTAAATTCTACCAAGAAAACTTGTTAGAAAAAAAGGAATGGGAAAAAAAATTATTATTTCGGAAGCAGAACATTTTTTTTATACTTTATTTAATTTTATTTGTTTTAGTTTCTCCTTCAAGTGTTATTTTTGTCTTTCAAAGTATTTTTTTTGTATTTTTATTTAATTTTATTTTTTTTTAATTAAAGGGAGTGAATTTATTTATTTTAGTTTCTCGATTAAGTGTTATTTTTTTTCTCAATGTTTTTTAATACTTTTTCAAAGTATTTTTTCTACCTTTTCGAAGTATTTTTTCTACTTTTTTAAAGTTTTCTTTTATTAAATTCCTACTTTTTCCATTCCAATTTATTTACTTTATTTTTCCCGGGAGACGAAAGAAATTTTAATAATTAAATGGTGAGGGGAGTATTTAAAGATTATTTTTTCTCTTCCTCTTACCTGCAGACATTTTTCCTAACATCGGGATCATCGTCAGTCGCCAAATGGAAGAGATTCTCAATGAAACTGTCAATGTGAATCATTAGTGGTTGTGCCCGATGAATGATAAATTGATTGACACAGGCGATAGCGTGCGATCGTATTTTTGCGCTACTGTGTCGGAAGAACTGCAAAAATCTCGGAATCAACACATTAAGTGGACGATTTAATGCCTCCGAATCAAGAATCTCGGCAGAGTCCTCGCAAATTTTTTGAAGCGCACCAAACGAGCCCTCGCAAACATTGTAGTCCGGCGAATCCAGCATGTTGCACAATGCCGGAAGCAATTCCGGCCATGCCGTTAAATCACCTGAAAAAAGGAGATATTTTTAATTCTCTGACGAAAAAAAAGTAATATATTTCAAACTCTCTACATTAAATTGTTTTAAATTCTCTATAGAAACTATTTTAGATTCTGCATAGAAACTATTTTTCATTGTATATAGAAACTATTTTTAATTCTCTATAAAAAAATATTTTAAATTCTCTATAAAAAAATATTTTAAATTCTCTATAAAATAAAAAAATATTTTTAATTCTCTATAGAAAATATTTTAAATTCTCTACAGAAAATATTTCAAATTCTCTATAGAAAATACATATCAAATACTTTGCAGAAAATATTTCAAATTCTCTATAAAAAAATACTTTTAATTCCCTACAAAAAAAAATGAAATTTCGAATTCTATAAAAATTAAAAAAGTGAAAATTTAGCGACAGAATAAAAAATCGTGTGAATACTTAAACTGAAATGAAAACTAAACTACGATAAAAATTTATCTTCTGAAAAGAAAGTGTTGAATATTAAAAAAAAGCCATTTTTATTTTTAAAAAACAATTTTTTCATTTTTTTTATTGGAAATTTTTTTCTTTTTTCTTCTTTTTTTATTGTTATTAAATCTATTCATGTGGAATTTACCTTTTGATGCGAGAGTTGTTATCAAAATGCCGACAGTGGCTCGAATTAAAGGTGATGGATCTCCCACGGCCGATAAACATTCTTGTTTTATAAAATTTGTCACTTCCGGATGGAATTTATGGTAATGCGCTTTCACGTTGTTCTTTAATATTAAACCACTGAGAGATCTTGTTGGTTCATCTTTTCAAAGAAGAAAATCATATTATTAGTTCAGAGCACAAAAGAAAAATTGCATTTTATACAAGAAAAATATTTCAAATGTTTTTTTTACAAGTCGACAATATTTACAATCATTTTTTAAGGGAAGAAAAATTTCCCCTTGCAAAAAACAATACAATTTTTTGTTTAGAAATATTTTTTTTTCTAAATTGACTAAAAAAAAAGTGCGAAACCTATTTTTGGAAAATTTATTTTGTTTACGAATATTGTGAACTTTCCTTTATAATCAACGAATTAGGAAAAAAATATTTCTCCTGACGAAAATTAATTAATTTTTTTTGTTTACAAATATTTCTTATTAAAGTTGATTAAAAAATGGCAAAATATTTTTTTATGGACAAAATTAAGTAGAGAAATTAATAAATTAATAATAATAATAATTAATAAATTTAAGTAGAGAATATTTTTTTCTTCTAAAATATTGATTGTAAACATTGAACTTTCAAAAATGTATTAAAACGTAAAAATTTTGTTTTTTAACAAATTTTTAAATTCTGTTTTTTAGCTGAAGATTAAATAAAATAAAATGTTTTCGCATTTAAATTACAAATTTCTCAGATTTTGAGAAAAGGAAATATTTTTTTAGTTGTATTTTTTTTTACTAAATACTAAATATTGAGTTTAAAAAAAGATTAAAGAGAAAAAAACGTGCAACATACCTTCAGTCTTTAATTGCGTCAAGACAAATATAAGATAGCTATTGAAGTCTGGAAATTTATTCAGCTCCTCGAGTTTCTGAATAAAATGCAAGTTAAGGAAAAGATGGAAAGGAGAGAAAAAAAAATGGTCAAATTTCACAAATTCAGTGTAAATTCACTAAATGTCACACGCCGCTCTTGATATTTCAATTGCATAACAAAAACAATCAATAAAGTTTGTAATTTATATGTGTATTTCTATATATATGTATACATATAGATAAAACTTGACAAAGAACAGTAAAAATTTATTATCAGCTAAAAAATGCAACGCGAAAGAAAAAGGAGACAAAAATTACGCCTTGGAATAATATTTTTAAATCGAAGACGAAGACGACGACGATGATGAAGAAGAAGAAGAAAAAGGAAATTCTATATTGAAAAGCAATAAAATAAAATTACCCAAAGTAATGAAGGATCGATTTCAAGAAAAGTACACGTGGGCTAAACGTGTATATGCGACTTTACTATAATCAAAACCGTTGTGAACGTCGAGAATTTCGTTCGTTTCAGTTATAACGAGAGAAAAAAAAAGAGGAATGTCTATTCATCGATCGCACTCGGAAGGTTTTGTATATATCTATATATTTTTGTGGAAAATAAAAACACGAATTTCCCCCTTCCCGACATGATAACACCAATTAACCATGTTTGAAAACTTATTAATTTCAATTTAAATCGAAAATTCATTGAAATAAAATGAAAAAACGTTCCATGTTTAACCGGTTGAGGAAAATTTGTCAATAGAAGCACGCCCTTGGCCCCGCAAATGAGCCTGACATGCAATTCGCGCGCGCGTTCTCATTTTCAGACCAGCACCACTGTTTTTCCACGATGAAAATTTCACTCGATTTTAAATCAATTCAGAATTCCTCGATTATATTTAAAGCACAATATTAATAATTTCTCTTTCGTTTTATGTAAAAGGATACTTGCTGAACGGCACGTTGTGTCTCGGTATTTGGACTTTGAGACTCTCTGAGTAGCGTCAAAATTTGTCTAAGACCTTCCTCTTGCGGTGTCCACGCCATTTTCATCGTGTGTTTTTCAACAGCTCAACAACTCACAGCACAGCAGCACCGACGGACGACGAACGCAGCCAGCCTTCTCTGTGACCTCACCAAGCAAACGGAAATCCCCCACAATTCTTAACCAGTGTGTCATACAAAAACCGGGAGCATCACCCAATTACAAATCAATGTTTAATATTTTACTAGAGGATTTTTTTTCTTTTTGTTTAAATTGTCGAAATTATTGTTGAATTCGCCTTTTTTTATACGAGGCAGAAGTTGGTATTTTTTATTTTTTGACAAATGTTTGTTGTTTTTGACGAATTTTTCTTGTGATTGGAGATGACAAATGAAAAACTTGTGTTGTCAGTTGGGAGTATTAGCAGAAAGTAACTTCCGCTCGATTGTGGCGCCATCGCGGACTACGTGAATCAATTGGCGGGCAATTTAAAATTCAACTCGGTTTTTGCCTTTTAAATTTAATATGGCAGTCGTTGTCTGAAGAGCGAACAGGGCAAAAAACAAGTGTTAGGTTTTTTTTATTCTTTTGAAAAAAGTATTTAGTTTTGTTTACTACGAGAAGGTAATTCGCTTTGTAATATTATTTAAATTTTTAACATAACTTTGGAATGATAGCAATTTTGATGATTTTGATATATAGTAATTCGAAAATTAGAAAATTTGAGGTTAGGTTTACTTTATTTCTTTTTAATTAAGAGAATATTTTAGAGATAATTACCGAATAATTAAAGTTTAACTACACCTTTGATTTTATTATGAATAATAAAGCTGTTTATCGGAAAATTGGATCAAGTTTTAATCAAAATTAACAAATAGGAATAATTATTATATTAGAAGATGTATTTTGATATTGACCAGAATAAATTGTAGTGAAAAATGTAGGTCTTTATTTAGATAATTTCAATTTTCAAGCTTTCGTCTTTCCATGAATGACCTCTTCAGGTTATATCAAATCAACCTAAAAAAATTTTTTACAAATTAAAAGGGAAACGAAATAAAAATAATTATTATTATTTACATATTGTTGATTCTAATTGTTTAGTTGTATAACAAATTGCAACTTTTTATAATCAATGAAATTTTAATAACAAATAATAATTAACAAAGAAAAAATAATAGCAAATTTTAATTAACAAATAAGAAAAAAAAATGATAACAAAATTGAAATATTAAAAATGATAAATATTCAAATATCAGAGGAATATAAAGTTTGAAATGACAATCTAATTTTAAAGAAACCTTTTAAAATTGTAAATAAAGAATAAATTTGATAAATAAGGATAAGAGTGAAAGAATTAAAAATAAGAAAGGTAAAATTAAACGTTATATTTTTATTAAAATCTTTATTAAATATATTAGTCTTGTGGGCAACTTAAAATCTAATATACATATAATAAAAAGTATATAAATTATTATTATTTACGTCTTCTGATAAAAATGTTAGTTTAAAATTAATACAAAACAAAAATATCACAATGTACTTTCGGTTTTTCGTTTCGGTCTCCAGATTTCAACTGCTTCAATGCCGGAAACCGCAAGAACCTCGTTTAAGTAATCAATCTGTGTGGAAAAATTGATATTTTTAAAATAAAAGTTAACTAGTGAATAAATAATTTTTAAATTCATAGTTTTCGTTAAGTAAACTAAAAAATTAACTTTTATTATCGTTAATTTAAAATTAACTTTTGTTATCGTTAATTTAAAATTAACTTTTATTTTCGTTAATAAAAAACAAAATTAACTTTAGTTTTTATTAACAAAAGTCAAGATTAACTTCATCTTTCGTTAGTGAAAGTCAAGATTAATATGTGCTTTTAAATTATTTTTAAATTAAAATTTTTGAATTAAATGGAAAATTTTTTAAAATTTAATAGATATATAGTACCGGCCAAAATTGTCAGTCCACCCATTTTTGAAGGAATAAAGAAAATTGTTTAACATAAAATTTATGAAAACTAAAACTTTTTTTGGTTTATATTTTGAAAGACAATAAAATTTTGAAAAGATTAAGACCATACAGAAGTCATTTAGCCAAAATTTGTACAAGATATTCTTAAAAATCGTCATTTTCAATGTTTAACGAAAATTTGAATAACTTCTAAAATAATTAACGCTTTTTAATAATCTTAACCTTATTTTAAAGGTCATTTTCTACGAAATAAGAATTACCTATAGGCATTAACCTGTAATTTTTTTCTTGGAATAAGCATGACGATAAAGTTGAACAAAAAAATGCGAAAAATTTGAAATAATATTATTAAAAGAAAGATAGTTTGTAAAATTAAAACATATTTTTTTATTAAATTTTCTTAAAAAATCTAAATCATATCATGTTTTATATATGTTCTAGAATATTTTTTAGTACAAAAAAAATTATTTCAAATTTTTCCAATTTTTTTTGTCCAAGTTTGACGTCATACTTATTTCAAGAAAAAAATTGCAGATTAATGCCTATAAATAATTCCTATTCCGTAGAAAATGACCTTTAAAATAAGTCTAAGATTATTAAAAAGCGTTAATTATTTTAGAAGTTATTCAAATTTTTGTAAAACATTGAAAATGACGATTTTTAAGAATATCTTGTACAAATTTTGGCTAAATGACTTCTGTAAGGTCTTAATCTTTTCAAAATTTTATTGTCTTTCAAAATATAAACCAAAAAAAGTTTTAGTTTTCATAAATTTTATGTTAAACAATTTTCTTTATTCCTTCAAAAATGGGTGGACTGACAATTTTGGCCGGTACTGTAAATTTTTAAAATTTAATGAAGGAGGATAAAAATAATACTTACACCCGCAATTTCACCGTAACCGCAATTTAAGGTCGTGATAATTTGCGGCGGATCGGTGGGACTTAAAATCCTCACAGTCTTATCCATTGAACTCGTAATTAGACACCCATCGGCACAATAAACTCCCGTTATTCCCTTATCGTGTGCCGTATCGTATGTTTTAACACATTCGTAATTTTTTTTCGGATCTAAAATATGTAATTTTCCTCCCTTATCGCCGACGTAAACGACATCGTCTCGCATACACAAACTCATTGGAAATGATTCGTCGGAAATCTGTGGAAAAAAAATTATTTTTAATTAATTTCATCACTATTCAGTATTCACAAGTTGTTTTTAATAATTATCGTTTTTAATAGAAATTAATCTATTCGAAATAATAAAAAAACAGAATGAACATAAGAATAGAAAACAAATGTTGTACACTTACTGTGAATTTATTTAAAAATCGTTGTGCGCGGTGATCGTAAATAACAACAGTCTTATCCTCACTGGCAGAAATAATGTAATTGGAATTCATTGCTAGACCAATAACGGCCCTTTGATGTGCTTGATAAATACCCACTGGTTTCGAATCAGTTCGCGAGTCAAATAAAACGACAGATTTGCAGAATGATCCTGTTGCAAATAGCGATAGTTCCGGACACGATGTGATTGACAATAAAGCACCTGGGAGTGATCTTTAAAATAAAGAATTCAGAAACATATTTTTATTTTCCTAATAGCTAATAAAAAATGTTACTGCTGTTAATATAAAAAGCAGAAAAGGAAGAAGAAGAAATGGAAAGATGCTGAAATTTTAGTTGACATGACAATCATCAAGAGATACACTTCTGAATTCAAGGATTAAGAAATCAAAAAGGCAAATTTCAACCAAACATGAGGCTTTAATCATTGATTAACTTTTAATTGAGTTTAGTGGAATTAGCCCCTAAGGGTTTAAATCATTGATTTACTTTTTTATCAGAATTGTTAGAATTAGGTGTAAACAAAAAAAATGTGAAAAGAAATATTTACAGTTCGTAGGTTGTTAGATGGGTGAGACCAGCGTCGGACAAGTTCCAAGCTTTTATTGTCTTGTCCCAACTGCAACTGTAAATCGTATCACCTATCGATGTCAAGTCCCAAATCCATCCATTGTGCGCCAAATCCACTGACATTGATTTTGCACATTTATCCTCATCGTCTGGTAAACGCCACAAGACCAATGTTCGATCTCTTGCACCCGAAATGCAGAGTTGTCCATTCTGAAAATTCATTCCTTGTTTTAAATTCAAAAGCACTTCTTGGCCTTCGAATTAAAAGAATAAACATTCTTTCTAGTTTCAATTTATTTAATGTGTACACATGAATAACTTACATGCATTAGAAGAACCCCATCGACCATGCTGTAATGCACATTGCTCAATGTCAATTTCTCCATCGAATCCTCATTATGCCAAAGTGATGTCTGCCTTTCGATAGCGACACACGACAATTTCCAAAATAGTTCGTCTTCCTCGTCTGAAAATAATAAAATTTATAGTAACATAAACTTATCTAAGTAGAATAATTCAAAAATAAAATGCTCCTCTCTTACCTTGCGGTAAAGTTGGATACCTGACATTTGGCCAGATTTGATTAATTCTAACCTTCCACAAAGAATCATCGTTTAAAATTTCATGAAATTGCTTGCATACCAAACCTAAGCCGTGGACCAAAGTCTTTGCATCCAAGAATGAGCAGATATGAAGGAAAACCTATAAGGATATAGTTAAAATACGTTAAAAAAAAAAACTTAAAGTTGTATCGAAATACTTCTGTTAAAACCAAAAGAACCTAAATATTTGAAAACATATCTCAGGCTACATGTGGTATTTAAAAATGGCGACCGATCAGCTGATAAATGTCAAACAGAACTCGAACACAACACGAACTTCTATATTTACTTTTTTGTGAATTTTTGAAAATTAAAAAATATTTTCTATTATAAATATAGGAATATAAATTTATCGATTAATTTTTTTTTTAATCGTAAAAATTTGCAATTGGTCTTGTTTTTTTTTTAAATAAGTAGAATTAAAAAAAAATATTGAAAAATATTTAAAATATTTGAAATTTTGCATTAAATTTAATGTATTTTTAATCGAAGAATTAAAGACAACAAAGAAGATAATTACATGAAATTTCTTTCAGTACCATAAAAGGATATTCTATTTTTAAACAAGGCCTACTAACCTCGATTCATTTATAAAAGGTTTTAAACGTTTCAGAAAAAAAGTATATTTAGATTATTATATCATAATAAACAGAATCAAAAAAATAATTTTCTTTTTAAATATATAATGGAAATTTTTTTTTTTGCACTTTACGAAAGAAATGAAAATTTACTTACTTCGACTGGTAAATCCAAAAGTGAAAGAGAAAATGTCCCTTTATCCTGACAATTCTCCTCTTGATGTGAAACATTTACTTTTTCTTCGTCGGACATTATTATTGTAACGAAATATATTTTCGTCTCGTTGATTTTTTCCGATTTTCATCTATTTAATATTGTTGTCTTTTTAATATTGGGTAATTAACGCTTTAATTTTTTTTTAATATAATATATAATATAGAAACATAATGTAAATTTTTGATGGGTATTATTTTTTTCCTCTCTTTTAGATTTTCATTGTTTACAATAAACCATCTGAACTGATGTTTTTACACGCCTCGCGTAGTGTTGTTCAATGAAAGGTGCGTGCGCACAACTTTTCTTTCTAACCTTTTTCTTTTCTTTTATTATATACCCGCATTTTAATAAATTACATTTATTGAGAACATAACTTTTCATCATCGTCGCTGCAATTAAATTTTAGTTTCAATCATTTCTTATAACAGCCTCAGGGGATTTTGATGAAATTTTTATAATTTCTTATACTTAGATGTAACATTAAATGTCATTTTGCGTCATTTTAATATTTTACACGCGTTGGAAACGTTGGAAATTATAAATTTAAATAATTTAATTATTTTTTATGAAAGAATTTTATAAAATATAAAATAATCAATTCGTTTTGAATTAGTAATAAATAAATTTACAAAGTACAAAATAAATATAATTTGCACTTGAATATTTTTATATATTCACATTTATTTACATTTATAGAATTTATTTTTTTTATGTTTGCTTTCAGTTTTTATTTATTTACACTTTTACATTAATTAGTTACTTATTATAAATTAAAAAAAAAATATTACAGATTTTTTGTTTCGCATACTTAGAATTTAAACTGAACTCCTTAAAATATTTGCAACAAAAAACATGTTTTTTTTATAAATGTTTCCTTATTAACATGCAAATCGTTATCGGTTATAAATCTTATCTTTAACTTTCGGAAAGATAAATATAAAAGTTACCAACTTTTTTAAAGTATATTAAAAAGTGTTAAAAAAAATATATTTTGGTTGTTTCATTTAACATAAAACAATCATTGGTTGTCAGTTTGCCGCGCGAATTATTATCAACCAATTAAATGTTTTAAATTCTGCGCAAAAAAAGGCGCGAATATTTAAACTCTAAAATGCAAATAAGAATTTTTTGATTATTTAGGAAATTTTTGACAATTTACTTAATTAAAATAATATTATAATAGATTAGAATTATTATTTAAGACAAGAAACATTTGAATTTGATCAAAATACTTTATTTATAAAACTTTATAATCACAATAACATTATTTAATTCATGTATAGTATATTATAATTTCTATATCCCTGATATTTTCGTTTAACAAGTATAAAATATTTGTCTCTTCTACAAATTGCAAATCTACTAATAACAGGGGGACTTTATTTTCTCGCATAAAAATTAAATCCTACTAATTTGCTACTTTTTTTTGTCCCCTTTTTTTCTATAATTAATTTTACCTATTATTCCTACATTTATTTATATAATTCATCTCTAAATTAAAAATTACAATTTTTCTGCGATTGCACATAGAAAAATTGTTCAAAAAAATTAAGTAAATTGAAAATTATTTTTACATTTGTTTAGAAAAATTCTCTTTTTTTCTTTAAAAACAAAATTTTTTGCAACAAATGAAAAAATTGGAAGTTAATATATATTTACATGAAGAAAATGAATTTTTTTTTATGTAAGTACATATGAAAAAAAATGTATGTAAAAAGTAATTTTTTTGTAAAAGTTGAATTTTGATATTATCAATATTATATAGTGGACATACAAAAATGTCTTTATCTCCGTTGTAAGTTTATGTACAAATGTAACTATGGCAGTAAAATATTAGTCCATACACTTCATTTTGCTTTGTCATTACAAAAATACGATAATTTTTTTTATAATTGCTAATATCAGTGGTTTAACATTTTTTTTTTCAAATTTGTAATTCTTTTATGCTTTTTATTTCTTTTCGTTAATTGTATATCGAAATATGTAGTATTATAAAATTTTTTTGTTATTACTATTATTATTATTATTATTATTATTATTTCTATTTTCGAATTCCGTATAGAAATAACGAACACAATTTCTGTGGAGCTATTTTTATATGGAATTGTTTCACGTGGGATTATTATTATTATTATTACATAATTATTATTATTATTGTCAGTATTATTTTTCTATTCGGAGTATTTAAAATAAATTCCAACACTTACATTAAAAAACTACTAATCTTTCATGAAAATAATTAAGAAAAGATTAGGAATACTATTAAGATAAGAATTTTTGTGTAGTCACACTTTATTTTTATTGCGCGCAATTATCTATTTTCCTTTCATTACTATCACATGTTGTCACTTTTTATTGTATTTTCAAGTTTTCCCTATATTTGCACTTTATTTTTCGATACTAATCTTCAATTTTTAATCTCCACTCATAGATTTTAAACTCCTCTTTACACTGTATGTACCCATCTGATATCTATATTTTAATTTATTTTTAAATTTTGCTTATATCGAAAAATAAATTGTTTATTAATTTATAAAATTGAATAAGAACACAGTTTTATTAAGGATATAAAAATGAGACGAAAGAAGAATCAAAAGTGTTGCGAAACAATTTTTTTGATTTGTCTTTTTTTTTGGTCTCAAATTTGATATTCTTAAAAAGAAACTATAAATGAAAGGAATCAAAAAATTAAACTTTATCAGCACACGAGTCGTAGGAATTTAAAAGACGAGTGAAAGTAATTAAAAGAAATGAAACGAGAGCACCGCACGCCGATCCAAATTGCATGACAATGCCAATTCGAAAGAGATTCTCGCTCTGCGACTCGTGACGAAATATTGTCGTGATAGTGAGCTTCACATAAGAGATAAGTCCCATCAATAAAATCCACGAGGAAATAACTAAAACTTTACCAATCACAGAATGTTGTAGTGGCGGTTCTGGAGATTCGAAAGCAAGATACATTACGTAAGAGCAAATGACAAATACAATTGCTGACAAAGAATTAATCACCCTCGAACTTGTCGACGACGACGTTGAAAATAACATAACGAGAAAACAAGCAGTTGGATTTGCGAGTTGAGAAAGTGTCGCGGTCAAATGATAAGTTTCATTACCATATGGTAGCGATGAGTATGATTGTATACCGGGCAAAAATCCGTTACCCAACAAACACATCACGCCGAGTAGAAAATACAAATAAATCTTAAACGATAGTTTCAAGGAATTTCTTTCATTATCAGTTTGGTGCCTTTTTGTATCTAGTTCTCGACTCTGTTCGATTGACTCCAATTCCTTCTTAACTCCACTATTTGTACCACCTCCATCTTCTCCAAATTCACAACTTTCTGTAATTTCATTTTTCTTTCTACAATTTTCGTCCTCTTCTAAAATCCTCTCGTTCTTAACAAGTGACAACTTTTCAAGAAGATAAAAAGATATCAAAGACAGTACCAACAGGAGGAAAATGGCAATAAAATAATACTCCGGAGTAAAACGTGCAGACGATGGAGAACTATTGTCACATTCCGAACTTCCACTACCTTGAATTAGGGCAATGACACTCGGCAATATTCCACTGAGACCCTCGCCAATGAAATAGGAGACGAGATAAATTTCCCGAAAATAACGTAAATAGGGCATAAATAACAGGGAACTTGAACAATTGATGAGAGCTGTGAAGAATGTCACTAGAAATAGAACAAAACTATATTCCTTGTTGTTGTAGGTCAGTGTTTTGTCGTAGAAAAATGCCAATGCCAACATGACAATTGCGCCAAATGTCAGCATACTGAATATCCAGCGTGATTCGTGGAATTTAAAGCCAAATTTACGTGCCAAGACATATGATAGAGGACCAATGTTTGCCACTTGTACCATTATGACAATGTACATTGGTAAATTCCATTCTTTGGTGGAGTTCACTAAAATTGGTAGTTCCACGAATATTGCATTTATTCCGAGCCATGCTGATATGCCGAATGTTGTGATTAGTATGTGAACTATCAGAGAGTTTGTGAAGAATCTGTTTTGCAGTAGTACGTTGACCATTTTCTTTCTTGCTTTTTGTCTCTTTTTCTTCTTTATATTTCTTTTAGTTTTCTCTGCTTTTTCCTTCCTTTGTTTACTCTTCTTACGTCATTTACTTTTTTGTACTCTTCTTACTTTCCTTCTTTTTCTCTACTCTTCTTACTTCCTCTATTTTTTTGTACTCTTTTCTCCACTCTTTCTTTAATTCTCTTCAATAATCTTCATTTTTCCTTAGTCTTCTCTTGGCCTTCTTTCTTCTTTCGCGAAATTTCATCAAAGCAGAAGACAAAGAAGTGAAATTTAGAAAAAAAAACGCGAGGCCGAAATTGACAATTGTTTTGAGTATCACTCACATTGATGTGGTTTCAACTTCAAAACAAGATTTCAATAAGTGACACACGATTTCTATAATGTAAGCCGCGCATCTTTTGTGCGCACGAGCTTAAAATTTTTTTATCAATTTATTATTATCATCATCCAGTTAGGAAGAAATTTTTCACGAATTAACTAAAGTAGAGTTATTTTTGTTTCTTCTTTTCTTACGGAATACGACTTTTCGTAACTTTCTCTAATGACCTAGATTACAATTCTTTAGGGAAATATATTAATTTTGTCGTGAATATGATCAAGTAATCGCGAATATATACGTTTCTTTTTTTTAAACATGGTATTTTTTCTTTAAATAAAATTTTCTACAAGGCATTAATTTTTTGAAAAATATCGACTATAATTCTAATCTTGTTGTTTTCTTAATTATTTGTCAGATCTAAAAATAATTTAACTTTTTAAACAAATTTTCCGAAAAATTATTTTTGAATCATTTTTTACGATGATTAAATTTTTCAAAATTTATATAATAAACTTCTTTTTGAAGAATTATTTTGTAAAATTGAATTGAAAATAATTAATTTTTTTCAAGTTCTTTTTATTTTGAAAAATCAACTTTTTGACGAATTTTAATTGCAAATTTTGAAAATAATTGAATTATCCCACATTTTAATGAGAAAAATCTTTAAATTCAAATATAAAAATTAAAATTAGCTTATGTTTTAAAATTCAAATATTTCCAATGTCATATTTCCGAAATATCAAATATGTAGAAAAAATAATACCATTTTAGAATTATTTTTAAGATTTAGGTGAAAAAATCATGTTTAAAAGTTTCAATTAAAATTCATCAAAAAATTAACTAGTTTTCAAATAAATGTAAAACTGGAAAAATAGGAGTCTAACTGCTGGGGCTTGAAAAATCAAAATAATTAGTAACAATACTAGTAAAAATAGTAATAATAATAATTGTAATAATAATAAAAGTAATAAAAATAATACATGCATTAAAGAATGATTTGGAAAAACCTAAAGTCATTATTATTTTGGTTCAATCTTAAGTATATGCCGTTTTTTTACAATACGTTACTATAAACTATATCACCGGAAAAATTGGAAAATAAACATTCGATGTTTAAGTCAAAGTGAATAAAAAATGTTAACCTTCGAAGTTGCTTTCCCTGACAATATATTCGTAGACGGGAAAATTTTCCAGGAAGAATCAAAGTATAATCAGTCCAAGCAGAAGATTGCAATAGAATTTTAAAATTTACAATCCTTCCTCCATGAGGAAGCATTAAGTTAAAAAACATTTACCGACATTAACAAACATATTCCTAAAACTTAAAATTTCTTTAAAATGATAAAAAAAAATCACTGGTTTTCGAGTAAGGAACATGGGGAGTATGTTTCAAAGACTCGAACATAATTGACTAGACTAAAGGTAATTAAAGCTCCAACGAGAGAACCAACCTGAGTAGCGACCCCGGTGTAATAGAGGCCCTTACCCGGATCCGGGCGGAATAAGGTTGTAATGCCCATTTTAATGAAACCGATTAGTCCACAAACGGCCACCCAGGCAATCACGACGATCATTTCACCGAGCCATGAATATTGTAACGGTGGACTTGGCGATTTTAGTGCGAGAAAGAAGACGAAGATTGATAGCAACAGTGTCACTAGGGTCAGTGCTTGAAGATTTTTAATGTGGGGATTTTTGATGACGAAACCCGAGCACATGGCGAGGGGACCAGCCATTGAGGACAGTGTCACTGTTAAGTGATAGGCGATATTTCCATACGGTAAGCATGAGAACGACTGAATACTTGGTAACATTCCGTTGCCTAGAAAACAAACGAGTCCCATCATTATCAGAAGATTTTTGTAGGTACTCCTAGACATTGTCCATAGGGTATTTGTTTTGTAGCTCGGCGGTGCATTCATGTCAGTCGGGAGATTTTCGGTACAATCCAGAGGACGTACCCGTTCACCTTTCGCGATGCGTAATTTATTGAGTCCTAGGAAAGCGGCGAAGCACAACAGTAAACATGTTGCTAGAAATAGAAAGAATGCTTTCGTCGTGAAACGTGGTTCGGGATAGTGGGTCTCGAATTCAAGGCTGGAATTCCATTTGGTGACGTTGACGCACTTGGGGTTACCACCGACACCCTGGATGAGGGCAACGATACTGGGAATAAAACCGCTTAAACCCTCGCCTACGAGGTATGATATTAGGTATATTTCGCGGTAGTTTCGCATGTAGGGCATGAAGAGAACTGAACTGGTGCAACCGACAACTGCGGTGATGAACATCAGTCCCAGTAGGTATGTGGAGTGTTCCTCACCAAAGATCCCCGATGTCTTGTCGTAGAGGGATGAGAGGGCGTATGTTGATGCCACCGCAGATCCCAGGAGACAGTAGATTATCGTCTGATCTCCAATGCATGACGAATATCTGCGAAATGTTTTTTTATTATTGATGAATTTTGTCAATTTACCCGTAAATTGTCCTCTACTTTTCCAAATTTAACTTCTATTCAAAGTATTTTTTTAAAATTGTAATCCTTTAATTTTTTGTTTCAGGTGAGTATATAGGCATCGTGTTCGTAAAAAGAAGAAGAAAGCAGAAGTTACTATTAAATTTTATTAATATTTAATGATGAATAATATTGTCAACTTCCATAATATCGGAAAAGAGACAATAAAACCAAATTTGGTTCAACGACTAAAATATCAAATTTATCCCATTTTATAACATGTGAAGAAGACTCACTATTAGAATTTGTCAAATGGTTAGTTATAGCTTGTAACCTTAAATTTTGCAATTTTTTAAAAAACAAATGTTTCTCTTTTAGAAAAAAATTTAAAAAGCTATCACTTTCGTCGTCAAATTTCATTTATGCGCATTTTCCCCCTTAAAATTAAAAATAGACTTGAATTACGAGATTACAAATAAGAAACAAGATTATTGTGAGGTAATTTGATATTTCACTTGTACGTGAAAGTTGATCTAGAAATTAACTCCTGTTTTTTTAAAAGCAATTAATATTCTTTACAAAATTAGGTAATACGAATGATAAAAAAGTAAAATAATAAATAAAAAATATAAACAAAGTAATATTTAAAGAATATACTCACTTAATGTACAAGGTGTAAAGAATAGGTCCCAAATTGGCAATTTGTACCAGCATCACCATGTAAGCCGGAAGTGACCATCCTTCAGGTGCTTTATTTACCAACAATGGCAATTGCACATAAATTCCATTAATTCCAATCCATGCTCCAAGTCCAAATAGTAATGCCAAAATATCAACAAAAATTCGTCGATTACTCAATTTTTGAGTCAACATTTTCACACCTGGGAACAAAAAAAGTAATAGATTTATTTTTAATCACAAATAATAAAATTTTTTGCAAATTCTATTTACCTTTCGATTAGAATTGTCTGATGGGGGTTAATTAACTTTTTTCCTTAATCTTATCATTTTCCTGCAGAATTATATTACAAATGAACGCTGACGTAACAAAAAAGCGACAAATGTTCAATTGTAAAGCACGTGTCATTCATTGATCAATTAGGTTTATTAAAATTTATTAAACTTGAAGTCAATTTCAATTGATTTTGACATAGGGTAATGATAAATTAGTTAAATATCAAGACTTGAAGATCAAATTCCACAAATATGTTAGGTTAGGTCCCTCCAATATGTCACTTTTAATCCATTTTACATTAAAATTATCACAAAGTACTTTATTCTAAATGCAAATTTTCATTTTTATGAAATATTTAGTCGAATTTTTAATTGCTGGGAAAATGTTTTCTTTTCGAGTTTTTAGGATGAAACATTTAGGTTAAGCCATTTTAATTCTTGTTCTACGTGACTTTGAAGTTACGTCAGGGAATATTTCGCAAATTAAAGGCAATTATATTTTTTATGAGTCGTTAATCACAAATTTTCATTGTAAAACGAAACGTCTATTGTTAATTATACACATATAAACTCGGTGCAATTTTGTATACTGAATACTGATCCTAAATGAGAAATGATACGACCAATTTCCATGCTTTGCGCGCATATTCAATACGCATGCGTGTCATTAAAAAAATCCACTTCTCTTTCTTGTATTATAACATTTTTTTGTTATCCTTTATTATTAACAAAAAAATAATTGTTGAATATAATGTGTTCATTCTTCTCGTGGGTTGTTTAAAAAGAAACAAGAAAGAAAACAATAATTCTTAATTAGAAGATTATCTTTGCTCTCGTGCAAGACTAGTTGCCGGTTGTTAGGAGCTTCACTCTTCCTTACGTTGGTTTATTCTGCATGCAGTTTCTTGTTTATATGTAAAAAGTTTATTGGAAGCTTGAAAATTGTGTCACTTTTGTCAAAAACAGAATCACTACATTCGGTAAATTCTTTTTACATAAATAAATCGTAACTGAAATGCGTTTCTAATCTTTTATTTTTAAATTCATCAAGAAAATTACAAGGAAAACTCTAATAGTTGATATTTAGGATAAATTTCTGGCTTTTATAAACATAACCTAAAATTATATTTTTTTCTAATCCTTTAATTTTTTGTTTCAGATAAGTAGGTACGGTTTTTGCAAAAAAGAAGAAGAAAAAAGAAGTTACTATTAAATTGTATTAATATTTAATGATGAATAATTTTATTTTCAACTTCCATAATATATGGAAATATTTAGAAAAGTTCGATACTTGAATATTTTCAATATAGTTTTTGACGAATTTTCAAAACAATAAATTTCACTACAAAAGTAAATACATTTTTAATAATAAATAGTAAAAATGATTAGAAAATGTTAAACATTAGTTTCTATTTAATTTATAAATGGAAAACTAGTCAATATTTTTTTTTATATAAACCAAAATATTTGAATTTTTTTCTTTTTTATTTCGCTAGAGACGAAGTAAATTTAATTAAAATTAATAATTCTATAATAAAAAAAATGAGGGAATAGGGTAACAGTAAAAAATATGAATCGTGAATATAGCAAGAACTTTATAAAAGACGAGGCAGACTCACAGGTGGTTTATAAGTATAATAATTATAGTAGATATACACATTTCGTGAGAACGACGCTTTGTGTATGTTTATATAAATTGGAAAATTTTTAAAATCAAAACCAATGGGTTTTGAATGTTTCGAAAGCAAAAGAATTTAAATAAACAAGAAAGTATATGTATATAATAAAGAAGTAAAAAAATGTTAATATGAGTTAGGAATAAATTTTTGTTAAACATATACCTAATATGTATGTATATATATAGATAAGATCAGAATATATATATAGTTAATAATATATATATAGTTAATAAAATTACTATATGACAATGAAAGAAGACAAATTTTTTGTTTTTATACATTAAAAACTGTAATCACTTATTATAGGGTTTTTCATATTTTTCCATTTGCTTATATTTATATAATAATCTTGCAACATTGTTCGAACGCACATTATACATATTATACGTACATATAAATATTTTATTACTTAATTGAAAGAAGTCAGCGCTCGGATTAATTATTATTATTTTTAATAAGGAAAAAGCAGTACTACACATGTATACATATGTTTCGGATTTTCTACTTTCACATTATTTTTTTTTCTTTAATGTTCGGGAAAAATGTTTTCTTCAACTATATTATAGTATAAAGAAAAATATGCTTTTCGGGTTTAATTTGTAAATATTTGTTAATTATATAAATAAGATGTTATTTCTTTAACAATCAATATATTTTTTATATATAAATAAGAACAAATATTTTTTTTAATAACATTTTTCAATAAGGGAATTATTTCGTAAAATATATTATTTGAATTATTTTTCAAACAAAAATTCTAAAAGAATGAAAAATGCTATTAAAATCGTAGATATATGTATAACAGGTTACTATTTTCTTGAATTATGTGTGTCAATAAATTTCAATTTTATTACAAAAAAGAATAATTGAAAAAATCAATCAAATGTAGATTAACTTTTATATATATCGAACAATAGATTTTTAGCCATCTTTTTTTAGATATTATTTTCTAATTTATAATGGAGTATTAACATTTGAATTCTAAAATTAGTGTAAATTTATAAAATAATTTGAAAAAAAGAAAACTAAGATAAATTTAATGATTGGATTAATTAATGTATAAAATATTAAGAGTAGTAAATATAATTCAATGATGAAGTAAAATTTCTGATTTTTCGACCCACATTGTTTTCAAATTTTGTACTTGTGATGAATAATAAAAATATTAAAAATTTACATTCATATGAAATTAATAATAATAGTAAAGTTATTATGTACCTTTTTATAGTTAACAAAAGCATATTTTGTATAGACATTTCGACGAGTCAATATAATACAATGTTTTAAGTATACATATTTAAATGCATTTACCCTGTTGCATATAGAAGTACTTTTGTAATATATGTTTACAATACTGAGATGAATATATTTATTATAAATAATTATTTATATTAGTAGTATTTTGTATTATATTTTTTCATTTTTTATCAGCACAACCATTTTTTTAAAAACGAAACAAAAAGAATTATTTACATTTGAATTGCAGTCGAATGGCAGACAAAATAATTATATTATAAAACAGTTTAAAAAATATCAAATTGTGAGATTTTTAATAAAATGAAAATAAAAAATTGACAGTACATTAAATGTTTTACAATATTTCATCGATGATCATGACGATGATGATAATAATTAACATCAGTTTAATTATGCAGTCACTATATAAATGTTCGCATATACCTAACCGATAATAAGGGTTTTATGTAAAACGAAAATTCCACATTCGAGACAATTTTATGTTGATAAAATGCTTTTAAAATAAGGTATTACAATGAATATTTTGTTTATATTGTCATTAAAATTTGAACTCAATTTTAAGCCATAATAGGTGTAGTATATACGTATATTCTTTCCATCAATAATTTTCAATGTCGAAATCAATTTTTTACACTTTTTAAAATAATAAAAAACTTAAAAAAATTATCTCTATTAAATTGTGTTTGTATTTAATAAAAAGATTGTAAATTAGACATTATTTAAAAAATTTATTATTAAACTGTATATTTTACTAAAATATGAATAATTATAGAAAGTTTTTATTTCCAAACGGAATAATGTAATTTAAATTGATCCTCTTTTTATTAAATTATTTCAAAAAAGCGCGCGCTTTTTTGTCCAATTGATAAGTGACTATTCACAATTTTTTTGACGAAGCTAGGTTGGCCGAGCGGTCTAAGGCGCCAGATTTAAGCTCTGGTTCCCGTATGGGAGCGTGGGTTCGAACCCCACACTTAGCAAAAACTTTTTTTTCCCCTTTATATTTATAATAATTAAATATTAAAGAAAAGCAAAACACTTTAACTTTTGGCAATCTTATACATTTCTACGTTTTCTTTTTCAACAACCGTTAAAATTACTTTTTATTCTCTTTGGTATAACTCTTTGTATATATATATAGTATTTTTGTGTTATAGGATTAAATTGTTTCTTGTCACTTTCACTATAATAGGGAGAAATATTAATAAATAATTTCTTAAAAAAGCATTTTTTTCTTATGAAAATATATTAGAAAAAAGTATACATTAAGAAAGTAGCATTGTAAAGGTGCATAGTAAGCAAAAAAATTAAAATAGGGAACAAAATTTTTTGAAAACAGAAAAGAGAATAATTTTGTTAATAATAGAGTATACTGTTGATAAAATGAATAAGAACTGTCGCTTCCTCTTACAAAAAGGGAAATGAAGGGTCCTTGTGGAGTGGGTGCTCGATATTTGCATTTCCGGGCTTTGTAATTTCTCTCCGGGAGAAATAGGAGAAAAAAAGTACGAACTTGCTAGAGCTTGACAGAGGATGAAAAAAAAATCAGAAAAAAATGGTTAATTTCGGTTGAAAACGGATTTTAATATTTATCAGTTTTGAAATATTATTTAAATTCAGTGGAAAAATGATAAAGACGATAATTAACATTTTAACAAGGAGTGACAGATTCGTGACATACAAAGAATTAAAAAAAATTTAATATATTATCGTACAGAGTATATAAATACATTTTTCAAAAAAATAATAAAATGATTTCATTTTTAATAAATGGATCATTTTTAATAAATTTAAAATAAGACATTCGAAAATCAGTGTAAGTTCTTATTTTTTTTTTAGACATTTGAAAGATATAAAAAACATAATATAAAAACATTAATGTAAAGAAGGTAGCAAAATGTATATTGTAAAGATAGGTATATAATAAATACATAGAAAAAAAGGAGTTAAAATATGTAGTATAAAGGGAACGAGATAAAGTTAAATGTAAAAGTAATTGCTGACCTTGTTGAAATGCGCCAATTCACGTAAAAAAAATGCATGCATCATTTCACGTTATGTACATTTTCTACATACATGAAAAGAGAGACATTAAAAAAATGTTATATCACAAAAAAAAAATTACGTATATTTTCTCATACATGCGCAGAATTCTTTTCCGAAACAAAAATTATGCGACAGGAAAAAAATGACAAATTGTCACGAAAAAAATATTTTTCGAAAAAGAAAGAATTTTATTCAGCGCTAGAATGTACAGATTTAAAAAACAAAATTTAATTTCAGCTGTGTGACAATTTTTTTGTTAATATCAAAATTAAGAATTTCATTTTAAATTGTAATTTTCATTAGTATTATATATTGGCAAATAATGATATGCATTTTTTTCGTGAAGCATGTGTATGTGTGTTATTGTTTTACGCGTGCATTATAACTATACATATCGAAAAGTAGATATTTTCTTATTATTTAGAGTAAGAAAAAGTGTGTGCGATTGTCATAATGCTGTGACGCCGCGATAAAGTGCGTTTTTATGTGTGAGTTCGTGGCCAAAAATATATACATAAATTGTAAATTTTCATTATAGTCCTTTTAAAGTATACAAAGCATTCGCGCAAAAAGCGACAGCTTGCACGCTAAAAACACCCTGTTTTGTATATGTTGTCCGACTTCCGATTACTCCAAAATAATTTAAAAAAAAAGATTTCTGTATATAATTTTTATTTTAATCCTTTTATTCTTTGTTTCAGGTAAGTGGACATCGTGTTGGGAAAAAGAAGAAGTTACTATTAAATTTTATTATTATTTAATGATGAATAATTATACTGGAAATTTCCACATTGGAACTTCCAAAAGGAACAATGAAATATCTTTATACCGAGACGGGGAGAATTTCTTAAAAATATTAAAATACTATGGAATTTAAGGGAATACTTTCGATAATTAAATAAACACTAAAAAATATAGTTTAAATAGTAAAGATGAATATTCAGGAATATTAGATTAATTCAGCGGTAAAATTTAAGTGTCTTTATTAACTAGCTTTTATACTCAGAATTCGTATGCTTTTTGAAATAAATTAAAAACTAGCAAACATTTCTTTATATAGTTAAAAGATTTAAAAGTATCTTTTATTTTTAAAAAGTATTTTTAATAAATGAATATTTATTCATAAATAATAAAGTAGAGTTGTAAAATAATCATAATCAGTAAGAACAAAAAGGAGAGACAATATATGGGAAGAAAAATAAATCTTATTTTTGTCTGTAACTAAAGGGAAGGAATAAGGGACTTTTTTTGGGGATGAAAAATAAGTGTAATATAGAATGATTTATAATGAAGCAATCGAGAAGTGGGAAAAATCGAAAGCCAGATTATTCGAGTGTCAAATTGAGAAATGTCCATATACCGACATTCGTATATTGTACAAAATAGGATAGCAGCAATTACTATAGTTTTTCAGGGACTCTTATATTTATTGTATATATTTCTTTCTCTCTTTCTCTCTCTTTCTCTCTATATGAATAAGTATATATAGTTATATAGCAAAGCGCACAGGGCATAAGGTGTAGCATACGAACGAGTATCGAAGTAAAAGCTTTTCTAGCAAAGTATAAATCTATACTGACATGATACACGTAACTCGTAAATTTTTATACGTGTTACAATAAATATGGATTGTACAGGCAAAACTTGTCATCATTGTGTTTTTATAAACACTTATTTTTTTTCAATATCTTAATAACTTAAACTCTTCAAGATATTTATAAATTCAAGATTATACTCTTATTTTAACGATTTTATCAATCAATGATAATAAATAATGAATTTATACAGAAATGATAAAAAATAATGTATGTGATCAATTGATGAATATTTGAACATATCGTGTTATTCATCAATATCATTATATTATAAATTATCAAATTTTTTATTATTAAATACTAAATAGTTAATATTTTTCTTTGATAAACATAAAAAACGTAAACTAAGGAAGATGAATGATGATTTTTTTTATATAAAAATGTTATATTCACAATTAAGGGACAAAATGTGTTATAAGTTACTTTTTTTTTAGAACAATGTATGTACAAATAGGTACAACTCTGCTAAATACGCAGAGAAGAACTTTTAGTACTTGGCGAAAGTTTCAGCTTTTTTTCTCATTCAAAAATTTACTCATCCTCGATTTTTGATAATTGATCGCGCGAAGTATTTTGAAAAAATGGTGAATTTATTATTTACGCGCTTTGTGTATGCATTTATATTTTCCATGAGAAGTAATATACAGTTTGTCACTATATCGATCGGATATGACTCGAAAAGTATGTGTGTGTGTGTGTTTGTATGTACGTTATCTTTTTTTTCTTCGTTCGAGTAGAAATATCAATGAGCTGAAAATCCGCTGTTATATTTCGACATTATTTTCCCATATCTACCTTGTTCAAAACATTTTTTTTTTGGTTCATCATTATTCGGGGGAAAAAATGGAATTTCCATATTTTCGCGTTCAATTGAATTTTACGATTGTTATATACCACATTCATAAACTATATATGTCAATCTCGCGGCAAAAATGGATAAATGTTAACATTTATATGTTGGCACTGTTGCTTTCGAAAAGTGACGTTTTCATTTATTTGGCTAGTAGTTAAGTTTTTCTTTTCATCAATTTTCAATTCCCCGTAATTATATGCGCGTTAATTCGATTTTTACTGCCTAAATAAGATTTCGACATAGAAAAAAAATGCATCAGAAAAGAAATTAAAAAAATGGTTTCATTTTTACCTCTAAAGACCCATAATTATATATATCGTATTCTCAGTCGCTTATATTTCCCGTTTTTCGAAATGTGCCGTATAAAAAAATGAGAGATTTGGGATTTTTCGAAACTTGATGCAAAATTTTTGTCTAAATGCCTAATATTATTATAGTCTACATTGTAGTTATTGTTGTGTCAGAGAGTTTTAACGCACACGAAAACTTCTTTTCTGCAATATTCAATCTTGGAGAACGCACGAAAAAAAAGAACATGAAAACCAAATAATTATGCCTTTAGGCGTGATTCTTATTACTAACCTCAAAAAATTTTTTGTTTCTGGTTTCAATAATGTTAGTGACTCAATGTTAAAATGACAAAAGGGATTAATTTTTTAAATTTATTAGAAAGAATTTAAGTTAAAGTTGAAAAGAAGTCAAATAATGGAAAAGGTGGAAGTTACTAGAGTGACAAAAATTTACTAGATCTGTAATGAAGGCCACCTGACGCCACCTCTTGACGAGCGTTTGTAGTGAAGTGATTATAGCATTTTAAATGCCGAGTAAAAAAGTTTTGAGGTTATCTAAGAACTTTTTAGTATTATTCGGAAGAAATAAGGAACAAATAGATACTTTGTAAAATTTAAGAAGGGAATTATAAAAAAAAAGAGTTGAGAAAAACAGAAATTGACATTTATCTGCAAGCTGTTTGATAAAACGCGCCTAAAAATCGACGAAATTACTCACTTTCTAACATCGATAACTCTCTAACTGCTTTTCTCACTTGAGTTTACTTCTGAGTGATCGCTAATCCTACTTAATTACATTTAATTCTACTATATAAGAAATTCTTGTGGTCGTATAGCGACTTTTACGTTAGGATTTTTCTTTGTCGTAATATGTATGTAATAACTTGATAAGTGAAAAAGTCTTTAGAGGAAAATAGGTTTCTTTAGTGTGTATCAATTGACAAGTAGAAAGAGGTTATGTCCGTCAGACACAATTTTCTTGTTTTATCCTCTGATTCTACAGCGGCCTCTTGCCCTAATTTTAATAGTACTCTAAATTTTTTACTGATTTTTTGTTTTAAGAAAAAAAAAGCACTTGCCCTCAGAGAGGTTCGCTACGTCTGGCGGCCATTTTCGCTGCCCTTGATGCTAGAGCTCCCAATGAGCACACCAAACCAGTCAAAGCCTCCCAGAGTGATGTTCGTCGTCTTTTTTGTTGTGCAAGACCCGGTGGATAGATGGCATAGCCAAAAACTCTCTCGCCTGTTGTGTATTCAACAGAGGAACCACTTTTTGGCTGATGAACAATGCTCTGACGTTGACTAGCCGTTTCACTGTATGAATTTCTCGATTCTTGTGATTTCCTTGAAGCATTGTCCGATTCGCGTCTTAATTGTAATTGTACATTACTTAAACGACGATCCATTATTTTATTGAGATTCTCGTGAACACGACGATCAGTCTCGGGTGCAACTGGATAGAGACGATTCGATGATGTTTGATAGAGGCCGCTTTCCACATGTCAGGCGTATTCAGTGTCGGACGAGGCGGAACGTTCAAGATGTCCTGAATGGGGTGTTTGTTGGGTCTGTTGATTTTGTTGTTGCGCAAACGCGAGACTCTTTTGATATGTAAATAGTTCACGTTCGAGATGATAATTTTCGGCTTGTAATGTTGCTATTTCACGACGCATTTGTTGATTGTGAACTCGACAAACGTCGTCGTATTTATGATAGGTGGCCTGAAATAGAAGATGACTCTCGTTCCATTCTAAGCGGATGCGAATTTGACCTTTGTCCGTAACGAAGGGACAATGCTCGTCCTTGACCTCGTTCACGCCGAGACTGGTCTCCATGATGATACCCTCATCAGCCGGTTCCTGTGCGTAATAACGACTGAATGGCGCACCAGGCAGACTTATTGCTTCCGGATCCTGTTCATCGCCTCTCATCATGTACGCCGACCAACTCACGTATCTATAAACCAACAGTGAAATTAGATTAGTCTCTGAATTCGTCGAATTGGGTTACGGGAGAAAATTAAACAACCTTCGTGTGAATGTTTACTAATCACCTTAAATGATTCCGTGGAACATTGTGGATGTCCTTGTAGACGAGGTGTAATCTGACAGTATCGGAATGAAGATCTGCTCTAATGGTCCAGGCTTGTTTATCACGATCGTAGCAGGGCGACGCTGGCAGGGTGGATGAGCCGAGTGCTTGTACAGCGATTTCGGAAATTGTCCTCGCTTCCACCATTTCCAAAGACACCCGCAGGGCACCCTTGTGCTGTATATCAGACCAACGAACACGTGGGTGCCAACCGAAGCCACGACCCTCAGCATCAGAGAGATCCTCTATCTGGCCAGACTCGATTGCCCGCTCACCCTCGCCTAATGTTACACTATATATTACTCGACATCGATGATCAAAGCCTGTTAGTCTCACGAGATAGACGCTCAATCTATTCTCCTGCGAACGTGTCTCAGTGTCCTTATTCCCATAGGGATAAATCACCAGATTCCAATCGAACCCACCAAACGTGAAGTATCCCGTCTCGAGTTTCGTCGTCTTCGGCTGACCCACGAACACACCTGTTGGAAGCTTAACCTGCGAATAATTTTTCTTCATTCAATAATCCTGGCTAAATTGAAATCTAAATCTACCTGAAATTGATTTTTATTACCTCCGCCGTGTAGACAGTCCTGACATTCGCCATCGACAATTCCAGCTGAAATTCGCCATTTGGATCGGCGAATTTTCGACTGTAGAGATCGGCCACTGCGATGTAATTCCGATTGCCTTGGGCTGGCGCATCATAAGTGAATTTGACCCTCTTTCCTGAAAATCCTTCATTTTCGGAGAAATGCTGCCGATTGAGAATCGTAAATGCAAAATCCACGTAGACCCGAAGACCCGGAGCTGCACCGCGCCATACCAAGTAAACTCCGAGAACCTTTTTTTCAAAAATAACAAATATTTCGAATTGTTCTAATCTTTTTTTATTTCAGATATAAGTGGACAGACGAACAAGAAGTTACTATAAAAATTTTATTAATATTTAATGATGAATAATTCTATACCAACTTCAATGTTGGAAAAAATAGCGGCGATGCTTGTTGGTATACACTGAAAAAAAATTCTGGTTGGAATTACCAGAAATCCTAGTTTTAACTAGAATTTCCTATTAAATATACCCTAACCAGAACATTTATGGTTAGCTTAACCAGAATTCTAGTTAATATAACCAGAATTCTGGTTGTTTTAACTAGAATATCGCGTTAAATATACCCTAACCAGAACTTTTTTTTCAGTCTATGTAAAGACAAGAGGTGACCAACCGCAAACTTTCTTATACTATATTTTGATAATAAGGTAATGTTTCTCCCCTTGTTGTAACTTTTTAAAAATTCTTCCCCTATTTATATTTTTCAAATCTACAAAAAAGATAGCCGCTTTATTTAATATTAAAATCTAAAAAATGAAAGACATTTTTAATATTAAATTCCCGTTGATCTTACATTTAATATCAGATAAATTCATCCCGTCCGCATTATTTTTTATCTACGACATTATCAAAAAAAAAATGTTAGATAAAAGGGGCTAAGAGCGAGTAAAAAAGAATTTTTTTTTATGTATAAAAATCCCCTGGGAGGAAATTCTTGAACTTTTTCCTCTCTTTCTCTTTACATGCGATGATAGTTCCTTGACTTTTGTTGTGCAAAAAAAAAAAAAAAAATTCTTTTGACATTTCTCCTTTTTTTTTTTTTTTGCGAGAGGGATGAAAAAAATACCTTGTCTCCGCGAGAAAATGCAACGGCCCATCTTTGAAAGCCGCAGACCAGCTCTTTGCTGGTGACGTCCCTTTCGGGATCACGGACAACGCTTCTTGTCACAACAAAGGAAAAGACTCGCGTGCCACCGCGATCTGGCAGCTGCGCGAATCTATACAAAAGAGCCATCACCGCATCCCGAGAGTGTCACACTTGAATTGTTGGCTTCACTGATGGCACTTGTCTCAAGCTCTTTATCTTCTGATGATACTGTAATTAGAGGAAGAAAAGTTTTCTTTTTTTATGTTCAATGTCACAAAAAATGTGATTTAGAAGTTCACAAATTTAATAAATATATATAATAATAATAAGAAAAAGTATAAAAATGATAATTACAAATTTGATAGATAATTAAATTTTGTTTCATTTTCTTTGAAATTATTTTAAAATAAACAATTACAAATTTGTTAAGAAAATAGGTTAATACAAGATTTTTGATTGTGAAATGAGAAAGTTGGTCATTATTTATAAATAAGCTACTTTGAAGGAAGGAAAAGTTTTTTTTTGTTATCTATAAAAAAATACGATTAAATTATACGTAATGCAAACTTGTAGAAAATTGTTGAAGATTAGCCAAGTTTGGAGGCACTTTGAATAATACAATATATAATGCTACTTAAGAATTCCAGAACGTTTTTCCTTTTTAGTAAACTTTATACTTTACTTTCAGTTTCTTTTTAAAAAGTCTTTAGAATATTGAAGAAAATACTTTGGAAAGTGTTTGAAAATTTTTTTTGACCTTCCACATATATCTGTACATTTTAATATAATGAAAGAGAAAATATTTGGTAAATTTCTATTTTAAATTCAATTAAAGAAAATCTTTCTGTAATTCAAAAAATTGCTTTAAATAACTTTGAAAAGTATCATTTTTATTTGTCACTTTTTGTTCGTTCCTAAATTCCCAGTAAACAAAGTAACCTCATTTTAATTTTCGATCGTGCTGGCAAAATTTCACATTTATATGGTTTGACAAAAGTAGCAAAATTAGTAAAAAGTGAAACTTTTAGGAATAATTCACGTTTGAGACGAGGCAGAAAATTTTCAAAAGTTTATCCAAAAGTGTTGAAAACGATTTAAGAGACTTTTTTTTGAAAAATTGTTCAAAACTGCGTTCTATATAAACATTGAAAAATAAAAACCAACCCTTTTGAAAACTGAATGTAACATACTTTAACTTGTCAACTTGCTAAAAACTTAAAATAACCAGGTAAAGTTTTTAATTGAAAATGTTCATTTAGAAAAATTCTTTCTTCCTAAACTTTATTTTGCTAATATAAACGAAATTTTAACATTCTGTCAAATAAGGGAGAAAAATTTATATAAATATCCGCAATATTTGTATTTTTGTTTAATTATTACTTTCACTAGTATTTGAAATTTTTTTTCATCTAAAATTAAACGATAAAATAAATTAAAATACTTTCGAATCTAATACACTTTTTTTTTATTTTCTAGAAATTGTATTTATTATTTGAAATAAATTTTACTTGTACTTAGGACAAATAAAGTGAATAAAATAAATAAATACAATTAAAATAATAAATAAGATATTAAAGAAAGAAAGAAAGTAGTGTAAATAAAAAAGTTGACAATATTAAGGAATACAGAATGAAGCATGTGGAGGAAGAAGAGGAACGTGAATTATTCCGAGGTGCTGCCCTTTATCGAGAATGGGGTTGTCGCTTTACCACCTTGAAACAGTTTGTAAAAGCTATCGAGTACTTTATCAAGTCAATGGAATTGAGTGATGGAAATGATTTGAAAACTTTGTTGGGTCTAACGAGTGCCCTCACCTCTATACATAAATATAAAGCAGCTGCTAAAATAGTTGACATGTGCATGAAAACTGGTGGGTCAATGGCAGATATTTATTTACTTCTTCAATATTTCTATATTTAGACAATTTATTTCTCAAATATAAATTTCGATTCATATACCAAACCAAAAAATTTATATTTCTCAATTATAATTTAACGAAATTGAAGAATTTCGTTCGATACCAAAATTAAGTTTATTTATTTATTTCTTAAACTTGAACCTTAGTAGAAAATCAAAAGCTTAAAAAACATTTTGATGAATTCACCTTCTGGAGAATTTTTAATTTTTCGTAATTTGAAATCTCGTGGATTTTAAAAAAATTGTTTTTTTTTCCTTTGCGTTTCGGTTTGGGTACAAATTCAAAAATTTGTAAAATGTTTGAGGAATAATTAAATTTCCCTCGTATAACGGGAAAATGTAAATGAAGGCAAATTGCAATCCAATCACGACGAGGATAGGTCGAGTTTGAAAATAGTATAGGTGTTGACTAATCGGACATTCGAAAACTTACCCAAAATGAACGTACAAAGTTTTGTGGCATGATGTGCTATAGAGGGTTTGAGGTAAGGGTTGAACAGGGGGGCTGGAGAGATACTCGTTAGAAGTGACCGTAGGTAATTTCGAGCTCCACACAGATACATAGAGGCAAAATGTAGAATCGAGCCCTGCTAGTCTCTAATTGCACTTTTCCGGACGTTACAGACCCGAACAACTATAAAGTGATATGGGCTCGAATTGAGACCCTCTATAAGATCACTGAATTCGAGGAGAGTCTGATTTACGCTTATCAGGGCCGTCGACTGAGGCCATTTCCTTTTAAATGGGGCATTTATCAGGCGAATGAGACTATCGAGGATTGCGTTGGTAATAATACCTCGTCTATCGTTCTCAAGGAATTGTATCCCTGGATAAAGGAGATGGAACATTTTTTTAAACAACTCAACGCTCAAGGGGACCAGATAAAAGATGAATTCGAAGGTGGGGTTCGATATACAATTTTTTAATCCCATCAACCTTTTTTCTCCCTCATAAACAGTCCCGACTTTTTTCTCTTCTAGAAAAAAAGTTCCAATTGTCTCTCATAAACCTTTTCTTAGAAAAAAAAGGTTTATCAAAAAACAAAAAGAATTCTTTTTCAATTTTCTCCTACAATTTTATAAAATTACCCTTTTTTCAATTTTAAGAATATTTCACCACTTTTTAGCCATTACAAAAATTTATGAAAATCAGAGGAATTATTAAAATCTCTGACATTTAGGAATCGACGAGAACAAATCGAAATTTAAAGTCAATGATAAGACACTGAAGAAGGAGGCCTACTTAAGAAAGCATCAATCATTTGTTGCTGAAATTTATTTGCGATCATTGGCGAAAGATAAGAATTTTGTCGAAGAAATTTTGCAGAGAGCGGAAGTGTGGTCTGCCAATAAGGAGAGTAGTAGAGAATTGGAAAATTTGGCAAAATTGTGCTTCACCCGTCTACATAATCGACAGGAAATGTTACGTGTACGTCGGCCCTTGTATTTCTTTCGATTTAAACATCGTTCCCGACCGCCGGGCCATAAAAAATCAATTCAACGCGAAAACGAAATTAAAATCAACATTCTCATCAATCGTATACATTTTTTATTCAAAACACTCAAGAATCATCAGTTGAATAGAGATTTTGTGAGATTCTTCCGGTAAATGTTTAAAAAAAATTTTTAAAAAACCTTTAAAAACCTTTAAAAACCTTTAAAATTCTTTTGAAATTAAAAAAAAGCAGTAAAAATAGTAATGAAAATATACAAAAATGAAGAAATACTTAAAGAAACTAGTAAAGTAATAAAAAATTTCTTTTTTCTAACAAACCATTTTGCAGATTAGCTGAGAGAATAAAAACAATATTAGACAATAATTCGCAAAAAAAATTGCCAATAAAAAATGAATGTCTCGAGAAACTCTATAATATCATTGCATTGACGTACATAAAGTCGAGGGATTTGTCGAAAATAAAAGATGAAGAATTGAAAAGAATTTATTTAAAACATCATATTGGAATAAAAGTGGGAAAATTACCGCGCGATGAGGACATTGGTTGGGTACCAACTGCAAAAAAGAAAAAGGCCCTACTGGAAATTAAAAATAGACTCGCAATGACAAACAAGTTTTTGGAGCTTGCTTGGATTTTTCATGATTTCAGTAAATTATTGATCGAGAAAAATAGCTACGAATGGGCAAGGTAATTTTTTTTTCTCAATTAGACTCAATTTTTATCGATTAAAAAAAATTTTGAAATTGATGGAAATCGAACCCTCGACTGTTTATTTTACAAGTCGAGTAGCGTAACCACTCAGCTAAATTTATTCCACAATTGGTAATTACGAATAAAAGGTTTAATTTTGAAATAAACAAATAATACATAATAAAAGATAAAATATAAATAATAAAAAATAAATAATAAAAAATAAATAATAAGTAATAAAAAGTAAATAACAAATAATAAAATAATATTTGTTTGTTAATAATTTGCGATGAAATAAATTTAATAATAATTTTTATTTAACCATTAATCTAATTTAAAAAATTGTTTGAATTCAAAATTACAAATTTCCCTTTTAGAGGGAGAGAAATTATTTATTATTCTAAATCTATATCAAAATTGTTGACAAATATTGAATCTAAAATGCAGATTAAATTTAATATTTAATTTTCCAAATTATGTGTATATTGGTTGTAAAGTGTCACTATTTATTAAATTATAATAATAATTACGAGCGAACATTGTCGAATAAATGACAAAATGCATTATGCTGTTATTTTACATTGTAATAGCTAAATGAAATTTTCAATACAGTTATTAACTGATATAATGGAAAGATTTCAATGAGATTATTATCAAGACGTAGAGTGCGCGCTAGTCGGTTGTAATTAAATAATATTAGGTTGATATTTCCCCGATGAAGGGTGAAAATTGTAAATGCAAAATTTATCGTTTATTTTCAACGAAAATCGCAGGAGACATTTTTTGTTTTAAAACAAATATTTTTATTTATAAATTTTTATTTTTAAATTATTTGTAATATGTGACTATAAATGATACGATTATTAATTGCTGTTTATTTTTATTTAATTTATTTACTATTTTCTCTGTGCAATTTACTAGATGTTTGAAAAATTAAACCAATTTGCATTTATCGATTGCGAATAAATTTAGCTTAGTGGTTAAGCTACTGGACTTGTAAACAAAGAGTCGGGGGTTCGATTCCCGTTTTTATTTTTAGATTTTTCCCTTAAAAATTTAGTGTGTGAAATAGAAAAAAGGGTTTGAGCCTACTATAAGTTTGTTAAAAAAATAAAAAACTAAATTATTTTTGAAATCGTCCTCGTTGATTATTTTTCAGACATTACGCAAGAAAATCACGTGACAATAGTATCGAGATAAATAATAAATTTTGGTTCATAAATGCCACTCATTTATTATTAAGAATTGAAATACATCAGAACAATAAAAGCGAAGCAATGGACGCAGCATTAATGGCATTGTCGTGCGCAAGAAACTTGAATGAGGGGGGGAAAAAATGTTCTTTTTTTGATTATCTCGTGGATTTCTATCAAGGAATTATTGAAATCCTCAATGAAACGGATGTTGAGAAAATAGCTTTTGTCGACAATATTGCCATAAGGGAACAATTGATTGTCGATTTAATGCCAATCGAACTGAAACCGAAAATGGATTATATTTTACGTCGAATGAGAGTAATTCCATCGAATCGACGATTTTCAATAATGCCCGGTTGTAAACCAATTGACAACAAGTTGAATCTTACATTTTCAATGATCAACAATAATAATAATAATAAGAAAAAGAAGAAGAAAAATACAATTCTCAATAATAGTAGTAGTGGTACGCCGAGGGATCATGAAAAAGAAATGAGAAAAACGTTTCTTCAATTCTACACGCCGTCAAAGAAAATTCCTGGTCTCCTCAATTTCGACGATTACATTTAGTTGCGAGGGTCATTTTTTTAAAAAATCCGTTTATTACATTCATGTCAGTTGAATCTTACATTAAAGTAACATAATTGTTACCGCTAATCTTACATTGAATTAACATTAAAGTAAGATTAATGTAATTTTTGTGTTACATCAAAGTAACATTAACGTTACCTTGATGTTACTTTAATGTACTTAAAAGTTAAATGTTACTTTCATGTACTTAAAAGTCAATTTTAATGTACTTAAATGTTAAATGTTACTTTCATGTACTTAAAAGTGATTTTGAATGAACTTTAAAGTAACCTTGAATGTGATTGGAAGTAACTTTCAATGTTACTTTAATGCACTTGATAGCATCTCAAAATATACTTGAAAGTAACTTTAAAAGTTACTTCAAAGTAACATTGCCGATGCATTTTTAAAATAAAATTTCTTTAACATGTCACACTATTGTTACTTTTTTTAAAAAATGTAAATAAACATTTTTTTTTAAACAAGACTATTAAAAGAAAATAAAAAAAACGAATATTTATTAAAAAGTGACAAATCTATTTTTAGAGTGAATGTGGATGTAAATATTTATATATACATGTTATTTCTTGGTGGTTTAATGGAACAAATCGATATTGTATATATTGAAATTAAATTTTCGATACTCTGTCTCTAATTGAAACCTATCAAGAAGTTTATCCGAAAGCTAGGATTTCAATTAGAAGTTCTGACCAACAGCGTACTGCAGATCCTTAAACATTAATTATCCTTTTTGCCCCCTACCACCAACACCATCACCCCCCCCCCTCCCCTTAATTTTCGGACTTCCAGATGAAATTTAATTAGTCTGACTGGAAATTAAAATAAATGACTGAATTTATTTACACTCTGCGCACCTATATATACATATTATGTAATTAACTCGCTTCAAATCATTTGGCTCATTACTGCGCTTTAATAAAATTCAAACTATATTAATTATTGCATTTATTAATAAATAAAGGGATTTTCGTTTTGAACCTGAAAGAAAAAAAAATAATTTAGATAGTTTATATATTATAATTTATATTAATAAATATTATTTATTAATTATTTTTACTTATTTTCATTTTTTTTATATTTATTTATGTCTATATTTAATTATTCATATTTATTTGTATTTATTTATATTATGTATTTATTTCTACTTATTTTTATTTAATCATTTAATCATATTTATTTTCGAAACGACATTTTTTACACTAGGTAAAATAATAAATAAAAATTTGAAAAAAATTGTTCCTAAAAATAGGTTGACTGAAAAAAAACAATTGACCGAACAAATTATAATAAATTACAATCAAAAGTGACAGTTATTACTCTCAATGTTCAGAAATTGAATTACTTTTCACTCCCAAACTAATAATTTTCATATGACAAGAAATATTAAATAATTTTCATTTTCTATTCAATATAATCAACAAAAACTTTTATATCGAAAATAAAGAAATTAAATTGATTTTAATTAATGAAAAATTGAAAATAAACAAATTGGGTTATTTTTAATTAATGAAAAATTGCAAGTATAGAAATAAATTAATTTTAATAATTAATGACAATGTTTTGAAGAATAAAATACATTTCTAAAATGGTTAGAGAGAAAGAATTTTCTTTTTTTTGCCAACAATATTTATTGACAATGTTATAATAACAAAAGTGATAATCCCAAATGGTTTTCAAACACGAGTTCAAAAGATAAAAATAATGATCCAATGTCTGCTATCGCGAAAGTTGAAAAATCTGCTCAACACGAGGAGAGGGGAAGGAAAAGTTTCAAACATTTACAAGGCAACGATCGAAATTATGCAAAATTGTTGCATCGAGAAGCTGATCAGTATTACTTGAGGTTAAACAAATTTTTTAATCAAATTTTATAAACGATTACATTTCTTCTGCGAATTTTATCAAATTTTAATATCAATTTTACAATTTATTTCATATTTTTATAATTATTTATTCTACCTTGTAAATTAAATATTAATTCACTTAGAAAAGTTTTAAATAATTAATAATTAAATTAAAATAGTTTAAAAAAAAATTTTTTTCCCCACAAATAAATTTAAATTTCATTATAGTTATGAAAAAAAAAATGATTGCAATTCAGTGAAACAAAAAAGATTTACAACCGTATAAATATGAAGGCATGTTTATTAGTTAATAAAAAAGAAAAAAAACTGTACAGTGCTAGAAATTGTGTACTTATTAAATAATACCCTTGTGGATTTAAAACCATCTCTTTCGAGATTATATTTTACGATTTGTGCTTATTTACTTTGTGAATAAAAAGTGAAACTTATGAAAATTATCCTCGTGGAACTATGCACAAAAAAAAAGAGAAGGCGAAAAAAAATCGTAAAGAGTTTGGAAAAAAATTAAATTTTCTCGCATTTCTTCATTAAAAAAAAAAAGAAAATAAAAGAAAACTATTTCTCTCCAAGTCGATTATAAATCATAAGGGTGTAAACCGTGCATACATTTTTAATAAAGCTCGTAAATTATTATTAGTTGGAAAAAGCAAGTTTTTGAGAAAAAAAAGTTTCTATTGGAAACGAAGAAATAGTTCTTTGTTTCAATTTTCTTAAACTGGTTGCGGCGTAAATTGCGAGAATAATAAATTCTTGTAATTTATCATTTTTTTCAGAAATTCTCGTAATTTATAATTTTTCTTTAGCCATTCTCGTAGTTTATGATTTTTCTTTAGAAATTCCAGGGAATTATAATATTTCTTTAAAACTTCTTTGTAATTTACAATTTTTCTTTTTTTTAAGTTTGATTTAAAAAAACTTTTCATTTCCTAACTTTTTATTTTTGAAAAATATTTTTTTTGCTTTATAAATTCTGTTTATGCCATTTTTACCTACTGAGGGTAAATGCAAGTTTATCGATTATGGCTCTTTAAAGTAGCACTGCCTAGTATTGATAGGCATGTAGCTGTAAATATCCGATTTTACGGTCGATAAATGTAGACCATTGGTGCATGAAATGGCAACATGATGTCATTTCGAAATAACTCGCATGGTAAAAATGGCACTTTCGAAATATCGTAATCTTTGGTTTTTATGGTTATAGCCATCAGGGGGAAGTATTATTAACAAAGAATGTCTATATAGTCGATAATTGTAGGAATTTAATTTATCCACGGGCAGGGGTGGTGAGAATGGCACTTTCAAAACTAATTTCCGGTGGTAAGGAAGTAAATTTTACATTCAGCCGGTAAAAATGGTACTGTGGTATCTGCTTCAGTAGTAGATTATATAACTTTTGGGTTCTAATAACTGTGCCAGTTTTTACTTTTTTTGTACCGATTGATGGTAAATGAGGGAAGTACATTTACCCTGAGTCGGTAAAAATGGCACCCATTAGATTTGAAAATAGAATTAATAGAGTATACATCGCTATTTTGAAAAAATTGACCTGAATTGCTAATTTAATAGGTGAATTTTATTTTATTTGGAAATTTTTTTCATTCATTGTATACTTGGGAGTATATATGAGCATATTTTGCAGAGAAGATTACGAGATGGCTTTGAACCTACATCACAAAGCAGTGAATATGTATCCATCAGATAGTAGTAACAGTGTTGCTGTAAGGGGGACAACGTCAGCCGTAAGCTCAACAGTGGCTAATCCGTCGTCGTCGTCGTCGTTGGCTTTACGGAAGCTTTTGCCCAAGGCACAAAATGGGGCAAAATTGTCCACAACCTTGTCTACCCCATTGGCTGGCATCGAGAACCTTATCAAACAATCGACCAATCCTTCTCGTGACTTTCCCGAAATTCTCCAGTATGTACAGTGAATTAAATTAATTTTTATTAAGTGAAATTTTATGTTTAATTTAATTTGATCTTAGGTTATCGTAATGTTAAGTTTCAGTTGATTATTTTATGTTTTTTTTTGGTACAATAGGACCCAAGTATTGTCTTGTAAATGTTTGCAATTTTCTCCTAAAGTCTTCCTTCTTCTGAGTACACTAATTTTGTATACCAAATAGATTCTTAATTCTTTTAGATACTGCTTGGTGATTAGTACAAGTTTTTAAAATTTTATTGAACTAAGAATAGGTAAAAAGTGGTTAAATCTATTAGGGACTTTTTCGAATGTAGCAACAAAGTAGTTAAAATAAAAAAAATAGTGAAAGAAGTAAGTAATTTTTAAGACTGTCTTCTTATTGAAAGGTTCTTGGATCGGAGGGAAAAAATGAAGAAGCTCTCGACATCAATGTCGAGCGACATGGTGCAAAGAGTGTCACGCACACAAATGATGCAACGTCAATTATTGCTCCAAGCAAACACCAGTTTGACAAATCTCAAAGAACACTTCATCGCAGGCGATGTGGATTCAACCTTAAAATTAGCCAAGGAGATAATTTTCCTCTCATCAGGATTGGAACTACCTTATCGCTATCAAGTCGAGGCTTACAGTTGTCTGGCGCTAATTAACGTTTCTCAACGAAGACACGATCGTGCAGTAAACAACGTCTCACAAATGATCAATGCTGCAAGAGCCTCAGGCAATACTGCATTGTTTACCAAATCTCTAGTGATTTTGGGCGTCGTACACATCAGCTTTGATCACTACGACGCTTTGTCACGAGCCTGGAATTTCCTCCTACCGGAAGTCAACGATTTACTGCCAAGGGCGTGGATTCATCACGAAATTGGTCGCTGCCATTTCGAATGTCAAAGATACGAACACTCACTGCAACTATCCATAGAATGTCAAAAACTCTCACTAAAATCAAATTCAAAAAAATGGTTCCGCCATGGTCAACTACTAACCGGACTATCGCTATTAAAACTCGGTCGATTTGAGGACGGCCTCAAAACACTGAGACTTGTTGCAATAATCACTGAGGAAATGGGCGATACAACAACATTGGAGTACATCCAAAGTCTCATCAATCAAGTGACGGGAATTTTAACCCAAGCCTCCGGTGAAATGGTTCCATCGATCGATTCCTCGAGGGAAAAGAAAATTCTAAAGGATCGTCACTCTTTCAGAGACTCCTCCTCAACAGATAAGACGTTCGACAATGAAATCAGTTCAATAAAAATAGACAACATTGAGGACCATCACTCGATCACAACAAGTGACCATATTGTCAATGAAGATTGCGATCTCGACTCCATCACAAGCAGGGACTCTGATAAGACATACGTCATTCGAAAAGACCAATATCAAATTCCCAGTGAAAATTCTCCTCATCGTGATATACCGTCTCCTTCATCTTTAGATCCCTTTCACTTGGGGCATAGTCGACAAAATAAAATCCACTCTCATGGTGACTTTTTTTCTCAACACGATTCCTTGCAAAATGATATTCTCTCCTCGATGATTGAAAATCATCATGATGATAATGATGATAATGATAATAATGATAATAATGATAATATTGATGATAATATTGATGATGATGATGATGATGATGATAATGATCATGATTTTGACATTGATGACAGTACAATAGCAATGGGAGAAATTTTGCCAAATGAATCAATTGGAACGAACAAAAAAGTGGAGAAAAATTATCAAAGTTCGTTTTTGAGTTATTCTGGTAAACTTCAGTACAACACGGAGTCGAGGAAAAATGTTTCTAAAAATAGTATAACATCGATATTTCCAGATGAACAAAAGTTACTTCTTATCGATAAGAATTGGCGATTATTTCTTCAGAATAAAAATTAATGTTACTGAAATGATTTATAATGGAAGTATAATATACTGTGTTTTAGCATCATTCTCTGGGTGAAGATGACAATTAAAATCAAAATATTTGCCGTTCGAGTTCTTTCTTATTTCACCCCTTTTTATATTTTTAAGTTTACGGCTTGGAAAAAAGCATCTAAAAGTAAATAATTAACTAAATTATTAAATAATTAATTAAATTATTAAATAATTAATTGAATTATTAAACTATTAAGGGCATTTGAACCATTATGACGTCACAATTTAAAAACTCATGCTTTTCACATATTGTGACGTCATAGTGGTTCAAATGCCCTTAAATAAATAACTAAATTATTAAATAATTAACTAGAATACTAAATAAATATTTAAATTACTAAATAATTAATAATTAAAGGCATTTTCAAGTACTCAGATTTCCCACTCGATGATTATTTTTAAAAAAGTTGGAAAAAGTAGCTTTCACACTAAAAAAAAAAAAATGAAATAAAATAAAAAAGTTGCTATCGAAAAATAAACTTGACGACAAATAAAACTCGTTTTAGACACTTCACAAAACTGACAAAAATTCCAATATATTTTATTTTCCTGACTTTTCCCTAGTTTTCAGCAAAAAAATATTTACTTCTTTCTTATTTTGCTAATAAATTGATGTCCTGCAACAATTTTTGTTATTGATGAAAAAATTTAAATATTTATGAAAATAATTTAATTCTTGCGAAGAATTTTATGAAAATTTTTCATAAAATTCCTTTCTTTCGACTAATTTTATGCAAATTAGAATTTAAAAAATTGGATTCCTGAAAAATTTGTATTATTTAAAAAAGAAGTGATTTCCTAAGAAGCTTTTTTCAAACAAATATTTGGAATAATTAAATTTTGAAAGTTTATGGAAGAATTGAATTTTTGGGAACGATTTTATTAGATTTTTTTTTTTTAAAATTGAATTTCTATGAAAAAATTTATTATTTTTTTAAAATAATTGAATTTTGCAAAAAATTTTATTTAAATGCCTCAAAATAATTGAAATTTTGGGAATAAATTCGTTATTTATCTCTAATAATTAAATTCTTTCAAAGAATTTTATTAAAATCTAAAACAATAATTTAATTATTTAAAAAAAAAATTAACTAAAATTGTATTTAAAATAATTGATTTCTTTCGTATACAATTTTAGTGAAATATTTGAAAACAATTGAATTTTTGTGGAAAGATTCTAATAATTTTTGTAAATAATTGAATTTCTGTGAATTTTTGGGAACGATTTTATTAGATTTTTTTTTTAAATTGATTTTCTATGAAAAAATTTATTAGTTTTTTAAAATAATTGAATTTTGCAAAAAATTTTATTTAAATGCTTAAAAATAATTAAAATTTTTGGAATAAATTCGTTATTTATCTCTAATAATTAAATTCTTTCAAAGAATTGTATTAAAATCTAAAACAATAATTTAATTATTTTAAAAAAAATTAACTAAAATTGTATTTAAAATAATTGATTTCTTTCGTATACAATTTTAGTGAAATATTTGAAAACAATTGAATTTTTGTGGAAAGATTTTAATAATTTTTGTAAATAATTGAATTTCTGTGAAAAATTCTAATGAATTTGTAAATAATTGAATTTTTCAAAAAATTAAAAATAAAACAGTTTTTTAAATAATTTATTTGTTCTAGAAATTGAAATTAAATTTTTTGAGCAATTCTTGCAAACGATTTTATGAGAATTTTTCAAAAATAAATAAATTTTTGCAAAGAATTTTATTAGAATTTTTCAAAATAATTGAATTTTGTAAAGAATTTCATTAAAATGCCTCAAAATAATTGAATGTTTGGAAACAATTTTGGTAGCTATCAAAATAATTGAATTCCTTCGGAGAATTATTTAAATGTAAATAATTATAAACATTGATTTGAATAATTAATATTTTCCAAATATAATAAATACTATTATGAAAATTTTATATAAAATAATTGAATTCTTGTGGAAAACTTTATTTGCGAGAAGAATTGAATTTTTCGATTTGCCAAAGAAAAGGCAAATCAAAAATATTTTTAACAATTTCAACTTTTAGTTATATATTTGTAATCAACTTTCATTACAGTTCCAAGTTTCATGAAAGTATTTTTATTAAATCTTTGTATGTGCGGTGTGCTTCAAAGTTTCATAAAGAAAAATCAAGATTCACTCTACTGTTTCTTTTTTTTCCTTTTTAATTTTCTCTATTAATTTTTCATTACGAAGCTTACTCATACATATTGTATATATATGTTTGGTACACACAACCAACAGATGCGTCTAATGGGAATTAAAATATCGTGAATTATATTATTTAGTCTCGAAAATATTGTTTCCAAAATGTTCATCGTTTTATATATTCAGAGATGATGTATGTTGTATATAAACGAATCGATTATATAATTGAACGTACATATATATGCGAATCGTTTATACAATTGATTGATCAAAATCATAAATTGATGATGGTAATCGTAAAACAGTAAAATTCTGGGGAGGCAAAATTTAATGTGAATCTGTTATCGGGAATTTAAATACAGATTCAGATATAATGTGAAAATAATTGATTTTCAGCATAATTTATGCGAAAGAATGAAGAATGTCAGAAAGATTCTTAAAAATGGATTTTACTGTTTTAAAATTTTGTTTGTTTGGAAAAAAGTGTGAGGAGTATTTTACTTTTGGTGAATAGATCATTTTTATGGAAGTTTTTGTTTTTATTTTCTGTCAAAAATCACGAATGTTAGGGAGCAGTTCGGTGAAAAAATTTGAACACAACTTTCAATATATTTGAGTACTTGTTTATAAACTGGTACGTACCTACTTTATAATAATTTTTATATATATTTTATAATAATGTAATAAATTATAATTTTACATATTTATAATAATTGGGATAGATATACCTTGGGGTAAAATAGCATAGAAATTTAGGTGTAAAATAGCATAGAAACCTAGGGGTAAAACAGCACATAAACCTAGGGGTAAAATTTCATAAAAATCCTATTCCTTCATTTGAAGAAAGTGTGATTTTTTCGAAAACTATAAGAAAAAAGCGGAAGGGTTTGTAGTCAAAGTGAAAAATTGATTTCAAACTGTTTTATCTTCTTTGATCGTTGTATGTGAAAAAGACACACTTAAATATTTGTGTGAATAAGTATATGTGAGTGTTTGCATACATATAAGGAAAGAAGAGTCGACAAGGGTTAGAGTTTCAAAGAGCTACCTGTTGAGTCACCTATGTTCGATGTAATATCATATAGGCCTATCTTGAACTTGAAATGATAATATGGAAATGTAGAAATACATATCAATACTGTTTCATTGATATAGAAGAATGAAATTTTTATGTGAAAAATGCTCATAAATTGCCTATCAACAGATATGTAATTTTATCCAAAGTAAAAAAAAAATTAGATTTATTTTTCATTTTTGTAGAAAAAATAAATTAAACACAATATTGCTACCTACATACACATTTTAATCAATGTACAAATATTATTTTATAATTAAAAAAAAAGAAGTTAACAAATAAGTTGTTCCGGGTTTGAAAAAAAAATTATTTCTTGATATCCATGTGTATTTTTAAATATAAGTCACAAAAAATTTTCCAATTCAAACAAGATCGTCATTCAATAAACAAATGCAGAAATATGTTTTTGAATAATCTACATATACGTCAGTTTTGATGTACAAATAACAAAAAATAAATAAGATAAAAAAATATTATAATTTAATACAAATAAAAAAATATCTCTTCACTATTTACTAGCATGAAATTATTATTTTTTTCTAAACAAATATGTCTATAAGTCATATAAAAGGCTGTGAAAATTTCTACATTTAATCTGTTGGAATTTTCATTTTCTTCTGCTACAGTAAGAAAATAAACGAATTCAATTTATCGTTTCTAAAAAGTATTATTTTTTTCATTTTTCAAATAAGAGTATTTCTGTAGTATTTCTGTAGTATTTTTTGTAGTATTTTTTGTAGTATTTTTTGTAGTATTTTTTATAGTATTTTTTTAATAGTTATTTTTTATAATAAATAACTTGATTTAAAAGCAAAGAAAAAATTAGAAAAAAGAGAAAATGGCTTTTCTTGTTCTAAGAATTATTCTAGTCGCTTGTTTCGTTTTGGACGAGAAATTATTCACTGAATCTCAAATGTTGGGTATGTATTAAAACAAATATATAAACAGATTTTTTTTCATATTTGTTTTTAAAACCTTTTTTAATTATTCAAGATTCACAATGTGGACCATTAGAGTATAAAAATGCACAAGTTTCAATAAATAAGGAGAGAAATAATGCAAAAATAATTTGCAATCCAAAGTATTCGAATCAAGGTGATAGTGAAGTGCGCTGCCTTAATAGAATGTGGTATAGTTTAAAAGAACCCAATTGTGTTCGTAAGTATTTCAGCAAATTTATTTATTTTAGAAAAATTACTATTTATTTAAAAATTAATTACATTTCTTTATTAGAAAATAAAATTATTTTCTTTTATATTTATTTTTAAAATTCCAATTTTTTTAAAAACATTATTTTAGAATAAAATATTCCATATATATATATGCTTTAATTTACTTTTGTGGTTCATTGAAGGATTTAATTAAAAATTTACAACGGTAAAAACTGAATATTTCAGATAACGATTGTTTAAATTCGATGTCGGCTAAAAATATTGTAAATGGACGATTTGAAATTTATATTCGAGATGAATATTTTTTGCGCTACTCTTGTAATGAAAATTACGTACTGAAAGGACGAACGATGTCGACCTGCAACGATGGAAAGTGGTCAAGTCATCCACCAATATGTAGACTGAAAAGCAACGTATCCAATGTAATAGGTATAGAAAATAAAAAGTTTTAATTGAAATAGAAAAAAAAAATTTTTAAGAAAAAATTTTTAAATCAACAACTATGTTAATTGGAAACTTTTTTGCAGACGATAATTGTTTACATAATGCCACATATTATAGACTTGACAATGGAAATGTGTCAGTAGGAAGTTTAGGAGAATATGGGGATTTATATCTGACTTACACTTGTAATAGAAATTACAAACTAATTGGACTTCGGACTGTGACATGTATTGATGGAATATGGATGGACAAAGTTCCGCCTAGATGCGAATTTAGTGGGGAAAGAAAATATGCAGCTACTACTGAAGCATCAACAATTGGTTAGCTACTTTCTTTACGTTTCGCAAACATTTTCTTTTACATCACAAAAAAGTTTTGCATTAAATATCAAAAAAAAGTTTTTTAAGAATATTTTTTATAAAAGGACATTTTCTTCTTAAAAATTAGGATGTCAACCATTTGAGTACAAAAATGGACAAGTTTCAATAAGCAAGACGGGAAATATTGCGACTATAAAATGCAATCCAAATTATACACTTGTCGGCAATTCGAAATTCTATTGTATCAAGGGAACTTGGCATCAGAGGAATTTTCCTTTATGTATCCGTAAGTATTTTCATCACCGGGGAAAGAAATCATATTTTCCTTTGACAAACGTTTTTTTTACGATTTATCTTTATTAAAATTAATTTTTTTACGATTTATCTTTATTAAAATTAACTTTTTTAAGACTTATCTTTATTAAAATAACCATTTTTTTAAAAGATTTATCTTTACTAAAAACAACTTTTCACTGTGCGAGATATTTTCGATTTAATTTGACGTTCTTTCGAATTTTTCTCGCTTCGTTTCGCGTTAAATATATTTAGACGGTCTTCGCTCTACGGTAGTGCCGCTCCGAATGGTGCTCCGTAGAGGCGAGCTCGACTTATATACCCGGCGCTGTGCCGAGTCACCTCGCACGTGATTGGTCACTGCGCGCGAGAGAGGGACTCCCCACTCCACTTTCCCATCCCTTCCCATAAGGATACAAATTCATCTCCAGTTCCACTTCTTTCAGACAACGATTGTTTGCCAAATTCTTTGGATATTACTCTCGAGAATGGAAAATTGTCAAACACAAGATTAATTGATGATGAAAATATAGGTTTAATTTACACTTGCAATGATGGTTATAAACTATTGGGAAAAAATACGACAGTTTGCAAAAATGGAAATTTGTTGAGTAAACCTCCTGTTTGTAAAATTAAGCAAGTGGAAGTCTTACAATCTCCTATTGCGAATCAATCACAAGGTACGTAAATGTTTTTTAGCTGGTAAATTCCTTTTATTTTCTTTATTCTTTTATTTTATTTTTTGTCTTGAATTTAGGTTGTAGTTTATTCAGTTACAAAAATGCGAGAGTTACAATTAACGAAGAAGGTGTTGCAAGAGTGAATTGCAATTCCAATTATTTTCTCTATGGACATTCGTTTTTCGAGTGTATCAATGGAAAATGGGAGCAAGACAACTATCCAAGATGTATTCGTGAGTATTTTTGTTTTAGGAAATTAAAAAAATGTTTTAAAAAATATTTTTTCAGATGTTGACTGCTTTTCCATGGAACATCGTTCTATTCAAAATGGAGTAATTTACAAAACATCTTTCGGAATATTCGGCGAGGTAAATGTGATTTATGAGTGTAATGTGGGGTTCAATATGACGGGAGAACGAATGACGAGCTGCTATAATGGAGAGTGGAGCAGTAATCCTCCTGTTTGTGTCTTAAGAAAAATTTAATTCAATGCATCAGGGAAAAATTAATTATTTTGTGTAAGTGAACCAGTTTTGTGTTATTTTTGATTGTGCAATCTTGCATATTAGATTGGATAGTCTTTGGTATGTTGTTCCATAAAGTTTGATGAAGCATTCAAGGAAGTATAGGCGATTTTGAAATAAGTAGGAGAAGACATGTTGAAATTGCTAGTTAATACTTAGATGCAGAACACTTGGCGTCTCTAGTTAAGTCCATGAATAGCGAGACTTGAGGAATGACGCTTTCAATGTTGTACAACTATTTTGTTATACTCCCACAATTCACGACCACACGAATTCTTAGGAAAGCGTGCACCAACTTGAGCTAAACTAACTTTAACTTCCCCTGTTTCTAAAGGAAAACAACAATGCCGCCTTTCACTTCAATGACAACAGGAAAGTTAATGCTTTTTAAGTTTTCAGTCTCGACGGTTTTGACTTATTTTCTTTATTCCTTGTATCGTGTAAAATTAATTCATTTAAAAAAAAATAATTTAACTCTTCTTGTCACTGCATATCCCTAACAAGTTTTCCAATAAATAAATAAATATTTCTCTACATTTGATTCATGTATCATGTAGGAGAAAATCTGTTGTTTCGTGACCAACTTTCCTTGTAAATTGAGAGAAGTTGGATGCACTGATTGTCGCATTAGATAACTAGTCACTCTCTCTCTCTCTCTCTTCGTCCTGACAGTTTCTTGATATATCGTTGAGCCGTACAAATAATGCAAATTGTCAAGTCACTTGTCAATTATGTAGGTACATCCGGTTTCTACAGGACAGGAACATTCCATTTATCTTCTCTATACCAACAATATACGTACAACATTAAACATACATTTCGCTATTATCGTAACAGAATAATCGATCCTTTTTTTTGCAACGATTAGAAAATAACTTTAAACCCTTCTTGTACCGTCGTGATGGGGCAATTTTTCCCGACTGTAAATTAAATCCAATAAAGGTGTTGAAAATATTGAAAAATAAAGTTTTCAACTCAATGCTGCTTTACCGACTTTTCATACTTCATTTCTCCAATACCTTTCTAAACATATTCTAAAAAAAAAGCTGAAAAGGTTCGAACCTCGTAAGTAAGGTTTTTGCAACCCAAACTATCAATTAAAGAAAATTTCAGATTGATTTTTTTTGTCTGAAAACGTAAGAATCTGATAACTATAACGGTTCTGTAATCTCTAACTGTCATCATTAAAATACATCCCCAGAAAAAATTATAGATTTTTGTATAAGAATCCAAAAGATTCATCACAATCAGAAAAGAAATAACTTTATATTAAATTTCACCCTTTAGATTCGAATGAATATTAAACCTCAACATTAATTCATTCCGAAAATATGATATTTTTTTCGCCTGACGTTGATTAATTTACAAAAGTTATTACAACTTTCATGATAATAATCTTATCAGAATGAGGAAAAATTAATTGGATCACAAAAGGAACAGAAAGAAATCCACTATTCGTCCCCCTTCAAGAACAAACAAATTGTCAAATAAACGGATTTCAGGGGATTTAGAGAATCGTGGTGAATTTCCCTTGAAAAAAAAACAAAGAAAAAGTAGGGGAATAAGTTTTGTGTAATCCTCGTGAAATATTGATAGAAAACAGATTTTTCCCGTTAACACAATTCCGTTACATTTTTCTAAATATATTCCACATTCTTCTTCCAAACATAATGAGAAAAATTAGACTTATTAATTTTTGAAATCTTATTCAAAAAATTTAATCTGAAATACTTGAAGGCAAGTGGTGGGGGGGAAATTTTCAAAGAAACAATAATATTTGGGAGTGGTAATTCTTTACCTATTGTAAGTGTTACGATGACAGTTTGGTGAAAAGAAATAATTCAAATCCCATATATATAGAAGAAGGAGAATCAAAATGAAAGAATAGATGACCTGAATGGAAAATCTATTATGCGACATTAATCTTCGCGGAGTTTTTGATATCAGAAGTAATTTTTAAAAGAAATTTTTATTTTACTCTTTTTCATTCGTGTGGTGCTATCTTAAAAATGTCGTTGCTTTTGCGAAAAAGGAAATTTTTTTCGTTTTTCTTCTCTTTTAATATATATCAGCACGAAAACGAACGTGACAAAAGTACGAAGACGAAGATCGTTATTTCATATATGAAATATCAATGTGAGAACTAACTTTTTAATCTGTTTGCACTTTTCAATAGTGAATTACGTGATGAGTGGATATTATGCATTGTTTCCTTATTTACTAAACTTGTCATTTTGCCTTGATAGTTTAAACTTTTTTTTTCAACTATCGACTACTAGTTTTTTTCAAAATTAATATTTATATTATTAATTATTAAATTATAAATATTTAATAACTGAGAATTTTTTTTTAATTTTCAAGATTTTATGGAATAGGGAAAATTTTATCAAATAGTTTTCAACAGGTGGATATATTTATTTACAATAGAACGAGGTTAAAACTATGTTGAACTATTGATAAACTAAAATTCAATTTTAGAGGCACTTTACAGTTTCCATTTCGGTGGATTATTATTTTCACTTTTAAAATATGAAAAAAAACACCTTATGTGCGATCGAATAGTAAAGTGGTCAGCTACTACTGACACTCCTCTCCTCTCAAACCCCCGTCTATTTTCCCTTACCACATTCATCGATCGTCTCACTGTTTCATAATTGGAATTCTCGAGTTCACTCGTGACAGTTGAATAAAGAACAAAACGAGATCAATCGACGTTGAATATATAAGTTAGTCGAGGGAAAAATTTGTTGGGAAATGAGAAAAAATTAAAATTTAAAAAATTTTAAATACTGTAAAATATTGATCCCAGTGCGGAAAAAAATATTTTCTTTTTTTGTCAAGGAAAAGTAGAAAAAAAAAGTTTTTTGTCATAAAAAAAGCAAAAGTTTTACAATCCATCGATATTTTCCCTGAATGGTAAATGTTGGATTTCTAATGTATATGGTTTCAGCGAGTAAACCCTTATAAAACGAAAAAAAGTAATAAAAGTAGAATCTTTTCATATTTCTTGTAATGGAAAATCGATGGTATAGAAATTCTGTGCATAGGCAACGTGGTTGAAGACAAATTAGACAGTAAAAATGAAAACGTATATTTTTTTTCCAGCAAAAAGGCGAATCTAAATATTATTTCATTACGTTTCGAACTTTCCTTATATTGGGAAAATTTTATATCTTTTCGAACTTTTATGTTACCGTTTCGATTTCTTGCTAATACTATATACAAAACGGAATGGTAACGTAAAATTCGTTTAATTAATTCGTCAGTTAAGAATTTTTTATTCGTGAAACAAATTATTTTAGAAGAAGTGTTAATTTCCAAGTGTAAATTCGATTTTTTTGTGTCCCTTGACATTTTTTTTTGAATAAATAATAATAAAAACGAAATTAGCTGTTTTTAAAAATAAAACTATATTTTCTTTATCATCTCTGTCTGATCAAGTTACCCTCGTGGAAAGTTTGTCTCTTTCATTTATGTCTATTACTGGCACCAGCCTACGCAGTGCAATTAAATCATCGTTTCATAAAGAAAACGTCTTTTTACCCTTCAGAGAAAATATTTTTAAATTCAACATTTTCCGCATATAGACATATTCCATACAATGTAATTCTTAATATATTTCTTCTATTCTATTTCTTCATTTTATTAATAAATTGCAATATCTTTACTAATAATAATGTTAAAAATATAAAATAATGTCAAACAAATAAGGAGAAATAATTAAGAGATTAAAATTACAACAGATTAACAGTTTAAAAACGAAAGATTTAAAAATATTATTTTCTTTAGAGAAAATGTTTTAATTTACGATATTTTAAATTTCAGTCCTGTGGGAAACTTATTAGTCAAGAAACTTGAAAGGAAATTTCAGCTACAACGTATAAAGCTGTCATTAGTTTTGATGTATATTTTATTACCTCATCATATAAACGAAACCAAGTGAATTGTCCCTCTCGAAGGCAATAAAACATTTACATTCACCAATAAAATTGTTTATACTCAAGGAAATTGTCTTTGTTATCATTATTACTATGAGTCTTTTATATATTTATCGTCGCATGAAGCTAGGTTTTGGATGTTTTACATGAAAATAATAACAATAGTTGTTAACAATTTTAATAATAATTTTTGCACTATATTTCTGTATGCTTGTGTAAAAGACACTTGTGGAACCGTAGGAATTTATTTTTCTTTAATTTGGACAAATTGAAAATAAGCAGTATGCTAGATTTTAGAAATTATTTTAGTCGAACGTTTAGTTCTGTAAAGTAGCCCAGTATTTAACCACAATTTAATTTTGTGATCCAAGATGATTGGATTTTGCCTTTTATACGCAAAGGCTGACAATTGGCGTCATGTTAGATTTTGAAAATTTAATTAGTTAAATATTTAGCTTTATAAGCTAGCCCAGTATTTAACCACAACTTCATTTTTTTGGTGTCTCCGCAAGACGTTTGGATCTTACCTCCGATTTGCAAAGACTAACAATGGCGTCATGTTAGATTTTGAAAATTAAATTTGTTAATTATTTAGCTTCATAAGCTAGCCCAGTATTTAACCACAACTTCATTTTTTTGGATGGATGTTGCAAAATTTGATCTTCTTCGCGACCTCTTCTTCAATCTGTTGCCGACATTCTGCTTCTTCATTTCTTAACGAAAAGCAAACGTCTCGTTGCTCGTTAATAGCCTTGTTATCCAACTCCAAGAGTATCGGGCTCCATGCACTCCTCGCACTACTGCTACTCACCAGACTAAATGCGCTTCCTCTTCGCTCCAATTGCTTGCCGTCTAGCCTTTCCACGATATTCGATGGCACTGAAAGAAATTGCGCTCTCCTCCTCACACGGGGTATTCTCTGAATTTGGCGAATCCATTTATTCTTTACGTTTGTACACTCAAATGTCATCCTGTTCTTCCACTTTGATGAAAATTTAAAAAAAAAATTATCATTAACGATTTTTAATTTCAGTAGTTATTAACTTTTTGTACTTTCCTAAACTAAATCAAGAATTGAGAGGAAACAAGTGATTATGAGGAAATAATTTATTTGAAAATGATTTGACAAACCAAGAGGGACTGGCAAAAAAAAGAGAAAGATTCAACTTTGCAGTTCATGCTGTGTAAATATTATATTCGACATACAAAGGAACGAGGTTTTTAATATTAAATGTCAGCTTACATTTTGAAAGTCTCTAGTGTATAAAGTTCTCAATGTCATACGATATACTAGTGGGCGCATCGACATAGCGATTTATTAAAAGGGACGCGTGGACACAGGGGTTCGCTTCTCCTCTCTCTCTCTCTCTCCCTCTTTTCAAATTTAAAGTCAATTAACCCCACAATGAATTTCATATACACTTTTTTGTTACAAAATCAAAACTTTTATGGAGACACGATTTTTCATTTTTTAACAAAAGAGAAAACTTCCCCTATAGCTCTTTTCAATATTTCAAATTTTAACCTGTTCTTTTCATTTCCTTCTTTTTTTTGAATCGATTTTTTTGAACATGAAATATTCTTTTCTTCATATAATTCTAGTTTCGATAAAAAAAAAATTTTTTTTGATTCTTCATGACGTGTATGTGTGTGAAAGGGGTTTTCAAGTGACCCAGAATATTCCGAGTGCCATGCCGGCGTTGAGATAGAAAATAGGAAGAGAAAAAAAAATAAAAGTAAATATTGGTTTTCGGTTCGAATTATATTTCCTGAGATTCGGGCTTGAGTGGGTATAAAAATTGAAATCGATTTAATTCCCTCGTCAAAATTACTGACAGCTTTTTGGAAAACAATTTTTTAGAACAATATATGCTAATTTTTTTGGAAAACCGATTTCTAGTATATAGACACGGGATATTAATTAACCGTCTGAAAAGATTTACTCTGCATTTATATGTCAAGGATTAAAAAAGTTTTAAGAGTGCACTTTATGCATTAAAAAAAACGTAAATGCGCAGAAGATAGCTCATCCTCCTTTTTCTACATATAACACTTTTTCTGTGTCTTTTACTTTATTACGTTAAAACGGGGCTCTTTCTTTCTTTCCACTTTTTTTTTTGTTTTATCCTTGACCTAAACTCTTGACGGGAGTAACCAACGCGTTTCATCAAATATGAGACGAGAACCAAATGAATATATGCACAGGTTTGCGTAAAAGACAAAAGAACCGAAATACTCTACTTGAGAAGCAAGTAGAAAGGCTTTTTAACCTTCCACCAAGATCATAAGAAAGATTAAATAAAATCTGAGAAACTTTTTAGATACCTACTACTATATTCCGCACTTGATTTTCAAGACTCCTTTTTATTTACCATTTTTTTCCATCATTAAAAGTGGAAAGTTTTTTTTGTCGATAATAACAACCCTTCTTAACTTTTGCTTAATTTAATCATTTAAATGCTAGCTTTGAATATAAAAAAACAAAATATTTTTATTAATGCTTAGGGGAAAAATATTTTTGAAGCAAGTTGAGTTTACAAGTGGTTATAGGTTAGTTTGTGAATTCTTTAATAGGAGATATAAAAATACAAACTTACCACGATGACAAGTGAGATGTTATGTTACGATTTATCTTTATTAAAATAAGCCTTCACTGGGGGCATATTTTCTAAATTTATATTTTTATTGGTGGTTTTCATGTTAACTTTATGCTGATAAAAGACAGAATACAGCCTTTCGGTGACTATAATGAAATCTGTTTCTGCGCGCGCAGGCCCTCTATGAACGCGCACGAAAAGTTTCTAAATTTAAATAAATAAGAATATATTTTAATTTTTAAAAGATGGGAAAGTATAAAAAATTTATAATAATTACTTTTTTAAATTCAATTATTCATTTCATGTTTAATTGATAAATATTAACTAAGATATTCGAATTAAAGTGGAATTATCTACACAATAATGAAGACACTGATTTATTTCGCTTTCAACTGACGTCATTAACGTAATATGTACTCTGAAACAAAGGACACAGGTGCACTAAAGAAAGCGGAAGTAATCTTGGATTTTCCATAAAGCCCGCCTCTTCTCCCGAGTGTAATTAATATTTTCACTTTATTATTGGATTGCAGTCTAATCGTAATTGTTTTTCTGACAACCCTTCTAACAAAATTTTTTAATTTACATTTTTTTTTTGAAACCAAACAAATTTTTTCATTATTTTTGAAATATTTTTTAAAGTATGTATAGGTATAGAAAATATTTTTTTACAAAAATGGATGAAATCTAAAAAAAAGTAGCTCCATATAGTTTTGAAAAAAAAAAATTCTTACTTGCGGAAGAAAATGTGTTTAGAGGGGAAAAAAATTGCTGTCTAACTGTGGGGAAAAAATTCACCATCAAATTTTCTCAACTCCCAACTTTTATAGTGAACATTTTTCTTAGTGAGACTTTTTACAGGTAAGCCGGCGTCTCGGTAAAACATATCCTGTAGGAAAAACAGTATTTGAATAATGAATTTTATGCAGACAATTTTTTTATTATACTATATCTATACCTTCTGAAAACCACACCTTAGTAAAAATTTCCCTTAGAGAAAAAAGAGTGATAAATACGAAAGAATGTTGAGTTTCTTTTTCTTTGTGAACTAAAAGAGTGCTTTGGGGAGGGGAAAAAAGGGTTGATTTTTATCAAAGATTTCCCCGGAGAATATGACGTTTAAAACTTTCGTTTAATAATATTTTTTTTCCTCCTAATTACAAACAATCAATTTCGACCCTTGAAGATCGCAATAAAGGCAGGTGGAAAAATGATTTTTTACAAAACGAAAAAAAAGGTATTTATTAACTTTTTATAAAATGTTTAATCTATTGAAACGAATTTTTCAACGCGAGAAATTTTAATCATTTATATATACATATATTCATTTCGCGTGGGCATAAAAGTGTGATAAATAAATTTCAAGGGGTCATTGAGAGTGAAATAAATTTCAAATATTTACCCAATGAAATTGATTGAGGAGAAATTTGATTATTCTGTACATTAAGTTCCATTTAATTATTCGATTCCCTTTATAAAGTCAATAGCAATAATTCTCTTAGCATTAGAACAAGCAGGAATATTGTATTTCTAACCAATTTATTGAAAGGGTAGACTTACAAGGGACAAATAATAATCTAGTGCGTCGAGTACTATCTACATTGAGAAAATGAGACTATGTACGTAAATGCTCCTAGCAGGTGAGTATTGATCCGCGGGGTGTGCAGGGAGAAAAGTACATATACATCTATATGCCAAACTGAAATGCGAATCTACCATCAGTTTGAGTCGAAGACTTTTTTCGCCGCATTTGATTCTAAAATATTTTTCAAATTTTGTTTTAAAAATGTTTATTCTTAAGAATTTTTAATTGTAAATTTGTAACGTAAAAAGTATGTATAAAAATAAATTTAATTTATTTGAATTAGAGAGCTTTTGGTGCGCGTTCATAGGGGGCTGCGCGCGCACGATCAGCTGTTTTCCAGTTTACAGTAAATTTCTGTTTCAGAACCACAGTCCATGGGGAAAAGTCCAAATAATAAAAAGGTTTCAGTTTGGAAAATATGCACTGCAGTGAAAAAAGCTTATTTTAATAAAGATAAATCGTAAAATGTGACAAGAATAAAATCCAAACTTTAATTTCGACCTGCGCGGTAAGTTTATGTTCAGTAAGAGAACAAATTTTTCGTCTACGGCTATTAACACACCAGATAGGGTCTAAACTCCTGTTTTAGTAGCGACTTATTTTCCGAAATATTTCCTTCGAGCTAATTTTAAATCTACTTTATGTTACTTCATAAAAAGTTATTTTTTTTCATCCTCCTATTTAATAAAAAGTCGACTTTAGATCCAGATTTTTTTCTTACAAAAACTTTTATTAACTTTCATTTTTCTGATTTGAAAAAAAAATCTAAAAATTTCGAGATAAATTTTTTTATATTCCGTTAATGTAAACTGTCGACTAGAAAGATAGAAGTTCTATAAAGTGTATGAAGTGTATAATCAAAAGCAGTGCTTTCCGGAGTAAAACGAGAAAATTCAAGGTGACGGACCCGAGCATTGCTTATGCGAATTGACATTTCGTTAGGATCTTGTTTTCCACCCTCGGGGGGAATAAAACGACCAATTGCATTGGTCGGAATGCGAGCAACAGGCAAACCAATGAACTCCATTCAAGTTTGAAGTTCAATTACAGAAACAAAACTCGTAATTATTTTCCCCGCAGTTAATTTTTTATGCAAACAAAAAGTTTATTTAGAAAGAAATTATTGTCATTCTAAAATAGTATAAAACCGAAAAGTCGACAGGTGTCAAGGTTAGAATTTGATATCTTTACGGAAAGCTGGCAACCTTGGTGAAAATGGAGCAACAGGCTTCACTGGCATCTTTTCAAATTCAAATTAAACGAATTGCGGTTCGTGAGTTTATTTCCAAAAAAAAAGCAACGGAGTATGATATTGTTATTGTTAGTTTTCAAATATTTGGAAAATCAGAAGAATTTTGAAAATAACTTTGTTGCAAAAGTCAATGACCCAATATAAAATAATTGGTGACGAAAGAAATCTTTTTGTTTTGTATGCTTAGAAACTATTATCTGATAAATATTTAATAGAAACAGTAAACGAAAGGTCAATGTGTAAAGCGACATTAAACTCTTTTATTGGTTTTGAAAGCATATGTGTGATGAAACTTTTATTAGATCCAGATAAAAGTATTAGTCTGAATGATGAATATCAAACTTTTATTACATCGTATTCGAGGTTTTTTTAACCCCCCCTCAAATAAATGCTAAACTTGCCGGGATCTTTTTATTTTTCCAAATGCCTCGCTTGATATTTTATTTATTTAACCTTTTTTTTATTCCACAATTTTAAAAAAAAGAGCAATACGAAAAATAATAGATTTTACTTTTAAAGGTGGTTTCAGTTTGAATTTTTTTTTCTCCTTCTTTTGGCCAAAAAGAGAGAAAATTAAAAATGAAACCAAACTATTCCCGAACGTTTTCTCTCTGATTCGCTCGATGAACATATAATTTATAGATTGAAAGAGAGATGAAGTTGAAAGGAAAATAAAAGGAATGGTAAGAGAAAAAAAATTTCTCTTTCTCTCAGATATAGAAAAGCGCAGAAACAAACAAAAAAAAGAGAAAAGATTTGAAAATTCATTTAGAATTTTTCTAATAAAGGTTAAAAAGGTTTTTATTTCTGAAACTTATAAAGTTGAATATTTTTTTTTATGTTACGAAAAGGGAATTTTGAATTTGACAAAATTGTACATATTATCCGGTTGGAAATAACTTTCAATGAAATTGGACCATATATAGTAGCTTCCGGTGCATAAATTCTGAATCTAATGGACCGTGTTACAATTAAAATGTTCCACTTTATGCAATTAGCTCGTCTTTGTCACACTGGACATTGTATTCTTTAATTAACCATTAAAAAAATATTTTATCAAGGAATTTTTTTAAATTTTTTTTTTGAAATTCAAAGAGTTAAATGAATCGAAATTATTGAAAAAAATTATAAGAGTACATAGTCAATATTCCGAAACTTTATATATTTCGGTAGAAGAAGCTTTTTGGTCCCTAATTTTTCACCTGAATTGTGTATATTTTTATAAAAAAGTAAAAAGCATTTTTATCCCTCGAAAACCATTACGAAGAAGATTTAGTATTTCAGCTTACCTTTTGCTGCACAAGTCTTCGAGATTATGTTCCACGATTCTTATCTCCTTCCGCAGTTGGTGAGTTTCTATTTTTCTTTCTCGTCTTCCAGTTTTCAGTCTTGCCTCTGAAATAAATTTAATGTCTTTATTCACTCTTCGTAAAGAATAATAATTACGAAAACGGTGTTTTTTTTCAAAACATAATACGCGAAAATGTACTTTTAGAATGGAAAATTAATTTCACGAATTTTCCCCACCAGTTGCTGATTAAAATAATTAGAGAATTTTAGAATTCCTTATTTTTCATTCTAAAGAAAAGAAAATGTTTGTGTCAGACAATCCTTTTATTTCAAAAGGTAAGGGAAATTTTTTAAGTAAAGACATAATTCAAAATTGTCATTGATTCCCATATGAGAATCGTCTATATAAATAATTCCCGAGGAAAGAAAAAACTTGAAGCCACTCACGATTTCGAATTGGAAAAAGGGGGAAACGTAAATTCAGATCGTATTCTCGTCTATTCGCTTTTGTATGAAGAAAGTCTTTTGAGAAGGAACATTTCGAGTCGACAAGACCCATTGGCAGATTTGCAGTAAAGTTTATTGAGAAACTTGGTCTGCAGTTTAACCACGACCAAGAAGAATGGATGAGAAAAGGTAACTTTTCGTTGGTATATAAGAAAACTCGATGGAACAATCAACTTTGATAAATTTGTACCATAAATTAATTAAAAATTTCCAACTCTCAAGTAAATGGAAATTGTTTCTTTTTTTTTTGCAAATGAAAAAAAAACAGCAGTTGAAAAATGCTGAAAAGTAACAAACCAATTTTTCCCTTATACATTTCTTGTCGACAAGTAGAGAAAATAAGTCAAATACCTCCTGAGGGAAATATACAATAAAAACTAATATTTCCAGTGTACGGTGGGCAGAATAAGAAAAGGGAATTTTATTTCTCCAAGAAAACTATGGGGGTTATTTATTTCGATATCCGTATACATATAGAGAGAGAGAGCTTAATTAGAAAAAAATTTTCTCTAAAAAACCTTGAACCACAAAAAGTAAACTTCCGTAAAAACTTTTATGTTTACCTTCTAAATTTCAATTTACTGCTTGTCAAAATTTTCCCAATTTATCTTTATTATAACAAATTTTCCCTCTGGCTTCTAAATCTAAACAAAAACTAATATTGAAAAGCAAGATGGGAAGATCTTGGGGAGAATTTATGTCCTTGAATTTACAGAGGATCCTTGAAATTTGCTCGAGACTATATTCGGAACAATTGCGAGCTACTGAATGTAATGGCGATATTAACAATGTTTAATCGCTCTAGACATTGTTGAAGGTATGCAACTGAAAGCCCTTTTCCCATTAAGATCAATGCTCTCATTTGAGGAAACCGTCCTGAGGGCTCGCGAGTTTCATTTCAAATCTCCACCTGACTCGATTTCGCATCACTTCACTTCCATTTTGTGGCTTTATGAATCGCTCTTCCTAGCTTCTTGGAAATTGATCGCAATATTGATATGGTTGAAATAACGCCCTTCTTTTTTTGCAAATTAAATAAAAAATATAAGTGAAAATAGAACGATTGACAAAGACTGGAAAAATTTCTCTTTCGAATTTTGTCGATTAAAAAAATTACTTTGACCGAAAGGTAGGTTCTGTCAAATTTAATTTAGAGAAGCTTTTTGATTATTCTTTCTTTGATGCAATGTTACGATTTATCTTTATTAAAATTCCTTTTTTGGGGACTGACTTAAGTTTTTTCAATGGCTTCATTTGTTTGGTACAAAATTACGATTTATCTTTATTAAAATAACCTTTTTTGTAGAACGGGAAAAAGGGAGAATGAATCACTCGGACTGAATAATAAAACACTGTTCCATGTTCACTGTAGTGCGGAGAGAACGAGAATGAGTCGCTCGCGTCTAGTGATGCCTATTTATACTCGCCGTGCCGAGAAGTGGGGGGCGGCTGTGATTGGCGCTCGGACCTCACCAGACTGAAGTCGACTTTATTTCCCCCTCTCTCTCTCTCTATCTAGTCATTGACTACATAATGAGTTCTATAAAAATTCATCCAAAACATAAATAAATAAAAAATCGTTAAAACGAAAACTAAGTGAATAAAACAACAGAGACTATAATTACTACACAAAGAAAATAAAATTCGCAACTAAATAAACACCAAAAGAATTAAAATGAAACCACCAACACGGACTAGAAAAATTTAAAAATCAAACTACAAGCTTATAATTACTTTTCACTAATGTTGGCTCCTAATTAAACTTGGAAATTGTGATTTTTCGAAAACATGAAAAGACAAATCGGAGAAATAATTGAGCAAATGAAAAAAAAGAACGCTGAACTTAAATAGGCAATTTGAGACGGAGGAAAGTTCTTTCTCTCTCTCTCTCTCTCTCTACTTCTATATAACAATATTACCACTAGAATATTTAAACGAATCTGCAATACACGTAACGAGTGTGTTCATAGTTAAAATGAAGGGAGAAACGAACAAGTTTCAAAAGTATATTTTCCTTTTAGAAAAAAATTCGTTGAAGAATCTTAAGGCTTAATTAAAGAAGGAAAGTACAAGAGAGTTACTCAAGTGGAAGAATATCAAGCTTATTACCGCATAATAAAAAAAAATCGCCAAGCAACTCTCTTTCTCTCTCGCCAACGTGTACACGATCGATATTATGCACTTGCTATTATAATTTCACTTGAAACATGATTTTTCAGTGGCTAATTAAATACTCGTTTCTTTTGTATAAAGCCGCAATGTTTGTTAGATCTTTGGGGGGGAAATATACCCACATACGTAAAATTGTATGTATATATATTTTTTTTTTTGAGGAATGAAATTATAAATATAGATTTACTTGAAAAGTACCCATATTCGCCAAAAATAAACAAATGTGTGTGAATATAAATGTGTAAATTTAGTGTATGTGTGTGGGTGAATATTTGTGTATAAATATATACACATTGTTTGTTATATTTACACAAGGCCACTTGCACACGTAACACGTTAACTAAACTACCTGTATGGTTGTAAAACAGAAGAGACTGCTGTTTCAAAGGCTAACTCTATAGAGGAGCACTTGGACCAGGATAATTGGATAACACCGGGAATGTAGTGATGCTATCAGGATCTACATTCTGCTTTATTCATAAGACTTTCCATCGCGATCATAAAAGACTATTATCGGACACAACAGCTGCAATACCATAATTTGTAACGAAATTTCATCTCTCTAAATTATTAAACCACCGCATGCAAATGTATATTTTTGTTTTATGAAAATAAAATATTTTGTTTTCGTATAAAAAATATTTTGTTTTTCCAATATGGAAAAATTTTCCAATAAAAGTGCATTTTTAGGATAAATTTAAAAATATTACAAATATTTCTAATTACGCTTTTGGTAAATTTTTAAAAATATATTTTTAATTGCTCTTGGAGGTAGATATATTTTTTTCTTTTAATGTTAATTGTTGCATTGGATTTGATTGTTAATTAATTCACAAAATGGCGTTTATTAATTAATGAAGCCGATTGAATATAGTATGTTAATTATAAACACAAAGAACACGCATGTATAATTTATGTATGAAATGGAATAAATTACCAGAGAGTGTGAACTTGAAACAAATTTGCCAAAATCCGATACTAAATTACTTAATTTTCCCCACACGTTTCCATAATGTGACATTTGGTCAATAGATTTTGTTTATTCAATGCTGAAAATTTGTTTCATTTGAAGGTAAATGTTTATGTTTTTTATTATTCTTTGGAAAACTTTTATTTATATAATTTATGGTTTCCAAAAATATTAAATGACTATGATAGCCTTGAATTTTGTTATTATCATTAAAGTCGAGAGATTCATTCAGGAAAGTCCATCGGGTATTTGAATTTTTGTTCTCGAATATAAAAATTCTTATTCATGTAATGGACGTTCACCTAAAATATATAATATAGTTTCTTTTTCTTTTGAGTTACAAATTATTAATCGATAGTACTTTTTATTATGTTTTTGATTAATAAAAAAAGACCTTCGACCGTCAGCGTTACGACTGAACTGAACTGCTCAGGCAGCGCGCTTCGCTTATATAGTCGACAGGCCCTCGCACCGGATTGGTCGGCTGAATGGAGGGAGGGAGACGCAGGGTCGCAACTGCGCTTGCGTCGACGCAACTATCTCACTCTTTCTCATTACTACGGAATGCCGCGCTCCTCGAAAAATACTTAATTAAAATAATACAAAATAGTAATAACAATAATAAATTTAAATACTTCATTCACGAAATAAAAAAAATGAACGTCCCCTCTATATTTTTTATTGAATTTTTTTTCGAGTGAAAGAAAACTTTTCCCCAAGAACTCTTTATTATAGCACGATCATAAATGACCGTAGGAATGTTTATTATTTTCTGGCGTTCGTTGAATGCTGTAGGCGATGATTGTCACGATGAAGAGAGAGAGAGAGAGAGACGTCAAAAATATAATGCGAATGTTTAATAAAAAAAGAAACGAGATGGAAGGTTCCTGACATAAAATCATCTTTATGTGACGTAAAAAAAATTTGTTTTGCAAATGAAATTCTTCCAGTTGGCAATATATACTTCTGGTCTGTGTGCGGGACTTTTTTTAGGGGGTAGGGAAAAAAAACAGAATCGTGAGATAGGTTTATTTCCCGCGTGCTGGTGAATCTAGACACGGCACCATTAAATCTTCTCACCGTTGAAGATATCTTGCTATCGCAGCTTAATTTTCAGCAACGTCACTAACTCTAGCTTCAAAACTTCCCTCTATTATTATTATATTTTACAAAACCAATTTACTTCTCGCAATTTTCCCTCATTTTCTTTTAAATATTGTCCATTACTTTTCTCTTTTGTATTCAGAGGGGAAAAAAAATTCTAATTGTAACTCGATCCTTTTTTTTATACTTCGAACTATGTAACAATTTTCTTTTATGCAAGAAGACGAAAAGATGTAAATTATTTGCAAAGTATTAAGAATCAAAAAGATGTGATTTTTGCAATAAGAAATAGTAATTGGAATAAAAGATATTTTAGAACAGTTTGGATAAATATTTAAGAAAGTAAATTAATTTTCACCCATTTTGTAATTTAATTAAGCAATAAAATTAGTTGTCACGATGGTTAAAGTGATAATTAAATGAAGACGTAAAGTAATAAAAAGTTTTTTTTTAGTATTTTTAACGTGCACATTAAAATAATCCAATTTCCTGATGTTAAATACTCGTGTACGGAAACTGTGGAACTGCAATTGTCATAATCGCTGGTTCGCAATATAATGGTTGGCAATAAAATCGTTATAGCTGATTGTCTCATCGTCAAGTGTGTAAAATCTTCCACTGAACATATTTTTAGTGAACAACATTAACGCTCATTATCGCTGAATACAAAATACGAGTTTCGCGACAATTTATCAGATTAAAAACTTTTTTTTGCAAATTTAAATAACTATAAAAGTTGAATAGTGGTTAAATTAATTATGTCAATTAATATTAATAATATTAATGATAATTAAAATTTGAAATATTTATGAAAATTAAAATTAATTTTAATAATGATAATTAATATTTATTTAAAATCAAATTAATAATTTATGTCTATTCAATTAATTATTGCTGAACACTAATGAATTTAATGAATGTCATGTTTTAGTATTCAGGAAAAAATCTTCAATAAAAATTTAATTGTAGCAGATTTTCTCGATTTAAGAAATTAATATTGCCACTAATTACAAAAAAAAAAATTTCTCTCCTCTCACTGATACAATTTCCTTTCAAGTATTTTATTTTTCCCGATCATAAAAAACGAGGGAAAAAATCTTATTAAGCTAATGCATTTGTTCTTGTCAAGTTACTTCAAAGGTCTATTGTTTCAAGACTGAAAACGTTTTGCAAATTTTTTTTCTCAAAAAAATATTTCTCCTCATGTCAAAAATAATGTTTGATAAAATTATTTTACATCTTTTTAAAAAAAAAATTATTCATGAATTTTTTTTCATAAAAATTTTTTTCAAACCTTAAAACAAGAGATCTTAAGGTTGCGTCTAATCAAATATGAGTGTGGAGTAAAATTAAAAAAAAAGTGTGTATAAACGCGGGAACTATTTTAATTAAAACTCGTTTATAAGTGGTGCCCAAAGAAGATTTCTAGGCACAGAGAAAAGGAGAGAGAGAATGAGTGAGTTGAAAGCAGCAAAATGAAACTGCACTTACTAACACACTGTACTTTTTGAAAGACAAGTTCATGGACTAAAGCCAAATCCACTTCGGGAGTTGCATTACTATGTATTATCACACTCCTCCTTTTCTTCGACTTTATATTTCCCTTTCTCGCAATAACATCCACGTAAATATACACATGCATTGCTATTATGTCTATTGAAACACACAAATTTCAAAAAAAAAAATATATTTTCTAAACTACTTCTTTAATATAATTAAATAAAACATTTAAATAATTCCCATTTATAAAATTTCTAATAACTTCCCTCTAAAATTTAGCCTTAACTTTAAAAATCTACATTCAATAAAAAAAAGGGGAAAATAATTTCTTTCCCGCAAGCAAAAATTTAATTTATCGGAAAATATAAAGTCAATTTGGAGAATGTGGGTAAAAATGAAATTTTTTTACCGATAAGAATCTACAGTGCACGTGTAGTTATCTATAGATAGATACATTTATATATACATAAAAATATACACTCGTGTGTGTGTGTGTGGGTACGGAATTTGTGCGAATGGAATTATGATAAAAGGGAGATGAAAAAGAGATGAGGGAAAAAAAATGATAAATCGTGCTTGAGGTAAATTGTGTCGGGAAATCTGCTAAAATACCATTTATGAAATTCATTAGAGTATTAAGGGCACGTGACACATTATAAAACGACGTCAGCAATCGATTCATTAAATATTCGTCTCTTTTTTAATTTTCAAATCAACAAGGGCGGTAAAATTGATGTTTTCAGATCTCGGGAAAAATTTATTAACCAAAATTTGTCGTTTTTTCAAACCGAGGGAATAGTTGAAAATACTATTTTATATAATTTTTATACTCACGTATTGATGTTTTTAAGTGAAAGAATTTTTCGGATAGAAAGTTACGATTTATCTTTATTAAAATTAATTTTTTTTATTGTAGAGCTGGGGAAGGGAGAATGAGTCGCTTGGGCCGAATGATGAATCACTGTTACATGTTTACTGTAGCGCGGAGGGAATGCGAATGAGTCGCTCGCGTCTAGTGATGCCTATTTATACTCACCGTGTCTAGTGGTGGGGGTAGGCGGACCCAAGTGGGCGGAGCGTCCCCTCCAGAGCGGAACTCTGGTTCCAGTCAATTTGACTGTTCTTTTCTTAAGCCTAGAGTATTCAAGTCTTAATTATCAGTTTGCGGAAAATAAAAAAAACAATATTTTATCCATTTAGTTTTCTATATTGTCTGCAAAAAAGAATCGAAAATCTCGAAATTTTTTCCAAGAGGCTATTTTTAACATAATGAAGATATAAAGTAATAGCAATCTTCCATAAGGTGAATATGAAGGAATTGGAAAACGAATTTAATCTCTTAAGAACCATGTCACTCATATAGTGAGAGAGGGTATTTCGGATGATTGGATTTTGCTTAAGCTAGCAAACGTGAGACTGTCATATAATGAAGATCATGCATAAGTTTTATTGAAAATCGGAGCACGTCTCTCTTAAAGCATTGTTCAAGATATACACTGTAAGTATATTTTTTTTTCTTTCTTTTTTAAGTATCTTTTATGGAGCCTCGGGCTTTCTAGTAAGGAAGAACTCACTGGCCATTAAGGGTATCACAGAGACACTTTTGTACACTAACTATTGAACGAAGCGTAAAGCCAGTCAGCAGGAATACCACCTCTCGCTGGGGAAGGACGATAAAAAAAAATGAAGAAAGAAGAAGAAACACCAGTCTCGGCTTCATGCCAATAATTCCATCAGATTATTGAGATTAACCGGTGGGACATTTTAACTTATCAACTACTATGTCAAGTTTTTTACTACATTTCGTATATATACGTATAATACGTTTCATATTTTACGGTCTGTAGCGTCTTTAAAAAATAGTCCGCGGCTCTTTAACATTTTATGCGGTTAACTTCTTTAAATCTTCGGTTGTAAAAAAGAACAATAGTAGAAAGATTTTTTACGCAGTGATAAATGGATTTTTTGCAACTTTCTAATTGGCAGAAAGTTTTTTTTTAATGTTACGATTTATCTTTATTAAAATTACTTTTTTTAACCGAAGCACTAGGGGCAAGGGAATGAGCCGCTCGAGTCGAGTGATGGCTATTTATACTCCCTGGCGTGAGTGGTGGTGGGAGAGGCGAGCGTGATTGGCTCTCAAAGACCCAAGTGGTCAGAGCGTCCCCACCAGTGTGGAACTAAGTTCTTTTCTATCTCTCTTCGTCAGGTGACTTCTCAAGAAAAGTAAATTGTGAAATCTTAAAAAATTGTATAGATTACTGTATAATATCTATACAAAATATAATTACCACATAAAACTTAATTACAACACAAAAAATAGTTGTATAAAAATTAAATAATAATTTTTTAATGTACTAATTTAATTTATTAATATTTACGATTTGAATTTATCTTCAGCCAGATTTTACAAAGTGGATACATCGTTATTTTTCCGAACACTTTTGCATGATTTCAAGAAAATAATTTTCGCTCTTCAACCAGTTTGCAATGGATCTGAAACCAATTATTTAAAAGAAAAAAATGAAGAAGGAGCCTAAACTCTCCAGGGTAAGTGAATTTTAATTAAAATCCTCAATATTTCCCTCCTCGAATATTACATTACATTGGAAATAAAATTGTACTGTAAATATTGTAAAAAGTTTCCCATCTTTTTAATTGGAAAAACCCGCGTGCGAATTTTCAAAATGATATGAAAATAAATATTAATGAAAAAATTTTTTTCAGATGAAAACACCAGGGTTTTGAAAACAACGACAAAAAACAAGTAGTGCAATAAAATTAATTTTAATAAAGATAAATCGTAACATTTGAGATTAAAATAGACAAGAAATTTCGAAAATTGAAGACATTGGAAATTTTGCAAAAACTTGCCGATATTTGATATCAACAGTTTTTGATAGAGAAATTTTTCAATTCGAGAGATAAGAAGCAAAATTTTAATTTCACTTACTCAAGTATTATGAAATATCGTAAATATCAGGTGCTTAAAAATTTGAATATATGACTTTTCGCTAAAGTGATTCAGTGACCTTTTCAGTTGAATCCTTTCATATCAGAAATTTCATTACTGATTCAAATCCGTTAAAAGCATTAACTCATGTCAATTTAGAGATTATGCCTCGAAAATGGCATAAATTATTTGGATTTTATTCTAATTATATTAATTTTCAATAATTGTAGATTGTAATTTTCTTCGCGAACTATTTAAATGTGAAAATTAATTGTCAACGTTATTGGCAAATTTAACATTTTTGTTTTAGAAGAAAATTCTTAACTCGTTTTGTTCTTTTTTAATTGTTTAATTTATATATTTTGAAATACTTTTTTATTGGCAAATTAAAAATTTTTGTTTAAAAAGAAAATTCTTAACTCGTTTTGTTCTTTTTTAATTGTTTAATTTAATTTATATATTTTTTTTAGATATTGCCTCTAAAGTTATTTTTAATTAAGTGAACTAATTTTTTTTTGAACGGTTGAATTAATTTTGACCTGATAACAATTGTTGACAAATTTTTCCTCTCTTTAAATTTTATTCAATTTAATTAATTTAATTAAAGGTTTTTCAATTTATTCAATTTTCATTTAATTAAAAGTAGAAAGAAAATTTTCATTTTCTGTAAATACTGTTGGATGAAAAAAATTTTTTTTAAAAGCATCTTCGAGGGGGTTGAAATAAAATATTGTTATTTTTAGTCACTCTTTTTCTCTCCCTTAAGTAAATAATAAACTGACAACAAAAAAGAAGTCAAATTGAAATAGAAATTTATGGTATTTGTTTGTTGTGCGCGTATTGGGCGGAGTGAAATTTATCAGCGTAAAGTTGCATTTCACTTGTGAAATATTTGCTTTCGATCTATTTTTGTGTTTAACGGCAGTGATTGCTTTAGTGAAATTTGGTTTGGCATGAAAAGAATGCCTATGTATGGAGATATATAAATACACAAAATTCACATACCTATTGTACTCTCCATTGCATCACTTTCAATTAAAAAAAAATGGGGAAAAAATAAAAGTGTTCGAAAATAACATTTACAATGTTTACAGCTGATTGTACCTTTTTTGTTGTTGTTTTTCATCAATTTGCTTTTTTATTTATTTTCCCTTTATTTGAAATTCGAGAAAATAAATTCCGAAATTTTAAACAATTATTACCTGTTGTATAGTTTTTGGCTTGCAGGAAAATCAGACTTGTAAAAACCGATGGAACTTATTTTGTAATCTAGTACAGCCTCTTTCGTATTAAATTTCTTTTCTAAAACATTCGAAAATTAAAAATTTAATTTAGAAATTATTTTAATAGATATTTGATTAAAAAAAACCTTTTGAAAGATTTTATTTTTCTTTCTAAGATTTGTTAAGTTCGTTTCAGCTTTTCTTTCTTCGAGTAGGAAATTTTTTTCTTCGATAAAATTCGTTTTTACTATTATGTATACTTGTAATGGGAACTATTTCTATATTTAAGGGTCTTAGTCGTGAATTTTTTTTCTCGTCTTTATGTCTTCCTCTTCATTACTGCCGCGTCTTTATTTTTCTTTCTCTACTGCTCTTTAGCGTTTTACGAATATTGCTCAATTTTACGATTTAGAATGTTTCCATTTATTACTATTTCAAACTCATTGGGTGCATTTTATCAAACATTGAAATTTTCATGATCATTCTCTCTCACTCGTTTATTTATTTACAATGCTCAGGTTTTAACATAAAAATTTAAATTACCGTCAGTAGGAAAGAAAAAATGTTTTCAAACAGAAAATTTTTTTTTACCAGATTGCCAATTAGGAAGTAAATAATAAATTCAGAAAACTTTCATATTCGAATCGAGGGGAATTTAAGTTTTGGAAACATTTTTATGATATTTTCAGAGTGAAAATAATTTTGCTTTTTTGAAAATTTTTTTGTGAATTAAAAAAAATGAATTTCTTCTTTCAAGATTTTAAATAAGTTGGTATTTTTTTTGCAAATCCAACTTTGGAAAACTTGAATGTATTTAGATTGAAAGGTAAAAAGAAGAATTTCTAGGCAAATTCTTTTTTATGAGTCTTAAGGGAAAAGGTAATTTTCTAAAAGCTGACAATCTGATGTTTATTATTGAGTAAGTAAAGGGAAAATTTCATTTTCTTATTACGAGGAGCAAATAAATCCAGGATTGTTAAATCTTATTAGAGCAAATGTCCCCTTTCATGTAATCCATGATTGAGCCATTCGCCTGAATCCAAGAATCTTTGATGGCGTCTTGTTCTAATTTTCCATGGACCATAGTCACGACTTTCACTTTTGTGCTCTCCATCAATTTGCTCGTGCAGCGTGGAAATGAAGCACATGAATAAGATATAAAGAGATTTCTTTTTAAAATTGACTTTTCCTTCTAGCAACAATCATTCATTCTATATCATAATATGTTATACATATTGAACGGGAATATTCTTGAGAAAATTTTTCCCGCATATTTTTAAAGAAGCGAGTATTAAACATGTGTGTTGAAGGGAAAAAAGGAAAGAATTTCCCCGAGAGAGGAAAATCGATTAGGAGCAAAAAAAAACACATTTCAATGGGGAATACTTTTTTATTATTTAAAAAAATATATTTGTAAAATAGGATCAAAATTAACAAATAAATTAATAGAAATTTAATCTTTGATTCATCCTCTTTTTTTAAATTTCCCTAAATTTTTTTTCGTGACTTCCGCTTTGCCAGTACACGTTTATCCAAATTAAATGTTGCTTTGTACAATATGATAGTTTCAAGCTTCCTTTAAGCCATAGCCAACATACCTTGAACTTCGACCTACTTACCTGGAAAGATCCATTTCTCTCAATAGGTGAGACGCGAAGCGTCAGGACGAAAATGTTTGACCGGTATTTTAAAAAATATTTTCAATTTTACATTTAAAAAAAAAGAGGAGAGTGAATCGATAAATAAATATAGAAGATACACGAATATTTAATGATTTAAATTGCAAGAAGAGAAGAGAAGAGAGAAAAAAGATGGAAAACGGACAAAAATAATGAGGTTGAAATTATCTCTATAAATAAAGAAACAAGAATTAAAAAAACAATTATCGAAGAAAAATTATAATTAACTCGAAAAAAAGAAATTGGTCCGAATCAAGAGGAAATTGTGAATTAAAAACGAATGTCGAATTATTTGTAAAAATATACAGTTAGAGAACAAAAATAACCGATATACTATTTTAAAAAAAAGGAGAAACAAGAATTTAAATAAGTAAACAAAAGAAACTTTCCAGGGTGAATTATTAATAAAATTTATATTATTATATCATATTTTTGAATTCACGAAAGAGAAAAATACATATTTTTTCTCTCCCTTTAATCTCGTGAAGTGTACTCGCTAAAGTTTTTGCGTAAATGCGCTATTGAAAAATGTGATTGAAGATATGGAGGTGGTTTTATAGTAAAACGCTATTGTTTTCCTTGAACGACTCTCGGCAAGATTAAATCTTCACATTTGGATGTGCAGAATTCTAAACCCGCTTATAACAATAAGCGCCCGGGGAATAAATATTACACTTTAAGAATAATAATAATAAATTTGTGTAGTAATAACTTAATTGCAACTATTTAATAAAAAATTAAAAAATAGATAATAGAAAATAATAAAAAGTAATATAATAACTATTTAGTTATGATACTAAATATTTATTTAACTGTAGGACTTTTCCGCAACTTTCTAATTGTCAGAAAGTTGTTTCTTTTTTCTTCTGAAAGTGTTACGATTTATCTTTATTAAAATTCCTTTTTGTTTAACCGAAGCACTGGGGCCAAGGGAATGAGCCGCTCGAGCCGAGCGATGGCTATTTATACTCCCTGGCGTGAGTGGTGGTGGGGGAGGCGAGCGTGATTGGCTCTCAATGACCCAAGTGGTCAGAGCGTCCCCACTTGATCAGTATCAAGCCTCAAGCTGTCTCTTTTCAATCGTCCAGTGTCTTCTCTTCTAATTTTGCACTTCCGTCGATGTTTTTAAATTTAATATTTGTAATAATATTAATAATCTATTATTATTTCATAAATATTAATAATCTAGTATTATTATTCTTTTATAAATATTACTATAATAGATAAAAGAATAAGAAAAAATTAGTCTTTAAATGATAAAAAAGTTCTGTTATTTGTAAATAATAACAAAATTTGCTTGAAATAAAGGGAACAGAGGAGAAAATTTTTCAAAAATATAACAATATCGTGGAAGAAATAAAAGGGGCGGAGGAGAAAAAAAATAAAGAAGATAAAACTGACTCGCAGTGCTTTTAAAGTTCTGCTAATGCCGTTCTTCAGTCGAGTAACTCTATAAATCACGAGCTTTTCTGATATATAATGTGTGAATTTTATCGTACGTGCACTGAGCTCCAGGACCTTATTGATTGGCTGGTTTTAAAAATAAGATTTAAATGCACCCAGGAAATATATATATATATATAAATATAGATTATTAAATTTATAAAATGAGGACAAGAATATATAAATATAAAACGATTTCTATACATATCTTGAAGGAACAGGGAGAATATTTTCTCAAAATAAAATTTAAAAAAACCGCTTTGTTAAATTCTCAATTCGTCTAATTTTCATTTTTGCAAGTTTTATATAATTAGACCGATTTTCTATTTTGTAAATTTTCCCCTTTTTCAATTTCTATTTTGTCTTATTTTTTGTTTCCATTTATCTAAATTTGGTACAAATTCAATTTTTACAAATTTTTTAATCGTCTAATGATTTTCTTTTTGAATTTCAATTTTTAATTTACAATTCTGACTGATGGCAGAAAAAAAATCTCTTCGACATAAATTTCCGGAAATGATTTTTTTTCTGTAAAAAAGTACATTTCAACGAAAATATTGTTGGAAAATAAGTATTCGTGCCAGAATGGTAAAATTTGTATTATAATGTATTAAGTAAGCAGAGAAATCGATGTAAGCATGTGAAGGATGCAACAAGTAAAGGCCGTACAATAAACTTGGCAAGTCAACTCTTTACTGAAAGGCGCAAAAAAAAGTTGGTGTGTGACAGAAAAATTCTCAATTTCCTCGCGCGCTAGGCGATATTATTATAGTCGATTATAAAACCGAGTAGAGTACCTCTAATGTTATTGCGGTGTTAGTATACATAAATGTATGGGTAATTCTACGCTAAGTACTTCAGCATAAAAACTCTTGTTCTGCGCACGGAAATTAGAAATTTACATTTCAAGCAGGTTGTAATTTTTTTTTAACATTTGCTTTATTGGAAATAATATTTAGTTATAATGAAAAAGGACTAGAAAAAATTACCCTTTCCGAAAAAGGAAACACTAAATTAAAAATGTTGCCTAGCCGAGTGGTTAGCGCGCATGCTTTTCAAATCCAAGGCCCCAGGTTCGATTCCCTTAGAAATAAAATATTTTTCCACCTATTTTTTTAATTTACAAAAATAGACATGACTAATACTAGACAAAAATAGTCACAAATGCAAATTTTAATAATTCTATTTTCATATTTTTTTGTTTTAATAGTGTAGAATCACCCATAGATCATATACGACATTATTGCTCATGCAACGGTTCGTGGCGTGTAGCTACTAAACTTTCTTCCATATTATAGACACATATATACTATAAAGTGGATGTATATACAAAGGACAAAAGGAAAGTGTGCACTTCGTCTGCGATACTCAGCAACGACACGGTTAAGCTTACAGTCCATGTAATTGGATGTTTAGCACGACTAACCGCACAGGGATTACCTTACAAGCGCGAAATATAAGCCATGTTATATTCAATTAACGGAAATTATTTTCCTATATAATAAGTCATTCGATTAATCATTATCAGTAAGTATAATAAGTCAGAAAATTTATTTATAATGTGGCATATGGGTTGTTTTTATATTTATTTAAGGTTCATCAAAATGTCTGCGAAATTTAATAATATTCTCGTCTCTCAATTTTAATTAAGTATCGTTATCAATTGTTAATTAAAATAAACGTAAGGTAGTAATTAAAATACTTCCTGATTATTAATTAAAGTAAATTAATAACTATAATACGTATAATCAATTAACAATTCAAAGAAATAAAAATAAACTATATTACATATTATTAATTAGTAGCTATAATAAATATTACAAATCAATAATTATAATCCTTATTGTAAATTAATAATTATAATCCTTATTATAAAATAATAATTATAATACTTTTCATAAATTATTAATTACAATAATTACTCACTTTTTCCAACTTTCTAATTGTCAGAAAGTGGTTTCTTTTTTCTGAAAGTGTTACGATTTATCTTTATTAAAATTCCTTTTTTAACCGAAGCACTGGGGGCAAGGGAATGAGCCACTCGAGCCCGAGCGATGGGTATTTATACTCTCTGACGTGAGTGGTGGGAGCGGCGAGCGTGGTTGGCTCTCAAGGACCCAAGTGGGCGGAGCGTCCCCACCCGAAGGGAACAGAGCTAAATACAGCTTCATACTGTCTCCAACCTTCATAAGATTTATAACTGTAAATTTTATTTTCTGTTAATTTATAATCTACGTCATTAATTAATAGTAGAGCTATTCATTTTCGTTACCTTTCTTTCGTCGGAAGAATAAATAATAATGAGTCATTCCATTATATTTCGACTAAAGTCGTTGCGGCCTATTTTTAAAAAAATCTCATAATTTGTAAAAATGATGTTTAATATCCGTAGATTTTATTTTTGAGAATTATTTTATAAAATTTTTTGATTTAAACATAGAATTTGAATTTTTAAGTTGAGTTGCACAGAAAAAAGGTTAGATTGACAGTTATGAAAATTTAATAAAGAAGCATGGAAATAATTTAGATCATACAAATTTCTTGATTGATATTTGTTAAAAATGAGCTAATTTACTTGTATAAATAGATTATTATGTAAACAAACCCAAATTAGTAGATAAAAATTGATTTCAAAACTTAACTATAAAATGTCAAAAGTCACTACATTTTATTTACACTTTTCTAAAAAGTATATAAATATTTAAAAATTTATTACTATTTAATGTAAAGTATTTTTAATGTACTTTTATAATATGTGCTAACTTTTTAATTTTATAATATAGAAATATAAAAAATTTTACCTTTAATATTGAGTGTTTCATGATTTTCAGTGATTTTAATCACTTATTTCTTCTCAGGCGGTTAATCAAAAAATCCAATTTTTGTCTTAATATTTAAGTTTGGCCTTCTTTTTCATTCTATTAAATTTTGGTGATGGAGAACGAACTACTTTTAAGTTTAAATTTAGTTTAAAAAATCTGCTGAAAAAACGCATTTTTTTGGTTAAATACAAGTAGATTTTTGCAAGACTATTAAGATAGCCAACTTCAGTGTTATAAAAATACTTGCATTTTAACCAAAAAAATGCGTTTTTCAGCAGATTTTTTAAACTAAACTTAAACTGAAAAATAGTTCGTTCTCCATCACCAAAATTTAATAGAATGAAAAAGAAGGCCAAACTTAAATATTAAGACAAAAATTGGATTTTTTGATTAACCGCCTGAGAAGAAATAAGTGATTAAAATCACTGAAAATCATGAAACACTCAATATTAAAGGTAAAATTTTTTATATTTCTATATTATAAAATTAAAAAGTTAGCACATATTATAAAAGTACATTAAAAATACTTTACATTAAATAGTAATAAATTTTTAAATATTTATATACTTTTTAGAAAAGTGTAAATAAAATGTAGTGACTTTTGACATTTTATAGTTAAGTTTTGAAATCAATTTTTATCTACTAATTTGGGTTTGTTTACATAATAATCTATTTATACAAGTAAATTAGCTCATTTTTAACAAATATCAATCAAGAAATTTGTATGATCTAAATTATTTCCATGCTTCTTTATTAAATTTTCATAACTGTCAATCTAACCTTTTTTCTGTGCAACTCAACTTAAAAATTCAAATTCTATGTTTAAATCAAAAAATTTTATAAAATAATTCTCAAAAATAAAATCTACGGATATTAAACATCATTTTTACAAATTATGAGATTTTTTTAAAAATAGGCCGCAACGACTTTAGTCGAAATATAATGGACTGACCCTAATATACTTTATTTATAAAAATAAATAATAATTTTGTTTATTATAAAAAATAATAATTTTGTTTATTATAAAAAATGATAATTTTATTTATTACAAAAAATAATATTTTTTTAAAATAAATAATAATTTATTTCTTTTAATAAATAAAATAATAATCTAGAAAAAATGCATTATCAGACTTGGTTTTAAAATATAATAACAATAACAAAATTTAAAATCAGCAGTTTTAATTAATAAAATTGGCAATTTTCAATTGTCATAATATTTTATCAATAATACCCACTTTTTAACAATTGGCCATTATTATTATTATTATTTTCAAATCCCTGATTTAATGGATAAATTAAACATTAAAAGAATGTAATATTTTCGTTAAATATTTGCCAGTAAAGATGATAATTATTTTGAAGTTAATATTTTAATTTTTCTCGTGTTATAGTAAATTATTTTCTCTCTTTCTCTCTCTCTCTCTCTGGCTGGGAAAATAATATATGGTCAATCTGCTCTTAGTTAACCATTTCACACAATTCAAATTTCATTTGATGATTTTCCGTTGAGACCATATTTAAATTGAATTTGCTTCGGCATCATTGTAAAAGATTTATATTAATGAAATATCGGTGAGGAAAACAAGCGGAAATGTTTTCGTAAAATTTAATTGACGTGGCTATATATATATATATATATTCGATTGTCTACTCGTAGAGAATGGCAGGTTAATTAGTTTATATGAAAACGTGACATATATATTTGCCAGTCGTTTCAAATAAATATTTTTCCTTTCTTTTTTTTTTATAAAATATAAACAAGAATTAAAATTCAATTAGAGTGACGTGAGATAGGTAGAATAATGTTTTTTTAATAAACTACATATGGAAATTTTTAATTTTGAGTACCTGGTAAAGTTTATAATCACTAAAATTTATATTCGTTTAAAATTTTTTATTGACAAAAATAAAATTTTAATTTTTAGAATCATACAAAGTTAATAACTTTGCATTAAAAATTTTAATTAAAAAATGTAAAAGATTGCGAAAAATTTGAACAGTAAATTAAAAAATTTAAATGATAAAAAACATATTAAAAAATTTTTTTAAATTGAAAAAAATAAAAAAGTACAATAGAAATGTTTTAAAAATTAAAAAAAGTAAAAAGTACTTTAGAAAATGTTTAAAAATAAAAAAAAAACAAAAAGTACATAAAAAATTGTTTTTAAATTAAAAAAAATAAAAAATTTCATTAGAAAAGTTTTTAAAAATAAAAAAAAACTGAAAAAAGTTTTGAATTGTACAATTCTTTAAAAAAAATATTATGACTAGGGATATTGTTATACATTTTCAATAATTAGGTGTGAAATAATTTGCCTACAATTTAATGTGTCTGTGTGTTTCTCTGGAGGTTAACAAAATCCAAGTCAATTTTGAGATAAATTAACTTTCACCCCCACGGGAAACGTAATCTTTTCGTTATAGAGTCATAAAAAAACACCTAAAAAGAACACTGCTAGAAATAAAAAAAAGTAGAAAAAAACCCCAAAGAGAATGTTCACTGCTGATAGACTAAAATGACAAATCGGTGAGAGTGAACAAAAAAAAAAGATTCAAAAACATTTCAAAAACGTTGAACTTTTTGTGAATCTTCACTTTTATCACCCTGAAGAATAATATCTTTTTAAATCGTTTTTTCTCTCATTCAATCACAACGTTTTTTTTAAATAATTAAATACATTTAGTTTCAAATATTATTTGTAATTTATTTTATATAATAAAATATATTTTTTTAATTAAAATTAAAATTCGTGATTTATTTCAAATTATATTTATGTTTTATTTTATGTTTATATATTAAAATTTTAAATTTAGTTTCGAATATGGAAAATTTAATTTACAATATAAAATTTAGTTTAAAATGTAATTTTTAATTTAATTCGAAAGTAAAATTTAGGGTGTCAAGAATTAAAATTCAATAATGGAAAATAAAAGTACGATTTATGATACAATTTATAATTTTTAATTTTTAATAAAATACAAATATAAAGAATAACAGTAAATAGTATGGAATATAAAATGTTTAAAATAGAAATATTCGTATAAATTTTAAGATTAAAACCCAGTGATGTGAATATTGCAAAAACGATATTATAATGAAAAATTATTATATGAAATGGAGAAAAAAGCAACAAGCACTCAGATGAATATTTTTTTTCTAAAAGAAAGAAATTTCAGGTCATTGAATATTCACATGTGTTTCTCCCTCTTTAAAATTAAACAAAAAACAAACAAAAATTCTGAAGTTTTTAAATGCTAACAAAAAGCATATAAATCAATTATTTTAAACTTTACCCGGCTGGAAAAAGAGCAGAAAAAAATCAAATTTTATTTTTGGATTTTTTTTTTGTTGGGAAAAATTAGATAATCTTGATTTAATGGATAGTTCTCAGTATAGAATGTATTTAATTAACCGACATTACAACACGTTTTAGAATAAAAGAATCTCTTTGACCGCTATTTAATGAACTTTTCTTTGATTAAAAAGACTCTTTTTTTAACTGGTGGCTCATAAAACTCATTTGCATAATTTGTAAAAGGTAATGAAGTACCATTCCACTAATCTCAAGTCCTGAAATATTTCTCTATATATATTATATATTTATTTCAAAGTGAAAAATGTGAAAGAAATTTTTTTACTATAAAAAAACTTATTAGAATTAATAATAATAATAATAATAATTTTTTCTTTTTTATAAAGAAATTTAAGTTGCTATTAATTTTTGTACATATTATACATTTTTTTTAGCTTTAGTTTTTATTTTTATTGACTTCAATTCACTGAAGAAGGTAAAACAAAATATTACAAGTTCTTATTTAGAAGAAGAAGACAAAATGGTTTTTTTTACTATCATTTTGCCTTAAAAATACGTTTTTCTAGAGAAGGAATTTTTTTTTTCTTTTTTCTCTTTATTTATTTGAAAATAATTTTTTACTAGTGTCTATGGATACAAATTCACTGGGGGCAGAGGCTGAAAATTCCCTGAAAGCTTATTACCTCAATAGGCTTTCAATGCGCTTTCAGGGAATTTGTACGTATCGGTAGGATGCTCATTAAATTTTCAATGTTTCCTTTCTTTCCAGTTACGTTTATCGTTTTTTTTATTCTTTTTTCTCCGTTCTCCCTTTTTTCTTCATTTTTTCCATTTTCTTTTTCTCGTTTTCCCTATTTTTCTCTTTTCTTCACCTTTTTTTTGTCAATTTTCCGTTTTCTATGTTTTCTTCTCCGTTTTTCCCTATTTTTCTCTTTTCTTCACCTTTTTTGGACATTTTTCCCTTTTCTATACTTTCTTCTTTGTTTTTTCCTATTTTTCGCTTTTCTTCACCTTTTTTTTGGCCATTTTTACCTTTTCTATACTTTCTTCTTCGTTTTTTCCTATTTTTATCTTTTCTTCACCTTTTTTTTGCCAGTTTTCTCATTTCTTCGCCTTTTTTTCTAATTCCGAATTCAAATTTCCCGCGCTTTTTGGCTCACAAGGTTAGAGATGGCGTGCGAGGCAATTCCAGTAACTGTAGCAGACAAGAACGCAAAACGAAAATCAACCTTTTTAATCACTGGATCGCCTGCACGCCAAAACGAGTATTTATCGTAAGTAATATTCCATGTAATTATTTGAAAATTGTTGTCATTAGTACGCCCGTAACGTCGAGCAAAACATTAACCACTGAAAATTGTCTATTTGCACAAATAAAACTAACATATTGTAGAAAAAAGTAGAAAAAATTCCTCTAACCTATTTAAATAATAATTCGGTTTTATTGAAACGGACAAATTTATACAAATAGGGGAAAATATTTACCTAATACTTAATTTATCGAATTTACTTTATTTTTATTTTTATTTATAAATTATTTATAAATACTACCCTATTTATAAATTTACTTTTCTTTAAAATCGTTTTTCATAACCGACTTTTATGACAAAATAATTTTTTACTTCTCCCAAAAGGTGCGTCTATATAACTTATAGTGCGGAGAATGGTACAGTCAACGTCGAAAAAAATCGAAATTTTTTAATATTTCAGTAGAAGAAAATTAGGGGGAAAAAATGTCAAATCTCTTTTATTTTATTTTTACACGTTCGCTAACGACTGTTCGGGATCTTTGTTTTTTTTGCGTTAGCCTCTGAGTTTTATGCTCTGACTATAGCAACAGGTGTAACAATGTAAACATGAAAATAGCCCCACGCCATGTTGATATAACAGCGCCAAATTTAAAATCCTCTCATGGAATTTTTTCTCCTCTAAATAAAAAAATAAATTTTTTTTCTCTAAAATTTTTCTCTCCCCAAATAAAAAATAAAATTTTCTACACTAAAATTATGTTTTTTTTACTGAAACATAATAAAATGATACTTTACTTTGGAAAAACGCCACATGGGGTAACATAACCTAAAAAGTATAAAAAAAATATATAATAAATATATAAAAATATATAAATATAAAAAATTTTTTTTATAAAAGTGAAAAAATGACAAACATGAGGCGAATAAAATGGAAAAAAGTGAAAAAAGTTTGTTTTTGTGTAATAAGGACGAAAGTTAAGTTTTTATTTATATTATTGCAATTTAAAACTTAAAAAAACTAATGTGACATTTAGTAAACAGGGTGTCTACTAACCGGGAAAACCGGGATTTTTATACAAATCCGAGAATTTTTTCACCTAAATTAAAAAAGTTTTATTATTTTAATTTGTTTTTAAAAAAATTACTTTTTATTTCAATTTTTATAGATATTTATACTCTTCTCTAACTTTGAATTATTAAAAAAAAATTAATTTGATAGTAAAAATCAAGCACTAATTCAAACATATTATGTAAATAAATTTTAAAAAATTATGGTGTTAATAGAAATATTGTGAAATTCGACTGAAAATATGTAATTGAATTTCTTAAAGAATTTCTTTAGAAACTTTTTAACAAATAAAATTTTCAAAGTATTTTAATTTAATAATTAATTAATAATTGGATTTTATAGTCACATTTTAATGAATTCATGTTTCTTAGTGCGAAGATTAATAATTAAAATTTTTATTAGTTAATTTAAAAAAAAAATATATGAACTTCAAATTTTTTTATTAAAATTGAATTCTCGCAAATTTTTCTTTTTAATTCTGAAAAATAAAATTGTTGACATTTTTCAATTCCATTGTTGCAAGATAATTTAATTTTTCTAAACAAATACATATAATTGAAAATTTTTGAAATAATTGAAATTTCTTTACATTTTATTTTTAGATAATTTAATTCTTTGAAAGAATTTTATTTTTAATTTTTCGAAAATAGTCAAGGGAAGTTGGTGACCGTAATTATAATTTTATTTTTAAAATATAAAGTCCTTCTTAAAGTTTTAAATCAATTTTTTGCTTCTAAAAATTATATTATTCTATTATTATTATTCAATAGTTATAATTATTGAACTTCTCTTAAATTTTTATAATTTCAAATTTCTGAATGTTCAAATAAATGATATTTATCATTTCTTAAGCAAATTTAATGTTTATTACTTATTCAGTAAATAAATAATTATCACTGCTTTTTTTTTAAATTGTAATAAAATTTTTCATAGGAATTAATCTATTTTCATAAATACTATCATTCTTTGGAAGGATTTCAATTATTTTTGTAAATAGTAAAATTTTTTGCAGAAATTCAATTATTATCAATAGAATAAATTGTAATAAACTTGAAAAGGAAAAAAAATTTCCAATTATAATTATAAACGGACAAGATTATTTTTAAAAAATTGAAAAAATTATTTTCCAAATTTTTAATTAAAATTATTATTTATTTATGTTCGAAATCAAATTTAAATTTTATGAGAAAGGAAAACCGGGAAATAACCGGGAATTTTGTTGAATGAAAATAGTAGACACCCTGGTAAAGTTGTAAATTAACTTTTTTCCTTTTTCGAACAATTTTTATAAAAAATGGCAAATTTTTGAAAAGTTCACCACCTACATAGAGAATATGGAAAAAAACAAGGTTGTCGATTTGGGAAGTTAAATATTTCAAGTTCACTTGTCTCCCTGCTTTCTCTCTCTCTCTCTCTCTACTTTGCGTAAAGCCTCTTTTGACTCTTTATCCATGATTCATGGGTTATACATAGTATTCTTGAAAATGGATATTTGTAGATGTGAAAATAGAAATGGATTCTCGTCATGAATTGCACACACCTATAAATTCACTTGCACTTTGCAACAAGGGCCAAGGATTCTTTCCATTGTCAAGAGAGGAGAGTGAGTGGGAGAGACGCTTATATGGAATGTACAGAGAATTGGTTATCGATCCTTGTTTTTTTTTTCATTTTACTTTTCTCTCTCTCTCTCTCTCACTCCCCAATCAGCAGCCCACTTTTCGCTCCACGCTCATTAGTTTCTTTTCTATGTGAAAAACCCTTGGGGGATGATCACATTCGCCGCTTGCATTTCGTATATACGATGAGCGTTCTATTCGCATGTGTTACTATTCCCGATGCGAATTTACACTAACAATATTTCGCAATTTTATCACCACTCGCACGTAATACGATTTTTATCACCAGCAACTGTATTTCCCTTACCTTATTACGTTAATTGCTCTTAATCCCCGAATTTCATTATGTGATTCAATCAATATTAAAAAAAAAAGAAAAAAAAAATAGAGACTAAAAATAAAGTTCTTTTAAAAAACATATGATGATTAGTTTTTTAAAGATTTAAGATCGATATTTTTAATTAAAAATCAAAATAATTTTAATATTCAGAATTATTAATATAGTCATTTTTTTAGAGGAATTCAATTGTCATATCTCTTTTTTTTCCTTTTCTTTTCTTTAAAATGCTCAATTTTATAATTGTGGAATTTTTTTTTTTGTCAAATGCTCAATTTTATAATTGTGGAATTTTTCTTTTTATAAAACGTTAATAATAATTGTCGTGGCATCGTTAAAAAAGTCTCTAGAGGAAAAATCGTCGAGTTTTCTCTCATTCTAATACGTATATATATATATGTAAACCGTGTGTTATTAAAAGAGAAATTGTTTCTTTCTAAATTTGAAAAGGAATTTATAAATAAATAATAGTCAAAAAAAATTTTTAAATCCACTCTTTATTAACATAAAAAAGAATTAAAAGAATGAAAAGAACTTTAGAAAATACGAAATAGAAAAAGAAAAAAAATTATTCAAAAGACATAAAGAGAAATGGCAATAATACTACAAAAGTTATAGAATACGGGGAAAAAAATTTTTAAATGACTAAAAAATTGTTGATATATTATAATTTGAAAAAGCATTATTTTATTATTAACAGAAGCCATTCAACAAGTTTCGAGATAAAAACTATACAATAATGCAAAAAAAAAGAGAGAGTGTGCTTAATATATATGTATACATTGAAAAGTTTACATTTCACCAACATTCGTGAGGAAATATAATGTTATTCATGGAAAACAAGTATATATATATAAAGCTCTTTATTTTCCGACGAAAATCTCACCGAGTTTTAAAGTGAAAAATATCGTCGACATTATTTATAATTAACATTATATATACAAAACGTGTGCACTTGACGTTGTAAAACATTCCACCCAATAGAAAATTCAAAATCCAATTAAACATATCATGAATATATAATGTTTAAAAAATGCTTATTAGTATTATTATTTATAGACTTTAAATAATGTTTATTTGAAAAAAAGCAAAATTTACTTAAAATTTTACTCGATACGAATAGAAAAATGAATAAAAAATTAAAGTTTAAAGAAAAATCACTTGAAACTAGGACAAAATCAGTTTGAACCTTCTAAAAGGCCCAAACGTGTTTTAAACATGTTTCAAACTCATTCCAATGAGTCGGAAATATTATTAGTTTGAAAGATATTTAAACCAGTTTTTAAATATTTTAAAACTAATTTAGAAAATTTTTTTTAAACAACTTTTATATCTTTTGAGTACGTTTAAAACCTATTTGGACAAGTTAGAAGTAATTTTACAGTTGTAAAACCTATTTAAATAAGTTCAAACAAGTTTCGAACATGCTTAAATGTAGTTTACTAATTAATAAATTGAAAAGTACTTCAAAGTTATTTCAGTAACCCATTTCAACAAGTTTCAAACAGGTTTAAATAAGTTCTAAACCAGTTCCAGTAGGTTAGAAATTTTGTTGTTAAATCATTTTCAAATGGGTTTCAAACAAATTAAAATATGTTTTTATTATGTAGGAAATCATTTTCTTGATTCAAAACATATTAAAACAAGGGTCAAAACAAGTTAAAACAAGTTTCAAACCAGTTAAAACAAGCTTCAAAGTGGTTAAAAACAAGTTTCGAACAAGTTAAAATAAGTTTAGAACAAGTTAAAACAATTGTTAACTAAATTCAAACAATTATTAAAATCGACTTCATTTTCTTTATTCAGAACACATTAAAAAACGGTTCCAACAAGTTAAAATAGGTTTCAAATAAAATAAAACAAGTTCAAAGCTGTTTTAATGTGTTAGAAATTTTCAAATATTTAAAAAAATTTTATTTAATATTGATAACATTTGGAAAAATACAAAGTTGATATTGCATTTTCTTTTTAATTGAATAAATAGAAAAATTTGTAAATTTAGAAAGAAAAACATAACTTTCCGTTTTATTTGCATTTCAAAATAAATCCCTTCACCTATCAATGTAATTTGTCGCTTATAAAATACCAATCAAGCCACCATTTTTCTCTCTGAAACATGACATATTTTTCTTTCATTATTTATGACCATTTTTTAACGATCCACAAAGCAGACTTTAGCACTTTTCGAAAAAAAAGGAATACAAAATTTAAAACAAAAAAAAATGAAATGACACAAACAATTATTTTTTTTACAACACGTATTTTTAAAAAAATATATATATGTTTGACGCATGGATATTAAAAAAAAATTGCAAAAAGAGAATAGTATAATTTATTAAAACTAATTTGTTTTTAGGGGTTTTTTTTTTCTAAAAATGTTATCAATTTGGGTAAAATTCTTTTTTTAAAAAGTGTTTTTTTTTCATATTTATATGTATATTGTATACGGGTGTCTGTCAAAACAATAATATGCACCGAAATTCGACACAAACCTATGATCGTAAAATAAGATAATCGCCGAGTTATTGTCACACAATAACTACTCTCTGTTTGTGTGCATCATCTGTAATGGACGAAGATAAAATTTTCATGTACCAACATAAGTGATATATAGTGGAGATAGTTATGTGTTATATTCACGTTTTGAATTTTCTCCACATTGTTCGTGTCGCTATTCTTCATTATTATCGTCATTTGTTATTTCCAAAAATCTTAATTTGATAAAACATTTTATCTGCTTCAAAAAAAAAAAAAAAAAAATTTCTATATATGGAAATTTTTAAATTAAAAAAAAATTTTTAATATAAAAACACATTTTTTCTCAGAATATAAAATGTACTATATTGAAATATATTTTAAAGAACATTTATTTAAAAAAAAACTGTTTCAAACCAGTTCGAACATGTTTTGAACGAAAATAAAACAAGTTGACACTAATTTTGATTTATATTTTAAACCTAAAACGTTTATATGTAACTTTTATTATAATTTTTCTAAACTAGTTTCAAACCTGTTCGGACTTGTTCTGAACCACTATTGAGCAGTTTAAAACTGGTTTCAAAACATGTTTTAAAAACTATAAAATATAAAAAAAGCTTTTAATTTGTTTTTTAATACTTTTTTGAAATAGTTTTGAAACTAGTTTCTAACTAGTTTCAAACTAGCTTTAAATTAGTTTCAAACCACTCTCTAAAACTGCATCAGTGAAATTTCACTGAGAATCAATGACTCTATTCTCGCGATTTGAATCAGTGAAATTTGACTGAAGATCAGTTAAAAATGATTGAAATTTCAGTCATATTTCACTGATTGGCCAATTAAAAAATAACTGAAATTTTCAATATGTGTGATTGAAATTTCCAGTAACTTTTTTATTGGTCAATCAGTGAAATATGACTGAAATTTCAATCATTTTTAACTGATTTTCAGTCAAATTTCACTGATTCAAATCGCGAGAATAGAGTCACTGATTCTCAGTCAAATTTCACTGATTCTCAGTGAAATTCCACTGATTCAGTTTTAGAGAGCAGTTTGAACTTGTTTTTGAGACAGTTTAAAAGAATTTTTCTAAATTTTTGTATTATTTTCATTGTTTTATTATTATTATTATTATTATTATTATTATTATTTTTATTTTTATTTTTATTTTTATAATTATTATTATTATTATTATCATTATTATTTAATTACGGTGAAATAAATGACAAATTGAAGAAACTGATTTTCAGGAGGAAAATTATAGAGAGTGTGATTGCAATTAATGAGAAAGTCCGTTACGATCAGTGAGCCACTAAATTAAGATAAATCTGATTAAACGAAACTGCATTTTACCTATAGTTGTGGTCAGCAAAAAAAATTTGCGATTACCAAAGGTGAAATGAGACTCGATTAAAGCCAATAGCAAAATTTATTGCTGTCACATTGAGAGAGAGAGAGGGAAATAGAGAGAAAGAGAGAGAGATAGAGGGGGGAGCATTGCTGCACGTGTTGCACACATCTTAATTAACCCTGAAACTGCTACAACGACTCACTAATCTTCCAGTCACATATCGATCCCCCTCAACAACTAATAGAACATCGTGAATATCAAGACAGGTGCAACAGACGCAAAACACTCTCTAGATTGGAGAGAATAAAATATATTAATTAGTTTCGGTGAGAAGGGAAAAAAAAAATTTTAATCCACTTTTTTTTTATATATGTACCTATAATTTGATTTTACTGAATATTAAATTGAAAATTTAAATTTTGTATTATACAATTAGAATTGATTTTAATTATGTGCTATATGTATAAAGATAGAAATTTTAATTAAACCCTTAGAGACATAATTTTCTATATATAGTTTTAATAATCGTAATTATAACTATATTTAGCGTTAATTTTCAAAAATTTTAAATGTTCGTTAATATAATTAGGTTTGAATAATTTTTTTAAAAATCTTTTTTTAGCAGTTAAATGAAAATTGTCAACTAAAATTTCCGGCAATGGGAAATTTTCTAAAGACAGCAATTTTTTATAAATTAAGTAAAATTTTAAGGCGAACAAAAAATTATTTTTGTAATTTATGAATAGTATGTATTATTAGATGTTTATTATTGTCATTCTATATTTTAGTACTTATACAGTACTTTAGTAACGTTTACTTAACATTTTACTTATTTTATAATAGTAATTTTCGGCATTTTTATATTTTAGTATTTTTTCTTCTTTTTATAAATCATTTTATAATTATTATAAGTTTCATATAGAGGCTTTTTTAAAGCAGTTCATTTTGTTTTAAAGACTCTCGTTTTTAAGAGAGATTTTGCAGTTAATTTGGTCAAGGGAAAAAAATTACATTGCAAGAAATATAATAAAAAAGATGGACACTTAGAGGCACAGAAACATATAGAGAGAAATACACACATATAGTACATAAGCTAAATGTCTTCATATTATTGTGGCAAAAAAGGAGGTAATATCACTAAATTACTTTTTTCCACGCATTCTACTGCGAAATTGTTATTCCAACTGCTTCATTTTTTTAATTTCCTAATGTAACTAACGTGACATAGAATTCTTCATTTACACAACTGTATTTATTAACTAGGGCTCTCCTCACTATCTGACATTGAATTTTATTTTTAATTAATTAATTAGTCAACAATTAAGGAACAGTAGTAATTAACAATAAAACAATAATAATAATAATAAAAATAATAATTAAAATAATAATAATAATAAAAATAATAATAATAATAATAAAAAAAAAAATAATAATAATAATAATAATAATAAATAATAATAATAATAATAATAATATTAATAAAAATAATATTAATAATAATAATAATAGTAATAATAGTAATAACAACAATAGTTAGAGTAAAAATATAATATTATAATTATATTATATTATTTTATATTTTACCCTACTATTCTACACTTTACATAATATTGAATTTTGTATCCTGAATAATGCAGTAAAGATAGAACACTGAAGTAATTATTATTATTATTATTATTATTATTATTATTATATATAATATTATAACTATATCATAACTGTAACAAAATTCTCAATATTCTCCGCCCTTCCCACTCGTAGTGAACAGAGTGAAACTTAGGAAAGGTTCAATGTTCTGTGCTGAGATAACGTTACTCGCATCCTTGTCCGTGGCCGTTAAGGCGCCGGGCGTAAAAACCATGTGGACGAACAGGGACGCGGGTTCGATCCCCATAGGTGGTCGGTTTTTTTCAAAAATTAAAAATTTATTTAAAACAAAATTTTCAAGTCCTTGTGTTACTTGTGCATGATTCTATTGTTCGAGTGTCGAAACGGACTGAAATTAAAATACCGAATTTCAAAGCCAGTATTTACGTTAATCTCCAAATGTAAGTACACGATAATCGGTAACAATTTCTTTTTTCCCCAATTACAATTATATTATATCATAATTATATTTTATTATAATTATATTATACTATAATTATTGTACTATATTAAAATCATATCATATTATAATTATATTATATGATGATTATTTTTTATTATTAAAATAAAATAATTAAAATGAAAGAATAATACATTTTTCAAAAAATTTCTAATTGATGTTTGCGATAATTATTGCAAAAAAGAAGAAAATAGACGAACTTCATTTTTCAACGCGAGAGACTTTGAATTGAGCAAAAGGAAATGTATTCAGTGAAGATATTATTTTCCACTATTCCATCAGCGTGGAAAATAAACGACAATTTGTCGCGTGACAAATGGAATTTCGTGTTTGGTGTTTAAATGTGAAAAATATGAACATTCTGCGCGTAAATTTCAGTGAACCAATATTCACAAACAAACACGCACACTCATATATATATATATATATATATATATATATATATATATATATATATATACAATATAGACAAAAAAAAAAGAGATCGAAATCAAAAACAGATAAAATGATGATTAACTTAACAAAAAAATAAAAGAAAAATTCTATACAGTTCTTTTCTTTTTAATATTTTAAAACAAATTTTAATTTATTAAAAAAAGACTAAAGACACTGCGGAAAAAAATGTAAATATTTTATTGGACAATTTCGAAAAAAAATAAAGAGAAATTTTTGGAATACACACTTTTTTTTAGTATTTTTAGTGAAATGAGAACGGCTTAATGAATTCATCTGTAAAATAAATAGAAAGCAATTAACGGTTGTTTAAAAAAAAAGAGAAAAAAAATGTTTTTTTATTTTATAAGAGAAATACGCTTCAAATAAAATTGTCATTTTCATTGCAAATTTTTTTTTCCTTGCCCTTTTTAATGCCTTTTTAAAAATCCATTAAACGGTTTAACGCTTTGGTGTGTATATATATAAACGCCCACTATATATTAGTGAATATATATATATATAGAATTACGAGTCTTACTATTACTCTTTAAACTTCTTCTTTTTTAGATTGAAGTATAAAGGTATTTTTGCAGACTCATACATTTTTGATGACACTTTGGTTCCCTTGAATTTTTGGAAATGTGTATATCAAAAATATATTTAAAACACCAGAGAATATTCATAAGTCTCGTGGATTCGTGTGTCTGTGTCATATATGATACTTCATAAAAATTTAATTTGTCGTTAAAAAATTCAAATTCACAGTCTTCTAATTGCATTTGTTATGTGGAAAATATGCAAATTTGCTAACGAATTAAAAAGAGACAAATTTTAAGTAGTTAAAAATATTTTCTAACTCCAACTCAAAATAAGAATATGTCATGAGAGTTTTTTAATCCTACGATAAAAATTTTTTCAATTATTATTACTATTATAATTAAATAATAAAATAATATAATAATTTAATAAAATAATATAATGTAATAATATAATAAAATTAAAATAATTAAAAAAATATATTAATAATATAAACCAATAAAAAGTAAACATATTCTGACTATTATTTTCGTAACTACTGTTACTACAAAAATATAAAAAATTATTTCTCATTTTCCTACCATTAACATTTTCTATAATTTTATTTATTTACATTAAAACTCATTTCCCATATTATGACTTTCTGTATTAATGTTTACAATCTCTTGAATAATAAAGTTTACATGAAATTCTTGTTCACAGTGCAAATTATTATTAATTAATTCTAGCTGATGAGACGGCAAAATGGTCTTGAGACCAGGGGACCATAATATCACACAAAGTGTGTAACACGATTAAAGCGACAATTATAAAAATTTATAATTAATCCCAAATTCCACCATGAAAACAGCAGGCATTAATAATAATGATAGTAATTTCTAAAGTTAAAAATTAAATTAACACTTTAATTTCTAATAATATGATTCTATAAAATTATATTTATTGACATTAAGAACCAAATTCGGTCAGATTTCAGACCAAGAATATTCATATTCGGTCAAAATATGACCGAATTTGGAACAAATGGAAAGAAATATTTAACGTTAAAGATAAGAAAGTAAAATGAAATTAAATAAAAAATAAATGAAAACAATCTAAAAATGAAAAAAATGGTAAAACTTTTTAATAAATTGGATCAAAATAATAATTATTAATGAAGCTTCAAAATTGTTAATTTTGCTATAATATTATAATTAATCACAAGTATTTTGAATACTTGGCAAATTAGGAAATTTTTATTCAATCAGCGTGAAATATGATAAGAGGATTAATTAAAATGACACTCTAGTTGATTCAATGTGAGTAGAAAAATATTCGTGTAAGCACCTTCACATCCGGTGGGAATTCAGAAACTATGCACTTCCTATTACCAAAGTGACTGTGCATAAGTCTATGTATGTATACGTATACAAATTTATATATATATATAGGGTACAGTTATATATATAAAACTACTTCTCGACTTCTCGGAATTTAATTTAGCGAGAATTACGAACGAGTAGAGGTGACTCTAAAGTTAGTCGGTAAAACAGTCAAGAAAGTCGTCTCTCTTATTTTCACAAGTTTATCAAATACAATATATATACCTGTAACTATATACACAATAATATAGAATTGATCCAATTTAATTTATAAATAAGTTCATTTATTATATAAAAGAAGAATTCATTTTTCATTAAGACACTTTTAATGAAGACATTAAATATTATGTAGAGAAGGGATATAGTTTCTACATTATTAATATATATATCATAATTAGTTTTTAAAAGTCAAGGTATCTCACTAAGATACTTCTATGATTAATATGTGTTAAAAATTTAATAAATTTTTAATTTCTTTTTTTTTGTTTCAGATCCTGCAGAAGAAAAAAAATTGGTTTATTTTAATAAAGATACATCGTAACAATCATGTAAGAATGAAACACAATCGTCAAATTGTGACATGAAGAAAACACAACCGTTTTGGTAAAGTATGTGAAAAAATGAAGCAGCAAAAGGACTCATCTTTAAAAAAAGATAATTTTAATAAAGATAAATCGTAAAATTCTGGCAAAAATAAAAACTCGACGACATATCCTAAAAAATATAGGGTAACGTATAAAGAAACACTCGCAACGACTAAATTTCCGATTCTCATTTCCTCCCACAGTAATTTTATGTAAATTGTACATTTTCAAAAATATGTTTCAAATGCAAACAATCCCCTCCCTCGCTCTGTGGCGTATTCTCAATATACTTTCAAAAAGAACGCTTAGGAAAAAATAAAAAATTGTAATCAAATTTTGCAAGAAGAAAAAAAAATGAAAAGACGAATGCACACAAAGATATATTTATTCGAGATACGTGAACTATATTTTTCAAACATATTTTATCCCATATAAAAATTCACTACTTTTTTTTCATTCCCTTTCTTCTTATATTATCTACAAAAAAAAGTAACCCCCGTCCGACCTCTTTTTCACATTTCTACAACTTTTTACCAGATATTTCTTTACATTACTTCCGGAAAGCTTTACGTTGTTCGTTTCATCTCATTAGTTTCTGAAAAGTCTGCACCTGTCCATTAACTCTACGTTACTTTTAGAAGCAAGGATCTGTTTGGAGATAAGAAACCTTATCGTCTACTCGTTCCTTGTCATTAAAAAAAAAAGAAAAAAAAAGTGAAAAGTAGAGTAGACCAGGTAAAATTCAATTTTTTTTCCATTCGACTTTCATCGCTTTAAGAAAACGAAATTTACGGTGGATAATAATTTTTGAATTTAATGACTACAATGACAGACTAATGAGAATAATGAAAGCAAAAAAAAGAATAAAGATTACAATTTCTTTCTGGAGATTTTTATTTTGAAGGGGCAGTTTTTTTTAAATAGGAACTATTTTTTATTTAAGTTGAGGGAAAATACACGAGGCATTGCTTTCGAGAAATTAGTAGTCGAGCTCAATGTAATGGTCAGACGTGGACTCGCAAGTTAAAGTTGAAAATCCATCACAAGTCAAACTATATATCATTCTTCATATTCGTTTCATATTAACTAAAATTACTATTTTAGTTTTCTAAAATAAAAAGAAACTTTTATTTTTGTAAAAAAGTAGAAAAATGTTTTTCTTAAATTAAAAAAAAAAATTTAATTAAAACTATTTTCGAAGATTATTACTTTAATTTATTACTATTTTGTTCTATATTTATATTTTCATTACTAAAGTGAATTAAAATTTATTCAATTTCAAATGAGTTAAATTTTTAACTTTTTGCACTTTGACGTATATTTGAAAATCAAATTATTGAATTATTAGAAAGTAATATTCTTGAGAAAGGTCGGAAAAAAATTTTCCATTAGCCATTGTAAAAGATGAATTTTACGAGAAGAAAATTGAAATTTTGAGGTAAAATTGGATACGACAAATGTCATATTCGGGGTTATAAATTTCCATCATTTTTAAACTGAATTTTTTTTCAATTTCTTTAACATCTTGTTGCGAATATCGTTTTTACTTTGATATTTATTGCTCGCGTTTTTAATAACACGGGACATTAGTCGAAGGCAAATATGCATAAAATTAAAAAATTTCATCAATAAAAATTAACCACAATTCAGCAGCAAAAATAAATTACAGATTTTAAGGGGAAAAAAATACGTAAAATTTACAATTAGAGAACATTTAATTATTATAGAAAATAATAATTTAGAAATAAAACAATTAGAATGTAACAAACAATGAAAATAACAATAACAATAACAATGAAAAACATAAAAGAATAAAAATATGAAAATACAAAACAATAGAAATATATATTTAAAAATATATGGAAATATAAAAGAATAAAAATGTAAATATAGAAAAAATTGAAAATATAAAACATATAAATATAAAAAATATTAGAATATAAAAATACAAAAGTATAAAAACGGAAAATTATAAAAAAAAATACGAAAAATGTAACTACTTTCTTTAAACGAATTAACAGAAATAAATTCACAAATTCCGAATGAAATTATTTTCCCACTTTGATAATAAATCACATTAAAAAGGGAAATTCAAGAAATATAATCTCAATTTTAGATTTTGTTTTCATTCTTTTTCTTCGCATTTTTATTTCATTGTACCTACGGTGTATATTATTGAAATTTCACATTCCCATTTACAAAGTACGATTGAAAAAGTTTCTTTTTCCCATTATCATATCGAACATGAATATCGTGACTACGGTTTGGGGATTATAATAATTTAATAAATATTCAGATTCAAACAAACAACGATAGTAGGATTTAATAATAAAGTTAAATATGCAAAAAAGTGAGAGAGAGAGATAGAGATAGACAAGAAGTCAAGAGAACCATAAAAATAATGAAAAAAAAAGTTGAAACAAGTAAAAAATAGAAAAGCAGAAAAAAATGAAGAAATATAATCACTGCGAGAAAAATGCGAAAATGTAATAATATACATGAAAAACTAAAAAAGACAAAGCCATAAAATTAATTCTTCGTATATTTTTTTTTTAAACACCATTTTTATATACTTTTTCTTCATAATTTTTATTACAATTTTTTTCTACTCTTTTTCCATCTGATAGTTACGTATGTAGAATATAAAAGGAATAATGAATTCAGAAAATTAGAGTTTTATTATTTTTAGATATTGTTATTTATTACAGTATTATATATTTTTGGATTATAATATAAAAAATTATGAATTATAAAATAGAGTATTTTATGTGTTTGTAAATAATGTGACGGGCACTGAAGAAAGATAGCTAAGAAGCAAAAGATTTGTAGGTTATGTTGGTAATTTTTTAAAGTTGTCACCAAGGGGATCAACTCTCTATAAAAGTAAGTAAAAACATAACCTCAAAATTATTGGCTTCTTAGGTACCTTTCTTCAGTGTACATCATATTATTATTGTTTTTATATATTTTATTTATAAATATAAAAAATTTTATATATTTTCTTTATAAATATAAAAAATTTTATATATTTTCTTTATAAATATAAAAAAATTTTATATTTTCTTTATAAATATAAAATGTTTTATATTTTCTTTATAAATAAAAAATGTTTTATATTTTCTTGATAAACATAAAAAATTCTACATTTTCTTTATAAATAAAAAAAAGTCTCTATTTTCTTTATAAATATAAAAAAAATAATTTGGTATAACTAATCAGAAATAAAAAAAAGAGAAAATCTTATAAAAATAAACAAATTGAGGAAAGTTTTATATGTATGGAGCGATAAGAAAACAAAAAAAAATCGAGATGAGCATCTCACGATACTTTTGACCTTTTTTTCCCTATAAATATATTTTTTCCAAAATACACACACGATCTGATGCTTTGTTAATGCGATCGAGAGTGATATATATCAAAAGTCCTGTACAATCTCACTTGAGCAACGAGGGGGATGGAAAACGTTCGTGTGAAGTTGATAGCACACGTTATTCTCTACGAATTTATCACTTTTCTTTACACTTCTTTTTTTTTCTTTTTTCTTCTCCTTTTTCCGGAAACGGTAGAAAGCAGTGTCTTTGCTTTCGATCAAAGGGGCGACTTTATGAGTGGGGCGTTTTTCACATTATATATTATTTATAAATATATTTTTTATAAATATATTTTTTATATATTTTTTTTATATTTTTATATATTTTTTATAAATAAGTTATAAATAAATTTTTTTAATTTTACATTTTAATTTTTAATTATATTATTAGATTTTTTATATATATTTTTTATATTTTCGTTAACGTCAACACTTAATTATTTTCTATACTATTTACTTTGTTATTTTACCACGTTAGTTATTTATTTATAAAAATTCCTTTTAGTTTTTTATAGCATTTTTTTTATAGTTTTTAGTAGGTATTTATAAATTATATAATATAATAAAAATATTTCTTTTATGTGTAAGTGTGAATATAAAAAAAACCCTCACCTCTCTCGCACACCCTACACATAAAAGTTTCATGAATAGAGGGTGTGTTTCACTTTTTTTCAGAAAATACAAAAGACACAAAAAGACGCATTTTCCTTTTACATTCACATACATATTTTATATATAATATATAAAAATATGTATAAGTATGTGTGTGTATAAACGTCTTGTATAATATTTTACAAAAGATGCCGGAAATCGTTTGAAGACATAGAAAATATGTCGCAAATCCATCATTTTATATATATTTATAGTTTTTTTCTTTTTATTACTTGAATCGTCACTTTTATCAAATTGCTCGATCATTTCGATTGTGTAAAACACTTCCTTATTTCTTCGTTACATTTGCATAAAAGAATAATAACCTCACGCACGAAATATTTATATATTTATGCTCCGTGTGGGATATATTTATAGGTACAATTTTTGGGAAAAAAAGCAGGAAAAAAATTGACGAGGGGAGAAAAAATATAGAAAAAAAAAGAAAAATATTAGTGTAATTTAATTTTCACGGTTATAAAGTAAATAATCTCTTTTAATTATATATATAACGCGATATATTTTGGAGGGGACTTAATGGAAGGTGTGATTTAATTACATTAATATTGACTTTTATATTACTATTTTTTTGTGATTTATTATACTTACTGTCATAATTAATTTCTACATATTACACGGAATTTTGGAAACATTTTTCTTTTACCATTTTTATCTTTTTTTTTCTATTTTTATACTTTTTTAAACCTATTTTTATGAATTTTGTTCATTTTTTCTGATGTTTTCCTAATTTATTTGTATCTATAAAGAGATTAATTAAATTTAAAGTTTTTTTTTACGAAAAGTTATTTGTAAAATAAAAAACTAGGTTAATTAAAACATAAATTAACAGTAAATCTGATTGAAAATTGAAATTCGTTACATTAGTAAAAGTTTCAATGATATCCGTAAATTCACGCAGTCAGTTAATAGTGAGAAATATGTCGATAAAATTTATTTCAATTCTAATAAACAATATAGAACCAATAAGAAAAGGTAAAATAACATTTTTTTAAAATTATTTTAAATAATTATAGGGAAACTAAATTAAAATTAAGAAGATAAACTTTTATAAGAATAAAATTAATAATAACAAGAATAGAAAGAGGAACAACAAGAATGATAAAAAAAGACGACAAAAATAATAGAAAATTAAAAATCAAAATAACAAAAGAGTAAAAATAAATATGAGAAAGCAACAAGAAATATAAGAAAAATAACAAAAATATCGAAAACAACGAAAATAATAAAAAAAATAGACAACAAAAATAACAAAAAAGTAACAATAAAAAGAACAACAGAATTAACAAACAATAAGATAAATAAATAAATAAACAATCTACGTAAATAAATTCATAAAATAGAAACGAGAAGAGCAACGAAAACAATGGTAATACAACATAGACATAAAATATTTGTAAATGAAAACAAAGAAAACATCTACTTTTCATTGAGTTTTCCTCGCTGTGAGAAAAGTTCTATTTACCAACAAATGCACAGCAAAATGTGCACGAGAAAATGAATTTAATCATATTTAATCAAGATTTTTCAATCAGTCAATAAACTATATATCACAATGAGTCGTAATAATAGTAGTAGAAATAAAAGAGAAGAGACTACTTTTATCCACGCACACACACACACATAAGTGCAAAGAATAATTTACACATTTCCTTGATCAAAAAGAAGAGGAAAAAAAAAATTCTAGAGAAGAAAAAGCATGGGTCAGGGTCTCTTTTTTTACCATTTACTTTTTCCCTTGCAGAGCAACCGAGCCACCTGTTAATTACCGCAGCTTGCTTCCTACCACAATAGAGATACGCGCCAATATAAAAATTATTCCCTCGACTTCACTAATATATCATTCTTTCTTTTTTTTCCCTCCCTTTTCTTTTTCTCTCTTATCGCGAAAAGAAAATATTTTATACATAAAAAATAGCGTAGGAATATATATATATTCAAGAATAATTTTTACCAATAAATAAATGCAATTTCCCAACAGAAGAATCAAAATATTATTCATAGTATACATACCTGTTGTGAAATCCAGGCAAAATTGTCACATTCGATTAACAGCCTATTTTTTTTTTGCGTAGAAAAGCAGATAAATATCCACCTACAAATTGACATCGACGCGAAATGAAAAAAGGGACATTTTTTTTTATTTATTCATATAATAATATGAAAATCCTTTTTTTTTTAATTTCACAATTTTGGTCTTTTAGGGAGAGTGGGTTAATTATAAATTTTCCATTTCATGGATAGTTTTTTTTTTAAAAGAAATGCGGCGATATTATTATTTTTTTTTGTTTGGTGTTTAAAAGAAAAAATAATAACAATTGAAAAAGAAAGTGACACACACGCGATACGTACGCGTCTCGGCGCCGCTCTGAAACGGACGTTGACGACGTCCCGGCCGAACAGGCTAGAGCAAGAGCAAAAGCACCCACTACCCCCTGCGTTGATCCTGTGTGTAGTCGCGCAGGCGTACGCTCAACACACTGATACAATACTTTTTCCCCAAAAAAGAAAAAAGAAAAATTGCACTCTCCTGCCTCACGTCAAACACTATAGCTGCAATCAACATTTAAGTTTTGTGTTTGGTACCAAAAGGGAAAAGAATTTCGAAGGAATGGAAATTTATTTTTTAAATTATAAATTGAATTTTTTATTATAAATAATTAAAATAGTGTTGATTTTAACTACCATAAATTATCATGAATTATCATAAATTATCATAAACTACCCTAAACTACCATAAATTCATTAATCGAAACTATTGTAAACAGACCATTATAAACTATAACTACTTACTTTTATTTATGGAATAAATAAGAAAATTTTTTAAATGTTTTTAAATTTGGCGCTTTCTGTTTTAGTTCCAGGAAACTGGCGCTGCTTTCTTTCGTCGTGTTGGCACAACTTTCGGGACTTCCGGTCACGCGGACTCAACATATTTAGTTAACCTCTAAATCATCGCGAAATTCGCTCTCAATATTCTAGTGAATTATTATAATCAAAAGAAAAATTTTCCTACCGAAAAGTATCAAGACTTGGATGAGTTGATGGGTAACAGTCATGAAACATGATAGAGAATAAAATTCTGTAGAAAATCATCCACTGGAGATTCGATGGAACTAGTTAACATAATTTGCCTAACTAATGCCTTTTTTTCTCTTTCAGACGCAGAAGCAGCTTCATCTCTAAAAAAAGCTAATTTTAATAAAGATAAATCGTAAAATTATTTTCAAAAAGAGACAGAAAATTAAATATGTCTAAGTTGGGGACCATTTGAAGATGGGACTAATAACATGTAAAATCGTAACTAAAAAATTTTTTTCCACAAGAAATTTATGGGTTAGAATTGTATTTCATTGCAAAATATTGAAAGTAGCAAGTATTTCAAATTGCTTCGAATTCAAATTGTGTATTTAATTTTTGTTGTAATAATTATTAGTACTTATTAGTGACAATAATTGACGGCTAGAATTATTAGTAACAATTATTTATGGCTGTAATTATTAGTGACAATAATTGACGGCTGGAATTATTAGTAACAATTATTTATGGCTATAATTATTAGTGATAATAATTGACGGCCAAACAAGTAAATTTAAGATCTTTAATATTTAAATTATCTGACTCTAGAAATTTCTCGTATGCAAATAACTATTAATAGTTACTAACTATAATTTTAATTACATATAATTAAATAAATATTTAATTTTATTTATTTTATTTAATATATAAATATTTGTAAAATAAATATAAATCCTATAGAAACAAGAAAATAGGTTCAGATTTTGCAAACTTGTGGAATTTAATTTACATTGGTTAAATGTTTTTACACGGGCTCGATTAAAACGATAACGATGATGAGGTGAAGAGCATAGTGTCAAGATAAAGAGGAATGTGCATTTGTCTAAGGCAAGAGAGTGAGAGAGCGGGGGTTTAACTTACGTTTCGCATTCTTGCACCCTCAAAATACACTCGCACACTTCTAACCCCAGTGACACAAGAGACGATTAATCATTGCCTCCTTGTGAGCACAAAAACAATAGCAAATTCTCATCTATATTGGGATAATTCTATTTTCCCACTAACTATCACCATTTAGATATATAAATATATATATACAGTCAGAGAGAAGAGTTTACATCCTACTTTTCACCCCTCTATATAATGATAATGTCGAAAAAGAACACGTGTTATCATGGCAATTGAAACAACAACAAAAAAACGAAGGGAAAAAGAAAGTATTTTAGGGGGTGATGAAATATAATTGACCACATTCTGCTTAATAAAAACGGAGAAATAAATTTCTCATTTAATTACCTTTCTGTTTTCTTCAATAATAAAAAATAGATTTCATTTAAAAAAAAAAAAGGAAAGAGAAAAAAAAACTTTTTTCTGGGTATTTAAATAACAATGAAAAAGGCAAATCTGTTTCGATTTTATATATTCAACAATGAGTGAAAATGGAAATTCCAATTTGATACTGCACCTAATCCACCTATCTATCTATCTCTATATTTAGCTAATAAATCTCCTCTGAAATCTAGTCGGATTGAAAATTAATTAACTACATATACCCCTCCAAATACTCCCTTCTGTCTCTCAGTCTCAGTATACATAAGCACAATAAACACTTGGCGAGTTGCCAAAACCTTATTGCACGCGTTTAAACAGTAGAACTTAACGCAACAGGTTTATAAAATGCGTTAACATTTTATTGTACACGCCATGGAAGAGGGAGTGACGAGGGTTGTTCATCCTCGACCTTTGATCTCCAATATATCTCAAAACTTTTTTAATAAAACGATTTTAAAACATTTTTTTCTACAATGATGCTAATTTTTCGTTTTGTTTCAGATGTTGCACATCGTGGGAAAATTATTTTATAAAAAACCATACGAAATTAAATTGTGACATGAAGAAAAGTCAACGAGGGATTTTTACTAAAGGTATTTTGATAAGGTGTAAAAAATAGTTTGACTACATTAATTTTCTTTTTTTGTTTCAGAAACAGCAGAAGACTCATCTTTAAAAAAGGGTTATTTTAATAAAGATAAATCGTAAAATTGATTCGAGAATGAAATTCAATCGTTAAGAAATTGTGATATGAAGAAGAATCAACGGGCAATTTTTTTGGTAAAGTATAACAAAATTAAATAATACTAATTTCTTTTTTTGTTTCATTAGCAGCAAAAAAGACTCATCTTTAAAAAACTTAATTTTAATAAAGATAAATCGTAAAATTTATACAAGAACGAAATCCTAGTTCTCAGGACTTCTTATTTTAAAACATGTCCTTCGTACCGATTTCAAGAAGATTACTTCTTAAATCGTAGACTAATCTCGTCCTTGGCCACTACAAAAATTTTCTCCAAGGGCTTAATTATTATTCTTCTAAAAAAAAGACTTTAAAAAAGTAATAAAAACTAATTTTCTAAAAAAAGGGTCACAATAAAACTAACTAATAAAACCACTATTTATTGGTAAATAGAGAAAGAAAGTGAAGGGAGAATAGAGAAGCAAGAAACAAAAAAAGCCTATAATCCCACCACAATTCTAAATTTAATATCGTCAGTTTTCGTTTAATAATGGTTTCCATTTTCCCAAGCGAGGCAATAGTAACGTATATAGTTCGCATAACACAGAAGGAGAGTATCCCGAGAAAAATCCGAACAATTTGCCTCAATGTTCAATTTCCAGGTTGAATAACGTACAGCAGGCATATATTTCTCCATATAAAGTACAAGTACTTCCGATTTCAACTTTGAAACATACTGAAATCGAGAAAGTGAGAGAGAAAGGGATGAGAATATCTGGTTTTATTTTTTGTCCCTCTTGGGATAAGTTGATAGGCGAACAAGTGGACCTCGAAAGTGGATTGTTCTTTTTTTTTACCACACCTTTCTTATTTTTTCCCCATATATTGTAAACTTGAAGGGCACACAGTACATCTTAATAACTTTTTTATAACTATTTTTTACTTATTTAATAAGTATTTTATAACTGTTTTATAATTTCTTTTAGAACCAATTTATAATTATTTTTATATTATTCATAATTCGGCAGTTAGCATATAGTTATTTCATAAGACTAAGACTTAATTAATTGAGAATTTGCTATTTTTAATATTTGACTTTAAAACGAAAGTACGTGATGGAATAAAATTAGAATCGAAGAAGATAACAGTAGAGAATCTCCTTGTAGAAATGTGTGTTAACCACGTGCCTGGATTCTTACTATCGCACTGGATTTACGTAAATTCACTTTATTTTATTCCTAGGGAACATTTTTTTTATATCCGAAACGTTTTCTTTAATTTGAACTTCTGTGTATCTTTTAGTATTTGTATACATAGAATTTCTGTATACAATTCGATTAAACTTTTAGAAAGAAGGGAATTTTTTTTCCCCTTGAAACATATGTTACAATTTCTTTGATAATAAATGTAAATTTTTCTCCCCCTTTTTTAAGATGGAAATAACTTATTTTTTTGAATGAAGAAAATAGAGTTATTTTTAGAGGTTTATTATTAAAAAAAAAAATATATATACGATTGCCTCGACGAGTTTATAAGGAGTTTTGAAATAAATTCGCCATTTGAGGGGAAAAATATGGGTCACCTTTATATTCCAGGACGTTTACCAACATACCGGATCCACTTTCCAAGAGAACGATTGCCCTACGTTTCCCGTGATTTCGCGAGATTGCACCCTACATAGTGGCACCTGGCATTTCAAACGATATCGAGGATGGAGAGAAACTACCTCTTTTTCTCTCTTTCTCGCTTGTCGCAATTGCTCGGGGCATCCCATGGCTCTCTTGCACTGAGATTTTCATCGACATTATGGACCCAAGAAACATCTCTCTATTTGTGTGTGTATGTGCGAATATATATATATAACCTGATAAATACACATAAAGTGCATTTTCACTCGAAAACTCAATTTACTTCTAGGTCCGAGTGAGCGAATTTATAAAAATGACGATTCGACTTTTACACGACATGAATACGTCAAATTTTCAATATGCACTATCGACTTCATTTGACGAAAAAATTTACATAAATGGAAATTATTGCAAATTCTATTTTCATCATTCTGTACTCTTTAAAATCTGAATTTATGCGAAAGAAATAAGAGTTGAAAGGTCATTTAAATTGTTTTTTTGAAAAATTTTGAAATTTTCTAAACTTTTGATATAGTAAACTACATAAACAAACTTTACATTTTTTTTGATATATTAATATGTAAATATAAAATAGAAATATAAAATAGAAATATAAAATAGAAATATATAATAGAAATATAAAATAGAAATATAAAATAGAAATATAAAAATGAAAATTCATTTAGAAAAACGTGTTACTTATAAATAAAGTCATATTCTTAAAGCACCTACACACGTAGACGATTTTCATTTGGATCTCAATCAAAAATAAACTAATTTCGTCAAGTAAATGACAATTCTATATATACATATATATATAATAGTGACTGATTTCCAATTGAGGGATTATCCAATTTGAGGAAATTTGACCCGGTTTATTGACAAATCGATGAACCATACCACAAGGGAGAGGAAAGAGGGAGATAGAGAGAGAAGCATTATTGAAGAATAATTCCAGAATTATACGCAATGGCCGACCAATGAGGTTCTGTTAGTTTACGCACGGAATGTCTAACTCGACATACCAAACACGTTTTCGGGGTAACTATCAAGGTTCGAAGGTCGATTTGAGGTATCAAGGATGTGAGTTCCATTCAGCAAAGCTTATTGGTATTGCAAATTATTACCTTTCATGAATATTACATGACCGCTGGACGAGCGTTGGAATATATATAATAAATAATTATAACCAAATATAAAAATTTGTAGATAAAAAATTGTAACATATGAAGAAGACTCGATGGGAAATTTTTAATGATATGGTATTTTCGTGAAGGATGAAAACAGGTAAGGAAGGACTAACTTTTTTCTGTTTCAGACGCAGTGGAAGACTCATATTTTAAAAAAAAGGTTATTTTAATAAAGATAAATCGTAAAATTTATACAAGAATGAAACTCAATTGTAAAATGAGGAAGACTTAATAGGCAATTTTTACTGGGACTATTTTGGTAAAGTATGAATAAAATTAAACACTAATTTATTTTCGTTTTGTTTCAGAAGCTGGCAAAAGACTCATCTATAAAAAACTTAATTTTAATAAAGATAAATCGTAAAAATTTACACAAGAATGAAACTTAAATTCTTGTTTTAAAAATATACTTCGTATACCGATTTTAAGTTAAAGAAAATTACTACTTCTTTCTAAATCAATTAATCCTTTTTTTCTATTTTCATTTCAAAGTTTACAAACATAACCTATAAGGTTTTGCTTCTAAGGTCCCTTTCTTCTTCACCCAATTTTTGAAAAAAATATTCCCTCAGAGTATTTTTTTTTAAATTAAGATTAATTTTTCACCTTGAATAAGATTTTTATTTTTAATCTTGACATATTACAAAAATAAGCAAATTTATAAAAGATTTATAAAAAGAAGTAAACGTTTACTTTCGTTGATGAGACGGAGGAAAAATGACAGAACAAAAACAAGAAAAAAAAAATCACACAAAAGGCGTTGCATTTACCAAACCAATGCTTTGGTCATTAGTCTGTGATGTAAACAAAAGCAAACTACACAAACTAATGAGGGTGGAGTAGTGGTAGCTCGAGCTCTTCCTCCTCTATTGTCAACATTTTGTGGCTACTTATTGTTCGGGTGAGCGTGAGAGACTGAGATTCAAAATAAAACCCCCCCACCCTTGGAAAAAAAGAAATACTTTTGATAAAACCCAACTTTTTTAAAACTCGTGATAAGGTATATTATTTTAAAAAAAAATAGTATTCACTGAACGTTACCTAAAGCAAAAAAAAGACTTTTTTCCATCCTAGATTTCAGAAAAATAAGGAAAAAAAATTCCAACAACAAATATACGGAATAAATATAGCAACTAAAATTCAAATTTATGCGTAAATTGACAATATATCGATTCTATGGAGTATCCTCTCATTGTAGATTCATACAGAATTTTAAGAATGAATATCGAATCGGTTCGGAAAAGACTTTTTCGAATGTTCCATAAAAGTTGTTCAGGAATTTCACCCGCAGGTCGTTCGCTCTCTCTCAATTCTATTCTCATTTCTGTGGCAAAAAAAAGGAAGAAGAAAAGAAATCACCGCTTTTGAAGACGATAGTTCAAGATTGCTATATACATCCATATAGGCAATTGAGTCTCGAAGATTATACTCAGAAAAAAAGGAACTTTTGCGCCTGGAAATGTCTTTAGGGAGTTTATTTAACTTTTCGATTAAAAAAAACCTTCGAAAGTCATTTCAAATAAAGTTATAAAAGTATAGCGATGTGAGAAACAGATCGATTAAAAGTTATATATAATAATCGGTTGGAAAAATATTGACATTTTTTCCTGAAAATTTCATTTTAGGCACTTTATTTTATTCGAAGAAAAATAGTTTCTATAGGGCTATATGTAAAAAATAGCGTTTAAGTAAATTTTTTTTTTGTAACATTTTTTTAAGTAATTAAAAATTTAAATTTGCTCTTTTACTACAGAAGTGGAATTTCGAGTATAATTACACGAAAGTAGAAAAGAGGAGAAAATGCACTAAAATTCTTTTTTTTTTTTTGTTAAAACTACAGCTACTTCAACTTTTCCGTCACCTCGACATTTATAATTTTTGAAAATAAAATGATAATGACACCCGAGGATAGTGAGGCAAGTTATCTTATAATATGCGCGCGTTTCTCTCTCGACACAGAACGTCTTGTTGAAAATAAGTGTTGCGGATGAAAATTCAGCAAATAAGTTCACTTCCAGTTGGAAAACTCGAGACAAAAGAGCAGGTGAGTTTCTAGTGTATGTACATATATATATTTTAATGCTCAAATTGCATTGGTGTTTGTGTGTTGTGTATGCCCGACAAGTTTAAATTCACATACTGTTACATATTCTGGACTGTCCTGGAAAAATCTGTTCTATATCCTTCTCATTCAAGTGACACGTTCAGCGTCCACGTCTTTTCGCCATATTGACACTATAAACACTTTTATTGGAAAAAACTCTCCTCTGATATTATTATTGATGCACACACGGTTTTTATACCTATACAATAAAAAAAAGTGAATCCAATAGGTGAATTTTAAAAATATTTTCCTTATAAAGTTTTTCTTTTTTTCTTAATACAACTTTTATTTTTCTTCTTTTTTTTTACAGATGCAGTAAAAGTGGTAAAAGAATTTTCAGACAAAAATTCATCTCTGAACTGGAAAAATAAAAAAAGTGATGTTTGGGAAAATTTTTGAGAAACTAGAGAAGTTTTTGGAGAGGAAGAGGCAAAGTTATGGGTTCAATTTTTAATGCGCATGCGTGAGAAATATCCAGCTGTTCGTGGTGTCATGGCGTTGCATCGAAAGGAGAGACTTGCGACTATATGCAGTAAAAGGAAAGGTGAAATATTGAAAGATAACTGATTACTTTTTTTTGTTTCAGGTAATGCAGCCGAAGAAGCAGTAGCAGACTCATCTTTAAAAAACTTAATTTTAATAAAGATAAATCGTAAAACTAAAGAAGTTTCAGAAGCAGTAGCAGACTCATCTTTAAAAAACTTAATTTTAATAAAGATAAATCGTAAAACTAAAGAAGTTTTAGAAGCAGTAGCAGACTCATCTTTAGAAAACTTAATTTTAATAAAGATAAATCGTAAAACTATGAGAATAACAAAACTCAAAGATCCGAATTTTAAAACAGTTGTAATGGAGAAAATTTCCTTTGGCACTATTGTCAACTGTAAGACGAATACATTTTCCTCGCCTGCAATCTAAATTGACACTAGTTTTTTACTCCCCGTCTAAAAACATTTCTTTAAATCTTTTTTCTATAAATATACAATTCCGGCAGGTTTTACCCAAATTTATTCAGTTGAAAACTAATTCCATCCCATACAGAAGTAGAAATAATTTTTCAAACAATTCATTTTTCTTTGACCTTAGAGGGAGAATTTTAAAATTAGTTGAATATGAAAGACTAATGTGAAGAGACTATACATATATACTCGCGGTTTTGATATCTTAGAAAGTGAAAATTCAATGAATGCATGAATTCGAGCGAATGAATGTTGTATTATAGAGGAAAACTTAAGCGGAAGATTCACTTGAGGAAGCTTGAATAGAGTTGAAGAGGACTTGTGGAATGGCAGGTGTCCAAGAGGCATGACTGTAATGGAAATCTGCTTTCAAAACTTGATTATCAGCGCGATATACACGAAAAAAAAGAAAAATTCAAGAATGGCAACTGTTCAAAACTTAACTTTCTCTCTCTCTCTCTCTTTTTTTCATTCTCCCACTGAATAATATCGATCTTTATAACAGAATTTAAATTAATCTGACGCCTGGCCTAGTTCTCATTTATAATGTTCAATTCATTTGATATTTAAACCGCTTCCTAAATAAAAAAGCATATCCATTAAACTTTATTCTTCCTCCTGGAAAAAGTCGAGTGTAGTTGAAAAATAACTTGATTGGAAAAAATTTTTTCATACTTAAAAAAAAATTTGTTTTCAGTTTCACTGCATTATAAATTAATTATTTTTTAGATTTTTAAAACTAACATTCTAACTTTGAAATCATAGATTTCAACATCGAAAGTAAAGAAACCCTATAGGAAGTGACTTTTTTTGAATAAATAGAAAAAGTTGGAGAAAAATAATAATCAAAGTTTTATATGAACTATGAACAATAGTGTGCATATCGACAAGAGTACAGCTACTTGTCAAAGTTAACGTCTGACGAACAAAAGATACCTTATTGAATTTATATATATCTAGTCACTGTGATACACTTGTTTATCTATATCCGCGCCTCTGAAACTCGAATCTCTTCATTTTACCTATCATCTACTCGGCAAACAACCTCCTAAGAATATTCCGGTGACAAGAAAGTTACGGAACATTCAGAAACTCTTCAGAAAGTCTATATATAAGCGAGATTCACTGAATTTTCCCGAGAAATTCAGATAAGAATTTTTTTTTTCTCGACAATTCTATGCATATTGTGTATATAGAAATTTTTCCTTAAAATATACACGCGTGTATACATTCGTATTCTGGAAATTTTTCTATCGTTTCTTTTTTGTCAGCATACTGACATCAAATTTTATCAGATTGGATATGAAAATTCCTGTAGATAACGTCAAGTGTAAAATAATGCGATGATAAGTTATCAACTTTTTTTAGGAATACTTTAACGGAATTTTGCGAAAAATTCTAAAAATGCGAGGTAATTGGTAGAATGGTTGGGTGTTTAGTGAGGTCAATAATTTTCGACAGAATATCTAAAACACCTTGGGGAAGATGAAAGAATTTTCTGTCCTAAGAGAGGAGTACGATAAATCTTGGGAATTAGCGTTGAGGCATTATTTCGAGTTCAGTTAAAGGAATCATGGAGGGAGAGAAGAGGAAACGAATTCAGAGAGAGAGATGGTGTCAAAGGGAGCACGAAACTCACTTGGCTAGAAGTTGGTTAAGATGATAGGCGAAGGGTTGGAGTTAAAACTCAACAAGAAGTTTGCGGAGGATCTTCTAAAACTCGAGGCAAGATCAGAAGTGGAAGTATAATAGTTGGTGTAATCACAGGTCACGGTCTTCTTAACTATCAGCACACGGAATAACCTAAACAAGTTGTCAAGTAGGTGCAAATTGTGTCAACTTGATGATGATGAAACATTTCCATACAGTGGCATCAGTCTCAAGAATCTAATAAACAAAAGGAAAATTCAAAACTTGAACTTCATGCACAACTTAGAGTAGGTTTTTTTTAACTTCTTCACGAAAGTAAACTTTCCGTCCCTTGAGTTTGTAATGGGGAAAAATTATTCCCTTGTTAAAGGGACATACTAACTTTCTAACTGTCAGCCCAACCGGAAAAGTAGACTCCTCTTTTTAGAGTTTTTATAATTGTATCCTTAGATAAGAGATGCTGAAGAATTGTAAGTTTCCGGGTCTTCTCTTCTCTTAAACTTATTACCTTCTTAACATGAAAACTATACATATATCATCTTCGACATTTTTCTATCATTACTGGTTGTTTCTACCATAATAAACTGTAACAACACTAATTTCCTTCCTTTTTGTTTCAGAAGCAGTAGAAGACTCATCTTTAAAAAAGCTTATTTTAATAAAGATAAATCGTAAAATTTATACAAGGATGAAACTTAATTGTAAAATTGTGACATGAAGAAGAATCAATGGACAATTTTTACAGGTAGTATTTTGGTAAAGTATGAAAAAATTAAAAATCTATCATTTCCATCCTTTTCTGTTTCAGAAGCAGCAGAAGACCCATCTTTAAAAAAGCTTATTTTAATAAAGATAAATCGTAAAATTTATACAAAAATGGAACTCAATCGTAAATAAATTGTGACATGATGAAAATTCAACGGGGAATTTTTACTGGACAGTATTTTGGTAAAGTATGAAAAACTTAAAAAGCTACAATTTCCACACTTTTCTTTTTCAGAAACAGCAGAACACTCATCTTGAAAAAAGCTTATTTTAATAAAGATAAATCGTAAAACTATGACAAGACGAAAACTGAAAATTTTTAAACAATCACATTTGATGTCCTTCGTATTAATTTTGAAAATAAAAAGTTTCAAATTTCTCCATGATTCGCATTAATTTATAATTGAAAGGGATTTTACGCTTGTTGAAATTATTGTTTCTTAACACAATTTGAGAAAATCAAATTTCCAAAATAGTTGACTTTCGTCAAGTTTATCTCATTATACACAAGGGGAACCACATTGCAATAATAATTATAGGAACGATCTTCGTCGTCGTTGCAAGTGAAGTTGAACAGTTCATCGCAATTGCTTGCGAATTAATTTTGATTGGCGCTGCCTTTCAAGTGTGATAATTCGTTTTATAATAAACCAATAACAAAATTATTTCACCTATTTTGTAAAAAAAAAAAAAATCTTGTAAATTATTATATTAAAAAAAGTGCAAATAGAAATTCACAAAAAATAGTTTTCAAAAGAGATATCGCATATCCTCTTTAATTAAAAACAAAAGTACAAGGTGAAATTAAAGAAAATTTCTTTTGGACTTTTTTTCTAATTTCGACCGACTAAAATTGTTATAAACTAGAAAATAGAGGGAGAGTATTTACATTGGGATTTGAAAAAAAAATGTAAAGAGACTTTATAAACTACACCAAAATAGATTCGAGACAACATTCTGTTGGTTTCCACGGACAACCGAGTCTGTCTCTCTTTTATGAGGAAATAGTCCGAGGCTTTTACAACTACTACGAGAATATATTTTGACGAACTCGGAGGAACATTTTTTTTTTTTTTTTTTAATACAAACGGGCAAATTTTTATGCACTTTTTCGAATTTTTTTCCTCCAGAGAAATATAAACCGCGCAGTGTGAAATTATCATTTTAATTTTTGTTTTTCAAAATACACTTATTTCGTATTGTGAGAATAAATTATTTTCGTACTATTATTATTTAAGTATTTAGTGGCTTAATATATATTATAAATATTAAAAATAAAAAAAAGTAAAATTAAAGCGCAGAATATTCAGTGCGCGCTTGGAGCAATGTACGATAAAAAGAAAACATTATTTTTCAAACACCACAATAAGATTGTTGCGAATGTAAATCATGAAAGGATTATTTGCGTCTAATCTGGTTTTCTCTCGACTTTGTTATAAGAAAAATGGCTTTCATTACAGTTTTTACTTTCTTCGCATAAAACTCTTGGGAGCATCGTATTTTCTGCACATTCTCCATCTCATTATACAGAAAGAGGGGTGGAGGGAGGGGGCTTCTCAAACGCTCTCGTAATATTGCGCCGTGTGAAAATTGCGATTAGCTTCGTCTACTGGAAAGTAAAGGGACAAATAAAAAAAAAAGAAACAAAACAAAAAAGAAGAATGACAATAACGAAGGAAGACGAAAAAAAAGTGTCTCCTTAATTTCTCGCAGACAACTTGTTCCTGTATAGATAAAACCTTTTTTCCTTTATTCGCAATATATATATATATATATATAAGTCCGCACGATATGTTTCTTTTTTTTTCTTTAAACATTATCAATATTCATATTGAATTTTTATTTTTCACAAGTATTATCAATAATTCGTGGAGAATAATATTTAAGATCCAAAAAGACGTGATTATAAATTTCAAAACAATTACACGTGTTTTTTATGTGTGCTTTTATTTGAAAATATTTTTTTTTTACATAAATTTATTAATGCATTATGTTAGAACATCTGTGTTTTTATGTATTTACACATTTTATTACTTGTGTTCTTGTATATGCGTTTTATTATACTTGTTTTTATACCTGTTGCTATGTTTATGTTCTATATTATTTTTTTAATATTTATGTTACACGTGTTTTTACTTTTTACACGTGTAATTACTTTCTTAAATTCATGTGTATGTTAACCATTGTATTTACACTAAAAACCATGTATTTTATTGTTTTTAATTTTATTTTTTAATTTTTTTTAATTTTATTTTTATTTATTTTATACACGTGTGTAAAAACACGCTTTGACACACGGAAGTTGCGTTTTTGGAGAATTTTCTGCATGTTTAAAAAAAAATAATAATATCTCATTTTCTGTCTTTCTTTTCTCAAATAAAAATATTATATCTTCCAGAGGAACGAGTTAGTCTTCGGAGCAAATCACGTAAATTCTCGCTCGTCTGATTTCAAAATTGATAACAATATACTACATCCCTCTCGATTCGGCGCGCAAAACTTTCCTTGAAATAAATACAGGAAATACTCTCGCACTTTCTTTCCTCTACACTTTTCTATAACTTATATATTTTTTCCCCCTTTTCTGAAGAAAAAGTCAAAAAAAAATTGTAAGAAAAAAGTAAAAGAAATTGGAAGTATTAGTTTTATTTAACTTTTTTGTTATGTAGCTTATTGTTTTATATTGAGTGTAAGAGTTATAAATAAAAAAAATAAACTTTTTCCCTCTTTGCTAAAAATTAGTAACGAACCTATTAATTTTCTATAAGGTGAAACAAAATCTTATTTTTTCACGAATAATGACCATTCTATAGTTAGAAACATGTTTTCGTTTATTGAGGAAGTATGTAGAAGAAAAATTTGTAAATACAATGTTCGCACTTCAAAATAATATCAGTAGAAGTTAATTAAAAATAAAATTGAGTAATAAAATCACGATTTAATTAAGGACATGTGTTTCCATATTAAAATATATAGGACACGTGACCACTGAAAAACATGACCTTAACATGTGTCGGTAGAAAGTAATAAACAATTTAAAACATGAAAACAGTGCTCGTGTTCGTAGAATATCATTGTAATAAAAATATTTTTATATGTAAAACATCTGGTTAGATTTGGTCTACAAAGTATTTAAACGATTGTTTCAATATTTGCTGACGTGGAAATTTAAGAATAAAATTTTTAAAAAAACGTATGCAACGGACCTGACAATTTAACCGCACTGAATATTAAGCATCTTTAAGAAGAGTCTTCTATTAAGTGATTTCTGAAGTGAGTAGCAAAAAGATAATTTTTTTAAGTCATTTATCTATAGGGACATAAAAAACTGGAGAAAAATAATTACGTTGCACGCACTGTTATTGTTTATTTTTACAACTGAAAATAAGACATTAATTTATTTAACACATAAAACTTTTAAATAATGAATTTTTGAATATTTCTTTCAATTTTTACCACTATCTGAAAATTATTAATAATTAACAGTTAGTTGATTTAAGATTTTAAGATTCATATATAAAATATTATAATATTTTTTCATAAAAAGCATTGTGTATATGACAATTTTTATGAAAATTTTTTATAATCTTATTTTAATTTTTTATGCATTGTAGATACCAGCATTGTTCTACAATTGTTTAAGAATAGTTAAAGGTGATAGAAGTCAAAAATGATTTTTGAGGTCAAGTTACTAATTGTCGTCAGTGCACTGCTTTATTCGAGTTTCCAAATTGTTGTCCAATCCCGAAGTGTCGGTACGTATAGTAAAAAAATCTTTTAAAAAATTATTAACTTGAGAGTATCAAATTGAAATTGAATTGACAATCTTATGAAGAAGTTTTTAAAAAAGAATGTTAAATCTTAAAAACGGAACCTTAGAGATTATAAAGAATTCTGAAAAAAATCTTAATGAAATATTTTTTTAAAAAACGCCATGGTCATAATATAAGAAAATATAATTGAATTTTTTTAGACGTTGCTTGCTTCACTTATGATATTGACAACGCATATCCTGATTTCTACAGAATTGGAATTTCTTCGATAACTTATTCTAATGGTACGCTATCTAATACTTATTCATGCGGTTTGCATCACGGTATAAAAGGACCCGAAACAATAACCTGCTATAATGGAAAATGGTCAGCTGCTCCTCCATCATGTACTAGGATTACGGTTTATCAACCCCCGCAAATAAGTGGAAAGAAAATAGATGTAGTCGATGTAGAAACTACAACTTTTAATAATCAAGAATCAGAAGATGAAATCTATGATACTACTGTTCTGAATAACGTTTAATAACAATAATTATTATAGTTATCGATGAATTATGTTAAGAAATTAAATTATTAATTAATAACTTTCAATATTTATTAATTAATAGTTTTAAAAAAAAGTTATAGTTGAATAATTTTTGGAAATTTGTATATGTTTATGTTGTATGTATTTATGTATGACATAAATAAATGAAAAAATAAAATACTTGTTATGTACAACGCAGGATAATAGTACCAAACGATCCTAATAATTATTAAAATGGAATATTAGTTTTGAATGTTTCTAAAACTTAGAGAAAATAGCAAAGAAGTGAAAATTCCATATCTATAAAAAAATAACATAATTAAATGGAAATAGAACACAAAGTTAATAAATTTATTCAGTTGACAAAATATTATTCTAACTCAGTGAACTGATTAGATCAATCAAGTTATTTTCTTATTCGTGTAAAATGATTACATTTTCACCATTAACATTAAATTTTTAATTTAAATTAAATGCGCATAAACGATTAAATTGAATGTTAAATGAACTAAAAAATTATTTTTTAGATCACGAACACGCATTCCACATAATTGTCATTTGGTTAAAGCATTTTAAAAAGAATTCAATTTTTTAAAAATATTTAATAATATTTTTCATTAAAATTTTTGACAATTCACAATTATTTTAATGCAATGAAAATTCTTCAAAAGTCAATTTTTAAAAATTGTAACAAATTACTTGAAAAAAGTTCACATTATTTTCAATCAAATTTAACAGAATTTAAATTTTTCAAAATTATTAAAGTTAATTTTTAAAAATTGTAACAAATTACTTGAGAAAGAGTTAATTAATTTCAATGTAATTTAACAGAATTTCAATTTTTGAAAATTATTAAAAGTTAGTTTTTAAAAATTCTAACAAATTACTTGAGAAAAAGTTAATTAATTTCAATCAAATTTAACAGAATTTCAATTTTTCAAAATTATTAAAGTTAATTTTTAAAAATTGTAACAAATTACTTTAAAAAAGTTCACATTATTTTCAATCAAATTTAACAGAATTTCAATTTTCAAAATTATTAAAAGTTAATTTTTAAAAATTGTAACAAATTACTTGAAAAAAGTTCACATTATTTTCAATCAAATTTAACAGAATTTCAATTTTTAAAAATTATTTAAAGTTAATTTTTTAAAATTCTAACAAATTACTTGAAAAAAGTTCACTTTATTTTCAATCAAATTTAACAGAATTCCAATTTCAAAATTATTAAAGTTAATTTTTAAAAATTGTAACAAATTACTTGAGAAAGAGTTAATTAATTTCAATGTAATTTAACAGAATTTAAATTTTTCAAAATTATTAAAGTTAATTTTTAAAAATTGTAACAAATTACTTGAGAAAGAGTTAATTAATTTCAATGTAATTTAACAGAATTTCAATTTCTAAAAATTATTTAAAGTTAATTTTTTAAAATTCTAACAAATTACTTGAGAAAAAGTTAATTAATTTCAATCAAATTTAACAGAATTTCAATTATTCCAAATTAGTTAAAGTTAATTTTTAAAAATTATAACAAATTACTTGAGAAAGAGTTAATTAATTTCAATGTAATTTAACAGAATTTCAATTTTTGAAAATTATTAAAAGTTAATTTTTAAAAATTGTAACAAATTACTTGAGAAAAGTTCATTATTTTCAATCAAATTTAACAGAATTTCAATTTTTCAAAATTATTTAAAGTTAATTTTTTAAAATTGTAACAAATTACTTGAGAAAGAGTTAATTAATTTGAATCAAATTTAACAGAATTTCAATTTTTCAAAATTATTAAAGTGATGAACGAATGAATGAATGAAAGACAAACGATTGATAAAAAAAATTAGCATTTTATTATTCGTCTATAGTGATTACTATATAAAATAAATTAAAAAACTACTTTTCATCATTTGTCCGGTGAAAACAAAAAATGAGCGACAATTTTTTCATCAGAAATTACTGATGAACTTTTTACAATTGTGTTTTATAAACGAAAGGTTATTTTTTTTTTTAAGAGGGAAATTATTGCAAGACATTGACGAGAAATTACTTTTTTACAGTATGTCCAATATAGAAGAGAAATAAATTCACTTTTTAACATTCTAAGGGAAAATAAAATGAATGTTCTAGGACTCGGATAGAATATCCTCTAAAGTCTTGTCATCGTGTAATGGCGAATGGCCTAATGTTGGATCACTTTCAAGGAATTCACGTAGTTCAGATTCCAAATCTGGAACACCGGCGGGTTCGCCTGCAGTCAACAATGATGTGGCTTGATTGATACTAATTTGCATTTGGCCCGCGTTTACCAAATTGATTTGCGTCTGTTGACTGCCAGTTGAGAGTAAATTTGCATTGTCTATCGATGAAGGAGTTGGCAGTAAACTATCAGGAATTTGATTGACATTTGCTAGTGTATTGTCAGTTACTATTGATGGATTATGAGTAATCGGTTCAACATCCATTGGTTCGGTGCCGCCCATTGGCGCAATGCCCATTGCCTTTCTTAGGCCATCGACTGGCGCAATTGCCGATGGTGGTAATTTTTTTGATATCTCCGTTAAATTCTCCGTTATCTTCTCGGCTAATGTCACTTCATTGTCCTTTGGCTTTGGTATTGATGTGAGATGTGCCGGTGGTTGGGCCGAGAGACGTTCATGTTGCACTTGCTGCAAATTATTTAATAATTGCGATGTGTCGTCCAAACGATTCTGCAATGTTGCACTGTCCTCGGTGAATTTTAATTCTTCCTCTGCAGAAAAAAAAGTATGGGGAAAATTAGTGCTTTTAAATTGAGGGACGAAATTTTTTATTTTATTGACGAAATAATTCCGGTTAGAACAGATTGATTGTAAGAAATTAAAATGTTTACAAATATCGCTCAATTCTGAACCATTTTAATGATAATTTTATAAGAATATTGTTACTGTAACTTCTTCAAATATATTTTCATCATTTCAACTCAATTATTATTTTCTACAATTTTTAACTAAAATTCTTCTCAAAAACAATTATTTTCTAGTATTTTCAATTATAATTCTTCTCTAAATCAATTATTTTCTAGTATTTTCAATAACAATTCTTCTCTAAATCAATTATTTTCTAGAATTTTTAATCAAAATTCTTCTCTAAATCAATTATTTTTTATAATTTTCGAAAAAAATCTTTTTGAGAATTTTTAAATTCATTTGTTTAGAATTCAATATTATACGTGAAATTTTGATAATTCGAAAACTTGAATTAATTTAAATAAAACTCAATTAAACTTCATTAAAAAAAATTATTTCTACTAAATTGATAGTTAAAAATTTGAAAAATTAAAATTTTCAAAAATTTTAATTCGAAACCTTGTAAAAATTCAATTATTTCTAAAAATTCACGCAATAATGCTATTAATTTTCAATTATCTAAAATTTTAACTGAAATTCATATTTAAATCAATTTTAATTAGAAAATTCAACGAGAATTCAATTATTTTTTATTATAAATATGAAATATGAAATATTTTATTATAAATATGAATATGAAAATTAATAACTTATTTAAATAAATTATTGATTTAAGTTTTTCTTAAAGATGAATTATCATAATGAAGTTTGTCAAGAAATTTTTAAATAATTGTATTTTTTCGACGATTTTTAATAGAATTTTAAAGAATAATTACATTTATCGAGAAATTTGATTAAAATTGTATTAAAAGTAATTGAAAGTCTGTCAAGAATTTTATTAAAATTTTTGAAAATAATTTAATTCCTAATACGAATTTTACTATTTATCGAAAATAAGTGATTTGCAGAGAAGAACTTTATTATTTATGAAAATCATTTAATTCTTTTAGGAAATTTTTATTATTTAATTAAAAAAAAATTGTTGAATATAATTGAATTATTTCGAAAAAATTCATTAAAAAATATGATAATTCAATTTCTCTAAATAATTTTCTTATTTATGAAAATAATTGAATTCTTGCTAAGAATATTATTAAAATTTTGAAAAATATATTTAATTTCAAAGAAGAATTTTGTTAATTATTAAAATATTTGAATTTAAGGGAAAAATTTGGTTATTTATTAAAGTAATTGAATATTGTTGCCAAATAAAAAAATTGTTTTTTAAATAATTCAATTTTTTAATGGGATTTAGTAAAAAAATGCTTTCAAATAAATTGAATTTGTATAGAATTTTATGAAAATTATTGAAAATAATTAAGGATCAAGTTTTCAAAACCTGATAAATCCAAATTTTGTATAATTTCGAGAAATTAAAACAAATAAAAATTCTCCCATAACCATTAAAATTAATTTTAATGTAGAAAAAATGTAATAAATTGTTCATTTTTAAATATTTTTCTATTTAAAATGCTTTCTTTGTAATTAAAATTTATTGTAGTAAAGGAATTTCAAGGTTTTGGCAATTTTTTCTAGTAAAAAATAAAAAATTATCAAATTATTATTATTATTAAAAATGATCTATTTGGCAAAAATTTATTTTAAATTGAAAATTCTTTGGTAATAAATTTTTTTTCTTCAACTGAACAGTTCTTAATCGATTTCTAAGGATTTTAATATTCTGAATATGTGTTTATCTCAATTTTTTGGAAAAATGGATTTATCAACTTTTGAAAAATTGCTCCTCAATTGAATTTCATTCTAGAATAAAAGGAATTAAAATATTATTAAATAAAATTTAATTTGGAAAAAATATTAAAATAAAAATTTTCTGCTTTGAGTTTCAAACTCCAAAGTTGAATTCCAAAACAGAAAATGCAAACTCACCTAAATTATCAAGGAAATTGATGTCAATACCAAGATCGGATAGTGATTTAAGTTGATCGACGTCGATTTTCATTTTATCGTGCTGCGCATTGCGAGTGACTTCCTGAATTGGCTTTTCGAGAAGATGCTTTATTTTCTCCTCCTCCTCCTTGAGTCGTCGCTTCTCGTCAATGAATTTCTTCGTTTTTCGATGCTCACCACCGGTCAATATGTCGAGAAGTTCATCGACCATATTGAGAGTGTAGTCGCAATCTTTGGCAAAATCGAGAATTGATTCGGCATACTGAACGGCAGTGTCGTCGCCATAGGTTTTATAAACCAAATCCGACTCGTCCTTGGTTAAATTGGCGAATGTCGAGTCATAACTCGGCGCGTACGAACCAAAAGCCCCGTAATAGAGCGGCTTCACCGGTTTCGACATATTTCGTCGATCCTCACGAAAACCGGCCAACGAACCAGTGCCGTGATTCAATTTGCCCATTAGCTGTCCCAATGAGACTGGTCGTTGATTTGTCCCTGGAATTACACCATCGCCGGGCACGATAATCTGCAGACTCGTCGTTCCATCCTTCTTCTGCCTCAGGAAACCCATTTTCGAGCCATACCTCTTTGCATTCAATTTCTCGGCTGCCGATTTCGAAGCACTGCGCGCCTGCTTGAGAATCTCCTCGGGCGTAAGATCATCAGGAATTGCTTCAAATTTACCTAAATTTGCAAGTCTCATTTTACGTTGATGCTCCTTGCGAAGTTCCTCGGCCTCCTCGTTTCTCTCCTCTTGCTCGCGCTCCTTCTCGATTTGCTCCTCAGTGACGAGGACGTCGGGATTATTTGGATCCTCGACGCCCAATTCGAAGCCCAATTCTTCCTTTGAAATGTCGTGCATGTATGTCAAGACGGGCCTTAATTGTCGTAATTTCTCCGGCGTTACCATCTTCAAACCGACGTGCAACAACTTTTTAGCAGCCTTATAGTAAATCGTGTCCTGATGATTGTAAGTCATGGCATTATTGCACATGAGCTTGAAATCATCAATGAAATCGTTGAGAATTTGATAGTTATTCTCGTCGATTTTTTGTTTTATTGTACTAAAGTCCATGGGATTGGAGATGATTTGCGAATAGCCGGGAGCAATGTTGTCGGTGACGGGCCAGGCGAAAAATTGTTGTGGATCACGTTTCTCCATTGATTTCAATAAATGCTCGAGTAATCGTTGCAATGGAGTGCGTTCGGCAATTTTTCTCAAGACACAAGTGCGTGGCTCGCGATGTGGCGAGAGTCCACTTGGTAGGGGCGAAACGCCAAGACGATTTTCAGTCGGTGGCCTGGGTGGCATTAATTGTTGATTGGCAATTTTTTTCGGCACCTCCAAGAGACTCTCGTCTCCATCGCCAACTGATTCTTGACTCGACTCTTCGCGTTTTCGTTTTCGGTCCTTGTGATGATGCTTGTGGCGCTTGTCCTTCTTTTTCTTCTTCTTCTTCAATTTCTTGTGGCCCATGTACCTGTAAAAATATTTGATAAATATTTGAATATTTGATAAATACAAATAATCTGGGAAAAGTAAAAAAAAAACCTTTAAACCTTACATTCTTCGTCCTCTTTTTCTTCTCTTTCATTTTATTTAATTTAATTTATCTCTAAATCAACTAATTCAAATAATTTTCTTCAAAAGTTCTTCTAAAATCCCATTATTTAAATACAAAAATTTTATGTTTTTATAATAATTGTAACTGGCCATGTTTTTTCTTAAATTATGAATTTCTTTTTTTTTAAATTATTAAGAAATTTTTACAATTAATTTTTTTTTGGTAAATATTTTCAAATAATTTTTGAAACAATAATAGTTTTTTATAATTAAATATGCAATTGAAAAATTTCTAAACTATTGAAATTTGGTAAAATCTTTTTGAAATAATTGAAACTTCATAACATCTATTTAAATTTTTAATCTTTGAAATCGTAGAATCTTTTTTTTCTTTAAAATCTTTCAAAAATAATTTAAATTTGTTAAATTTTTAAAAAATAATTAAATTCTTATAAAAACTATTCATGGTTGCCACAAAATCTAGATTTCAAAATTCCAGGCTTTTTCCAGGTTTTCCAGGTCAAAAATATAAAAAATTCCAGGTTAAAATGGAAAATTAGTTTGACAGTTTATGAATTATTTGTGATGAAAAAACAAGTATTTTACAAAACAATGTTAACAGTATTTATTATTAAATAGTTATAAATTTATGCTCTCTTAAACAGTACGATTTTTTAGGAAGAAATTAAAAACAATTAAATAAATTTTTAGTCAATAATTAAGAAGAAAACTAATATAATTTAATGACAAAAAACATGGAAAACAAAAGTTACATTTTAACATTAAAAAAAAACATTAAATGGATCTTTTTTCTTAATATTTGTAATGAACGAAAAAAATTTCAGAAATTTTTTCAAATTACATGCTATTTCCAGGTTTTCCATACTCTTTTTCAAATTCCATGTTAATTCCAGGTTGTGTGGCAACCATGTTAATGATCATTATTTCTTGGTCTCTAAACTACTACTAAAGCAATGATAATTAATATTCTAATTAACAAAATAACCACAGCCGAAAATCAGCAGAAAATGAAAAATTTTTTTTTTCTGCGATCTTCAAGAAAATGAAAATTTATTTTTTTCTGCGAACTTCAAGAATTGATTGTTGGTCACTAAGCAACTACTAGAACAATTTTAATTAATATCCAGGTCGTCAAAATTAATTTAATTCATTTTTTCTAAAAAATAACCACAGCCGAAAATCAGCAGAAAATGAAAAAATTTTTTTTTCTGCGACCTTCAAGAAAATGAAAATGAAAAATTATTTTTCTCTGTTAACTTCAAGAATTGATTGTTGGTCACTAAGCAACTACTAGAACAATTTTAATTAATATCCGGGTCGTCAAAATTAATTTAATTCATTTTTTCTAAAAAATAACCACAGCCGAAAATCAGCAGAAATAATTAATAATTTAATAATAATTAATAATTTAATGAGGAAAAACATGGAAAACGAAAGTTACATTTTAACATTAAAAAAAAAACATATTAAATGGCATTTTTTTCTTAATATTTTTAATGAACGAAAAAAATTCCAGAAGTTTTTTCAAATTCCATGCTATTTCCAGGTTTTCCATGCTCTTTTTCAAATTCCATGCTAATTCCAGGTTTTCCAGGTTTTCCAGGTTGTGTGGCAACCATGCTATTGAAATGTTAAATCTTTAAAATCTTAGAATCTTTTTTATCTTAAGAAAATAATTAAAATTTGGTAAAATCTTTTTAAATAATTTAATTTTGATAAAATCTATATCAATTTAAAATCTTTAAAACCATAGAATCTTTTTTATCTTTAAATCTTTCAAAAATAATTTAAATTTGTTAAATTTTTAAAAAATAATTAAATTCTTATAAAAACTATTTAAATGTTAAATCTTTAAAATCTTAGAATCTTTTTTATCTTTAGAAAATAATTAAAATTTAAAAATAATTCAATTTTGATAAAATCTATATAAATTTAAAATCTTTAAAATCATAAAATCTTTTTTATCTTTAAATCTTTCAAAAATAATTTAAATTTGTTAAATTTTTAAAAAATAATTGAAATTTGGTAAAATCTTTAAAAAATAATTGAAATTTGATAAAATCTTTAAAAACAATTAAATTTTGGTAAAATCTTTTATAATAATTCGCAAATAATTGAAATTTAGCAAAATATTTCAGAAATAATTGAGTTTTGGAAAAAAAATTATAAAAATCAAATTTTTGAAGAATTTTAATTACAATTCTTAGTTTTTAAAAGTATTTTAATGTAATTTTTCGAAATTAATTGAATTTCTCAAAAGAATATTTTTATAATTAAAAAAAATCTATTTAGTTTTATGATATTAATTTTATAGAATTTAGAATTAAAAAGAAACTTTTAATTACTGTAAAAATAACACAAACATAACCTTAAAGTGAATTGCTTCTTAGGCGCAGTTAAATAAAATAAAGAAAGAAAATTTAATTTTACTGAATTCTCGAATAAAGAAACTTTCTAAATACTAATTTATCATTTTTAATAATTATTTTAACTCCATTTTTACTTATTTTCGTAATTTTTGTAATATAACCCCACTTTCTTTCGACTGTTTCCAGTTCTTTCATCCATCTTTCACCCTGACCACTTTCATTTTAATGTCCAATGCTTTTGTAAAAATAGAAAAATGTAATTTTACATTTTCATCATATAAGAAGATATTTTTTGTCTCGCATTTTGTACTTTTTCTCTGCTGTTTTCTAATTCATACATCCATTTCTCACCCTGACCAACTTATTTTGCAAAATATATTGTAAATGCGTGAAAAATTGTTGATTTTCGTGAAATCGATGACGATTATTGAGTTACAGTGGCGGTCTCGATTGACATACTGACCTATCATATTCCGACTCGCCCTGAGTGACGGAGTAATTAATCCCTAATTGCTGTTGATAGTGTTGTGAAAGCATATTCGCTTGACTGGGAGACTCGGAACCGTGCTCTGGAGTTCCACTACTTCCTCCAACTTTCAATATTAATTTCAAAGCCGGAGGTTTATCCGGTGTCGAGTAATCTGCAAACGATACAATATAATTTACTAAAAAAAGGAAAGAATGCCTTCAACATTATAATTTGGAAATTAACTGAAGTTCCGAACATTTAAACAAACATTCTTATTTCTTATTTTAAATTTTATCTTTTTGATTTGTAATTCAAGATTGTAATATTAATTTCATTTTTCACGTGTTATTTAAAAATTTGAAAACATTCGTAAAGGAAATTGTTTTTAAAAAATGTTCAGATCTTCAGAAAAATATTTTTTTTTTACTAAATTGCTAAATATTCAATTGTTTAATATTATTTATATTTATTCTATACTACACTACGTATTTTATTATTGAGAGTACATGTTTATAAACTTTCAACTGTCCACAAAAAAAGAATTCATAAACACTTGAATATGATGCACTTTTCAAGCTTTTTTCAATAAACGAAAATTTAAGGTTATGTCGACAAATTCTTTTCACGCACTGCAAAAAAAAACCAGTCGAGACAGATGGAGATTCAAGTTTAAAAAATAAAAAACAAACAAACACTTAAAAATGGATTAATGACACTGAAGAATGAAACAGGAAAATAACCAACAAACAAAATGCAATTCGACCGTTCGTGAATGAATAATGATGAAAAATAGATAACTATTGTATTTTTAAAATTAAACGAAACAAAGTACAGAAAAAAAAACAAATCATGAGCATATAGTGGACAGGGATATGTTTTCTAATCGTCTGTCCAGAATATATACCTGAATTGATCTTTACTCTCTCTCTCTCTCTCTCAAATCTCATTCACACTCTCTCTCACCTTCTTGTTTTTCCCGTTTGTGTTTTTTGTTTCTTTTCGTGTTCATTGTGTTCTAGTGAGGCCACAGTGTAAACCGGTTGTCGCGAACAATGTCGTGACAATTGGAAAAAATTAAAAAATTCGACACGTTCAAATGATTTTGAAAACAGAAAAACACACAAGCTTGCCGCGTTCCCACTCTATGCATCGAGTTCGGAATCTGGTACGACGCCATATTGAAAACACGTCAGATAGTCATCTTTTGAAATTTATCTCAAATCATTCCCCCACTGCAACGACTCGTCAGCTCGCTTCCCATTGGCTAATGCATGAGGCAGAATAGAGCGCGCGAAAATTTGAATTAAGAATTATTTTGAAAAACCTTAACTTCATGTTGTTTTATTCTAATTATAAACGGATAATAAAAATTAAGATACTTTACAATAAATACATAAAAGTAAACAAACAAAAATTATAATATTATAATAATCAATGAGAATAATGACAAAAATAATGTAATAAAATAGTAATACAATATAATAATATAAAAAAAATAATATAATAATGTAATGATTGTAAAAAAATATTAATAATAAGAATAAAAATTTCAATACGATTTTGAGATTATTTTTTAAAAGATTAAAGAAATGTTTTGTTTTTTAAAGCAAAATTTTCTTTTGAACTTTTATTTGTAATTTTTTTTTTCTTTCGAAAAAAGTTGAACCTTTATTCTTTTTATGTTTAAATAGGTCTTCACTTGACTATATATAGCAATCTTTAAATTCGTTTTTTAAAAATTTTTTTTAGGTTTCAATCGTTATTATTATGAATATAAATTATTATTATTATTATATAATTTATTATAATTGTTTTATTTTAATAATTTATATTGTATATTTTGAAAACTATGTAATTTTCAATTAATTTTTTATTTACTACATAAATAGATCAAAATTGTATAGAAAAAAAAATTATAAAAAATGTAATATTTTTAAAAAATTTAAATTTCAAGCTCGGAATTTTTTGCCTTGGCAAATTTTTTTTTTTAACTTTAAAAAGAAGGATTTACATGAAAGAAAGGAATCAGATAAGCTTTAATAATGTCTTATGTATTTTGTATAGTAAGTGCTCGTTTTGTCGTTTATTCTCTCTCTCTCTCTCTCTTTTTTATCTAGTACATCCACTTTTCGTGTAAATCCGATTTGAAACATCTTTTTAGTCCCGGGAATATTATAAGAAATAAGGATAAAACAAACATTATTCCTCTTTTAAACTTTCAAAATAAAAAATAAAAAAATTTATCTTTGATCCCTTGAGATGCTCAAAAATGCCTTAAAACCGAAATTGCATGAATTTTATAAAGTTTTATAATAAAAGAATTTTTTAAAAATTAACATAATACAGTGTAACATATTTTTAAGTATTAAAATTTTACGATGATCGATTTTTAAATATTTATTATTAAAAAATTGAAGAAAATATTAATAAAGTATTTTAGAAAATAATTTTTTTAAACAAAAATGTTGAAAAGCTTATAAAATATTACTTTTATAGTCTACATAATAATAGAATAATAATTAGTGTTACATAATTATGATATGACTAATAACATATTCTAAATAAGAATTATAATATAAAAGTATATAAAATAAAACTATAATATAAAAATATAATATAAAAAATAAAAATATAAAATATATTTTAAATATATTATAATTCTTATACTAATTTCAATAATAGTAACAATAATAATGTTAATAATATTATTTTTTGTAACAATTAAGTTAATTTAAATGTAATATCGTTACCATTTAACGCCTTTGACACACATTTTTTTTTAAAATTCTATCCCACTTCACGTTTCGAGTAACTTCTATATTTACACACAAAAATTAAAAAAAAATATATTGTCAATAATTTAAAAAACTATTTTATTCCTCTTAAATAAAAATACTAACGAGAATCAAAATCCAGTCGTACTCTGTACTTTATATTTTTACAACTGACGTTATATATGTTACGTGTTATAATATATGCAACACTGCAGACAATATTTTGGCTTTCGTTCGCCCTATACACTACAATGCATTTGCAACACTGTAAAATAAAAAGAAAAAATAAAGGAGAAAAGGAAGTTGTACATGAAAGGCTAAACATAAAATTTCCAACCGCACTTACTGACTCATATAAGCAACCAGAATAGTATTAAAAAAATTTCTCATACAAAATTTTCTTAATGGAAGAAAAAAAAAATTTTTTTTTTTTAAAAAACCTATGTAATATTTTTAGAAAACATTTTTTTTTATACGCAAGTATTTAGATCTTCTTGTTACCATAGTGCTTTCCATGTATAATTTCAACACACACAAACACATTTCCTGAATTTTTCCTATATCGATTTTAACCTCCATTCTCGTAAATTCACATTATTTTCAAATACCAAGAGGATTTTGCACATTATCCGAGAGTTTAAAAAAAAAATATCCAAAGATAAACACTTTTTTACACTTTGGAAGAAAAATAATTTGGAGAATATTGAAATTTTTATGCAGAAACAAACTTTTTTTTTAATTTAGTAATTTAGAGAAAATAATTAGTTTTTATAGATATATATATTGTAATTTTTTGTCAAAATAAAAAGTAAAAAATGCAAAAATCGTACGAGATGAATATTAATTTCTATTTACAAAAAAAAAAGAATAAATTGAAACGAAATTCTCAGCTATAAATGAACTCCTCAATAGTCACCTGGTCACCGCCCTTTTTGACACAGCCCTGAACGCTTATATTCCCTAACCTTAAAAAAAAAGAAAAAGAAAAAAAAATAACCCGAGAAAATTTATTCCTTCAAAACAGAGATATTTTCTTAATATTGTGCGTTAAATAGAAACGATATTTAACACTGCAATTGGAAAATGAGAGGAAATTGTGAATTAATTGATATTTAAAATGTAAATTAAGAGGATATAAAAACGCGTGTAAAACTCACCATGAGAAATTGTTCATCCTGAATCGCGGCGCGAATACAACCGAGTAGTGCAATTGACGGGGTAGGCAATCAGCTGGTCAAGGCGTACGTTCATCACCCCGGTGAAAAGAAAAAAAAAAATTAAAATTCCACAGAGTAGACACAACTGCCATATAAAGCCGCGAACAAAGAGTTACAAACGGGTCTTGAACTCATGTGCGAGAAATTTTTTTTACAAAGGGGACGACGACTTTAGAATAAATACAGACGCGGAAAGTATTTCTTTTTTTCGGTAACACTATTTAGAGATAATTTCTCGCTCATTTTATTTCTCTTTCTTTTCTTTTTTTTTCTGGATAATCGTAAATCGTTCATTATCGTTAAATTTTTTAAATTCGGAATTTTTCTTTTTGGTCGTATGTAAATAATTTTTCAGTGAAATTATAACTTTTGAATCGTAAATATAATGCGCACGTCGCTCACCTAACCTCTTTTTGTCTTGAGAGAATTCAGATTTATTTCATATTTTTAGTATATGAAATATGAAAGGAAGATTCTTTCAACAATGGATGATTGATAATTATGTAAAAATGGAGAAAGATAGATTTACACTTTGTGCAAATAATCAAGCTCAATTGAGAAGTGAAACATATAAAGGATTAATCGATTATTTACAAAATAACACAAAATTTTGTGTTGAAACGTTTTTACAAAACGTGTACATTTTTTTATCTACTTTCGTTATCTACTATTTTTTTTTAAACAAATAATTTTTCAAAGAAGAGAACTAAATAAACTTAATTTCTTATGACAAAAAAAAAATTTAATGAAAATTTTGTATTAAAATTGTAATTTATATATCAAGACACTAATAATTTTTATTTATTAAATAACATTTTCTTAACTTTATCTAATTATTTAATAAATTTAATACTTTTTTACCTTATATTTTGCTTTTTGAATAGAAAAATATATATCAAAGTTAACCGAAATTGAATTTAATTAATTTAAGTTAATTTCATTTTATTATTAGTTTTATTATTAGTTTTTTTATTTTTTCGAAAAAAGTAATGTTTAAACGTTTATTATAAATATAATAATAATAATCATAATAAAATAATAATAATAACAACAGTAATAATAATAAATTATTATTATTAACATTTCTCTAAAAACTAAGAAAATTTTTTACTATAATTTGAATTCTTGACTAAAATTTTTTCTTTTGAATTTGTAGAAATTACTATATTTATTGGTAAAACTGACTAATTAAAATTTAGAGTGATTATTATTATTATTACCATTATTTTTTTTATCAATAATTGGAAAATTCAATTAATTTTATTATGTAACGAAAGGATTAAATTTCAATTAACTTTACGCCGGAAGTGCTTTCGGTGCTTATTAAATAACAAGAAGTGTAGAAATAAAAATCCCTCATCGTTGACCTTATATAAGAAATGACGGCATAAAATTTTGAGATTTACTTTACGATCCAATTATATATTTTCCTTTTTACAAGTAACCTTGATAATATTTTTAATACGACACTTTTCATTAGAAATTGGAGAAATATTTTTAAATCCCAAAGCAATGTTATTCTTTTATTTGCAAAAAAAAACTTAACTTTTTTCCTTATGAAATGATTTGTTTTATCGTGATTAACAATATAATAGTTATAATAATATAATATTTATTACAATATTTATTAAAACTATAATTATTTTAATTTTATTTTGTTTACATTTGTTTATTATTTACATTATTATTATTATTATTATTATTATTATTATTATTATTATTATTATTTCAATTTTTATTATGACTATGTCTAATAATTTTATCATTTTTTTTTGATTTTGTAAAAATTTTTGGTATAAAATTTAAAAACTTCTTTGCTTTTAAATTTAGTCATTAAAATGCTTTTAGAGTTTATCGTGGTGGTTTGGGAAAAAAGCTCTGTCAACTACTGCCCTCTCGTTTCGATATCAGTAACAACTCTTATTATCGAGTTATTTCAACATTATTAATGTTAGATAACAATTATTAAATATTATTAAAACCGTGTGGTGTATTTTTTCAAATATTATATACCTATTCACTAGGGATGGCGCTCACTTTTTTTTCCTTCGTCCATTATATTCATTTAAATATATATCACGCACTTCCTTTAATGATAAAAAGTAATCTACTAAAGTATAACGCGAAAATCGATATACTTTAATGTAAAAATTATACACATATTATAAAAGTTATAAAAATTTATTTTACCATCAATTTACTGCGTGTTTAATGGGGAAAAAATGTTGTTCTATAAAATATAATTATATAAAAGAATTATATTATAATTATATAAAAGAATTATATTATAATTATATAAAAGAATTATATTATAATTATATAAAAGAATTATAGTATAATTATAAAAAAAAATTATAAATATAATTATTTTATAAATTTTAAAAGTAAATAGGTTTGTGAATAAAATTACACTATATAATTTGTAGAAAAAAGTACGTTAGAGAAAATTGCATTATATGTTAAAAATAAGAATACATTTTTTTTGTCAATAAATTTCGAAATATTATTAGATTTTATGAAATTATAAATAAAGTAAAAATTAGCTTATAAATATATATAACAAGTTAGTAATTGAAAAATTAATTGAAGATTAATTGAGAATTACTGAAGAATTTAAAGTGTGAAAAAAACACATTTATATCAATTCATTAAATTAAAATGATTTTTCTAATTACTTGAATTTGAATATTAAATGAAATTTAAATTACAATGAATGATTTTGCATAATCAATTTCAATTCACAGAAGATTAGAGACTATTATGACTACAATTTATGCAAACTGTAGGAAAAAAATAAGACTTTAGTTTACATAGTATATGAACCTTATTAAAAAGCAAATTTTATAAAAACTATTCTTCTCATGTTATTATGTTTATTAAAGATTATTACTTTTTCGAGCATGGGGACTTTTGGGAAATTTACTTACAGATACCTTGGAATTTTTAAATTATAACTATTATTATTATTAATAATATTAATTTGAATTTATCACTCGGTATTCATCATTATTATTATTATTATTATTATTATTATTATTATTAGCAATTATATTATTATTTTATTATTATTAGCTATTATATTATTATTTTATTATTATTATTATTATTAACTATTATAATTTTTCTAAGCTGAACTTCTTTTAATAATTTCGAATATTTCTATCTATAAAGAAACCTCAGATAGTTTCAACAGGTTACAACCTGTTATTAATGTTCAGATTATGAACAAAATTAATAATCATTTAGAAAAATATGTTCGAAATCACATTAAAGTATCATTAAAGGAGAATTTTTGGAGAAAGTGACAATTGCACTATAAGCGACAGTTTTACTACGTTTGTAACTTGCGGTATGAACATTAATAAGAATTCAATACGATTCGTCAGTTTTTTTAATATGTTTGGTTTGCTTAAGAATATATATGATATAGGGTTGACATAACCTATATATGCAATCATTCGTAAAAAACGTATAAAAAGTAGATTTTATAAATAATAGCAATCTGACAATAATTTGCGGTGGTAAAATTTTGTAGTTAAAAATAGATAAGAGAATAAAATCTTTGTTTTTAAATAATTAATAAGGTGAAACATTCGTTTTTCAGGGATTAACGAACGTTATTAAGAAAACTTACCCGTTCTCTCTTCTCTTGAGTCGTCTGCTAGGCTCTCTTCGTCGTGCGCAACTTCGCGCGCCAACTTTAAAAAGCGCGGGAAAATTTAAATCCAACCTAAACTCAGGGTAGTAAAAAATTCCGATTTTGCTTCAAGAAAACTTCGATTCGAACATAAATAATAATAAATGAACAAATTTCTATTTATTATTTTGGCTTATTGTAATTTATTCTAGTAAATAAATATTATTTATTAATATATAAATCCTTTTTTAATTCCAAGACTTTTCTATTATTTTAAATATAATATAATTATAAACTTTACTGTTATTATTCTTATTGATAATTTGGTATTCGGATTATAGATTATTATCAATATACTTATAAATAAAGAGACAACATTAATAGGTGCGTAAAAAATGAATAATTATAATGAACAGAATTAAGAGGCGACATCAAAACTAAGTATTTACTAAGTACTTAAGTGAATAATGAGAATAAAAAAATTTTAAAAATTAAAATATGATTATTAAAAGGTAAAATGATAAAAAGGATCGTTTTAAGTTGTAAAAAAAAGAAATTAATGAATAATAACTAATTTAAAGTATGCTAAGTATAATTAATAACTTTCTCATTTTTCTCGATTAACTGACCTGTAAAAAAAATTTTTTTTTGAAAATTTTGAGCCTTTAAATTTTGTTTATGAAACATTAAAAAAAAAATACGGGCATATACATATTGGAGTCAGATGGAAATGCACATTATGAGCAATTCGTTTTTAGTCTAGCCGGCTGATGACGACGATCGGCTGGAGGCGCCTACACGCAAGCCAATATTCACTCGAGAGGGGACTCTGACTGTTCATACTGATCCTGTATACACGTTAGTATATAACGTTATAGACCTTTAACAACGCCGCGTTCATGTTATATATATAGAATCTTTTGGATTAGCTCGAAGCCACGAGTAAGTCGCTTCCATCGCTCATAAGCGTGTGCATCATTCCTCAATAAAAAGCGAAAAAAAGAAAAGAAAGTTTAAAAAAAAATTATCTCTTCTAAAAAAAAACAATAAATTTATTAAAATATTATAAAAGAAACATTGTAAGTGTGTGACAATTGTGATGTTGTCTTCTGTGTGCGTGCCTTATCAATAACACAACCGGTGCCGGTAAAAATAAAAACAGTGTACGCGTGTGTGACAATTTTCCAATTTCCTACAAATATATGGAATAAAAAAAAAGGTTTCTTTTAATGTATAGTTTTTTTTTTGCTGAATTTAAAAATTGTACATTAGAAGTGATGATATTTTTCCAGCTACATATATACATAAAATAATGTCTCTTTCTCTCTTGTAAAATATATAACTATATGTTTATAGTCGATTATTGATTTTGTCTTAGCTTCATTTCCCCTGAATGGAAAAAGAGAGACGCGTTTCGACGCACTCTCCGCATGTACATATATATATAGTGTTAGGTGCGGATGTTAAAAAGCATATTTCGATGCGAAACGTAAACACGTAGTTCTTACGTAAATTGCGTATAATTCAAATTTCTTTCGCGCATGATAGAAGAAAAATTTACGATTCTTTCGAGGTTATTTTTTTATGTGTTTATTTCATAGTCAAATATCTTCGTTTGAAGTAAATATTTTTAGTTTAGTTGAAAAATATCTTCTTAGTTAACAATATTAACGTTCGAAAGTATCTTCAATTATAATATTTGAAATATTTACATATTTTTAAAACCGAAAAGTACGTTTCAAGTAAATAGCTTCATAGAACAAAAATATCTTCATTTTAGTAAATATCTTCATTAAGAAAAACTTCATTGAATTTCAACAGTCATGAAGAGACTATTTTTTAAAGTCAATAGTAGCTTCATTATTGTAACAACTTCTTTAAAATTAGTATCTTCGGGGATATCTTCATTATTGTCGAAACTTCACTGAAATAATTCTTTTTCATTTTTTTTTAGAAAATTAAAACCTTGTTGATCTTTATAACTTGAGAATTATTTGAGAAATTATCCTCATATTGAATATACAAATGAAGTTAATATTTTCAGTATCTAAATTAAAGAAAAATATCTTCATTGGCAGTTAATCAATAAATTGAAGGTAATTGTTTTTAATAGGGGCGAATATCTTCGCTTCATCGAAAAAGTTAAATTGAAATTTCGTCATTGAAGTAAATCATTTAATTGAAGCTAATATCTTTAGTATAAATTTTATAAATTGAAGCTATATCTTCACTAAAACGACTTTACAGACTGAAGTTAATATCTTTAAAAAAAGAAAATAATAAACTAAAGACAATATCTTCACTGAAATTCTTAGAACTTGAAGAGTATCTTTGTATCTTCACTAAAATGAATTTCTAAACTGAAACTAATATCTTCACTAAATTTTTTAGAAATTGAAGCTATGTCTTCACTAAAATGAATTTCTAAACTGAAGCTATATCTTTACTGAAATATTTTTAAATTGAAGCTATATCTTCACTAACGTGAATTTGTAAATTTAAGTCAACATCTTCACTGAAATTTTTAGAAATTGAAGCTATATCTTCATTAAAACGAATTTCTAAACTGTAACTAATATTTTCACTAAAATTTTTAGAAATTGATGCTATGTCGTCACTAAAATTTTTAGAAATTGAAGCTATGTCTTCACTAAAATGAATTTCTAAACTGAAGCTATATCTTTACTGAAATATTTTTAAATTGAAGCTATATCTTCACTAACGTGAATTTGTAAATTGAAGTCAACATCTTCACTGAAATTTTTAGAAATTGAAGCTATATCTTCATTAAAACGAATTTCTAAACTGTAACTAATATTTTCACTAAAATTTTTAGAAATTGAAGCTATGTCGTTACTAAAATTTTTAGAAATTGAAGCTATGTCTTCACTAAAATGAATTTCTAAACTGAAACTAATATATTCACTCAAAATTTTATAAATTGAAGCTATATCTTCACTAAAAGGAATTACTAAATAAAAATATAAATATCTTCACGGAAGTAAGTCGATTAATCAAGTAAATAATTTCAGTGAAGTGAATAAATTTCTCGAAAATATTGTCTATTTCTTCAATGAAGTGAATGTAGCAATCTATTGAAGTGAAAGTTTTATCTTCACCATTGCAAATTTCCCACTTTTCTTCACCGTAATTAAGTTTTTTATTTTCTTTCTTCTTTCTTCGCTGAATTCGGTAAATTGTTTGTCAATTTCTCTCTCTTTAATTCCATATTTGTTAATTATAGAATATCAAGCGATTTTCTATAAACGTAGTTAATATCAACAAGAGAGGATAATAATAATAATAATAATAATAATAATAGTAATAATAATAATAATAATAATAATAATAATAATAGTAATAATAATAATAATAATTATTATTATTATTATTATAAAAAATATCGGAATGTTGAAAATAATCTTTGAGACAGGACGAGAACAACGACGACGATATTTCTGATAAAAAAGCCGAGCGCGAATGGAGAAGAAGGTGTTTGTGAATCGGTGCAGGCGAAAGTGTGGGCGTGTAAAAACATTTAAAAAACGCGTCGTGCGTTGGAAAGTTGACAGTCTGTGAAAAACGATAACAAGAAAGTGCTTCTGTTTTGAAAAATTTTTTCTCATACACCAAAAAAGAATAAAGAAAGAGAAAAGACAATAATTAAATACTGATTAAAAAAAAAAAGAAGAAATTTAGAAGTGAAGAAAATTATTTCTAAATTCTTTTCTCTTCTCTACTTGCTTCTATACCAAATTGACTGTAAAAATAAGTTAATAAAAAAAAAGAAATTTCCCCCTCACCGATTTTCAAATAATTGATAATATATTTAGTGTTTATGGATTGATAATATAGACAAAGTTCAAGATGCCGGAAAGATTTAAAGTGACACCGACAGCGAGCGCTATTAACTTGCCACAATATCAACGTTATGCTGCTCAGCCGTTATCGCACGACTTTGGTGAGTGATTGAAACAAGATTAGAAATATCGATAGATAATACGTATATGTATATTGTATGTATATACAATATATATATATATATATATATATATATATATATATATATATATATATATATATATATATATGTCTACTAAATATATATAGTTCTGCAACATTGGAGGGCATAGTCAAGGATAAATGATTTTCACCCCCTAAAACATTGCATAATGCGAATTTCTGCGGTAACGCTTTTCATTTTATTTGGAAGTTAAAAGAATGTTTTTTCATTAAGTTTTATTTAGTTATTTTTTGTTTATTTTGGACTGTGTTATTTATTTTTTATCTTATATGTCAATTTTCATTTTATCTCATTTTTTTTATTTATTTAAATACTTTTTACATTTAATTTTTTTACTTTCTTAAAAGGTTATTTTGTAAGTGTATTAAAGAAGTTAAAAACCAGTATGGTAAAATTTACTATACGCTTTTTGAATGACATTTATATAATTCTTTAAATTTACTGCTCTAGTTTAACATTCAATGTGCAACACTGTTAAATTTAAAGTTGCAAATTGCAAATTGCAAATTTCAACAAATTGATGCCCAAAATTGTAGATTAAATAAAAAATTGATCCAAATTTTTAACATCACTTTGATTCACTTTACTTTCAATTTGATACCTTCAAGAAAAGCAATATGAATGTAGAATTTAGAATTTAGAATTTTCAATTTATGATATAAAATATTATATGTATATGTGACGCGATCTGAAGAAAGGGACCTTAGAAGCAAACATTTATAGGTTATGTTTGAAATTTTTTAAACGAAAATACAAAAAAAAGTTATCAACAGTTGATGTGAATCATTAATGTTTAAGTTTTCATTGTAACTGAAATTTTTAATAAACACTGATTTTAATTCGTAAAAAGTGAAAAGAAACTTTTCATCAACAAAACAGTAACATTGACATAACCTTAAAATGATTTGCTTCTAAGGTCCCTTTCTTCAGATCGCGTCACATATGAAGTACATTGTACATTATGTGATATTTAAAAATAATGTAGTATAATATATATTATATAATAATATTATATTATATATATTATATATATTATATATATTATATATATTATTATAATTAATATATAATATATATTATATATGATAAATATTACACTGAAAAAAAATTTTATTTGATTCAAATAACCCATTATTTGATTATAATCTAATAAATATTTATTTGAATCAAATAATCGGTTATTTGAATCAAATATTTTTTTCCAGTGTATACGATATAGTAATATACATATAAATACAATCTATAAAATAAATGTATATTTAATATATAGGGAAGAAACAAAGTCCGAATCTACTGTTTTACATCTTGAAAACCAAAATATGATTGAAAATTAACTTACTTTTAAGCTTCAAGCTGTAGAGTCAGTCAATTTTCAGATTTAAAATCATAGCATATACTGATAATCATACCATCTTCCTTCAATTTTAATACTTAAAACGTTTTTTTTTATATTTTACTGAATTTTAATACTAAATGTATACAAAAATTTTTTAAAATGTCCCCTAACAGTATTGACAAGTGTATATGGGTTGTGTTTAAAACATTGAATTCGAAAAGAGCGCTATATGAAAATAAAAATACAAATAGTGCCTTTTAACTGCACTAATTATTATTCCTTTTAAACGATTAAAAGATAAATTGAAAACAGTCATATGACTCACATTATGATAAGTAATGCATGTGACTTATATTATATATAGAGATATGGGCTACTGAAATAAATGTGAAAGATAAGATTTGAAGAAAAACATTGACAAATTGGAGCAACAATGTTTTTTTTTTGCAATTCTTGTAGACTTTCTTTTTCTACTTAAATATTTTTGAAATTCGTGCGTTTTCACTAATTCAAATTAAAATAAATATAATTCAAAATAAATTAAATATAATTCAAATTAAATTAAATATAATTCAAATTAAATTAACTGAATTTAATAATATAATTATAATATAATATAATAAAATAAAAATTAATTTATAATATAATACAAATTAATTCAAATTAATTCAAATTAATTTAATATAATTCAAATTAAACTGAAAAGGGAGGAGAATTTTTTCTATTTCACGCACATCAATTAAGTTTATTGCGTCAACGTCATTTATATAGTAAAGAACAAATATTATAAAAGCGTAGTGTGTTTTGGTGTATAAAGTAGGTATGTAGCAGTTCTCTTGAAAAGAAAAACTGTCATCAAAGAAGACAGATATTCTCTTTTTCACTTTTGTGCATTTGAGAAACTCTGCTGTCACACGACGAATGTTTTCAAATAAAAATCACCTTGAATTTTTAAAATAACATTTTTACTTATAGCTATATACGTTTATGTATATGTATATGCACATTATACTAGGAAAAATTTGGAAGCTGTTATTTTCAACATACTTGCTCTTAAATTTACCATCAATTTTTTTGATTTATTCGCTCAGTATTCTGCGGTAGGGAATTTATTTTTAAATTCAACTGTTATTGCAGATTTTTGTAATTTGGTTTTTGAAAATAGTAACTCACTCTGCATTTTTCTTGCTATTTTTTTCTTACTAATGCTATTAGTGTTATTTTTTATTATTATTGCTATTTTATTATTATTATTATTTATTTTTATTTTATTATTATTTAAAGGGACTTAAGTACGTGAGAAGAACTACGTTTACTTCACGTACGTTAGAAGTAAACGAATTATAGGTTAGGTTCGTGTTCTATATTCACCTTGATTTATAGTTTATTTTTATTTATTCGATTCAAAAAGCAATCTTCATGGAATATTTTGATTACAATGAAGACTTGAAGAGATCAATGAATTTTTAATTAACATTTGATTCTCTTTCTGTATTTTTACTCGAAAAATTAAAAACATAACCTCAAATTTTTTGCTCCTTAGGTGCCTTTCTTCGGAGGTTGGCAGAATTATAAATAAAACTTTGTGGTTTATCGCTTAGAGTCAAAATTTGGACTAGAACTTATTATTATTATTATTAATTATTATTATTATCTTTATTATTTTTATTATTATTTTTTTACATTGTTCATTTATGATATTCTATGGTGAATTCCCACTTCTCTCTCACTCCACAATTGAAAAAGTGGACAATTATATTCAAATGATATGCAGAATATGAGATTCAAGTTTTTCAAGTGCACGGAAAGACTTTGTCTTCTTTTGCTTGAATATATCGATATATGGTAATTTATTCAAGACACAAGCGGAAAGTACAATGACGTTTATTAATAAACGCGTATCATGTGCAATTGAACTCTCGTTGTCTCGGACATGTCTCGAATTTGCCTTCATCCACAGTGACAGCAAATTTTTTTAAAATTCTAATTCAATAAATAGATAAATAGTGAAATCAATATAAGTATAGATAGAAATGCGGTAAAATGAATGAAATAAATAAATATATATGTAAATAAAAAACTAAAGAGATATAAATAGAAAGCAAAATAAACCAGAAAAATAATTAAAAAAATATTTAAATCGAAAAATAAACTAAAAAAGTTAAATAAAAAGTTATATAAAAAGAAAAATAAACAAGAAAATTAAATAAGAAAAAAAAATAATTAAATAGAAAAATAAACCAAAATAATTAAAGAAAAATAAGAATAAATAAGAAAATTAATAATTAAAGAAATTCAACAAAATTAAACAGAGTTTTTGTTTATAATTTTCTTTGAACCAAAAAAGTTGAGTAAAAAGAAAAATAAAGATAAAAAAAATGTAATAAATAGAAAAATAAAGAAAATAAATATAAATAAACATACTAAGAATTCATTAGATTAGATGTTTTTCTCTATACAAATTATAAACCCGTCCATTGACTTTCAGATACATACAGATGATTAATAATCACGTGAAAAAATCTCAAAGATGTATCTAAAAGTAAACAAAATTTTTATATTTTTATCAGAAAATATCAGATTGTTACCAGGGCAATGATTCGAGCATTAAACAGTCTTCGTTCTTTAATGCTTGTTATGTAAAAAATGATTTTATTAAAAGAGAGATATATAAATTAGAGAGGTGTCCGTTATTATTGGATCTTGTTCTTATAAACTTTTATTTTTTTCCAACACTTGAACATAACGAGAAAGAAAAAATTGTTTCCGTGTTTATTTTTTTTTTTTTTTTTGTAAATTTTTTATTCTGTTAATCGTTTTTTTCTATAGTGAAAAAAGGAGAGAAAAAAAAAACATTTTCATTTGTATGTGATTTAATCAATAAGTGACAATTTTCCTCATTTGAATACACACAATGTTACCATTCGTGAGGTGTAACGGTACGTAAAATGTCAAATGTCAAAGGCAAAGCTCTTTTTTTTTTAATCGTATATATTTGATATGCATTATGTGTAAATGTGAAATTCTGATGAATAAGAATTTTGCTATATAGAAAATATTTTATATAAAGAATTTCCATTTTTAAACAAATTTAATTTTTAATAATAAATTGTGATAAGAATAGTAATAATAGTAATGAAAAAAATAGTAAAAATAATAATAGAATAAATAAATAAATAAAATGAAATAAAAAAAAATAGAAATTATCAAATAATTTTTCTAAGGATATCAAATTGAGACCAAAGAAAAGTATCAAAACGCTGGTTTGCGACTATTTTAAAATATTTTTTGTCCCAATTTGATAAAAAATCGAAATAAATTAAATTTATAAATATAAATATATTTATTTATTTGATAAACAAATTGAGAGGGAAAAAAGTATGAAGACGTTGCTTCGTAACTATTTTGATACATTGTTTTTTCGTCTCAATTTGATATCCTCAGAAAAACTGTGAAAAGAAAAATACATTTTTGAAACGCAATTTGAAAATGCATTTTTAGAACCGGAAATCGTATAAATAATACTAAATGTGTTGAAAACTGAAAGAGATGAAAATTCAAAAGTTATTTACCTATAAAGAATTTGTTTATTTACGATGAGAAAAAATTCTTTAAAACGTTTTTGCTTTAAAAAATACACAACTTTGCATAAATATTAGAAAATAAAAAAAAATTCTATTAAAGTATAAAACATTATATTATATTAAAATATTATATTTTATTAAAATATAAGCTTATATTTAAATATAAAAAAAACACTGCAGTTTTTCTGTAAAAGTGCAAAAATTTTTTTTTTTTTAATGAACCATACGGAATTAAAATAATATTTTAATAAAAAGTTTTTAAAATAAAACAAATGTAAAAATTCATTTTTTTAAAAAATTCGAAAATAAATGTTTTCATAAACAACAAAAAAAATGTAAAGAAATGGTTTTTCATATTTTGTAGACAGAATTTTTGTACACAAACAGCTTGAAAATGAAATTATTGTTGTTTTGAAATTATTATATTTGAAAATTCGTATTACAATACATTTATTACAATAGTGCGACTGTTATGCTTTTACATGCACTAAAATAATATTCAAGATTCATAAAGTAGCTACAATAATTGTTAGCGTCTATTATTATATATATTAAAGTTCCTTTATTGAATTTGTGTTTAACAAGTTATTTAATTATGCAACAAAATTGAAATATATATATAATATATTCATTTGTTGATTAAATATATAGAGTAAAAAACCGTTTACTTAAGTATAATATTAAATTAATAACAATAAACAAAATTAATAATAAATTCGTAACAATAAAAAAATTAATAATATAAATTAGTAACATTACAAAAATTAATAATAAATTAGTAACATTACAAAAATTAATAATAAATTCGTAACATTACAAAAATTAATAATAAATTCGTAACAATAAAAAAATTAATAATAAATAAGTAACATTACAAAAATTAATAACAAATTCGTAACATTAAAAAAAATTATTAATTAGTAATAAATAAAAAATAAAAAAAATTATTTTATATTTAGTCAATAAGATCTTTTCCCCACCTAAAGTGTACAAGTTCGTAACAAAATCAAGCAAGTGGTGCCCTCGAACGGTAAAATTCGATTTTAAAACATATATTAGCATGAGAGCAACCCTCTCATAATACTTCAATTTTTTCTTTTTTTTAAATAATAGAGTGAAAAGTTTTTCGCCCATATTTCAATGGATTAAATCGATTTCGAATCCCCCAGAGGGCATCATTAACTTCATACAAAAAAAAATCTATATGAACCACAAGAAATCTCTTTTATAGAAGAACACTGATAAAAATCAGATTTTCTATCTTGGGAATCTCACTGACTCTCTCTTTCTTAAAAAAAAATTTTTTTTGTTCTCTCTTTCTTCTTTTTCTTGAGAATAATGAAATTATTTTTCCCAGGAAATGAAATTGTTTTTGAGAAAATGCGGGTAATTTTATTTTATAAAATAAAAGAAATAAAATATAAATATACGAGAACGTCTGTTCTTGTATATAAAAGGCTGTTTGATTAATATTTTTTTTTTAAAGAGAGATTTAATGTATTTTTTTTTTGAGATGAAAGAACTTGTGTGAGAGACAAAGAGAATTTAAGTTAGTTTTTTTTTTGTTAATTTCGTAGAGGTAGGAGTTTATTTTTTATAAAATTAGATTGTTTGAGTAATAAATTCTAGTTGACGAATTTCGTTTCAGTGTATAGTAGTTGGAATAAATGATAGTTAAATGATATAAATGAATTTTTTTCTATATCTTCAATGTACAGTAGTTAAAATTAATTATAGTTGCCAACAATTATTAAGCAGCCATATTAGTGCAATTAGAATTCTTAGCATTCGTTAATGGATGCAATTTAACTTTAACTTTTGTAAACGCGCGCATACATATACACACATATTCATAGTTGACTTTTCGCGAACGAGGTCGACTTTATAGCGTTTCGCGATTATACATAACCGTTTGTGAAAATGGTTTGCATACTGAAACATACATTTTCCATTGTTGAAAAATTAAAAAAAAAAAAAGAAGAGAGAGAAAGAAAGAAAAGTACAAAAAACAACAGTGTTTTTTTTTCTTTACTGTATATTAAAAGAATGGGGCGTATTCTTGTGCATGTTAGAATCGTAGAATTGTTTCCACTTTAAAACCGCAAGAAAAGTAAATCGCTGGGAATAATAAATTTAATTTGCCGGAAAACATTTATTAAGAAAAAAAAAAGAAGTCTGTGTAGTAACAATTGAATTCTCAAGTGGCTGTTTTATTTATTTTTTTTTGTTTTTGAAAAAAGTAAATTAAGTTTTAGGAACAAATGAGTTATATTTTTTTCTAGTTATTACCGCGTGTTTAATCGTCAGTGTTAATTTCATTACCATTGTGCTTTAAATTTATTATTATTATAACAATTATTACGTACTTTCGTTTTTTTACAGCGAGGATATAGTAATAAATTAATTTTTAAATGTGGGGAGAAAATATTTTTAATTTTCTTTCGTATATATGAAGAAATTGGGAAAATTAGAAATACAAAAAAATTTGGGAGAAGCTTTTATAACGCATGGAACAAAAAATTGACTTTATATAACGAAAAAGGGGGGTTAAAGAAAAGTTTCACTTTGTAATCAAATTGCTTATGATGTCGTAAAGTTTTTTATGGGTCTCACGAACTTCATAAATGCGGGCTTGAAGAAAAGTTTCATGATATTAATTCAAATTAATAATATTCTATATTTACATATTTATTTCCAAACTTGGAAATTTGAATTAATATCTTCTCATATCTGAGAAGTTTGTCATGTACCTAATTTTATTCTAATTATGTAGAATATTACGTTACAATTAATAAAATTGTACTAAACAGGGTGATGTAGAAATAGTAAAGAAAAATTCGTTTTTTTTTATTAGAAATTGACAAAAAATGTTATTTTTGTTGAGTAACATTGTCATTATTATTGTTATTCATTGAATTGATTACGATTCTCAGAGAGGGAAGCCACAAAATTGTGTTTTAATAGCGTGATTGGCTTTACAGTTTCAATGCTGATTTTCATGATTACAGAGCAACCTCCTGTGTATAATCTTAACGTAGGTTAACATGTCGACGTAATGAGTGTCAAATAGTAAGCACGATTAATTCGTGTCTAGATCAAGCTCAATTCACTGATTCCCTTTGATTCGAGAAAATTAGAGATTACACTCTCATCCTCTCTATAGACATATAATGTGTAGATATAATACAAAGTGGCTCGATTGATTATAATTTTCAAAACTGATATGATATTTGCTTTTTAATTTTTCCTCATAAAGAACCTGTTCATACTTTTTAGAAAATATACATATATGTACAATAAAAATTTCCCAATAGGTTAAATGTGTACATACGAGAACAGAAAAAAATCTTTAACTGAATTTAATAATTATAATTTAGACTTAATGTCTAAAATTGAAAAGTAGATTAAAAATTAAAATCGTTAAAATTCAAAACGAAGATATCTTTTAAATGAAAAATTAAATTTAAAAAAAGCAGTTTTGTGCTTTAAGCTTGAGAGGTGGAGATGAGAGTGGTTATCTTCTAATTTACTGTCTGTCGGAAATCCGTCGTCGAGTTTTGTTCTTATTGTAATTTTACGATTTATCTTTATTAAAATAAGCCTTTTTTTACGATGATTCTACTGCTGCATCTAAAAAAAGAAGAAAAGGAATTAGGTACTTCTCTAGATTTTTCTACCCCCTTACCTTTTAATGATTCCAGTCTGAAATCGAAACTTTCTTCTTATCTTCAATTTTTCTACAAATTGCAAATAGTATTTTTACGCACTAAAACATGAGTTAAAAATCTGTTGTTGACACTAATTTTTCGATTTTACGATTTATCTTGAACGTAACGAAATTTTTGATGATGATGATGATGGTACTGTTGCATCTGGAACAGAAGGATGAAGAATTATGTTTTACACTGTACATTTCTTTATACTTCGCACCGAATTGCTGTCAGTCATAAATCTTTCCTAGTTTCTTGTTGTGTTTTAGGATTTATCTTTAGCAAATAAACACTTGCTGCTGCATTATCTGCAACAAAAGAAAGGAGAATTTAGTGCTACACTAAATTCTTTATCAAGAGACTGACAGCGAGAAATTCATCATTGGAGCTTTCCTCTTGTTTTACGATTCATCTTTACTAAACACAACTATTTTTAAAGCTGAATCTCCTGCAGCAAATGGAACAAAATAACAAATTTAATTGTACAATATATAGATTACGAAAAATTATCAAGATTTTTATACCATTACCAAAAGCTTCGTCAAAAACACTGATAGGTGAAAATTATTTTCTTCTGGAATCGGAATTCACTTCACTACTTGTTCCAATTTTACGATTTATCTTTATTAAAATAAGCCTTTTTTTGTTGATGATCCTCCAGCAGCATCTGAAACAGAAAGAAAAGAATTAATTTTAGAAAAATTTTCTACTCTACCAAAAAGTATTGTCACATTTAGTTTTTTTCTTGTCACACAATTTTACGATTTATCTTTATTAAAATAAGCCTTTTTTGTTGATGATCCTCCAGCAGCATCTGAAACAGAAAGAAAAGCAAATTTTTCTACTCTACCAAAAAGTATTGTCACATTCAGTTTTTTTCTTGTCACACAATTTTACGATTTATCTTTATTAAAATAAGCCTTTTTTGTTGATGATCCTCCAGCAGCATCTGAAACAGAAAAAAAGGAGTGTCAATAAAAATGAATATTATCTTTCTTTTTTGGGGAAAAATTTAACGACAATATGTTCTTTTTGATTTTTTTTACAAAGAGAAAGAAGGATAGTTTTTTTTCTCTCTCTCTCTACTATATGTATATTGTGTAGGAATATAACAATCGTCGACGTCGATGTGCAATGACTTCATTATATCGAGAAAATGGGCATTGTTAAGAGTCAGAATATGTATTCTCACAATGACAATGCGCCGAGCATGTTAGTTGGTGTACATGCAAGTCCGTTGATGCATCAATTAATTCAATTCACCCAGGAATGTCACTGGATTGTTTGTGTGTCTGCAGATGATACAAATCATGGCAGATGGCCCACATTCCAGAGAGAACTCGCACTATACTCAACACAGAGACACAATTTTGGTTGGAGAAAAACACGCGATAATAAAATGAACGAAAAAATTCCTCCACATACATAATTTCTGCTCCAACGAAATTTGATATATTCTTTTTGTAAACCAAGCCATGAAAAATGAATTTTTCAGTTTTTTTTGTCCGTTAGATAAGAATTATAATTTCGTTATTCGTTATTCCTGATAATTTCAAGGGTTCGTGAATTAAATTTCTTGTTGAACCTTATATTGTATTTATAGAGGAAGTCAATGTACAGGGTCAAACAGGGAAGAAATAATAAAAAAAGGCTGTTTTTATAATTAAAGTAAATATTATCAGAGGAGATTTATTTTGCACTCGGCTTTCTTTCTCTCTCTCTCTCTCTTTTTCTCTACGGCTATCAACTGTTGGTAACAGAAACATTTAGTGGTAAGCAAGTTTAATCGGTCGGACATGCTTTCAGTAGTACAAGTCCACTACGATCAGACACAGCTCGAATGAATGGCATTGCCCCCCAGACATTCGATGTTTTCACTTCCTCCACTATTATACAAAACATATGTATATATTGGACTCTATAAAAGAGAGAAAAAAACAAAACAATTTTTGTTAAAAGGGAAAGAGTCGAATTCAAAATAAAAACTATGTGATTAAGTAAAATAAAAAGGGGATTGTACAAAAATTTCCAATTTCTATCCTATATGTAGATCCTAAGTCTTAAATAGAATTCTGTCGAATAGAAAGGAGAATTTTGATAGGGAAAGTTTTGTTTTCTGTGATGAAGCGAATTTTTAAGAATTTAGGAGTGTTAAAAATTGATGTGTATTTTGTTTTTCAAAACTGAAGATATGTAGGTTTTAGAGTGGTGTCTATGTATGTAGGCGCAGATCCCATCGGCAGGGTTTCATCGACCAATCGAGGTTGGGGTGGAGCTTAAGCTACAAGACCACGTCAGCACCTCTTTACTCTCTCGCGTTCAGACCTTGTCTCACCTACATTTCCCTGTGCCCTTTTGCACATCGTCACACGAATGTATAGAATTTTACACGTACAACTGATAAATAGCGACTGTACACAAGATATTTAGATATATAAGTTCACATCTATTGCGTTCTTTATCAAGGCCTGGCACGTCGATTTCACTCCAATTAAAAATCATCCCTTTATAATTAGAGAATCAAGAGAAAATATAAATATAAACATTTCATTTTCTATACTTAACTAGTTTTTAGTTTTTCTAGTTTTTATTGAAAATTTTATCTGTAAAATATTTTTTCACTTTTGAAAAATTCTTCACGTTATAGACAATTTTATACTAAACTTTAGGGTAAGAATTCCTGAAGTGGCCCCAAATTTTTCATTGGGTCGATGGATTCTTTTTATTCTTATATTTTTCGATAGAATATGATGGTATAATAAAAACCTGTAAATAGTTTTCCGAAATTCGAATATTTGTCAAAGTTATTCAAGGTCAAAGTTTTTTGTAGCGTTTTAGTTAATAGCTAATTACTCGCGATCAGATGAACCGATTTTAATAAAAATTGGTCGATAGTCTACCTGAGAAATTGTTCTTTCGATAAACGTTCAAAAATTTAATTTAAAAAATATAATTTGTTTAAATAAATTAACTTTTTAATTTTTTAGGTTAAAAAAAAGGTCTCCATCTTTTTTGAAATTTTTTTTTCAATAACCAAGTAGATGATACTTTTAAGATTTTATTTTAACAACTCAACAACTTTAACAAAAAAAATTGCAAATTAATAATCATACATATATATATTTATACGTAAAACATGAAATAGACACGAATTCATTTATTTTGTAATAAATCTCTTTTCCTTTCAAAAACTTTTTGTAACAAAAAATATTATATTTCATTAGGTTATTGAGAATCCCACTTTTTTATTGTTCAAATAAAATCTTAAAAGTATCATCTACTTGGTTATTGAGAAAAAAAAATTCAAAAAAGATGGAGAACTTATTTTTTTTCTTTAAAAATTAAAAAGTTATTTTATTTAAACAAATTATATTTTTTTAATTAAATTTTTGAACGTTTATCGAAAGTACAATTTCTCAGGTAGACTCTCAAGCGATTTTTATTAAAATCGGTTCATCTGATCGCGAGTAATTAGCTATTAACTAAAACGCTACAAAAAACTTTGACCTTGAATAACTTTGACAAATATTCGAATTTCGGAAAACTATTTACAGGTTTTTATTATACCATCATATTCTATCGAAAAATATAAGAATGCAAAGAATCCATCGACCCAATGAAAAATTTTGGGCCACTTTAGGAATTCTTACCCTTTAGTATTTTCAAGTCATGAAGCTATAATTTAAGCCTAAGTTAAATTTTTTAAAAACATATATGCTACTTTTCATATAATTATTTTAAAATTGTTAATGTTTTAATTTTTAAAAAATTTAATCAGTTTGAAATTATAATAAAATTGAATCAATTTGAAATTAGAATAAAATTGAATTAGTTTGAAATTATAATAAAATTGAATTAGTTTTGGGAATTATAATAAAATTGAATTAGTTTGAAATCATAACAAAATGTTAATATTTTACTTCTTTCACTGTATTATATACAGTAAAAAGGAGAAATTTATTATATTGCTTGAAATCACAGCAGAGGAAAAGGGATGAAATGTGTATTTTTATATCCCACTTTTTTTTCACATGTTAAACATGACAATTTCATGACTTTCTCGAATTGTGCGACTCTCACTTGACTACAATAGAATGACTCTCAAATGGTTGGAGCTATTCGATAAAAATTCAGTGGCTGCGATACCTTATCTCCTAGCAAGGCTATTCCTGACTATATAGATACCTTTTTTTTATTCGTTTCATTCAATCCACTTGAAGAAACTTTCGACAATTCGTTTCGACTTTCTTTGCCTTCAAACTTTTGGGATATTCACAATTCACTTGCAAACTTATTTTTTTTCCTTTCTTTTTTTACTCTTCAGTATTGATACTTTTATTATACCCCTCGTTGCTGTATAATTTACTCTACACAATTTAGTGTATTTTTTCGTTATTTACTTCTAATAATAATTTGTATGAAGTGTATGAAGTGTAAAGTAAATTTGTAAGACAAGAAGGATTTATAGGTTAGAATCGGATACTCTTTGGTGTCTACTGGCTAGTTGCGTTACCTAGCGCCGTCTATAAGCGAGAAGATAAAATTGCGCGGGAAAATTTGAATTAGCAAAACTTGAGAATCAGGTGAAATTTAAATAATAATTGTTAATTAATTAATAATCTTGGGAAATTTAAATAATAATTGTTAACTATTTAATAACAGTGTGAAATTTAAATAATAATCGTTAGTTTTAATAATCGTAAGTATAATTACTCATAAAAATTAAAAGTATAATAAAAATTAGGAAATAAATAGGAAAAATAATAAACAAATTATAAATAGAAATAAAGTTTAAAAAATTTGCAAATATATTAAAATAAAAATCAGTAGGAGAGTGAATAAAAAGATGAGGAAATAATTGGAAAAATAAAATTCCCTAAACGTTGAATAGCATAAATCATGTTTCTTTATACAAAGAGAGTTTTTCCTCGAGTTCTTAGTCTAGTTGTAAGTTTATTTAATTTATCAGAAAAGTTTGGGGCCATATATTCTTCCGGTGTGCTTTCGTTACATTTTCCCTCTCTCTCTCTCTTTCTTTTTATTTTCCCTTTAGCTTTTTATATTCTTTTCTGATATTTCTCCACTCGCGTACACTATGAGTATTCTTCGTTTTTATTCTCTTGTGGCATGCGCGCCATTTCTCTCTCTCTCTCTCTCTCTCTCTCTCTTTTTCTCTCCCTTTCTGGGAATGAAATTGTACTGTATGAACTCGATTTTTAGCCCGAGCTTTACTTCCGCTGATGACAACGTTAGGTCGAGGTGACCCGAGACCAGTGCCAGTGTCTGACCCGAATATATATCTACAACGATTGTTGTTCACTCGCGAGCAATAAATTCGAGTGGACCGCGGAATTTCCTCGACCCACTTTTCTATTGTGTCGCGGCTCTCCCTCTCTCTGCTTTTTACCCCCTCTCTTATTTTTTCTCTTCCTCTCTTTCTACGCACTTGAATTCCACTTTTCAGGGTTTCATTCTTAAAGCAATCGAAATGGAACGTTTTATTCGTTTGTCCATCCATAAAATTGTAAATCGACCCCCCCCCACACCCCTTCTTCATTTTAAACTTTGCTTTTGCAAACATAAATAATCGTTCGTTTACAATTTCAATTGAAGGGAAGTAATATTTTAGATATTGGATCCGTTAGTTTGAATTTTGAATTCAACACTAGATTCGTATTCAGAAACTCTAAAAACCCTAAGGTACTAAGTTTCATAAAAATCTATCAAATTTGAAATTTTCGTTCCGCCATATTGGAACCGCCATTTTGAATTTCTTTAAATCTAACACTAGATTCGTAATCAGCGATCCCGAAAACCCCTGGGTACGAAATTTCAGAAAAATCTATTAAATTTAAAAATTTCTGTACGCCATATTGGATCCGCCATTTTGAATTTTGAAAATCTGACACCAGATTTGGAACCAGCGGCTCCTGAAACCCCTAGGTACTAAGTTTCATAAAAATCTATCAAGTTTGAAATTTTCGGTCCGCCATATTGGAGCCGCCATTTTGAAATTTGAAAAGCAGCCGCCAAACTCGTAATTAGCGACCCCGGAGACTCCTAGGCACGAAGTTTCATAAAATTTGAATCTTTAAAGGTTTAAATAAACGCAAATAATCTCCATTTTCAAATTTTGATTTAAAAATGAAAAATTCATTAAACTGGTAAAAATATTGTTAAAACTTTTGAAATAATGGTAAAAAAGGGATAAAAATAAAATTTGAAAATGACTTGAAAAAAAGTATATAAAACAAAAACAAAAATTCATATTTCAAACAGAAAAAAATTAAAATTGATCCCTATTTTTAGAAATCAATATACGTAATTTCTTCTGTTTAATAAACTTTTAAAAACGAAAAAAAAACATTTTTAATTATAAACGCTTAAAGTAAATAGAAGAAGTTAAACAATTTTAAAAAAAATTGTAATCTGTTTAATTGTGTACAATAATAAAAGTTTCTCTCCCTCTTTCTCTCTCTCTCTCTCTCTCTTGAAAAGGCTAAAATTTTATTTTCATAAAATAAAATTATTATGTAGACAAAATTTTATATAAAACAAAATTTTCAAACAAAAGTTTTAGCGTTTTAAAACTTTATAACTGGGTGCATTACTGCACGAGAGTTGATAACTGCATTACAGTATATGTATGGGAGCAAATAAAAGAGGCAACCATTGTGAAACCTTTCGCTGAAAAAGCGTTTTGTTTGAACGACAAAATTAGTATTTGAATGCAAGCTTCTGTAATGCAAATAAATTTTCTATTTAAATTTCATTAAATAATTCATTTTTGATTTCAAATTTTATACCATATTATGTGTATGGTATTTGAACTATTTCGAAACTGTTTTGCAATTATATACCAAAGTGGAACATAAAAATTATCTTATTTCTAATTTATACTTAAAATTAAAAATTACTTTAAAATTATAACAATAATTAAAACATTGAAAACGAAAAATTTTAATGTTTAGATTTTAAACGAAAAATTTAGATTATATTTTACTGCAAGCACAATTTTTTTCTACCTTTTTGTGTTTGAAATTGATACGTAAAAATATTCTATGCTGATATAAACTTACAACCATAAACGATAAAAGTAAATATTTCACGAAGAGAGAGAGAGAGAGAGGTCGGAATAAGCATTTTGAAAGGAAAATCCCTAGGATGACATTTTTATCGTTCAAGCAGAGCAGTTTCATTCAGTACATATATTTACGTGTATAGAGAATCAAAAAACAAATTCATCTTCTACTTGTTATTAAATAAATATTGTATAATTTTTCAATTTTTTCACTAAATTAATTCAATATACTAAATTGTCTCTTTTTCCATACAAAGTGAATAAAATGGACTAAATTGGATACATCAATTTTTTTTTGTGATTCTATCAATCGAATTTTCTCGAGCTATCGGGAAATTGCTTGTTGTTTGTCAATCAACTATTTTTATCAACAAGAGAAAAAAAATTTTTTTTTCCGAAATAATAAAGGTTAGAATTTATAGTTTGATATTTGGACAGATCAGTGTAGAGAAACAGTAAACTTTAATACTTTTCTTTCTTTCTATCGGGGCAAATAAAACACGTTAATTAAATATTACTGATGTGTAAAATAATGTAACAGATGTTGAAAAAGGTAGAGAAATACTAATTTTCGCTTATTATTATTATTATCATTATTATTTTTATTCTTTTCATTATTTTGAAGTGTTTACTATTCTGTTTCGAATTGTTAATAATATTGGATATGATATTAATAATTATTATTAATAATAACGGATATAATATTAATAATTATTATTAATAATAACGGATATAATATTAATAATTATTATTAATACTAATGGACATAATATTATTAATAATTATTAATAATAATGGACATGGTATTATTAATAATTATTAATAACAATGGATATAATTTTAATAGTAATAGTTATAGCAAGCAATGATATAATAACAATAAGCTATGATATAAAATTACAAACAGTATGCGGTACTTTATGGTAAAGATGATAATTCGTCGCATTAATGTATGTGAATATTTACTATAAATACAAATATTCAGACTTTTAAACAGTGGAACAAATAAATTTATATTCTATTTTCCCAAGAACACGAGGTGAGAGATTCTCTATTATAAATCAGACGACATCACACACAAGAGAATCGATTTAAGTTAGATGTCAAGGCCAGTTTCGATAATCATTTTACTATTATGAGTTTCGCGAGAGAAACATGTGTGTCTATGTCCATTAGTTACACTCCGTACACGACCGAGTTGCAAATTTTACAATAGACCTAAAAATTATTATCTTATGAATATTTAGACATATTACCGTATATAAAGTAGCAAAAATATATTGTAGATATATGCTACACTACTAGTACTATTATTAATACTAGTATTGTACTACTAATACGAGTACTACTACTACTACTAATAATAATATCCACACAGCAGTGAAGCTCAATATTGATAACATTTCCCCAATATTCGAAACGTTGAGGAAGTGTTATCAATATATTGCCGCGCAAGTTTCTTCGGCACTATGTGGGTATCTATTTTGTACAATGCATATGAAAGCTAACTTTAGTCACTTTAGACAAAAAAAAACAAGCAGGAGAGCTACTTCATATACTGATAAGATGTATTTATCGATTGAAACCAAGGTGACAAATTATATGAAACTTTATATATATATATATAGCCATATATATTTATAAATTTAGAATAGATTGCACGCCTATAATATAATGAAACGATTAAAAAAAAGTCGATAGCATAACTATGGGTTTTATGAATTTACTACGTTAAAAATAATTACAAAAAATTACACATTCATTTATCAGATAAGTTGAATCTATTAATATCTGTTATATGTGTATGTTTATAGGGGAAAAAATGTCTACGTGTATATTATGAATATTATAAAACCTTGGGTTAAAAATTCTATTTTTAATTTTGACTTTAGTTTCTTGGGGTATATTTTGGGGAAAAAATTTTGACATTCTTTGTGTTCTATTGGGAAAAAAGGGTGGCAGTATTCTTTATGAAAATACCATGGGAGTTAGAAATTCGTCATTGGACTTCACTTCTTGTCAGCGTTTTACGATTTATCTTTATTAAAATTACTTTTTTGTTGACGATTCTCCATGTAGCGTCTGAAACAGAAAAAAGGAATTAAGCGTTTTTTTTCAATTTCTTCTATACTACCAAAAGTGTTGTCACATTTAGTTTTTTTCTTGTCACAATTTTACGATTTATCTTTATTAAAATAACCCTTTTTGTTGATGATCCTCCAGCAGCGTCTGAAACAAAGAAAATAATTAATACAGTTTCTGCAATTTTTCCTGTTCTACCAAAAGTATTGTTAGTTGGAAATCCTTTTAGTTTCGTCTTGTTCCAATTTTACGATTTATCTTTATTAAAATAACCCTTTTTTGATGATGTTGATGATTCTCCAGTAGCATCTGAAACAGAAAAAAATACTTACTTTACCACTTTTTCTATAATAGTAAATCATTCCGCCTGATGACTGAAATCTTGTTTTGTTCTTTTCTTCCTTTCCAGAATTTTACGATTCATCTTCATTAAAAACACCGTATTTTTAGTTCCCATCATCTGCAACTACATCTGAAACGAAACAAAAATTGAAAACCACGTTTTTTTGAAATTTTTTTTTTTTTTGTAAACTTTATTCAAATGTCAGAAATGCGAGAAATCCGCATCCAAATCGTATGAAATTGCATTCGAAATATTGTTTCGATTTTCTAACACTCAAACATCTCTGCTCTATTGGTGTTTCTGCCGCAGCATCTCTGAAATACAGATAAAAAAAAAGGAATAACAATGAATAGTTTTATGTTTATTCTGAACATTTATATTTCTTTGTTTCTATTTTCTTTGATTATTCGAAAATTATATTTTTAGACAGAAATTCAAAAATCCTTGTAGTTTATTATTGTTTTTATAATGCTGCGAAGGACAATAATAATTGTGTGGTTAGAGAATAAATTGAATGTATACCGCAGTAAAAAGGTATAAATGCCGTAATATGTAAGGTTTTTATCACCATTTTCACTGAATGCTTTTCTAAGTTAAACATTTATCTCGTTTTTTTTCGCAGAGTTATAGGGGATGGTCAGAGGGAGGGATGTGTGGGGTTAGCGTATTGGATATATAGCTTGGGGTCAACTAGGAGCTAAATTGCAAACGACACCATTTCCAGGACGGTAAACAAAGGATGTACATTTCTCCATGTGTCGCTTTGCTCCATTTTACAACAGGCGTGCACATACACATGTTGTACAATACATATAAATGCAATATATTTTAAACGGATAGGAAAGTACTTTGTACCTATATATAAATCTCAATTTTTCAAAAAAAAGTATACATTTTTTTCAAATTTAATTTTTCTTTTCATTTTCAACAATATTAAAAATATTGTTTTACTCTGGGGATAAATTTTAATATAAATATAAAACAACAAGGAATATTCTTTTGCAGAAATAAGTGATATAGTATGTCATAAAAAGGAAGAAAAATTCTTGACTAATTTTTATTGGAGACTATTTTCAGTTGTAATTTATATATATAATATAATCTATATACACTCGACAGACATTTATATCTGAATTCAGAATCTACTCTGGAATGAATTTGCATAATTAACGTAGAGCATTTATATTTTTAACTAGTCTCACGGTTGAATTATTTCAAGATTGAAGGTGACAATTATGCAATCGATAAATGATTAATGTTACAATTGGTTTTATCGCATTAGAAGCGCGGATTTCAAGGTTATTGGAATTCTTCTTCATTATTCATTTTGTCTTCTTCTTTTTTTCTCTCTATCGTAACATCTTTATTCATATTTATCTACTTCCGAATGACTTCCTTTATAAGAGATAAATCTCAAGTTTTAAATCTCTTTTTTTTTAAATAAGAAATATCTCAAGAAAATCGAGAAGAATATTAATAGTCGTTGATGCGTAAGCTGTTTTTCAATATAAATTCGCAAAAAAACGAAAAAATTTTGTTTTTAAACTAAACGAACACTTTTTGGAAAGATGGTAATATTTTTCAATGCTGGGGAATGATTAATTGAGCTTTAAATTGCAACAACTCACTGATAAATTTTTGACTGATGTACTTTAATGATTGAAGTATGATGTTAAAGTACTTGACACGCTGTGTAACAATGAATGCTTTACTAAAATGTCGAGTAATTTTGAAATAATTCCAATACCTAATGACGACTTCAAATTTTAATTGCTGATATGTAATTTGGATAATTTTCCTTCTATAGTCACTTCTGAGGATAATCTTGAGACTCTTATTTTATCTATTAGAAATAGAAATAAAAGAAAATAGAATAGAAATCTAATAGGGTTCTAATAGGGACAGTTTTTTTGTCAACATTTTTTACGATCTATCTTTATTAAAATACCGTTATTTGTTAAGCATTCGCGACGAATTTTTTGTTTTAATAAGAATGAGGCCCTTTTATGAAATTGAACTCTCTACGGTCATTTGCACGACAAGGTCTTATTTTATATACAAGCTCACGTAGGCAAGTCCCTGAACTAGGGCGAGGTTCATTGTCTATGACCTTAACTCCACCAGCCTTATTCATAAATGCAGCCCTCGATTGTTAACTAGCGCGTAGCATGCAACCTATCAACCTCCCATCCCTCCAACTCTTTTTTTTTCACTATACCTACAAGTGCATATTACTGCGACTTTGAAATTTTTTTCGACCAATTCATTTTAGAGGGAAACAATCTTAATCTTAAAGCATCTTGTTTTTTTAAAACTACAAAGAGGATTTTAGAAAAACAAAATCCAATAACGAAAGGAGAAATTTTTAAAGATTTAATTTTGGAATGTGTCACTATAAAGTGAAAATGACAGTTGCATCGCAGTATAAATATTTAATGCCTGACACGTACATAGATGGAATTGGCATGCTTCTTCAGATCGACAAAAAAAATGGATAAGACAGGTGAAAAAGGTTCTTGGGTGAAGGAAGTGAAGTGGATGCTAGAAAGATAGAGGAAGCGAGGGTTGGTTAGGGGTCGATTGCAAAAATTGTGTCCAGGTACGATGGCAATGGTCAATAAATATAACATGATCGATCGTGGAGAAGAAAGAAGGGAATAGGTCACACCTTTTTGTTGCAGATGACAATTCTTTCGAACCATCATCTTTTGCAAAGTTAATTTACGATTTATCTTTATTAAAATTTACTTTTTTTTTGCTGATCCTCCTGCAGCATCTGAAACAGAAAATTAAGAATTAACCTTCTTTAACATTGATGATAAAGTTCCTCCTGCATTCTGAAAAAAAAAATTATTATGGCAAAAGTCAATTCATACCCGACAGCAAGTTGGACTAATTATTAATTAATACACGTCAGATATACACAGCGAGGAGTGGGAGACAGTAAATCCCCGGATCGTGTAATTATTAATTATTCAATGTCCAAATATGATTATCCGGAATACATGATAATATTAATAATATGGAGATCAATTAAAGCAACCAAAAAAAAATGGTAATTACAACCTTGTCCCAGAAATGGAGAATATATAAAAAATTTATCGTTTTATTGTTTAATCGTTAAAAATCTTTTGCCAAGTTTCACACCTCTGTTTGTCAAATCCTTATACATATTGTTTGCTCGTGAATGTGTGAGTATATGTGGAAGATCCAAGCTTTGTATTTAGGCACACCTAAGGCTACTCTGCCCCAGGCAGTCAATAAAGCACGTTTCTCGTCTCCCTCTCTCTCTCACTAGAATCTATCCCCTCCCCTCTCATCGTCAGCCGACAGTTACAATCAATCGTTAGCGAGTCGCGAACTTGCAACTGGGATGATGGACGCGCAACTGCATTCCACCAGCTATTACCAATCCTCCCCACCCTCGCCAAAAAAAAGAGATTCTCTCGACACTAGCATTTATCTTTTTTTTCTTATATAACACCCTACACGTTCTTTTTTTTTTTTGATAAAAATGAAAATAATTTTCATGCAAATTTTCTCAGTGGAATATATTTATGGTGGATAAAATTTTATTCATGTTAAATTTCAAAAAAAGGTACGATATTTTTAAATTTACATTTTTAATTATACGTAACGAAATTTAGAGTTATTTAATTTAGTACAATTTGTAAGCGTATTTAATTTAATTGAAAATTATTTAATTTAGGACAATTGAGCATTTAATTTAATGAAATTTATTTATTGTGTAACTGTATTCACTTGAGTGGCAATGTTTCAATGAGTGAAATGCATTAAAATCGACATTCAAATTCCGACGAGATGGTTATTGATAGAGAAAAAAAAATGAAAACTATGAAAAGAAAAAGTCCATAAATAACAAACGCAATCAAGCTAAAAGAAGTTGAAATTCCAATGCCAGAAGCGATAATCGTTTGACATCAACTGGCGATCGAATTCCGAACAATTCAAGCATATCTTCCGGAGTCAACTGGATATTCCAGTTAAACCGGGTTTCACTAAGTGTTTTGTATTTGTTTGACTATCGCGAGATGACGAAACACTGTCTTAAATTAACAATGTGATTATGTTGTACATACTTTGTAAATTGAAGGAAAAAATTAGTATCGTAAAATTAGTCGACTAAAATTATTATTTTCAATAAGTACCATTTTTTGGAACTACTGTGTAATTACTATCATAACAATTACCTGTTTTACAAACTATCATGAGAATTACTTTTTTGGTAACTACAATGGGGAAAAATTACCATATTTATAAAATCAATTATTATTAATACCATTTTTCTCAAAACGATTTTTCAAATTGAATTTTTAAACAAAAAAATTATTTTTTACTCACTATCGATTTTGCCGTTCACTCTTCATTTGGACTGCTCGAAAAAAGAATGTTACGATTTAGTTTTCTAAAGAAACCAACCTAGTCGTTTAGTTTTTATTATTTTTCTCTATTATTCACTTTTTTGAGAAAAATCGATTTTTTACCAACACTTTTATTTCGAGTCGAATAAAATTGTAAATTAAAGGTTAGGTGCGTCGCAATGAACGTCAATCGAATACGTAAGAAACGGAAAGGAACTAGTGAGAGAAGTAGTTTAAGTTCGTTTCACTTATTGTTTGAATCTTTCTCTTTGAACTTCGACTTGAACAAGAAAAAACTTTTATTGCATTACGATTTACTTTTAGAATAATTTTTTTTATTTTCAAGAACGGTTTTTTTTTAAAAATGTATATGAAGGAGGGCCAGATTCTGCAATGTCGATTAAAAGTTAATAAATAGTCAAGTCTAATGCCCTAATGCTATTTAAATTAATATTAATAATTTAAACTTATAATTAATTTTTTAATTTTAACTCTTCAATTAAAGTAATGTCAATATTGATGTTAAATTCGTGTTTACGTTGAAATAAATATTGATAGTGACTTTTCTCGGTCTTTTGACATTGTGACGATTTAATAAATTCACTTTTGGTTTGTAATAATCGTAGTCTGTTTTAATACTTTGTAGCACTAAATAACGCTTCAGTTTTGTTTTTATTTAATAAATAGTAGTTTTTTTTTCTTAAATTCAGATGCAAAACGTGTTGTGCGTGAGTGTCTGCTTAATTCAGAGGTTATGTAATAAATGTAGTGCGTACTGCGTAGAAAGTGAAGTCAGGTTTGACAACTTGACATTTAAACTAAAGCCCTGTTCACAAGTGACGTTTGGCAATTTTTGGCGCGCTTTTTTGAAAATTGTAAAATGAAATGTACATTATTATAAGAATAAACTTATAGAAATGTTAATATATATCGTATGTAGTATATACAGTACAGTAGTAATAATATATAGTAATATAATGTAAAATATATATATATATATATAATATAAAATACTAAAAAATAATTTTAGTATATTTTGATAGAATTTAATTTTTTTGTCCCTTGTTTTTTGAATCTAGAACTATTTAAAGACCAAAGAGAGGGAGAGGTATGTCTATAGTCGTCAAGTACGTAGTGCATCATTAATGAAAGTCAAAATAGTGGGGTAATCGGGTACAGTTTTTTTTTTTTTTTCTATCGAAAGTCATGCAATGCAGTGACAATGTTTATAAACTTCAATAAGGATATTGAGTGGGAAGTTGAAAAAGGAAAAAGTGGGAGTGAGGAGGGGGGTAGGTAGGTAGGTAGGAAGACATTGGTATAAGGGGTGAGGGTAAAAGAGGAATCTAGAAAGGGGAAAGGTGAAAGGGGGGTAGGTTAAAGGTAGGTAGAAAAGGTGGGTAGAAGGTGCGCAACCCTACGCGAATATCAGGTGAGTGGGGCAGACCACCCCCGGCAAACGTGAAAACCACTTGTCTATCGTCCCGGTCAACGCGCGTTTATAGCACGTCACGTCGCGTCGCGACCTGTCGCCACACCTTTGGCCCTCAAAGCCCCCCGGGCCGGCTTTTCTTTTCTCTCGTCAAAATAGTTTATATAAACAAAATGTCATAACAGGAAAACAAAAAAAATATATTTCTATTCTTAAAAAAAAGGTAAAATCAAAATTCCTACCTCTACTTATTCTTCTCGATTTGTTTGTTTTTGTTTTTAATTCTGCAAAAAAATTTGGGGAAAATATAATTGATTTTACGATAAACGATAAAAATGAATTATGAATTGTCACATAAATAGATATCGTGTGATAGGTAAAACGCGATTTTCATTTTTTGCGGATAAAAAAAAATGTCTCTTGTGCTTTATTTGCAAACGTGTTGGAAATTTTTGTTTTTTTTTTTGGTGTGTAAATTTGCAACAGGTACAAGAGTGATGGGCATATTATAGAGGTGCTTTTTTCGCTTGTTTATATATGTATATACACACATATATATATATATGAAAATTTACGCTCACTTTTTAATGAGAAAATGTGATATTATATTTCTTATAGCAGATAAAATGAATATTTTGAAATACGACAATAAAAATGAATTGAAAAATAACATAAAAATGGGTTGGAAAATGAATAAGCTAAAAGCAAAATTAAAATGAATTTATGTAAAGTAAACTAAATTGATAACAAAATGGTAAAGATAAATTAAAAGAAAAATAGGAAGTAAAAAATGATTAGGTAATTTATTAATTAAAATTTAATAAATTACTTATTTTACAAAATTTTACTTCACTTTTGTTTATTTTTATTTTTTATTTACTTCTTGAATAGGCTAGAAGCCTTTAAGTAGAAAAGAAATAAATTTTTTTCTTAAAAAAAAAATATATATATATATATGTATATATGTATATATGTATATGTATATATATGTAGAGGGTAAAATGTTTAAGGTGAATCTATATGTAGATATATACGTAAAACCATAAAAATTACATTTTCTTGGCTTTTTCGTCGAAAAACGACAGTGCACTTTAATTATGTACCGCAGACAACTTCAAAAGCTCTCTTTTTCTCTCTTTCTCTTTTTTTTCCTCTCTTTTTCTCTACTCAACAAAGGAACTTTTACAAGTAAAATTTCTATTATTTATTCATCGAGAAGGTTATTATCCTGACCTAACTTTCATCAATTTTCGTCATCTTACCTCTCGTTGCTTTTAATATTATGCACGCAATAAAGTGAAAATACTGACAAACAATTTTGTCATCGTGTTCTATTTTTAAATAATTTCATTTTTTTCTTGTTGAATATTCGAAAAAGAATTTTCTTTAATTTATAATATTATTATTATCATTATTATTATCATTATTATCATTATTATTATTATTATTATTATTATTATTATTATTATTATTATTATTATTATTATTATTATTATTATATTAATAAATAATTTATCATACAGTAATAAAAGAACAAAAAAAGTAAGAAAAATACGATACGATACGTTAAAATAATGAAATATAAGCAATTTTAGTTTAATGTACGTTTGAATAATTAAAAAATAATAGTAAAATTGTAAAGCGTTCAATCTTTAAAATATTAGTACTAAAATATTGAAATAAAACGTTCAAGTGATGAAATAGTAAAGTACTCAAATATTAAAGTGTGGAAATTATTTTTAAAAAAGTTTAAAGCTTAATATATTGGAAGAATAGAATATTCTTTAGAATATTCTTCAATTAGAATATATTTATTTATAGAAAAATACTTTTTTAAAATTGAATTCTAGAATTTTTTTTCGTCGGGTGAGAATTTTTTTTTAAAGAAATAAAATTTTTCTCTACATTTTTCTTGCTTGAGTAAAATTCTACGATTTTCTGTCATAATTTTTTTTTCTTCGTTTTTTTGTCGTAAGAACAAGATTTTTGCGGATTTCTTTTATTTTATGTACTTTTCTGTTTTTTAAAAGAGAGAAAATAGAGATCTTCTTTTCTGAATTTTTTTTTCCTCCTCTATTTTGAAAGTCAAGTCAAGTTTCGTCATTTTTTTTTTTTTTTTTTTTTGAAAATAAAACAGGAACAAACGTTTGCCAAGTTTCTTGAGTTTTTAAGAAGAGAATTTCCTGTTGGAATTATTTATATTTGTGCATTTACCAATTCGCTTTGGGACTCGTAGAAATTTTAAATATATATATATATATATATATTTGTAATATGTCAAGCAGTAACCTCGCGTGCACGAATATAGAATATTCCGTCTATTCAGTGTCATAGATCAAGGCATGCAAATGGTATTCAAAATGATATCAATATAAAAATATTTATTTATTTTACTTTCTCGATATGCTAATAGAATACATGTGGATTTTTATTGCATATTTTATATTAGAAAAAAGAGCTTACGTATAGGTTACTTTTATAGATTTTTCAATGGAAAAAGGAATAAATTTTTTTTTTTAAATTGTAATAAAAATTTTAAAAAAATTTTTGATTTTTAAATTTTAACTATTTGTGGTTTTAACCAATGGTTGTATTGACCATGAAAGTTTTTTAATGGTAGTTTTAATCATTTATATTTTTACCCACTGTCAATTTTAACCAATTGAAAAACTTGTAGATAATTTTATTTAATTATTAGAAAACAGTATTTTACATAATAATTTACAACAAAAATAAATAAATAAATAAATAATTGAATAAAAAATAGAGAAATAAAGTTAGAAATCTATTTAACAGAGAAATATAGTGAAAAAGATTTAGAAAAAAGTGTAATTGAAAAAAATGAAGAAAATAAACCGAAAAACAAGATTAAAATCGATGTACTAAGAGGAATTTTCATGGGCTAATGCATAAATACATTTTCTCCCCATTCAGTAGTAGAAATCAGTTACAGTCAGCCGTTACTCTTGAACTACTTAAAATACCAAACAGGTGTGAGGAAAATTCACAATGAAATTTATATATACACATACATACATTCATATATATATATATATACCAAAAAATACCCAAGTTTAAAATCATTCAATTTTTATCTTATTTCGTTTATCGCAAATCAATAATCCTTTAACGTTTTCTAAAGAAGAAGAAGAAGAAGAAGAACAAGAAGAAAGGAAAAAAGTAAAGAAAAAAATAAATAAAATTGAAAAGAATGTGAAAAGTTTTCTGGTATAGAAATGGAGGCAAAATTTCTTTTTTTTTAACCCCGTGAATGAAAGGAAATTTGCAAAACTTTAAAGAGCATCTGCGAATCGTTTATATACATACGTATATCCCAATGTAAAATGTAATCGCAATTCCAATCTAGGTCTAGATATATAAAGTGAAAACTTCCTTGAAACTGAAAATAACCATTGTTGTTAAGAAGAAAGTTTATTTTAATTTCCCTTTGGAAATCACAGTGGCGTCGTGATATGCATTTTATTGCTTAGAGAGGGAGAGAGAGAGTAATTTTTTTGGTTCAATATTTTCTAATTTTTTAAATATTTGAATTTTTAATTTGTTTAAATATTTGGATGTTTAGTTTTTTTTAAATATTTAAATATTTAAAATATTTTAATTCTATAATTTTTTATAATATTTTAATTTTATAACTTTTTAAAATATTTTAATTTTATAAGTTTTTATAATATTTTAATTTTATAACTTTTTAAAATATTTTAATTTTATAACTTTTTAAAATATTTTAATTTTATAATTTTTTAAAATATTTGAATATATAAAACTTTTTAATATTTTAACTTTTTAAAATATTTGAATTTTTTTAAAATTTTAAATTAAATTTTTAAATTTTTAGCCATTAGTAGTGCAATTGGTTAAATCTACCATGGATTGAAACTATTAATAACTAAAACTACCATTTGTTGAAACTATCAATGGTTAAAACTACAAATTATTAAACAACCTAAGGCTAAACTAAAAATTAATATACGAATTTCTCAATTATTTGTTATTTAGCTACTGGTAGTTTAACCATTCTCAGTTTCACTCAATGGTAGTTTCGACCAATGGTAATTTTAACCATTAGTAGTTTCAGTCAATGGTATAGTTTTGTCCAATCATAGTTTTAGACTCTGGTTATTTTAACCATTGGTAGTTTCAGTCAATGGTAATTTTAACCAATGGTAGTTTCAGCCTTTGATAATTTTAACCATATTAGTTTCAGTCATTGGTACCAAAGGCTAAACTAAAAATAATAAAATAAAAATATAAAAAAATAGTCAAAAAAATAAAAATAGTCAGTTTTAAATGGTTGTTATGTATGGTAGTTGTAAAATTGTGGTTAGTTAGGGTAGTTTTGTTTGGTAGTTATGTATGGTAGTTATAAATAGTGCTTTCAATTAATGGTACTTACAGTCAACAATAATCATAACCAATGTTACTTATAATTAATTATAGTAATAACCATTCGTCCTTACAACCATTATTTTAAATAATTAAAAAAAATATTTGATTTTTTGATCATCATTTCGAGAAGAATAAGTAGAAAACATAATTTATTTATTTATATTTAAAAAAAAAATAAAAGTGAAAGTGCATGTGAAAAAATATATAGACACACATAGGTGTTTGAAATCCCAGTTTGGAGATTGTGATTTTATTAAATTATAAAAGAAAGAGGAAACTATGTATAGATCGTGTAAGTGTAAGGGAGTTGAAATTAAAATTCATGACGAACTTGAGACGGTTTCGATATTTCTGTGAATTTTTATCAGTCGAAATAACCTTGGTGTTTGAGCTGAATAAATCAATTGTGCGGGTGACCAAGCTGCATGTGCGCGTATTTATAGATAAAAAAAGAAAAGAAAAAAAAAATTATATATCCATCACTTCTATACAATAACCTCAACTCACAGTTAAAGGGGGCCTTGACTTTGGTACGATAATAAAAAAAAAGAAAAAAAAGAGAACCGGAGAAAAATAATAATCATAATGAGTAATTCCGGAGCTATTCCACTAATTTTAGCAACCAAGGAACAAATTGTTGAAGGCAAGTGAATTGTGCTCTTAATTTTTTTTTTCTAAATTGTTTTTTTTTATAATTGAATCTTCATTTGTTTTTGCATTCCTTTTGCAGTTGAATAAATTTTTCTTATTTAATTTTATTATTCTCGTATTCTTTCTTTTTCAATTTACTGTTATTTTTATTTCTACATTGTTAATTTTGTTTTTTTAATTTTTTTTCATTTTTGAAAATCTTTATATATATATATATACTATATGTAACACGTACAGGGTTTACAACTATGGAAATAATTTCTACTTGGGTGTAGAATTATAGTATTTTAATACCTATCGTTTACGATAATTGCATTAGACATTAAATTACAATAATCTTCCATTAAACGTTTTAATTTGTTATCTCGAGAACTAATTAATGTTTCTGAAACTTGCTCCATGAATATTGATTATAAACACGCGTGGAAACATATCAAATGAGCCTCTCAACCATACATTAATAATACACAAGCCGCGTGACTGATTGTATATCTATAGAGTAGTGAGAGGCTTCTTCTCTCTCAAGTCATTGATTTTTCCACAAATCTTAATCAACAGTTTCACAATTTATGTTCGAATAACAAAAAAAACCCGAAGCTGAAGAAAACCTGAAATTAATTGATTCTTCATCCCAAACGTTTAATAATTACAAAGCGTGCATTTAAATCAACTTGTGGTTTTTTTTTTGAAAAAGTAACATAAAATTAAAACAAGTAGAGTTAGACGTAATTAAAGTGAATAAAATTATATGAAATTAAATAAAATTAAAAAGAAGTTGAATAAAATTAAATAGTATTTTATAAAATTGAATAACATCAAATAAAATTAAATAATGTTATTATTATTATTATTATTATTATTAATATATTATTAATAATTATTTTAAATTTGACTTTGCAGTTTGCAATACAATTTATTTTATTATTTTGTGGTTTTTATTTTTTATTTTTTTTTATTTATTTATTTTTTTTTTGATTTGTGATTTATTATTATTTATGTGTTTCTAAGACGGATTATTTATTTATTATGACTCTACTCCATCGTCAGGGTTTAAATTTTAAGTCTTCGTTTATTTAATTATTATTTTTTTGACTCCCTCCCTGAAGAGGAAATCGATTTGATTTCAAAACGTTGGAGTAAATAAAATTTGTTACATTGTCCGAATGTTTTCGTTTTCATTAATTTGACTTATTTATTAAGTATCTCGGACGTTAAAGACTATTTAATTAATTATTAATAATAAATTATTAAATAATAATAATAATATTAGTAATATTAAATAATTTAGAAGGGATTTAGGAATAATATTAAATATAATTGAATGAGATCAAATGAATTGAAATCGCCTCGTAATCTGAGAAAATAAAATGAATATTTCAAATTGAACATCAGTTTAAGCGAAAATAAAGGGAAAAATTGGAATTTCTATTTTAACTGTGCCAACATATATGTACGATTATAAAAGCGAGGCAGGGATTTGGAAAAAAGGACGTATAGGGTGGGTAGGGGGATTTTTTTCGCACGAAGGGATTTAGATCGTTACCTCATATAATGAGATTATATTGCACGACATAGTTTTTTGGCTCTTATAAATGTTCTCGCACACTTTGTTTTCATATATATATATATATATATATATATATATATATATATAGAAAAGTGGGGATCTAACTTATATATACTATATAATTATATATGCATATAAGTAAAAGTGTATAACGTCAGAAGTCGCGAGAGCTTTTGACAACGGTAATATAATGAGGGTGTGGTAATGAAAAATAGGTAAAAGGAGTCATAACGGAGAAAACGAGATAAAAAGTAGTCAAAAGTGGTTCAAGGGTCAAGCGTAAATTTTTTAAACGCTCTTTTACGTGAATCGCAAAATTACAAGCGGCTCTTTTGAGCATTTATGCAATGAGGGTGAGGAGGGGATGGAAAAAAAATTTTTTTTTTAAGCTCTACTTCGCGAAATAATTAAAAACAAACTCAACAAAAGGAGAAATTACGCTTTTTCACTTATTTATACAAGATTCTTTTTGCTTTTCATTTTTTTTTAAACATTCATTTGATTTTCGGTACTTTTTTGATTAGAGTTTTTAACATAAGCTTATAAATACTTTTGCAATTAAAAAAAAAACTCATAATTTTGACAAAAAAAATAGAATATTAAATTTTCCGAAAGAAAGTAATTTTTATTTCGAAATTCAAATTTTTGCACAGAAAATCAATTTTTAAATTAAATTTTAATCCTTCTTGTTTGGGTTTTTGAGAGAATGTTAGTTACGATTTAGTTCTCTAAGGAAACACAACTAAACTCAGGTTTGAAAATTAACTTTTTTTTCGAAGAGAAATTTTTGCGGCGGAAGTTGATTTAAATTTTTGCAAATAAAAATATCTGATTTACTTAGGCCATGTTCGTAAATGACTTTTAGTGGTTGTTTGTGTTCGGAGGCGAAAAGCAAGAGGGCGTCACCGATAAGATGCTAATTTCTTCTGCGATTAATGAATTGCCGATCGAAGGCGTCCCTGACTTTTCTTATAACCCAATCTCTTAGTCTGCTCCTCCTTCTACCTCCATCGCTAAAGATGTAAGATAAGACAACACTATTGATCGAACATGGCTTATGTTTAATATTTATTTTTCGCCATATTTCTAGAGAGCCTGTTATGTATTTTAATATTTTTTCTCGCAGTTTTCTTTTTTTTAAAAATATTTTCAGTACGTAAATAATAGATTTACGAGTGAATTAAAACACCTTTCTTTTGCCAACACTTATGTTGACTTAGATGCACTGTCTAGGTGCTTTAGTTTAGTTTTCTCTTTATCAGATTTTTACGATTTATCTTTATTAAAATTAGCTTGTTTTTATGATAATTCTCCACGTAGCATCTGAAACAGAAAGAAAGGAATTAAATGTTTCTTTAACTTTTTACACTTTCCCGAAACACTGTCAGTTGAAAATTCACGGTTTAGTTTTCTTCTTATTAGAATTTTACGATTTATCTTTATTAAAATTAACTTTTTTTGATGATAATTATCCACGTAGCATCTGAAACAGAAAGAAAGGAATTAAATGTTTCTTTAACTTTTTACACTTTTCCGAAACACTGTCAGTTGAAAATTCATTGTTTAGTTTTCTTCTTATTAGAATTTTACGATTTATCTTTATTAAAATTAACTTTTTTTGATGATCATTCTCCAGCAGCATCTGAAACAAAAAAAAGAGGTTAATCAGTAAATTTTTAAACTAAAACACTGTCAGTGAAACAGAACACTAAAAAATTTATTTTAAAATTTCACCTTTTTGTTTAAAAAAAAAAGTTTCTCCACCTACAAACCTGTTTTACAATAATAATTTACCAAGTTTCACTTATAATCGATGAGGAGTCTATATTAACATGTTTACGTAGCTGCATAAAAAATGTTTATGAATTGTTTGTATATGCCTATGGAACAGTGGTGTAGTTCATAAAGAAGGGCAAAAACTCTTTTTAATCAATATTTTACTCTACTCGCAGAGATAAAAAAAAACTGTACTACGTTTCCGAATGATTTGTTCTATATCTGCGACAAGAATCTTTATTTTCGTTTTTTTTCCTTTCACTGACAAAGAATATATGTACATGAATGTATGGTAATTGAAATTACAGTGAAAATTACGGCAAGGGTAAAATAGTTATTATCTGCGTGTTTATATTGATTTTCATGACCTTGGACTTTCTCCGAAAACAATTTGAAGTCGGCTCGATATATTCGCTCTTAACTTATTTTAGATATTCTATTTTCATTCAAGAATGTCTCATTAGTAAAACGATTCATTAACTCCTTCTGGTAAATTTATCCTCAGTATTGTAATATTCTTGTAAATTATTTTTTATATCATTATCATACTATTTTTATACAATTTTAAACTATTTATACAATTTTAATACTATTTTTAATATTATTTTAATACTATTTTTCATACTATTTTCCATACGATTTTTATACTATTTTTTATTGTACCAATTTTTCGATTATATAGATATTCTTCTATTTTATGGAAATTTTTATTCTTAAAAGTATTCAAAGGAAAAACGGCTTTAAAATTTTATATCCTCTTTCAAGAAAATAACTTATCGTCAGTTTTTTTTTCTTTCTAAAATACCAATACACATTTATATTGCAAAAACTTTGATAATAAAAATTATCTCCATTTGAAATTATTATCGAAAAATTATTTATTGGTGTGAAAAAAATATTAAACCTTTGAATTTCAAATTATCAGAATATTGAATTTTGGTCGAAAATTCTTGGAATACAAATGAGAGGCAAAATTTTGTCGGTTAGGTGCAAAATGTGGTGTGAATGTTCAACGTGACTGGAAAGGGTTAAGAATCGTGTATATTATATAAATCTCTCACGAAACCAAAAGATTTATATATATATATATGTACATTAAAGACAAAAGCATGTAACCATTTCCAAATTCAAGTGGTATTATTCGTGAATTAATAATTCCAATAAATTTTCACACGAAGACAGATGTTCCTTCATTATTGTTTTACTTCTGTCTTCTCGTGGAAATTTATTGGAATTAATAACGATCTAAAACGATAAATCCACATTGATGTATATATTCTAGTGGATTTTGACAATTTTTGCTTGAAATTAGATATAAAGTTATAAATTAATTTGAAAAGGGAAAAATTTAATTGTTTCAAGGTTATGTTGGTGTTTTCTAGTGTAGTCGTGACCTTGAAGAGAAAACCAATTTTCACGTCTACGGACTAAGGGGTTTTAAACATTGGATTTAAATACGAATTAGTTTTGTATTTGAACAATATGAATATTTATGTTGAAATAAACTTTATTAAATACCTTTAGTACTAAATCTTCGGATCATTAAGATGTTCCGAAATCCCAGGTGTTTTGGAAGTGGCAGTAAATGTCACTCCTGACTTGGAAGTTATGACCGGTTTCCGAAATCACTAGTCGACCGAATAACGATGCAACTGACCTCCACTGCACTAATTCTATTTACTATATTCTCTTGTTTACTGACTGAATGATTTGTTGACTTGTTCACTGTTTGTCCAATTCTCAGATGATAATTAGACCCAGTGAGGTTTTCATATTTTTGTTTGTCATAGAACTATAGAAGCGTTACCACTAGATTGAGTGGTAGGGATCAGCATTATCGACAGAAAGTTACTAGAAGTAGTCTAGCTTACTTTTCCTTAGAATTTTACGATTTATCTTTATTAAAATTAATTTTTTTGTTGATGATTCTCTAGCGGTACCTGAAACAAAGAGAGAAATTACATATTATTGAAAGAAAAATTTTTGATGTTAAGCTAATTTTTTGTTATTATATTTATAGTAAGGTTACGAGAAGAGGAACGATGTCAATAAGGTGGAAAATGTCTCAAAGAGAGAAGAATTTCGATGATTTGAATAATATTTTAGTTTATAAATTTTTTATAGTGAATTGTATGATTATAGGAGCGATCGGCATAAAGAAATACGGGGCAGGAGAAATTCGATATAAAGAGACATATAGTGGGGAGAATGAAATTGGATTTGAAGGAGATCTCGCGAACGAGATCGCTTCAGGGTTTCCTACGCGCCTCCTTTTTTTCCCCTTGACAGCGATTTTTCGTCGACTCAGCAATATACACACTTACTTAGGAATTCACACCGTGGTCGGATTCACGCTCACTTGTCACTTTAGCAGTGGCGCGCACATGAGCACTCACTCGAAAATAAATAATTAAATATATGCTGCAGAAGTAAATAAATAATTTCACGTCACACACTCTGGCTCATTTTCTTTATTCCCAAATGCTCGCTGGTATTTACAACATTAACGACCTCTCGTTTCCGCAATCACTGACAGAATGAAGTGTAATGAAAAAATTCTACTTTTTTTCAAGGTTTACTTTTTGTAAAATTAATTTTTGACAATGAAACGAGAATAACGAATTATCTTAGTTTTGAGAATTTGTTCGAAAATTATGCTATTATACTATTATTTTATCTTGTTGAGGTCTGTTGGAAATTTTCGGCAACATCTGACACTAACATTGTGAAATCTTTTTATTTACATATACAGGCGGAAGTTTCGCACTTGGTCTGGGTTTTACTGATCTATTCAGGTCGGGTTTGCGACCTAAATCTGGAGCAACTTTTGACGCTTTCAGACTGAGATCGTTGTTAAAGGGGGAGAGAAAAGAGAGACAGAGAGAAAGGGAGGGAGAAGACTGTATAGGTCGGGCCCCTGGAGTTTTTGGATAAGTAAAACAATACCGGAATTCTGCCACAAAGTTAAAACGACTATTGTCTTCTGACAACTTTTTCTATCTTGAAACAAAAACTTTGCACTGGAAAAAATACCTTTTGATTGACACTAGTTGGCCAACGGTATAATCACAAAGAACCGAGGCAAATTTTGTTTTAAAGTAGCAAAAAAATATTAACTTTACACGTTAGTTAGGAAGTAATTATTAATATTTACAAAGAAACACTTTTAGTCTTTAATAATAATACTTTATAATATAATAATTATAATTAAAAATTATCTTTCAAGGATCGAGTTTAATTTAGAGTAATTACAATTCGGAAGCAAAGCAGTTGGTACTAATTATTTGGCAATTATAAATACTAATTAAATTCATATGAAAAGACGACAACTCACCAAGTAACCGCCGAGTGGTGCCCATCCATGCAATTCCTTTGACTAGGAAATTTATTTGATTACGATTTAGTTTTCTAAAAACCCACTTTTTCACTGCACTTAAAACTGTCTAACCGATTTTTAAAATAAATTATTTAATAATTATAAATACTACTTAAACTAATATTAACTGAAGAGAAAACTCACCAAGAAACCGCTGAGTGATGCCCTCCATGGAATTCCTTTTGACCAGCAAATTTATTTGATTACGATTTAGTTTTCTAAAAACCCACTTTTTCACTGCACTTAAAACTGTCTAACCGATTTTTAAAATAAATCATTCAATAATTATAAATACTACTTAAACTAATATTAACTGAAGAGAAAACTCACCAAGAAACCGCTGAGTGATGCCCTCCATGGAATTCCTTTGACCAGGAAATTTATTTGATTACGATTTAGTTCTCTAAAGCCCCACCTTTTTACTGCACTAAAAAAAACCATCTATTCTGCCATAAATTTAGTTTCAAACCCCTATCTATCTTTTTTTTACCCTCTATTGACGAACAAACTGGCAAATTGAAATATTGAAAATCTTGCTAATCATAAACTTTGCACCATTCAATTAACCTCATATTATCGTGTAACTGTATTGCAACTTCCTCTTGTATCATAAATTTCAAATATTGAAATGCAATGACCCAGTCACATGGCAATTACCGCCAACATTCTCGGAAAATGTAGATATTTACATGTATTGGTTTTGGGTGTATGTGTTTGCATCGGGTACACAAACGTGCAGGAGAGGCATGTCGATACACAAGATTATTGAGAAGGGGGGTAGATTTGAGGGAAGAGATGAAAAGCAATTACGAAAGTCCGGAACTGGCTACGTGATCTTGGATTCCTAAATTTGACGAGCTACAAGATTAATCTTCACTAATAAAACGAGAAAAAAATTTTTTTCCACGATTCCGAAATAGTGAAAAACTTTCTGTTCTTTTTTTTTATTCGTCGAATAAGTAATAAATAGTTTTTGTTTTCTGCTTAGCACAGAATATTACGATTTATCTTTATTAAAATAAAGTTTTTGTTGATCATTCTCCACTAGCATCTGAAACAGAATAAATTAGTAATTTTTGTTTTAAAAAAGTAAATTGGGGGATTATTTTGTTTATAGTAAATATTACTAATTGACAGCAAATATAAACATTCCTCGCGTAATTTATCCTCGAACATGTACACATAACTCAACGGGAAACTTTTGGCCTAACCAAACCTCGAAACTAACCTATAACTTACTGTGGAACTTTTAACTCTAAATAACTAACCTAACTTTAAAGTTTTAACTAACCTAATCTCAAAGCTAAACTAAAATCACTAGAATGGGCAGGAAACTTTATGTATATAATCTAACCTCGAATGATGCAAATCTCAAGTGACATAAAATATATTCTCTCACTCGATTGGAATATTCATTTGACGTTAACCCTCCATTCGATAGATAATGGAAATTATCCGGAATAATCCACGTGGGCACTTTTTCTTCTTGGAATTTCGGCAATGGGGAAGGAATTTCTTTATTGCTTTTACAGGAACTTTTTTCCTCATCGACATGAACGCGTAATGAACTGACGAAATGAGTCGAAAATTGGTTTCGCTAAGGCTCATTCCACATAATGCTTTTAGTGGTGGTGGAAAGATATGTTATTGTGGAAGTACCTTACATGAGCGAGAATTTATCACCATTCCTCTGATAATTTAAAGACTCGGTCAATAAGAAAGTGTGAATTATGTATTTTTGAGAATTCCATGTTATTTAGAGAATCGAATAAGAAGTGACTTTTTGTTTTGGTGATTAATGTATAAAAGAATATTTTAGTGATTCAGTGAATAAGATGTAAAATCTACTGATCTGGTAAAGAAAAAATTATTTTCTTCTATTTGATTCGGGGACTTATTTAACTATTAGGTTAAATTAAAATAACCATTAGGTTAAATTAAAATATTAAAAAGTTAACTTCCTTCTTTTTTTGTAACTTTAATATTCTGATCTTGTTACGAAAACTAAAAATACAAATTATCATTATCTACGCGCTCTCATATTGCATATAATATAAATAGTCGAGTGTTTTGCACTCGATACGGACGTTCATCGTAATTACTACACGGGGAGTAAAAGAGGAACTTGATAAAGTCGAGTTCACAGGTGCACTTTACAATTCCCAAGAATAATTAGTGAATGAAATATATTTCTAGTTGCTGCATCAAGTTCTCCATTTTAGTTTAAATTTTATCTACATGCGAATATATAAAGAGTATATATATATATACATAAGTAGATACAGGTTATATTTAACATATACACATAGAGTAAACCTGAGGGAATTTTTAATTAAATTTCACATTCTAATTTTATACATAAAACTAGCATGTCGTCGGGACACTAAATTGCATGGGTTATGATTTAAACATGTGTAACAATAAAATTGTGTGCGCGAGACATTAATCACCATTTAAATTCACTGTTGGTCATTCTACCGCATTTATTATTGATTATTATAAAAAAAAATTTAACCATTTTAAAAAATAAATTTTTAAAAATTAAGGTCAATTTAGCAGCACAGATTCTATTGTGAATCGTCATCTTTTTATTTTAGCTTTGGCACTAAAACGCACAATAGAATTGTATTCATAGCACTGTAATTTCCAAATGATTAAATTCAGAGGAGTGATTTTCTAATAAATTTCAGTGGAAGAAAATAATTTGATTTAATGAAATTTAGAGGATTTTGGGGTTCTCAATGATAATGATGATGATGATAGTGAGAATTGAATGTGGGTTGTTAAATCGAGCTTGATTCAACACTTGGTTCGAATTTGTAGAAATAGCGATCATCGCATTGTACGGGCAAAATCGGTAAAACAATTCGCGAATTAGATTTCAGGGTTTCTAGAATTGCTGATCTGGTTGACCATTATATTGCCAATTCTGTTCAATGATGCAGTACACGCAAAGCAAATAGGTGAACGTACATTACATATATATATACTATACATTTAAATACATATAGCCAATCTATACAGTTCCCCTATATGTATACATATATTGATTGCCGGATATACAGCACATTGATAATTTATATTTTATTTTCAGTAAATCATTCGATTATTTTAAAATTAAAAGTCTCAATGGAAAGAAAAATATTTTTGATATTAAGCTTATAGGTGTAAATGTAAAATATTTCTCGTGACGTGAAATTATAAAAATTTTTACGTAACAAGTTTAAATAAGAACGATGATCAACAAATGTGTCTTAAAAAATGTCTAATGAACACGATCTCAAAATCATAATTCGATGAAAGCTTAGAAACTCGCACCAATGAATCTATCCCATCAATAAAAGCGTGTATTATAGGTCAATATATTTAACACGCTACATCTGTAGGGTTCTCATGCATTTCATATTAATTTGAATTCAAAAACCAGGTCATTTGGATGCAGTGACCGAGAAAATGTTTGACGAATGATTTCAAAATGCATATATTCCTATTTCTTTCTTTTTTTTTTTGTCACCTTTGAACTCGAGCAATTTTTTTTACCCTACACACAAACCCGCCTACTATCTGGTATTTACTATTTTTTCTAAAATGAAAAACACTTCTTTGTCATCTTTCCTATATCGGAAAAATTTATTCTAATTTTTATTGGGTGATGATATAATATTCTTATTATTTATTTAAAATTTATTTTGACTAATATTTTTGTAACATTCAAACCGACATAAACCTTCGTGACAGCAACGGATATTTCAGTATATCCTAAGGACGTTTTAAGGATATTAGGAAACTATAATACTTGTAGGATAACTTCAGAATATCCTCAAAATATTCCTGGACATTCCTGGGTCATCCTACAAATATTATAATTTTCTGATATCCTTTGGTCGTCCGTAGCATAGCCCAAATATTCGGTTGCAGTTAGGGTTTAAGTGCGGAATCCAAGGTATCTGTAAGCAAATTACCCAAAGGCACTATTTACGAAGATTAATAATAATATTTGTAATAATAACCCTAATAATAATATTTATAGTAATTTAAAAAATAAAATTAATAATAACTTCAAATAATAATATTTCTAGTAAATTCAAACAATAATAATACCTAATAATAATAATTATAATAATAATAGTCAGTGTAACAGTAGCTAATTAATATTGTCAGCAAGTTGTGTATTTAAATAATACAGAAAAGTAAAAAATGTTTTTAAAAACTTACCAAGCAGCAGCAGACCATCCAGGTGACAGTTTCTGTATTAAGAAACTATTTGATTACGATTTAGTTCTCTAACAAAACCCCTTTTTTAAAATAATAATTGAAAATAATAATTGAAAATAATAGTATAAATAATAATTTAAAATAATAATAAAAATAATAATAAAAATAACAATATTATATAGTCAGAATAATAGTAGCTAATTAATATTATATTAACAAGATGTAATAATTATCACAGTAACGCAATTACATATCACTTAAATTTGATATAGATGAAATGTACAATATGTGGGTCAGTGCATTAATCACACACGTAAAATTCTGCATTACACAAAAGAATTCTAGATTTATCCACAGCGTCCTTTGATAAAACTAATGGAACTAAAAAATCTCCTTGCAAGCGTTACGCAACATTAAATGTACAATAAATAATGGAATTTCAGATTCTCATAAATTTTTGACCAATATTATTTTTGCTCGATGAAAAAAAAAATACTTTGCCCCAAAAAAGGGAAAGAATTACATTATCCGTTATACATTTTATCTATCTTATTTTTTTTATTTGCTAAATATGTAATAAATATTTGTACTAATATTCTTGTGACTATAAATATTTATATATAGAATTATAATGGAAAAATAATTTATAGACACTATTTTTAATAATAATAACGATAACAATTTTTTAAATTATTGAAAATGTTATAATAATAATAATAATAATAATAATAATAATAGTAGCAGTAGCTAATTAATTTTATTAACATTCAATGTATTAAAATATGGAGAAATGGAAAAAAGGTCCAAAAATTAAATATTAGATGAAATATTAAAATTAAATATTAAATGAAATATTAAATTTAAATTAAAATGAAATATTATTAAAAACTTACCAAGCAGGAACAGACCATCCAGATAACAGTTTCTTTAGTATGAAACTATTTGATTACGATTTAGTTCTCTAAGGAAACACGTTTCTCTAATAATAATATTCAAAATAATTGAAAATAATAACAAGAATAATAATAGTAGCTAATTAACATTATTAAGAAGCAACGTATTTAAAAAATACAGAAATGTAAAAAAGTTCGAAAAAAATATTATTAAAAATTAGAAAAAATACAGAAATGTAAAGAAGTTCAAAAAAAATATTAGAAAAAATACAGAAATGTAAAGAAATTCGAAAAAAATATTATTAAAAATTAGAAAAAATACAGTAATGTAAGGAAGTTCAAAAAAATATTATTAAAAATGAGAAAAAATACAGAAATGTAAAAAAGTTTTTAAAAATATTATTAAAAATTAGAAAAAATACTGAAATGTAAAAAAGGTAAAAAAAATATTATTAAAATTAGATAAAATATTAAAATTTAATTTAATATTATTAAAAAACTTACCAAGTAGGAGCAGACCACCCAGATGACAGTTTCTTTAGTATGAAACTATTTGATTACGATTTAGTTCTCTAAGGAAACACCTTTTCCTAAAATTGACATTAAAAATAATTAAAAATAATAATACTAATAATAACAATAATAATCAGAATAATAGTAGCTAAAGACGTTAAATTGTACAATCAATTATTTAAATGTTCCTAAAGATGTTCAAATATAAATATAAAATACAAATGTTTAAAAAAAATATATTTATCGCTTATATTTAAATACAACTTTCTTTCTCAACAATTTTGAAAAAGAATTCCAACTATTCAATTGGTTCTGGTTTTCTATTTTCGAAAAAAAAATTCCAATATATCGCTTGTTAACAGTCTTCCTTTTTTGGCTTGTTTCATTTTACAAGGAAATTTCCATCCGTGATTGAAATGATCATTCGTTACCTATGGCAACCAATTGGAATTTTATTACACACGGAAATAAGCTTCTTTTTTTTTATTTTTGGTATCACGAGGAGAACTGTATTTTAGAGTTGGAAAATTTTTTTTTCTTTTATCAGTTTCAAATGCTCTGGAATTGATACTGAGAGAATCACTAAAAAGATGAAGTAGAAGAAGAAGGTGGAAGAAGATTAAAGAAAGTAAGCCGGAGAGATTTTTTGAAATTGATTAAAGAAGCAAATTGATGATAAGATAGCGTGTGTGAGTTACTACTTGAGAAAATTTATATATATATATATAGATGTAGGTTTATATATATAAATGTGTTTTATATAAATGTGTAGGAATGCTATATACCTTTAGCAAAAATGTAGAGGGATGCTGGAAAATATTTTCTCTGGACCACTGAGTAGTTTTTGGTTAAAGGAAATATGTACCGGGTGTGCATGTTGAGCGGTAATAAAGTATTGCTATATAGGGATATGTATATATGGTAAGCTAAACGGGGTTAGGAGACGCAGACTCCATTATATCGATCAGTCTACGAGTGGAAAAGAGAGGAACGAATATATAGAGATGAGGGTACACAGCTTCACCGTTCAACCAGGGTGGCTCACTTTATACTCTTGAACCGTAGTAGTATAGCCATTCTGCTCTGTCCCGCGACTCCTTCAGCATCCGTTCCACTAACCTGGACACATCCAATCACACTTGGATTTCGGATTACATTCGAATTCAATTGTTCTTCACTCTCAACATTTCGCATTTCAATTAGGTAGTAGAAGAAGAAGAAAAAAAAACTTTCTGATAAATCTCTATCGTGGATTTCAATTTTTCAAAGAAATCCCTTTTTTTTAACTCGTCCTTATCCCTTTCTCTCTATCTGTCTAATTTTTTATTTTTCAATGATGAAGGGTTTTTCAAAATTTTCCATCATTTTTATTGGCGAGGATTTAGAATTAGAATTATTAAGTCTTTAAAGGAACATGAAAAAAAGAATTAGTTTTGGTTGGAAATGATTCGATTTTCGAGACAAGCTCTAAATTAGTGATTAATTTAAATGAAAATGTTTACATTCTCATGGGCGGTAATTTTTCCCCATTTATATAGACATTTTATATTGTACATTGATCCTCAATGTGCGTTGTGAATTATTTATAGAGGAAAATTGACAAAGTGTTCATTAAACTCTCTAGACAAATTACGGATAATGGCTGATATGCACAATAGTGGCATAATTGCGTGCACTAATGTTTACATTATGCAATTTTTCGAAAGTCGATAAAAAAAGTAGACTCTAATTATCAATTATGATTAAAATTGTCAAATAGGAAAAAAATTTATTTCTTTTCTTAAAGGGATTTTAAAGTTAAAGACTTAAAGATTAAACACGCATATAGTATTAAATTGATGTTGGACATTTGTAGTGACAACTTCGTAATCTAAAAATAAATTTTTAATTCTGATTACTTTAGAGCTGTCAAGTGTTAATGAATGAAACAGTTCAATGTAAATTATAAAAATGTATATGTGACGTGCGCTTGATAAAAGATATTAACCTTGATTATCGTTTGCTGAGCGAATGAAGACGAAAATAAAATTGCGAAGGAAAAAAAATAGAAAGAATAATTTGTCTGCAAATATTTGCAACAAGATTTTATATACATTGACTGTTGCTCTCCTTCCCTCTTTTCACACACACATATATATAGAATAAAAAGCGTTATAAGCCACGCGAGGCGACTCGAACCCTGACCTCGGAGGCGTAGGCTTAATTAAAAGTTACAAATCGAGCGACAGCCAGGCACCCTCCACTCCAGAGAATTCAAGAGAGTTTAAGTGATCAACAACAACTACTGGTTATAAAATTACGCAATCGTATTTATAGTTATACGAAACCGTTTCTATATATTTCTCATCCATTGTTGTCATATACTCGTTGTGTAGTTGTCGATCGGTCAATTAACTTAATTGCACCTTCGTTTGTTGTACTCGATTCACCATCGTTTTATCGTTCAAATATATAGTATATATAGAAAAAAGAGGACTCTCATTCTCTCTCTCTCTTACTTTTAACCAATCTCTGATTGAAAAAGCGCACGACAAGAAAGATTTCCAAGAATCCGGATAGGAATTTCGTGATTGAAATCGCCTTAGTGCAAATGTAAAGAGTGGATTTTCAGATCATCTATCTGTGGTTAAAATCTAGCATGGATCTCGAATCATCTTGATTTGCATACTACAACTCCGAAGACCGTTCTCGCGGAACAATTGAAAACTTTTCCCATTTAGTAATTAGTGCACCATTGATTAATACCATTCCTGTAAAATAATTGAGAAACGATTCTCCAACTGGTGTCTAAAACAGTTAATCTGCTATTTAATAAAATGTGCATTTTATTCACCATTTTCATTTAGTGGATAAACTTTCTTCTTGTTAAAAGCAACGTAGACAAAGGTTTTTTTTTATTTGAATCGTAACCAAAAAATCGCCCTGATTTTTATCCCCTAAAGTAGGTTTTAAGTCACCTAAAACTTTTCCCCTAGTTTCTTCTTGATGCAAAATTATAATTTCACGTTTACTACTAATAAAGTTGGGAATATTTTTCGAAAAAATATGAATATTTTTTTTTATCGCACGTTAATTCTGAAAGGATGGGAATTTGCCTGGAAGATATCAATTTTCATTTAACTTTGTCGACTTGAATTTGTTTTGATATAAAAATTGACGACGGAGATCCAAGAGTCAACAGAGGAAGAGAATGAGGTGAACCCCCCCTTTTTCGAATAGGGGAATAATCGTGGCTTTTGAATTTAATGAACTGTGAAAAGAGAGACCTCCCGCAAATGGCGTGGCATTCACTCAAGAGATCCTTCAACTATAGGGTCTCAAAATTAGCCCCAAAGTTAATGCAACACAAATAAGTGTAATTATCAAATAAACATCATTAATTCGATCAAGTCGCAGCCATACTAACGCTAATTTTTAATTTTTATCCCACTTGAAGTATTGTTCAAAATTTTTGACCAAAAACAAAGTGGCCCCAAGATGGACACCTTCTTAAAAATAACTTTAAAGTGTAGTAAATTAAAGATAAACATCTTGTATTAATTTTTAAACTAATGTTTCAACATTTTATTCTATTTACTAGGAATAACATTATTAAAAATCTTAATTTTATAACTTGAGAATAAAAAAATAACATATTTAACTTTAATTTGACAAGTTGAGAGTATACAAACAACAAAAATAAAAAAATTGAGAAGTAGTTGTCCCTTTAAACAAAAATTTTATAGGAAATGTCCATCTTGGGGCCCTCTCCCCTATACTTATATTTCAATCATGGGAAAAATAAAATTAGAAACTTTTTAGAAATGCTTTTGGTCGAAAAAGTCAGTTTGCCATTACCCTCTTAAATTGTTCGTGAACAATTTAGAGTTATTTGAAAAATAGCTTGAAATATAGCGAATTGAATCCAATTTCTCTACTGAATGTACTTTTTTCTGTGTGAAGGGAACTTGACATCATTTCTTTTACATTTTAATTGAAATATCTTTTTGGTCTTTTTATTGGTAATAATATTTTATATAGATGTTGCAATTAAAGAAAAGTTTATTCACAACAAACAGTCGAAAGGGGCATTTATCTTTTTTTTTATTATTGATGCGTAAAAGCGGGGTTGACCCAGATGAAGGATATAGGGAGAAAGGTAGAGTTCGAGAGGTTCTTACTCCTAACTGGGATAGGAAGTTTATTTTTACAAAATAAAAGTATATATATATATATTTATATATCGGCTATAAGACAAGTGTTACAGTAAATATTTAAATTCCCTTTTATTATTTATTATAATATGATATCAAAGTAATGTGTTATGTAATTTCATTATTTTTTATTCTACTTTATTATTTTATTGTATGTTAATATTTTATGACAATATTTATATGTATATTTAATATTTATATAATATGTGTATAATTTGTATACCAATGTATAATGCTATTTAATATTTAATTGTAGTCATTACATTTTGTATTTATTTATTTACTAGATTAATTTAATTTTTAACAATTTTAATTTATTTAATTAATTAAATAGACTTTAACGTCCGAGATACTTCATAAATAAGTCCGAATGTTTTCGTTTTCATTAATTTGACTTATTTAATTTATTTACTATATTATTAAATTATATCGTTCATCACAGAATTAACTATTTATCTAAAATAGTAATGTTTCTATGAATTTAAATAAAATAAAAATAGGCTTTTGTTACATATTTACGTATATTTAAAAAAGACGGAAAAGTAAAAAAAAGGGTTTTTTAAACTTACCAAGCAGCAGCAGTCCATCGACGTGACGGTTTCTTTATTAAGAAACTATTTGATTACGATTTAGTTCTCTAAAGAACAACCTTTTCCTAACTTCGACATTAGTCATCTACGTTATTTTTGCCATCCCCGACTGACAACTAGTGCAGCCAAATTATAGAGGTTATGTTTACTGAATGAATATAGTCAATTGATTCGAGTGCCCTCTTTCAAACTTTTCGCGGGAATTTTCAAAATCATAATTCAAAAAATCTGGTAAATTATAATAATAATAATAACAACAATAATTATTATTAAATATCAATAATAATAATTATTATTAATAAATAAAAATAATAATAATAATTATTATTAAATAAAAATTATTATTATTATTATTGTTCCTCTTGTTACAATTATGTTACTCAATGATATCAATTATTATTGTAATTATAATAAAATCAGTATAAATATAGTTCCAATAAAAATAATTATTTTTCTATGTATAATTATGAGTATAGTAGGGTGTATATATATATTCACCTAGGGATTTCTCTCTGCCGGGTCTCTTCGCGGATTCTGGGAGTGCGGTGGGATGAGAACCCAATGTGTGACGTCACACTCAACCCGTGACGTAAACGCCGGGAACGGTTACGTGTTACGCAAGCGTCGAGGGAGAAGGGTAGGTGCGCCCTGATCACCCACTGCCCTACTTTCTCAACGCCCCTTGGCTAAAGACATTTTTTCCACACTTTCCTCTTTTGCTCTCTTCAAAAAGATCCTTTCTCTCTCTCTCTCTCCCTCTTTCTTTCTATTTTCACTCTTGCATTCTCTCTGTCTCTATTTTTCTCATTTCACTCACCCTCTACTACAACTCTATTTTCCATCCCCTCCCCGGCCCCCTTTTCCTCTTTTTTACTCCACCAACGTCTTGTCAGTGTCTTTATTTCTTTTCTTTTCTTTCTTATATACCTTCATCGTTATGGGACTCTCAACGATGAAAGTAGTCAACCTCAACGCCTTAGCCACTAGCAACCGTCACGTTTTGCACTATACTATAACGTTAAACCCGACTACGATTCACTCAATCGTGTCGTGAATCCTAAAGGACTGCATCACTCTCGTTTTCCTCTTGAAAGTATGGAAATAACTACGCCCTTCAAGCAACGATTTATATATATATATATTTTTCCTCTTCCTCTCCTTATATATATTTTTTTATATTTCACTTTCGTATATTACGACATCGATACATTATCAAATGCTTTCTTATCCTCCAAGTGTCAATTGGACCTCCTCAAAAATTTTTTTTCCATTTTTTTTCATTTTCAAACACCAGAAACTTGTTTTCTATCCTAATTTTAATTTTTTGTCATAAAATTCAATTTATGTACATATTGTAAAAAAAGTTTGTCTTTTAAAAATTTGAATTTCCCGCGCTCTGTTTAAAAGAGAGGGTCACTGGACATAACCTCACTTCTCTCTCTAATTTGCAGCTATACGAAATTCAAAATTAAAATTGACAGAAAAAAAAATTGTAATTTAGTGAGAGTTTTTCTTTAAAATACAATTGCGAAAACTATTTACAATTATCGGGACAAATTGAAATAAAATCAATTTCTAATTAAGAAAAAAAAAGAAAGCAATTTCGATTTATTTAACCTGAGTTGCAATTTACTATTGTTTCGATTTATTTTTATTTTCGAAACAATTTTCTTTTTCCTCTTATTGTGTGGAAATTAAACAATTTGGTTTAAATAGAAAAGAAAAATACCTTCTTTCCTGTTTTATTTTGAAATAAAAAAAAACGAAGAGGATTTAAATTGCTCTGACAGAATAAATTGAGACGTATTAATTATTATTAAATTACGACGTCTCATCGTTTCAGTGTCAAGAATTAAAATAAAATGGATGTTAAATATTTACCTAGACTAACTAAATATAACTCTTGATGGTAATCGATTTATTCTATATTTAATTTAATAAATTCCCTTTCTATCTGTTATTTACTTTTTTTTCCACTTTCTATATACTTTTTAATTTTTTAACTAAATTTCTCAATTTTTTAACTTGTTTATTCTAAAAAATTTATAACGAACACATTTAAAGGATTCTTTTTGTTTATCTACGGGGATTATACTTAACCATTAATTTTCATTATCCTTTGTATCGAAAAATAAATAATGTTAAAACGAAATATATTTTGACATTAATAATAAGTTTCGGTTTAAAAAAGTTTTTTCTTCTATTTATCAAAAAAGGGAAACTTAATGCATCGGGAATAAAAATTTTTTTCTTTAGTGAAATAAATCATTTCACTGTGACACATGATTATGGGTATTATGTGAAGACCTTTTATCGCTTAGTTGATACAACACATAAAATTAACATTAAATGCCAGTCATTTCTACTTATAAAGGATAAACTAAATATAATGTATATTTAAAAATGAAAACTTTTTATAAATCTAAATAATGGATATTTCAAAATTTTCCCATTATAAAATATTTGTTTTTACATTTACTTTCTGTGTCACACTTACATTTTTGAAAAAAATATTTATAACTCGAAAATGTAAATAGAATAAATAGAATTTCTAAAAGTGACAAGTTCGAGTATACATGGATTTATATATTTATATACAATATCGAAAATTTGTTTTCATTTGATAAATATAAAATAAAATGTAAAAAAAAGAGGTAAAATGTTTCACTGAATAAATTTTTAATCCGTTTCCAGAAATAAAATTACATTATATCGAATGTGTACACGTGAAATCGAAGAGGAAAATATAATTGTTTGTCTATCTTATTTTCGATCTCGTGAATAAATAATTACTTTACGTGAAAAAGAAACATTTAGAAAATCCACTCGACATGTTGAAGTTTTTACTTTTTGTTATTTTATTTATCAGCCTTTTTGAAATAATTGAAAATTTCCCAACGAATGATTTTAATTATATTCTACCACTAATTTTTTTTTATTATTATAGCAAATGAGTCGCATAATTAATGTAATTTTCTTGACTAAAATATTATAATTTCAATTTATTAAACATTCCGGCTCGACTTTAATTATAGGGAAAGTTTAATTTTCTATTGTTCTCAAATTAACAACATTATTCTCGTGGCATATTTTATTCATAATTATAAATATGCACAGCGAAATTAAACTTTGCCGTAGTGAAAATAGTATCATATAATTTTGCACTTACCAAACAGGAATATTTTTCTTAATTTTCTCATGCTCGAGAAATTATTAGATTACGATTCAGTTCTCTAAAGAAAACAACTTCTTTGATGTTTTGTTTTAACACTGGGTTGGAAAAGTGAGGTTAGGTTTGACTCAGAGAGTTAGAAAGGACAGCGACCTCTGCAGTAATTTTGCGCGCGAATTTCAAAAAAATAAATTTAAAGTTAAATATTATAATTGTTTTCTCTATTAAAGGTAAATAAAAATATTTGTAAAAATATAAATAAAGAAATAAATAAAATAAAAATTTAAATAAAAATATAGACAAAAAATAATAAAAGCAAATATAAATAAAAAGTATCACTTAAATTGCAATCTAATTATTCGAATGTAATCAAAGAAATCAGGAAGTCCAAACTCGTTCCCACTATTCGTCACTGACTTTAACTTTTCGAGGAAAGTTTTCCATTTCTTTTTTCTTTCTCTTTTGTCTTCTTCCTCTATTCTCAAATTCACTGCTATACACTAGATCCTTAATCAGGCGAGCAATAAGAGACCCCCTGACGACGTTTTACACGAAAAACAACCTCTGAATTTTAAATCATTGTACAATAATACAAAAAAAAGAAGAAAGTAAAAACAGATCAGTAACCATTTATTTAATGCGAAACAGAAAATGAAACAAATGCGATGCAAACAAATGATAAATAGTTTAAGTACAAGAAAAAGACCAAAGAAAGAAAGAAAGAGAAAATGAAAAAGATGTGAGCAGAGGTAGAAAAAAAAAGTTGGAACATTCATGTTCTGCATTCTTGAGAAACAGAATTTAAATTCCCTCTAAAGTCTCGGATTTTGTGAGTAGGAAACTGCACAAATAACTCGTCGAGCCCGTAGATTTATTTTACTGACTTTGAGAAAGCTCAGAAGCTAGACATTAGCATAGAGTGTTATTTACCTCTATTGTTACATATTTTATGAATATAAAATAATAAATGTACATTCATTTGGTGTTGACCACAAAAACTGCTGTTGAATGTCTCTCAGTATTTATGTATTCAACAAGGTTTTTGTTTTCGTAAATTTTCATAAATTCGCCAAGAAAAAATTAAAAAGAGGCACGTTTCTTTTTTTTGTATTTAAAAAATCAAAAAGGTTCTTTAAAACAAAGAATTTTGCTGCGTTCAATAAACTTTTTAAATGACTCTGACTGATCCTAACCTCTAAATGGTATAATTTCATTTTTACCAACGTGGGAAAAAATTGCAGTGTCAAAGTGTTAAGTCAATAAAAGATCAAAATTAGGAAATATTTATATTATTATACAAATTTTGAAATTTTTAAGAAAACACGCATTTATGGTTTATTTAAAGAAATATAAAATTATGGAAAATAATTATTTAAATAAACTTACCAAGTAGCAGCAGTCCATCGACGTGACGGTTTCTTTATTAAGAAACTATTTGATTACGATTTAGTTCTCTAATGAACAACCTTTTCCTAACTTCGACATTGATCATCGACGTTGCTTTTGACAACTCCGAGTGACAATTAGTGCAGCCAAATTATAGAGGTTATGTTTACTGAATGAATATAGTCAATTGATTCGAGTGCCCTCTTTCAAACTTTTCGCGGGAATTTTCAAAATCATAATTCGTAAAATCTGAATTACAATGAAATAATAATAAAATTATTGTTAACAAAAAAATAATAAATAGAGTTATTATTAATAAAAACATAAATAAAAATAATAATAAATAATAATAATAATAATAATAATAATAATAATAAGAATAATAATAATAACAAAGTTCATTTTGTAATAAATGAATAAATTTGACAAAGTAATTTCTTTTAGAGTGAAAAATTTATTTTCACAAAACATTAATTATTTAAGGTTATGTCGGTAAAAATCTGTATATGTAATTTTTTTCAAATTGCATTATAAATTTAACAGCATCTCATTTGTATCATATCAAAATGAAAATTGACCTGAATTGTAAAAAACTACTTATTTTTCTTCACTTTTTAAATTCTCATTCTATTTATTTAACGTTCTAATGAAATTTCTATTTGAATTTCAGACATTTTAAAGAACGATACAAAACGTTATTTTCCTTTTTGTCCCTAAACGTGCAGCAATATTTATCTTCGGAAACGTATATCATAAATTTTTATACTCTATCCAATCTCGCATGATAAAAATCATTTTGCCCAGGACGTGGAAAATTTGTAATCTTAAGAAAAACTTGATTCCTGCTGGTAAGATTTCAACTCTGCTAGTGATATATATATAGAGGTATACATATATAGAATTCAAACCGGAGTTTTCCAATTCGAGGAAAAAATATATATCCCCACGATAACAAATCTTCAGAATGCCGTAAAAATATATTATATTTTTAGAGGAAAAATATTATTTTTGCATTTAAAAAAAAATTTTCTTTTATTTCCTTTTTGTTTTTGAGAATAAATTTTTCGAATTAGTTGTTATTTCAAAAAAAAAAAAAAATTAAATAGTTATTTGTGTTTAATTTAATTGTTTTTTTAAACTTTTAGTTAATTAACTTAATTTCTTCTCTTCTTATTTTTAACTTTCTTTTTTATTCCCTTTTTTCTTTTTTTATTCTTATTTTTCTTTTTTATATTCTCTTGTTTTCCGTTTTCCCCTTTTTTCATTTTTTTTGACATTCCTTTTATTTATATTCAGAAAAAAAACTTTATTCCGTCTGTTTTTAGAAGAATTTTTTTTTTATTTATTTCTCGAAAGGAAAAAAAATTATATGGCATCAATTTTGTCAGAAATTTCAGGTCTCACAGAGACTGTTTTGAAAATATTGAAGATTGAACACAATTTTCCCCTATGACCTTAATATTAGGAGGGTTGGTTTTTTTTCTCTCTAGAAAAAAAATGTATCACATTGAGAGATCTTCTTCTTCTTTTTTTGTAAAAGAAAAAGAAGAAAAAAAGGAATGAAAGAAAGTAAATTGTATAGTCACTGTCTGATTATAAAGTTTGTAAATTAAAATTCTCCTCGAGTTGGAAGGAAAAAGAGAAAAAAAAAGAAAGACAGAAATTTATGATAGAATTTTTTAAATTAATATTATAATAATTTCCCTACTAATTATTAATTATAATTTTGACATAATTTATAATTTCTGACGTTTATTATTTCTACTATCATTGATACTAATATAATAATAATAATAATAATAATAATAATATTATTTTTAATTAAAAATTTTTTTTATATTCTTATTTAATTATTTTTATTTATATTATTTAATCATTATTTAATTGTTATATTTCGTTTAAAAAAAGTTCAAAAAGGAGTTATTTTTACTTTTGTTTTATTTTCCTTTTATTATCACTTTATTGCTAATTTATTTGTTGTTTTATTATTAGAGAATTTTGAAAAAGTAGGAAACAACTTTCCAGTAAATTGAGAAGTTTTTTTATTATCAACATAAAATTATCTGAAAGTAGAAGAAGAACTAATCGGATCAATTATTAAAGCTCTTAATGACATTAAAGTATTAAAAATTGTTGGGATAAATTGCCCATGAATTATCGATTTAATTGACTTGATTGAAATCTCTTATTATTTTTTCTTCTAATCTATAAATTTTTAGTTACTTATTGAATCACAACCATTATTTACAAAATATAAAAAAATCTAACTTCTATATTTTTAAAGTAGTAAAATTTATTTTAAAAAAATTAATATTTTTAATAATAAATAATAAATAATAAATAGTTAATAATAAATAATAAATAATAAATAGTTAATAATAAATAATAAAAAATAAATAAAAACTAAAATGAATAAAGAAAAGTAAAAATAAAAAATGAAGAATAAGAAAAAGTAAAATAAAGAAAACAAAAAATGAATACTTTTGTTGAAATTAAAAATAAAATAGTTTTGTTCTTCTATATGCTAATAGAAAAAGTATTTTTCATTTCGTGTAATTATTGTAAAATTCATTATTTTTTGAAATTTATTTCCAGCAGTTATTATTAAAAGATTAAAAGTGCAAGGAAAAAGAAAGAAAGAATGAATGAGAGAAAAAAATTTGTGTGAATAACATTTGAAGCTTCTCGTTTCAATTAATTGACGGTAATTGAATTTTCAATAAAATTTTCATGTTGCTCATATTTATTGCAATTCATTTGAAGACGAGTTCTACGTGTTAAATTATTGAAGATTGACTTGGTGTTTTATTAAATTACTATATACTAGTAACTCTTCTCCTGCAGTATTAATAATTTTCCAAATAATTACTGAAGCAGTCAGTGAACGACTTAATTAGTAACCAAGTTTATGTATCATTAGTGATTCCACGTTTATTAAAATTTCAAAATCCAATATGTTTAAGTGAGAGAATTTCAAAGTATTATAATATAGTATGTGTGTATTTTGAAATCAACAAATTTCAAGTGACAGTGATTTGAACATAATTTATTTTTTCTTTTATTAATAATTTTATTTCTTATAATATTATTTCTGTTATATAAATATAATTATAATAGTCATTATTTTTGTTGTTGCTATTATTACTATTACATTGTCATTTTATTCCTATTATATTATTTTAAGTTCAATTTTTTACTTTCATTTTTTTTTCTTTTTATTATTTATTATCATTATTATTTGTTTTCTATTATTAAGAAAACATTTTATTGTAAATGTTTTCTATAACCTGTTTTTTAGGAAATTTATTTTGTCCCAGGAATTCCACTTCTTTTAAGGGAATTCATTTGATTCAAAGAAAATTCTGACAACTTGAAGAAAATTTCAGAGATTTAGAAAGAATTCTAAATTTTCAAATAGAATTATTACGACTGCAAAAAAATTCTAATGATTCAAAAAGAATTCTGACAATTCGAAGAAAATTCTAACAACTAGAAAAGAATTTGAATGATTTGAAAGAAAATTCTTTCTTTTCAAATTGAATTGTTTTAAGTCAAAGTGAATTTTTTTAAGTCAAAGGAAATCCCTTCAAATCAAATTGAATTCTTTTAAGTCACAGAAAATTCTTTCTATTCAAATTAAATTCTTTTAAGTCAAAGTGAATTCTTTTAAGTTACAGTGAATTAATTTATTTTAAAGAAATTTCCTTCAAATCAAATTGAATTCTTTCAAATCAAAGTGAATTTTTTTAAGTCAAAGGAAATTCCTTCAAATGAAATTGAATTTTTTTAAATCAAAGTGAATTTTCAATTTAAAAGGAATTCTGTAAATTCAAAAGAAATTTCATCAATTCAAAAGAAATTTCATCAATTTGAAAGAAATTCAGTCAATTCAAAAGAAATTCTATCAATTTAAAAGAAATTCAGTCAATTCGAAAGAAATTCCATCACCTTAAAAGGAATTCTATCAATTTAAAAGGAATTCCATTAATTTAAAAAGAATTCAGTCAATTCGAAAGAAAAAATCTGAATTCAAAAGAAATTCTATCAATTCAAAAAGAATTCCCCCCAATTTCTTAGAATTCCAGTTTCATAATTTTCTCAAATAAAGAGAGAGAAATTCATTTTCCATAAACGAAAAATTTGATTTAAAAAAAAATCCCATTTAAAAGTAATTATTATTATTATATTATTATTATATTATTATTCAAGATTCAATTATTATTTTTCAAAGAAAAAAAAATATACCCCCTTGCCCCTAAAATTCTTATTCATACCACCAAATAAAATTTTTCCTCCTTTCTGAAAATTAGCAGCAAATTTTCTCTAGAAATTCTCCAAAAAAACTCATGTTCTGTAATCCAATTAACCCTGTTTTTTCTTCTTCTCTCCTCTTGCTCATCTTCTCTGGGCCAAAAAAGAAGAAGAAGAAAAACTATCATTTCCAACAATTACATTAGAAAATTGTCGGTGGTAAAAATTGAGGTACCATGTCACGTATTCGATACCAGGCTAGTGACGTCCCTGACGTCAAAACTGGGTCAGGGGCAATTAGAATTCGCTTCATCCCCCAAAAGGGAGAGGAGAGAAAGAGAAAGAGAGAACAATGCCGCTGAAGACGATCTCGTTGAAGATCTTGAGTTCCGGTACATTTCTTCTCTCCCTCTCTTTTCTTTGGTTCTCTCTCCCTCCCTCCCTCTCGCTCCTTCTTCTTTCTTTCTTTTTTCATAATTTCTCTCTCATTCTTTCTTTCTTTTTTCTTTATTTCTCTTTTCTTCATTCTTGTTTTTTTTCTTTAATTCTCTCTTTTTCTTTCTTCTTTTTTTCTTGATTCTCTCTTTTTATTTATTCTCTCTTTTTTCTTTATTCTCTCCTTTTCTTTCCTATTCTTCTTTCCTTCTTTCTTTCTTTTATTCTCTTTTTTTCTTTTTTGTTTTTTTAATTCTCTCTTTTTCTTCCTTCTTTTTTTCTTTATTCTCTCTTTTTCTTTCATTATTCTCTCTTTCCCCTGTCTTTCCTTCTTTCCTTCTTTTATTCTCTTTATTTCTTTTTTGTTTTTTTCTTTATTTCTCCCTTTTTCTTTCTTCTTTTTTTCTTTATTCTCTCTTTCGTCTTTCTTTTCTATTTTTATTTATTTCTTTCTTGTTTTCTTAATTTCTCTTTTTTCAGTCCTCTTTTCTTACTCTTTTTGGTTTTTTCTCTCTGGCTCGTGTTTTTTTTCTTATTTCTGTATTTCATTCTCTCTTTCGCTCTTTTTTTGTTTACTTCTTTATTTTTTTCTCTTACTAACTTTTTTCTATTTTCTGTATATTTATTTATTTCTTATCATCTTTATTTCTTTCCCTTCTGTTCTTAATTTCTTCCTTTTTCTTTATTTCTCGCTCTTTCTTTATTTTCTTTCTTCGTTTCTTTCTTTATTTCTCTCTCTCTCTCTCTCTCTCTCTCTCTCTTTATAACTCACTTTTTCTACTTTATTTATTTATTTTCATCTTTATTTATTTCTCTCTGTTCCTGTTTTCTTTCTTTTCTTTATTTTTTCCCGCTCTTTCTTTCTTCCTTTTTCTTTATTTCTCTCTCTTTTACTCCCTTTTTTGTCTTTAATTAATTAATTTATTTTTTTTAATTTATTTCTTTCTTCTTTGGTTCTATTTTCATTCTTTTTTTTTATTATTTTTTTCGATCTCGTTCTTTTTTTCATTTTTTTCTCTCTCTATCTGTCTTCTTTTTTTCTTTCTTGCTTCCTTTTTTATTTTTTTTTCTTCCTTACTATCTTTTTCTTTTTTCTTTATTTCTCTCTCATTCTTTCTTTCTTTTTTTCTTTATTTCTCTTCTCTTCATTCTTGTTTTTTTCTTTCATACTCTCTTCTTTTTTTCTTTATTCTCTCTTTTTATTTATTCTCTTTTTTTTGTTTTTTGTTTTTTTTAATTCTCTCTTTTTCTTTCTTTTTTTTCTTTAATTCTCTCTTTTTCTTTCTTCTTTTTTTCTTTATTCTCTCTTTTTCTTTCACTATTCTCTCTTTCGCCTTTCGTTCCTATTCTTCTTTCCTTCTTTCTTTCTTTTATTCTCTTTTTTTTATTTCTCCCTTCTTCTTTCTTTCTTTTTTCTCTCTCTTTCTTTTTTTCTTTCTTTCTTCTTTTTTTCTTTCTTGCTCCCTTTTTATTTCTTTTTTTTCTTCCTTGCTACCTTCTTCTTTTTCTTTCTCTCTCTGGCTCTTTAATCTTTTTCTTATTTCTTTATTTATTTTATTCTTTTTTTTTCTTTCTTTCGCTTCCTTTTTCTTTCTTTTTTCTCTAATTCTCTCTCTCTCTCTCTCTCTCTCGCTTCTTCATTCTTTTCTTTTTTTTTCTTTTTACACTTTTTTGCTCCTTCATTATTTTTTTATTATTTCTTTATCTTTTCTTCTTTCTTGCATGTTGTCTTCTTTCACTCCTTCTTACTTTCTTTCTTCTTTATTTCTTTCTCCTTTCTTTTTTAATTATTTTTTCTTTATCGCTTATTGTTTCTTTCCCTTTTCCTTCCTTCACTCTCCTTCTTCTTTCATTATCCCTTTCTTTTTCTCTCCCTCTCTATCTGCTTCTTTCTTCTTCTTTATTTTTCTCTCTTTTTCGCTTCTTTTTCATCATTTCTCTCTCGCTCCTTTTTTCTTTCTTTTTTTTATTAATCTTTTTCTTTCTTTCGTTTTTTTCTCTTTCTTTCTTCAGCTGTACGAAAAAAATGTCGCATTTGCCGTTAAGGCGAAAGTTCGTTACCTAGCAAGCGACTTTCAACCTTACGACAAATGAGAATTTCTCTCTCTCTCTTAATTTCTCTCTTTCTCTTAAAGGAAAAACAGTTTTCACTGTTTTTCCTATAGTGAGAATAAAATAAAAAGCAAACGTTATAGTCAAAACGGAAAAGAATAATTTTTTTTTCAACGATTGCTCTAAACATAGAAAAAGGGAGTAAAAGAAAAAGTTGTTCAAGTTTTTTGAGGCATTCGATTGGAATTGTGTGTGTGTGTGGTTCGGGGTGGTGTCCTCTTACTCTCTCCTCTCTCTCTCTCTCTCTCCCGATGTCTAAAAAGGGGGATGCTGTGTGTAGAGATGATGATGATGATGGTAGACGACGGGAAAGCGCAAAGGAGAGAAAATCTCTCTCTCGCAGCTTCTCTTTCTCTCTCGCTCATGTTGCTTGGAAAATGGGGCGCAGGCGCGGGATAAGGGTGGAAAAGCGGGCGGGCAGCTCACTACGCCCGGGACGTCACGGGTCGCGGGACGACCGAGGGAAACCTGCAGGAAAAAGATATTTCGTGTGTTATAGTAACCGTTCTCGTTCTCGTTGTCGTTGTCGTCGTCGTCGTCGTCATCACCGTCAAACGTCGTCGTCGTCGTCGTCGTCGTATTCATCGTTGTCGTTGTATATTCAAGTACCGGAAAATTTCACCTCAATAGCGGATTGTGTTTGTTGTTATTCTTGTTGTTGTTGTTCCTGTTCTTATACACTGTTATTACTAAAATCCTTCTTTCTCTCTCACTCACTCACTCACTCTCGTTTTAACATTAAACGAAAGTAAATTTCTTTCCAAAAAAAGAAGAAGAAGAAGAAAAAAGTTTCTAAAAAAATTAACGAAAAAAATCAATGCTTCTATTTAAATTTTTATTTCGCGAGTGTTTTTTGGAAATGAGTCAAAAAGAAATTAACAATCAAAGCGAGTGGTACAGCTGTGCTGGATGCTGCGCCCGGTGAGACCCGATCCGAGGATCGGTATCGGAGAATCGTGAAAAAAGAGAGAAAGAAAAATATTAAAAAAACAAGAAAAAAGTGCCTCAAAAGAAAATCCTCCCACTCCCCGCAAAAAAAAAAGAAAATGAAAATACCGAATTGTTGTTTACGATAATATTTGTTGAACTAAGAAGAAAAAAATTCCCGTGGATAAAAAAACAAATAAACAACCATCAGGAATTGAAGAAAGAAAAATTGAAGATTTTTATTTAAAAGGAAAAACTTTTCTTATACTAGGAAGAAGAAAGGAAATAAAGATTTAAGAAAAAAGGGAGAAATAGAAAAATCAAAATGAGTGAGACAACACCTAAAATGCAGCAAAAAAGCTCCGACGGTTCGCCGGCAAAACTCGAAGCTGGTACGCATTTTGTCAACATTTCTCTCTCTCTCTCTCTCACTCTCTCTTTTCTGTTTTGATTCCAATCCTTGTCCCCTGCCCTGCATGCTGAAACTGTTTTATGGTATAAAGTGAAATTTACCACTTTCGCTAGATTCACGATTATTTACCCTCTTTTCAATAATTACAAAAATATTGTGTCTTGTTAATTGTAGATATCAATTGATCAATTCATTTTTTACTCGAATACAATTGTTTTTGAATGAGAGAAAAACGATTCAATTAAAAAAAAATTTTTTTCTAACGTGAAAACAATTGTTTGGTTCGAAAATCATTGTTTTTAGCGTAAAAACAATTTTTTTCGAATTAAGCAATTGTTTGTAGTGTCAAAACAATTGTTGGGTTCGAAAATAATTGTTTGTAGCGTAAAAACAATTGTTTGTAGTGTCAAAACAATTGTTTGGTTCGAAAATAATCGTTTGTAGCATTAAAACAATTATTTTGTTCAGAAATAATTGTTTGTAGCGTCAAAATAATTATTTGATACAAAAATAATTGTTTCGTACAAGAAAAATTATTTCGATCAAGAACAATTGTTTGGTCCAATAGAAATTGAATAGTTCAAAAATAATTGATTGGTTCAGAAACAAATTTTTTAGTTCAAGAACAATTGTTTAGCTCAATAAAAATTTTCTGGTTCAAAAACAATTTGTTTTAGTTCAAAAGCACTTTTTTAGTCCATTAAAAATTGTTTGGTTCAAAAATAGTTGTTTGTAGCATCAAAAACATTGTTTATTATGAAAATAATTGTTTGTAGCGTTAAAATAATTGTTTTGTACAAGAAAATTGTTTGGTCTAATAGAAATTGTTTGGTTGAAAAACAATTGTTTGGTCGAATAAAAATTGTTTCGATCTGAAACAATTGTTTAAATTCAAAAAAATATTTGTTTGGTACAAAAAGAATTGTTTCCAATCAACTGTTGGTTTCAAAGATAATTCTTTACCTCAGGAATAATTGTTTTAACCAAAAATAATTGTTTAAAAAGAAAATAATTGTTTAATTAAAAAACAATTGTTTAAACAGAAAACAATTGTTTAAATAAAGAGAAATCCAGCCCCTAAATTGTTTCAATAAAGAACAATTGATTGAACCTTAAATAATATTTTTAAATCAAGCACAATTGTTTAAAACAAAAACTATTGTTTCAACAAAAAAAAAATGGTTTAAATCAAGGAGATTTGTTTCTATCAAGAACAATATTATTTGAACCAAAAACATTTTTTTGAACCAAAAACATTATTTTGAAACAAAAACATTTTTTTCAAACAAAAACAATTGTTTCTATCAAAAACAATTCAAGATCTATTATTTCGATCAGAAACAATTGTTCAATCAGTGAACAATGATGAATAAAATTGTGTTTACATTAAAAAAAATTAATTAAACTACATTTTAAGTTCATTTGTAATTAATTTGTCAATAAATTTTATCTCACATGCCAATTAAAAAAATACTCATATTGATAAAAAATTATTTCCAAATTATTACATGTAATGAATTAGTAAGTGAAAATTAATTAAAATTCAAATTTACACAAATCAAAACAAAAATGCTTTCGCCATGAGAAAGCAGTCAATTAATTAAAAATTTATTCAATAATAAACGAAAATTGAATAAACAGTGATAATAAAAAAAAAATTGTTAATTAATTGCAAAATGCAATTCCAATATTTATATTATATGATGGAAAACTTGATTTTTTATGTTTCTTTTTTTAATGGTGAATTAAAATTATAGTAATAAAAAGTAATGGTTTACATGAAAAAATATTTCAAAAACTAAAATATACCTAAAAAAATGCAAAAAAAATTAAAAATAGAAAAATAGAAGAAATACAAAAATATAACAAAAATACAAAAATAAAAAAATATAAAAAAATATGAAAAATATAAAAAATATAAAAAATACAAAATTATTTAAAAAATATAATAAAAAAATAAATAATTTTGTAATTTTTCCTGTCAGTATTACAAGCACAGTTTCGACCAAACTATAAAATTTTTGTGTAAAAGCGTTTTATTATGGAAATTTTTAATTGAAAATACAAGCTGTACTTCTCTATTTATGAAACAATTTATTTGTTTAATTTTTGTTTTTGTATTTTCTTTTTTTTCTATTTTTTAATTAACACAAAAGTCATAAAAGCAAAAAATTTTTGTTAAGCAATTTTATACGGAAGTATGTATATATATATATACGTAAAAAACACACGTATAATTGAGAATTGCTTGAGAGTATGTACAGTATTGACCAAAAAAAAAGAAAAAAAATATTTTTTTTAACCGTTTCATATTTAATGAACATTGAATAAAACCACGTACGTTAATATGTCACATGTCACATGGACGAAAAAAAATTGCTTACATTTCCATTAGATTGTTTGTATATATGAAAGGTAAAATTATATTTTAATTTCATGATTCAATTCGCACCCTTCTGAATATTTATCTCTTCTCTGTGGGATTCTAATTTTATCAGCGCAGAGAAAGATTACAATTTCTATTTTTAATTTATGATTTGTTTGTTTATTTTTATTGTCATCTGGGTAATTTGTTTATAAAATAACTTTTAGTAACTATTTCCCAATAAAAATATTAATTTATAATTTATTTATTTACAATAAAATTCATTGCAAATAATTTCTTAAATAAATAAATTTAGAAATAAATATCACACAAAATTTATTTATAACAATTTAAAATAATTAATAACAGTTTTAAATAATTTATGCATGTAAATATTTGTATTTAATTATTTTTTAATAAATTTATTTTTATTTACAAATGTTTACACTGATAAACAAACAAATACATTTGTTTATACTGGTAAATATACAAATACATTTGTTTATACTGATAAATAAACAAATACATATGTTTATACTTATAAATAAACAAATGCATTTGTTTATACTTATAAATAAACAAATACATTTGTTTATACTGATAAATAAACAAATACATATGTTTATACTTATAAATAAACAAATGTATTTGTTTATACTTATAAATAAATAAATACTTTTTGTTATACTTATAAATAAACAAATAGAAACAATTGTTTTTTATTTTTAAATAAATGAACAACTCATTTATTTACAATTAGAAAATAAATTGAAAAATACATTTATTTATAAGTATAAACAATTAAAAAAAACATATAAATATATTTATAAACAAATTGTAACTTTCTTCTAAATTTAAAAGAGAAATAATTATTAATTAACAATTAATTTATAATGAAGAAAATAAAAAAATGTTTTTCGAGATTTTTTCTTTTAAAAAAATGTTTCAAGAAGAAAAATGTAATTTGACACTTTATTTTTTAAAATTTGTTTCCCCCCTTGAAATTATAAATTCAAGCCAATGAAGAAGGCCAAAGACCTGTGAGAGAAGGTAAAAGTTTTGATTACTCGAATCAAAAGTTTTTTCATTTCGTAAATTTCAAATAACATCGAGAATAATTCAACTTTTTCCACGGCAAAATTTATATAAGCTTTTTATTTTTTTTCCTCTCCAAAAATTATATTTATATTGAAAGAATTCACGAGGGAATTATGAAATTCAAAGTAAAAAAAATTTTCATCAATATTTATTTCCTTCTTTCTTTGAATTTTATGAAAAATTATTTTTATTTAATTACTTTTTAATTTATTTTATAAATTATTCTTGTAGTTCATTTTGTAATTTATTTTTTAATTTATTTTTAAATTAATTTATAAAATTTATTTTTAAAATTAATTTTTAAATTTATTTTTAAATTTATTTTTAAATTTATTTTTTATCTCACTGTTAATTATAAATAAAAAGTGATAAATAAAGTAATAGCTAGAAAATAAAAGAAGAATTTTAATAGAAAACAAAATAGAAAATGGAAAAAAAATAAAGAAAAAACAATAAAAGAAAATTTAATTTTTATAACAATTGGTAAATAAAACTTGATTGGCCTTAACGAATGGAAATCAAATTTTTCGAATTGTTTGGAATGTTAATGTTGCATTTATTTTAAATGACGGTTACTTGATTTGAGCAATCTTGGTCCAATTAAAAAGGGACTGGAGCTTTTTGGTCATTAAAAGCTTGCTCTCTCTCTCACACTCTCTCACTCTCTCTCTCTCTATTTCTCTCTGAATTCCAAGTACATATGCAAATTGGTCGGTGTCGCGTAAAAATTTAGACGAGAATTTCGCCTCTCGTTGCACTATGAACACAGACATCGAATCAGACCAATTTTTCCTTGATAAGAAAAAGGGGAAAAATAAAACAGGATATAAAATGAAAAAGGAAAAATAAGAAAATAAAAAGAAAGTGTGTAAAGAAAATAAAAAGAAAACAAACATAAAAAAGAAAAAGAGAGTAAAAAATAAACAAAAAATAAAAAAATAAACATTTAAAACATAGAAAGTAAAAAAAAATTTTAAAATAAATATTTAAAACATAGAAAGTTAAAAAAAAATGAAAAAAACAAAAAGATTGTAAAAAAATAAAGAAAAAAGACAAACGGAAAAATAAAAAAAAAAAAGAAAAAGACAAGACTAATAAAATAAAAAAAAGATAAAATAAAAGAAAAAAATGAAAAAACAAAAACGATATCAAAAAGAAAACAAAAAGAAAAAGACAAGAAAAAGAAAATAAAGAAAAATGTCAGAAAAAATTATATAAAATACATGCGAAATAATTTCCATATATAATATTTTTCACTCATCTATTTTATTACTTTTTTCTTTTTGTTCAATTTTTTATTTATTTTTTACTAGAAATAAAGTCAAATTTTTTTTTATCAATTTATCATAAAAATTCCAGTATTTTTTGTGAAACCACAAGAGACGAGAAGTTTCTCTCTATATAATCAAAAAAAAAAAATAAAATGGAATGTTCCATGTTGCAAATGAATTTTTACACCTGAGAGAAGGAGAGATGAAGATCGATTATTTATGAATTTTTTCCCTCCTATTTTTAGAAAACAATAAAGGAAGCAAAAAATGTATTTAAAAAAAAATAAGAACAATACGTAAAAAATATTAGAAGGAAACATATTTCTCGTCTTCTTCTACTTTTAAATTTACGAAATTAAAAAAAAATTATGATTAAATAAAAATAAAAAAATTTCCTTATCTTTTCGAGAAAAAAAAATTCTTTTTCAATTATTTCTCAAGTTTTCGTATTTAATTTTTTGAATAATTATTTGACTCAATAGATAAAGAATATTTTCCAAATTTTTGCTCAATATGTATTTAATTATTTAAATACAATTAGCAACTATTGATTCAATTCCAAAAAGTTATGAAACTCAAAAGCTGAAAAATAATTCTTAGACACTGTAGCTATTGATTCAATTCAAACAAAAATTATTTAACCAAAAACGGATTGTTATTTAACTCAGTAGCTATTGACTCAATTTAAAATTTAACTCAAGAATAAATAATCGACTTAATAGCTATTGATTCAATTTAAAGAAATATATTTGACTAAAAACAGATAATTTTTTGACTCAGTAGCTATTGACTAAATTCAAAAAATTGTTTAACTCAAGAATAAATAATCGTTTGACTTAATAGCTATTGATTCAATTTAAAGAAATATATTTTTACTAAAAGCAGATACTTGTTTAACTCAGCAGCTATTGACTCAATTCAAATAAAATTGTTTAACTCAAAAATGAATAATCTTTAAACTTACTGGCTATTGATTCAATTCAAAAAAAATTATTTGACTAAAAATAGATAGTTATTTGACTCATTAGCTATTGACTCGATTAAAAAAATTGTTTAACTCAAAAATAAATAATCGTTTGACTTAGTAGCTATTGATTTAATTGAAAAAGGCATTTGACTCAAAAGCTCTGATTCTGACTCAAAAGTATGATTCCGTAGCTATTGATTCAACGTAGAAAAATATTTAACTTTAAGGCGAATGATTGTTTGACTCAATGCTATTGATCACTTTAAAAATGTCTTAATTGAAATTAAGAATTATTGAATTAATTAAAATCAAATTAGTTCAAATTTTTTTGTTTAATTTAATAAAAATTTTTTTACTTCAATAATTTTTTCTCTCAAATATATTTATTGGTGATAATAAAGAAGAGAAGAGTTTTTGCTATTGAATTTAAAAACACAGAAGTCAATTTTTGCCCCCGTCGGTAAAATCAAATTCTAACGGAAAGATTGATTTACTACCAAATTAGCCAAAAATAACAATAGTACTTAATTTTTCCTTTAATTATTATTTTCCTAAAGCGAATGTTGCAAATAAAAATTTAAAAAATAGTTTAATTTGAATTATTTTCGCGTGACTATTCTCGATTAGAAATTGTCGAACATGAGAGGAATTATCTTCTTAACATTTTGCAAAGTAAGACATATTGTCATGTGAAAATTTAGAAGCACTTGTCTTTGTCTTTACTTGTTGTTAAGTGACTGAGGGAAAGAGGAAGGGAGGGAAGGAGACTTGAAACCGCGCCCTTAACCCATTATTAAATCGTACATCTTGGACAATGTGTACAAAGAGGACAGGCTACCCTCTTAATGTGTCTGGCCTTAAGTCGTAATTCTTGGGTTCAGGTGAACTCGCACACGCGACACACCTCCGTTCATTGTTCGTGGTATGTGGCTTGCACGGAGCCAACTGAGGCTGCATACGCTGCTCTTCTTTGTACATATGACTTTATCGACCATCCCTTTTGCGTTTAAATTGGACCAACTTTAAGCCGCACTTATTTGACTTTTATATTTTTCTCAGAGCTGTAAAGTAGTCATTTTATCACTAATTTTCATAATTGTTTCATAAAATTCGATAAATTTTGCAAAAAAGTGTTAATGTGAATTTTTCCTATTGTTGATGACAATATTTGAGTCAATAGCAATAATTTGAGTCAATAGTGAATGTGTTATTCGTTAAAAATTTATTTAAGTCAATAGCAAATAGAAGAATAGTCAATCACTTTTTTTAGGACAACTACTTGAGTCAGAATACAACGAATCAGTAGAACTTGTTTGAATCAATAACAATTGTTTGAATCAATAGCAAAAAGAACAATAGTCCATCACTTTTTTAGGACAACTACTTGAGTCAGAATATAACGAATCAATAGTACTTGCTTGAATCAATAATAATTGTTTGAGTCAATAGCCAAATTGTGTTTGAATAAATATCAATCATTTTAATTAAATAGTAATTTTTTAAACAACTTCTTCAGTCAATATTAAACGAAACAATAATATTTTTTGAGTCAACAGTAATTTTTCGAGCCAATAGTAATTTTTCCAGTCAATAGTAATTTTTCCAGTCAATAGCAATTTTTCCAGTCAATTTCAATTGTCTTATGTTAATATTAGTTTTTTTTTTGAACAAATAGCAAATTTTTCAATCAGTACAAAACAAAAACTGCCCAAGTTAATAGAAAATTTTGTCCTCTAACGAGAAAATTTCCCTCTGAAGAAAAAATAAAATATTTTTTCCTTTATTCAAATATGATAATCTCTTCGAGGTAAAATTTTATAGAATAGAATTTTTCACGCTTAAAAAAAATAACGCTGATAAATTTCTCTCTCTCTCTCTCTCTTATTCTCCCTCTTTTTTTCTTTTGGTGTTCGTTGAAAATTTATAAGCGAGACAAATATTCGGTATTATCGATAATGTTCAGCGGCCAGAAATATTGCCCATAAAATTACAATGCATCGTATTTTAGATTAAACATTACATAAATTCAATGTGTAATATTGGTTATTATGTTGTTAACAGCATTTGATTGGTGGGTCACGTGATAGTTGCAGCTTTCATTTAAAAAAAAATATGAAAGAAAAAAAAGAAAAAAAAAGAAAAGAAAGAAAAGAAAAAAAAGAAAGAAAAAGATTTTTATGTAAAGAAGCAAAATATTCAAAAATATTCAAAAATACAAACCAGAAAAAAAATAAATATGTATATATAATCATCGGTATAGAAATTGTATTTAGTTGGCAACCGTTGACTTCTTAAACGTGCACTTGTCCTTCCAATCCTAAATTTACCTGGGGGCATTTTTCGTGGCCTTTACCCGCATTTACTGTATATATGTCTACCTAGTCTCATTCAGGGCGAAGTGAGACCTAGTTTGCGTATTCAAAAAAAATAGAAAAATACCCCAAAAAAGTCATTTTTTTTAATTGAAAAGAAGTTTTCTATTTAAAAAACAATTTTTTTAATATTAATTCAAAAATATCAACAATTTGGGTCTTGTTTTTGTATTCTAATTGGAAATAAGTATCTTAGTTGCGAAAAAGAGAGGAAAAAAAGGAATTAAGCATGAAAGAATATTTAAAACAGAAACGGAGCGTGAAACTTGGAGTGGGGGTAATGAGTGCGAAAGAGAAAGACTCGAACTTCTCTCTCACATCCATTGCCCCCTCTCTGCCGCAAGGTCACGCGGCAACCAATCGCAGTTCACCAGCCCCACTTTCCGATTATTTCGAATATATTAAATATGAAAATAATTATTAAATAGTTAACAATAAATGATAATAATAAAAATAAGAATAAAAATAATGATAATACTAAAAATAATAATAAGAATAATAATACAAATAATAATAGTACTAAAAATAAAAACAATAATAATAATAATAGTAATAGCAATAATGGTAATATTATTATATAAGAAAGTAATTATTATTACAAATAAATATTATTAACATCAGAAAAAAATAAAACTATAATAATTTTACTTCATTATTATTATTTATTATTTTTCATTTTATTTTACTAAATAATTAAAAATTGCAAAATTAGGCAATTAATTAACAATAGTATTAAAATATATGTTCCCTATTATCATAACTATTATTCTATTACAAATTTAAAAAAAACTAAAAATTTGTTTACATTTATCTTTGCTTATTTTTATTTATCACTCTCTCTCTGAAATTGAAATTACAATATATAAGTGAAAATGCGTTGGAAAAAATGCAAATTGAATCTGTGATTATTAAAACACAACTTAACAGTGTCTGAAAAAGTGAGAAGTAAAACTTGAAAAATAATTATTTATTCAAATTTTGTGAATTTTTTTTTCCTCCTCCTCCTCCCTCTTCTTCTTCTTTCACTTAATTTTTATTTTTTCTCTCTCTCTTTTTTTTGTAGAGAAAAGTTAAGAGCTTTTAAGGCTTTTCAAACGATGAGGAAGGAAAATATATACGTATAAACGTATAACACACAAAATGAGGAACAAGTTTATTAACGTCGACCTACTATTTACTTGGGGTTCTCTCTTCGTATCAAGTTTCCATGCATCCATAATTACTTGAATCTTGTTTCCTCCTTCCATTAACGATGTTGAAAAATTAAAAATGAAAAATTCCCCAACAATAGACAATTAATAATTTCTTTGACAATCTACATTAAAAGCAAATGTTAAATTGCTCTACAAGATGGTAATTTTCAATGTTAACGTGAGGGAAAAAATGTTTTCTTTTCTGAAAAAGTGTTAATGTTGAAATAAATTTTTTTTAACGATTAATGATTTTGTTAATAGACAAAAATCTGTTTTTAAATAATTAAAGATTTTTTCCAATGAATAAAATTCTTTTTCTAATAAGGATTTTTTTTTGAAATTATTTTTTTAAATAAATAAAATTCTTTTTTAACAAGTTAGGAGATTTTAAGTTAAAAGTTAATTTATATTGTAATTAAATTGTTCGTTATCAGTTTTTTATTATTAAAATTATTTATTCATTGAAACAAAATTTAGTTTTAAATTATAAAAATACGAATCAAAATATATTTAATATTATTTCCTTTTAACATTGAAGAATATTATTCATTTAAAATTAAATTTTTAAAATTATTTTATTCTACAACACTTGGATATTTAAATAAAAATATTTTATTTTAAAAATTTTATTTTCTCACAAAACGAAAAATTGGTGATATAACATTCTAAAAATCCCATTCTCTTGATGTCCATCTGAAGAGAGAAAGAGAATGTGAGATGGATGAATATTGGTTTTTCACAAGGCGAACGCATTTATTAGAGGGAAAAAAAGCTTCCTATATGGTGAAAAAGTGGAGTTTTATGTCGGGTGGACTTAAAATTATTACTCATCGAAAAAAAACGGATGGTCGAATTTTTCTTTTATTTTTTTTTGTTCGCGCTGCGCCGAAGCGTCCATGAAAAACATATTTTGACCATGGTCGGTCACGTATTCAGTTTCGGAATTTATTGTTGAGTCAAGGAGATGGAGAGAAAGAGAGGAGAGAGCTTCGAAAATAACGCCACAAGTAGAGCGGAAACGGGAGATCGTGACCGAATGCACATAACGAAATATTTTGCGCACATGTGTCAATAAAGTTTAATAGTCGAAATATTTATGCGTATATGAATATATTTATTTATATATGAGAAAGGAAAATAAAAATATGTACATAAACAATTTTTTTTATTTGTTTCTTTACTTTGTATCTTTTCTGTGCCATTTGAGAGAATTTTTTTTTCGATTTATTTATTTAACAAAATAAAGTGGGTTGAATATGTTATTGTAAAAAATTTGTTAAAAATATTCTTGTTAACTCTCTTTTTTCTGAATAAATACATAAAGAATGTATTTAAATACATATTTAAAATGTTATATCACCAAAAAATATTTTAAAATATTTTTTTTTAATAAAATAGAACAAATTGAAAACTTGGAAATGTTTCCTGGCTAACGTCTTGGGAAGAAGTGGGTCCGAGAGACAGCGAGCGCTCTTTAAGTACCTGAGTCGACGCGTAGAGAAGGGGAAAAGTGGGCGTGGCCTTATTGGCGGAAGCAGCCGAACGTCAAAAATAAATGATTCTATCTTCCTCCCTCCAATTCAAAACGATAATAAATAAAATTAAACCGAAATAGTAGAAAGAAAACAACATTAATTATAAAAAACAGAAAATAGTAATAAATCTACTGCAAAATTGAAAACATGCAAATAAAAAGAATAAATAAACTAAAACAGTTATAGTTAAAGATAAAGAAATAAATAAAATACATAAAGTACTAATAAACAATGAAACAAAAAATAATGAAAAAAAACGAAAAATAATGAATTAAAAATAATAAAATCGTCTATTATTAATAATCTTTCGTTGTAATCTTATTATAAAATATGAATAATCAAGTATCCGAAGCTTTTTTTTTACAAAAGAAAAGTGCAATATTTTAATAAGGTCTCACGGTTTGACAAGCAATTATTTCCGCTCTAGCCTTTCGATATTCCTTTGATTATTTTGATCGCAAGAAAATTATAATTGGAAGCGAGTGCCGTAAAATATAAATTTTCGTCTCTAAATTTGACAAATATTTTCCTTTCACAGATATTTTTTTACGTGCATTTTATAATATAAACAGAATTAAATTAAAAATAAATTAATTTTTCTCTCTTTACAAAAGTCAAAAAAAAAAAAATACTCTTACTCATCAATTTAAAGAACAAAAGTACATAATTTCCTTTTTGAATTTTTCACATGAAATTGAAATGAGATTGTGAACTTATTTTTGTGTATAATGAGAAATTAATTTTTCACGTCAGTTTAAATGAAACGTTTCTTTTAACGATAATGACGTTACAGATAATTTAGAAGCTAATTTATTTTCTCGATGTCAATTACAGAAGATTCATAATTACTTTTCTTTTTCTCCCTTCATCATTCGCATTGAGCTTTTTATTTTTCGAATTCTTTTGTGATAAATGATTCTTAAAGAATGTTGAATTTTTTATTTTATATACTTAACAATTTTTTTCTTGAATTCTCTTTGCAAAATGCGAGGCAAAATATTCATAAATTATGAAGTTTTATGTCCCTTTTTTTTCTTTTGTATCACCTCGCAAAAAAAAAACTTTTAGATCTTTTTCTACAAAAAAAATATTACTTTCATAAAACTTGAGATAAAATGTGTGTATGCGGATAAAGAAGAATGTTTCAGAAGCATTGAGTCGTTAAGCAGGAGATTTTTGCATTTTTTCATAAATTGATGTTGAGCTTTAAGTGAATATTAATTGTTTATATTATGTTAATTAAATGCTCTCTTCGTTTATGTAAAATTTTTAATTACTCCATGTTAGCAATTAGTTAATTGAATTTAATTGTATACAAAACGGATATAATTACCAGCATATTTTGAAATTTAAATTAATGTACCTAGTCAATTTTCTTGCTTACAAATCGGTTCTTAAAATTGAAAACTAAATAAGGAAAAAATTTTGTTTAATAGTTTTAAATAGTGAAATAATTTTTTTACGGATTTCGTAAAGTAAGAGAGATTTTTTAAGTATAAAAACTATTGAAAAGTTGTTAGTTTGATTACTTTTTAGGAAAGAAACAATTAATAATATTTTGTGCCATTACACGACGAGTTTATTTTTCTTCTTCTTGTTCTATTTTACGATTAATCTTTATTAAAATAACCCTTTTTTGAATGGTGAATCTCCTACAGCATCTGAAACAAAAAAACAAATTTTATTCTATAGGGTTACCAAAAATACTTTGTCCTTGAAGAATAAACTTTTTTTAAAATGGGAAGTAAGAATAACTGAATAAGAGAATATTATTTTACTAAATTTACATTTTTGTAATAATTTTCTTTTTTCTGTAAATTAACATTAAAAATGTGTTAAGAATATTAATATTTAAAATGTTTTATCTTCAAATTTCTTTTTTGGCGAAAAATGTAAGGCAAAATGAGAAAATAAAAAAAAATTTTAATGAATATTGTGTGACGGTGGGTTATTTAATATTTCAGGAGAATTTCGATCAAATTGGATGCTGCTTTTCTAAGTATCAAAACAAATCCCATGTGGCACGTGCCACTTTCAAAAGCGAATAATATAATTTGAAAAGCCCAAGCGACAAGCCGTTTAGCGCCCACTTTAGACTTTACTCACGTTACTTTGCCTTGTGTATAATAATACGAATAGGTCGCCGAGTCGAGAACCCGTTTCGTTTCTGTTAATTAACACACTATTCAAAAAAAAGAAACAAGAAATAAAAAAAAGAAGAAAAAACAGTACAAAAACACATATGTGATATTCAAAAGGCTTAATTTTTAAATCAGAAAAATAAAAAAGAGTTAAATTATCTTAAAATTTGTATAATGTTAACTTTTTTAATTTTCTAAACAAATTTTAATTTTTTCTACTTCTGTATTATTTAAACAAAAAAAAGTTTCTATTCTCTCTGTTTTAATGAAAAAAAAACGCTCCTAGTGAAAGAGAGAAAAAAATTCCTTTTTTCCCCTGAAATCAGAATATTATTTAAAACTTTTTTTCCGTACCGTGTGCATAAATATAAAATATGCCAGTTTGAAGATTTATATATATATATAAAGTGAATTCGCTGTACTCTTTCGGGATTATTGCAATTTTTAGCTAACCGCTTCCATGTTAAATTATGTGAGAGCTTTCATGGAGCCTTCATTTCGTCGAAAGCTTTCAAAAAATGAAAAGAAATATTTTCTGTTCGTAACTGATATATATAGTATAAAAATAGATATATACATACAAGGACAACACTGAATTACGTCGGATAAATTTTCTATAATAAAAAGGTTACGAGCAGATTTTATAACTCTGACATGTATCCTCATTAAAATCACATATATATAGTTTCGCCTCCTGTAACATCAGTTATATACATACTTATCCTTAAAAAACATAAATCCCATTTCTCGAAACACTTTTTTAAATATTAAAAACTTTAGAGAAAATTTAATTTAAAAAAATTATATTTGTCAATATTTTTCCTTAAGGTTGAAAATGTTTAATTACAGTAAAATAATGATTGGACCGAAATTAGAAAAGTTTTAAATTAATTAATGAAAATTGAAATATGCTAATTTAAATTTTTTTCCAGGCGATGGCCGAGGGGCAGCCGGAGATGGCGAACAAATTGGTCTCAACTCAGAGGAAAAATCGGGATATGAGACAAATTTATATTTGTACAATGTAAGTATAGAAATTTTATTTATTATCAAACAAAAAGTTAAAAATAAAATTAAACAATGGAGGATTACCTCTGCCAGGGCTCGAAGCTTTAAGTTTAACTTTTGAACATAAATATAAATTTTAATTTACTAACTTCTTGGATATTTTTATCTACTGCCTTTTAACCTAGTAGATACTTGATTGTTTTCAAAAAACCAAAAAATTCTATTTTTGAATACTTGTTAGGAAAGAAACAATTAATAATATTTTGTGTCATTACACAATTCGTAATAGTTTGGTGTCTATTTTCTTCTATTTTACGATTTATCTTTATTAAAATAACCCTTTTTTTTGAATGGTGAATTTCGTGCTGCAACTGAAACAGAAAAAATGATTGAAAAAAACTCAAAAACCAATTAAGTGAAGTAAAAATTAAAAATTTCTATTATCGTAAAAATACATCTGTAATTTTATGGCTTTCGAAATGCAACAACTGAACGGATTAAATTCTCATGATCCTGCTTTAATAATGTTTACGTCAAGAGCATTTAGCAGCTAACAACATAAAAGGATTTTCTAATTCGTTAATCATCTCCACTGTCACTAACTGTGTGAAGTATTCTCTTGGAATGTACACAATTCATTAAACTGTCACTCTTGTCTCGACTAAAAACAAAATATTTAAACACAATTACGTAACCGATCACAATATTGAATCACAACACTTTAATACATTTCTATTCTGCTTTTCTTTATAGTCACTTTTTTTTACTTTGAATAAAAAAACAAAATTCTTTCTTTAACATTTTTAAAGCCCTTTAATTGCCCTCGTTACAGAAAGGCAAAATTTTAATGCATAGAGAAATTTTTCTATTTATCCACTTTGAAATTTTTTTCTATGCAAAACAACGAAACGAAGCGTATTTTTTTAATGAAAAAACTTTTATTTAAAAAAAAGTTTTTTCATTTTATTATTCCTTTCCTATTACAAAATAAGGGCAATGAAAAGTAGATTTTTTTAATTCAAAAAAGAAATTTTAATTATTTGTTAAAGTGGAGAGGATTTTTTTTTAATTCAAGAAGACAGATTTAAATATAGGAATTTTTCAAATTATTTATCTTTTAAATAAGGAATTTGGACTTCAATAGTGAAACTTAAGTTTAATTAAAATTTTTTTTCAATTCAAGTGGAAAAATTAACAATTTTTTTTGTCGACATTTTTTACATTCCTTTGTTCAGTTTTCACTGTTATTGGATTTCTCAACTAATGAACAAGCTTTGTGGAAATTTTTTTTTTGTTTTCTTCTCAACAAATAATAACGACAATATATTTTATTTTTAAAAAGTTTTTGATTCCTTCGTTAGTTTTTCAAATTTAATTAAAAAACTTTTTTTTTACATGTATAGAAGTTGTATTTTCATCTCGAAAAAAAATTTCAAAATATAATTCTTATCAAATTTTTTATTTATAAGGTTAATATTTATTTTAATAACATATTTTTTGAGGCAAAAATAATAGAAACATACGAAAGTCAAAAATAAATAGACACATTTTATTATAATGTGTAAAATATTAAAAATAATTTATGATAATATTTTAATTTGTTAATTTTATTCATTTGACGATTTACGAAAATTGAATACAGTAATTAAAAAAAAATTTCTTTTCCACCGGAAGAGTTAAATATAGAGTTGCAGAAACTAATAAATTATATGCGCGAATGGAAAATGAAAAATTGAAGAAATGAATAATAATTAAGGAGGAATCCTTTTTACGATTTCGAATGCTAGAAACGTTGGACTGAACTTTTTTTCTTCTTTTCGAAAGACAATTAAGCTTGCCACTCGCCTGAGAATTCTCGCTTTTTAATGAAGGACCCTCAAGACACAGTTGCGAGAGTTCAGTTGTTCCACTTTTTTAGCTACTTGAAATCTTTATTATTGCTTTTTATTTAGTTATATATATTTTACTTTATTGTTTTATAAATATCGATAAGGAATTTTTTATTGAATTTGATAACGAATATTATTCTGTTGGCACAAAGAAAGAGAGACTTTTTCATGTTAAAAAAGAATTAAAAATTTTTTGTTACTTTTTAGGAAAGAAACAATTAATAATATTTTGTGTCATTACACAACGTGTTTAATTTCTTTTCTTCCTGTTGTTCAATTTTACGATTTATCTTTATTAAAATTAATTTTTTTGTAACGATTAATCTTCTGCAGCATCTGAAACAAAAAAACAAAACAAATTTACAGTTAAATTTTTCCATACATTACCAAAAATGAAAAAATTTCTCCTTCGTGTAATTTGAAGTTGTACACATCAGACCGTTTATAAGATTAATAAAAATTTAATAAATTCAAGTTACGACTTTTGAAACTTGAGAGTTTATGTTATACTCTTTTATATAAGTTTGAGGACAAGTTTGACCTAACATCGTTCTGCCAGACGGAATTCTCAGGAAGAGGAATGAACTCAATTTTTTTCTAATTTATAGTGTCATAAAGTAATTTAATAGTTTCATAAATTACCAGTTGAAAGGGAAAAAAACTTTGATTATTTACTTCACTTAAAAGTTTAATTTTCACGCAATTATTTTAGGACTTAAAATTGTTTCAAGGGAGGAAATAATTCTTTTTTAAGAGATTTATTTTTCCCGTATTTATTTTAGTTTAGAACTTACTTTTCTTCTCAGGAAAACTTTTAATTTCTGCCTAACAATGTCAGTTAAACTTTTTTTTATAAATAGACTTTTTACAAAAATTAATTAAAAAATTCTTTTTGTTTACATTTACGTGAATTAAAAAATTTCAATGTTATAAAAATTTAAACGATCGAAATTTTAATAGTAAAGATCAATTTGTAAAATTTGTTTCGAGTTATCATCCTCCTTGTCTGTTTCAATTAAAATTTACTGCTTTGAAAAAAAAATTCAGATTCATTACGGTTTTATAAATTCCATTAGAGTTTTATAAATTGAAACCGCATAAATTGATGAAATGCGCACGGGGAAAAATGAAGAGAGAGAGAGAGAGAGAGAAAACAGTTCTGAAATATTTATTTCCAAGCACGTTTATCGAACAATTTAAAAAATTTTATCAATTTTTAAATTCTCTATTTATTTATTTAAATCATCATTTCGTGCGACTCAATAGCAAATAAATCTTTTGTTGGCAAAAAAAAATCTCTCCTACAAATTCTTTCTTTTCAAATTAAAACCATTTTTCACAAATTGAAAATGTTCTTTCAATGCTGACAAAAATATATTCCATTGTAGAGGTTCCAAGTTTTCCACTTGAAACTTTTTCACCTACTTATATATGAAATTCAAGTTTCCTTAGTTTACAAAGAACTCAAATTTCCTCTGGTTTTTGAAAAAGAAATGTTGAAAATGTTGGCTTTGTAAAAAAAAGGAAGAAAAAAAAAGAAGGGGCAATAATGTCACAAAAATGACATTGTGGAATGTCAAGAAATCGCCACCTAAAGCAGAAAGGGACAGAAATTGTTCTACGTTCCTTTAATTGGATTGTAATATATCCGGGAAATTTTACCGACCAATCATAAACGTTTAACAGTTTTCGACGTTTGTGGTTAGCCAACTCTGCTCCACTTGTCATTTTGCACTGGCAACTTCTCGTTTCATTTTGACACACTAATCCTAGTTGTCTCTACTTGGATATTTTTTAATTATCCCGCACTTTAGATAGTTTGGAATATTTAATTATTTTTAGATAGATAATTTTTTGTATAGTTATCTATGTATTTAAAGGTTATGTTGGCAATCGGATTTGACAACCGTTTTTTGGTTATGTTGCTTTTTAGGCAGACTTTTTTCTGGTAAAATATTAAAAATTGTATGTTTAGTTACTTTTTAGGAAAGAAACAATTAATAATATTTGTGTTATTACACGACGGGTTCATTTTCATTTTGTTCTTGTTGTTCAATTTTACGATTTATTTTTATTAAAATAACCCTTGTTTGAATGGTGAATCTCCTGCAGCATCTGAAAGAAGAAAAAATTCTTTTATTATAAATAACTAACCTTTTTTTTAATGATAAATTTTCTGCAGCATCTGAGAAGAAAATAAATCAAACCTTGTCTTCGCGTTGTCTATAAAGACTGGAGAATTTCACTTGGGGGAAATTTCTTATGAAAAATAAAAGTACTAATCAAATCTATTGATGTCAATGTCAGTGGAAAATAAGAAAAAAAAGGTATCTCGCGTCGTCGTCGTCGAGGCTTTATAACCAAGTCTTCTCTCATATAAGCAACGAATACATGGCCTTTCAGTGAAGTGGAAAGTTATTACGGTGGCGTCTCGTCTCTTTTCTCTTGTAAAGTGCAATACATGTGTATAAGCAACCAACACAGAAGTGAAGTCCGAGTGCGCTCATCAACTAACCCTCTCTCTTTCTCTCTCTCTCACATATATGCAAACGTTAAGCTTTAATATACGAGTCATCCGTTACGAGCGACACACGCGCCCTATCTCGCACTACCTGACGTTGTTAGAGTTTAATGAAACTTTTGAAACTCTCCAAACAGACTTTCTTGAACGTCTTTTTTTTTAAAAACACACCACTTTTCCCCCTTCTGCCGAAAAAAAAGAAAATACCGAAAAAAGGTAAATTTCCTTATTTCTAAACTCATTAGCCAAGTCCACCGGATTTTCCTTGTGTAATAAAAAATACTTTTCTAATCAAAATGTTCTGGAAAAAATTAAAACTCCTAATAATATATATTTATACGAAATAATAATATATTTACTACCAAAACATCCAATTTTGTTGCACTTGGAATTTAAAATAAGTGGCTTTTTTGAGTTTAAAGTACTTTTGAGGTTAGAAATTTGGTTTTTAAATTAAAATTATTTTTCTTAAATTTTTTATAGCAGATACTATGTTAAAATTGTAAATAGAAGTAAAGTTTCATTTTGAAAAAATTGTAAAAGAATAACACTGATTAGCAAAGTGTTTTAGTAATTAAAGAATTGTTGCATTGATAAGCAAATTGTTATAATAATAATAGTACAAAGAAAATTAATACTTAAAGAAAATTGTCAACAAAAAATGGAAATTTCACGAGCAAATGCTCTTCTTACCTAATTATAATTCTGATTACTTTTGAGGAAAGAAACAATTAATAATATTTCGTGACGTTACACGATAGTAACAGCAGACGACTACCACAAGGAAATGACAGGAAGGAGCGCTACCTACCGTCCAAACTTTCAAAATGCGCGGCAAATTCAAAACTACTAAAATTAAAATTTTCTCTCTCTCTCTCTCCCAACATGTAATAAAGATGAAAAATTTTTTTCTTCACAGTGTGAAAAATACGAAATGAAAAAAATTCCTTCTTCAATACTTTAATGAGTCTTGTTCTCCTATTTTCGAAACTTTTTCGAAGGAGAAGAAGGCTTTTATGGAATATACAACGAACTCGCAGTTATTGGCAGTAAATAAGATGAGAAAAAGAACAACTTTTTTTTTCCTTCTTCTTCTTCTTCTTCCCAATTTACTTGACTCATGCGGCCAAAAAGTTTTGAAAAACGGATTACTCATCTCACTCTCGACTACTGAAAAATAAACTTAACGAAGTTACTTTCGGACTTTTCTATCAAGTGCATATATATAGAAAGAGTGAGAGAATAGAGAAGAATGGAATGAACATTGTCAGTTCTTTTTTTTTTTTAATGCAAAATGACTTTGTAGTTTTCAGCGCAAGTTTTTAATCCGATTATACACAGTGAACAATATAGAAACGATGGGGAAAAGAAGAAAGGAAATTAATAGTTTAGAAATGCAACCTGAATACTTTATATATACGTTGAGGAGCAATGAAAAGTTACGTTTAATTTGTCTTTTCTCTCATTTAACAAAAAGTAAATGAGAATTTTCCGGGATTTCATAGAGAGAAATGATATTTATTTTTCTTGCAATTTTTCGCTGAGGGATAATTTCAAATTATTTCGCGAGATGATGAGATAATGTTACTAATCAGGAAGAGGAATTTTTTATTTAAGGGAAAATTTTTAATTCGGAAAATAAAAATAAGTAAATACTTTTTAAATGGCTTTAAATATTTATAAGTTCTTAGGAATAGTTTTAAATATTTTTAAGTACATTAAAATATTTTTAAATACTTTCAAATATTTTTAAATGCTTTTAAATATTTTTAAATACTTTCAAACATTCTTAAATACTTTCAAATATTTTTTAAATCTAAAATAATTTTAAATGCTTTCAAATAGTTATAAATACCTTCAAACAGTTTCGAATAATTTTAAATTCTTTTAAATATTTTTACATTGAAATAGTTTTAAAAGTAAAAATAAATTTTAACGAACTATATAAAAATACGTATGAAAAAGGAAATTATCTTCATTTTTTTAAAAATTAAAAGCAATTTTTGTGTTAAAAATAATTGTCTTTCGATTCGATTTTTTTTTTCTAAATTCTCTTTGGTTGAGAAGACGTGACATTTTTCATTTCCTTCACTGCTGATCCTTATCGTGTGGTGGGTTCGACTCTTTTAAGCATCTTTTTTATTTTACGGATAAACGAAAAAAACGTTAAGTTTGCAATTCTTTTTATTCTCTATTTTTAAATACATTTATCGTATCCTTCAATCAAAAAACTGTTTTTCTCTCGCGACAAATTTTTTTTCCCCTACATTATTAATAATAATAATAATAATTAGGAGAGGAAAACGTTGAAATGTTGAATAATTCCGACAAAAGTTTTAATTACTTTCATTAGGAGAATTAATTATAAATAAATTAATTATTATGGAAACTTTTAATTATTTCCGAAAAAGTTAATTTATTATTTATATAATTATAGATCGTTACGTATTTTATATATACATATTTTTTTTTATTTTGATATTAGATTCTTTTAATATTTTTTATTGTTATCTCGAGAAATTCTTCTATTGTTTACGATTGTTTCAAGTTACTTTTATGTTTTAGAACTTTTTCCTAAAGTTTATAACAAAAACATCCTGGTTTTCAATATATATTATATTTTTATTTTATCTTTTACCACTCACTTTAGAATTTCACTCGGAACTTACTCTGAAGTTACTTTTAAACTTCTTCATTTTAAATTCAAAAACTTTAACTTTATAGGGAAAATTATATCTCATCATCAGTGTATAATAGAAATTTATTATGATAACTTGCGGGTTATTTTTGATATCCCCATTCCAGGGAAATTTGAGAAATTTCCATTTTCTCAAAACTAATTCTTTATATTATATTATATTATATTATATTATATTATATTATATTATATTATATTATATTATATTATATTATATTATATTATATTATATTATATTATATTATATTATATTATATTATATTATATTATATTATATTATATTATATTATATTATATTATATTATATTATATCATATCATATCATATTATATTATATTTAACATTCATAATGAATAATTCATATTTTTTTCTAACTTATCTAACAGTTCTGCAATAGTTACCTAACAGTTTAGTAATTTTCAATAACAATTTTGAAGATCGACGAAGAAAATAATTAATTTTTTCAATTTCCAGGATGAAATGGAGGATCGGCCTCGGATTGCCGAGTTCCTTCACAGTTTGGCGGACTACAGTAACACAATACCGGCGGCAACGGATCCTGACAGTAAGCCCGCTGCCGGTAAACCTGGAGGGGCCCGAATGGGCACCCTGATCGGCGTCTTTTTACCCTGCATTCAAAATATCTTTGGCGTCATTCTCTTCATTCGTCTCACATGGGTGGTGGGGACAGCAGGTGCAATACAAGGATTTTTAATTGTCCTCTGCTGCTGCTGTGTTGTAAGTTTTACCATACTCTTCCAGCAATCATTACGCACTTGCTTTTTTAATCCTCTTCCAAACTTTAGATAAATTATGTAAATAAAAATTGAAAATCCAGTTGAAAATTGTAAAAGAAAAGTGTTTAATAAAATTATTACTGTAATTAAATATAAATAATTATGTTTATTACAGTAAACTATAAACAATTATTTATAATAAAATACAATAATATTTGACAATTTGTTATTATATTATTTGACTATATTTAATATACTTTATAATAAATTGAAATTCAGTTAAAACTGTTATTAATTATAATTATCATTGTCTATAATAATTATTTTTTTTTCAAAATAACCTAATATTAACATAACCTTAGAATACGAATTTAGGGTCAGTTTTCAAAAAACCAAAATGGCGGATCCAATATGGCGGACGTAAAAAATTAAAAATCGACTGATTCGCTTGAAAAAAAAATACTCGAGGGTTTTTGGGGTCGGGAAATACGAATCTAGGGCCAGTTTTCTAAAATTCAAAATAGCGAACATAAAAAATTAAATATCGACTGATTCGATTGATAAAAAGTTATTCGGGGTCGCTGACAACGAATCTAGGGCTAGTTTTTTAAAATTCAAAATGGCAGATCCAATATGGCGGACATGATAAAAAAATGTTATAATATAGTTTTGTAGATTTAGTTTAAATTGTACTTATTTTTAAACGTAGGAACCTTTGAAAATAAGTACAATTGAAAAATTTTGTCAAATGTAAAAAAAAACGTAACGTTAATAAATACTGAAATGTAATAAAAAGCAAAGATAATAAAAGGCAATTAATACAATTACCATGAATCATAAACGAATTATAAATTTCTCGAAAATGCATTAAACAAGCAAACATTAAAAAAAATATTTGAAAATCGTGCTCGAATAAATGATTGTAAATTATGCACTTATTAATGGAAATTTATACCTAGGGCATTTCACATTGTATTATATATATGATTAAAAGATATATAATAAATTCGTTAATATGTAATTGCAGTAAAATAATCACACATCTCTCGCCCCCTAATTACATAAATATATGGCTTTAATTGCAACAATGAACAAATTTATTGTGACAATATACGAGTGAATGTCGCATATTTATAATTAATATTATAAACTTATTTCCGTGAAATTTAACGAGACAAATAATATAATGATAAATGTCAAAAGCTATATTTATATATAAGTACTTATATTGAGATATGGGATAATTTTGCGAAATATTTTTAACTGGAACATATATGTAAAAATGTATTTTGTTTGGAAAACAATTTTTTTTCTTTGCAATTTTACCAATTTAAAAAAAAATTTTTTTTAATTTAATGTAGAAGAAAATGCATGATTGATGTTTTTGTTATGTGTTAAATTTTTAAAACTGGGCCTAGCAAATTTTTTTGCTGGAAATTGTGATATTTTTAGTATATTAACTATCTAAAAATAAAATAAATTTGTTTATTATCTTGTTTTTTTTCTTCAATTTTCTGTTCTTTCGTTTTTCATTCTTTCTTTTTTGTCTATTTTCTTTTTTCTATTTACTTGTTTTCGCTTTTTTGTCATTTCTTTTCTTTTTACTTTTTTGGTTCTTTTAATTTTCGATAATTTTTTATTTTCTCTTCTTTATTTCTTTGTTCTATTTCTTCTCTTTTTTTGTGTTTTTATTTGCTATTCCTTTTTGGTTTTTTTTTATTTCTTCTCGTTTTTGTTCTTTTTATTTTTCCTTGTATTTTTCTTTTTTTTTATTTCTTCATTTTTTCGTCTTTTTCTCCACTCTTATTTTTATTGCTTCTGTAAATCTTTTTCTTTATTTCCCCATAAAAATAATGTAGCGGAAATAATATTTCCTTAGTTTTGCTTTTTAAAAATTCTTTCCTATTTTTTTGATAATATTTTCTTTCGTTTTTTTAATATATAAACATTTTTTTTTAATAACAATTTTTTTTTATAATAAACATTTTTTTGATAATAATCATTTTTTTGATAATAAACATTTTTTTTAATAATAAACATTTTTTTTAATAATAAACATTTTTTTTAATAATAAACATTTTTTTGTACAATAAACATTTTTTTAATAATAAACATTTATGAAAAATAAAAAAATTATAAAAAAATAATAAGAAAATAAAGAATTAGTTTCTTTCTCTCTCTCTCTCTCTTCTTCTCATTCTCTCACGAACGACGCTTAATATTATTAGATAACAAATGAATCAAGGACTTTTATGACAGATTCTACACATCTGTCGCCAGAAGCCTATCATCATTTTATCCCAAAGACCCTGAACAAAAGTTTTACTTGAGTTCATATAGCAGAGCAATGAGCAAACTTCTCGATTAAAACTTTCATGTTCTAATTTTGTTTCTCCCCGCGCGCGCGCCTGCGACAATGACAAAAGAGGAAGTAAATAATACAATATTTTAATAAAATGAATATATAAACATGCATAAAGTCATAATGGCTTTTGTTGCGGCTTTTGAAATCAGAGAAAGAGAAAATGAGAGAGAGAGCGACATTTTTTTCTTTTATTTTACTATTTAGGAATTTTTAATTTTGAAAGTAATTCAAATTATTTTAGAAAGAAAAGAAAAAGTAATTTCGATTATATAATTGTTTTTATTTCGTCTTTTTGGTTTTTTTTTCGACCCATTTTTTTTTATTCGAATGGATATTCAAATGTAAAATGTGTTAAATATACAAGAGAGGTTGAAAATGACAACAAATGGAAATTCTATTTAATGTGCTAAAGAAGTACTAATTTTTTTTTACTCGCTTGATTTATGAAGCAGTAATTTTTATTGGTATATAATCTCCTGAGAATTGATTCGCGGATAGAAGAAGCAATTTGGCCCTTGGCTAACTGCCATTCACTGGAAGGTTCTTTGAAAGAGACTTATATTCTTGAAGAAACTGCAGAAATTGTAGATCCATTGTGCTGAAAATTATTTCAAATGTCAAATACCATGTGTAGAATTATTTCCCTCTATTTTCTCTCGTAACACACTTTCGAGAGAGAATTGTGGTACTTTTAGTTGCAACAAATTACTTCAATTTTTCTGATTCCTCTCGATTATTAGCACCTGAATCTGTAACATTATACTTGTACAGCTTTAAAATTCCAAACCAGCAGCAATAGGGATAATGTTTGTTAAAAATTTGGTAAAAAACTGTAGCAGTACTAAAAGTGTTTTGATATTTTAAATATTCTGAAATTGCAGCATTACTCTCAGAATTGTTGTACAACATTAAAATATTGTAGCAGTAGAGATAAAGTTATGGAGCATTAGTCACAACACTAATAGCACCTAAAACACTTGAAGCACTATTAACAATATTGTTTCGAAATTTTAATGCAGTAGCAATACAGGCGTCAATTTCTGATCCTAAAACGAGGAATATTATTTCCAACATTGTTATTCGATGATTTCTGTCCATTAGCAGCAGTACGTACAATATTATTTCAAAATTCTAATGATGTAGCTGTACAGACATCACGTTTAAATTTCCCCAAAATCGCAGCATTACTTGATAACAATGCTGCAATTTAATCTGATGTGTATAATCCACAACTTGGAGGGAATTTTGATCCCAAAATCATCAGCACTAAAATTAATAGCTAGCATATGTGAATGTTCCATTAGATGAAATCTGTTTTCTAAAAATTGGATTTGTAGAGAAAGAAGTGGCACCAGTTCATAGTGTTATTAATAATACTGAAGTTGTTATCGAAGATGGTACGACTAATGATGACCAACTTTGGTAACAACTTCAGTAACAACATGTTAATACTATCATCATTAATGGTACCATCTTTAGTAACATCTTCAGATCATTAATGATATTATTGTTACTGAAGATGGTAGGATTAATGATTGTATTCTTACTGATGATGGTAGAATTAATGATGATAGTATTCTTACTGATGATGGTAGAATTAATGATGATAGTATTCTTAATGATGATAATAGTATTAATGATGATAGTATTATTACTGATGATTACTGATAATATGAGTGGAGGGATGCTAGTAAACTGAAATCTTTGTTACAATAAATTTTGATGAATTCACCTAATCGAAAATTTCTTCTTCACAGACAATGCTGACAGCCATAAGTATGAGCGCAATTGCTACGAACGGTGTGGTACCTGCAGGAGGTTCTTATTTCATGATCTCCAGAAGTTTAGGACCCGAATTCGGCGGTGCTGTGGGAATGCTCTTCTACACAGGCACCACACTAGCAGCTGCCATGTACATCATTGGTGCCGTCGAAATCGTTCTGGTGAGTCACTTTCTTCCTCTGACACTATTAATTTTTTTTTATCCAAACGTAAGTGGAACTTTTCCTCCTTGGAAATAGTTTTCTATGAGAACATTTTCCTCATTGGAAATAACTTTCTTTGGGAACATGTTCCTCATTGGAAATATCTTTCTTAGGGAGCATTGAAAAAGTTAGTATGACTAAATTGAAAACAATCTGTTGACTATGCTAATAAAGTGATAATTTTTGGCGGTAATGTTCAGAAACACAGAATATATTTCAAGAGCGTCTGCTGATATTGCAAAATTGTTTAACTTTCAGACATACATGGCACCAAGTTTGAGTATATTCGGTGACTTTACTCAAGATCCAAACATAATGTACAATAACTTTCGTGTCTACGGAACGGGTCTTCTGATGGTCATGGGGACAATTGTCTTCATTGGCGTCAAGTTCGTCAACAAGTTTGCCACAGTCGCACTTGCTTGTGTCATCTTTTCCATTATTGCCGTCTACGTTGGACTCTTTGTTAACGTCAATGGAAATGATTTACTAAAGTGAGTTGTTCTCTTAACTTTTGAAATTCAGCCAAAATTCAACCCAGCTAACTTTGCCCAATCTGTTTCATCAGTTATTTTAACCCCATTACCAACGCCCTCCATCCAACTGAATGCAATATTAAAATGCATCATCAAAATATAACATTAAAATAAAAAAAAAGTCTTTTTCAGAAATCTTTTGCTTCCAATATCACCAAAAAACTTGTTTTCGAAGCTCTCCTTTTTTTTCTCAAGTATCAAATCAGAGGAAAAGTAGTAGAAAGAGAAAATCTGTAAGTAGAGTAAAGAAAAAAAGAAATCTAAAGTAAAGATTAAAAGTATATAGGAGAAAAGTAACAAGTAAAGATTTTCTAGAGGCAAAGAAAGCGTTTAAAAAGTTTGTCTTTAGAAAAGTTGAGAGCAATAAAAATCCGTGAAAAATTGATCACAAACGAAGTAGTTGAGATAAGAGAGAAAGAGTGATACAGAACCTTTGTTTGTGTGTGCACATTACGTGACTGTGCAATCTCGTTAAAACAGAAACAGATGAATGAAATTGTGTAACAACATTGACAAATTTAATCGTTTTAGGATGTGCACCCTTGGCAACAGATTACTAAAGAATGTCACCGTTGACCAATGCAACAAGGATTGGCTCCGCAATATTTATTGCAATAATTCCCGAGACTGCGACACCTACTTTAACGAAAATGATGTAACGATTGTTAATGGAATTAAAGGACTCGCCAGCGGTGTATTCTTAGGTACTTTCAACATTATTCCTGTTATCTTTGATGATATTGTTCTTTTATTTTTAATTCTTTTTATCATTTTGATTTTTATTCTTGTTCTTGTTCTGCTTTCTATTTTTGTTTAGCTTATTATTTGGCCTCTTATTTTTGTTCCGCTTCCAATTTTTGTTTAGCTTATTATTTAGTTTATTTTTGTCCCACTTCTTATTTTCACTATCGTTGATTGCTTTTGGGACAGAAATAATTCTGTTTTTTATGAACTAAACTTTTGTCCCCATTTTTTTTTATCGTTCCTTTATTTTCTTTCTAGAAAACATTTGGGGAAGTTTTCAAGACGAAGGACAATTTATTGCGAGATATAATCAACCGAAAGATATCGACAAGCTGACACCGCAGGGTTATAATCAGATTCAAGTCGATCTCACCACGACCTTTACGATTTTGATCGGAATCTTCTTTCCATCGGTTACTGGTGGGTACTTTCAAATCCAATTTTCCAACATTCGCGGAGTCACAAATTTTTCCCATCCTCTAAGTAAATATTTAGTCTATACCCATTGGGTACCATTTGGTGCCATTGGCTATAGAATCGTCTGGAGGAATGGAAATTTTTCGTTCTTGGAATCTTGGGCTCCCTTGGGATACAGTTATGGACTAAATTGATTAATCTAAATCTTATTAATTTTTAATTAACTTACAGGAATTATGGCCGGATCGAACAGATCTGGTGACTTGGCAGACGCCCAGAAGTCGATACCGATTGGAACGATTTGCGCCATTTTGACAACGTCCACAGTTTACTTGTCCTGCGTTCTGCTGTTCGCTGGGACTGTGGACAATCTTCTGCTGAGAGACAAATTTGGTCAGAGTATCGGAGGGCGACTGGTGGTGGCGAACATTGCCTGGCCTAACGAGTGGGTCATCCTGATTGGTTCCTTCCTCTCCACTCTGGGAGCAGGTCTACAATCATTAACCGGAGCACCACGTCTCCTGCAGGCAATCGCCAAAGACGAGATCATCCCATTCCTGGCACCATTCGCCAAGAGTTCAAGTCGTGGCGAACCGACTCGTGCCCTAATTGTGACAATTCTCATTTGCCAATGTGGAATTCTCCTGGGAAATGTCGATCTCCTAGCGCCATTGCTGTCGATGTTCTTCCTCATGTGCTACGGTTTTGTAAATCTCGCCTGCGCCCTGCAGACTCTTCTGAGGACTCCCAACTGGAGGCCGAGATTTAAATTCTACCATTGGAGTCTATCGTTCATTGGCTTGTCGCTCTGTATCGCTATTATGTTCATGACCAGCTGGTACTATGCCCTCCTGGCGATGGGAATGGCGGGGCTGATTTACAAGTACATCGAGTACAGGGGAGCCGAAAAGGAATGGGGTGATGGTATCCGTGGTCTGGCGCTTTCAGCCGCTAGGTATTCACTCCTTCGACTTGAGGAGGGTCCACCACATACGAAGAATTGGAGACCACAGATTTTGATCCTAACGAAACTGACGGGAGACCTTGTTCCCAAGTACCGTAAGCTTATAACTTTCGCCAGTCAACTGAAAGCCGGCAAGGGTTTGACGATCTGTGTGAGTTGTATCGATGGCGATTACGCGCGTAACTCTGGCGAAGCACTGGCCGCTAAGCAAAGTTTGAGAAGGTCTATGGAGGAGGAGAAGGTGAAGGGATTTGTCGACGTTTTAGTGGCGCGAAATGCAGTCGATGGTGTTAGTGCCTTGGTGCAAACTACCGGTCTAGGTGGAATGAAACCCAATACAGTGATTCTTGGCTGGCCCTATGGGTGGAAGCACTCTGAGGATGAGAGAACGTGGAGGGTGTTCCTGCAAACGGTACGAAATGTCACATCGGCACGTATGGCCCTAATGGTACCGAAGGGAATCAATTTCTTTCCCGATTCCACTGAAAAAGTTGTTGGCAACATCGATGTTTGGTGGATTGTTCACGACGGTGGTCTACTGATGCTGTTGCCATTCCTCCTGAAGCAGCATCGTACTTGGAAAAATTGCAAGTTGAGAATTTTCACCGTCGCCCAAATGGAGGATAATTCCATCCACATGAAGAAGGATCTGAAGAAGTTCCTCTATGATCTGAGAATTGAGGCCGAGGTTGAAGTCGTCGAAATGGTACCCCAACTGTTCCCTTTTTGGTTTTCGCTTTTATTTTTTCGTAGAATACTTATTTTACATTGCCTTTTTAGATGAACGCCGATATTTCCGAGTACACTTACGAGCGAACACTCCAAATGGAGCAGCGTAATCAATTCCTCCGGGAGATGCACTTGAAGAAAAAGGAATCACAAGGCTTGGTGAGTGACCGAAAGTTACTAATTCTGGTATTATATCTACTGTCGAAACTAAAAGAAAAATCTAGCCATCTAGGCAATGGTATTTTAGTTTTCACAGCAGATGTTAATTTTATTACACATAGTCATAGTGTAATTAAAAAAAAATTGGAAACTGCGTGTGAAAATATATACTGATTGTACAATATCTCTTTGTTGTGTGCTCGTCACGGGAAAAAGGTGGAGACATTGGAGTTCAACGAGGTACCTGCTGAAGAAAGTTTGCCTGTGGTTTGTCAAAAACCCTTCCCCGAATCCTTGTATCCATCCATTTATCGAAAATATTTCTCTCATCATTTCCTTTATTTCCAATTTCAATTTTTTTTTCTGCAAAATCATCAAGTAGATAATAATTTTCCATTCTTGACGAACACACAGACGGAACGAAACTTTTTTTTTTTGCCTAGCGTTTTTCATTTTCAGGACAATGCATTTACACGATTTCATGAAAAAATTAGCTTCTTTATTGCTATTCATGTATCATCGATAGTAGTTTCTCAGTTTCTGTTTAAGTGAACTGAGAATCTAGTGAGAGCATTTTGGCTTAAATTTTTTTTTTTGTGATTCAAAAACAGTGCATTATAGTTTGGCATTAAATGTGGAACATGAAATTAAATGTAGAGGATTTATTGGGATGTTTTTCCGGTTTAGGTTCAAGCTATTGTGGATCATCATCATAATGTGGATGTGAAGACGGCAACGAAGGTACGATTCCAAGAGCCTGGATCAAATCAGGCTAATGGCGTTGAAGAGGGAGCGGAGAAACTTTTACAGGAAACGGAATCGAGTCAGAAGGAGAATGATATTAGTGGCGAGGGTCAGGCGAAGAGTAGTGAAACAACTGATAAAGCAGCAGATGAGGGGAAGAATATTGGTGGTTCGCCTAAACAGGATAATAAGGAGAATGCTGAGAAGGAGGCTAAGAGTAGTCAGGACAAGAAGGCCGAGGAGGCTAAGGAGGCATCCAAACCCACGCCGTAGGTTCTTTCTAAATTTTTATTGGTGTTTTAATTTTTCCCATGTACTACCTAATTCTTGCTGATTACTTGTTACTTATTATCTTAATTCTGATTTGCTGAATGTTAATGATAAATTCTTCTTTCAATTCCATTTGAAGTGATGAAGGAAATGTGAAACGTATGCACACTGCAGTGAAACTGAACGAGGTCATCGCGAAAAGAAGTAGCGATGCACAGTTGGTGATTCTCAATCTTCCAGGACCACCGAAGGACACGAAACTGGAACGAGAATACAACTGTATCCTTTTTAACTATCGCAAACTTAAAGAAGAGTATGCAAATCGTTTTCCTAACAATTTGGCAAAGTTTTACACCCAAAAGAGTTTGGGAAGCACTTCAAAATTTTTCTTCTCCTAATGAACGTCCAGAAAGGTTTTTCTTTTACAGAAGACCAAAGTTTTAGGGTATGAATTCAGTTAGCTCTGTTTCGAAAATTTCTATCTCTATCATCATGACCCAAGAGACTTTTTTCTTCCCTATTCCATGAAGAACAACTTTGTCCATTGACGTATTTTCCCAGAGCTGATTCTTTTCCAAATATTCGACATGAAAGTTTCCTTAACTAAAAAATTTAACAGACATGGAATTTCTGGAGGTCCTCACCGAGAATCTGGAGAGGGTGCTAATGGTACGAGGCAGTGGACGAGAAGTAATCACCATCTACTCGTGAACGGAGTCAACAACGTTCAACGAAATCGCGGACTTCAGCATCTCGCTAAAATCAGAGTCTAGTTTAATTTTCCTAATAATTAAAATAATCCTCAAGGCCATTTTTCTATTGTGCCGCTATCTTGCACCGTTAACAGCGCTAAGCGCTAACAACTTAATATTCTATTCAAATTAAGTGCAGTGTCTAATAGAGAACAGGGAAGCGATGATTTAAAAAGCAATCCACCACAAATCGAAACCCTCTTTATCTGACGATAGCAAAAGAAAGCAAACTATCCACGAACAAAAAGCAAATGAAAATTTATTGAAGCTGAAAACTTATCTCTTTGTCCGTCTGTTCCGAAAGATTAGAATATTTTAAACAATTATAAGGTCTCTGATGCCAAAGTATGTAACGTGCCAAAGGCTAAGTTTACTTTCAATGATTTTTCATTAGAACTTAAGACGAGTAAATTAAGTTACATTTACTAGTTCATCGAAGTAAAACTCTCGAAAAGGTGTTCTTACTTTTTTTCTACTTAACGAGTGGAAAACCTTTTACGACAACAAAAAAAAGACAAGATCTCATCATTTATAATTAAAAGAAATACACGCCCGCATGTACATAAAAAAATTTTACGAAAAGACTTACATGCGTACGTGAGAAAAAAAAATTCACACTTTCACTCATCGAAAACTTAAAAAAAAAATCAAAATTTGTTCGGAGGCTAATGACGAAGCATCTACGAAAAACACTGCCAAAATATTTTCTATATGCTTCGCGTTTAACCAAAGACAAAAAAAAGAATGGAAGAGAGAGGCTCATTTTTCTACGCGCATTGTCGGTTTTTAGGAAACAATTTCTAGATATGAAAATATATAATTATTATTCTATTGCTTAAAAAAAACTACGTGACGAGTTAAATTTTAGCCAGTAGGATAAATAGCAAATTTAGAAATCATCTTCCGTTTACTAACCTATTATACGGTATTTATTACCACCAAAAAAAAAAAAACGAAAGAAACAAAAAAAGTATTCAAATTAATTTTCTCCCTCCCATTTCTAAGAAAAATTCTCGTGTAGTAAATTTAAAAAAAAACACTGTTTTCTATTGCATCCGATTTTTACATTCGTATGTAAGATTTTTTTTTCAAAAACTCGAAAAAAAAGAAACATTACTAAGGCAAAGAAAAAATTGTATAGCAATGCTGACGCGCACGAGATTGTGCGCATCCCCACTACGCGGGACGCGCCTGCGCAGAAAGACGCGCTCGCCTAGTGAGCGAACTGAAAATCACGATCTCGTCTACGTTTACAAAGCACGATTTAACTTAAAAGAATACACACTTTAGCCGAACTTTTATTTTTCATGGGCCATTTTTGAGAAGCAGTTCGTCGCACTCGTGTTCATTTTACTGTTCCAAGGCCTATAAATATCGGTCCGTGTATGAGGTAAATTTTCTTGAAAAATTTGCCACAAATTAACACCAAAAGAAAAAAAAAATACGCAGTGTGTGTTAGGGTAGTGTTACTCGATGGATAAGAGAAAAATTTTCTATAGCAACAAAAAAAACTTTCGAAAAAAAATTCCAAAATCGATGACGCTACAAATCTGCGGCACATTTCATATTAAAAGAAAAATAAAATAAAAAAGTTTAGCTAATTTTAGAACACTAATAATTAAATACTCGAGTTAAGTGTCGTGATGCACTTTTTACATAGTTTGCAGTGCGTCTATTTCACTTTTTTAGATAGGACCCAAAAAATGCAGGACTGCGCTTGAAAGAAAAAACGTGATAACTCATTTAGATTCATTTTTATAATTTATTTTCTTCAAAATTTGGGCTTGGTGCAAAATTTTTTAACAGGGTATTGTCAATTACATAATGTCCCCTCCTTTTTTCAAAAAACAATAAACCCAAGGAAAGATTTTTACGTTAAAAAAAAAAAATCAGTATTTTTTTTGTGATGATGTGCAGGATATTTTAAGTATTAAAAAAAAAGAATAAACTTCGTTTTAGGAGAAAAATTCCATTAAGTGAAAAACAGAAAGAGAAAAAAGTACTTAAAAAAATCTGCGTGGGTATTTTAATTACTGCACTAGTATTTCCCTTAAACTTCTGTGAACAAAAAAAAAATTACTATACGACGATCATGTGCGTTATAAACTTAAAAAAACAAATGTCCAGCCTCAAATTTCGTGCTCGAAAAAAGAAGAGGACTTAAAAAAGAGAAGCGCATTGATTTTCAAAGTATAAAGAAAAGAAACTATTCAAATAATAGTAGGTAGGAAAAAAACGTAACTAAACATTATTACGATTGAAAAAAAAATTCGTAATCAATATAGTCTAAAAAAAATATTGATTAGATGAAGGAAAATGTCATGGCGGTCAGTTGGATCGGCTTTAGGTTCCTTTTTTCATCATTTTTTTTTACGAACGGAAAAAATGTTTTAAAAGTCAATACGAACTTTAAAAAAAGAAACTAAAAAATTAACGGTGCCTAATCCGATTCCTGACGTGCCAAAAATTTTACGCATTTTACAAGTAGAAGAATTCTCTAGCGAGTGATGAATGAACGAAAATTAAAATACTAATAATAATACTTATTCACTCCCACAAAAATTGTTGGGATGTCTTTGCCTGCCGTTCAAACAAAAAAAAAAAAAAGAAATTAATCTCATTTTTCATTTCTTGTATACAATTTTCTATATCTACACTCGCTTTAAGATTTTTATCATTGCGTGTAACGTTCTAAGAAAAAAAAAAATTTTCCCGTCATTTCTTAAAGAAGTACAGCAAAATAAAATTGTACTCCAAATATTTGACAAAGTAAAAAAACGTATTTGAATTCATCGAACGTTTCGAGGCAATTGTTAATCGAGAAAAAAATTCGAAATCTAAATTAGTCGATTACAACAGTATTTTGGTTTTGAAATTATATTTTATGAAGTGAATTTAAATTTTGAATTTGTGATTTTTCTTTTGAAAAGAGTAGAAAAGAAATAAGAGATGCTTTCTCGAGGGAGTTCCGAGCAAGAATGAAGTGGGGCGGGAGCTCTCGGTTCTTAAGTAGCGGACCGAGTGCGCGAGGAGTGGGAGCGAAAGGTGGGGCGGGACGATTGTCGGCGCGAGCCGAGCCGCGGCGAAAGTGCCCGACGAGACTCGAATTCTAGGAAGCGGGTACAGTCGAGCAAGAGATTTTTCCTCCGACTAAAGTAATTTCAATATTTCTCGACGGAATAAAATCGCCAACTATTCTAAACTTTGTACAACTGTTTCTTTCATGGGGGAGAACGTTTATTAGTATTGACTCACTACTATTATTAACATAAATATCGATATTATTAAATATTAATAAATATTATGAAATATTATAAAATAAAGAGTAATACTACTAGTGATGCTATTAAATAAATAATATTTCAACTTTTTATGCTAATAATAGTATTGTTAAAACGATAACTACGAGTACTAGTATTATTTTTATTATTAAACGACAATAATTTTAAAAATATTTTGGTTTACAATAATTTTAGTATTTCAAAGACAATGATAATTTTTAAAATAATTTCCACTAGTCGACTAATTTGGATTTAGAATTAAAAAAACGAAGCAAACGAGAAAAATCACACCCCTCATTCACTCTCACTGCTGCATCGTAACAAGAAAGTATTAAAAAAAAAATAAAAAAAAACCGAGCGGACCTGGTGTAGAATATTGATATATGTACTGTGTACACAAAATTTGTAAATTATTATTATTATTATATATTTCAACACCCACACCCCTCCCTATATTGTCTAAAATGTTGCGTATTTTATAATTTTCATTAAATTCGTACGTATCGAGTACATGCAAATGCATATTATAAATATACATATATGAATATTATATAAAATATACTATATTTATAGTATATATTATATTAAACATTATATTTTATTAATAGTATATTATATTACATTATATATTGTATTATATTATAAAAATGCGATATATTACATATATTTTATGTGGTACTTATATTGTCTAGTAAAATAATAATTGGCAATCGGATATAGTTTATATCAAATTATGAAGTGTTGATTATTATACATAAAATATATAATACGAAGAGAGAGAAAAGAAAATGTAAAGAGCAAAAAAGTGAAAAAAAAATTCTTTTTTTTTACTTATAGGCGAAGTTTTAATAATTTTAAGTTTAAAAAAAAAAGAATCATATGTTGGTCTGCGATTTTGCTATTTTAATGAGGAAATTGAAAAAAAAAATTCTTGCGGAATAAATTATTAAATATATTATGCCGTGTAGGTGAATTTTCATGCGAAATTGTAGACCTAAAATCAGATTTGTAAATAAATATATAGCTAGTAACTGTTTTAAAAAAAAATTCGCTTTATAAGAAATTAATGACGAAAGTTGACGAGACACGAGAGAGAAAGAAAGAAAAAGGAAATGAGGCCAGAGCTTTTATAGTATTTTTAGTATTTAAATATTTGAGGGCTCTTTTCAAAAATATGTATTTTTTTCTAAAACAATTTTTTTATATTTCTTAGATTTTATTGCTTTCTATTATTTTACTGTTTCTGCTTTTAATGTCACTTTTTACTTAGTTTTTAATTATAGTAATAATAATTATTATGATTATTATTTTTTTGTATTATTTTTTTGTATTATTAAAAATTAAATTAAAAATTCCCAAGAAAAATTGTTTTTGCAGAAGAAAAATATTTTTTTTAACTGCCCTGTTAAAATTCGTTGTTTTTAAATTCTTTACGATTGAAAATTAATAGAAAACTAGCAAATTAACTATAAAGAGACTTTATCAATTATTAAATAATTAAAACGGTTTAAATGTCAGATTAATTAAATTTATCATTGTTTAATTACTTAATTAATAATATTTAAAAATAATTAATTTATAAACTGTTAAAAAAATGGTTATTTTTGAAGAAATAGTTAATTTTTGAAAATTTTAGAAATTATTTACGAGTTTAAATATTTTCATTATAGAAAATAATTTTTGGGTCACTATTAGTTATTGAAGAAAATATATTTTAGTGAATGTTGAAATAAAGTTGTTCTTTAAATGGAAAAAAAATTTAAGTCGTTGAATTTAAATTTTTGTGTTTATTTTTTAGAGGAGAAAAAATTTAATAAGAGCATAAAAAAGGGAAGCTTTGACAAATCCAAAAGTAAAAAAAAAGTATTTAACAATCTCTATATATTTGGTACCCAGATAAAATGCAAAAAAATCAAATCACTGTATTTGTGTGTGTACCTTTATACAAATTTTTTTTAAAACATGTTACCTGAGCTCGTAAGCGACGTGTGAGAAGGAAAATGAAAAAAAAACGCTAAAATTACGATCATTATGATGCATTAATTATATATTAGAATAAAAATTTTTAAAATAGTCGGTCTAACTCTTCTCCTTTTTACTCTTTTTTTTTAAATTTCTGTTAAACTATTTAAAATTTTCAGTCTTGAAAAAAAAATTCAAAAGTCATTAAAAAAATATTTAGTTCTATTTTCCTTAAAGTATGAAAATTCATTCATTTTCCGTGGGAAGAAAAAATTTCGATTTTATTTTTTAACTTAAAGAGAAAAAACTTTTTATTTGTCAAATAAAAAAAAGGGATTGTTTAAAAATTAATTCTGTTGTTTTTTATAAATAATTTTAATAATTGTTAAAATCAAAAAGAAAATCTATTGCAGAGTAAAAGTAAATAATATATTGAGAAAAAAATATATACTTATATTAGGAATAAAAGTAAACGTTAAGAATTTTTTTTTAAACATACGAGTATTCATGGAATTTTTGAGCGCAATCGGCATGGCAACGTTTTTTCAAAAACACACAGAAAAAAGATTTTGAATTTAAACAAAAAATCACTTTTTCTAGGGCTGTGAGACGCGAGCTAAGCAGCGATGAACTTGCTCGAAAAAAAAACCTCAATCACATGTGTCAAAAAGTAAAAAAAAAAAACTATCTTCAAAAAGTACCTATATTCATTATAAAAATAATCTCTACGTTTTCTTAACCCTTTCGAGATTGATCAGTAAAAAACAGGAAAATTCCATTTTTCCCCAAATTTTATTTTCAAATATTTCATATTGAAAAAATCAACCAAAATACAACAATTATTTTCTTAGTTTAAAATATTTTTGTGCACAATATTTTTTTCTGTGCTTGCTTTTCGTTTTATTAATACCCTCATAAAAGGGAAAAGCAAACTCGAAAGGGTTATATTATTACACTCATTAAAAAATTAATGAAATTCCGCTTCTTTCGAAAAAAAAGAAATCATTAAACGAAAAAAAAATCGTTTCGATATAAAACTAAAGAAAAAGAAAAATAACATTTTTGTTTCTTTGGTTAATATAAAATAAACATTTTTTTTTGCAATCTTTGAAAGAAATATTAAAAATATAATAAAAAAAACAAAAAAAAAAAAAAAAGAAAATGTTACGATAATGAAAACATAAAACGGATTTTATATATTAACGAAATAAACAAAAATTGTTATATGAAATATTATAAATAATTATATAAATAAAAATTATATACAAAGTATAAATAGAAATATTTGTAGATAAAAAATGAAAAACTTTAGTCATCTATATAGGAAATAGAGTCAATACTGTGAAATACCTATTACCCTATAGAAACAAAAAAAAAACTATTAGAGAGAAAAGAACTACTTGTAATTAACTTATAAAAGATGATCTATTATGAAAAAAAACATACGGAAATTAACAAAAATAAATAAAAACTTACCGTAATTGTTTTCTTAAATATTCAACCTTTCCAATTATTCCTTCTAGTCTTTGTGTTTTTATTACAATTTTTTGTTTTACTAACATTTTTATTATTACATTAATTTTGTTGACCAATTATAACGAATCGAATTCAGTAAGAAAGGGAAGTAATTTTTTGAATTAGAAGAGCAGGGGCGCAAAATTTTAGTTACGCTCCTGACAGTGCGTGAGTTCAAACTGCGCACGCGTCGCCCCTCCAAGTAGCTTCCCCCACCGTTGCGCGTTGGTTGGGTATATAAGCAGGCGACTAACACTAGTCCAGCGCAGAGATATCACAACCGTCGCCCGATTAAATTGCAGAAGATAATTTTATCTTTTATTATATTAAATTTTACTAAATAATAATAATTATCATTGTCTAATTATAATGAATTTGTAATAATAGTTAATATTAAGATATAATTTGAAATTTTAATTATTTATTAATTTAAACAACAATGGGTTGACAAAAAAATCGCTCTTAAAAAAAATATTGGATAAAAATAATAAAAGGAAAAAATTAAAATTTTAAAAAAACTCAAATTTAACAATAATTAGACATTATTACCATTTTTTCTCCTATTCAAACTCCTGGAGAATATCTTTCCAGTAGTGCTGCTGTGAAAAGCGGGAAGTATACAAACAGGGGACTAAACCCTTCACTCATATTTTTGAATTTTCGTTGAAAATTATTTTTTTCGTAAATTAAACACTAGAATTTATTTTTATAAATTATTACTAAAATTAATATTATACTTTTCTGCAAAATTAGTGAATTTAGCTTAATTTCTAACGCTTTGTTATCATTATTCTGCAAATTGGTGGGGCAACAGCGAAGCCATCAATTCCGTCCATACAAGGCGCTGGTTCACCGGGCGCTAGTTGAAAATGAAATTTTTGCAACAAACACGCTGTAAATAATAGTAAACTATGTTTCGCCAATAATTCTCCCAAGCATCGTCTTTTGCCTAAAATGAAAAAAATTTTTCATCTGAATATTTATAATATTTATTATTCAAATTAAAATATTAGAAATAAATTATCTGACTTTAAATAAAATGGTCCTTTTCTTGTAAAAATGCCTTTTTCTAAAAAAAGTGCCATTCTTTTGGACTAAATTAATAACATGGATAAAATTAAGTCTTGAGGCCATTTTTCTCTTCTCGAGGACAAATTATTTTATAACTGAATTCATTTGTAATTTTTTATGAAAAAATTTACTTTTTATCCGAAAAGTATCATTTTTTATTGAAATTAATAATTTAGAGGAAAGTATTTTCTTTTTCCACTGAAAAATTATTTGATAATTTTGCTTATTCTTAGATAAGTTTTTGGAAATGAATCTTTTTTTAGCCCAAAAAATTGTACTTTTAATCAGAAAAGTGCCATTTTCTAATAAAATTAATAATTTAGAACGGAATTAATCTTTCAAGACCATTTTCTTTCGCCATGGAAAAATTATTTTACAATTCAGAAATGAAAACTAAACTGTTTCCCGCAGTAGTACTTTTTCCAAAAAGTGCCATTTTGCAGTAAACTTTTACAAAACGGTAAAATTTAGCTTTGGAGCCATTTTTTTGTTGAAGAAATATTATTTTAAAATTCAGAAATAAAAATTAAATAGGTTTTCAATATTCCTTGTTTTTTGAAAGTGAATTTTTTTTAACCTAAAAATTGTACTTGTTGTTCCAAAAAAGTGCCATTTTCTTGTAAAATTAACAATTCGGTTGAAAAATCATAGAAAACAATGGCAAAAGGCAGGCAGTTAATTTAAAAAGAACTTTTTTTAATTTAAAAAAATTGTTCTTTTTGCCAAAAAGTGCCATTTTCTTGTAAAATTAATAATTTTGATAAAAAATCATAGAAAAAATCGTACCTGCTCCAAAAGGCAGTGCCCACGGGTCATCAACAAATTTTCCATTTTCATCAATAAATCTCTCGGGTCTGAATATTTCTGGATCGCCCCAATGATTTTTGTCCATATTGACGCTAACTAAACTCGCTAAAATAGCGTAATTTTTTTTTATTCTATAACCAAACAGCGTGGAATCTTTTAAAGCCCGATGTGCTATTGTCGTTGGTCCAATATTTGAAATTCGCAAAACTTCCGCTATCGTTGCATTCAAATATGGCAAACTGGAAATAAAAATTAAACAATTATTTTCTTCTTTCAATTTTTTAATTCTTATAATGTTTTTTCGCAACAAAATAATTCATAAAAATTCAATCTTCTATTTTAACAACTTTGGAAATATGATAAAAATTGTTATTATTTTTAAATGAAATAAGCTATATTTATTTTTTGGAAAAAAAGGAAAAAATGCTCACTTATTTTTGTAAGTTAATGATGGCAACGATTCACGTCCAATCACTTTGTCCAATTCGTTGTGTAATTTTTCTTGAATCTCTTTATTAATTGCAATGAATGTTATTGCAAAACCAAGTGTATTATTTGTTGTTTCAACGCCAGCGGAGAAGAAATCTTTGATTAACGCCAAAAGTTGAAATTCTTTTTTTTTTTTTTGCAATGAAAATGAAAAAAAAATGAACACAGAAGAGAAAGAATTATTTTTTACATTCGTTTGAGTAAAAATTGTGCCTATGAATAAATTAACGACTACTTGTTAAAAATTAAACAATTGTGAAAATCATTTGAAAGGAGAAATTATTTTTCTTTTCTTATGCAATTTTTCTATTCCATTATAGAGTTGCAATATATGTATGTTTGTCAAAAGAAAAATCATCAAACATACTCGAATATTTACTCATTTTTGCACAGTCGCAATATTTATCGAATTAGCGAATATTTAGAAAATTTTTTCAATTTACGAAATTCTTTTATTTTCTACTTTTTTCCTTTCAAATTTTTTTTTTAAATATTATATTCGATATTATTATATTTATTTATTAAAGAGTTTTACCATTCATTATTTTTTATATTATTTTTTATATTATTATTATTATTATTATTTATTATTAAAAATACAATAATATTCGTTTACATTTCACATGAAGAAAACGAAATACGTAAAAAGAAAGGAAAAGAAAACAAAAAATTATAACCGTTACTCGACCGTTGATAAATACGAAACTAAAATTCCAGAAAGATTTTTTTTTTATAAATATATAACAGTAAATTTAAAAAAAAATTTGCAATAATATTCTTATTATTATTATCATTATTTATAATTATTTTACTATTAAATACTTTTTGATTTTTTAATTATATATTTCCTTATTTTTTATTTGTTTCTTTTTGGTTTTTTTCAAATTATTATTTATTTCAGTTACAAAATAATTTCAGAAACAAAATAAATAAATAAATAATAAATTTCAAATCAAAATTTTGTCATTAAATTAAATTTTTGTTTTTATTTATAAAAATCATAAAATAAATTGAATAACCAATAAATTAAAAATCCAAAAATAAGCAAATAAATCATAAAATTGTAAAAAAATAAATAAAATAAATATTTTTTATTTAAAAAAAAATTTTATTTTACCATTGAAAGTTGACGATGAATCCTTTTGTTGTGCTTTTATTTCGTCGAGATAAACGTCAATCAAATCACGATATGAACCGTCGATTTTCGAATTTTTATGCGCATTTAATTCATCCTGGAAAAAAGCAAATATTTTTTTTAAATTTGAAATCCGGAAAATGTTTGAATAAAAGGAAAGAATGTTTTTTTTGAAAATAGTTTTTACTGTGAAAAAGAAAAAGAAAATTACTAAAACAAAATTTTACAAAGTTGATGTATTTTTATGAAAAATTCTGCACCTTGAAAAAATTCCACATTTGATCTTGACGTTTTTTGAGTTCAGTAAATCCGGTAAGACCCGGAATAATAAATCTCAAAAATGGCAAATGATCCAAAATAATTCCGCTCACTGAACTTTTTCTTGTATTTCCGTTTAAATTGACTAAAGCCTCTTTCACTCTTTGATCGTTTTCTTTTAATCTTCAAAAAAAAACAGAAGAAAAAATACAGAAAAAATTACTTTAGTCTAATTTAATAAAAAAAAAAAATTAATAATAAATTCTTAATAAAATTTATTAATAACAAAAAACAATAACTTTTTTTTATCCTCTTCTTTTAATCTTCAAAAAAGAAAAAAATAGAAAATTACTCCATTCCTCCAAACCAAGGATAAAATTAATTAAATAATAAGAAAAAAATTTTTTTGAATCAAATTTTTCAATGCGATTTGAATAAAAATAGAAATAATAATTATGTTATTGTCGCTCACTTGGTTCCAGCTACAAAACACCATAAATTATTTAAAACAGCGATACTGGAAATTTGACAAAAATATTCAATTATATTTTCGTTTTCAATTCTTTTCTCAATACTTTCAGTCAAGGAGACGGCATTTTCCAAAATTAAATCTTCCATCGATCTTTTGCCAAATCCAAATTCTTTTAAATATTTCAAGGAGAATCTAAAAAAAATTGGTGATTTGTAAAAATTCGAAAAAAATTAAATTTATTTTCATTCACAGTTAGTGTAAAAAAAAGTACTTAATTAATAATCAATGAAATAAATTTGTTTATTATTCGAATTAATTTTATTAATTACAAAATTTATCTGCTTTTTAATGTAATTAAGTTTTGTTATTTAATAAAATTAATTTTGTAATTTAATAAAATTAATTTTACAATTTAATAAAATTAATTTTGTAATTTAATAAAATTAATTAATTGCCAAATAAAATTGATCTGTTATTTAATAACATTAATTTTGTTAAATAATTTGTTGGTGAATAATTTTAACAAGAAAAAATAAATATCAATATTTTCCAAAAATAAAAAAAATTTCTCTTTTGTGATTAATAATTAAAAAATAGAAACCTTCGATTATCGTCCCACATTTTTCCGTCAGTGAAAATAATTCCTCGCCTCTCGCCCATTGTTCGAAAACGATGGGAAAATGTATCGGGCCTGCCATCAAATTCGGGACGACTCAGCATTTCTAAAACAGCATCTCTGCCCGAAACTAAAATAATTGGATGACCAATTCCCAATTTTAAGCCAACAATTGGTCCATAAATTGCCGCCAATTTTCTATAAACGTGAGACAAATATTTCGTTTCATTTAAAAGTTTCTTCAGATCGAGAATATTGCCCAAAATTGGTAAGCCTCTTGGTCCTGGAAAATGAAAATCATCACAAATAAATTAATTTATTAACTTTCTTATTTAGTAAATTAAATAGCAAATTAGTTATTTAGTTAGTAAATTAATAAATTTTTTTAATAAATATTTCTTTTTACGCACCTGGTGGGAATTTTGATCCTTGTAGCCAATCGTAAAAAATTTTGAAAACAAAAATGAAAAAACAACAGAGAAAAAGAAGCCACATTGTTGAAAATTGTGTAAATTTTTTTTATTTTTACATTGAATACTATTTTTAAAATATAATGATAAACTTTTTATTATTATTTTTTTTTATTATTATTAATGTATATTATTAATTTATTAAATTATAATATTAGTTAATAATAAACCGTTTATTTCTTTATATTATTATTTTAAACTCACAATTATATTTCTTTATTTATTTTATTAAATTAGTTTTCATTCAATTATTTCATTAATTTAATATTTATTTAATTAATTTCGTCGGTATTAGCTTTACTTATTTCGTTTACTTTTTTTATTTATTAATTCTCGTTATTTAATTTATTTTATTTATTAATTTTCCTTTTTGTAATTTATTTTATTTATTAATTTTCGTTATTTAATTTATTCTCTATATATTTTAAATGTTTTTTTCGTATTTCATTTATTTTAAATATTGCAAATTTTTTTTTATTTGTTTCATTTATTTTATTTCCTCTTGTGATGAGAAATTATTTTATTAAATTCACTTGTTCGGAAAAGAAGGAGAAAATTGACAATAAATAAAAAAAAAACACTTGTCTTGCATTCGCATGAATCTGCTCCTGATGTGAAGCGTTTCCGAATTAAAACTGCAAAGTTGATTAGACATTGGAGGCAACGAAAAAATAAGGAGAGGAGAAAAAAGAAAGAAAGAAGTAAGAAGAAGGGAGAGAAAAAATTCATTCCCACCTTTCACTGCAAGGAGAATATTGGTCATGAGTCGTCATATTAAGGTGATGTTGACCGAGAAGTGCATGTGCATAAAACACGCGCACAACTTTGGGTGATCTTACACACGAATGTTGTATACCAAATTCCATTAAACTATATATACATCAAACTCGTAATTCTAAAAGTGAATTATTATCAAACGAGTTTCCCCATATCGTAATCGACTCACGTTTTCGAATCGACTTTTTTTTCTTTTATTATATACATATATGTATATATATATACGTATATCCTTAACATTCTACGTGCAATTCATTTGCAATTCACTTTCCAATAGGATGAGGTTCATAATTCTCATCTCAAAATTTTTATTCTTTTTCTTGCTTTTTTCAATGAGACTTTTGGTTAATTATTAACGAAAATTGCTAGTTTATTGTGAATAAACAATTAATTATTTACAATAACAATTAATTATTAACAATAACGATTGATTATTAACAATAAAGATTCATTATTAACAATAATAATTGATTATTAACAAAAAGAATTGATTATTAACAATGATAATTAATTATTAAAAATAACAATTAATCGCCAATATTGACAATTAATTATTGACAATAACAACTAATTATTAACAATAACGATTGATTATTAACAAAAATAATTAATTATTAACAATGATAATTAATTATTAAACAAAAAGAATTAATTATTAACAATGATAATTAATTATTAACAAAAAGAATTAATTATTAAACAAAAAGAATTAATTATTAACAAAAAGAATTAATTATTAAACAAAAAGAATTAATTATTAACAATGATAATTAATTATTAAACAAAACAATTAATCGCCAATATTAACAAACAATTATTTACAATAACAATTAATTATTAACAATATTATAAATAAATTAGCAACTATTAAGTATTTTTATTAACAAAATTGTTGTTGAGTAATTATTATTCAATGACTAATTAATTATTACAGTAAATAAATTTTAGTATTTTGTGTAAAATTAATAAACAATAATATTTAATACACAAAATTAACAAACAATTTATAATCAAATTAATAAACAAATTAACAAAAAATGAAACAATTAATAAACTAATTAATAAACAAACTAACAAACAATTTATAAACAAATTAACAAAAATTTAAACAGGTAATAAACTAGTTAATGAACTAGTTAATAAACAAATTAACAAACAATTAAACAATTTATAAACAAATTAACAAAAAATTAAACAATTAATAAACTAATTAATAAACAAACTAACAAACAATTTATAAACAAATTAACAAAAATTTAAACAGGTAATAAACTAGTTAATAAACAAATTAACAAACAATTGAACAATTTATAAACAAATTAAGAAAAAATTAAACAATTAATAAACTAATTAATAAACAAACTAACAAACAATTTATAAACAAATTAACAAACAATTAATATAGAAATTAATAAATCAGTAGACAAATTAATAAATCAGTAAACAAATTAATAAATTAGTAAACAAATTAATCAACAAACAGTAAAAAACAATTAATTAACAATTGATGAAAATAATACTAATTATTTATTTAGATTATAATAAATTGTACAAATTGTAAACATAATGAGCTATTACAATTAGTTTTGTAAAACAAAATTACTTATTTTAAATAATTTAATAATTTAATAATTTAATAACCTACTTAATGAATTGACAAATTTTTTGCAAAATTTGCAACAAATGGAATTAAATAATTATCTATATGGAGAAAAGTTTTTAACGCTTTGTAAGTAAAAGTCTGCAATTCGGTGGAGCTAAAGTCATGCCATTGATGCCTGTAAGACAGGGAAGAGGTTCGCCAGGCGCTAAGGAAAAATTGTACTTTTGCAAAAGACTCGCCGTAAATAGGAGTAAACTATTTTTCGCCACTGTACCTCCTATACATCTTCGTCGACCTGAAAAGGAAATTTTTCAATTCCAAAATTTTTGTCCCCGAGAAATAATTAAAAAACTTTTAAATTAACATTATAATTATTCTTCAGACTATTCTTTATAATACAAAATGTACTTTTCTTTATTTTTATCTTTATTCTTTTAGGCAATTTCGAATTATTTAAGATTCAAAAATTATTTATTTAATTCTTGACATATTTTTGCACTGTTTGTGGCTAAATACTTGAAAAGTTACCACGGTCGGTAATAGAGAAATCTATCTTAAAAAATTTAATTCAATTTTGAAAAAACTAGTAAAGGCACTTAGTTCAGACCCAAAGTATCGAAATTCTAGAAAAATGGTAAAAATTCCCTGCATTGTTTCAGAGAAATATTGCCGAAAAATGTATAAATGTGGTGTTTACCTGTTCCAAATGGCATTAACCACGAATCCTCGACGAATTCACCTTTCTCGTTGATAAACCTCTCGGGTCTGAATGTTTCCGGATCACCCCAGTGCTCTTTGTCCATATGAAGACTCACTAAATTCGCCAAAAGTGTGTAATTTTTTTTTATTTCATAACCAAAGAGTGTGGAATCTTTCAAGGCCCGATGAGGCACTGTCGTTGGTGCTACGTGTGATATTCTCAATACTTCCGCTATTGTTGCGTTAAGATAAGGCAAACTGTAAAATTAAAAAAATTTATTATTATTGTAATTATTATTATTTTTATTATTATTATTTTTATTATTATTATTGTTATAAATTTTTATTAATTTTTTTCTTCTTTTTTCGAAATTTTTCTCTATAAGAAATAAAACAACGAAACAAAAAATATTTAAATTATTAAAATTCTTTACTCACTTGTTTCGATAAATTAGAGAAGGTCTGGACTCTCTTCCAATGACATTATCAAGTTCGTCTTGAATTCGTTTTTGAATTTCTTTTCTGCAAGCGATGTACGATACAAAAAATCCAAGACTATTATTCGTCGTCTCCAAACCAGCGGAGAAAAAATCTTTCGTCAGTGCAAAAAGTTCGAGTTCTAAAATCATACAGTAAAAATTTTAAAGCAAAAATAATTTTTTTACCTATAATTAAAAAAGTAATATGAAAATTTAAAAAAATACATTAATAATTTTAAAAAAACATTAATTATTATTGATATTAAAATTTAAAAATTACATTAACTAATATTAATAATTTATAATAAATAATAAATAATATACCATCAAAAACAGAAGTGGGATCATTTTTTTTCTTTTCAATTTCTTCGAAATATGCTGTTATCATGTCATTGTGAACATTTTCGTCTTTCATGTCCTTGTGTCTTGCGAGTTCTGCCTAAAAAAATAAATATTATCAATTGACAAAAATTTTTTTCTTCTAAATAAAAAAAATATATGTGAAATAAATTTACTATTTTTTTTTATTTAGTTACCTGGAGAAATCTTTTAATTCCTCTGTGACGTTCTTTTAGGGCATTGTATCCACTGATTTCGGGCATAAAATATCTCAAGAAGGGAAAATGATCGATGAGGCCACCAGACGCACTTGTGTGTCTCGCGAGATTGTACAGCATCTCTACAGCCTCCTGTAATTTTTTATTATCATCCGACAATCTGCAAAAAGGCAAAAAATTATATTTTTCAAGCAATAATTTTTTTTAATTCAATTCTATTCAATTCTATTCAATTCTATTCAATTCTATTCAATTCTATTCAATTCTATTCAATTCTATTCAATTCTATTCAATTCTATTCAATTCTATTCAATTCTATTCAATTCTATTCAATTCTATTCAATTCTATTCTATTCTATTCTATTCTATTCTATTCTATTCTATTCTATTCAATTCTATTCTATTCAATTCTATTCAATTCTAATCCATTCTATTCAATGCTATCCAATTCTATCCAATTCTATTCAATTATATTCCATTATATACTATTATATTCAATTATATTCGATTTTTTAAATTCTATTCAATTCTAATCCATTCTATTCAATTATATTCCATTCTATTCAATTCTATTAAATTCCATTAAATTCTAACCAGATCTATTCAATTCTATTCAATTCTATTCCATTCTATTAAAAAAAAATTCACTTATTATTTTCAACTTACTTCGTCCCACCAATTAAACTCCAAATATTATTCAAAATCGATGTACTCGAGTATTTGGAAAAATTCTTAATCACACCGTTCGTAGAATTTTTTTCAATTGTATCCATTAGAGAATGGACATTATCCAAAATTAAATCCTCCATTGTACTTTTCTCGAAGCCTAAATCTTTCAAACTTCTTTGGGCGAATCTAAAAAAAAATGCAAAATATTCGAATGAAGTAAAAGAAAAAATTTGTTTTCTTCAATATTTTTAGTTTTTAGTTTTTAATTTTTAATTCTTAGAATAATTATTTTAAATTATTTTCTCACTTTCGATGATCGCTCCAAACTTTGCCCTCGGTGAAAACCATTCCTCTTCTTTTGCCAAATGTTCGAAATCGAAATGAATAGTTATCAGGTCGACCATCAAATTCGGGTCGCGTTAACATTTCGACAATTGCATCTCGTCCTGAAACTAAAATAAATGGCTCGGCAAGTCCCAATTTAAGGCCCACTACGGGTCCATATTTTTCCCTCAATTTTGACATGGCGACGGAAAAAAATTTCGATTCTTTCATCAATTTTTTCATGTCCAACATGTTTCCCAATAATGGCACTCCTCGTGGTCCTGAAATGGAAGAAAGTAAATTTTTCTCAAAAATTTATATTTAATTTCGAATTAATAGGAGGAAAAATTCTATTTTTTTGCTTAAAAATCTGGATACTTGTAGAAAATTGAAAAATTATTTACCTGGTGGAAAATTTGGATCACGTCGCCAGTCGAGTAAAATTTTCAAAATTAATAACGACACTAGCAAAATTATGAGAAATAACATTTTTGAATTTATTTTTTAATAATTTTAGATAATTTTTAAAAAAATGTCCTTTTATAATTTTATGTAATATGAAAAAAATTTTTTTTTCGTTAAAAAAAATGTCTACTACTTTATGTGAAGTTTAATTCAAACTTGTCGCATTTCTAGGAAACGTTTTGAATTTATAAGAAATGAGAAAGACGTTTTCCTAAAAACTTTAAAAAAAGTAGGAAAAACGGAAAATAAATATTGTCTCTGACACGGAAACTATTTTGATAATATTGTACGTATTACACACGGCTAGAAGAGTAAAAAAAAATTTTTCAACACTTTCCTCATCATATAAATCTCAATCATTTTTTAAAATAAATTTTTGAACTTACAAAATAATTTATTTTTAAAAATTTCATGAACTTTGACTTTCGTCTTAGTAACTACATTAGATTCTTTTATTTCCGATGAAGAAATAAAATAATAATAATAATATTAACATTAATGTTGATATACATTAAAAATAATAACAATAAACAGAATAATAATTTCACTGTTCAAATATAATTTTGTAATTAAAACATGTTTGCATTTCAGTGATTACTGTATTTTTCAAGGAAATAAATTTTATTTGCCACTCAACTAGAAACATTAACCAAAAATTTTTTTGAATCTTTTTCCTTCATTTGTTTTTATCGCTGCGAGGAGGAAAATAGTTGATTTACACATACATTCTCTATTAATATATTCTAATGGCACTGTTGATGATACAATTTTTAGTGGTACAACTGTTGATGATACAATTTTTAGTGGTACAACTGTTGATGATACAATTTTTAGTGGTACAACTGTTGATGATACAATTTTTAGTGGTACAACTGTTGATGATACAATTTTTAGTGGTACAACTGTTGATGATACAATTTTTAGTGGTACAACTGTTGATGAGACAATTTTTAGTGACACAACTGTTAATATTAGTACATTTGTTTCTGTTACAGTTTTGGATGGTACACCTGTTGATAATGCCATTTTTTAATAATACCAATGTCGATCATACAATTTTTGTCTTTACAATAGTTGATGATTGAATTCTGGATGGTATGCAACTGTTGATGGTAGAATTTTAGCTAATAGAGTTTTTCATTTAGTACAAATATTGACAATAGGCAATTTTTAATAATACAACAGTTGATGATTCAGTTTATGATGGTACAAGTACAACTACTGGTTAAGCTACTTTTTATTGTACAAATGTTATGATGATGCAATTTTAGCTGATACAGTTTTAGATAGTACAACAGTTGATGATACAATTTTAGCTGATACCGTTTTCGAAAGTACAACAGTTGGAGATTTAATTTATGGATATGGTACAACTACTGATGAAGCTAATTTTTATAGTACAACTGTTGATGATACGATTTTAGTTGATACAGTTTTTTTGATTCTATAACAGTTTATGATTCAATTTATGATGGTACAACTATTGATCAAGTACAATTAATTATCAGTTTATGATGGTACAACTACTTTTTATCGTACAACTGTTGATGATACAATTTTTGAAGGTACACTACAAGACTCTATTACAAATATTACTACAGATGCTGGTTCCTACAGGTGCATTACTAGTTGAGGATCCTGATGATTATGTTGTTATTGCAAATTCTGTTGCAGAAGGTAATTATGTTGTAGAAGGTAATTGTATTGTAGAAGGTAATTCTGTTGTAGATGATAATTCTGTTGTAGAAGGTAATTCTGTTGATCCAGGAGATAGAGTAGTTAATAATGATGGTGATGTTGGTCCAATAGGGGAAGTGCCTGTAGGAACATTACTACTACCTGAGGTTCCCGTTGGTGATGTTTGCGTTGTTACAGATCCTGTTATTGTCGTTGGTGCTTCCGTAGTGCTAGTCAAATTGGTCACACATTTCTGAATCAAAGGATCAAACAAACGTTTATTGGGACACCTCATTGTCATCCACGACAGTCTTCCACTCTCATCTAAATAGCAGTACCAGTACCATCTCCCATTTTTTCGCTTCTCATTCAAGAACATTCCCGATGTGGAGCAAGGAGCCGAATTTATCGTTCTGTACTGAAATCCCTCCAGTGATCTCCTGTTTCTCAGGTCTCTATTCAAACCATCGAATATTTCTGTAACAGAAAATTATTACTCTTCTACTTTCTGTTTTTCATTCATCAACAAATTCTGTACATCATCTTAAGAAGATTCTGTTTCTCTTCAAAATTGAAAATTTGCTAATAAAATAAAAAATGAAAACAAAATAATGTTTATCTATTCTCTCTACTATTTGTATATCCTTTTATTAAGAACATAAAAATAGTTAAAATGATTTTTGTACTTTGAGAGTTGGAAAGATTTTTGTACCTTATTGAGATTCGGAAAGATTATTTTGTACCTTGAGATTCGGCAATTGTTTCCTCCATCGTAGACGAATGAACATGTTGAAGAATAGTTAGAGGAAGACATAAGCAAATAAGAGAAAAAATTATAAACTTTTTTGAAAGTGAAACTTCAAAGAGAAGGCTTATTCTTTCCATTTTTGATGCTGCAGCACAACTGATGAAATGTGTCAAGAACCCAACCAACTGATCTTGATCTCATTATTTAGTTTTTTTAAAATTATTTTTCTTTTTATCATCTATAGTCGACTAAAAATTGTTTAACAATATCTTTTTGTTGCTGATAACAGTATTTGATTTTAAATTAACGAATTCACAAGAATGATTACAATTCTCTTTATATTAAAAATTGTATGTATTCTTCAAGATAAGATTTTCATCTATGTTTCATCTGACTCTTCAAATATAGTATTCTTTTTATTAGTATTTACTGTACTGTTATTATTATTAGTATTATTAATAATGTTATTATTATTATTATTATCATTATTGTTATTATTATTATTATCATTATTATTATCATTATTATTATCATTATTATTATTATTACTATTATTATTATTACTATTATTATCATTATTCTTTAAATTTTTCTGGTACTATTCGAAAAACAATATTGTCAATCATTAGCAAGTTGTTTTCACTAAATGTAAGGCTGAAAATAATACTTATTTTTATTATTATTATTATTTTTAATATTGTTCTTATTGTTGTTATTTGACATTACATAATATTATAATAAATAAATATTATTACACATAAAACTTTTCTCTTTAGAATTAAATTTTAATTTTTACGCACTCAACAAAAGTAGAGTACCTCCATAATTGTATTTTTCCGGAGTTTTAAAAAAAAAAAAAAGTTGTGGCGGTAGCATAAAATAAAATTGCAATTGCAAATAGTGTATAACTGATACTAACTGTTTACAAATTATGTGGATATAAAATTTGCACAAAAAACTTTCTCATATAGCTTTCTGGTGATTTTGTATTCCTGTATGGTTCATTTCACGATTTCCTCGTCCGACAAATATTGAGATTCTTACTAGAATTCCCAATTAATGTGAATACGAAATTTTAACACGTGTGCGCGACAATATCAAAAGGAATGTTTTTTTTATTTTTTTTCTTGTAGCGACAATTCCTTTCATTTTTTTTCATCCAAGGACAATTTTTAATAATATTTTCCTTCTACGAATTTTTGGAAAAATTTATTCATATAATTGTGGAGATTCTAAATTTCTTTTTGTTCTTCTTTTTGGCGTAACTTTATTTTTGTTCCTTTGGTTGTTTTTTTTTGTTCTCGATTCTTTTTTCTTTTAGTTTTTATTCTTCTACAATATTTTTATTAATGTTTTTTATGATTTCAATTAAAAAAATAATAATTAAATTAAATTGAATTAATATAATAATTAAATAAATCTTTTTCTTTATTTTTGTTTTTTGGTTCTTATTACATTAAATAACTAATAATTAATCAATAAATAATAAAATAAATCATTGTAATTTTTTTATAATTCTTTTTTTATTTTTATTCTTGTTTTTTTGTTCTTATGATTATTTTTTTTAGTTACTACTTTTTTGGTTTAATTTTTGAAAATAATTTATTATTAGTCAAATGTTAATAATTTGAATCGCATTTTATTATTTCTCTTTTCGTTGAAGACAGGATTAAATTCCAGAAATTTCATCTGTAAAATATTATTTCTATTTAGTATTAAATTGTCCGAAAAAGGGGATTTGAAGAGATAATTTTTTTCCTTCGTGACGAGCTTATTAAAATAATTACATACCTGAAAAAAGTACTTCCTGTTTTTAAAAGTCATGAGTGTGAATATCTATTCTTACAAAGGGCCTGCCTTATTTTTCTCATAAACAATAAATAATTATAAAAAAAAACAAAAAAAAATTTTTTCAAGGTCTCCATATGTAATAAAAATTGAAGGTGTAACATTCTATTGAAATTTAAGTGGAAAATTGATATCAACGTTTATATATTACATGTTTTCATAAAGGTCGAAGTTATCAAAACTTTTTTTTACATAAAAGTAAAAATCTCATTTTTCTTGAATTCTGGACATTTTTTTTTAATCGTAGAAAGAAATAAAAAAAAAATTTTCTCCTAATGGCAAATTTTTCGAAAAATTGTTTTTAACTTTTTAAAATAAATATTTTGTTATAAAATTTCTACTTCTTATTTTATTTTCTTTACATTTTTTGCTACTCTCGTAATTTTCGATTCTGGAGAATTTTTTTTTTTATCGCTGTTTTTAGAAATAGAAATCATCAATCTTGTGGATAAATTTTTACTCGTAACTGACCTACCATTAACTCTCAGCAGGTGTTTGTATATTTGATACGTGAATGAGAAAAGCATGAAAGGAATATTTCTTTTATAACGATTCTTCAAATTTTTGTCCAACACTTTATTGAATTTTTGTACTTTTTCTCCCCTATAACGAATTTTATTTTTTTTTTCCATCAAATCTCAAAATTCTCAAAATCAAATCTCATTTTGATTATTATTTCAATTTTTTTATTGAAAATTATTTTCCTCAACTAAAAGGGGGTTGGAATTTTTTATATTTAAATATCCAAAAAAAATTTAGATTTACAATTCTATTGTTTTTCATTCCGCAGTATTATAAAATTTTTGTTTCAAAAAAAGAAAATTAAAACCAAAATTTTTTTTTTGAAAAATCCACTTATTTTTTCCGAATAATCGAAGTATCTTTAATTAATTTTTTCCTCTTTTGAAAAAACCCTGAAATATAATTTATTAACAAAAATTGTTTCTTTTTTTGCTAAAATTTTTAATTTTCAAAAAAAAATTTTACAGGCTTTTTTTAGAATTTAAAGATGGAAAGAAAATTTTCTGTCTTATATAGAAAATCAAGGGGTGGAAGCAGGTAAAAATTTTTTCAAAAGAAAAGCAAAAAAAATCGAAAAAATTGGAGGTGGATAAAATGGAGAGCGAGGGAGAGAGGAGGAGAGTGAGAAAGAGAGAAGAGAATGAATATATATAAGTGACTTGAGTGAAGAACATTCATGTACTCTTTCTTTGACCCTGGTCAGGTGTGCACCTTTCCTTTGTGGATCCTTTACTCTTCTCATCGTTCTGTGCTTACCCCCACCCCTATTTTTTCACTCCCAAGGATCAGGATTTCAAGTTCGTGGTCGCGAATTATTGAATACTTCATTTTCTGCTACTAATAATTATTGATCCACCAATCAGTGTGCAGTGATTTTTTAATAAATGTTACGTCAAGTGTGCTTATTGTTTTCAAAACGATTTTTTATTTTTTTGAAAATTAATTATTCTTTTAATTATAATAGTTAAATAAATATATAAAAATTAAATGTTAAATTTTTCTTATTGAAGGAAATTAATAATAATTAACCCCAGTGATGTTATTGAAAAATAGAAATCAAAAATTAAACCACAATTATGACTAAATGACGATTATAAAAAGATAGTAATTATAATTAAATAGTAGTTCTAATAAAAGAATAATTATAACTAAAGTAAGTTTAAAATTTTAATTAAACTACGAAATTGGAAAAGTTGCTTCGATTTTTTTTTTGAAAAGTGACAAAAAGTTCAGTTCAACGTTGAGTGTGATGAGCCAGGAACCGGAAGTGACGAGAAACTGAAGTGCAGACGATGGATCTTCGACTCGTATGTTTTTATTTAGAAGTAGAAAATTATTTATTAATATTGACAACTTAAAACTATAAGTATTTAAATATTATTTCGATTTGATTTTTTATTAGTAAACATATTTATGTCTGAAATCTCACTTCTTTGTTTCTAGTGTATAAAATTTCTGAAGATCAATTATGTTTACTTTGGACATACTTTTTTCTATTTTTTTTTATTAATTACACCCAAAGAAATTGTGTATTTGTCTCAGAACCAACTGGACTTTTTATTTGTTTCAAATAAATTTTATTTAGTTTAAATAAAATTTCATTTAACTTAAATATATGTTTTATTTATGTTAAATATAAATTTTATTTAAAACAAATAAAAAGTCTAGTTGGTTCTGAGGCAAATATACGTTTATTTGAGTCAAATAAAATATATTTGGTTTAAATAATAATTTTCTCTGTGTGTATGTAATAGTTATTATATTTTTCTATTTCTCGAGAAAAACAATGTTTACTGCAGAAACTAGATACTTTACTGTAAGAATATGAAATATTCATCCTAGCCTACTAAATTTTTAACTATAATTATTTTAATTAGTTGAATTATTTAAAAATTAAAAAACAGGTAGTCGCTAATTATTTTTGATAGTCTAGTTAACATATAAAAAAATTAATAATAAAAATTTGAAGCTGTTAAAAAATATTTACTTTTCAACCGCATGTTGAAATAAAAACTAACATTCTATTAATATTTGCGGAAAAAAGTACAAGTGCAAAAAAAAATTTAAAGAAAACAAGAAATATGAATAATTAGCGAGTTCATCGAGAGTAAAAGCGATGACCGAGTAATTTTTCTTTTTCTGAAACTTTTTTTTAAGATAAACAAATTTAATATATATATATATATCTATATAGTAAAGGGAAAAACACGTTTGCGACCGTGACCTGAATCTTTTGCTCATTTGTAGAGATTCATTATCACGAAGCTTATAATCACTCTTGAACAATTTATTCCCTATTTTTTTCGCGTTTTACTCTCGCGCGGTCCATTGTGTTTTAGTCTCCATGTGCGCGCTCGATCCTGTTTCACCCGCGCAATGAAACTCTCCTACCGTTATTTATATATATATTTATATATATATATATATACGACCTCTCTTCCTTATATTCAATTTGGTTTCCCTCGCGTGAGAATTTGCTGATTAAAATCGTCCCGCATATAGAAAGCGAGAGATCCCCATTAAAGAAATTATAAAGTCTCCTCGAAAAAGCATTTTGCACGTTTTGATGAATGCATTATATATATGTTATGTAGATATATTCATGTATATGAGGCGGTAACTAGGAAGTTTAGTGCAATAAAATAGCCTATAATTTCGTGACCGTCTTTTTAACCTTCGCTTATAGTGAAAACGCAACGTAATTATCATCAGTTTCATTCATAAACATCGCAGTCTTGTAATTTTATTTGTCTGCATTTTTCTCGACAAGTTTATTTCCTTTCTTTTTTTCGGAATTTAATTTACGATTTATCTTTATTAAAATTAAGTTTTTTAAAGATGAATACTCTGAAACAGAAAAAGGGAATTAAGTTTTACTTAAATTTTTTCATACTTTACCAAAAAAAAAACACTGCGAGAGTTGCAAATTTGGCGCTGAATTTTCTTCTTTTCACAAGTTAATTTACTATTTATCGCTTCATTTATACTCCTTTTTCTAAAGATGATTCTTCTGCAGCATCTGAAACAAAAAAAAACAATTAAAGTGTTTTTCTAAATTTTTTTTCTACCTTACCAAATCACTATGTCACATTGAATTTTTTCTTCTCGAATTTTACGATTTATGTTTATAAAAAAAAACTTTTTTTAAAGATAAATTTTCTACAGCATCTGAAAGAGTAATAAATATAAACAAAAAAATTGTTTTCTTATTTTTTCTATTGTTTTATTTACGTCCCTCTTTGTAGTATAAACAATTAGAAGCAAACAAAACGAGAAAAGAAACTTTTTACCTACTGAAAAAGTAACGAGAAAAGTATTAAAGTTTGAACGAAAGAAAGTGCTTTTGTCGCGCATTGTAAATTTCAAATTTATGGAAATCCTTTTACTTAAACAAGAATTTAACATATTTTATCAATTAGCATACACCTGGATCGTACAGTTGAATATCTAAAACTTCATTTTCAAGAAAAATGATTTGCTTGACAAAAAAAAATACTCTTATGAATTAGTGTTTTCAAAGAATCTTTTGTGTATTGACGTCCAAATAGGTAATTTACCATTTGATTATATATTTACTGCGAGATATTTATTTGCAGAAAGTAACAAATTAGGATTTTGTTTTCTAAAAGAAACCTTCTTCTAGTTGTAAATAATTATTGCAATTTGAAATTATAAAATGTGGAAAAAAGGAATTAACTCAAAATAGAAAAAAATAACCTAGAATTTATTTCTTGTTCTCAGAAAGTAACGAAGATTTTATTTTCAAAACAGAATTTTTTTTTACGTACGTACAATTTTTTAAAAAATAAATACAGAATATTATTAATAATAAATTAAATTATTGTATTTGGTTTTTACTTCTGTTTCTGCCCTTTTTCAAACATTCATTTCTATCTTTTTGAAAATAATAAATGTACAAAAATTATTCGCGCAATAAATAGAAAATATAATTAAAAACTTACAAATTTCGATGATTCTCCATCAAGCTCCAGAAGATTGGTAAAATTACGATTTAGTTTCCTAATAAGAACCCCCTTACTTTCGTTGTGTTTACTTTACAATTTTGAGGTTAGACTATTTGACAAACAATCCATTTCTTCTGCGCAAACTCGGCAATTTTTTCTCTTTCCTTTTTCCCTTCTGTATGTCATTTTCAATAAGGAGAAAGCGAAAATCAAATATTTAAGAGGCAAGATTACTGTTATTATTATGATAAATTAATCTCCACGTGAGAACACATGAATAACCATTGTATGACGATAAGAAAAATTAAATGGCAAATTCGCATATAAGATAAGCACTGAACTAATTCTTCTGGGAAGAATAGGTTTTATTATAACGAAAAGAGAAATTAAGTGTGTAAAATATTATTATTGTTTTTTCAATTATTATAATTTCTTCGATTATTATTATAATTTTTAGTATTCTTATTTTCATATGAAGACTCATTTTCATAATAATTATGAGGAAGCAAATGATAATAAGTATTATTAGTATTGTCATTATTGTCTTTGAATTTCAATTGCATGTTTGAATTGAAAAATCAAATTTTAAAAAATTCTGCTTATTCCCATAAATTATTGATTGACCTTTAATAAAAAATATGGTATATAAATTGATTGTATACATATTGGAACCAGAAACGTGAGACTGTGCTCCTCATCTCCTGAATGTTTTGTGTGTTGGAGGTTCGTAGCAGCGACCGATTGTCGTAACTCGTAATCCTCACAGCCCACTTACCTACATTATTCTCAAGTATATACAGTCTCAAATACTCTGTCTTCGACTTGTTTGCACACTCTCATTCAAAACTATCTCTCTTACGCGTGTATATAATCCTTTTTGTGTATAAAATTACAAATCTATATTTATGAAAGCAAAAAATCATCCTCTCTAAAAGAGCTCATATCATTCTTTGAATGTATATACACATTATGCGGATGTTTGATTATGAATAAATTCATTTGTATATAAGAGCTAAGCCGCTACCACCGCGTGTTCTAGAAAGATGAGTACGATAGGAAAAGTGGAATATCGATTAAGTGAATATATCCTTCCTCTTCGGATTCTTTTTTTCTCTTCTTTCGATCAAATGAAATCAAATTGGTACACTTTTTTCGGTACTTTCTTTTATTATTACTGTTTTAAAACTTTACGATGAGTGATTGCTCAATTTTTCGAATTGTACGAAAATTTACTTTCTTTCTCAAGAAACAATTTTTTTTTTAAATTCTTTCCTAGAAGATGATTTCGAGGAAATTATTCTTTGACTTGTATTTTTTAGAAACAAAAGTTCCACCCTTTGGGAAGTTTAAAAAGCATAATTTTTGGAAATGCGAGGAAAGATTTAAAAACGAAAGAAATTAGAGATTAGTCGCATAATAGTTATTCATTAATCAACTCGGTGTTAGGCTATTCATTTTGATTCCATTTATAATATATTGTTAGGAGATAAAAAACGATTATTTTTTTTTCAATGGAACGATGCGCATGAATTATAAGAAATCTTTTGTCACGAAATCATTTTTTTTGCGCTTGAAACATAAATATATTCCGTAATGTATATTCATAAAATAGGAAATGTATAATGCGTACAACTCTTTCTCTTGTTTTGTCCTCTCGTCACTTATTTCACTTTCCTCTTTAACTTCAAGCTTCTGGGACAACTCGGTCATCCATGCCATCTTCTTGCGTATTATAACAATCTGTGTGTATATACATTGTTTCTTCACAATGTGTATATGAATGTATCAACACATTTTCAAGAACTATAAAATACACGTGTATTCACTAGCCATACAATTCATTTGTAATACGTGCTCATATATTCTGGGTACGTGAATCTTTTCTTTTCTTGAATCATCTGCATGGCGCTCACTATATAGTCTTCTTGTGAACTTGAATGTATGTACGCATAACAGGTATGCGGTAGTTAAGTACATTTATTTCCCAACACGTAAATGGCACGTAACGTTCGCAAGACTCTCTCGTGATGACGAATCTCACATTATTATTATAGTTTTATGGGAAACATGTCTAAGGATCCTTGGAAAAAATCTTTATTTTGTTCCATTTAGGAAATTTCTCTTTAAATTAAAATTTTTCCCGAAGACTTCTCTTCATTGACGAGAGGGAGTAGTTGGAAAAGTTTATTTACGATTTGTCTTTATTAAAATTCCTTTTTTTAAAGATGATACTCCTTTATGGTCTGAAACAAAAAAAAATCTGATTACAATTTTTCTGCATTTTCGGAATAACGACAATTGTTATAGGAGTGCCAGGCATTCCGAAAGATCACTGTTTGGAACAATGAATTCCTTTGCTAATTGAATAGATGTTCTCGCTGCTAATTGAATAGAAGATACTAAATATAATATTTTTAATAATTAATAATTCTGTTTCATATCTATTTCTAATTTTCTATAAAGAAGTGATGCAGAAAATCTTGGCGCAAGACAACCTAAATTTTGATCCTAATGGAAAATTGTTACAAAAGAGTATTTCATTTTTCAGAATTCTAAATGTGTATGAGAAAAAAAATGTTTGTTACAGGGGCTGTCGCTGTTGCTCTTGCTTACCTATTCATCCAGCATACAATCCAAGAACATCAGGGATGGCCCGAAAGCTCGATCGCGGCACACCAAAAGAGCCACTCCCAGTGAATATTTAAAGCCACCGGCTCCGATTGGAAAGAATTTTAATCATCATCCTTCGACAAATTTAGCACCCCCACCTTTTATTCTTCCACCTCCAGGCGCTTTTAGAAATGGAAAATTTATCGACAACTCAAGACATCCCGGATCGAATGACTCGAAGGGTTATTTTTCCCGATTAATGACTTGGCTGAATCCTTGGTCCACTGGTAATAATAATGGTCCTCCACCTGCTCAACAAACACTAAGAAAACCCACAGCGTGAGTATTCATTCCCCACAAATATTTTATTTGCTAATTTAATTTAAAGAAACAAAGTTGATTGAAATAGTATACTTTAAAAAAAATTAATTTATAGATAATGTAATTAACTTACCCCACTCAGTCGATTCTGCCGAATTCTTCAAGATTTGTGAGAAGATGAATTACGATTTAGTTCTCTAATAAAAAACCTTTTTTGTTGTTTCAAATACTAACTGCAACTAACTTCCAAAGTCTTCAGGATTTGCGATGATGAAATACGATTTAGTTCTCTAATAAAAAACCTTTTTCGTTGATTCAAATAATTTTTTCTATTCCAAAAAGAACAAAGATCATTATTTTGTAAAAAAAGTAGCAAATACAGTTTCCCAAACAAGAAATTAAAAACACTTACAGATACCCACCGGAGGAGCAAAGATCAGTTCCGTTACAAGGACCCTTTAATCCTGACAGACGTTGCAATCCCTGCAATGAAGAACCTTGGATTCCAATTCGAAGTATCGCAAGTCAGCCTTATCCACAAAATTTCAATGATGGTCGCTACTTACCATCATCGCCGTCACACGAGATTCGTCAACCTGACTTCACCTATTCCCCACCGCAAAATGCCTATCCACCAGCAATATTCACCAGTCATCCAATTCCAAATCCGCACATGTATCCCGGAGCAATGCCACCACTTTACAAGGCAACGCAATTCTCCTCCGCCGGAAGTGACAGTCATTCGGCGTCAAACATCCAAATTGGCAAATTTGCCGAAAATCCCCCACCCCTTGACAATGGAAGTGCCAGTACTAATATTCAAGTAAAAACCAAGGATCATGTCAGTGAACCAGAAGTGGATGACTCGCGTAATCCAGAACTCGATCATCATCATCATCCAGCAACGACAGACAGAATTCAAGGTCAGGAGAGCCAAATACAGTCTCAAGGTCAACACAATGGGGGAAAGATAGAAAAACTTCCAGTCGACCAAGAACATCACCTAGAAGGACAATTTCAAGGTTCCTTTGGACAGAAAATTCAAGCTCAAGATGATCCAAATCGGATCAAACCTTATAAGGAAAAAAATTCACCACTTGAAATAATACCATCAATCGGTGGGCAAGTTTCCTCTGAACAAATTCATTTCGAAAGATCACCAATCATTGATCTTAGTGTGTCCCCATCTCCATTGACACCATTATTAACTGAAACTCATCCCACTAATAAATTTCGGGAAACTTCCACAAAACCATCGAGTTTAATTGATTACCTCGTCGCTGGTTACGATGACAGAATTCCAATTTCTCAATCGACTAGGCCAATTATTGACACAACAGAATCGGGTGAAATTGATTACTATAATTCGCCCCACAGCCAAGAGGAATTGGGCTACAATGAGAAGCAACCATTTTTAGAATCATTCATGGAATCCTATTATAATTTCAAGAGACAGGAAGAAGCTGATTCGAAAGTCAGTGCCACTAATTCGGCGAATAGTGGCTTTAGTAGTGGGGATAATTTACAATTTACTGCTCCATCGAGTCGGACTGGGAAAAAAAATAAACAGGTGACTATACATCAGTTAAAATTAATCATTCCCCCCTCCTAGGTTAAAAATTAAAAATCGAATAATTGTCCAATTTTTTAAAAAAGAAACTCGGGGAATTATTTTTATAGTTCAGTAATTATGTATTTATAACCAATAGAGTCTAAGAAACACTATGGACGTTAAGTTACAGTATTGCCAATCGAATAAACATATAACCTATAAAAATTGACATTGCAAACAAAAAAATAGGTTTATTAAATAATGAAAATAATTTAATTTTACAATCTCTCTACCGTAGGCACTAAAGAGGCTTGTAATCAAAAACTTTCTCGTGCGCACATATTTATTTGTTATTGCTTATATAGAAATTTTTGCGCATCTTGTCTCATGTCACTGTTTTATAGTTGCGATAAAATTAACTCTCCTCTCTCATATACAAGTATTTATGTGAAAGCAAATCGGGGGAAATTTGTAATTTAATAATAAATCATGTAGTCTAAGCTTAAGTGCGTTACTCTCTAGGTTAAGAAAATTTTATCCCTCTCCGAATGACCTTGAAATTGCAAACCAGCATCTGACAAAATTTTAAACTGGACTTTCTGAATTTTTCGTAATGTTAATAATAATAAGAAGAAGAATAATAGTAATAGTAGTAAAAAAAATAATAATAGTAAAAAAAATAATAATAATCGTGAAAAAATAATAATAATAGTAAAAAAAAATAATAATCGTAAAAAAATAATAATAATAATAGTAAAAAAAAAATAATAGTAGTGATAAGATAAAAAATTATCATTTTAGTAAGAATAATAATGAAACTATAATATACTTTACCAAAACGCTATCAGCGAAAAATCTGTAGTCGTATTTTCTTCTCGTCGAAATTTTACGATTTATCTTTATTAAAATAACTTTTTTTAAAGATGAATTTTCCTAACCATCTGAAACAGAAAAAAATTCGACTACTGTATTCTTTTTTACATTTTTCACATGAGTAGTCTCCCGGAATAATTTTTCTAACTGGACAACTAACTTGACAAAGCAAAAGAGGTTATGTTTAATGAATAAACGGAGGAAATTGACTAGAGTGCCCTCTTTGAAAACTTTTTGGCGGGAATTTTTGAAAAAGACGTTTAAATACTATTATTGAATTTCAAATTTGAATGATTATTTTTAAAATTTTTCTTGCAGGTTCAAATAATAATTCCCTATACGTCTCAATTTACACCGAGTCCATTTCATTCGTCAATTATCGACCATGTGAATAGAGGCGAAATAGAGCAACAATTACCAAGAAAAGTGCCTTCTGATGTTCATTACGATCCATTTGATGAGGGTGTTGTTGCTCAGGAGTCAAATACAGTTTCAGTCACGTCACTTCCGGATGTTCATTCCACATCGTCGGCCCCTTTAAAGAATAATTCCATTGACGTACAGAGGTTGCAGAAAAATATTGACAACTGGACTATTCAGGTCCGGATTTTTGAATATTATTTCATATAAATTTTATTATTGCTGAAAAATAATTTTTGTTTTGAAATTATTAACTATTAGCATATCAACTGGTAGTTGGAATGATTGTATTTGTAATTAATAAACTATCTAAATTCAGTATTTAATAAAATATTTAAATTAAATGGTTTGTAAAATATTTAAATTAAATAGTTGATAAAATATTTAAATTAAATGGTTTGTAAAATATTTAAATTAAATAGTTGATAAAATATTTAAACTAAATAGTTAATAAAATATTAAAATTTAACAGTTGAATAATTATTTGAATAATTAATTTTTCAGGAATATTCCAAAGGACTGCTTCCAAGTACAGTTACTGTGCCAAACGCAACTCATCCTCATCTTTCGCGATCGAAAAATATTCCGAATGAATATTTCTTGACGAAACAATTGAATAGTACATCCGAAGAAATTTATGATGACGAGGGTGCGAAACACGGTTCATCAGAATTCGATTTTGAGGACTATAAGCAAATGACGACTTTTGAAATATCTCGCGTCACTCCGGTAAATTTTAGCGATATACTTTTTACCTAATTTACCCACAATTTTCTATTATTTAAAAAAAAATTTTTATTTATTTTTTAATCATCAGTAATATTACTTTTTATATTAATAAATAATTCCTTACATTCTGCAATCAAAAATCATTTTCTCTTCCCCTTTTTTTGCTAAAGGAACCAACGAAAATGGTGAAAAATTTCCAAAGTTCAAATGAAAATGATGAAAAGCAAATTGAAACCAAAGAAAACGAAGTTTCGCCATCGAAGAATGAAAGTGACATTAAGGACGTTTTTAAAATTGGAACAATATTTGCCAACGCAACGACGAATAAGAAGGGGGAGAAAGTTTACGTCGTGACGCCACTGCCAATTGGCGAGAAGGAATTGAAGAAAGCCTTTGAAATTGAACTGAAGAAGAAGCCAAAGAAGAAGGAAATTGAAAAAATTGAGCGAGCCTATCAGGTACTGCCTCAGGCGGTTAATAATTTAGCGGTGGCGTCCACTGGACCCGAGAGTGTTCCTCTTTGGGGCATCATGGAACACGAGGAGTACGCTTCTTCTAATTTAGACACTGAGACGCAACTTCCGGTTCTCTACACTGGCCATTCGAAGGTAAGGCAGATTTTTTTTTTTTTTTTTTTTTTTTAATCATTATTATTAATGCTTTATTTGATCTTTTATCGTACAGCATCAACTTTCTTCCATTCTATTTTATCGTTTGACAATTTTCCCTTTCCACAAATATCGAAATGGAAATAATTCCCTTTCTTAAAATTATCCATAGCCAGTAACTTCAAATATTATCATCGCGCTTAAAAAAAAAAAAAAAAAAAAAAAAAAATTAAATTCGATCATTAAATTAAATATCTTCATATTCGTAAACTTTCACTAATAACATTTCCAATAAAGATCTTCCGAAAGATAGTTCCCAAAATACTAAATAAATTAAAGAACATAAAAAAATATTTTTTTAAAGATGTACTTTTTAATTTTTATTATTCCTTTTCTGTTACTAAAATTTTTGATATTCTTTTCACCTTTTTTCGCAGGTTTCTCATGCGAGACGATGACGTATTTAATAACGAGGAAAAAAGCAAAAAAAAAAAAAATGAAAAGCAGGAAACTGCGTGTGACATTAGTGATTCCTCCATTACTACTGTTACTGTATTATAACTGTACCTGGAGTAAAAGGTATATAACTGGAAGCCAAAGTGAGAACTTGACTTCCTTTTTTCTCTCTGCGTTTTATATTTATAAACATATAAAATCAGGTTTAAACTATTTTTCGCAGAATTGCACACGAATACGAGAGCAATTCAATAATAGTCACAATTTTCAAATGGTGTGTATATTACGTGTGTTTTCTAATAAGGGAACCCCCTCCCTTCCTTCCGCCATTATATGCGAAAATTATATATTACAGAAAATAACTGCCGCTGTTAAAATTGAAAGTTATTTCCTCATTCAATTATAAGTGCAATTTTCCCCCATTAGATCATTATTATTGGAATTTCTATTTAGTGGGCAAAATTTTGTTTCTATTATTGCGTTTACAGGCATTTAGTATTTTTCTCAAGCACAAAATTACCTTTTTTCGTAGTTTTTCATTTTTTTACTTAATTTTTTTATTTTTTCTTATTTTTTTTCTTTTTATTTTTTTTATTTTTTTATTTATTTTTTTTTCTTTTATTTCTTTTATTTTTTTTTCTTTTTTTCAATGTAATTTCTTTCATTTTTATTTTTTTCCTTAAAATTAATTCCTGTCTAAACTTCTTAAGTGGGGAAAATAAAAAAAAAATTGAGCCAATTTTTTTTTTGTTTTGCAAAAAGCAAAAAGTGGCACTTTACATAGACCAGCTGTCGCGGTCAGTTTATAGTCATTATTTAGGATCATTAGATAAACGATGAAGAGTCAATGTGCAACAATGTGCAAACTCATCGAGAATGAAGTTTCCTCTCATATAATATTTATTATCCACATGCGATTAAAATAAAAAAAAAAAAAAAAAAAAAAGAGGGCACAAGTAAACGTGAAACTATCTCGCGAGAAACGGGACGAGAGAATATTCGCGAGAAAGCCTATTTTATTTTTGCGAATCAGTAGACACAAGATGTGACCCGAGAAACAATTGAAATTTTCCATTATCATTTAAATTCCCAACTTTCTTTTTTTTTTTTTTTTTTTTTTTTTTTTTTTTTTTTTTTTAATATGATTAAACAGTACGAAAGACAAATTTTCAAAATTGAATCATTTTTCCCCAAAAAGGAAGATTAATGCGTTTGAAAATTGCAAAAATATTTGCTTTACTATTTGCAGAAAAAAAGAAATTTTTCTAATTAAAATTCTCTTGGTGATTTTACTTTTTCTTTTTTTTTCTTTTTGCTAAATACTTTCGCGAAGAAATGGCATTTTTTTTTTATTTAAATATACAATCTATAGACTTTTGGCGACTTTCCATTGTTTCTTTTCTTTCGCGGATTTATTTTTAAGCAAATTGTTGTCGTTTTGTTTGGTGAATAATAAACGATTCTTGACACAGCGAAAACGTCGAATTGATGAATTTTATGCACTTTCGCTGAACTAGAATATTAACAATTTGAGAAATGAAAGAAGAGGAAGAAAGCATTTTTGCAATTTGAAAATTCGAGCACGTTGCAAGATGTGTTTTACTTGCAAAAATCGACATCAAGGTCAATGCAACTCTTGACATTAAAAATAAAAATAAAAAATAATGTTCACCAAAATTGACTGTTGACAATTTAACTAATTTTCTAAATTATTATGCACTTCATTTACTTTTTTATTAATTCCATACAGAAATGGATTTTATTTTGGTGCTTATAAAAGAAATTTTCGAAAATACGAAAGAAAATCAATTTTTTGTGCCGCTGGGAAAACGTGAAAAATTTTCGAACTTAGTTTTTAGAGATGAAATTCTTATTTAGTTACGATTTTAATTTATTTGTATATATATTTTTACCAAACAAGAATCGTAATTTTTTTTACAAGTAATTTTTTTTTTTTGTTAATGAACAAATAATGGCATTTTTTACAATAATATTTAGACGAATTAAGTTTAGTTTTGCAGTAGGAAAAAATGTATTAAATGTATTAATTAGTGATAATTAATTTAAAGTGTGACAAAAGTGTGAACAAAATGACTGGATAATAATTTTTATACTCGACTTTTTGATATTTTGTATACAGAAAAGAATCCGTAAATAAATGAAACGAAATCGATCTTTGTTTCATTTTTTGTATTTAAAAAATATGTTTATGAATTAATCGACTAATTGCAGCAAAATTATTTTTAATTTTCGAATGTGATTTTTTTTCTAATACACTATAAAGTTTGTTTTTTGTGGCAAATTTTCGATTAAAGATGACAAATAGTGAAATTTATCACAGCAGCGAAACGGAGGAAAAAGAAGATGATGGGTCACTAGGGTAAAATACTTTTGACATTCTCTCTCAGTTAAATGCGCGTGGGAACACGTGGGACCGGAAAAAGTTTATGGGAAAAGTGTACAGTATTGTTTTACGAGAGACGACTCGAAATCTCCCCCCCCCAAACAACAACAACTTCCTTAAAACGAGACCAAAGAATCCTCACCGCTAATTAGATCCGTTCCAAAAGCAAAATGGGATTCAACAAGGACACGACCTTAATTAACAGGGCTGATGACTGTATGGTAAATTGAAAATTGAACATTAAAACTAGAAAACGATAGCGAACATCATTTTTCATTTTAATTTTAATATTAGTTTTAACTTTACCACTTTCATATATAATAGACAGTCAATGGTAATTAATCTTTATTATAATTTACTTTACAATCAAATCACAGTCATGTTATATTAATTACAACTTTTTTTTTCTTTTCTTTTTTAAAAAAAGATCTGTATATAAAAGTTGAAGATTAAAATCATCTATTTGGTTGTGTTTTATTTTTCGACGGCACTAAAAACATTTCCATCATCCACATGAATATTGTCAAACCTGTCATGCAATTTATGAATGCAATTCCCAGATTGTAACTTCCGGTTTTGTCTCTAATGAATCCTGTAAAAAATGATATATGATTATTTTTTGTGACTTGTTCGATTAAAAAAAACTAACATTATTTTTTATTATAATGTTATTAAGAGAAAACGAAATGAAATTGTAAAAAGGAAACAAGTGCGACAAACCTATTAGAGGACCTGCGCCCATTGATAGAAAACCGACAACAATTTGTTGAAGACTACTTGCTGATGGGAGCCTTTCAAGTGGAACATAACTGGGAATAACGAGGACCGAATAAACAGCACGAATTCCCTTTGCAAAGCCCATCCAGGTCATTACTACCAAAAGTGAAATGTAACCTGTTGTGAACATCAACACTGAAACAGAAATTAAATTCGAATTTTAGAGACGATGTTTCCTTGAAGCATCGTTTTGATTTTTTTTATGATTCGACATTGTTAGTTTAAAAAGAAGTTAATTTAATGAAAGTGTCAAAAATTTGCAAAAATCATTAATTCTAATCATTTGTTTTGGTTGATGTTGTCTTTCACTATCTGCAAAAAGATTTCTTCTAATAGTTTGTGACAATCGTTGGCATTTGGAACAGTTGTTGTTTGTTGTCATCTGCTACCATCTGCAGTAGTCATTAATGCTGATACTTGCTGACAATCGACGTTTTATATCATCTTTGTTGATGATTGTCATTCTCTACCATCTGCAGCAGTAATAATACAAACAGTTAGTGACAATCCTCGACATTTAACATCATTGTTGATGGTTGTCATCCTTTTACAATCTGCATTAAATATATCAGTACCAATAATAATCATCGATATTTAGCATCATTGTTGATGGCTTTATTTTATTATTGTCTTTATTAGACAAAAAAGTCATTATAATGAATATTTCTTATCATCTACAGTTTGTTGTCTGTAGATAATGACTAATGTCATTTGTACCAAAATAATTACTGACTACCATTAATGTTTGTCACAAAAATTGTTGGTGCTTTTCAAAAATACATGTGTCTTGTTAATAACATTTGTCACAATGTGGTAATAATTGTTTGTAGAATATCAAGTTCCAAATTCCAGATATTATCTCCATAAAAATTTACTGATAAGTACTTTTCATTAACGCTATGAACCAAAGTCAGTGACTGTAATAAATTCTTCGGTACCAAGTTTCCGATACTTTTCATTCACTGTTTTTTATGATTTATTGCTTCCTGTCATGAGGAACAGATTTTCTACTTTTTTTTTAACTTTCCCCTTTCTGGGAAAATCGTAAAAATCTTCCTAAATAAATGGATACAACATTTCTTCCAAAAATTATCATAAAAGTATTTAAGGAAACCATGAAACTAAAATTATAATTTTGTTAAAAGTTAAAATTACAATTTCCTATCCAAATCCTTTTGTAAATAGAAAAGTTATTGTTAGTAAACAATTAATAAAACGAATTATGTAAATCAGGGAAGAAAAATGGTTCTAATTACATGTTCTGCCAATGATGAGAAATGCCAAACTAAATAAATACATTGTCCTCGGCGATTTCTTCAATTGATGACCAATAAATGGACTGATGCCACGAAGTAGAAGATCCATTGTTCCCAATAAACTCATAACAATTGATATTTGCGATGTTGTTAAATTCATTTCCTTAAGAATAATTGGCAACAATGCTGAGAAATTTGTTTCAGCAAAAATTGCCACCGACATTCCCATAGTGATATTAACAAATATCCAATCGCGCAGTAAATCCAATCCAAAGAGATAAATTATTTTTTCGCGTCTTGTTTTCTGTCCACTGTAGATTGGAATTTTTTTCATTTTATTTTTTATCGTCATATATATATATGAAATGAGAGAATATAATTATTATAGACAAGTTGATTATATGTTTCAATTTGCGTTTTATTTAGAATATAAGTATAGAGAGAAAAAAAAATGATATGACCTCACCCTACTTTTTGTTCGATATTCTCATTGATATTGTCCATGATAAAAAGTGTACCGCATTTAACGCAAACTTTTTCAGCTAACTGACAATGTCCATTGGAATTGTTGATGATTTTTAATGGTACATCCTTAACATCGTCTGATGATTTTGTTTCCTCAAAAACGTTTAAACTACTTCCTAAATTAACCGACTGTACTGAAAACAATGTGAAAAAGACAAAAAATTAGAATTAAAAAATAGAAAATCAAATTTTTTTTCTAATGGAATTCTAATTACCAAGATCAATTGCTTGTAATTCGTAATTGCTTCCTTTCTTCAAATTCATATTTGAATTGTTCTTTTTTTCATCTTCGTTACATTCGGGACATATTTCTTGAAGAAGAGATTTATATTCTGAAAAAAAACGAGACATTTAATTTATTTACTCTTCGTAAGTTACTAAAATTTTTGAAGTAAATAGACAGACAAGAAGGTAAATAAATAAATAAGTAAACAAATTATAAACAAATAGATTAATTAATAGATTAGTGAATCAAACAGTCGTAAATAAATAAACAAACAGGTAAATAAATAAATTAGTAAACAAATAAATAAATGAGTGAACAAATAAATAAACAAATAATAAACAAACAAATAGGTAAATAAATAAAATAGTGGACAAATAAATAAACATATAGTAAACAAACAAATAGGTAAATAAATAAAATAGTGGACAAATAAATAAATAACAAAACAAAAAAATACATTAAGCAAATGAATAATTAGACAAATAAATAAATAAATAAATTAAAATCTAAGAAATAAACAAATTGATAAACAAATTAATAAACAAACAAGCGAAATAAGCAGAGAAACAAATAAACAATCAAATAACTGGGCAAATAAATAATTTGACCAAAAAATAAATTAAAAACTAATAAATAAACAAATCGATAAACAAATTAATAAACAAATTAATAAACAAACAAGTAAACAAATAAATTAGTATGGAACAAGTAAAAAAACAAATAACTGGGCAAATAAATAATTTGACCAAAAAATAAATTAAAAACTAATAAATAAACAAATCGATAAACAAATTAATAAACAAACAAGTGAACAAATAAATTAGTATGGAACAAGTAAAAAAACAAATAACTGGGCAAATAAATAATTTGACAAAAAAATAAATTAAAAACTAATAAATAAACAAATTAATAAACAAACAAGTGAACAAATAAATTAGTATGGAACGAGTAAAAAAACAAATAATAAACAAACAAATAAGTAATTAAAAAAATAACTAAATTGATAAATAAACAAAATAAAAATGTTTATAACTAAAAAGTTATAAATAAATTAAAATATACTTACGTGATTCGAAATTTTCGCCCTCGTCACCAATTTTCTCCCTTTTCGAATGCCATTTCACAGGTTGAAGGAGCATTGCTCCAATTAAAGCGTGTAAACTACACCCTCCAAGAAATAACATCGTTCCCTAGAAAAAAAAAAATTTTTAATTTACTAAGTTTACAGAAAAAAAATATTCATTGATTCTTTAAATTTAAATTCTAAAAAATATTTGTAATTTAAAAAAAATGATTACTTTCCTCAATTTTTTGTAAAAATTATCATGCCTATATTTTATTATTTTTATAAAGTTAAAAAAAAATATTTTGTTACTAATTTTCACCTGAGAACCATAAAAATAGAGTAAATATGAGATAATTAGTGGGAAAATAATTGGTCCAATGCCAGTAATAGTCATTGATATTCCCATTGCTTGGCCCCTTTTTTCAGCAAAATATGAATTAAGCGCGAAAAAGAATGATGACATCGCTATTCCCATTCCTAGTGCTGAAATTTTTTTTTGAAAATTTTGTTAATGAAATTATTGAAAGAAAAGTTTAGAAAACATTATAACTTATATTAATAAATATTCATCATTTTAACGAGAAATTATAAACTTAGTTTAACATTTTTTTTTATTATTGTTTTGTTATTTCATTATTTTCTTATTTTATTACTTTTTTATTATTTATTTTCTTATTTTTAAAAACTTCTTTTTCCGATTTTATTTATTTTTTTATTATTTATTTAAATTATAATTATATTAGTAACTATTAAACGATAACGATAAGTAGCGTACAATAATAGTCTCAAAACGCTAAAAGTGATGCGCGCGCCGAATGCGGGTAGAGGGGGATTCCCAGAATACTCTATCCCCACTCCTCGCGTGCTGCGCGCGCAAACTTTTCTTTTCTACTCAACTCTAACAAAAACAAACAAAAACACTAATTTGCAAATACTTAAACATAAAAAAAATATTGATATTTTAATTTTAAGTAATTTATATTTTAAATTTTAATTTTTACTCACACGTTAGCATTCCATAGCCAATGATGAAATCTAAAAATGTCGATGCAAATGCAGTGTACACGACGCCAAATGTGAATACAAGTGTTCCAATAATTGCCGTTTTTCTATAGCCAAAAATCGTTATCAATGGCCCATTAAATATTCCCAATATCATACCAAAAAAGGAATTACAATTTGTTATTGTTGTCACTTCAGTGGCGGTAAAATTTAAAACATCAAATCTCTCCTTGAATATCAATGCGAAACTTTGTAAAATTGGAATTGTCACCATCTGCGTGAAAAAAAAAATTGGTAAATAAATAAATATAGTAATTATATATAGTAAATAGTGAAAATCGTTAATAAAATGTTTAAAAAATTTTTTTCCCTCATTTTGTTGGGAGGAAAGTAAATGAATAAAATAATAAATTTTTCTTACACTGTTTAAAGCTGTTGCAAAAACAATAACCCAACCCCATCCACCATCAGGTGCCTTCAAATTGTTCTTCTTCAAGATTGACATCTTTTCTTCTCTTTTTAAAAAAAAAATTGGGAAAATAAAAATACTAGTCCAAGTGGACCATTATAGAACTATAAATATTTGTTCCTTTCATTGAGTATTTTTTTTCCATTGATCGATGGTCTTTTTTCAATTTTTCTAAATTTTTAGGAAAAATCCTTTATTATGAGAAGAATTATTAAAACAATTATAATACTAATTTATAATTATTTTTTGTTATTAATTTTTATTTTTCATTATTTAATATTTACTAGAAATATATTTTTAATATGTGATTTTTATTATTCATTAAATGTTTATTTATTTACTCAACAATAAATAGTAATAATGATCTTATATAATAATAAATAATACAAACAAATGATTATATAATTTTTATAATTAAGTCAATAAATAATAATTTACATACTGTCGTTGTTATTATTATAGTTAATATTATTTTTAATGACAATGTTTTTATATTATTGTTATTTTCGTTTTTATTATTACTAATTGCTATTATTATTATTATTATTTTTATTATTATTATTATTTTATTATTATTATTATTATTATTATTATTCGAATTATTTTTATTTGTATTATTATTTTTTTAATTATTTTTATTTGTATTATTATTATTCGAATTTTTTTTATTTGTATTATTATTTTTCTAATTATTTTTATTTGTATTATTATTTTTCTAATTATTTTTATTTGTATTATTATTATTCGAATGATTTTTATTTGTATTATTATTTTTCTAATTATTTTTATTTGTATTATTATTATTATTCGAATTATTTTTATTTGTATTATTATTATTGATTTTATTATTTCTTTTTTTTAAAGAAACCAATGAAATTGTAAATTGGAGTCAAGTTAATTATTATCAAATGCACATGCAAGAATAATAATTAAATTCATGCATGATGATTGTGTATAGAGGGCAATGAAACATACCCATAAGAAATTATTTTAATTCACTGACGTTCATTCTCAATTGATAAGAGAAAAAAAAATATCTATATACATACAATATTTGAAGCACTTTTTTTTTATTATTCTTCACCTTTCTCAAATTATCATAATTTTTTACTTATATATATGTACGAATGAAAAAAAAACTAGTTTATTTAAATTTTTTTTATAACACACATACACTACATTATTATTTGATATCGACAATAAAATACATATTTAATATTATATGTTCATGCAACTGCTGGTGAAACGCAACTAAAGCACTGTCACGTACAATTTGATAAGACACACCAGCCACTGAGCCAATAATCTTATCTCGTCGAATCATCTTCTTTATTATCAGTCCAAACAATTTCTATTTCTATCTATAAAATATTTCGGTTTTCGGAAAATTTATATCGAAATTAGAATGGAATTTTTTTTTTATTATTTGAATTTTCGTAAGAATTGGTTTAGTGGAAAATTGTTGTTGTTGTAATTATTAATTAATAATAATTAATGATTATTGTTTTATTATTGATACTATTTTTTTAATTAATGTTTGATGCTACAATCGTTTTGCATCCACTGTGCTTGCAAGAATAGTACTAATTAATTACATAATCACAATTGGAGTCAAGTTATTATTATTATTTTTTGTTTTTGTTATTTTATTATTATTATTATTACTATTTTTATTATTATTCGAATTATTTTTATTTGTATTATTATTTTTCTAATTATTTTTATTTTTATTATTTTTATTACTATTATTACTATTTTTATTTTTATTGTTATTATTATTATTATTACTATTATTATTCCTTTTTTCATTATTAGTATTTTAACTTTTTAATTTTTATTATTTGTATTTGACAAGATTTTTCCTCTATAAATATTTTAAAGATTCCTCTAAAGATTTTTTATTTTGTGCTTCAAGTAAAATTAAAAAAGAAACTAAAACATTAGTTCGCACATTTAACAATTAGTGGAAAATAATTTTTAGAGAACATTCGGGGGGGACCTTTTCTTGCTACAAAACTGATTTTGAAGGTCAAAGTGATGACTAATAACTGGAAAGACGAGAGGGAGACGAGACGAAAATCTGTAACCATGCAACCGGCATTAAGCACAAATGAAAGTTACTCTTTTTGTCAGTGATCAGCGTCAAGAGTGGTTCACTTTAAAATTCGAAAATTAATTATCAAAATATTTATCAATTGTGCGAGTGTTTGTGATCATTTGAACCGTGGTAGGTGACATTAAGAATATAACACTTTTTAATACATCACAAATTTTTCTTTTAAATCATAATTTTGTCTTTATTTAATTATTTGTTGTCATCTTCGTTCAAAAAAACACGTTTTTACAATGTTTCATGTTCGAAATGATGTCTAAATAATGTTCGAAAATATTTTAAGAACCTAGATTTTCAAAAATAACTTGTTTTGGAACATTATCAAGCGGACATGAAACGTTCTTTACTTCTCAAACGTTTTTTGGTTCCAGATTTGGAGAAGAATTTTCAAAACAAAGAAAATGGGTCGTTTGATAGAACTGGAGCATTTATTTTTGATTTTTCAAAAAGTTATGGAGCACATTGCCGAAGGAAGAAATGCTGTTTTGAATGTTCAGAATGTAACAAAGAGCAATGATGATGAGGTGATAGTGAAAATTGAGGCGGATTATGACGATAAAAGTGAGAAACAAAGTGAGCCATTTAAAATTGAGATCGAAATAAATAGAGAAGCTACTAAAGTTGCGGAGAAAATTACAAAAATCTCCTGCTCATGTTCATCAGAATCGTCGATGGAAAATATTTGTCTACATACCATGGCAGCACTTTTACTTATTCAAGAGTAAGATTTATATTAATTGGTTCTTTTTCTAATTTATATTACGTTTTTTTTGCTTTGACAATGATTCATATTATTAACAAGATAAACGAAGACGATGAAAATTTTTTATCTAATCCCAGTTGACAGAAAAAGCATTTATGTTCAACAAACGTTCCTAAAACGTTATGGTTTGTCTTCTAAATTAACACTTTAGAAACGTTTAATGTTCAAGAAACGTTTTAAGAACATTAAATGTTTTTTATTTTGAATAAACAATTATCACATGTCTTGAGAGTACTTAATAATTTTTAAAAACCTTTTAAAAACCTTTTAAAAATTTTTGAAAACATTTTAAGACCTTTTAAAACTTTTTAAAACGTTTTAAGAGCTTTTAAAACTTTTAAAAACATTTTAAGACCTTTTAAGACCTTTTAAGACTTTTTAAAACATTTTAAGACCTTTTAAGACTTTTTAAGATCTTTTAAAACCTTTCCAAACTTTTAAAACCTTTCAAAACTTTTAAAAACATTTTAAAACATTTTCAGAAGAACTGAGGATCAAATAGACTCGAAGACCGAAAAGGAATTGATTGCTGCAATGAAGAGGCTGTTAATTACGGTATTATATTCAAATAGTAAAGCTAAAATATCAATAAACATTTAAATAGAAAACTAAATAGAATTTAAAGAGACTATTTATAATTGATACTTGTATTAAATTTTATTTTGAACATAATACTCTGTTATGTGATAATTATTTTCTATTTTTCAGGAAGGTTACCCTGGAATTTCTGAAATTCTCAAGGTATCATTGTCGAGGGACAATTTTTCCGAGGCAGACATTATCGATACTCTAAGTTTATATAAAAAAAGAACCCTAGATCAATATGAGAAGACAATTATGCAATGGTGGAAGTTTTGTCAAGAAGAAGAATGCTCTATTTACGAAGGCTCACCATCAACAATAACAAAGTTCTTAACTGACATCGGCAAGAATAAGAAACCAAATTCTGGTTCAGTGAAGAGTAGCAAGTCTGCTTTGTCGGCAATTTTAGGTAAAACATCACCATTTTGGAAGCATGTTTCGAAAAATTTTAAAATACAAGAAGAGCTTTAAGTTTTGTCATTGAAGTGATTTTTTTCTTATTGTTATTAAGATTTTTGAAATCATCAGGATCAATAATGTCCAATTAATTATGCTTCTCCTATGTTTAATTTGAGCAGATGATTTTTATTAAATGTTTCTTGTATTTTTTTACTTTTTATATTTTTATATTTTTATATTTTTATATTTTTATATTTTTATATTTTTATATATATACAAAAAATATCTTTTGTACTTTTTATATTTTTGTATTATTTAATATATAATATATATACAAAAATATCTCTTCCACTTTTGTACTTTTTATATTTTCTCACACATACAAAAAATTACAAATATTTTTCATTCATTATTAACTGAAAGTGTCTTAATGGATTTCGAATTTTTTAATTCTAGGATAATTTTATCGATAATAAAAGTCTGAAACGAAATGTTAATTTTTTCTAAATTTTATTAATAATATAATTCGTAAAGTATTTACATCGTGTCGTTATAAACTTTCTGTTGAGCTTAAAAATAAGTTTTAAGTATTTTTTGTATTACAAATTAATAAAATTACCATATTGACATCAAAGTATTATAATACTTTGTATATTATACAAACTTTTGTTCTTGGGAAATTTTTCCTCCAATCATCACAATTGAAATTTAATTTATAAATAGATTTTTAAGTATTATGCACTAATTTATTAATATTTATTAATATTTATTAATATTTATTAATATTTATTAACATTCATTAATATTTATTAATATTTATTAAAATTTATTGACATTAAGATAAATTGATCATTAAGTAACGAATTCGAAAAATTAAGTAACAATCTTAAGTATTTAATTTCGTCTAAACTGATACATCAGCTGAAAAAATTGTCGAACAAAACGTTTTTCTATTTTTAAGTACATTCAAATTTTCTCTTTCTTTTATTTAAATGCAAATTCTCGTCAGTTTACGAATTAACAAAGAGGGATGTGATAAAAATGTAATTCTTTTCCCTTTCTTCACAGGGAAATTTTTAAATTTCTTGAGTTTTTTTTTGTTCTTAATATCATTACTGAAGTCATACAAAAATATATTATTATTCTTATGAAATTAAAAAGTTTTTGTGTTCAGAAAAGATAAACTTTCTTGTCGCTACTTTCTTCCTTTAAAGAGACATTTTTAAAAAGATTTTATCTAAAAAAAAATTTCTTTTAAATACTTTTTAAAAAATTTTCTTTTAAATATTTTTTAGGAAGGTCTTTTTTTTAAATATTCCGTTAAAGAACAATATTTTTCTGTCTACTTTTCTTCCTGACGATTGTTGTCCTTTTTCCGACGGGAATTCGTGTACCACGCCTCGAGTAACCAGGAAATAATTGTCAAATACGTGAAAATATTGAGACAATGAAGAGTTATTGCATAGTCGCCCAATGAATCACGAAGCCAACCGACAATTGGTCCAACGCAAACAAAAACAATTCCACTTGTCACCAATTGAAGACCAGATGCTGCCGGTAATCTCGATAGTGGAACGTGTGTTGGAATCACGAGGGCCATGAAAATTGTCCTCATTGCCTTTCCAATGCCCATTAAAATTGCCACTGCTATCGACACCCCATAAGTGTGCACGTGCGCCAAAACTGTTGGAAAAATTCAATTCTTTAACCAAAAAGAAATATTTGTTCCAAAAAAACGTTCCTAAAACCTTCCATGTTGAACAAATAATGATTAACAAACATTTTAGTGTTCCAAAACATTATTTAGGGGACATGAAGCATTCTAAAACATCCCTAAATGATTTTAGAATTCTAAAATCTCTTAGGAACATTTTAGAATGCTTTTAGAATTCTAAAATCATTTAGAAACATTTAGGAATACTTTTAGACTTTTAAAATCATTTAGAAATATTTAAAGAATGCTTTTAGAATTGTAAAATCATTTAGGAACATTTTAGAATGCTTCATGTCCCCGAAATAATGTTTTGGAGGTGGAAAAGTTTAGCTAATGCTACTAACGTTATAATCTGACATTAGTGACCCAAAAAGAATCGTTAGCCTAACTTGGACATTTCCACCAGTGTGCAAACATGATTTTCTTCACATAATTTGACTATATTGAGAACCGAATTCAAAACAATTTTTGTATTCAGGGAAGAATTCGGTTTTAAATGAATCAACAAATATACCCAATCTTCCAATGCCCAATCCACCGACGCCAATCAAGAAGAATGTTCTGTTCTCCCATCCGATGTAAGTGGCAACGAAGGGAATGACGATTCTTGTGATGACATCCACGCCACCAAGTGTCGACATAAATGTGGCGACTTCTAATTTCGTGAAACCGTACTCGCCCAAAATGAATGGAGTCAAGAGGGCGAAGTTCAATTCCGTAAAATTCGCGAACGTTATGCCGAGCATCAGATTCACGTAAATTGGATCACGAAGTAGATCGAGATCGAAGAAGACGATTATGGCTCTGCCGAAGTTCCTCAGATGGTGCTTGACAGTTTTCTTCTGCAACAGGTATTTTTGTTGTTATCGATTTTTTAGGTTTACGAAGAGCATAGGAGTTAATCTATATGGGGGAAAAATATGTTTGATCCAAAAGACATGTTCGGTTTTGGAAGGACAATATTTTTTGCCCCCGGTTTTCTTTGATGAAAGATTTTTTTTAGGTCTTTGGAAGACTAGTTCTAGGAGATGCAGAGGAAGGTAATAAATCATGTAATGATGATGAACGTCTTCTACCTGAACGTCCTTTGGAATTGTTGCTTCCTCCGTTAGTGCTGAATTCTTGCCTCCTTGGAGATTCGTTACCATCATCTTGTCCTGGTCTGCATTCTCGTTTATCGTCTCATTGACAGCAACCAGTGGATTCTCGAGAGTATTTCGCCGTTTTCGGTAGTCGAAATCACTGGACAGTCTGCAAGTGGGATGGTACTTGGTTAGGTTTACAATCAAGCTGAATTTTCCAGAAATTAAAGTTCTACAAGGATTCTAAGTAGGTCTCTGATAAGTTCTAGTGAGTTTCGCAAAAGATTTCGTTAGGATCTCAGTAGGTTATCATTAAATTCGTCAAAGGTTCGGTTAGGATCCCATAGGGGATGGGTTTTCCTAAGGCTTTTAGAACCTTTCGTTAGGATCCCAGAAGGTTTAGAGATAAGATTCTTGGAAAGGTTCTGTTGGGACCCCATCGGGTATAGTGTCTTTTAGAACATTTTGCTAGCAACCCAGTGGGTTTTCATAAAATTCTTCAAAGGTTCGGTTAGAATCCTATAGCGGATGGGTTTTTCTAAGGCTCTTAGAGCATTTCGTTAGCATTCCACAAGGTTTACATAAGTTTCTTAGAAAGGTTCTGTTGGGATCCCATCGGGTATAGTGTCTTTTAGAGCCTTTTTTTAATTGTTAGGAAGGTTTCCAGAAGGTTTCGTTAGGTTTTTTAGGATTTTAGGTTACCATTGGGTTTCTATTCACCTGTTGAGCGACTGCCGACTGCCGAGAGAAGGACGTCTACTCCTAACAGAATTCTCCCTCCTCGATGCCAAGGAAGCATTGGACGCATTTAGCTTGGAGAACCTGCGATCCGAACAATTTTATCCACTCGTAATTTACCTTATCAACCTACAAGAGGTACGACCTTATATAGTTAAAACTATATAAAGACCGGTTAAAAAAATACTTAAAAAAAAAAATAGTTTCTTTTAAATTATCAAGAAAAAATTATACTTACAAACCGTCATTTGCCCTCGACATCATTGGTGTTCCTGGACCAATCACATCAATACCGGAAGCTCCCTGCTCTTTGTCGTCGTAATATAAGTACTGACTGCCAAACATTTCCTTAGCTGAAAACTGCTCCGAGCCCAGGGACATTTTTCTCGCTCGAATTATATTTTCCATTGAAACATTGTGTTCGGTGTGCAGCAATTTTTCACTCGCCTCATTCGGTGACACTTCTGTCTAAAGAAATAGATTTTCATTATTTTAGATTTTTCATGTTTTTTTTTATCCAATCCTTACCTTTGGTTCAATTTCCGCCGATTTTGCGAGTTCTGGATCGTTCGCAACTTTTTTCTTCTCGTGCCATGAAACTGGTTGGAAAAATAGTGAACACGCTGCGGCATTAAAGGCCAGTCCGCCGTAAATTAAAACAGTGCCCTCCATTCCGTAGAAGGCCATCAGTTGAGTTATGATCTAAAAAAAAAAATTCTTAATCTTATTCTTATAGGTGAATAAAAAAAGAATCTTGAACTATCAATTCAAGAAAGGGAAAATTTAAAAAAAAATTCTTAGGGAGAAAGAAAAAAAAATTACCAGTGGCATGACAATGGGACCCATTCCAGTGACAGTCCACGTTAATCCAGTGGCTATTCTTCGCTTCTCCTTGAAATAGGTGTTGAGCGTTAGGGCATTAGCGGACATTGTGATGCCAATTCCAATACCTTCGAGGGGAGGTTTGCGACTACTAGATAATATTTACATTTATCCATATTTTTAATAACATAAAAAATGATCACTCAGAGAAAAAAATGATAAATTTTTATTGTTCCTGCTGGCTGGGGGGAGAATCGTCTTTTTTTCTGATTGATCAAAATTTAATTGCCACTCACCATAGAGAATGGAAAAGAATATCAAAAATCCAGTGAACGATTCCATGCGCGATAATAGTGTAATTGAAATTGCGCAAATTAATCCGCCGACGATGCCGATTTTTCTAGAACTGTACTTTCGAAACAAAGGTCCATTCGCGAGACCTAAAAAAGTTTCCAGATTATTTTTTCTCATATAAAATTTTTGACAATTTTCTTCAATGTTTTTATAATTACCAAAAATAATGTTAATTCTATTTTTTTAATTTTTTTATATATTTTGAACTATTTTCTTACATTCAAATTTCTTACTTTTTTATGATATTAAGAACATGTTTTTATAATTACCAATAATAATGTTTACTTCTAAATAATAAATCGAACTAATTATCAAACATCAGTAATGTGTTAATTAATAAAAAAAAATAAAAAAATAAAATTATGATTAAACATAATTAGAATAAAAAATCTAATTAATTAAAAGCGAGGAAATTAAAAACCCCCTTAATTATACCATTGAAAGGAAAATGTAATGAAGAATTTAATTTAATGCGACAATTTTTACGTCTTAATAGGTAATTTAAAAAAATTTTCTATTTAGTTGCTAATTTATGACAAAATGAATTTTTTCAAGCACGTTGTAAAATATGTGATTTTACCATTTGAAAAAAACGATTAAAATGATTTGACTCTATTTGAAAAAAAATGATTATAATTATTTGAATTGATTTGAAAAAAAAGATTAAAATTAATTAAATCTAGTTTAAAAAAAAGATTAAAATTAATTGAATCCATTTGAAAAAAAAGATTAAAATTAATTGAATCCATTTGAAACAAAAGATTAAAATTAATTAAATCCATTTGAAAAAAAAGATTAAAATTAATTGAATCCATTTGAAAAAAAGATTAAAATTAATTGAATCCATTTCAAGAAAAACGATTATAATTAATTGAATTAAAAATTAAAACACTTATAACTAATGGGATAACAATTATTCACACACGCGCGGTATAATTGCAGTTATAGTTTTATAGCAAAAAAAAAAATAACTATGAATTATAATCTCTATTCTCTATGTAACGGTGTTAAGACAAATTAAAATATAAATCACAACCTTGCAAAAATGATTCAAACTTGTTTAACAGGACGTGTCATTTGATACATTTTTTCAAAATGGAAAATTGTAAAGTAAAGTTGAGAGAGAAAAAAAAATCACATATTGCCTACGGTGATAGTAAAAATTGTAATTGTACATTTACTGGAAAAATTAATACGCAATCGAGGACAAGCCTCCTTTTACAAAACAAATCGTTTTAAATATATTGATATGTGATCGATAATAAATTTTATATTGCATGTATAGGTGTTTGTACGTAATCATTAGTTTTTGCTTTAATGGCAAATTATACGAGTGACGAATAAATAATCGAATTTATAATTAGTCGACAATTAATATCTTAATTACGAGGGTTTTTTTTTTCTTTAATTATTTTATCAAGTGATGATATTTTTCTTTTTGATTCTATCATTGATATTGATTTGTTTATCGTATACGAAATTTATTATTTTGACAAATTTTTTTTTTAATCTTATCGAAAAAAATTATTTTTAGCCTAAAAAAATATTATTTTGTTTATATATATTTTTTTATAAATAAATGAATTAATTTTATCATTGCTAGCAATTTCTTTTTTTGATACTTTTGCGAGTAATTTACGTCAAGTATGAAATAGAATTTTTAATATACAGCAAATATTACAGTAGGAATATTTTAAAAATTTTTTCGCAATGTCAAAATGGTCTCGAGGAAAAAACGCTTGCTTGTTAATTTTCTACTGTTAGGGTTCGAATCCAGTTGGAGGGGAAAAATTTTTCGTTAGATTTCCGCTCATGTTTCTCTCCAGATAAACTTTGTAATAATTATTGGAAACAGGCGACTTTTATTATTTTTGAATAATTACCTATAAAGGCGGTTGTCGCATTATTAATATTCATTAGAGTCGTGATTTCCGATGAACTTATTCCCATTTCTATGAATCGATCTCTGAAGATTAATCCAAACGATTGCATCAGTGGAAAAATGCAGAACTAAAAGGAAAAATTTTTTTTATTATGATTGTAAATTTACTAAAGACAATTAATTAGCAAAAATGAATATTAGTTAATTAGTAAGTTAATTAGTAAATTAATTAGTAAGTTAATTAAATTAATTAGTAAATTGATTAGTAAATTAATTAGTTTATTTATTCGTATATTAATTACTACAAAAATGTTGTAATCTTGTCAATTAATTAATTAATTAATTTTTTTTTTGCAAATAGAATAGAAGGAATTTTTTATTATCTCACTTTTTACTCCAAAACAATAAGAGAAAATTAATTTCTTTATCGTTAATAAATGAAAAGAATTTGTTTATCTTATTCTCGAAAAATATTTTACCTAAATTTAAAAAACTATGAATAAAAAAAAAATTTCTAAATTGAATATAAAAAATCTTTCGGAGAATAAAATTAAAAGAGAAAAAATAGAATGAAAAAACAATGAATGAGAAAAAGAAGCAAACAAAGAAAAAAAAATTTGAAAAACTATTTTAAAAATAGAAAATTTTTTTTGTAAACAGCAGAAAAAAATAAATTGAATGACACAGTTTTATTCTTGAAATAGAATTATTAGAAATTTCTTTCCGCAAGTAAAAGTATAAAATTGCATTATTGTAGAATTATTTCTTATCAAATAAGGAAAAAAAAACATTTATCAATGATATTTCGTAATCTCTGTCTCTCACTCGCTCTTTGAAATATATATATATATATATATTTGTCTGCTAAATAATATTCAAGTCAATGATATGCAAAAAATTTCTAATCTTATACATTTTTTTTTTTTTTACTTTTTTTTTATTTCATTTAACTAACAAAGAGGACTTCGCCACTTATGATTGTGTTTTTTCGTGAAAAGATATCACGTGATGTGAGTCACATTATGCAAGCAACAACGTGGTGGCAATTAAAAACCTTCATGAATAATAAATTGATAGGTTGCCAGAAAAATGCCCCCGCAGGAAAATTATCTCACGTTAATTTTTCTTCAATTAACTTTCATTTTATATTTTTATTACAATAATTGTAATATAAATGCGACAAATTAAAGAAAAATAAATGAATTGAAAAAAAAAGATTAAATCGAAATAAAAAATATAATTTACTACAAACAAAAATTTTCTATTCAAATTATTAACAAACATTAAAAAAAATATAATAAAAAAATTATATTCGACAATTAACAATAGCAAATGAATAAATAAATAAATAAAAATACAAAAATTAAGAACAATGAAAAAATGATTGTTAATTTTTATTATCAGTGTTATTAAAAAACATTTTAATTATTTTAGTAGGTAATATTTTTTTTTCACTTATTTAATAATAAATTATAATTTTAATGTTAATAATAATAATAATTTGTTTTTAATTTGTATTATTATTGTCGCTACAGTTATAATATTAAAATCAGTAAAAATGGTAAATTGTTAATAGAAAAATTGAGATTATTTAATATTGAAAAATTAATAGTAATTCAAATGTAAATGGAAAAATAAAATTTTAATTGAAATGACTGGAAGAATTAAATAGTCGAATTGACACGAAACGTTTAGAAAAAAATAAATAAATTAACACATGAAGTGTACAATCAACAAGCTAGAAGTACAAAACATTTTAATTACTAATGAAATGTAGAAGCATGAGAATAAAAATATTCCTTTAAAATTCAATATTTTATAATCAACGATTTAAAATAGTGTAAATTTTTTTTAAATATCAACAATTTATGGAATATTAATATTAACATTTATTTTACATTTATGTAATATTAACAAAAGTGGCTTAATGAAAATTGTTTTAATACTAATTATTACACATAAAAAATAAATAATATTTGTTATTTTATTTATTTCTTAATTTATTTATAAGATTTATTTAAATAATTTCGAAAAAAAAATTTTTTTGCAACAATTATTTATTGTAAATAAATAGATTATTAACCATAAATGTATCAATAAATGATTAAAACAATTATAAAATAATAAAATAATGTAATACCGAAGTTAGAAAAAATTAAATAGTTAAATAAATAATACAAAAGAAAATAGAATACAAATAACAAATAATAAAATTAAATGAATTGAATTTCTGTTATAATATTTATTTTATTAATAAAAGAGAAAAAAATAAGAAAATAAAAAATATTAATAAACGTTTAAATAAATAAACATAATAATCATAAATAATGAAATAGTAAATTAATAATTTAAAAATTTGATAAAGATAAATAAAAATAAAAAAAAATTAAATTTAAATTAAAAGAATTCAAAAATATTAATAAACTATTAATGAAAATGTATGAAAATGTAAAAATTAAAACACAAGAAAAAATTGAATTGAAAACGATGAATTAGACAAGAAAATATTGTTAGTAAAGAAAATTAAACATGTTTTTGCGCGAAACTTATCTAAAAATAGTATCAATAAAAATTGCGAAGGTTAGTATTGAATTTTCCATTTTTTTCTTTCTTATAGCCGCTTTGAAATATTTTTTAATTCTACAAACAAAACTCACATTTGAAAATCCAGCAGCAATGACAATAATCCAACCCCAACCACCATCGGGTGGTACAAAATTGTCTTTAATTTTCGGCGCTTTCTCCTTTTTTTTCTTCTCCTTTTTCGTTTTTCCATTTTCAACAATAATCACTTTATCGGTCACATTTTTTATTTTCAATTCCTCCTTCTCCTCCTCGTCAATATTGTCGTTATTTTTTCTCATTTTCATAGAAAAAATACATAAGTGCAAAATTTTTTGTTATTTTAATATTTTAATGGCGAAAAAAAAAAATTTTCTTTGAACGCGAATTTAAAAAAAAAATGTTTTTTTTTTAAATCAACGTTCGTTGCTCGAAAGACACTTGAGTTCTACGACTACTTGAGTTCTTCTTATAGTCTCGCGAATCTCGCTTCTCGCTTCGTTCCATTTCTCATGACTAAAGTGAACTGAGAGTCAAGGCTACTATATAGCACACAACACACATTCAACATGCTTTTAGACTTGGCTAATTGCCATTAATAATGGCTTCTGTATTAATCGCCAAAAATTGAAAAAAAACATTTTTTTTTTTAATTAAAATTAAAAAAAAGAAAATTTAAAAAAGTAAAAAAAAAACGTATGGAAAAAATTATGTTTAAACATAAAAAAAACGAATTCCAAATTGATTTAATTTTTTATTTCTCTTTTTGGTAATTTTAGAAAAAAGAAAAACGTTTCTTCTATTTTTATTTATTCTGAAAATAAAATTTAGGAAAGTAGAAAGTAAATAGAATTATTTTCCAATAAAGACGAATATTGAAAATTTTTTCAAAATTAATTTCCCGATCTCTGAATTTTTTTCTGAAAATAATTTTCTTTTTTTCATTATCAAGTTAATTTGCAGGTCAATTGATAGAATTTTTTTCATATCGTAATAAAATTCAGTAAAGTACACAGTATTTATTTTGAACTAATTTGAAACTAATTAAAAACTAATAAAAAAACTAATAAAAAAACTAATAAAAAATTAATTACAAACTAATTAAAAACTAATAAAAAATTAATTACAAACTAATTAAAAACTAATAAAAAATTAATAAGGGTTTAATTAAAGATTAATGAAAGATAATTTTAAACTTAATTAAAAATTAATGAAAAATTAATTGAAACCTAATTAAAACTAAATTGAAAATTAATGAAAAATTAATGAAAAAAAAATTTAGAGTTATAAAGAAAATATAAAAAAATTAAACAAATTTTTTTCTTGGAAAAATTGATTTCTCTTTATTAACAAATAAAGAAGGAAATAAAAAAAGAAAAGAAGGAGGGACAAATTTTTTTTTTTTTAAATGATTAGGAATTTTTACTAGATTTTTTGTTTTATACCTAATAATGAACTACTTTATTAGGTGTGAAACAATAATTAAAAAAAAAAATACAGAGAAAAAATAGATCATGAAATATGTTAGAGTGTAATTAGACACACCCACCATTGGGGCAAAAAATCGACCCTGAGAATTATTAATGAATTGACTTTCGTTAGTCAAAGGTGTGTAAATAATAATTTTTCAATTCTTCATTATTGTTGTTCCCTTTGCGATTTAAATTTTTTAAAAACATTTGTCTTGGTCTTTCATTGAAAGTAAAATAGTTTTCGATTACAGTATGCAATAGAAGAAGAAATTTTTTTCTCTATTGAATTAAAGAAGAATTTTTTAAAATTACTTTTTCAATTACATTTCAATTAATTTTATTTTTAAATAGTTTTTAATTAATTCTAATTTTATTTTCAATTAGATTTCAATTAATTTTATTTTTAAATAGTTTTTAATTAATTCTAATTTTATTTTCAATTACATTTCAATTAATTTTATTTTTAAATAGTTTTTAATTAATTCTAATTTTATTTTCAATTACATTTCAATTAATTTTATTTTTAAATAGTTTTTAATTAATTTCAATTTTTTATTTTCAATTGCATTTCAATTAATTTTATTTTTAATTACCTTTTATAACTCGCCTTTTAATTAATTTCCATTTTATTTTCAATTACTTTTCAATTAATTTAAAATTCACTTTCAATTTCCTTTTTAATTCATTTCCAACTAATTTCAATTTCATTTTTAATTAAGTCCAATTTTATTTTAGATTTGTTTGAATTGCACTTTTTCACAAAAACAAGTTCAAAAACTAGTTCAAAGTCGTTCAAAATAAATTTGACAAAAAAAATGCTTTAAAATTATATATAATAGAGAAAATAGAAAATAGTTGGAGTATAAAAATTTATTTTAATATAAAAAACAAGTTAAAAATGATTTAAAAAGAGTATTAAAAGGTTATTTTAAACTAGTTGGAACTCTTTGGTCAAGAACCCTGACAGTAGGCAACCAATAATACTGCGCTGTATTGCCATCAAGTTAGAATATTATTTTATAATTTCAATCTACTTGAAAAAATAAATTTATTCCAAATTGTCTTTTCCAAATTTATTCTAAACTAGTTTAAAAAACTGTTTTAAAATAAATTAAAAATGTTGACTTTTTGAATTAATTCGAAACTGGTTTAAAACTGGTTTAAAACTAGTTCATAAGTGTTGGACACTACTTTTTTTGGAAAAAATTATTTTTAATTAATATTTCAACAAAATTTTTAATTATTTTTTATTTTTTATTGAACAAGAAAAAAAGGAAAGGAAAAAAAGGATGTAAATGGAAATTTTCACTTCTCCTCTTGAATGATCTCCTGACAATAGGCAACCAAATATACAGTAGAGTCTTTATTTTTCCTTTCTCGCAAAAATATAAAAAGTTTATTATTACATATATATATATATATATATATTATATATATAATATATATATTATAATAAAATACACAATATAAGTACATACAATGAATATTTTAAAGAAGAAAAAATATTTTTTAAAATTATTGAATAAGAAAAAAATGAGTAATTAGTTGAATAAACTATTAATTTTTTCTATATCCGGAAAGAAATTTAACTCGATATTGTATCCCAATGAGGAATATTTGCAGGTATTTAGAGTATCAATAAGACATCTTCTAAAGTCGATAATTTCTCTGTAAAAAAGAAAAAGTATTTTTTTTAATATCAAAAGAGTACTATTTCTCTAAATAAACAAAAAAAGTATTATTTTTCTAAAAAAAGTATTATTTTTCTAAAAAAAAGTATTGTTTTTCTAAAAAACGTATTGTTTTTCTAAAAAAAAGTATTGTTTTTAAATAAACCAAAAAGTATTATTTTCCTAAAACAGCAAAAAGTATTATTTATTTAAAAAACACAACGAAACCGTATTCTTCTTTGAAGAAACAAAAAATATTATTTTTTAAATAAATAAAAAAATATAATTATTCTAAAAAAACAAAAGAATTTTATTTTTTAAATAAATAAAAATATATAATTATTCTAAAAAAACGAAAGAATATTATTTTTCTTCAAAAAACAAAAAAGTATTGTATTTTTTAAATGAAAAAAAAAATATTTATAATTATTATTACATTATTTTAATATTTGGGTTAAAAATTCAATAAAATAATATTTACTGCAGATCGGTGAGAAACGATGGCTGAGCATTTGTAATCACATGATAGGGAAAATTTTTTGGTCTCACATTAGTTGTATTGAAATTTCTCAATATCCAAACATAATTTTGAAAATAATTATTTTTCACGAAACAACGTTTCAATTTGGAGAATTTTTCCTCAAAACATTTGACGTCAATGATTTCCTTTAAAGCTATATAAAAAAAAGAAAACTTTTCATTAAAATATCTTCAATAAATTGTAAATTTTTTTGCAATTAATTAGTATACAAATTTCTCGATAAATTCATTGCAATTAATTAATATAAAAATTTCTCGATAAATTTACTATTTAGTTACTTGTACATTTACAATTATCAAAAATTAAAAAAAAAAATAATTTTTTCCACTTGGAATTGAAAGTAAATTTCCATATTATATATTTACTCACAATTTTTCATTCCATCGCAAATTAAATCGATAATCTGAAGATTTTCGGGAAAAGAAGTTGCAATTTGTGATTCACGATGAATGTAATTTGAATATTTAGTCGATGGATGGTAAATTGTTTTTTCAATTAGACACGGTTTTATGGCGATAATATAATTATGCACGGCATAATCGATGTCGCATAATTCATTGGAATATTTTTTAAAAACATATTTCATATTTAACATTCGAGTGAATGTTTTTTCTAAATTCGATTCAACTTTTGCCTTCAATTGCATTTCGGCTTTTTCAATTATTCTCATTGCCTCGGGTCCCGAATTATATTCACATAATTTTGTCAATTTCTCACGAAATTCCAATGTACTTTGGTCAATTATTCTCGATGATATCGCGGTGAAATTTTTCCCCAAGCCCACTGTGAGAAAACCTAGAAAAAAAATTACAATTTTCAACTTTTTAATTCAATTTCTAATGGAATTATTAATAAATATTATGGCAAAACTGTAAACAATACGAAAATTGACTAAATACTAAATTTTTTTTTATTTTTTTATCAATAAATAAATTAATAAAAAAATTCGTAAAAGATAATTTTTATTTTCAAATCAATAAATAAATTAACAAAATACAATTAGTGAAAAATAATTTTTCATTTTTATATCAATAAATAAACAAAAAGTGAGTAAAAAATAATTTTTTATTTTTATATCAATAAATTATTTATTAAAAACATGAGTAAAAAAAATAATTTTTTATTTCTACATAAATTAATAAATGAGTATAAATTCAATAAAGAATTTTATCTCAAAAATCTTTTATAATTTGAAAAAATCTGCCAATTCAGGGGCTAATAATAAAAAAAAAATATTATTAACATTCATGTCACTAGTGTAATATTGAAATTGAAAAGACAGCTATTGAATTTAAATGAGAAATTATCGTTAAATTAACTCACCAAGGATCAGTAGTAGAAAAAAAGTACTCGATACCTTCATTATTATTTTTTTTTTTTTCTAGAATAAAATATAAATTTAAAGAATATTTTCACTTTCTACAATAATAAAAATAAAAAGAAAAACTTTTTTTTTTCTTCTCAAGAACGTCTCTTCTGGACACGAATATTTTTTAAAATGATAACAACTATTCAGTAGAATTTAACACGAGCAGTTAGTTTAATTGAGCTGCTGATCAATCAATTGCCCGTTCATCCAATCGTAAACTTTAATCCACAAATAAATTTATTTTTCTTCCAACTAATTGACTCCATTGAAATGACAATATTTGTACATTTAATAATTCTTCACAAAAGAAGAGAAAAAGAGAAAGAGAGTATATGGTGTATTTATTCGAGTCGAACTAAAAATTATTTTTAGTCAACACTGAAGCAAAAAATAATTTTTTTTCTACTTTTTTTCTCATAAAAATAATTTTTTTCTACTTTTTTTCTCATAAAAATAATTTTTTCTACTTTCTTTCATAAAAATAAAACTTAAATACTTCATTTTTCTTCATTTTATTAAAAAAGTTTATTATTTACAATAAATTTGTAAATAAAAGTCCAACGATAGTAAAAAAAAATTAATTTACAATATACATAGTTGATTATTTAAAACTAAACAGTCGAATCGTAAGTCTTAAGATTTTTTTTTATACACAGTCGAATATAAAAATATTAACAATATAGAATTTTTTCCTGATCACTGGAATGTCCTGTAATTTTTATTGTATTCAGAGAGATTTGCCTCCTTTTTCTTCGTCATCAGACTTTTTAGTTTTTCACACAAATATTCAACGCCCCAAATGGCGATCGAGAAAAATATTACTCCCGACATTAAATGAATGCAAATTCGATAACTGCTTGTCATGTCTCTTACAAAACCTAAACAAAGAAAAACATTTTTTTTATTTTTATTTAAAAAAATTGTTATTAAATTAAAAATTTATTACAAAAGTTGTCATTAAATTGAAAATTTATCAAAAGAAAAAAAAATTTGATTACAAAAAATTGTTATTAAATTTATATATTAAAAGAAAAAAATTGTTATAAATTGAAAATTTATTTTTATCAAATAAATGTTATTTAAAATTGAGAATTTACCGATTGCGGGACTAAAGAAGACGACAAACGTCCCCTTGAACACCATAAATATTCCATAAGCGTGAGGCAACATTTCCAATGTACACTGCTCGGAAATTGTCAAATTCATATTTACAATTGTTGAGCCTCGCAAAAATCCTACAATTACTAATGTCACTATTAAAGCTAAACTGTTCGATTCTTCGGCGAATACTGAAAAGAAAGAAAAAAACTAAAATCAATTTTATTCATTTTTTTCTATCAAAAAATAATGTTTTTAAGCATATTTCGGGTTCGGCGGTTGCGCGCGCAACTGTCTTCAAGGAGAGGGGACGCGCGAGCACCAATCGCTGCTCGCTACCCCCACTCCAATCGGGCCGCGCTCACCACGTTCTGAATTTAATTAAATAACTCTTAGGCTAGTTTGAAATGTTTTGAATTTTTTTCGAGAATATAAATAAACGAATAATTACAAATATTAAATAAATTTTTTGTTTTCTTGGAGATAAATATTAAAAATAAAAAATAAGATGTAAGTCAAAATAAGTGGAGTACAAGTAAAGAAATAATTACAAAAGTAAATGTAAATGAAAATAACAATTTGAATAAACAAATGAATACAAATAAAATGACAATAAGTAAAGTATAAATAAATTGTAAATTAACAAATGAATATAAATGAACAAATAAATATAAATGAACAAATAAATATACATAAACAAATGGATATAAGTGAACAAATAATTATAAAAACAAATAAAAAAAATGTAAATAATAAATAAACAAAGTATAAAAAAATTTTTAGGAAAAATAAAAAAAAAATTGTTTACGATAATAAAAATTGCGTTGCACATAAATTAGTGAGTGAAAGATTTTCGAACTTTAAAATTTATCACCTGAACGTCCAATGGCAATGCATAAAGCGCAGATCCAAAAAGTAGTGCGTTTCTTGAAACCAAGTTTGTCAAAGAGGGTTGGAAGTGCGAGTCGAGCCAACACGTCCATAAAGGCGGTGAGCGAAAGGCAAAATGCAACTTCCTTCTTCGTCATTCCTAAGAATTAAAAGGGCCCACAAAGCAACCAAAAGAAGAGAATAAAAGGCCAAGAAAATTTGCCAAATAAAAGTGAAATACATCTATATATATAAACTTAATATATTGTCCAAAAAAAAAAAAATATATCGAGATTTATTGCTGACAAATTGATATGTGGTTTTTTCAGAAAGAAAAAAAAATCCTGTTGAAAGGTCAAGAAAAAAAAAATTCGTCATCAATAAGAGAGAAGGAGGAGGGAAACATTTTCAGCTCTAATAAGTTTCATCAATGACAAAATGTTAAATCGTCTGTCTCGTGTCTCTTCTCTCTTTTGTTAATTATTTTCCTCTTCATTTATTCTTTTCAGAAAACAAAAATGAAAATTATTTTTTTCTGGAAAATTAACTTTCATTTTTGACAAGTACGAGTGAATTTTATTTTTACCAAAGAATATGGCAAGAAGAAAATCAATTTTCAGAAAATTGCAGAAAGAATTTAAGATAAAATTTCTAAATTTAAAAATTAAAAAAAAAATTTGTTGAAAAGGAAAAATACTTCGATTATAATATTAATTTACAAAAAATTAACAAACGTAAAAATAGCATAAAGAATTTCTAAATTTAAACTTTAAGAGAAATACATCTTTTTAAAAAGAAAAATATTTTGATTGGAATATTAATTTTCAAACCAAAAAAAATTGGACAGACATAAGAAAATTGCCTGAAGAATTTAAAAAAATTTTCTAAATTTAAAAATTAAGAAGGAATAAAATTTTTGAAAAAAGAAAAATATTTCGATTATTGTATTAATTTGCAAATAAAAAAAAAATTGGACAGACGTGACAATATATTTGTTTTAACTCTAAATTCTAAAAAGTGAATGAAAAACAAAATTACTCTACATACCGATACTGAACAAGAAGAATGGAGTGAATAATTTGAAATTCGTCTCGGCAACGTAAAACAAACTCACTCCAATCATGACATTGAGAAATTTCCTATTTGTCAATAGATGTAAACCAAAGAAGTCTTTAATTTTTTTTAAATAAGATTTTCTCATGTTACGAGTTTCATCTCTTCTTTCGTAGGGATTTTTCGTTAAATTTTCATTTAATTTCAATGCACCATTTTTATTTGTCGCCTCCAATGGTATTTGAATTGTCGTCTCATTATTATCACTCAATAGTGGATTATTTTCACCCGAAGTCTCGGCAATTTCGTCTGAAAATGAATTTTCACTTTCCGACAACTAAAAATGAAAAAAATTTTATTATTTTTAATTTTAGATAGAAAAGAGTCTAAATTTTTTATTTAGTTTCGAAAAAAGGGTTCGGGCACTCTAGAAACGAATTGAAAGTGGAGGGAGAAGAGACGCATAGATTCTATTGGGTAGACTTTCAAGGTCACGGGCGGCGATTGGCTGGCGTCGCGTGACCTTGAGCGCTGACCAATAAAAATCTCGGGGCGTGAACAATTTTGAAACTGTATTTAAAACAAAAATATTTTAACGAAATAGCGTTATTTTTTTACCTTTTCTTCCACTTTTTTGAGGGGAACTGGCGACAAAAGACAGGCGCCAATTAACGAGTGCAAGGAAATTCCACCAATTATTAAAGTCGTACCTCTAAATCCATAAATCTCTAGGAGAATTTGTACGATCTGAAAGGAGCGTAAAAGATTTTTATTTTTTTGAAAAATAGTTTGATTTTTTGAAAATTATTTTTAAAAATGAAAAAAGTGATATAAACATAAAATAATTAAAAAGAGGTAAAAAAAATAAATTAAACAAAAAATTAATAAAGAATGATAGATTAAATAAAGTAAGATGTTAAAAGAGATGAAAAATTAAATAAATAGAAAAAGTGTGAATAAAAAAAAATTAAATTAAAAAGTGAAAAAAATTATTTTCTTTATTAATTTTTTAATGTAATTTATTAAATAATTATTTTTCACCTGTGGCATTAACATCATTCCCATTGTTGTTCCTGCCATTGAAAAACCCAAAGCTTGACCTCTTTTCTTAACAAAAAAACTATTTAAAGCCACGAAAGACGAAGCGAGCGCTAATCCTGTACCTATACCTATTTTTTTTTTAAATAAACAAAAAATATTTTCAATTTATTTAAATATTTTTGTCAATATTTACATTTATTTCTAATAATTATTATTTATTTTTCATTTATTTAATTTACTGTGAATAAAAAAAAGTGTTTAATTTACTGAAAATAAAAAAAAATTTTAATTTACTGAAAAATAAATTTTTTTTAATTTACTAAATTTACCAAAACAAAAAAAAAAGAGGGGGAAAAATTATTAATTAAATAGAAAACGAAAATTTTCTCACCTCCAATAATACTATAAGTTAAGACAATGTGAGTGAGACTATTGGCTTGCGAGGTCAAAATAAGACCCGTACTATTTAATAACGCACCAAAAAATGCAACTTTTCGGTACGAATATTTAGTCAATAGATAGCCAACAAAAAGTCCTGTAAAAATTGTAATAAAAAAAAACAAAGGAGAAAAAGTATTATTAAAAAGCAAATTCTTGTAAATAAAAAAAATTTTTTTGAATTAAATAATATACCTTTGAATAAATTAACCTAAAAAAAATACCTGTAATTAAAAACACATTTTATTTAATGAGAAAAATCATATATGCATAAGTATTTATAAACTATATAAATAATTTTGAGAGAGAGTGTAATAATTGTGTATGTGATGATATAAACTGCATGTAATATCTCGATTTAAACAAAACATTTTTTTTTTAATATTATATTTACACCTATATGTCAGGAAGCATTTCTTATCATAACAATAGACTTTTGATGATTTATCTTATCAGAATTTTTTTGCTTTTTAAAGAGAAAAAAAAACACTGGAATTTAAAGTAAAGAGAAAACATTGACCGTTGAAATGTGTTATTGTGATTATATTCTGGAAATTTTTACCAATTTTATTTTACTGAAAAAGTATTTAATTATTAAAAAAAATGTTATTAAACTATTTGATTCTGGAAATTTTTACCAATTTTATTTTACTGAAAAAGTATTTAATTATTAAAAAAAATGTTATTAAACTATTTGAAAATTTTTTTTCCAAAAATTAAAAAAATATTTGAATTAATATTTTTTTTACCTGAAAAATTAATATTAGCGTCAAGGACACTCATTATTAAGGATGTTCTTGTTGAATCGATTTTTAGGTCTCTTAGTAAATCGCCAAATAGAAGACCAAATGATGGATCCAGAGACCTTAGGGATAACTAGAGATGCATTTTTCAGAGTAACTTAATTACTAATTAGATCGATAGTAGTTGAAAAGAAATTTTTTTTTCTTAATTATTATTAATTACATTTTGAAATTTATAATTTTTTTTTCCTTATTTAGATAATGAGTTGGTAATTGCTTTTCACAATAGCCAGTGGAAATTTCTCATTGAGGTCAGTGTGGTTATTTATAAAATGATGATTGATATTAGAAGAATAATGGAATGTGAATTTTTTTTGTTTCTTAATATTGCAATTGTGTAGATAAATAATGGAGGATTATTTTACAAGCACTGGAGAACCAAAGTGAAACCAAAGAATGAATCGATGCGAAAGCATTAAGAAACTTATGAAAATTTTAATAAGAAACCAAAAAGAAACCAAAAAAACCATTAAGAAACCAAAAATAAACCATTAAGAAACCAAAAATAAACCAATAAGAAACTAAGGAGAATTATAATAAGAAACCAAGAAGAAACCAATAAGAAACCAAAAAAACCATTAAGAAACCAAAAACAAACTAATAAGAAACTAATGAGGAAACTAATAAAAAACTATTAAGAAACTAATAAGAAACCAAAAATAGACCAATCAGGAAACATTAAAAAACTAATAAGAAACCAATAGGAAACCAACAGGAAACCAAAAATAAACAATAAAGAAACCGATAAGAAACCAATTAGAAACCATTAAGAATAGCAGAAAATAAATGATTTAGGAATAAAAAAAAACAATAAAATATAGTATAAAAAAGAACAAGAAGCCAATAAAAAAAACCATTAAGATACCAATAAAAATTATGAAAAGAAAATTGCAAAAAAAAACCAATAAAATTTTAATAAAAAAGAAAGAGAAAGAGTAATAAATTAATTAAAAAGAAGATTAAGAAATTAATAAAAACCAATAATAAACCATTAAAAATCTTCTATTTTCTAAGTGAACCAATGTCGAGATAAAATTTGAAAAAAATAATCGTTATAAAACGATTGAACTGATATAAAAAAGTAAAGAACCAATTTGAAACCAATAATAAACCAATAGTAAACCATTACGAAAATTAATGGAAATGTTAACATTTTATTATACTGTTGAAGTCGCTGTTCATTTTCTGTTTCTCGTTTTGTCATTTCTGAACTTTTGGAATATTTTTTAAAACCAAAAATGAAACCAATAATAAACCAATACTAGAACGAGTGAATTTTATCATTGAAACAATATTGCACTTTTGTAACTAATGGATTTTTAAATAGTAACTATATTATCATTCCTGAATTGGTGTCGAAACAATTTTAAACCAATTTAATTTAAACAATGAAACCAAAAATAAACCAATATTTACAATATTAAATCTAAATATATTCTGTTTATTAAAATCGTTTTAAATTTCCATTGGCTATAAAAAAAAAGTAGTTGATACATAATTAAAAGAAAGCAATTTAAATTAAATAGCAAATAGTTTTAAAAAAAATAATTGATTGTTCTTTTTAAGATTTCGAATAATTAATTATGGACACACGTATTTATAGCGTTAATTAAGTGATTGTTTTACCGTAATTAAACTGCAACCAATGCAAATTACCCATCCCCATCCGCCATCTGGTGGCAATGGTTTTTTAACAAAATTTTGCTTCATAATTTCTTTAGTTTCCTCTCTTTTCGTTTTTCGAATTTTAAAATAATGCCCTTATTTATTCTCTTTTTACGATTTATTTTCTTTTTCTCCTTAGAAAAATCAATGAGAAATAATATTGGATTTTCAAAATTTAAATTGTTGATGAATAATATTTGTTTGATCATTAAATTTCTATGATCAGTTGTTTATTATATGGCTCAACAAAGACTGCACCTTTTACAAAATGAAACTTTACTTTTGATATATTTCTCTTACGTTTTATCATTCTTGAACAATGGATAAAAAAAAAAGTTATGACTCGTTTTCTTAGAGATATGTAATCTTTTCAGGTTTCTTTTCTCTCACTTTTACTCTCATTTTTCAATCATTTTTTCTCTCTCTCTCGCTCTCTTTCTCATTTTCTTACACGTCATTGTACCTGCTGAGGAAAATTTGGTAAGATTTCAAATAGGATCTTTCTGGATATCAGATAAAAATTTTCACCTTCTTGCGATAATATATAAACAAAATGAATTTAAAAGAAAAAATTTTTAGAATTTTTTGCATTTGAAAGAAAATTTTTCATTTTTAAAATAATAATTTGAATTCAAAATAACTAATGTAATGAATAATTTAATTTTCTTCTTTTTTATTATTATTATTATTATTATTATTATTATTATTATTATTAATATTAGACCCATCAGAGTGAGTCCCCCATTTTTTCATAGCTTTAAATTTGTTTTTCAATTTAATATTTGTATTATTTTTATTATGTAATTGATATTAAATAATATAGGTAATTTATATTTAACCTAATTTTCGTTTTCATAAATTTTCATAAATTTTGTATGCCATAAATAAATAGAAATAATAAATAATATACAAAATATTTGATTTTAGTTTCCTGGATTCTTTTCTATCATCTCTTTTTTTTTTGATTTTTTTATTTTATTGAAGTCACATTTTTTTGTTATCAATAAATAAAGGAAAGGTTAAAAAAAATATTACGATAATTTATTGTCAAGGTCAATGATTGCTACTGTGTCGAAATAAAAAAAAAAGAATACATTATTATACAAAATGTTGAATTTTTCTTTTAAGATTAGAAATTCATAAGAAAAATATTTATTTAATTCAATTTAATGACAATAACTTTAATTTCTGAAGATAAATTAATTTCTAATTAATATTGTCCAAAAGATGTATTATAATAAAAATTTATTATAATAAATTTTAGTTATATTAATTTTTTCTTGATTCTAAATTTTTGAAAAAAAAAATGATTTGCAATAATTTTTATTCCTCTTAATTATTTATTTAAAGATTTTTTATTTTTTAACTATTTTTTTAAAAATAAATTTCATTTATTTTCCCATTTTGTTTAAATTAGAAAATTAAAAGAAAATTTCTTTTGATTTTAAATAATAATAATAATAATAACAGAATTTTTTTTTGGCCCCTGCTGTACTTATAACGTTAAATTTGTCAATACAGCAATGCAGTCGTGGTTGCATACATTGAGGGGGCGTTTATCTCATTTTTAAAAATAACAGCAAATTATCTATTATTTACAAAATAAAAAGAGGAAAATTAGATTAGGTAAATTCAATGAGAAATTTTTTTAATTCATTACTGCTTTTGTTTTAATATCAGTATATTTATAACAATAATTTTTAATTAATTGACTTTTGTTTTCAGCTTTTAATTAAATATAAAAAAAATTATCATTTTTCCTGGAAGAAAAAAGAAACTGTATTAAAAAAAAAAGATTTGAGAGTTGCGAATTTATTATTAGTTACGCGTTTATCTATTTATTTAATTGAAGCAATTATGTTAAATATTATTATGAAATGAGAAAAATGGAAAAGGTATTTTTGTAATACAATTTTTTTTATTATTGCTATTCTTTAAATTATTATTTATTATAATTATTTATTATTTTTACATTTGATTATTATTATTTTTATTGTTATTTTTATCGTTTTGTTATTATCATTTTATTATTGTTGCTACTCTGTTATTATTTTTGTTACTCTTTTTGTCATTTTGTAAATAGAATTAGTTTATTGTTATTATTATTATTATTATTATTATTATTATTATTATTATTATTATTTTTTAAAATTATAATTTAAATATTCTATTTTCATTAACTTTGTCATTTATAAATTCAAATGTTATTAAAATAATGTAATATAAAATATAAATGATGTAAATATATAGTGAGATTGATTATATTAATGAAAAAAGGTTCCACTTGCGGGGGATCGAACGCAAGACACTTCGTGCGTCAAGTACGAGCACTAACCACGCTGCCATGCCACGTGTCCAATTATTTTCCGTTTTTTTTAGTTTCTTATGTCTGTTTTTATGGAAAATTAATTTGTAATAATTTTTTACAACATTCATTGTGAAATTCGAGGCAAATTTCTACTTTTTGAAACACAAGATAATTTTTTCTTAAATATAATTAAAATATATTCTTTTGTACATTGTAAAAAAATATTTATACGAAATAAAGAAAATAGAAATAGAAATTCGAATAAAAATAAAATAATAAAATAGTAAAGTAGTAAAAGTCAAATAGTAAAATAAATAAATAAAATATTTGTAATAAATAATCATGTTTATAATTTTGATGTCAAGAATATATAAAAAAATGAATAAAAAAGAAAACACTTGGAAATATTGTTTTATTTAAAAATAAATCGAAAAAATTGCCATCGTGTTTCTCTAAAATTTTCCAAAATAGGTTTTCAAATCTCAGAAATAGAAAAGATACATTATTTGCCTAGCTTTTAATCCATCTGCAAATAATTTTTACACAATCAGGAACTGATTTAAAGACAGTCGGTTGCTTCCCATTTATATGAGCGACTGTAAGAGACAGATTGGTCTATAAATTTTCCGTTTTGTAATATAAAGAGCGGCGAAAAACATTGAAATGTCAAAATTCTAATACCATTTTAAACAGAACAATTTTTTTTTTCTTACAAATTTATTATTTAACAACACGGGATAGTTTAATAATGTCAATATTTATTTTCCCCTCTCCTTTCACTCTATATCGCTCTCTCTCTCTCTCTCTCTCTGTTTTTTTTCTTATATAGTTTATTTTCTCTATCGGATCATTGAATTTTTTTTTCTTTTTTTTTTTGTCATCTTCTTTGCTTTTCTTCTCATTTAAAACGTGCAAAGAGATGCGCAGCAGTGAAAATATTTCACTTTTTTATAGAATTGTCTTTTATTTGTTAGTGCATTGACAAGATTTCTCCTGATAAGGTGTTAAATGCTACTAATTGTTTTCAACATTAATATCTATTAGTTACAATCATTAAGTGTGCATTTGATCTCTGACTTGTCGAAAAAAAAGTAGTCGCGACTTGTGATTTTTTAAATATAAGTAAAAAATTTTCAAAAATTTTGTTCAGTTCTATAAAGAAACGAGAAACAAAAATTATTTTTCAAAAATTGGTGTTAAATTTTGTTTTTAAATTAAAATTTGGACTTTTATCATTTTTTGAATGGGAATATTTTTCTCAGTGTGAACAAAAGTGCGCTGTTCGGAAAAAAATACAGAATTATACTTTTAAAAATTAATCCAGTGAATACATTTTATTGATTGCAATTTCTTTTTTAACTAAAAAGTATTTTCGCATTAGAAATTTTTTTTATTGGTAATTTTTTCTACCGAAAATCATTTAATTTTAGAAATTACTTTTTATTGACAACTACTTTATATTGGTAATTTTTTTTTACCGAAAATCATTTAATTTTAGAAATTTTTTTACCAAAAACAAAATTAGTATTGAACATTATTATTTACTGAAAATTATTTTATTTTGTAAATTTATTTATTGAAAATTATTTGTTACTACAATTTTTTTTTTATTAAAAGTTACTTTTTTGAAAATTAGTCTTGTGAAAATCATTCTTTTAATGACAAATTAGTTTTGTAAAAATTATTTTTTATTTGCAAATTTGTTTTGTAAAAATCATTTTCTATTGAAAATTATTTTTTTTCAAATTAATTTTTTTCATTGAGCAAAATAATTATAATGGCGGGATTTAAATTGAAAAAATAAAACATTTTTTGTGAATGTAACTAAAAAATTAAAAAAAAATAGTATGCGCACTATTTCCGGTTCCGCCAATGGGGCGACAAAAATTGTGTCCGAAGAATCAAAAGTGGGGGGAGTGGAAAAGGAAAATGGCACCGAAATGCAAAAAACAATTATGGAAGAGAACGATGAGGAGGAAGAAGAAATTTTTGATGACGAAGAAATTGCACCAGACGGCGGCTGGGGTTGGATGGTGGCCCTCGGATTAATTTTAGTTTTTGTGCGTAATTTTCATTAACTAAAAATGAAAAAAAAATTTTTTCTTACTTTTCATACTCGTTTTTTAATTATTTATTTAATTTATTCAATTTTTCAGTCAATTAGTTAATAAATTAAAAAAATTAAATTGTTAATTTTCTAATTAGTTAGTTTTTGTGCTAATTAGTAGGTTAGTGTTTTAATTAGTCAGTTATTTAGTCAATTTGTTAACTAGTTATTTAACTAACTTGTTAATTACTTACTTGTGTAACTAAAAAAATTAGTTTTTTAATTCACTAGATATTTAGTTACTCAATTAGCTAATAAATTAATTTTTTAATTATCTAGTTAATTTGTTATTAAATTAATTAGCAAATTAATTCGTTATTATTATTTTTTAGAAAGTTAATTAGTTATTTAATAAATTAGCAAATTGATTAGTTACTTAATTAATTAGCAACTTAATTAGTTATTTATTTAATAAAAATAATTAAATTAATAAAAAAAATACAAATAGAAAAAGCGAGAAGTGAAAAAAAATAAATTCGAAATTTTTAAAATTGTGGAAACCAAAATAAATATGAGAAAAAAAATTTAAAAAAAAAATGATGTAATTAAATTAGGTAATATAATTTTTAATTGCAAAATATCGTAATAAGTTACATTACAAAATAATATTTCAAAACGTTAATTTAATGAAGATAAGGGACAATTACCTCTATGACCTATATATATAAAAATATACAAAAAAAAACTAATAGTCATTGTGAATTAAAAAGAATTTAAAAAAAAAGAAAACGATAATAAAAATAATTCTCTAGAATCAGATTAATTTATTTTGATCAATCTCTTCCAAATGACAAATATAGAAGTTTATATTCGCCATTTTTGCTTCTCCTTTTTACACAGTCATTAAAAATGACACTATACATCATTGGCGTTACAAATACGCGTCAACTTATCTCACTTTACATCTAATATTATTATTATTTGTTAATCCATAACAAAAAAAAAAATAACACGACAATTTGTTAATTATTTCCAAATATAAATAATTTAGTATTAATTAAAATTAAATATAATTTAAAATACTGTTTTAACAAAAAAGAAATAATAGTTAATATTTTAATAATTAAAAAAAATTAATATTTTAATAATAATTGACAATAATTAATTATTAATTAATTTTTTATTATTTGAATTAAAAAATAAATAAATAATTTCTATTTATCTATTAATTGCCGATTTACAAAAAGGGGGAAAATGTAATAATTATAAAGTATAAATACTTCTATTAAAAAAAAAATTAATAGTTTTCAAATAAATTGAGGATGGGAATTTTTAATAGTTAATTTTTGTACAATTTTTAATTAACAGATAACGGCCTTTGGACCGGCGGCATCATTTACGATATTATTTGGCGATTTTTTGAATCAATCGGGCAATGCTGGCTCGGCGACAACAATTCTCAATTCTGTGTTTAATATTAGTTTCTCAATTGCAGGTAAATTATATTTTATAGAAAATAATAAAAAAAATTCTCTCATAATAATATTTGTTACTCGTCACACACAATTTGCCTCGCGAGTCTATTAATATCCGTCAGGCACTGATAATAATATATGTGTGACTGATCTCCAAACACCTCGTGGGAAATAAATGAAAAACAAAATGAAAAGAAAAAACAGGAAAGGAAAATGAAGCACGATGGAAATTTTTAAGATAATTATAATTATACGAAGAAAGATAATAATCATCTTTTGATCTATTTGTCTGTCTGATTTGGATTTTTTTGTATTTTCAATTTTCCATTTTTTGTATTTTCTATGTTTTGTATTTTCTATTTTTTGTATTTTTATTTACTAAATATCGAGTGTTTTACTTATTTTTATATTTTTAAATTGAGTGTGAATTTTTTTCGAATTTTTCTGCAAAAGTAAAGGGGAAAAAATTCGATGGTTTGATGTTTAGGTTGAGAACGCTGCGCGCGACGCAGCTGAGGAGTGGGGGTGGCGCTTTGTGATTGGTCGTTACGCTCCCCTACTCCTTAACGCACAGTGCTTCTCAACTTATTTTCTATTTTTTAAATTTATCGTTACATTCGTTGTTAAAAATTGTCTTCGAATATTTCTTTTTCTTTACTGTGTTAATTTTGTTTTGTTTTTAATGTGCGCAATTTTTCTTTTTTCAATTATTTTTCTCATTGTAATGGTTTTCCTTATTTTTTTCTTTATTGAAATTTTTCTTCTTCTACTGCAATTTTTTTTTCTTCTTTTCCTCCAGGTCGTTGAAAAAAAATTAAAATTACAGAAATAAATATTAATTTCTTGAATTTTAATTTTTTTTTGCCTGCTTCCCAAATTGTAATTATTAATTTTTTTAATTTACAGGAGTGGGAACGAGTCCATTGTTGAAAATATTTTCAGCAAGAACATTAGGCGTATTTGGAGCCGTGTTATTTGCCGTTCCAAATGTTTTGATAGCTTTTGTGAATCATGTCGTGGAATTGGCAATAATATTTTTTCTCCAGGGCATTGGCTGCGGTTTGTTCTTCACTGTTTGTAATACAAATTTCAACGCCTACTTTGTACGGCGAAGAGCAACCGTATGTAGAAATTAATCTCCTTTTCTCCTTCAATTTTTTTTTTTTTGCTTTTCCTTCTCTCTTCCTTATTTGTTTCTCAAAATTGTATTCATAATCCTATTTACATTTTGTTCTTCCTGGACAGGTCATGAGCGCCTGTCAGACGATTGTCGGTCTTGGTTGCATTGTTTATCCAATCTGGATTGAAAAGATGATGAAAGCTTATGGGTTCCGAGGTATTTTTTCTTTTTGCATTCGCCCTTCAGGTTTCAGAAACAGAAATTCTTTTCTCGATTTTTATTTTCAAAAATTAATTTCCGAAAAAGAATGTGTAAAAATATATTTTTTTAAAAAATGTTTTGATTCGAATTTTATTTTTCTGGTAATTTTTATACTTCTTTGTATTACTATTATTTATAATTTATATTGTTAGCAATTGTACTATTTATGTTTTCTATTATTTATAATTTTTTTATTTCTTATTTTAGTTCTATTATTAGTTTTTTAGTTTTTTGTTCTATTATTTACTTATTTTTTATTATCAACTTTTTATTATAAATGTATTGCATTAAATGACAATTTATTTCGCTCTGCAATTAAACGAAAGGGAAAAAAATACAATATTAAATTTAGAAAATAGAAATGAATTTTTACTAATAGCTGAAAGTTCGGCTAGACGGAGAAGAGTGGGGGGTAGCGAACACTCATTGGCGAGCGTGTTTCCCCCACTCTCGTCGCGCAGTGTTTCTCAAACGAGAGCCGCATTAGATATAGAAATTTACAAAATAAAATTGTAATTTAAAGAAAAAAATTATTAATTCTATTATTATTTATAACTTTATAAATTATTATTAACTATTATTAACTACTATTTACAACTTTTAAAAAAAATTAGTCTTGTAATAAAAAATTCGTTGGTAATTTAAATTTAAATTCCAATAGGAACTTCGGCGCTAATTGGAGCGTTGAGTTTAAATTGCATTGTGGGAATGGCCCTAATGCATCCAGTCGAATGGCACTATAAGCGACAGAAAAAAACAGTGAATGGCGAGAAAATGATTTTAATAAAAAGAGAATCAATCGGCAATAATAGATTTTCCGGAGAGTTTCGATTTATTCACGATAAATTGACACGACGCTCGACAATTGACACAATTCATCCGCCAATGATAAGTAACATGTGGAACAGTCTCAGGAACCTAAGAGAAGACGATGCTGACAATAAGGTTAATAAATAATTTTATTAAAAAAAGGCGGACAAAAAATAATTTATTATTATATAATAAAAATTTAGAATAAATTAATTAATAAAAATAAAAAAAGTTTATCATTAATTAAATAATAATAGTAATTATTATTATTATTATTATTATTATAAATTGACAAGTTTCGATAAAAAATTCAGGGAAAATTCAAAAAATATTATTTTTATTATTTTAATATTTAATCGCATATTTAAAAAATTTGAATTAATTTTTTCCATAGACGTCATTATCGCGTCATGGATCCGTATCAAATATGGAATCGGGAAATATTCGCCGAAGAGCGAATACGGTTTCGCATAAACATGGCAGTGTCGCTAAATTAGTGACCGAAACATTGTCATCGTCGAGTTTGGCAAATTTACGCATGCCCGTTGGTTTTGACAATTTAAATAATGCCGAGGTCATTGTGAAGACGAAATTTTACGAGAAGCCAAAAATTATTGAATTAATGTCAATGGAAAAGTCGAAGGAGGCGGAGAAATTGAAGGAAAAGGAAATGCTCAAGGAGAAGGAAGTGTTTCAAACGAGAGACAATTTGGCCAGTCATTTCGAGAAAAAGAAGAAAAAACGGTATTATTATAAAAATAATTGAAAACAAAGAATTCAAAATAATAAATTTTAATTTATATTGTTTTTTGAATTTATTTTTTCAATTCTATTTCGATTTCGAATTTTTTTCCAAACCTTTTTTCAATTTCAATTGTTTTTGAATTCTTTTTTCAATCCTTTCTACGATTTCAATTATTTTGCCATTTTTTCAATTATTTTATCAATTTCCATTTTATTTCAATCTTTTTCTATAATACATTTTCAATTCTTTTGAAAATTAAAATTTTTCTTTACCAATTTTAATTTTTACTATTTTTTTCAAATTATAAATTCTTTTTCCATTTTAATTCTTTTTCAATTCTTTTTCAAATTTCAATATTTTTAACAAATTTCTTCAATTCTGTTTTCAATTTCAATTCTTTTTCAATTTTTGAAAATTCTTTTTTCAATTTCAATTCTTCTTCAGTTTTTGTTTCGATTCTTTCTTCAATTTCAATTCTATTTCAATCTGTTTCTATAATTCATTTTCAATTCTTTTTCAAATTAAAATTTTTCTTTACCAATTTTAATTTTTACTATTTTTTTCAAATTTTATCAAATTATAAATTCTTTTTTTAAATTCAATTCTTTTTTCATTTTAATTCTTTTTCAATTTTTTAAAATTCTGTTTTCAATTATAATATTCTTTCCAATTCCTTCTTAAATTTGAATTTTTTCAATTTATTTCAATTCTTTTTCAAATTTCATACTTTTTTAACAAATTTCTTCAATTCTCTTTTCAATTTTTGAAAATTCTTTTTTCAATTTCAATTCTTTTTCAGTTCTTGTTTCGATTCTTTTTTCAATTTCAATTCTACTTCAATCTTTTTCTATAATTCATTTTCAATTCTTTTTCAAATAAAAATTTTTCTTTACCAATTTTAATTTTTACTATTTTTTTTTCAATTTTTTCAAATTATAAATTCTTTTTTTAAATTCAATTCTTTTTCAATTTTTGAAAATATTCTTTTTTCAATTATAATATTCTTTCCAATTCCTTCTTAAATTTACATTTTTTCAATTTATTTCAATCTTTTTAACAAATTTCTTCAATTCTCTTTTCAATTTCAATTCTTTTTCAATTTTTGAAAATTCTTTTTTCAATTTCAATTCTTTTTCAGTTCCTGTTTCGATTCTTTTTTCAATTTCAATTTTTTTTCAATTTTTTAAAATTCACTTTTCAATTTCAATTCTTTTTCAATTTTTTTAAATCCTCTTTTCAATTTCAATTCTTTATTTAATTTTTTTAAATCCTTTTCTTAAAATTTCAATTCTTTTCCAAATTTAAATGTTTTTACAATATTTTGAAAAATTTTAATTGCCTTTTTGAATTTTTTTTTCAAATTTCAATTTTTTTTTTGAAAATGAAATAAAATTGTTCGTTTTAAGCTGGAGTTTATCGGACGTAATTGACATGGAACTAATGAGCGATAAAACCTTCATTACCACGTGTTTGGGAATGAGTTTTGTTTTCACAAGTGATTTCACGTTCAGTTCTCTATTGCCATTAATGATGGCGAAAAACAAATACACACAAAGCGACGCGGCACTGGCAATAACTGTTGGAGCAACCGCTGAACTTGTCTCGAAAATTCTTCTCTCCATCTTCACATTGATCGTTGATGCGAGGCCAAAAAAATTATTCTTCATTGCTATGATTTGCATGGCTATGGCGAAAATTGGTAAATCAAATTCTACCGCACAATTATTTTGCCCATAATGAATTAATTGTACCATAATTATTTTGAACCATAATGAATTTTATTAATTGTGCCATAATTATTTTAACCATAATGAATTAATTGTACCATAATTATTTTGAACCATAATGAATTAATTGTACCATAATTATTTTGAACCATAATGAATTAATTGTGCCATAATTATTTTGACCATAATGAATTAATTGTACCATAATTATTTACCAGAATTAATTGTACCATAATGAATTAATTTTACCATAATTATTTACCATAATGAATTAAGTGTACCATAATTAATTGTACTTTAATGAATTAATTGTACCATAATTATTTTGAACCATAATTAATTAATTGTACCATAATTATTTACCATAATGAATTAATTGTACCATAATTATTTACCATAATTAATTGTACCATAATTATTTACCATAATTAATTGTACCATAATTAATTAATTGTACCATATAATTTTATTTTTTGTAATTATTTATTCTTAAAATTTAAAATTGTGTAAAAATTGTTTTAGGATTTTTGTATTTGGAGCACACGATGATGGGATTGATTTGTATGGTGGCGGTGATTGGTATGGTGAGATCGTGGTTGATCGTACCGCAGGCATTAGTGGTGGTGGAAAATTTGACTGTCGACAAATTTGCAGCGGCTTATGGAGTTTTTGCTATAATTAGCGGAGGAATATCAATTGTATTTGGACCAGCTGTTGGTGAGGATGACAAAAAATTAACAACAAAAATTATAATCTTCATTTGATACTTTATCCAATTTTTTTATCTCTTCTTCTACTACTTCTATATTTCTTCTTTAACTTCTTTTTCTACTATTTCTTCTATTTCTTCTATTTCTTCTTCTATACTTCCCTTTCTACTATTTCTTCTTTTTTCTATTTCTTCTTCTACTTTTTTTCTACTAATTCTTCTTCTTTTTCTTCTATTTCTTCTTCTACTTTTTTCTACTAATTCTTCTTCTTCTTCTTCTTCTTCTATTTCTTCTTCTACTTTTTTTCTACTAATTCTTCTTTTTCTTCTACTTCTTTTTCTACTTTTTTTCTACTAATTCTTCTTCTTTTTCTTCTATTTCTTCTTCTACTTCTTTTCTTTAAAATTGGTAGTTTTTAAATTATTTTTTAAATTAAACTACTAATAATTAAAGCTATTATTTATTGAAACTGTACAATTAACTAAAGCTATAATATTTATTAAAGCTTCAATTAACTGAAGTTCTAGTATTTATTGAAACTACAATTGATTGAAGCTATTATTTATTGAAAGCTCTGTTAATCGAAGCAAGTGTTAAAATTGAAGTAAATGTTTATTAAAGTTGTCAAGAATTGAAGCTATAAGTATATAGTTATGAGGCTACTATATAAATTGAAGCTACAATTTCTTTCCTTCTTTCTTTTATTGTTTTTGGTTCGAGAAAATATAATCGATTTTTTTTTGTTCTGTTTTGTTATTTAGGTCTCATCAAAGATTGGACTAACAGTTATGACCTCTGTCAGTTGGTACTCTTGGGTTTAAACGTGTTGTTCATCGTGCCTTGGGGAATGGAATTCCTCTCCGAATATATAGTCATGAAGAAAGATAAAAAAAGGCCACTCAATGAATTGAGAACAGTATAAAGTTTACATATATATATATATATAGCGAATCTTTTTATTTATTTGATAAGAACAAAATGATAATAATACATCAGACATGTGTCTGGAAAAAATTTTAAACGACACATTTCTAATTTATAATTATACGTATATATATACTAAAAAGTAAAGATCAGTATTTTTTCATCTTTTATTTTAATGTAATAAATAAATTTTATTAAGTTTATTAATTTTATTAAATTTATTAATTTAATTAATAATTAATATAATTATTAATAAACACACTGTTTTTTTTTAATATATTGCTAAAAATAGTAAGATTTTTTTAGGAGGAAAAATTTTTTTTTCACTGATTTCGACTGATGATGTGTAAAATTGTGATTTTTATTTATTTGTTTTCGAGAAAAAAAAACCTAATGCCGTAAATATACAGAATATGTTTTATATGAATATTAATAATAGTAGTAATATAATGTAATAGAGTGTAAAATATAATAATTTAAATTGTAATCTATTAGGCTTTGACTCGTGGTTCGAGAGACACTTTAAATCCATCTGACCTTTTGAGAATGATGTCAACTTGTAATTTAAAGTCCTTTTCAGAAAAGTTTGATTTAATTTTATAGTTGCGCAGAATTGTCGAGAGCAATACTTTCAATTTCAGCATTGCAAATTTCCTACCAACACAGGATCTGGAAAAAAATTAAGTTTTTCTGTATATAAAATTTGAATTTTTTTTCTAGTAATTCTAAAGAATTATAATCAACTATTAATAAATAATTATATAATTCACTATAAATGTTTATAATAATAAATATTATATTTAGAATAATAAATATTAAATTCTATTTATAAATATTATATCTTACTTTTAATTTTGCTCATGTTAATATTCAATTTTTTTAGAATTAAATTAAATTCTTTTTGTCTTAATTTTTAAATTTTCGGAAAATAAAGGATTGTTCATCAAATCTACAAACCTGGGACCAGCGCTGAACGGAATATAGGAATAGTAATGACGATTTTGCATTTTTTCCGGCAAAAAATTGTCGGGATTGAATTCTTCGGGATTTGGATAGTATTCTTCTAAACGATGTATTTTGTATTGTGCAATAACAACTGTACATCCCTTTGGTACCGTATAATCTCCAGAAGCTGGAAACAAAAAAAAAATATATATATACAAATTACCTACGTTTTTTTAAATTAATTATTTCACAATGATTACGAAAATTAATTATTTCACAGTTATTACAAAAAAATTAATTATTTCTTAATTATTACAAAATTAATGATTTTGCAATTATTGCAAAAATTATTAATTCACAATTATTGCAAAGATTAATTATTTCACAGTTATTAGAAAAAATTAATTATTTCTCAATTATTACAAAATTAATGATTTTGCAATTATTACAAAAATTATTAATTCACAATTATTGCAAAAATTAATTATTTTATAATTATTAGAAAAATTAGTTATTACTTTACTATTTTTACTATAAAAAAAAAAAAAAAAAAAAACAGTGAAGGAAAATAGAAATTAATTACCAAGTTTTACGTCTTGATTGAGTTGTCTTGCAATTGCAGGTACGGGTGGATATAATCGGAGAGTTTCTAAAATCACTCTTTCCAAATATTTCATTTCAATAGTGTCCTGGAAGGTGCATGGCCTATCAGAGCCCTTAAAGATCTCATTTATTTCCTCATAAACTCGGTCCTAAAAAAATTAATATTCAATTTTTAACAATTGTTAATATTTTATTCATTTTCTTATTTTTATTATTATTATTATTATTATTATTATTATTATTATTATCATTTTTATTATTATTATTATTATTTATTATTTTCATTATTTTAATATTTATTTTTTTTTAATTATTTTTCTTGATAACAATATAACAATGTTTAAAAAAAATGTATTAAATTTCAATTGTCATTGGAAAATGACAGTAATATATAAAATGCTACAAAGTACTTTAATGTATGTAATTTTATCTGAGACATATTTAACAATTTCCGGTTGGCTCGCGTGTTTATACATATAATGGAAAGAATTAAATTTAGGATGATTCGTACTTTCGGTGTATATACACATGAAAATAAACATACTTGAATATCCTGACGAGCTGCTAGGACACAAAGGGCAAAACTGGACCCAGACGCTGTTGTATCGTGACCCTAAATAAAAATCGCACAAAAAAATTATTTTCTTTTTTTTTAAAATCAAAATTTTTTCTGTTCAAAGAGAAAATAATTTTGTATAAATTTCTATTTTTTTTTTTTTTATACCTCAAACATAATTGTGTCCACTTCCTCTTGCACTTCCTCCTCAGTTAATTTTGGACCATCACCTCTCGAAAGTTCCAGCAGGCAATCCAGGAAGGCTAGCCTTTTTTTCTCACCTAGAGTCAAAAGAAAGTACTTTTTACCCTTTTAATTAAAAATTAAAAATTGTATTCAATACTTGAATTATATGCAATAAAAATTGTGAACTAATTTATAACTAAAATCTAACTTTTCATGATTTACGTTCTAAATTAAAATACAGAAAAAAGGAACATATAAAAAAAAATTAAATTAAAATCAATTGATTTAAAATTTATTTTTAAAAAATGAATACTATATAGTTAGAGTAGAAAAAAAATTGTAATTTGCAAAATAAGAAAAAAAAAGTAACGCACCAACGTCATTTTCGTCAATTTCATCAAGATCATCACGCACATAGTGCAAATTTGTGTACGTCGATTTTTTCTCATCGGTCTTCACATTTTCGATGATTTTCTTAAGTTCCTCCTCCTTTTGCTTCTCCTTCTCGGCCAATGAGAGTTGTCCCTTGGCGGCGTATTCAGCTTTACGTTTGCGAATAACACGTGTAGTGAGACCGTGAATTGTATTCAATAATTTCACCTCTTGCTTGGCGAAATTTGTAAATTTAAATGTTGCATCGAGCCGCAATAATATATCATAATGTCGTTGATGAATAATTTGACACAATCTAGGTTGCAAGAAAAATGAAAAGAAAAAATTAAAATTTTTAATCCTATATATGCCCTATACGTATAGAGAATTTCATTAATAATTAATTAATTTATTGAATATTATGAATCCAGAAAAAAAGAAAACAGAAAAAAAAGAAAGAAAGAAAGGAAAAATTGACATTCATGCATGACGTTTCTATAAATGGCACGACCTCTTATCATATCATTAAAATAGAATTAAAATCCATAATTAATTTTACGAAATCATCAACATTTTCGTGAGAAATTTTTTTTTTTTTATTTCATTTTTCAATTTCTTTCCTTGAGAATAATTCGAATAAAAGACGAAAAAGAGAAATTCACTACTAAAGTAACTTTCGTATACTAAATTCTTATTTTCCTTTTTTTTCATTCACTATATTACTTAGAATTTTTATTTTAATTACAATTCAAAAAAAAAAAAAAATTACAAAAATAAAAATTAAATAAAAAAATAAGTAACTTTAATATATTGATTGTGAGAAATTAAATTCAACAAAAAATATAAAACAGAAAAAAGAAAATTCACAGTTGAAAATTTTCATTCAGCTTCAGTTTTCTAAGTCTAAAGTGGTTTAAAAATAAAATTCTAAACTGAAATCTGTTAAAACTGATTAAAAAAAAACTTTTTTTTAAATGGTTTAAAGTCCCAAATAATTTTAAATCATTTCAAACTGCTAAGAAATGAGTTTAAACTACTTAGAACAATTTAGAACAATTTAGAAGTGGTTTAGAATGGTTCAAAACATGTCAAAACCATTTTTGAAATGCGATTAAACACATGTCACACTTGACAGTAAGAAAAACAGTTCCAAAAATAATTTTAAAAACAATCGAGAATTGTAATAATTGCGATTCAGAACAAGTTCAAAATAGTTAGAATAAGTGGTTTGAAAGTAGTTTAAAATTGTAGAAAATGGTTTTAAATGGTTTGAAATAAATTTTTAATTAATTGAGAACAAGTTAAGCTGTTCGAAATTGTTCTAAACTATAGTTTAAATTGTTCTAAACTAGTTTTTATTAATATAATGCTAGTTTTACCTGATATCAAACTAGTTCGAATTGATTCAAAACTAAAAACTAGTTCTAATTTATTTCAAACTAGTGAGAATTAGTTTAAAACTAGTTTAAAGTGATTCAGAACAAGTTTTTTTTCTTTAAATTGTTCTAAACTAGTTTTAATTGTTCGGAACCGGTTCAATGTGGTTTGAGGACAAGTTTAATTTGGTTCTAAACTGGTTTAAAGCAGTTCAAAACTAGTATGAACTATACTTACAAACTAGTTTAAACTGGTTCATGACTAGTTTCAATTATACTTTCTAACTAGTTCTAAATGGTTTAAAACTTGTTCTAAATGGTTCAAAAGTTGTTTTAAACGATTTAAAACTAGTTTTAAACCTTTTAAACTAGTTTTAAATGGTTCAAAACTAGTTTAAAAGGTTTAAACTAGTTTTAAATGGTTCAAAACTAGTTTTAAATGGTTCAAAACTAGTTTAAAAGGTTTAAAACTAGTTTTAAATGGTTCAAAGCTAGTTTTAAGTTACTTTAAACTAGTTGAAAGTGGTTCTAAGTTTGAATTTTGAAGGTTTGCTAAAAAAAATAAGTGGAAATTGATTGTAACTCACTTCATAACTGCCATGGCATAATCGAAACCACTTTTCTCCTTATTCTCACCGCGAAGTCCCATTGCAGTTTCTAATAGAATATCAACAGTGATACTTGACATATAATCGTGAACATCAAACTCATTTCCACCCTCCTTCTTCAGTCTCATTACAAGATCACGACTATTTTCATAGAAATACGGGACAAATGATCGCAGAACATTCAAATGAAATGTGGGGGCAATTATTTTTCTGTGCGTCCTCCATTTTTCTCCTGTATTGATCAATAGACCCTCGCCTAACCAGGGCTTGAAGAATCTTAGCAAAAATTTTCAAAATGTTACTATTATTATTATTATTATTATTATTATTATTATTAATACTATTATTGTTATTTTTAGTATTGTTGTTTTTATTATTGTCATTTTTAAAATTAAAATTTTTGTAGTCATTCAAAAAAAAATCTTTGAAATCAAATGGTCAATAAATTGGCCGCATTATTACCCTAGGACAATAATAGACACTTAATTAACCAGTCGCAGGTCGAAAAATAAGTCATTATTGCCCTAGGTGAATAATGGGCACTTTATTATACCCTAGGGCATTAATAGTTTTTTTTAACTTATAACTTTAAACTTTTTTTTTTAACTTATTAGAAACTTAACATGCACTGCCACGATTTTTGTATAAAAAATATTATAAAAATTAACAAAAAAGATTTTAATGAATAAACATAAAAATTTATAATAAGTAAGCAATTAATTTTTGAGAAAAAAAGTTTTCAATTTACTCGAGTTAAATTAAAATTACCTGTACTCGGGTGATTTGTCAATATGAACATGACTGCCGAGTATAATTTCAACGTCCCTTGGATCTGAGAGGAAAACAACAAGTTTTGGTCCTAGAAATGCTCGAGCAACATTTCCATAAATATCGAGCTCGAGAATTTTACTCAAAACATCTTTTGGTTTGACATTAACAGCTATGAGAGCATTGCCAAGAAACGGTATCGTTTGGGGTCCTAAAAAAAAGTTCTTTAATTTTATTTATTTATAAAAATAATAATAAAGCTAAATATTAATAATAAAAAAAAAGTTAATGGTTCAAATTAATATTAAATAATACTATTAATGAAAAAGGGAATAATAATAAAAAATAGTTAACAATTTAAACATTAATAACGAATTTTAAGAAAAGAAAAAATTTTTTGAATACCTCAAAATGTTAATAAAAAACAATAATTCTCCTTTCAAAAATTACATACCAGGCAATTTTTTTCCAAGTTTCACTAAATGCGTTGATTCAGTGTAATAATAAAGGGCTAATAAAACTGTCACTATTGTCAATAAGGGAAATAAAAGTGGCGATGAAAAAAACGAACTCTCCATAGGCACCGCCTCCATTATTATTGTTTAAAAAAATTTTTTTAAATCCAATACAAAAAAAAATTCTTCTTTCCCCTTTTATTATTTCAACTTTCCATTAAAGACTAAAAACTTAAATAGCTATAGTGCAATTTTTTCCCTCCTATATATATAGAGAGAGAGAGAGAGGGAGAGAGAGACAATTTCTCAGGATAACCCCCTCAACTTGAATTTTTTAATCCCCCCTCCAGCAGTTCACCTCTCTGTCTCTTTCTTATCAATTATCAATTCCTATCAAATAATATGACAAAAAAAAGAAGTGGGGGATTACCGCGTCTCGTGAGTGACCGCATTTACAAGAAAAAAAAAAGAGAGAGAAATTATTCCATTTTATTTGCTTTATGCACTGACCTTACGTGCATTCCTTGACATTTAGAATCACAAATTTTCACTCATTATGCCAAAAGAAAAAAGAAACGACTAAAATTACTTTTTTTATTATTTATTTCTAGTTTTCAATAATTATTTTCTAATCATAGTCTTTTTTTTAAACATTTCTCTATGATAAATAAATAAATTATTTAAATAAAACTGTTTTAAACTAGTTCAAACTTCAAAGTGGTTCGAAACAAGTTTCAAATGGTCCAAAAGAAGCATAAAATACAAAAATTATTCAATAGATTTAAATATAATTTTGTTTTTCTTCATTTTTGTCTTCAATTTACTCAAAACGAATTCAAACTTGTTCAAAGTGGTTTAAAACAAGATTAAAATAGTTCAAAAGAGAGGTTTAAAATACGAAATTATAAAATATGTTTAAACACATTTTTTTAAGTTTATTTTTGTTTTATCAATAAGAATTTTATATATAATTACTTCAAAACCATTTTGAAAATTAGTTCAAAGTGGTTCAGAACAACTTTTAAATAGTCCGAAAGAAGTTTGTTTCTTATTTTTTGCAAATATTTTAATTACTAATTTGGTTTAATTGAGATTTTTTTCATTAATTTTCGTCTAGATTCTTATTTTCGTCTGTTTCTTATTTTTGCAAATATTTTAATTACTAATTTGTTTAATTGAGATATTTTTTCATTAATTTTCGTCTAGATTTTTTTTTCTGCACTTGAATAGAAAATTGTAAACATAAAATTGAAAGAAAAATGTGTGTTGAGCATTATCGGTAAATATTTTTGATTTTAGACGATAATAAAGAGATAATTTTGATTTTGTGATGGAATTTTGATTAAGAATGAAAAAAAAATGTTAATATTATGAATAAGATTTTTATTTATAATGTTATTTTTGTTATTACTTATTATTATTGTTGTTTTTATTCTAATTCTTAATGTTCTTGATTTTATTATTATACAACTATTATTAATTGAATAACTGTGTTTATTATCTAATTATTATTAATTAATTATTTATATGGTATTATTTGCAACATAATTAATTATACATAGTTCGACATGTGGCAGTTTTTTTTTAAATTTGTTTGTAATAATTAATTTCTGGTTTGCATTATAATTAAGTGTATGCAGAATTTTAATTTTTTTTTTTCATTGAAAGTGTGACCCATTTTTTGTTTTAGAATATTTTCCGTTAAAAAATTTACGAAAATTTCCAAAGAATAATTTTTGTTTCGTTAATATTTAAAAATAGTAACAAAAATAAAAAGTCTCTTTTAAAAAGTGGATTAAAAATAAAATGTCATAAAAAGCAATAAAATTAGAAGTAATTTTAATTATTACAATAATAGTTTTAATAATAATAAATAAATAATAAACAATTAAATAATAAATAATAAATAATAAATACATAAATAATAATAAATTTTCCATGAACCTGATTAGAATAAAATTCTCGATTAAGAATTCAGGTAGTTTTCCTATTGTTCTTATTATCGGGAATATTGGACTAAAAAGCGTGCGCGTGTATAATCAATCAGTAATAATTTGGAAGGGGTGAGTGGGGGAAAATAAATTGACTCTACCGCAAGTGTAATTCGATCACGAAATGTGATATGATATACATATGTTAATTACAATATTACATTGATACTATGCAATTGTTTCTAAAATGAATTTTGTTAATCGCACCACTACGTTAACGCAGAGACACAAAAATATAGAGCGAATAATTCATCATTTTTTTCCAGAACGACAATCGTTTAACAACTTCCGTTTTCATTTTTTTCCTTTCTTTCTGCATATATAAATTAAAATAATTAAAATAACAATTCTCACCTTTAGTCACAATTTTTTTTTCTAATTTAAAAAAAATGTCAATTATTGTAGAAAATTATTTCAGAATATTATTTTTCTAATCAATTTTTTAATATTTAAATATACATTTTAATTTTGATTATAAAACAATTTTTTATTATTTACTTTTATTATTATAAATTATTATAATTATTATAAACAATTATAAATTATTAATTTTAATTGAATTTAACAAGTTTTTTCTCCTTTTTTAACAAAATTTCAAATTTTACGAAAATTTGATTATTTTATTTCAATAATATTTAATAATGTAATAATAATAATAATAATAATAATAATAATAATAATAATAATACGCGAAAATAAAAAAAGTATAGATGAAAAAAAGTATAATAATAAAATATGAATAACAAAAATAATAATAATTAAATACAAAAAAGTAAAATAATAATAATAATAATAATAATAATAATAGAAAAATAATATTTCATTTTAATAATTAAAAAAATTTGAAGGGATGGTACTAAACGATCGAGGGGGAGGGGGAATAATAGAAAGAATTTTGGGGAGAAAAAAAAGAGGGGGTTGGTGGTAAAGATGAGTGAGGTCATAAAAATTATAACCGGAAATGATAACGTCCGCCGGAAATGACGTAGTCGAGTCCACTCACCTCTTCAACCCCTTCCCCCACTTCTTTTTTTCTAAAATCCCCTTCTCGCAAAACCGGAAGTCAAACACCCCCTTTTTACGTGATCACGAATTAACCCTAAAGAACAAAAAAAAATTTTAAAAAAATATACTCGCCCCCTTTACCAGACAGGAACAATTTAATAAATTACTAAATTCTCGATAGACAGGTACTTTGCTCATTCTAATTATGAAAATCTCCCTCTCTTCTTTTGGGTATTATTTATTTTTCCAAAAACCTCTTAATTTATTAGCTTTTTTTCTTTGTTTTTTGTTTTTTTTTGACCGTACAATTATTAATCTTTTTGTTATTTCCTTTGTATTACTTTCTCATGGAAGCATTGTTTATATATGACAATGGGAAATTTTTAAATTAACCTGAAAGGAAATGAAAATTTTTTTAAAGTCTGGAAATATTTTAAAACAATTGAAAATATTATTTAGTAATTATTGAGTAATATTCATCATTGATTGTGTTTATATTGAAGGAAAAAGAAGGTGAAAAATGTTATCACTTGGTGGTTGAGTGGTTAGTGTTCTTGTCTCGTGGGCACGACTTCGATGGTTCGAGTCCTGGCAGCGGTAGAACTTTTTCTGCTTTCTAGGAATTCAGTTTAATTTAAAGCTACGAAAAAAGGGTTGAAAAAATATCTGAATGCCAAAAGGTAGAATAATAAATAAATTAAAAAAATAATAAATTAATAATATTAATAATATTATTAATTAATAATAATATTAATTAATAATATTAAATAAATAATAAATTACAAAGAAATGAACAAAATAAAAGTAAATGAAATAAATAAGAAACGAAGTAAAATAATAAACAAATAAATAAATAAACAAACAAATAAATGAAATATTAAAATAAAGTAAACAAATGAAAAAACAAAAGAATATTAAAAGGCAAAAAAAGATAAAATAAAAAAAAGATTCAAGAAAAACTGTTAATATGTAAAATATTTGTAAAAAAACAATAAATAAATGTGAGACTAGAGTAAATAAATAAATAAACAAATGAAATAGTAAAAACATCTTATAAATAAACAAAACAAAATAATAAAAAACCTAATGAATATAAAAATCAAATATTTAAAAATAGAAAAATTAATACTAAATAGATAAATAAACAGATGAAATAATATTAAATAAACAAACAAATAAGTTCAAAAATAATAGTAAAGTAAAAATAACAAAAATATTTAAATATCAAATACATATTTCTATAATCACATGAAAGGATAAGGAAAAATAGTTAATAAAACTTCATGTTTTAATTTTATAAATAGTAAAATACGTTTAATTATAAATATTTTCATAAAAATGTATAAAGTACAAAATATAGTTTACCTATACTATACAATAATTAATAAGTATATAGGGTGTCCGATTATAATTAAGGCACATTTATTTACAAAAAAATGATGATTAAGAAAAAAATTTTTTTTTTATTCAAGTCATTGTAGGCAATGAATAAAGATTATTGAATAAATAAGGCAGCAATCATCACTTTTATAAACAATGTCAAGAGTCTCTCATTATACATATTGATATATATATATAAAAGTTTTACTTCGTATACACAAGCTCATCTCATTTGGAGCATATAAATATTTTCAACATTTTCCTCGATTTTCACGACAATATTTTCTTTTAGAAAAATATTTTATTTTCATTCCTTTCATTTATGAATGATCTCTTTCCAAATGATTCATCATTCATTTACTTAATTTTCAAAAATTAAGTAAATTTTTCTCTAAAAACTAAATTGGCATTTAAAGATTAATCTTTATTGTTATTCACTATAAATATAAATATATACACTTTTTTCGTTAAATTCATAAATATAAATAAATATAATTATTAGCAAGTGCAATTAATTAGAGTTATAAATAATTGTGAATATTTATAAATATTTATAAATAATTAAAAATATTTATAAATGTTTATAGTTTATACATATTTATAAATATTTATACATATTCACAATTAATCACAAATAATCATAAATAATTACGAACAATTTTAAGCATTTAAAAATAATCATAAATAATTACAAATAATTATTAATAATGATATTTATAATAATTATTTATTATAAATATATTATAATTGTAATGGAAAATATATACTTATATTTATATCAACATATTTAAATGCTACATTATTTTGATTTTCTTTGTCCATTGAGATAAAAGGAATTTTTAATTCAGTTGAAAGTCGACTAAAATTTCCTTTGGATTCATTATATAAGAATTAAATTCTCATTTCGATTATATTTCAATTTTATTTAAAATAAATAATTCTACAATAATATTATTTTCAACTGAGTTAAAATCCGATTAAATCAATATTATATACATACTTAAAAAATTAATTTATATAAAAAATTTTAATTTTGATTGAGTTGAAAATTAATCAGTTTAAGTTTGTTAATGAATTCTAAACAATTAATTGAATTTTATTAAGTTTAAAAATTGCAAACGTATAGATATGAAAATTGTAAATGAAAAAAAATTCTAATTTAGTTGTAAAAATATTTATATTAAAGTCTTTTTTATTAAACAAAGAAAAAATTGTCATTTTGCACACAGAAACATTTTTATACAAAATTCGATATAAAGAATAATTGCTTCACCTTCTTTTTTTACAATCTTATGTTTATAAATGCGTAGAAAAAAATTGTATATTTTAATACAAAGTCAATATTTATAAAAAAAAATTGTAAAAAATAAGTTAAAAAATATATTTACAATATAATTGTTTATAATTGTTTTGTGCTTATTATTGCTATTTTTCTGTCTATCTCACTTATTTTCTTTCTTTCTTTCATTCTTTTTCACTCTTTCTTTTTTCTATCTTTTTCTCTCCTTTTTCTATATTCGTCTCTCTTTCTTTCTCTCTTTTCTCTATTTATTTCTTTCATTCTCAAAAACCTTGAATGTACATTGAAATTTTCTCGCTTCGAAGAAATGGTTTTCGAAAAATTTTATTTATAAAATTGACATATTCATTTTTAGTGACATTATTTTTCTTGAAATCCTGCCAGAAAAGTTTCTCTCAGATCAAATTTTTCACTATTCATATGTAGAAATGAAGAAATAATAAAATAAAAAATGTAAAAATTTTTTTTTTGTTATAAAAAATATGTTTGTATATTGTTAATAAATTTTTGTTTATTGAAACTTTTAATTATTTATTTACTTTTAGTTATTTGTTTTCTTTTCTTTTTTAACTTTGTTTATTTCTTTATGACTTTTTGTTTATTCACTTTTGTTTATTAATTCATTTCAATTTATTTCTTTACATTATTTATTTATTTACTTCTATTTGCTTGTTTACCTTCCTTTATTTCATTCTTCAAATTTATATTTTTCAAAGAATTGCGAAAAAATATTTGAAATAATAATTTTTTTTAATATTCGATATTTTTTATTTTAAAAAACTGGTATTTTAAATTTTATTAAAAAAATACAATTTGATAAATTATTGAATATTTTTAGAAAATAGATTTCTTTATTTATGTCAATTTTTATTTTTCTATAATGCCCTTTTTTAATCTATTCCTTATTTATCATTTTGAAAAAAAAAATTGAGCACCAAAAAGAACAATAGGACTAGTTCACAGAAATATTTTGTCCCTTTTTTTATTCAGCATGATACAGTTAAATAAAAAATTATTAATATTTACTATTATAATTTTAGCAAATAATTATTATTTTCATTGAAATAAATAAGTAATGATAAATACTTATTTATTTGCTATTATTAGTAATTATTAGGCATAATTATTAGTTATAATAATGAAATAATAATAATTCTTATTTTTAATAACATTATTGTGTTATTATTATTACTATTAAAATTATTTTATAATTGTTAGTATCAATAATAGTAATTTTATTACGACTATATTTTAACAGTAATTTTTGTAAAAAAAATTTTTTTTGCTGTACAATAATAGGACGAATTTTCACATGATAAAAAGTGGAAAATTTTTACCGTGTGAAAATTTTTTGTAACTAAATTACAGGAACTGTTTTTTTCTTTCTTTCCTTTTTTTTGTGTAAAAAAGTTATTCGAGAAAAATGCGCCTTGAAAAAAATATTTTTAAGGCACCTTCTTAAAAGACACTTCTGGACTCGTCGATCACTTTATTATTAGAATATTATAAATATTTTTATCACTTATCGATTTCATGGGCGGTTTTCAAAAAAAAAATTTGCGTTTTTTGTGTTTTGCTATAAAAAAAGAAGGAATAATTATAAAAAATTAAAAACGATTTTTTAAATTTTAAAGTAGAAAACTGCCTTCTTAACTACAAAAAATGTAGAAAATTCAAAAAAAATTTATCCGAAAAAAATAATTTTCTTTACAAAATGTTTTACATTCAAAATGTAAAAGTAAAATGTTTCTTTTAATGAAAATTTTAAAATTTTTCTCTTATTTTTCATTATTTGGATTATATTTAAAAATATAAAAAATTCAAAAATTATTTTTTTTAACAGCTTTAAGTAAATTTTTTTTCAAAAAACTTGTCAATCCTTCTTTTTTTTTTATCACACTGAACGTCTTATGAAATACTGTTTTAAATTATATTACATTTTCTTTGCATTCATGTCGCATGCAGCATTTGATTTAATCATAATCATCATTTTTGTTTCTTAAAAATGAAAATATAATAAAATTTTGTTAATAAATAAATATTAGAAAGTTTAATTTAAATTAATTATTGTGTCAATGAATTTTAAATTAAATTAAATAATTTACAATTTACAAATTACAGTCGCCCTGGATACTTTTCCCTCCATCTTGCTCCTTTCTATCTTCTTGAGGAAAAATAATATCTGCAACAAAAAAAGAAATTCACAAAAATTAATATTTTTTAATAATAGAAAATTAATAGAAATAAATGTATAAAATATATGTGCAAAATATTAAAAAGTATAAAATAGATTAATATATAAAACATATAAAATATATAAAATATATAAAATATATAAAATATATAAAATATATAAAATATATAAAGTATATAAAATATATAAATTATAAAGTATATAAAATATATAAAGTATATAAAATATATAAAATATATGAAATATATGAAATATATAAATAACAGTATATTTAATACATTAATAAATTTACTTGTTTTACGCTTTTAAATTAAAGTTTTATTCGAATGAAAATTTTTGTGGCACTTTTACAATAAGTATTGTTTTCAACGCGTTACGCATAGAAGGCGGAGCCAAATGCTGCGCACGCGTTAATTTTCGGTTTGTGCGCATCGTCCTGCGCGTGCGCATTTTCTTGCAATAAAAGTTGACAAGAAACAATTACTACTTAATGAGAAGATAAAATTAATAAAAATTGACAATTAATTATAAAAAATGAAAGGAATTAAAAGTTATTTTTGAATAGGACAATAAATAAGTAATGATAGAAATCAATTATTAATTTCAAAAGAAAAATCCACTTTCCAAAATCGTTCTCTTTTTGAGGGGTGGGGGAGAAAACAATTAATCTAAATTAAGAGAACCCAACTGACAATATAAAAATCAGGGCAAAAAAATATATATATGTCTGATTTCTACTTTTTCGCCAGATAGTGAAAAGCCGTTGAGAAATTTAATGTTGGACGTCGCCTGAGAAATATTGTTTGGCAAAAGAAATACTTTCTCGGTTGATTCGTGTATACTATATATATATATATGTGTGTGAAGATCGAATATGCCCCTTAGGTCTTTAGGAGGGAAGAGAGGATATACTTTTTGTAAGCACCCAGGAGCCCATTGTTGCTCGTCCCATTGTCAAAAAATTCCCGTACGCACGATACACACTAAGATCCCCATATATATATATATATATATATATGGCTATAAGATTCGTACCTGGATCGAGGAAAATTAAATTCGGGATGCCCCGTCGAATTCGCAGGTTTTACCATCACATATAGTGTGTATCGTGGGAAAAAAGACGTTGCTATCATCTCCCCCTGATTTTTAAAAGGACGTCCTTTAAATATGGGGAAACTCTCTCTCTCTCTTTTTTTTATTTTAAAATACCCTCTCTGCTCTATTAGTTTGTTTATTTTCCATTTCGTTAAATCTTTCCATTTTTAATTTATTGAAAATATTTTTTTTATTTGATTTTAAAAACGAGTTTTGACAGAGAGAACGGTTCACTATTTCGATAAACTTTTCTCACTCTATTTGTATTTATAATTTATTCACTATATTTAATTTCTCTATTTAATTACTCACTATATTTATAGATTCTATTTTTTTTACATTTTATTTATTTTCTTTATTTTTCTACTGAATTTTACGTTTCATTAAGAAAATAAATTGTTTATGTTCTTTAAATGAGAGAAAACAGTTTTTTTTGAGGTTATGTTATCCTTAAAGACCTAATGGCGCGAAATGCTGCGCAACCATCTATTTTCAGTTCGTGCGCATCCTCGCAGTGCGCGCGCATCCTGAAGCTCTTTCTGCAATAGAATTCCAAGAACACACTGCGAAAATATAACCTCAAAAAATTTCCCTTCTTTCTTATCTTATTACTAAACAAAATTAACTTATTTATCAAAAATATTAATGTTTTACAAAAAAAGAATAGAAATTAAAAAAAAATTCCGGTAGATAAAAAAACAAGGGAAAAAAAGAAACTATAGAGAAAAATACGAAATAGAAGAAACAAATATGATTCGAAAAAAATATACAATGTGAAAATGGCGAAGAAGAAGAGTTGAGAAGTCGCAAAGGGACCAAAGCAGAGAGAGAGAGAAAAAAGAGAGAACGTTCAGTAATTTACGACAATTACAAAGTGAGGTCATCTACGAAGTTTACGAGATGCGTCGACGCGGCAAATTAATTCAATAAATTCCTCCCAGGACTGCCATTCGCTTATCGCGAACTCGACGTCAAGCCAGCTCTCTTATATGACCGAGCCGCGCAGTGAAAATGAATCCTTGACTTAAACTTTATATATAAAATACTCCCAGAGACTAATTTTTTTAATAGCCACCTAGAAGTGTGAAAACTTGTCTCTAAACCGCATAATTTATTTCTCTTCTTTTCATTTCGTATTTCTCGATATTTATTTAACCCACAGGAAGAAACCTTTTTTTTTTTGGTTTCAAAAGAAAAAAAATATATTTAAGACAGAAGCAAATTTTTTCGTTTTAATAAAAATTTGTTGTAGCAAAGAGGAATTTATTGCAGAAGTACCATAATAGACTGAAGCTCACGAATTTTTTCGTTTTAATAAAAATTTGTTGTAGCAAAGAGGAATTTATTGCAGAAGTACCATAATAGACTGAAGCTCACGAATTTTTTCGTTTTAATAAAAATTTGTTGTAGCAAAAAGGAATTTATTGCAGAAGAATCATAATAGAACCTGAAAAATTTTTCGTTTTAATAACAATTTGTTGTAGCAAAAAGAAATTTATTGCAGAAGTACCATAAGAGACTAAAAATTACAGAAGTAGGAGGAGGGGGGAAGTGATTATGCGTCTATTATGGTACTTCTGCAATAAATTCAACTCAACCTTCCAAAGGGGATATGATTGAGTCTCTTATGGTACTTCTGCAATGAAGTCACCTACTGGGAATTTAAATCATCTTTAATTTTTAAAATCCTTATCGCACCTGGCTTTATATTTTTGCGTACGACAAATATATTTATCAGGATTTTCGTAGGGGACAAGGAAAGAAAAAAAAAGACTTTCGTATATGTATATATAGTGCTTCAACTCTCAATGATAGTCCATTATTATTCTTGCAATTATGCCGGTGGCACCCGCATGTTTCATGAAACATGCGTATCAATCTTATCGACGCACTTTTCTCGTGTCCTCGCTTTAAAAAAAAAAAAAAAAAAAAAAACCGTCGATCGTGACCCTGGCATGTGACACTCAAACTACACCTTCCAGAAATTATATTTTTCAATTAGTACCAAAAAAAAGAATATTCAAGAATTTTTTTTTTCTTTAAAAGGGTTAAAGGGACAAAAATTAACTGCGATCAGGGAAACTGGTGGAAATTAGAATATATATGTGACGCGATCTGAAGAAAGGGACCTTAGAAGCAAATCATTTTAAGGTTATGTTAATGTCACTGTTTTGTTGATGAAAAGATTCTTTTTACTTTTTACGAATTGAAATCAGTGTTTATTAAAAATTTCAGTTATAATGAAAACTTAAACATTAATCATTCACATTGAATGTTGATAATTTTTTTGTATTTTCGTTTAAAAAATTCCAAACATAACCTATAAATTTTTGCTTCTAAGGTCCCTTTCTTCAGATCGCAATAATGGTATAAGAATTATAACAGTAAATTAATTTTAAAAAGAGTTATTAAGTTTCTTATATCCATAACTTCTTTTGTTCGGCAGAATCGTTAATAATTGATCCATCCGAAGGTCAAGGGAATTTTTTTTTTTTTAAAGGAACCATTTCTCGCGCGACTAAAAACACAAGACCTATGTCTACATTTCTTCCTTTTGGGTTTTATATATATATATACTTTTTTTTGTTTAAGGTTCCCTTTGAGAAGCATATGGTATCCATACTGTGGCCGACATCTCGATCGTTTTGCTGTCCATATGGCACGCTAGTAAGTTTCCAGCGCCGTTTCGTGGCTTTAAGAGTTTTTGAGAGTCGATTTTATACACGTAGAGAGACACGAACGTACATTTGTATGTATAATACATATATATATGTAAATATATGATCACGTATGGCGCACGTTCTTCTCCCTTTCTAAGGAAACATCGCATATTCTATATTTGTAGCTGGATAATGTCTCCAGACCACTGACAGAGTCAATGCGTGTATATGCGGTATTTAAGGTCCCTTACAAACAATTTCCAGACTAAACACATCAGGAATATTTCATAAACGATGATAGTTGAATTTTGTTTTTTTTAGAATTTTGTAGATTTTTTTCAAATTTCGGGTGTTTAGGGAATCGAGTGATTTTTATTAATTAATAGTGGATTTTAGGGTACTCGTTTCAATCTTAAGGAAATTGAAAGAATTTTTGTGAAATTTTTTGAAAATTTTAAGAATTTTTCAAAAATCTTAAAGAATTTTGGAAAAAGTTTTGAAAATTTCTTTGAATTAGAAAAGAAACTTGACGGAATATTTGGAATCGCGAGAAATTTTCAGGAATTTTAAGGAATCTTAAAGAATTTTAAAGAATCTTGAAGAATAAATGTTAAGAAATTTTTTAAAGAATCTTAAAGGATTAAAAAAAACATATTATATGTAACTCTTTGAAATCTTATATGAAATCTTATAAAATCTTAAAACATTTTAAAGAATTTAAAGGAATTGCTAAAGAGCATTAAGAAACTCTTTGAAATCTTATAAAATCTGAAAACATTTAAAGAATTTTAAGCAATTTTAAGGAATGACAAAGAACATTGGGAAACTCTTTGAATTCTTATAAAAACTTAAAACATTTTAAAGAATTTAAAGGAATTCTATAAGAATTCTTTAAGAATCTCAGGGAATTTTATTGAACATTAAGAGACTTTTTGAAATCTTATAATGAAATCTGCGTAAACATTTTGAAGAATTTTAGAGAATTTAAAGAAATTTTTTAAGAACATTAAGAATCTCTTTAAAATCTTATAAAATCTTAAAACATTTTAAAGAATTTTAAGCAATTTTAAGGACTTGCAAAGAACATTAAGAAACTCTTTGAAATTTTATAAAATCTTAAAATATTTTTAAGAATTTCAAGCAATTTTAAGGAATTTCAAAGAACATTAAGAAACTCTTTGAAATCTTATAAAATCTTAAAACATTTGAAAGAATTTCAAGGAATTCTATAAGAATTCTTTAAGAATCTCAGGGAATTTTATTGAACATGAAGAGACTTTTTGAAATCTTATAATGAAATCTGCGTAAACATTTTGAAGAATTTTAGAGAATTTAAAGGAATTTTTTGAGAACATTAAGAAACTCTTTAAAATCTCATGTTTAAGAATAATTAATATAAGAATAATAAAAATAATAATCATATCTTTAAAGAATTTTAAGGAATCTTAAGAAATCCTAAAGAATCTTCACGAATTTTGATGAACAAAAAGAAAGTCTTTGAAACCATAAGAAATCTGAAAACATTTTGAAAATTCTTAAGGAAACTTAAAGAATTTTAAGAAAGCTTAAAGAATCTTAAAAAAATGTTAAAGAATCCTAAGAATATTGAAGAAAACTTAAGGTCATGTTATTCAGTGGGAAGTTTTTCCATAATAAAGTAAATGGGGCACGTGACCACTGAATAACATAACCTTAAGGGAATTTTGAGTCAAGAATTTTTAAATTATTTTAAGAAATTTTAATAAATTTGCAAATAATCTGAAGAAATTCAAAGAAAGTAAAAAAAGTTTTCTTTTAATAAATCTTAAGAAGACTTCAAGCATCTTTGTAAAGTTCTTTAAATTTTCAAGAAATTTTAAAGATGCTAATAGAAATCTTGAGGTATCTCAAAAAATTTCTAAGGATCCCAAAACAATTCTAAGGCTAAAAAAGGTTAAATCTCTAAAAGATTTAAAAGAATTTAAGAATATTTTAAAAGACCATAAAGAACATTAGTAAATTTTAACAAAATTATAGTTCGCGAAAATAATTGGCATTTCCGGTTTACAGAATACGATTTTTTTTTTTTTTTGAAAAATAGTATATGCAGTGCAACACGTGTAGTATAACAAGTTTCTCACACGTATGACGTCGTATACTGTAAAAGAATTATTATTATCATCATCATCGGGAGGCAAAGTGGTTCTTTGGAAAGGATAGTGTCGCGTCTGTTATATTTTTGGATGACAACCACGTGCGTCTTCAAAAAATATACACGAGTTTCTACTTGCGGACCCGCACATCCTCTCTTTCTCACTGTCTATATACATCGCATCACCACGTGCATTCGAAAAGACGACGTGCCAAGTGTGAACGAGCTGCGTTCTAACAAGAACAGAACGCACGTGGTCTCCCACGTGGATACAGACAAGACATCCGTGTGTGTTTCAAAACATGCTACTTCACTCTACTCTTTCATCAATTTCAAAAAGCAAGGACAATTTCCTCCTCGAATTCCCCTATATGTGACATGAAACGGAAATATTTCTGCTAATTTTGAAGTCATTTTTCTTGAATTTTAACGGATTGTGTAAAACAAAAAAGGAGTAGAACAGAAGTTTTTTTGCTTCCGTTGGTGGTGAAGGAATAAAAACGAGTGAAAAATTCGAATTTCGGGGAATGCGCAATAGTGTTTCAGATGCGTTACATATGCGCAGTTATAGTATCCTCGAGTGTCTGGTTGGGTACCGAAAGGTACCACATCCACTGCGCATGATTTTATTTCGTAGAATTCTTCTGCGCACGCTCCTTGTCTAGAGTTTAGTTACTTGGATCGAAACATAATTAGCCGTACTTCGTAGAGGTAATCACGAGAACATAAAATTGACGAAAGTGGCAACTTTTCTGATTCTTGGGTTCACTAGTAGATAAAAGTGATCGAAATACCTCCGAGCTAAGGATATATTTATAGTATACAAGAAGATAATTTAATTTCCGATTGGCTTTTTTTTTAAAACACCCTGCAAGATTATAAAACTCACCGTATGCGGTTAGACGTGCGTCAGTCGTTGAGCGTGACTTTGAGTATGGTGAACCAGTCGTCCCTGTTCCTGTTCCCACCAGCTGACGACGTCCATAAATTCGCCCGACTCTGATGGTTCATGCTTATAGTACAATGCGCCCGAAAATGGTTCGGGACTTGTGGTATAGATAACCGTTGTTCCCGCCTCGTCTTCCGGATGAAGGACCTCGACAATCTCCGCACTACCACTGTACGGCGAGAGTATCACTCTCGTCTGTAAATTCTCCTCATTTTGCGTGGGACAAAATTCATTTTTCACCACCACTGGCGATGCCACTGATGTTGGCGAAAAACGTGCGTACGTCATGCCACGGGATTCTTTGGGTTCCACGTTCTCCTCGTCGCCAATCGTTTGTCCATAGTAGTCACTTGGCGAGGTTCGTTTTCTCTTTGCTGTTGGTGTTGTATTGGTTCGGAGATTCGGTGATAGTCTGAAATTAAAAGAATTGTTATAATATAATGTTTGAAATGTTCCAGAAGGTGGAAAATCTTTTGGTTGGATAAGAAGATGTCAAGGTTGGTCAATAGAGAAAAGTTACCTGATAGCTAGGGAACTCCTCTGCCCACGTCGTTCGTCATCGTCGTCCTCCTCTTCGAGCAGGTAATCACCGTCCTCCTCTTCTGGTTGTGGTACCTCATCCTCCAAGGAGAGTCTCTCTCCGGAACCATTGTGCGTACTAGACGAGAGTACACTCCCACTGGGTGACGGTGTGGTCATTCCCTGATCAACAACACTGTTAAAATCGTAGTCCACACCATCGGCCTCGGCCAATAATTTCTTCAGACCCCTAATGTACTCGACGGCCATTCGGAGGGTTTCGACTTTTGAGAGTTTTTTACCCCGATCGCCATAGCCGGCGGCGACATGATTCGGTATGTAGGATCTGAGTTTAGTGAAACCATCATTAACCTGCTTCACTCGATTCCTCTCTCTGGCATTGCGTCTCGCAACCGCCATCGGTGGCGGTTGACCATTCTTACCGTGTTTCTTGAGTCTTGTCGAATCGTAGGACGGTAGAACACTCACTTGCTGCTGCACACTTATAGCACTGGTTGGATTTCCTGTCAATGGGACACTTTGATTTGACACTAGAACACTTTTTGGCGCTATTATTTGTTGACGATTGCCAAGAATGTTGCTCTCATTGTCCTGCAGTGTGCGCAGTAACATCATTTGTTCGCGATCGCTGTTTGGTATTTGTACTCTGTTACAGAAGACTGTTACTCCCATTGTCGTCATTTTTTATGGTCCTGACAGAGGGGGAGAGTATTTTAAGGGTACGAATAGTAAACGGACAGTAAACCACAGTAAACCAAAAACGAAAGGCAAAAGATCAACAAATCACTTCCGTAACAAACATTCAGCTTCTTGATTTTTAACGATAAGGTTTACTAATTGAAAAGATACGAAATTTGCTGCAAGCTCGACGTACAGGAAAATTCTGTTTTTGCTTGCTTAAAGAAACAGCTTTCGTTAATAACAGAACAAATTGGCAAATAGGAATAACCGTCCGTAAAGGTTTGCGAATTTCTCTCTCATATTAACGAACATCAAGCAACAAGTTCGAAATATTTGGCTAAATTCAAATGCAATGTTAATGCAGACTTCATTTGTTTAGCAACAATTTGCACTATCGCCAAGATAAAAATTGCGAGCAGTATAGCAAATTCTGTGCAAAAATGAAGCAAATCCCCCGATGACTGGAAGTTAATAAACCTAATAGATACTTCCGCTCAAAAATCACTTTTCTCCAGACCACAGAATTTACAAAATTGTACAAAACACTTAAAACATTACCGCGTATTTCAAAATGGAGGAACACTAACGGCTTTTTGAACCGCGCACTCTTTCTGCTATACTATATAGCGAACAAACACTCTTAGGTTAAGGCACAGGAATTAAAAGCTCCAAAAACACTTCTATATTATTTTTAAAACCAATTAATAACTATTAACAATTAATAAACATTAATTTCCATGAAATGTTAAAAAAGAATAATTAATGGAAATTCGCGTTAATCGTACCGCGTGCTATGCTCGGCATGGCGTCTACATTGAGAATGAGCGCGGACATCCGATAGATGGGTTGGGTTTCAGCGTTTACAGAACACCCGAGGGAGAGAGTATATGTATGTGCGAGAGTCCATATAGGAGCAAGAGGGATGGAATAATGTAAAAATGAATTCGAGCGAGAAGGACGAGAACTTATTTGAAGGGGGAAAAAAAAGAGGTGTAATGGTGGGGATTTTGAGCACGCGCCGCAGTAGTAGTAGTAGTAGTAGTAGTAGCAGCCCTCACGTTTTTCTTTACTCGACCCTTGTTGTATACGCTCCCCCGGAACTTGAGAGAGAGAGAGAAAGAGAGACAAAAAAGACAGGAGGAGGGAGAGAGGAGAGAAAGCACCATATGCCAGGAAAAGAATCGGGCGCGTGTTCATGTACCCATAAGAACGAATTTTCAACTTCTAGAAACTATTGTAGTGGATAAGGATATATGATGACTATGACGACGATTGATGATTATCATGGTCCTCATAATGTGAAAATCGCCAGGATGGTAGAGATTCAAATAATGATAGTGATGCTACTAAAAATGGTAGTAATAATGATGGTAATGATTATAATAATCATAATAATAACAATAATAATAATAATAATAATAATAATAATAATAATAATAATAATAATAATAATAATAATAATAATGATGATCACGATGATAGTCTTGTTGATAATAATAATGATGATAGTTATGATTATTATATTAATGATGATGATGATGATGATGATGATGATGATGATCCCGTGTAGAAAATTGTCGCGGCAGTCTAGATCTATTTGAAGCCAGTTTAGTTTTTTCCTCGCGTTGCTATTTACAGTAATGCTAGATTAGTACGGTCTTGATTCTATCTACTTTCCTAGAAACGCTTTTAATTTTTATATAGATTTTGCAACGCGCTGCAGTTCTACACTGAGAAAACATTATACTTAACTTAAATAGAAAAATAATTTTAAATGATTTTGTTTAATTGAAATTAGTTTGTAAGTTTAATAAAAATATATAGAAAGTATCTACTACTTTGATTCAAAAATATTATTTGTTTCAATAATTATATTTAATTCAAACATATTTTCTGTTTTGATTTAAACAAAAAATATGTTTAAAAATTTTTTGTTTGATTCAAACTTAAAAGTGAATTATAGATAATTTAAAATCAATCACAACTTATGTTTGAATTAAATATATTATTTCTTTAAATAATCCAAAAAATATGTTTCAATTAAACTTAAATATGTTTCACTGCGTATAGCAAAGATATATTAAATTTGATATAAACAAAATAGGTTTGAATTAAATATATCGTTTTCTCAGTGTAGTAAAACTATGTTAATGCTAGCTTGGTACTATCTAGTTTTTCTAATTATATTTTTATCACGGCCTAAACTGAAATACCAATATAGTTATTATACAGAAATACTAGGTTTTACACTATTAACAATATTTTACTGTTTTTTGCTATCAACTATTTTAATTTCATTATTATTATTATTAACTTTACTTTAAATATTACTTATTTGTTCAAATTTCGTTTATATCTCAAGTTAGTAGGATTTGTTTTAGAAAATTAAAAAAAAATTATCGTTATGATAATTAACAATATATTTTGTTGAAAATAAAGTGTCCAGAAAGAAAAATTCATGGCGGACAGAAAACATTATTTATAATTTATTAAATTGTTTAAACAAATTTAAAGAGAGATTTTTTAATTTCATAAAATATTGAAATCTTTTTATAAATTGTTTGGAATCAAAAAAGCATTTATCCAAAAAAGATTTCTCAGCAGAATTATTACTGAAAAATTAATTAAATTCTTTGTAAATAATTATAACAATTTAACAAATTCACTGTTTGGGCATTTTTGGCGTAAGGAGATGTTTTCTTCTAATAATTTATGAAAATTATAGTTATTTATAAAAAAATTGTTGCGGTAATTTATAAAAATATTGTAGTCTGAATCTCAATTGAAAATTATTACTTTGGTATTTTATGAAAATTTTCAAGGTAATTAATATGAAAGGCAAAAATTGACATTCAAATTTTGGATTTCAGTCATTTATGGAAATTTTGCGGTAATTTATGGAAATTTAGGTGGTAATTTATAAACATTTGGACGATTGTTTATAAAATTATGTAAAATACAAATTAGAACTAAAAAATGTAACGTCGGAAATTTATGTTAACTTATGGAAATTTACGCGGTAATTTATGGAAATGTATTAGGTAATTTATGGTTAATTTTCTATAATTCAGTTAAATTAAAGTTAACTAGATCACATAGTTAAACCCTTTTCAATATTTGTAAGTGTAAAAAGTGTCGAAAATTAAAATTAATTGTTATGTAGCTTCAATAGAGTAGTGGTTAGATTGGTGGGCTAGAAAGTCGTAGGTCATAGGTTCGATTCCCCGTAGTGTTAAATTTTATTCAGTAATAGGTTTCCGTTTATTCTGTGTTTTAAAAATTAACTTGATGAAAAGTTGAAAGTTGAGGATTATTACACGCTTGTAAAATACAAATTAATTTTTTTTTATTATATTAACATTGAATTAAAATAAATTTCGCATTTGTTTCGTTAAATGAACTTTTCTAACTAGTTTCCAGATCGCAGTAATAATAATTAAAAAATGTATCTAGTGAGATCTTAAATCACTCAAAGAATAATTCGCTTTTAATAAAATTAAAATCTTTATCTGTTAAAGTATCGTATGTATGGTTTATTTCAAAGATCCAAACATTAAAAAACTTTTTTCTTAAACTATATCAAACCAGATATAGTAAAAAGCAAAAGAGAAAAAAATGTTTGGGAAAAATTTGCTAACAAGCATTATATATTTTAGTGAAACAAAGTATATTTTGCTACATGTATATATAAAAAGTATACTCTAAAAATGCTATTATACATGTTATATATATTCACGTCAAGTTGATACGCAAACTATTCATCAGTATAACAGTGATTACCATACGTGAGTAGGATGATAGCCCAGAAGACATTTGGTTGTTATAAATGCCTCGAGGGCATGATAAAAAAATCAGCAGCGATCCCACTGACCGATCTTTGTCGAATAAATTTATTTCGTCATTTGCATTTTTCAAAGCACACCATCATGCCCTTTTTTCTCCTAGGCTTATATGATAGGCATCTTTTTAAAAAGGGCTCATACAAGAAACGCTCCTCGCGCGCGCTCTCTCTCTCTCTGAATATTATAATTGGGTTATACTTTTCAAACCATATATATAGGCCACTTTTGAACATCATCACGTGCAGGGATCTATGGAATGTTTATTTCTTCTTTTTTTTTGTCTTTTCTTTCGATTTGAATTTCTTTTTGTATTATTTGTTGCGCACGTGATGCCTGAAAGAATAGAAGGATTACTGCGAACTATTGTTTTTATGTGCGGTATACCATCATTTTCGACGACCATTTGAAAGACAATACCTTTTGCGATAATGATTTAGAGTGCGAGGAGATCGGTTTACTGGTTAATAAGTGGGAAAACGTCGGGAAATGTGAAACCGAAACAATATAAAGGACAAAAAATAATGTGGAGATAGAATCTAAAGAAGCTGTGCGCGCAGTGTAAGGATTACGTATATGGAAAAAATCTTTTGGTGCTTGAAAAGATTTGTTCCTTTCTTTTTCATATGTAGATGAAAAATATTCTAATTTGTTCTTTTGGGTTTAATTTTCAATTTCCATCCTCATTGTTTAGGGAACAAAAAAAGTGATCACTTTTTAGAGTTTTCATTTTTGTTTTAGGTATATCTATATTCTATATATGCTATTCTTTGAAAAAATAAATTATTTTTTTAATTCTGTGAAAGAATATATTTTTATTTACTAAAATAGAATTTTTCACGCATAGGATTTCAATTATTTTCAAGTATATTTTAATAAAATCGTTCTAAATCATTTTCACATACAATTTTATACTTCACTTTTTTTTTGAAATACTTTAATTATTCTTTTAGATTAGATTTTATAATAAAGATTATTGTTTCCAAGATTTCAATTATACTTTTAAAGTATAACTCTTCGAACGATAATAATTATCTGTAAAATTGAACTATTTTTAGAAAGATTACGTACAATTTAGATTTATTTCTAATATCTATACCATATATATTATTATTATTATTATTAAAGTGTTATAGTAAAAATTGTCCTATAGGGAATTTTTTTCAAATAGGGATCGGGAAATTAGAGCACTAGAGAGTAAAAGACACAAGGACACAAAAGGGAAGTGTTCTCGAAAATTGATACATTTCCTTGTTCACTTTTACTTTAGTATACTCTATAGCCAATATTTCCCTGATCGACAATAATGGACAAAAGTGGTGTGCTGGGTTAGATGATAGATATGACTATGTGCGCTGCGTTTTTTGGTATAGCAGCACCCAAGAGACTAGGGGGGAAAGTGAGAGACAAAAAAGAGAGAGAAAGAGAAAATAAAAGACAAAAAGAGTGAAAAAAATAATAGAGAGAGAGAGAGGAAAAGAAAAAGAGAGAGAGAGAGAGAAAGTAATAGAGAGAGAAAGAGTAATTGAGAGAGAAAAAATAATAGAGGGTGAGAGAAAGATTAATTGAGAGAGAAAGAGAAATAAAGACAGAAAAAGTAAGAGAGAGAAAGAAAGAGAAAGTATTAAGGGAGAAAAAGAGAGAGTCAAAGAGTAAAAAAAAGGAGAGGGGGCAATTTTGAAGAGAGAGTGAACACGACGAGTAGCCAAAGGTGTGTGTGCACTGATCAGTAAAAGTGCGAGTGAGAAGTATACTATTAAAATAAAAAAGAGAGAGAAAAGAGAGCGAGAGAGATGAGAGGGTGCGTATAGGCATTGGTCGTGCACACGTGCACAGGCACGCGTCGTTCCTTTTTGAACAAAGGGCCCGCACCGGCGACGTTGAACCCGCTTTCCTATGTTCCCCCTCGATTCGAACGATACCCAATGCTTAACTGTGCGCGCAACACGTTTTCAAGCACGAACCACGCGTTCAAATTCGCCAACACACATATATATATATATATATACGCACACTTCGATTAATATAAACCCCAATCCCCCCCCCCTCATTGCCCCTTTTATATACATTATCAGGTGTTTCATGTCGTCAAGATGTGATTTTCATGTCACACTTTGTCAAAAAAACAATTATTCACTCTTTATAATAAATAATTAGAGTTTTGGGAAATTGAAACATTTGCTCTCTAAATCTGAATTAGTAGAATTCTACTAAGAATTAGTAAAATTTTACTAAGAATTAGTAGTTTTCATGAACGACTATTTTCACCTTTTTAATTAGTATAGAGTATTACTAATTTTTTACTAAAATTCTACTAATGTTTTAGTTGAATTCTACTAACTAAAAGTCACTTCTTCACTAAATGAATTAGTGAAACTGTTTTATCGACTATTAATAAAACAGTTCTACTAATTGTTAGTAGAATTCTACTAATCAATTAGTAGCCTAAATTTGGTATACTTCGAATTCCTCGTCGGGAAAGCAACAAATTTTTGCAAAATAGGTGCAAAAAATCAGTTTTTTGAAAATTACCGCTTTCCATCATACGCATTTTAGGGGAAAAAGTATACATATAAAAAAGAAAGTGTATAAAATTCTGAGTAATTAAAAAAAAAATTAAACCCCGTAGCTAAAAAATTGACCGAGATATGCCTTTCGGAAGAAACCCGTTTTTTTCGTGACATTAGCCAAAATTCACTATTTTTCAGTTTTTTCAAAATAACTTCTAAAATATTGTTTTTTTTTTTAAAGTGACTAACAGAAGACTTAAAGATGACTAAATTCCTTGACAATTTGCGCGATAAAGAGCAATAAAATTGCTTTAATAGTTTTCGAGATAAAGCCACTAAAAGTTCACCATTTTTGAGGTTAAATTGCATGAAACATATATAACCGTTTAGTAAAAAAAATTTAGTTCTTTTTTAAATTTTTCGTCATTGAGTTTAATTACATGTTTTTCATAAACTTATAATAGTCGTTTAATATCGTTTGTGTATGTCTATAGATTTAAAACATAACAAAAACTTAAAGGTATTTTCGAAAAACACAATTAATGCAATTTAACCTCAACAATGGTGAACTTTGAGAGTCTGTATCTCGAAAACTATTAATTGCCCCAAAATAAAGGGTTTAAGCAAAAATAATTGCGGTCCTGAGATAAATCGTGATATGCCTTTTGTTTCGACTAATTTGACTGGACTATTTACTTCTTGTATAAAGTACCCTATTCTTTTTAATTTTTTTTTTTACTTTACTTCTTGTAAAGTACGATCCTTTTGTATTTCTTTACTTTACTTTTTGAAAAGTAAAATCCCTGTTTAATTTTTTTACTTTGCTTCATCTTGTAAAGTATACTATCTTTTTTAATTTTCTTACTTTACTTCTTGTAAAGTACTATACTTTTTAGTTTTTTTTACTTTACTTCCTGTAAAGTGACATCCTTTTTAATGTTTTTACTTTACTAAAAAAAAAATAGGCGCATTAAGAGGTATAAAGTAGAAGAGTATTTTATATTTTTAGTAGCTTATTTTTATTTTTGACATTTTTTTTCTTAAATAAAGTGAATTTATTTGGTTATAGCCGAATTGGTTTTTAAATAAGCGCGCCTTTTTGCGACCAATGAGAGAGAGAGAGAGATTTATAGTGGCATGAGCGTTAGGCGATAGGCTATAAAGTGTTCAAGGTCAACGCTGAATAGATTCGCGAAGAAGACGCATGAGATAGAAAAGGACGGAAATATGTATATCAATCCTTTTCTATAACTGAAATGCTTGACGTTCTTTTAATGCCTATTGTGCCTTGGCCTTAAAAGTTCTAAACGTAAACTTTTTCTATATGCAAGAGTGAGAAAGAATATCTTTTGTCCTTTTCTCTCTCTTTCTCTTCAATAAGTTATCTACGTCAGGCTTATACATTATTTTTTATCTTACTATATTTATTTATTTATTTATTATTATTGTAGTTTTACGTTATTTTATTATGTTATATAAAAAACTGTATGATTATAGTTGCGTTTTATAGAAAAACTATATATTTATGGTTTTTTTTTAATAGAAAAACTCTATTTATGGTTTTTTTTATAGAAAAACTGTTTTTATGGTTTTTTAAATAAAATTTCTCGTAACTTTTTTAAGGGTACACTCAGATGCATTAATGCTGTTCTTCCGATTTGACGGTATTTTGCAAAGTCGTATATGATTTCTATCAAAATATTTTTAGTTCATGACATATGAGAAGATTCTTATGTCACGAACTAAGAATATTTGATAGAAATGACACGACTTTTCAAAATTCATTTAAACCAAAAGGACAGCATTAATGCATCTGAGTGTATAATTAAGTAAATTTTTTTTTTTTGAAATCAGTAAAAACTTAATGTCAAGATGCTATATCCTATAAATTGCTCGCATGCAGTAGTATAAATATTGACAATAAACGGTCACATTTTTCTTGTCGCGCAGTTTGTTCAGGACCTAACCTAAAAAATAGAGAAGGACGAGTTCCATATTAATAATATAAGAAAAGGGTCTTTAGAGACAAAAGAAGAACGTTTTTTTTGAAAATCTAAACACACACACACATCGTCATTTTTCTTAAAAATCTTTTTTGAATATTCTGATTAATTCGAATTCTATATACGTATATAGAGTTGAAAAAAAATGATCTGCATATATTGTTTCCAAGTCGTCTATTCAGGAGTGGATTTATTTTAATAATACACCTCGCAACTCATCAGGGACTCTTTTTTGCCTCATAACATCTATACACATATAAATATCATACAAATACATATTTAGAATTTATATATATATATATATATATATATATACAAGCTAAAATATATACATAATTATATTATTTTGTATGTGTATTATAAATGTACATGCGCGCATATAACTTGTCCCTACTTTTGCACTTATACGCCTTTTCGTTATTATCATATATATACACAGACCCCATGTATGATAATATTCATAATAAATTCTCTCACTCGCTTCTTAATTTCTAGGGTGCTCCAAAGTCGGGTTTTCAAAAGAGGTTATGTATTTAAAAAAAAAGGGTGGTTAAAGGGTGAAGAGCAGAAGGGGAAAAAAACTTTTTTTCTCAAAAGAAGAAAAGAGAGAAAGAGAGAGAGTGAGCTTCAGATAGCAAGCAGTCCCTAGTTTTAGTATAGTTGGCATATAATCCCCTACATTGGAAACTGTTAGGAGTGGATCTCCTCTGAGATCCGGTTCGAGCGCGCAGAGATTAAATTCGGGGATTCAACGCGCGCTCTATACAAATAATTTTGTATTATAATAAATTCGGTCGAGCCCCACTTTATAAGTAGGCCGGCTTACGTTTTTACAATTCGGATTTGGGATCTGGATCTGCATTTTATAAAATGCATCCCTTCGATAATTTTTTGTTTTTTTTGTGACGTAGATTTTTTTTTTTTAACATGTAAAGATTTACGACTTGTATATATATATATTTTTGTGATATATAGCGCGCGGAAACACGTGACTATATGACGATTAGAAAAAAAAGTCGATGTATCTCCTGATGAAAATCGTCGTGATCGTCACGTTCGGTATTCTTTTTTTTTTCTTCTTCTTTCTTTTATATGTGTGTCAACCCGCAAGCACACATAACGTATATATATACTTATATATATTATTTTTTGGGGTTTTGTGTTTCTTTATTTTCTGTGGCCTATACTATATATATTTGGTTATATGTGTCCGCACCTCCTCTTCCTCCCGCAAGCAAGCAATTTGAAACTTCCGCAAAAATATTTCGGGAATTAGTTGGAAAAAAAAATTCTTGTAAGGTGAGAAATGGTCAGAAAAAATTTTTTTTTTCTTTCTTACATAATGTAAACAGGAAAAAAAAATGTGCGGAAAATGGGCGTTTTTTAGCGCTTTTTGTTTTCTTTTTTCGGTCCCCACTTTTTCAATGTACGGATGTTGGGGTGAATTTGATACTTTTCCGCGCATATAGCGATCAACGAAATAGGGAAAACTTTTTTTTTTAATAATTAATTCTTTTTTCTTGTACAAATTTAAATGTTTTTAAATTTTTTAAATCTGAATTTTTTCCAAGGATATCGAGTTGAGACTTGTCTCAAAAATATGTCCTTTTAGAAAAACTGATTTTATTAAAACACAAGTAAAAGCATATAAATATCTTATAATTATAAATAAATACAAATACAAATAAATAAATATAAACAAATATAAATAAATATAAATAAATATAAATAAATATAAATAATATAAATAAATGTAAATAAATATAAATAAATGTAAATAAATATAAATAAATATAAATAATATAAATAAATGTAAATAAATATAAATAAATGTAAATAAATATAAATAAATATAAAAAGTAATAAAAAAATATAAAAAGATATACAAATTAATTTTTAATAATAAATACAAAAATATATTTTGAATTCTAAATATAATTTTCCTTTCCTATATACAAGAACAAATAAAAAAGAAATAAAAATATTGAAGAATGTAAAAAACTTTTAAAAATGCAAAAGCAATTTAAAACTGAGTTTGTGGTAATTTTACAAGGGAATTAAAAGGTTAGGAAATGGAGAAATAAAAAAGAGGCAGCGGCATATACATATAAATTTTATATAATAGAAAAGAGTAAATTCAAAAAGCACTTTAGGTTTATAAACTCACGTGCCGCTGTTTCGTGGTCAGAAATATGGGTTAAGGAGCGAGCGCGCGCGCGCACAAACGAAAAGCGAGAAAAAAAAGGGGGAACCCTAATTTATGCACGCACTTTAATATACACGAAATGAGCGAAACTGCACCTTCCAAATGCGGGTCTTGATCCTTTTTCATTGTTCGAGATGAGGTAATCTGTAACAAGTGAGCGCATATAGAATCCTATATATATGTATTCTTTTTTTTCTATTCAATCACATGTCCTATTCGGGCGGTGATTTAATCTAAATACAGGTCTAGAAGATTTTAAAAAATATTATTTTTTTCTTTCTTCAGTGATGCAAAATAATTTTATTTCGAACATTTATTACGATTTGATTTTCTAAGAAAAAACCTAACCTAGAAATTACCATTAATTTTTTTATTTTTAGGAAAAATTTACTTCTATGAATATTTTCGAATTTTCGGACAACTTTTGAGATCATTGGAAATATTTTCTATTACGATTTGATTTTCTAAGAAAAAACCTAACCTAGAAATCAAAAATTTTTAGAAAAAATTTACTTTTTAAATATTTTTGAATTTTCGGACAAATTTTTAGATCATTGGCAATAATTTGCAATTACGATTTGATTTTCTGAGAAAAAACCTAACCTAGAAATCTCAATTAATTTTTTTATTTTAAGGAAAAATTTACTTCTATGAATATTTTTGAATTTCCGGACCAGTTTCCAGGCCATTGGAAATATTTTCAATTACGATTTAATATTCTAAAAAAAAACCTAAACTAGAAATGAAAATTTTTAGAAAAAACTTACTTTTAAGTATTTTCGATTTTTCGGGCACATTTTTAGACCATTGGCAATATTTTTAATTACGATTTGATTTTCGTAAAAAAAACCTAACCTAGAAATCGTCATTTGAAGGAAAAATTATTACTACTAAACATTTTTGAATTTTTTAAATAATTTTTAGACCAATGGAAATATTGTTAATTACGATTTGATTTTCTAAGAAAAAACCTAACCTAGAAATATTCCCTTTCAGGAAAACTTTACTTTTGCGAATATTTTTTTGGGAATAATTTTTAGTCGAATGGAAATATTTTCAATTACGATTTGATTTTCTAAGAAAAAGCCTGTAACCTATATATAGAAATGTTAAGAAAATGAGAAAGTAATATTTATTTATAGAATTTTGTCTAAAAATAAAATAAAAATTGTTGTTTCGGATGCACGTTTAAATTTATAGCATAAAACTATTTTGAATCCATTAATTTATTATTCACAATTCGAATCTAATGGAAATGGAAAATTTTCCACCGCTCACGAATAATAAAAATAATTACCATAAGTTTAAAATGAAAAAAGTAACCGAAAAATGAGAATTTCCATACGTACAAAATTAAACAGAATAGCAAAATTTTCCAGAAATAATTAGCATCATTTTATTTTCTAAAGAAAACCTAACCGAAAAGTTGAAATCGCACATGATGCAATTTATCAAAAAAAAAAACTTTAAAAGTGAACCATTTTTTGCGGTCCATTTTCACGTTGACAAAATGACAAATAGGAAAAATGTCGAAAGCTGCGCGTCTTATATTTTTTTTTTTTGGACTTCTTGGGTGCGTATATAATGTGATTGTGGTTTTTCCATGCGGTTTGTGCAGAAGGTTTTCATTCTTATTTTCTTACGCGTGAAAATGTTTTTAAAGAAGGAAAGAAAAAAAAAAAGAAAAATATTGTCGAAAATTTTTTGAAGCAACACCCGGTATTGTCTGCGGGACGAGAAGGCGTTACGAGGGTCGAGGTGATCGTTAATAATTTTGCGTATTGTATAGTGCTATATACGAGTCTGAACCCGTGCCCGCGGCGAGAGCTTTTCAAGGGAAGGGGAATAGAATTACCTTTCGAGATTGAATGGGGCGCCTATATGCTACCGCACCTTCTATATGTATATATATATATATATATGTGCGCGTGTAAAAAAGGCACAAGAAATCCAAGTATATTAATGTGCCCCGCTCATATATTTTGCGAATAGTAATTCCGGTAAAATAATGCGGAAATTAGTGTCGAGAAAGATTATTATAATGTGAGGCTTCTGATTGTCGAAAAAGAAAATGGAAAAAAGGTAAGACTCACGAATTGATAATATTTAGATACCATACCAAATTTTTTTTTAGTAAAATGAAACTAAAATTTTTTAAATTTTTAGAAAATTTAAAGTTAAAGGGAAAATTTTTAGTCAAACTAATGTTCTGTTCAGTTTATTTACAAATTTCTTTAAAATTTTTCAAAAACAACATCAATAACTTCTTTTTTAAATAAATATTTAATAATTACTTTTCCATATGAATTAAAATTCTTCAAAAGATTCAAATTTAAACCTTTTTGAAATTAAACTACTTAAAAAAAAATTGTTATAAAACATAAAGACATCGATTGCTCCGAGTCTTCGACTCGAGATAATAGATAATAGATTATATGATAGGATGATTTTTTTATTTATAAAGATAATTAAAAATTGGACCAAAATTTTATTAAAATTCTTTGCAAATAATTGAATTTCAGAGAAGAATTTTTTTATTTATAAAGATAATTAAAATTTTGACCAAAATTTTATTAAAATTCTTTGCAAATAATTGAATTTCAGAGAAGAATTTTTTTATTTATAAAGATAATTAAAATTTTGACCAAAATTTTATTAAAATTCTTTGCAAATAATTGAATTTCAGAGAAGAATTTTTTTATTTATAAAGATAATTAAAATTTTGACCAAAATTTTATTAAAATTCTTTGCAAATAATTGAATTTCAGAGAAGAATTTGATTATTTATAAGGATAATAATTTAAATTTTGATCAGATTTTTTTTTAAATGTTTAAAAGTATAATTGAATTTTGAAGAATCGATGTCTTTATGTTTTATAACAATTTTTTTACAAGTGGTTTAATTTCAAAAAGGTTTAAATTTGAATCTTTTGAAGAATTTCAATTCATATGGAAAAATAATTTTTAAATATTCATTTAAAAAAAAAAGTTATTGATGTTTTTTTTTGAAAAATTTTTAAGAAATCTGTAAATAAACTGAACAGAACATTTTTTGACTAAAAAATTTTCCTTTATCTTTAATTTTCTGAAAATTAAAAAAATTCAGTTTCATTTTACAAAAAAAAAATGTTTTGAAGAAGAATTTTTGATATTTTTCAAAATAGTTGAAATTGTGGGGAGAATTTAAAAAAATTTGCAAATAATTAAATTTCCGCGATGAAGTTTCTTATTTTTTTAAGAAAATTGAATTTTGCAAAGAATTTTATCAGAACTTTTGAAAATAATTAAATTTCCATAATGAATTTTATTATTTATGAAGATAATGATAATTTTGACGGGAAATGAAATAAATTTTTTGAAAATAATTGAATTTCTGCGAAGAATTTTATTACTTTTGAAAATAGATGAATTTCTAGGATGAATTTTATTTTTTATAAAGATAATTACAAATGTACAGAAGTAAATAAATAAATAATTGAAATTCTGACAAGAATTTTATTAAAATTCTTTGAAAATCATTGCAATACACAGAAGAATTTTATTATTTATAAAGATAATTGAATTTTTGAACAGATGTTTTTTTTAAATGTTTAAAAGTAATTGAATTTTTGAACAGATTTTTTGTTAATGTTTAAAAGTAATTGAATTTTGAAGAAGAATTTTTATATTTATAAAGATAATTGAAGTTTTGAACAGAATTTTTTTAAAAATAATGTTTAAAAGTAATTGAATTTTTGCGAAGAATTTCATTTTTTTTAAATAATGAATTTTACTTACTTATAATTTTATTTAATACTTAAATTATTTTCTATATATAATTAAAAATTTCAGTACATTCTCCCCTTAAAGAAAATTATTAAGAAGATAGAAAGACACACACACACAAATAAAAAAGAAATTGAAGAAGAAAGTAGATAATCAGAAAATTTATTTTTCTTCTTCCATTGAATTTGAAAAATCCTTTTGAGAAAAAAAAATCACCCTGAAAAATAATGTATATAAAGATTACAACGGAATAAATATAGGGAATTGCTGTAATACAAATTCTTTACGCACTTTATGATGGCTTTATTTCTTCATTTTCAAACCAGATGTTCAAATTTCTTGATTCTGGAAACGAGAAGTTGTATAAATGCTCTCCTCTTATTTTCCCTTGATCCCTTTAATAGAAAGGAAGAGCCCATAATACAAAATAAAAGACCCAGGAAAGTATCCATTATTTTAACAAAAGAGATATAGGGCGATTCAATGGATGAATTACTGCGGGTGATGGAAAAAGGAGAATGAAATATAAAACACGAATTAGAAGCAAAGGTATAGTGAAATATATGATAAAAATTTTTTAAAAAGGATATAAGATTATATCAAAGATGAAAGGTATAAACTTATTAATTTCTTATTAGAACTAAAAATCACAATATCAAATCTTAAAGAATCAAAATTTTCATATATTAAGAAAATTAATTATGAATTCATTTCCTGGAAAAATTAAAAATGCGACAACAGGAGGGTTACAGAATTTCAATTATTAAATTCTCATCCGATGAGTTTTTTTTTTATTTCCTTTTTTTAATAGTAGAAAACATGTAGTATGATATAATTTATAGACGTGTAAATATAAAAGAAAGTGTAATTATCATATAGGGAGGAGAAGATAGGTGTGAGAGGTTTACTCTGTATTAAAAAGAAAAAAATGGGAGGGATGATTTTTTTTGATGTTTCGGAAGAAATTTTTTTTTTTTGAAAATGGAGACTAATCGGATCTCATTTCTCATTCTCTCGGTTGATCGATGATCCTTTTTGGGGGATGAATTACGTAAAATCGTGCATTGAAGTAGCGAACAAGTCGTGTCCCTTAAATTCTATTATTGTGATGATGATTATTATTATTTAGAAGTCCTTGACAACGATGCATAGTGCGAGAGTGAGACTTACGGTCAAAAAGTCAGAGAAAGATGGCGAACAATTACCAGCATTATATATATTATGTTGAGAAACGAGATTTCTTTTTTTCTACAAAAGTGTGCGACGAGTCCGCAGCTGAAATTCAAAAGATGTAGAAGTGCTGCGGGCATTTTTCTTTACTTGTTTCTTCCTTTTGACTTGTACTTCTTCTTGTTTTTCAACTTCTTCTTCTTCTTCTTGTTTTTTTGTTCTTTTCTTCTTTCGTCCCCCTTTTGTATCTATACTTGAAATAGTTTTTTTCTTATTCTATTCTTCACTTTTCCTTATAATATATTTTCTATTTTTCATCATTTTTCAATTCCTTCGGATTCTTTTAACCTTTTCTCGCTTTTTTCTTTTGCGCAAGAGTTTTCTTTTCTTACTTTTCTTCTCTTTATGTTTGTTTGTTCCTTTCTTTTTAAAGTTTAGAAATTTTAATTTTTTATAAATTGTTAAAGTTTTTTTTTTAATATGTTTATATGTAAAAAATATATTTTTACATATATAAAATTGTTATCCGAAGAAAGGTACCTAAGAAGCATAAAATTTGAGGTTATGTTTTTAATTTTTCAAGTAAAAATACAGAAGCAAATATTATAATTAAATATTATACTGATCTTCAAGTCTTTATTGTATTCAAAATATTCAATGAAAATGGGTTCCAAATTCAAATAATTGAAAATAAACTCTTATTCAAGATAAATCTGACACGAACCTAACCTATAATTCGTTTGCCTCTTAGGTACCTTTCTTGGGAGCGCATCACATATACATATATTATTCTCTAATACAATGTAATATTTTTCTCCCTTGTGAAAAATGGTCTCATATTTTTCATCTATATCAATTCATTTATTATTTTTACAACCTTTTCTTATTTGATGATTATCGGGGATAATAAACATGTATATATATATATGCTTGTAAACGTACGCCTTCGCACGATCACTTTCTTGCTTCTCCTCGCACCCACACGTACACGAAAAAAAACATATACGATGAGCAAGACGCGTGTCGAAAACATATAGACGCGAAAGGTGGTCACGCTTCTGCCACGCGACTCCAATTCTCAATGCAGGAAATTATGACTCTCTGTGAGTCCAATATGCCAGGTTGTGCGCTTTGGTTTTTTTTTCTAAATATATGTGCATGCGTGTGTGTGTTTTCTAAAATCCTAATCCAACCTGTTTAGCCAAGAGTCACGTGGACTCACGTATATATATATATATATATATATATAACTTATAATATGTTTTGACCAGTGATTGAGAACCGGAAGTTAAAGATTCTTCAGTGATTTCTATTCATGTATCGAGGGTAAAAGGATGATGGATATAAACTTTGTTAAGAGAGCGCATGAATCAAGAAGATGGAATATTTCGTCAGGCCCAAAGGAAGTTTTGACATTTTCTTACAGGACTAAAGCGTAGAAATATTTTTACCATGCGAATCGTTTTGTTTTATTTCATGCTGGTTGTGAGTATTTTTGATTCTCTCTTTTGATTTCTTTATTTTAATATTTATTTTCTGTTTCAGGTATACACACGCATAGTGGAGGATAGAAAGAAGATGTTAAAATTATAACAAGTAGGTTTTTAGAAACAAATCGTAAAAAAATAAAAAGAAGACGTTAAAATTGACAGGTAGGTTTTTAGAAACAAATCGTAAAAAAAGTAAAAAGATGTTAAAATTACCAAGTAGGTTTTTAGAAACAAATCGTAAAAAAATAAAAGAAGATGTTAAAATTATAACAAGTAGGTTTTTAGAAACAAATCGTAAAAAAATAAAAGAAGATGTTAAAATTAACAAGTAGGTTTTTAGAAACAAATCGAAAAAAAATAAACAGAAGATGTTAAAATTAATAAGTAGGTTTTTAGAAACAAATCGTAAAAAAATTTAAAAAATGTTAAAATTAACAAGTAGGTTTTTAGAAACAAATCGTAAAAAAATAAAAGAAGATGTTAAAATTAACGCAAGTAGGTTTTTAGAAACAAATCGTAAAAAAATAAAAGAAGATGTTAAAATTAACAAGTAGGTTTTTAGAAACAAATCGTAAAAAAAAGTGAAAAGATGTTAAAATTAACAAGTAGGTTTTTAGAAACAAATCGTAAAAAAATAAAAGAAGATGTTAAAATTATAACAAGTAGGTTTTTAGAAACAAATCGTAAAAAAAGTAAAAAGATGTTAAAATTAACAAGTAGGTTTTTAGAAACAAATCGTAAAAAAATAAAAGAAGATGTTAAAATTATAACAAGTAGGTTTGTAGAAACAAATCGTAAAAAAAATAAAAAGAAGATGTTAAAATTAACAAGTAGGTTTTTAGAAACAAATCGTAAAAAAATAAAAGAAGATGTTAAAATTATAACAAGTAGGTTTGTAGAAACAAATCGTAAAAAAATCAAAAGAAGATGTTTTTCCATATATGTAACAGGTCGTAACTAGTTGCTTGCCCCTCTTGCTTAGTTCTAAATAATTTATAAACTACCCCTGACCTGCGGTATTAAACCTATAACCGAAACTATATATATATAAAAAATAAGAATGGAATTAAAGAAAAATCTCTTCTACATTTTTATAATTTATATTTATTTTATTTCGGGTTTCTTTCACCTTTAGAATTTGACATACCCACGTGTATGATTAATATATTTAACGAAAAAACTGGGTGGAAAAGTGATCTCAAGTATTTTCCCGCCAGATTATTGCGGTAACAGTTTTTCCCGCCTATATGTTGTATAAGGTATATATAATATATTAGTCGTCAGGAAAAAATAACAAATTTTTTTTCAAAGAAACCTTATATATACACTTTTCTCACGCTTCTCCCTCTTTTTTTTCGGTTTAATTACAAAAACACTATGCGGCTTTTCCTCGGCTTCGTGACTATGTGTCATAGGGAAAAAAGAGGGGGGTTCATTTCCGACTTCCTCACTTTGGGGGTCGATTCCTGTTTTTGGATGAGCGGTTTTTCTTACGGTATTTTTCGAATATGTATATATATATACGTAGGAGAATTTTTGTGGTGGTATTTAAGGGTATAAGGTTATATGGCGTATATATAAGAACAGATGGTGGCAAGCGCGCTCACTATATGGCGATCTCCCTTTTTCCCGCCTCATCGCAATACAACCCCTCCTCTTCTTCTACACATATCGTCCTACGCATTCGACCTAAAAAAAAATCGCCTGGGGGGCGCCTTGCACCAAGCATTCTTCTTTTGCACCCACCCTAAAATGCCTTTACTTGAAATTTTAGCCACTGTGCTCGTGAGTTAGACAAAGAGAGATTATACATGTGCGTTCTCACATGTGCGCCTTTGAAAAGTGTGCAACCAGTGGTTCTCCACTGTTTTCTCCCGAGAGAGTCGAGTATATACACTGCGCCGCTATAATGTATATGGGGTTAAAATGCAGGTGGTCACGAATTTTCCCTTTTGACTCAAGTTTCACTTTATTCATTTTGTAATTTCTTTCTGACTTTTGAGACTAATGGCTTCGTAATTTTCGTTTTAGAAACTTACCTCTATGTATAGAATCAAAAAATAGTTCTCTTCGTCTTAAATCAAACATAACCTCAAAGGACAAATAAAAATTAAGTTGTATTCTTAAATTTCGAATCGAACTGAATAATTTAGCAAAAAAAAAAAAAAAAAAATGCAACTCAGAGGAAAAAGGATTCGTTACTACACTTTTTAGAAAAAACAAGTTTTATATATCATTGCAATTAAAATCCTCGCTCTGCGACCAATATGTTTATATCTGAAATTGGTGCGCCTACATGTTGCCGAGTGCAACGAGAGAGTGTTTCGGCATTTAGCCAAAAGCATATAAATCACGATCGAGTCACCGATTCACCATTCGCTATACAGGCAAACGGGGTCGTAAAGATTGAGAGAGAGAGAGTGGGCCTTTGGTTTTTTTACAGGTTCGTTTTTATACTGTATATATGTGTGTATTTCCACTACACACATATATAGGGGTTTTTATTTTATAACCAAAACTAATGGAAAAAATTTTTTCGGTATATATATAGGATGTATATGTGTGTTGGAGTTATGGTAACGTGCGCTACTGGAGGGTCGCGCGACAGCAACCCCCCTTCTCTCGCATGCGCATGCACGAGCGAATTGAAAAGAAACCGGTGTCGGGGGAAAGGGGCGAGGGGAAGGTAAAGCCGAAATGAAAAGGAAACTAAAGAGTGAGACGGAAATAGGAGAAAAAATAATAATACATGAATATGAGTGAGATGAAATGTGAAAAAAAAGTGGAGAAGGGTGAGGGGGGGGGGGATTGGAGAAACGAACGGCGCCGGTGCGTCTATGGGGTCGTGGGGCACAAAAGAATAGCGTCGCACGCCACGACGGGCCTGATCCACCCCTAAATAAATTCACTCACGTGCAAGGTTGCCGTATAACTTCCGTAGGTGAATATAGAAACTTTTTATATTTTATATATATAGTGTGCGAATAAATAAATACCTAGAATGTTATATGTAATTTTTGATCCTGGACATGACAAATTTTTGCTCCACTTACTTTTCTTTACTATTTATGAAAAAAAAAATAGGGAGCCATCCAGACCATATTTTCACCAAATAACTTACTGAAATTATATTTCATTTCTATTTTTTTAGGCGAACAGGAAATGGGGACTTGTGCGCGCGACAGGAGAACTTTCTTCCTTTAAAATACAAAACTCCTTGAGAAAATATATGTGACAATTTTTTAACGGAAACTATGAGGAGAGGACGATTTTCGGGAAGCTAGTGCGGAAGTCCATTGGTAAGTTTTTAAAACAAATGTTTAATGATCATTTTTTAAATTATTATTAACCTTAGATTTACTTATATACCGAATTTTTATCAAAATTATTATTATTATTATTATATATAATAATCGTGGTGATTCCGGATCTCTGTCTACACTTGAAGTTAGTTATAGTTATTCTTTTGTTTTTAATACGTTTTGATAGAAAATAGAAATATACATACATTATTATATATATATATATATATATATATATATATATATATATATATATATATATATATATATATATATATATATACATTATAATAATCGTAAGTTTCCTTTCCGTTAGCAAATTATCTGTATTCATTTGTTTTTTTTTTAATTCATTTTTGTGGTTTATTGTCATTTTTTTAATGTCAAAAAGAAACAAAAAAAAAACTCGTTTTATTCACTCCACAAAATTGACAAAAACTCCATGCCATATTTTTTATTTTCCTGACTTTTTCCTAATTTTCATCAAAAATATTTACTTTTTTCTTATCCTGCTAATAAATTGATATTATGCTATACGAATTTTTTTATTCATGAAAGAATTTAAAATAATTTAATTCTTGCGAAGAATTTTCAAAAAATATTTGAGAATAATTGAATTTTCAATGAAAAATGTTATTATTTATAGAAATAATTAAATTTTTCAGAAGAATTTTATTATTTACAAAAATAATTGATTTCTTTAGGCAAATTTTGTTATTTATGAAAATAATTGAATTTTCTTGAAATATTTTATTAGTTATTAAAATAATGAAATTCTTGACGAAGAATTTTTTCAAAAATTTTGAAAATAATTGAAATTTTCTAAAGAATTTTATAAATTTTAAAAGAAAAATTGATTTTTTTTGGTAGAATTTCATAATTTATGAAAATATAGTTAAATTTTTTTGGAATAGTTTTCTATTTTAAAAAAAATAATTGAGTTCTTACAAATTTTTTTTTTTAATTTGGAAAATAATTGAATTTTTGGAAAGAATTTTATCATAAATTTTTTAGAATATAATTGAATTCTGTTTGGTTATTTTATAAAAATAGTAGATAATGAAAATCATTGAAATATGTGAAAAGTTTTTAAAGATAATTAAATTTTACAAAGAATTCTATTTAAAAATTTGGCAATAATTGAATGTCGGTGGGAAATTTTATTAAATTTTTTTTGAAAATAATTGGATTTTCCAAAAAAAACATTTTATTATTTATGAAAATAATTGAATTCTTGCGAACGATTTATTCGAATTTTTTTAAATAATGGAATTTCCATGAAGAAATTCATTACTTTTAATAATAATTGAATTATTGTGATGAATATTGTTCTTTATGAAAATAATTGAATTTTGAAAAGAAATTTATTGAAATACCTCAAAATAATTGAATTTTTGGGAGTAATTTTTTTCATATTTAAAAAAAAATTTATTAAAATTATATTTAAAACAATTCGTAATGAAGTTTTTTTTTAAATTTAGGTATATCAGATAACAATTTTTGTGAAATTCAATTTTCCTCATACAAGAAAGTTTAATTATTTTCAATTTTGAAAATCTTGATGCCAAATTTGAAATTAATATCGAAATTTGTCAAAGTTTTTTTTATATACTTTTAAGTTTGAAAATGTAATATATTTTGAAAATTTAATTCTAATTAGTTTTTCAGTTATGTGTCATAATAAGTATTTCTTTAAAAATTACTTAAATTAAAATGACTTGAAATTGTTTACGGATATTTTGGCTAGTTATTATAAGAAACGTAGATTAGGATTTTTATCAATTATTATAAGAAACGTAGTTTAGGATTTTTATCAATTATTATAAGAAACGTAGATTAGGATTTTTATCAAAATTATAAGAAACGAAAATTAGGATTTTTATCAAAATTATAAAAAACGTAAATTAGGATTTTTATCAAAATTATAAGAAACGTATATAGATTGGAAAGTAAAAAATTAAGAAGCAAAGGATCGAAATTTTTATATATAGATAATCAACGAAAAATAAAGGACATAACTGCATGCTTAAAAAATTAACAATTACGCGTGTATAAAAATCGCAGTGACGCATATATGTATGTAGAAAAATTTAGATTTTTATCCAGTTGGGAATCACTGGAGAATAAAAATCGACGGGTGGTATTGTTAGACAGAGGAACATATGCCACCTGAATACCAAAAAATCAGGGGTGCAATCAGAGAACCTGATCAGAAATGTGCACGAATATAGCGAATAATACACATATATATAATAAAACAAGAATATATGTATGTATAAAAATTTGTATACATATACACATAAATAGAATATGTACATAAATCTATCTATATATATATGTAAGAATAGCCTTAATGATAGTGTACCTTCAGACATGTTGAAAGTGCATGACATTGTTATTACCCAGTCTTTTTTATTTCTTTTATTTCATTTTTCGACAGACCCAACTGTAAACACTTCTATTCATAGAATAATTTGCATCTTTGTATAGTTCTTTTTTTTTCCCTAGAAAAAAAAGGAATAATACAATGAATCGTTTCTTTTATATGTAACTATTTTAGATCCTAATCATTAAATGCGCCGAGAATCAAAATCCAAAATTGATCAAAATACTATATTGTTCATGAAAGATTTAATACGATATTCGATCTTGATTATACGAATACGGATTTGATTTATAAACTTACAGATAATCACTTGTAAATATCGGTCTAATACAATTTTGACTTATATGTTTACACTTTATTGTTCGTTTTTCTTTTCCACAATTCTACAAATATTGTAGTTTTTTAATGGTTATATATAGAAATAAGCTTTTCGAATATTATACATATTTGAAATAAATCACTATATACTGAATATAAAGAAAAGGCAGAGAGACGATTTATGGCATCTGTGTGTTCATTTGGAATTATCGGCATATGTTGTGTGATGCGCGCGTTTACAACCGAAATTTTTTTACCTTTGTAAATTATTATTATACCAGTTTTGTGTATTAATAATTTATATATCGATATTTTATTTACATGTTCGATTTTATTTATTTTGTTCGAATTGGTTTCTCTTTTTTTTCGCATCGGAATTATTTTGAATGTTTAGTATTTACTTTTCGCTGAAACAATTTTTTGCACTGCAAATCTTTATTACCCTTTTTTATTACATAGATATTTATTAGTAATTTTTTACGTTACTTTTGTTTCTTGTTGAAAAGTATATATCTGCGAAACATTTTAAGTACAAAGTTAAAACTTATTAAACAAGTTTAAATTAAAAATTTTTAATTATAGGATACTTTTGAATCATTTCAACCGTTTTTCTAAGAATATCAAATTAAGATTGAAGAAAAATCAAGTAGCATATTAACCTTATTCAAATTTAGAGTAAAATTATGTAAAGTAGCTTGTAGATTTTTGTCGCATAACGAACAAGTAAAAAAAATTTAAATTACATCATAATCAAATCCACTCACATGTGAATGAAAAATGAAAATAATATTCTAATGATAAATAATACGATATTCAGTAAATCCATTAATAGTGAGTGTAAACACACTTTTTTTTTTGGGAAAAAGGAGATGACTTTTCCGTTTGGGGTGCACGTTAGATGGTAAAAGAAGAACATGTTGCACATATTGACCATTTATACGCGTAGATTTTTTGGGGAATAATCTAGTCATCCTTAATATGCTTTTTTCCCACATGGATACATTCAAGAATATAAATATATGTTTATTGTGTACATAAAAAAGCTCCATAAGCTTATAATCCAGATAAATGAATTAGCCATTAAGTTGCCACTGAAAACGATTTACATTTGACCTGAATATATATCACACGTCTGGTGTAGAGACGACCCCATGCCATTGGCAATAGAGATTTTTCCTTGCCCTACTTATATTTCGTTGAGGAGCATACCGTCGAACTAAAAATTAGTCCTTTCTGCCTCATATGGAATGTATATGTGAACGGTTAGGGGACATTTATTCCCCTTCTGTCATTCCTCCACTTGATCCACACCATATGGAATATCACATTTGGGTTATATGTATATGAATGATCGGAAAGCATTTCCAATGTGGAAAGAGAGAGAGAGTGTATGAATAGGGCATAAAATAAGGTGCAATACACTTCAATGGAATTTTCGAAACAATGTGACATGCAGGGCCACTTGTAGATTATATGGAATTGAATCTATTGTCTATTTTTACTATTTTAGCCATGGAGTAAAGTACTTTGGTAATAAAACCAAGTATCTTTCCGAAATGCATTAAAAATTCGATTTATAACAGTATTTATTCGGATATTTTTCCTGATTCTTAGATTTAAACCTAACCTCAAAATTATCGAGAGGATTTCCTAAAAAAAGCATAGAAAATCGATGAATGTATATAAAATACCGCTAGCACCGCATTTTTGACAATAAATATATAAAAAAAAATTGTTTCATTCAGAAAAAAGGAGTTAAAAACCACAAAAAATGGTTATAAAAAAAGGAGATATAGAAGAATGAAGAGAAGATGAAAAATCTCTCGCGGGAATCCCCGGCGAGTTCGATGAAAAGGAACACGAGATCACATACATATATATATATATATATATAGTAAAAAAGAAAAATATCGGCATGACGCGATCAATTTTGAACAATAACAATTTCATTTGTCCTTTTCTCCACCTTCTTTTTCCACGCGAGATCTTCTGGTAGTTGTCGTCGTTGTCGTCGTCATAGTCGCATATAGTGCCTCGAATTTCCCAATCGGGTAAATAAATCTCCATATCTGACGCAGTGAACAATTCAACAGAGTATATAGAGAAATATATATATAGAAAGAGAGAGAGAGACGATTTTCTATGGAAGAAGAGTGGGAGTGGGGAGAGAGCCACGAGGGTGCCTAACAAAAGGGGCCCAAATGATGATTTTCAATGATGAAAGGAGCACGAGCGAAAAAAGCGAGGGAGGGATAAAAAAAAGGGCCCCGAATGACGGGGGTGAAAAATCCACGTGATGTATTTCGAAATCCCCCCTCCCTCCCCCCTAAGATTTCTTTCTTCAATAAACCCTCTTTTTTTCTTATTCTTAAGACGGCGGGGACTTCATCTTTTTTTTATACTTTCTTCTCCTTCTCGTTTCACTTCGACTTTGACAAAAAAAAAAAGAGGTCGGGGACCTTTATCTATATATATACCTTTTGGGTGGTACCTGCCACTATTTCCTCAATTCTTGATTTCTTCCCTTTTTTCCATTTCATGTCTTTTTTTTTATAAGCTTTTATTGTTAGTCTTATACTTGATTTTGTTACTCTGGGTTATAAGTTTTTTATACACGTGCGACAATGTAATGGTGACCTTTTGTACAATTTAGTGCGCAACATAACCTCAAAAAAAAAATTTTGTATTGAGCAGAAGTGTTAATTCGAATAAATAAACGTTTTGTATTAATCATTTGTTTTATAAATTATTGTATTTTATGCAAAATTGATAATAGAAAATTTATTTTTTTCAGGAGAAGAAAGAAGATGAAGCACAGTCCATATTGATGGAAGTATATTATATTTAATGATGAATAATTTACTATATCTGAAAAAACAATACAATCTGACTTATCGTATGATATACTGCGAAATATTCAGGAGAACCTTTAGTATAACAATAAGGGGTTTATATTAGTCACTTTTCGGTCCCAATTTGTCTTTTTATAAAAAAAATTAATTTTTTCTAAACTAGATTATACTTACAATATTAAATAAAATTTGATCTCATTTTGAGTTCAGTTTTTTTTGTGTGTAGTTTAAATAATGGTGACAGTATTGCAATTGTAGTAAATAAATTAATATATAGTAAAAAATATACTCCCTATTTTTCTCTAGGAAATATATTTGGATAGTAGTAAATTTATAGTACTATAAATATACCATAAGGAAGTATAGCAATGCAAATTTGGACAATTTGAAAAAAAGGAAAGAAAAATAGTTTATTTAACAGAAGAGCCAATATATATTCTTTTCAATTTAGTGAACACTTGAACTCTAAATGATTCCCAACTATATATGTATATAAATTCCCCCCTTGTCTTCCTCAATATATACAATAAAATAGAAATTTTTATTTTCTTTGGTCCTATACCATCATCTATTTTTTTTCAAGATCGTTCGATTACGTCCCAGTGAATCCCGGTCGAGTGTGTACTTTTCTCGGGCTCTCTCTTCTCTCTTTTTTTTCTCTCCGCACCCCAAAAATTGGATACAAAAAAAAGAAGAAATCCCTTCTCGCGGTGCAAAGAAACGGAAACGTTGTGCAACTTTCAAGGGGAGAAGAGACAAAGTATAACAGGAGAGGGGCGGTTTTCGCGTATACACATATATTCCAAGCTTTGCGGAGAAGTACAACGATCATATATATAGAAAGAAAAAAGGGCATCAGAAAAAAAAGGAAAAAAAAATATTTTTTCTCGTAGATGTCATCTTTATATTGCAAAAAGAATCTATCAAGCAGAAAGCGATAAAGAGGGCGCACGCAGGAGATGTGCGAAGGGATTTTTTTTCCTCCTCTCGTGATAATGCTCTTGGAATGATTTAATTCCAAGGTCGTGAACTCGCAGTGTGAGTATATATATATATGTGTGCGCGTAAAAAGGGAGACGAGAGAAAGGGGAACAGGAAGGAAGCAAGTAATGAAAAATTTCAAAGAGTAGGACCCCTCCTCCTTTCACCTCTTTTTCTAAAATGAAAGGTAGGAGAGAGAATGATTTTTAATTAAGAAGGGTACTTGCTAGCAGAGAACGTTTAATTTATTATACCTATAACCTTTTTGACAAAAGAACATTTGCTATTTTTACAATTTTTATTAATATTAATATTTTCGTTCCATTCAATTCCTTATCAAATTGATTATTATTCATACTTACTTATTCTTTTATTCCTTTTTTGTAAAAATCATTCTTATTTCATTCCACGCTCTTATTATAATAATATGTTATTTTTAAAAGAATCCTCGATTATCTTTAACCCAAAATCTTTATAAAAAAATTTTGAAAAAAATTAAAAGAAATTGAAAGTGAAACAAAAAGTGCTTCATTTTAAATTATAAACAGATTATTAAATGGAAAACAACTTATATTTATCTTTCGAAAAAGAAAAATTTCATTATATACTTATTTTGCTGCATGCATCGCACCTGACTTAATTTTTCACGCTCTCGTTTCACGTTCATTTTCAATGGCCTCATGTATATATATATATAAAATTCAAAGAAAAAGAGACACATACCCTTTTACTCATCGTTAAAAAAAATTTCTTATAATCTATAGTCATTACACGGCCCTCTTTCTCTGTCTCAAACACTTTCTCAAAAAGCCTTTTTTACAGAACAGATAGCACGCGTCGACTTTAAAAAAAATTTTTATTGTTAGAGGGCAAAAAGGAGGAAAAAATTAATTATTTTTTACAGGAAAATAGAAGAAAGAAGATGAAGCAGCCCATATTGATGGAATTTTATTATATTTAATGATGAATAATTTACCAACTGAAAAAACGACAATACAAATACCATAATACCAAAATATAAGAAGAGCCTTTAGTGACAAGGCAAGGGTTTAAACTGGTCCGTTTTTCGTCTTATACTTTGTAAGAAAACTATATTTATTTTAAATAACTTTCGTTAATCATTCTTATTATTTATATTTTTTGTTTAATTTTCTTATTTAAAAGTTTTTACACGAAAAATTTCTCTTTCTCTCAAACACTTTCTCAAAGAAGAGTATCGCTTTTACATATATAAATATACAGCGCGGATGGCACGCGTCCACGAGAAAAATAGGGTTGTTGTGAGGGTGCAGGATGAAGAAAAAAAAAGATGCAGATAAAGTGAGAGGGTAGGGGGGGGGGACTTTTGGGTGCACAGAAAGAAGCTGGCCCTGTCGAGGGAGAAAAAAAGGGGAAAGGGAAGACAGGTGCATCGTACCGCCAATTATATTTCGGAAGGGAAAGAGAGCGAGTTGTGCGTAAAAACAAAAGAAATACATGTGAAAAAAATGGGAGAGACAGAGACAAAGTATGTGTTTGGCATCAAGAAAGAGAGCGAGATAGAGAGTAAAAGAAATTCGTCTTGTGCCTTAGGACTAATACACTATATGGATAGAGAGAGAAAAAGAGGGAATCGAAAACACAATCGAATTGTTGATATGTGCGCGCGCGCGCAATAGAAAAAAAAATAATCGACTAAAAGATATATATATGATAAACTAAAGAGTCAGAAGGATAAATAATTTGCAGACGAGAAGAATTTTCGAGGCGATTAAATTCAATGGAATTGTACTGTTTTTTGTTTCTGAATTGAGTTGTTTGTGTTTACGATTTCGTTTGTATCTTGATTTTTTTCATTTTTTTTTTTTTGGCATTGTTTATTATTTATACTCTTGATTTATTATTTTTTTATTTATATTAATATTTATTGCGAATTAAGATTTCACCTATTTGCTATATTTTTGCAAGTTTTTCAAATTTTTTTAAAGGAACTTCTTGTATATAGTATATAAATTTTGTATTCGATTCATTATACATTTGTCTTTTTCAATTTCGAGAAAGATGCGGCAAAAGAGTGAGGGAAAAAATAAAAAAAAATAATTCGAGTTAAATTCCGCGCGTCAAGTTTTAATAAGACCACTTTCGATTGCGATTTCTTTGAAAAAATATTTTTCAGTCTACCTTCGAGTATACGCATGTATATATACATTTAATGTCGTGATGATGAAACGAATGAAAAATAAAAAGACAGATGCACCGGTTTGAAAAAAAAAAGTTAATAAGCATGGCACGCGCCTTTACTCGCATTTTCCCTCTCACTCTCACTTTAGAATCCTTCATCGTCTGTCTCGCTCTCTTTTTTTAAACTCATTTTCTCACTCCCGCTTTCTCTCCCTCCCAAAACGATACATAATCGGACTTTATAACGATGTTATTTCTTCCTTTCGTCTTTTTTTTTTTTCTTGAAAAAGAAACAGTGTCATTATTTTAAAACTAATTACGCACATCAAAGGAAAACAAATTTAAAAAAGAAAATATCCTCAATTACTTAAATTTAAAAAAAATTCTCTTTTTTAAATGCAATTCTTTCAACGCGACAATTTTTATGATGTTCGCGGGAAAATTATAAATTGTAATTATTTTGCTTATCGGTAATTGAATTTTTGAAAATGTATAATTAATAGGGATGGTAATTAAAAAAAAATTAATTACATAACTGATTGCCTTTTTTAACTGGTTTATGGACTTTACATCAATTTTTAATTATACGTTAACAAGAAGAAGAAGTAATTTTTAATTATTTAAATAGTAGATTATTTATTGTTTCAGTGTCTGTAAATTGATTTTTAATTCTTTAAATAATTATAAATTGATTATTGTTTAAATAATTAAAATAGTTAAAACTTGATTCGAATTATTTATATATTTGGATTGTGTAAAAGATTAAAAATTGGTATTTTAAAAGGAAAGATATTTTTCAGTACGAATATTAGAAGAAATAATATTTTGGATAAGAGATCGAGGACCTCGCGAATATATATATATATATATATGAACGTGAATAAAACGAGAAGAGAAAAATGGAGGGAGTTGGTGGCGTGCGACCAGCAGCAGCAGCAACGGCAGCAGGTGTACGACGACCTCTTCAGTCTTCATGAGCCCTCTTCTTGAAAGTCTTTTCCCTTTCTTCTTCGTTTTTATTTTTCTTTTCATTTTTTTTTTTTTTGCCAAACCCATCTTTATATATCTCACAGTTGCTCTCTTTTTAACTTCATCGCTCGACACAATCTCCCTCTCACTTTCTCTACACGCACATATATATATATATACATATACCGATCTTCCATTCACTTCCGATTATCATTTCGATCACTGATAAAATATATGGCCACTCCACTTGGAAATTTCTCGATTATACAATTAAGTGATCCAACATCTGCGCGACCCTCCAGACGATAATTATTGAGCGGGAAAAACTCAGCACGTGGGGAAAAATTTATGATTCCTATATAGAAAATACTATTTTAAGGAAAAATATTAAAAAAAAATGTTAACGGTACAATAGATACGATTGCGCACCTGTCACGCGCAGACAGCGCAAATTAATCATGTGCGCATATATTTCGCGCAATTAGAGAACGCCCACACTCAATACTCCCTATCAATAAAAAAAATCCCTTCTCATTAAACCGAGAAATAATTTTCAATTTAATTTCACCATTAATTTAGTGTGCGGAAAAAAAATTTTTATACTTATCTATATCAAATGGATTTCTTGAAAAAAAAAATTTCTTTCAATCTTACCGAATGAATTCTCGACTACTGATTAGCGGGTATAATTACGCGAGAGCAAATTTTTATCATTGACGAAGGGCCTTTTAAATAGGGATTAATTTCTCAAAGTGACCAAAAATGGTTTTGGGAGGAATAAATTTTTGAAAGAAGTATATATACATATAATAAATTATAATTTGATGACTTCTCTCCTTTCTCTTTTCGGGACTTATTGAGAACATATATAAAAGTTGCAGCAGGAAAGTATCCCGCGTAGTCGCAGCTCATTAGTTCATTATCGAATGCGATGATCGGTATTTTGGGTATATATGGTAGGCGCGTGCGTGCAACTTGAAATGCATCCGAGGAATACATTTTTTTTTTTGTTTTTTGGAAGGGGAAAGTCCATTTGGCGTTTTTGCATTACATTCGACTTTGGAAATATAATTTTTCACATTGAATATATATATATATAATTATTAACGAGGTTCGAAAAATGTTATGTGGCTATTACTATATAAGGTTATTATACTTTTTTCTTTGGAATTAGTCACTAATTTAAATTAGTAAACATTTTTTTATTGATCATTTGTTTTATACACAATTGTTATTTTTTGAAGCGCATTTAATAATAGACAATTATTTTTTATTTTTTCAGGAGAAGAGAAGAAAGAAGATGATGCAGCCCATATTGATGGAATTTTATTATATTTAATGATGAATAATTTACAAACTGAAAAAACAACAATACAATCTCACTTGCGCAGTACTGAAATATTTATAGTAAAATCTTTACTTATTACAAGAGTCTTTCGTCACTTTTCGGTCTCACTCTACCTTTTTATGAAAGAAACGTTATTTATTCTAAATAATTTTCGATATTTATTATTATTTATTTTATTTTTATTTTTTATTTAAGATTTTTTTCAATCTATTCCTTTTTTTTTAATTGTTGCTATTTTCATTATTTTTATTTTTCAGAAGAAGAGAAGAAAGAAGATGATGCAGCCCATATTGATGGAATTTTATTATATTTAATGATGAATAATTTACAAACTGAAAAAACAACAATACAATCTCACTTGCGCAGTACTGAAATATTTATAGTAAAATCTTTACTTATTACAAGAGTCTTTCGTCACTTTTCGGTCTCACTCTACCTTTTTATGAAAAAAACGTTATTTATTCTAAATAATTTTCGATATTTATTATTATTTATTTTATTTTTTTTTTAAGATTATTTTCAATCTATTCCTTTTTTTTAATTGTTGCTATTTTCATTATTATTGTTCAGATATTAATATTTATTATATTGTTATTTTTTGATTATGCGTTCATATCTCGAATTTAAAGAGTTTATTATAAGAAATACTTTTTCCAAAGAAGAAGAAAGTATATCCTTATATTTAATGTGCCGCTCAGCAACCATAATTTATAATTAATATCTCATCAAGATCTTTATCACACCTGGAGAACATTTTTTTTTCATTTCATTAATCTATTTCAGTTTAGTAGTCAGTTTAACAGATGAGCTATTTGTCATTTTCACATATTTAATTAGACAGTTTACATTAGATATATATTCAAATGGATATTTTCTCATAGACTCTTAATTCAAAATTTTGCATATGTAATTAGATATTTCTCTCACAAAACATATAGTATATAGCAACATTTCGTTATAAATTTCTGTCAATAAAATGATATATCGCTTGCTTAGAAAAAAGAAGTGTTAATTTAAAATTCGAAATAGTTTTGACGCCTATGGAAAACGGAAATTTTTTTTTTATTTGAAGATGGTAGAGATGGGTTTTTTTTTAGAAGAAGGTGAGAGAGAGAGGGGTTGGTTGAAGGGAGTAATGGTAGAAGAGGGCAGCTTGCGATCTCGCGACAAGCAATAAGAGACAGGTGCATTGAATTATTTGTGTCCTTGTTCAAACTCTCAATTCCTGAATACATATATATATATCTATACATCCGTGTTACTTCTGTGTTTTAAAAGTTGTCGTGTGTCTCCTTTCCCCTTGCCATTTTTTTCTTACCGAAGTTACTCGAGTTTTTTTTTTTTTTTTTTTTTGTTATTTCTTAAAGTCGCGATAACGAAAACGAAAATTTAAGGAGGTGCCCCGCGGCGCATCGAAAAGATACCGCGCGCACTATATAGACGGACCCACACACATACGCACACTCATTGCGGAAATATGGTAATTTTCGATATCGAGCTTCTTTGTCTTTGTCGGATCAAAAATGACGTCGTTTTAGGTCCGATCATAATAAGGAATTTTAAGATTGGAGAAATCTTCCTTCTCGATTTTTGTCTTCTTCTTCTTCTCCTTCTTCTTTTTCTCGGTGGCCTTTTTTTCTAATTAACGCAGTGTTTTTATCGGTCACTCTATAAAGAACGGTATAGAAATAATTAAATGATCGAATTAAGATGATCATCCAAAATTATAAATTCCGGTTTTTTTGTCGCAATGCGACGTTAATTTTTTCCGGAATTATTTTTTTCGAATTAGACTATATATATATAAATGTGAAAAAAGTTTTCTATAAATACAAACATTTTTTATTTTATAAATTTTTTTTCTATTTTAAAAAAGTTACAGTCTTTTCCTTTGTGCGGATAGTTAAAAATTACCGAAAAATTGGAAATGTCGTTTCTGGGGTTGAGTATGGAGTTTGAATATATGGGATTTCTATACAATTTGAGTACAATTGTCTAATCAAATAGGTATCAAATTTTTTTTTTTGTAGCAAATGAAAGAAAAGAAAGGGGAAATGTGCCTATATATTTATGTACAAAAATATTTTTTATTTTTGAAAAAAATCATAAAGTTCGATATACAGCTGTATATGTATATACATATAGTGTAAGAGTCCGTAACTAATAGAGTCATTGAAATTTTGCCTCCGGGCCAATCATTATATTCAAACGGTGACGCAAGAATTTAATAATTTAGCAAAAGAGTCCTTTTGAAATTGCCGACTTTCTTTCTTACAATCAAACTTTTACATCTCTCTGAAAATCTAAGATTAAATGATATTATGTATAGTTTTATATATACATGTATCGATATGTGCGCGTGTATTTCAATAACGAGTTACTAACACTTAACCTCTTCATCAAACAACCATTTCACATTCGAGTTAATTAGAAAAGTCAATTTCAAATTAAGTTTTTTGAATTTCTATTTTATACTTTTTTTGTAAAAAGAAAAAAAATGGAAAAACAGTAGAAAAATAATTAAAAATATAGAAATAGTAAAAGGTAGTAAAATAAAAAAAAAACAGTATAAAATAGTAGAAATAGTAAAATTCTTACTATAACATATTTTCTTATATGAACTTTAGCTTCAAATTATTTTTGTTCCCATTCTGAAAAGTAGAATGAAAAAGCGTGCCCCTGTTGGTTGACTTCACCGCGATGATCCAATGTAGATCACTCAAGTCTCACATTATCCGGACGCTTTCTTACAAACGTATATATATATTTAAAAAGAAAACTTAAAAAAGCGTTTCGAATCGAATTTTTAACATTTAAAAACGAATAAAATAATTACATATACCAGGAGAGAAAGAGATTCCCTTAATTCAATTTATATACTATATATTCGCAAAAAAAGGCAGACTTTCACGAAATTTCTTTATACATATTTTTATTTTCATTTACACCTGGAATTTCACGAACTTAATAAATAAATAAAAAAAACTTTGGAAATCACGTCCTTATGTATATATATATATATACTCGGAATATATAAAGATCAGAGTAACGAGTTTATGTATATATATGCACCTACAACGCCCTTATTTTTCGGATCAGACACGCATCGCTGCGATGCTGCTCGCGCGGCATAAGAGAAACTAATTAAGCGGATTTCGATTAACCTGGCTTTGGTAATTAAATGAAATTGGAATTTTTCTTGCTTCGCATAAATGTATAATGTGTAATATATTAATGAATATTGTTAAGAAATAATGTCTATGGTAATGCACGGATACATATATATGGGGTTCGAAAATTTTTTTTTACGCACTGTTCAAAAAAAAAATATATATATAAAGCTCTAAGAAAAGTATATAGTTATCCGCCTTTGTTCCTCTTACAGCTCGATTACGTCGCTTCTGTGATGCTTGGTGATCATCATCATCATCGGCATTACCACCACTATGCGCTCAGCGTTACCTATATACAAGATCGGGTTACGCTTCCAGTCCAATATATTCGCCCACTGTAATCGAATAACGAATCGATAAAAACAGCGCTTGACCATCGGCGCATTTTTTTTCTCAAGACGATCGTAATCTCATTTTTTACGAGGCAATACTTTTGTTATTATTAAAGTTAAATTCTAAAAACAATGAATCTTATTACACTTTTTTTAATATTATCACATTAAGTGGTTTCTCAATTGTACTTATTAATTAGTAATTAATAATTATTAATAATTTTCAACGATAAGTTCTATTTATTATTATTATTACTACTATTATTATTATTACTAGGCTAAATCAAGGCTGAAACTAGGCTAAACTTAGGTTCAAACTAGGCAAAGAGTAGGTGAAACCTATATAGCTTCAAATTAGGCAAAAGTAGACAATTCTAGACTGAAACTAGATTGAAACTAGGTAGAAGTAGTCAATTCTAGACTGAAACTAGATTGAAGCTAGGTAGAAGTAGTCAATTCTAGACTGAAACTAGGTAAAAGTAGACAAGTAGTCTAGTTTTTTCTTCGCGTTGCTATTTACAGTAATGCTAGATTGGTGCGATCTTGATCCTATCTAGTTTCCTAGTCAAGCTTTTAATTTTTATATAGATTTTGAAGCGCTGCAATTCTAGTAAAACTATGTTAATGCTAGCTTGGTACTATCTAGTTTTCCTAATTATATTTTTATCACTCCGTAAAACTGAAATGCCAATATAGTTATTATACAGAAATACTAGGTTTTACACTATTAACTATATTTTACTGTTTTTTGCTATAAACTTTTTTAATTTCATTATTATTATTAACTTTACTTTAAATATTATACTTATTTGTTCAAATTTCGTTTATATCTCAGTAGGATTTGGTTTAGAAAATTAAAAAAAAATTTATCGTTATGATAATTAACAATATACTTTGTTGAAAATAAAGTGTCCAGAAAGAAAAATTCATGGCGGACAGGAAAAATTGTTTATAATTTATTAAATTGTTTAAACAAATTTAAAGAGAGATTTTTTAATTTCATAAAATATTGAAATCTTTTTATAAATTGTTTGGAATCAAAAAAGCATTTATCGAAAAAAGATTTCTCAGCAGAATTATTACTGAAAAATTAATTAAATTTCTTGTAAATAATTATAACAATTAACAAATTCACTGTTTGGACATTTTTGGCGTAAGGAGGTGTTTTCTTCTAATAATTTATGAAAATTATAGTTATTTATAAAAATTGTTGCGGTAATTTATAAAAATATTGTAGTCTGAATCTCAATTGAAAATTATTACTTTGCGGTAATTTATGAAAATTTTCAAGGTAATTAGTAGAAATTTATGCAGTATTTTATTGAAATTTTCGCAATAATTCATAAAAATGTATTCCAGATAAGTTACAATTAAAAATATTTATTTTATCAATTTATGGAAATTTTCACGGTAATTTATAGAAATTTTCGCGATAATTTATAAAAATATGAAAAGCAAAAATTAACATTAAAATTTTGGATTTCAGTCATTTAGGGAAATTTTCGCGGTAATTTATGGAAATTTAGGTGGTAATTTATAAACATTTGGACGATAGTTTATAAAATTATGTAAAATACAAATTAGAACTAAAAAATGTAACGTCGGAAATTTATGTTAATTTATGGAAATTTACGCGGTAATTTATGGAAATGTATTAGGTAATTTACGGTTAATTTTCTATAATTCAGTTAAATAATTAGTTAACTAGATCACACATAGTTAAACCCTTTTCAATAATTGTAAGTGTAAAAGGTGTCGAAACTTAAAATTAATTGCTATGTAGCTTCAATAGAGTAGTGGTTAGATTGTTGGGCTAGAAATCCATAGGTCATAGGTTCGATTCCCCGTAAAGTCAAATTTTATTCAGTAATAGGTTTCCGTTTATTCTGTGTTTTAAACATTAACTTGATGAAAAGTTGAAAGTTGAGGATCATTACACACTTGTAAATACAAATTAATTTTTTTTTATTATATTAACATTGAATTGAAATAAATTTTTCATTTGTTTTGTTAAATAAACTTCTCTAACTAGTTTCCATTCTAGGCTTAAACCAGATCGAAGTTAGGTAAAAGTAGTCCTAGGTGAAAAGTAGGCAAATCTAGATTGAAACTAGGTTAAAACTAGATTGAAAGTAGTCAAATCAAGATTGAAACTATGCTAAAACTAGATTGAAACTAGGCAAATCTAGATTGAAACTAGGTTAAAACTAGATTGAAAGTAGTCAAATCAAGATTGAAACTAGGTTAAAACTAGATTGAAACTAGGCAAATCTAGATTGAAACTAGGTTAAAACTAGATTGAGACTAGGTGCAAAGTCGTCTAAACATAGGCTAAATCTTGGTTGAAACTGTGATAAAGATGAGCTCAATCTAGGCTGCATCTATAGGAACAAGCAAAAAATCCTGTTCTTTTCGTCAATTTTCACGAAAATAATTAAAATTCCAATCCTGGCTGCGTAAAGTTTCCCCAAAAATTACCCCCCTTCCATTACATCAATTTTTATGTTCCTTCATTTCGTTTTTTGCAATTCGCACATCACATCACTGCGTGCGATAAGTACTTCGAACAAACGTGCCGACAAGTAAATGGTGTTGTGAGAAAAACGCGCGCGCACGTTATAGCGACCCAAAAGAGTCCCCAAAAATACACATATAAATTTCTATATATATATACGAGTGAAAAAGAGACGCGCAGAGAGATGTAGAAAGAGACAATCTGATCATAAAGTAGCGGAATTTTACGGCCTTATAATTTCATTAAAATTCCCTCGCGCTATACACTCACGAAATCGTATAATATAGAAGTCGGGGGTCTCTCCTCAAAACTTATAATATTATATTCCCGGTCGTTGTCGTTTTCAAGAAAGAGAGTTCCTTGTCGTTTTCCGTTTTTTACGATATCTCCGTGTGTGCGAATCCCTTTCTTCGTATTATATATATATATATACACTTGTACAGTGGAAAGGGTGAATAAGTCCCAAAAATATTTCTCTCTCTTATCTAGATCGTCATCGCGGTCCCAGTGTGTGCATCCCGCATCGATAAAAACTTCTTACAACCGTTTAAACAAATGTTTAAAAGATCGTGTTCATGTTCTTTTCATTTCGACAAGAGAGAAACACTATGGCGATGTCAAGTCGTCCCCTCCCCCATCTTTCTCTCTGTCAGTTCTTCTATACAAATATTTGGGCCTTAAATCCTACTTTTGCTGTATTTCATACAAATTCATAATTTGGAATTATGTTTTCTTTCGAAGGAGGAATATATTCTGTCTTTATACTATTTTTTTCTTCTTCTTTTCCACTGTCAACGAAAGTTTTAAGGCCCCAGTTCAAAATGGGACCTAAATTTAAAAATACTTTTACTTATTATTATTTTGCAAAAAAATTAATTAGAATTTTTAAACTTATCATTATACTGGTTCAGTTATAATATGGGTCAATATTAATATTTTTAAAATTCATATAGAGTAAGGCCCCGAGTTTTAATTTAGGGCCTAATTTTTTAATTGTTTGTACTTTTTATTAATGTTTTAAAAAAGTAATGGAAATTTTGGAATTTATCATTACTATGAGATTGAATAAACCATTTGAATATTATTTTTAAAATGCGCATTTAGAGTAAGGCCCTAATTTCAAAATAGGCCCTAATTTTTTAGTTTTTACCTATATTATTACATATGAGAAGAGTAATTGCAAATTTTATTTTTAACATTATGGTTTAGGATATTTAAATATTATTTTTAAATTCGTGGTAAGACAAAGACCCAATCCATGAATTGGGCATGCAAACATGTATAGTGTATAAGGCCCGATTTAAAAAATGGGGCCTAAATTTATTGCATTCTTATAATTGGTAAATTTTGTCTATATAATTATAGTATCAAATAATAATTTTTAAAACATTTTCAAAACACGTGGACGGAAGGGCCTTTTTTTAAAAACGGGAACAAATTTTTACTTGTTCGTATGTTTATAATGATTAATGTTATTATTCTAAAAAAAATGTTAAAGTCAAGAAATCGTAAATATTATATATGGAATTTTATATATATATATAGGAAAATATGTCTTAAAATCTTGTGGGGAAAAATTACATACGTCCATCATAATGGGACTTAAGGCCCCCATATGGTCAAATTTAATAGGTCTGTATCCCAAATTCTCGCGCACTTAAGAGAAATGTGAGAAAAAATTCTCTGCATAATTTTCTCTCACCTTATAGTGTAGTGCGCATCTATAAATGGAGCTAATAACGCACATATATGAGGCCCTCCCTTTTTTTTAACTTGGGCCTTATGTTCCATTTTCTTTTGAGTTATATATTTTTTACCAAATCTCTCCATATGTAAGATTAATGATATACAGTTATTTATAATCTATATATAGTGTTTTATGGTTCTATATATATATAATAATTTTTTTAATTTATTACTCTTTGGGCCTTAAATCCCTAATTTTCGGTGTTCTTTTTTATTCCTCTTTGTTTTTGGAATTATGACCCAAAAACTTTCAAGTTCGTGATATAATAGTATAGAGAATAAAAAATATTTTTAAAAAACGTTTGAAAGTTGTAAAAAATCATTTTTAACAAGATTGGAAAAATTGTAACAGTGAGGCCCAAGGAAACAAATTATGCAGAGCTTATCTTATATTTTTACGTGTCTCTGAAACGGCAAAAATTAATTCAATTGTAAAAAAAAGTATTTTATAAAAATGAGTGGAACTTAATTTTCGTATCTGTGCGGCTCCCTAATGGGGGGCCTGATAATCCTCCCTAAGGCCCATTTGTAGATCGCATTATAATATATTTGCGGCGGGACTTAAATTACAATTTTTCGAAACGATTTAATTTATATAAATTATTGCAAAAAGTGCGTTATATTTTGAAAGCTTGGTTAAAAAGTAATTTTTGGACCATTAGGGCCCTTCCTCGAAAGCCATGGGGCCCAATTTGAAATTTGGATCTTGAGTATTACATATATATATATATATGAATATGTATTAATATTAAAAGAGTAAGTCGAAATATTATTTTCTCGCCACACGCAAGCATATTTTTTTCTAAAATAATTTATATCTTTGATACATATATTTCAAAATTGACACTAAAAAAAAACACTAAACTCAACTGTATACAATAAATGTGAGGTCCTAATACTTTTTATTTCTGCGAAAATTATGAAAATATAAAAATTTTCATCATAGGATTGTATATAATATATAAAGAGAAAGATATGCTCGAGACGATATAAAAAAACGATTTTTGGCCTTCATTTGTAAAACAACGGCACAAAAAAAAAGAAGAAAAAAAAATCCAACGCGTCCTCAAAAGATCGTAAACACATAAAAATTCTCTCGAGAGATCCTATCTTTGGATTGCCTATTAAAAAAGCATTTGGCAATTCGTCGACGTCATTAATTCGTTCTCCCCGAAAAAAGAAGGTGTCCCCGTCGCTAATTACTCATTGTCCGCCGCGAAATGACTCGCACGAGACGAGGAAAAGTGCGTGTGCGAGAGAGAGTATATATATATATAGTCAGTGTTTGTACGCTTATCCGAGCTCATTATCGCGTGTTTTTGCACGTTCTTCATTTTTGGGACTCTTTGAGTTGCATGAAAGTGCCTTTTTTTTACCATCGATTGCAATGGTGCCTTTTTTTTGGTACATGGGGCCTCAGAACGTCTTCGATATACAACTCTCTCCTTCTCTTTTGCTGTTCTCTCTCTCTCTCTCTCTCGACGGTGGTCTATCATTATATGGACTCGCGTGCGCTGCCCTCGGTTATTCTCGTCTCTCCTCGGGTGGTTCGTCTCCCTCCCCCCACCTCTGACGCTGCTGTGGGCCCCGAGGCTGGGACGCAAGGCCCCGAATCTATACGCACGTACCAGAGTGAGAGGAGTGGGGAGGGACGAGGTCCAGCACGAGCTACTTTTCTCTCTCTCTCTCTCTCTCTCTCTCTCTCTCTCTCTCTTTCTCTGTCTCGCTCTTTTGCCGCACGAGATTCGCGGCTACAAAACAGATCGAAAACTTGTACATACGCACGGGAGCAACTCTTTTTTTCCACCAACGAAATTGAGGCCTTATAGCGTCTCTCTCTCGGGGAAATCGACCCAAATGAACACACAGAAAACTTTTGATTACTGCTGCGCTCGACGCACTTTTGTCGAATTACCCGCTTCAATAAAATAAAAGGATTCACTTGAGAAATCATTTTGACCCATTGACCAATAAAAAAGAAAATATTCCAAACAGTAAATCAAAAAAAAAGGGGGTGGGGGATTTAAAATGACAAAAATAAATATTAGTAACTTAATAAATTATTATATGATGAATTATTATTTGATAAATTATTAAATATTAGTTACTATTTTAAAAATTATTAAATATTGGTTATTATTTAATAAATTATTAAATATTAGTTACTATTTGAAAAATTATTAAATATTAGTTATTATTTAATCAATTATTAAATATTAGTTTGTTTCAAATTAGCGTGTGGTCCAATAACAAAGAAAATATTTCAAACACTAATAAAAAAGGGGGGGGAGGATTAAAACAACAAAAGAAAATATTAGTAACTCAATAAATTATTATATAATGAATTTTAATTTAATAAATTATTAAATATTAGTTATTATTTAATAAATTTTTAAATATTAGTTTGTTTCAAATTAGCGTGTGGTCCAATAACAAAGAAAATATTTCAAACACTAATAAAAAAAGGGGGGGGGGGGAAGGATTAAAACAACAAAAGAAAATATTAGTAACTCAATAAATTATTATATAATGAATTTTAATTTAATAAATTATTAAATATTAGTTATTATTTAATAAATGATTAAATATTAGTTATTACTTAATAAATGATTAAATATTAGTTATTATTTAATAAATTTTTAAATATTAGTTTGTTTACAATTAGCGTGTGGTCCAATAACAAAGAAAATATTTCTAACACTAATAAAAAAAGGGGGGGGGGGAATTAAAATGACAAAAATAAATATTAGTAACTCAATAAATTATATTATATAATGAATTATTATTTGATAAATTATTAAATATTAGTTACTATTTGAAAAATTATTAAATATTAATTATTATTTAATAAATTATTAAATATTAGTTATTATTTAATAAATTGTTAAATGTATTAGTTTGTTTCAAACTAGCGCGTGGTCCAATAGCAAAGAAAATATTGCAAACACTAAACAAAAAAAAGGTGGGGGGGAGAATTAAAACGACAAAAGAAAACATTAGTAACTCAATAAATTATTATATAATGAATTATAATTTAATAAATAATTAAATATTAGTTATTATTTAATGAATTATGAAATATTAGATTGTTTACAATTAGCGTGGTATTTTTTTTTTTTTAAAAGAAAATTAGAATTTTAAAAATATTTTTTCAAATTTCGCGCCTAGGGTTTTTTAGTTTCGTTGGTAATTGGCGCTGCATGCGCTTAACGTTAAGAATTTGAATAGTGGCGCGGTTTAAATTAACCTTTATTTATATACATCATATCTGATGCGGCTTTGTAGTCAATAGTCCTGTTTATCCTAATTTTTTTCGTTTACTCTTCTTTTTATTCTAAAGAAAATTTAATTTCTCTGTTCCAAGGAAGTACTTTTTTTCTTTCATTTTTATTCTTACACTTCTTCTTCAATAACAATAAGTTTCCTAATTCAAACAAATTTCCTATTTTCAAAAAAGTATCTATTTCTTTTTCTCTTTGGAAAATAAAGCTTTTTTTCAAAAAGTCATGTTCTTTTCTCTTTTCTAAAAAAAGCGGATGAGATTAAATGCGCACTTTAAGGCCATAAAAACTAATGATTAGAAAATTTTCGTTATATATGGGCCTCGCACCTATATATATATATCTGTATACATTATATATATTTTGTAAATACAATACGTATATACCCATATATATTATATGTATAATACAAAACGTATTATATACAAGTCTTTGGATTTGGTGACTTTTATCTCGCTTTTAGAGGGTGACAGGAAGTAAAAGCCGAAAAGTTTCACGTAAGAGAAGAATGGAATGAAAAGTAAAGCGCGCGCAGGTACTATTTGGTTCGCTTTGTTCGTTTATAGATATATACGTGTATGGGCCTTAGAATGAAAAAATAAAGTCGCCTTGAATATTTTCCTATATATATATATATGTGTGTGGGTGGATGAATTTTTGAAAAAAAATGTGTCCATGTGTGAAAATTTATATATATATATATATACCGGAGGAGAATTTTATTCAACGAAATAAGAATTAATATATATTTTCATCTCGCTTCTTCGTTTATACTTTATATAGATGGATGCGTGAAAAAAGACCGACCTTCTCGTACCAGTACATTTGGGCCTTATATATATAAAACTATACATACATATAAAAAAACACACATGTATATATATATAGGATATGTGAGAGCGTCCTTTTCTTTCTTTTCGCGTGCCACGGTCCTTTACGATTCGCTGTGCCGCCACCATGCATCGTGGTCTTGGACGATGCACTTACCCCGAGGGCCTAAGGCCCATACACACACATATATATATCTATACAACCGAAAACGAAACACACCAGACCGAAAATTCACGGCGGCTTCTACTCTCGGTGCAAAGACCTCCACGATACATATATATATATATACAACTTACTTATTCCTTTTTTTAATTGATTAATTCGAGATCTTGTAATTATATATCTTCCATATAAATTGGGATTTATTCGGAATACATTGTTTGAATTAATTTGCTAAGGCTCTTATACATATATATACACAAAATACAAATTATTCTTTTATGCAAAAATAATTCTTTTTCAAAATTAACTAATAAGGGAAAATTTATTAAATCATTGAATTTATCACTCGGTTATCTTAGTTATTAAAAATATCTTACACTGAAAGAAAAATTTATTTCATTCAAATATAACCGATTATTTGACTATTATCAAATAAATATTTACTTGAATCAAATAATTTTTATTTGAATTGAATAAATTGTATTTGAATCAAATATTTCAGTATTTAAAGCAAATATTATTTAATTGATTCAAATAAAAATTATTTGATTCAAGTAAATATTTATTTGATAATAGTCAAATAATCGGTTATTTGAATCAAATAAATTCTTTTTTCAGTGTCTAGTTAAAAAAAACCGTAATTAATTAAAAAGTATCAAATAGCATCAAACGATAGGCAACAAGGCTGCAATGATTTAAATCACGATTTAAATCATGATTTAAATAAAAAAATTTGTTTAACTAAATATTATATAGATATATTTTATTTTTTTATAGATAAAAATCAAATATTATTCTTATTAAAGCATTTTAAAGTAGTATTTTTATTTAAAATTTTGAACTTCAAGAAAGTAAAAAGGAATTATGAATATCAGAAAGTAATAATCATTAGTTTTCGTTAATTTGATAGCAGTTATTTGAAGATTAAAAATCAGTATTTTATATATTATTTGGGCCAAAGAATAGCATAAAATATATCAGTATTCTGTTAGTTTCTTAAAGTTTTTAAAAAAGAGATTTTTATTACAACAAGAATTTATTGTACGTAGTATGTATAAGTGCAGTAAAAATTCTATATAAAATATCACATATTTGTAATTGATTATTACCCTCATTTTATAATGACTATTTTATTTTAAGCGCGTTATGATCTAAAATTTCATGTTTTCTTAATAAAAATGAAGTAGTTTTTGACGTTGTATATTATTAATTTTATAAATTGCAATGTTAAGAAAAACGAACTTCTTAAAAATAAATATTAAAAAATTGATTTAAATCAAAAAAATCTGATTTTTTATAAAAATCATGATTTTTATCAGCCCTGCGAGGCAAGTTTCTCTTATGTAATTGAAATAGAATAGAATTTTTAGTTTTGAAAATTTTTAAAATTACTTAGGGTTAGGATATATAATTAAAGTTTAGAAATTAATTTCCGGAGTTGGAAAAATATTTCCAGTATAGTTATTACGATTTATTTTCATTAAAATCAACCCTTTTTTATATCGAATGTTATTCTACATATACCTTATGGAAAATAAAAATATAGGAAATTTCCTATGCAGAGTTTAAAGATTATAATTTTCTATGTTTTGGAAAAAATATTTCCAGAAGTTAATACGATTTATTTTTATTAAAATCAACCCTTTTTATATCGAATATTAATTTACATACCTTATGAAAAATAAAAATACAGGAAATTTCCTATGCAGAGTTTAAAGATTATAATTTTCTATGTTTTGGAAAAAATATTTCCAGGAGTTATTACGATTTATTTTTATTAAAATCAACCCTTTTTGTATATCGGATGTTGTTCTGCTGCACCTTGTATGTAAAATACGCACTTTCTCTTCTGGAAATAATATTTCCAAAAGTTATATTATTACGATTTATTTTTATTAAAATCAACCCTTTTCGTATCAAATGTTATGATATGCGCGCACCTTCTGACAAAAAAATATCAAAAATTTAGTTTAAAAATTACTTACCTATACTTTTTAAAGAATATTCCCAGTATATATGCGGTTATTAGGATTTATTTCCGCAAATTGTACAATAATCCGTATATTATTTTATACACTTCAATAGCGTTATATTCTGCAATGTTCTGAAAAAGAAAAAATTGTAATTTAAAAAAAAAATTGCCAAATATAATGAAAAACTTACATGTGTTCTGTACGACATCTTATCACCTATACTGGAGCCAAAAATTTATACAGCATTGATAAAAATAATATTTTCAAAAGATTTAATTGATCTGATCTATATATTATAGAGAAAAGTAGCTCCAAAGAGGTAAAAAATTTGATTTCAACTATATATATTTTGAAATTATACAATTGCCGGGCAAGAAACCCCAAAAAGCTTAATTTAAATTTAAAAATGTTTTTACGCCACTGGCTATCAAACACACGAGGTCCAATGTGTGGGAACTCGAAAAGTTGCTCCTGGCAGCAGCCAACTGGAGGGTCGGGGGCAGTGATTACTGGGTATAGTGGCTGAGGAGAGTTTGGTTGAGAAAAGGGCGATAGGGAAGAACAGGGGGCAGAAGGGAGGAAAGGTATATATATATGTACGTTCCAGAAGTAGTGGATGATGAACACGCTCGCGCGTGGTACAGCCGCCAGTTTATAGAAAGAAGAATATAAGAAAAAAAAATAAATGAAGAAGAAAAAAAGATGAGAGAAAAAAGTGAAGAAAAAGAGGGAGAGAAGAAGAGGGAAAAGAATAAAGAGAGAAGAAGAGGGAAAAGAATAAAGAGAGAAGAAGAGAGAGAGAAGAATAGAGAGAGAAGAAAAAGAGAGAGAAGAAGAGAGAGAAGAAAAAGAGAGAGAAGAAGAGAGAGAGAAGAAAAGAGTAAAAAGAGAAGAGAGGAGAAAAAAAGACCAAAAAGGAGGAGGAAAAAAGAAGTAGTCACACAGAAAGGATTCCGTGAGAGAATAGAGGATGGGAGCAAGAATCAGAGATGCGAGGAAGAGAAAGGTGAAGAGAAAACGTGTGTTGTGTATACGAGAAAAAGAGAAGGAGTAGATCTTTGCGCGCGTCTGTCGCGTGGCCAAGTCCACTACACGCATGCGCCTTCTTGTTCGCTTCTTTTTTTTTATAATTCACTTTACCACAATCTTGATATTTTTATATCTTTTTCTATATTTGCATTTCATGTTATATGAGGCAAAAAATTATTTACATTATTGAACTTTTCTTGCACTTATATAATTTGTACCCTTTTTTCTTCTTTTTATATCTCTTCTTATCACTTTTCTTCTCTTTCTTCATCATTTTCTTTTTCTATTTTTTTTTTAAACGTTACTTTTTTCTTAACTTTTGAAAATATTGTCGATTCATTTTAATACCGTGTTTAATCATTTTTCCACGGTATTTTGAAAGAAAAAATGAAACACAAAATAAGACACTAAAAAAATGTATTTTGGATCAAATAGATTTTTTTCCGGTGTGTTATATTATGTTTAATTTTTTCTTCCAAAATACCGCGGAATAATTGTTTAAAAATGGTGTAAAAAATTGAATCAAAAATATTTTCAAAGTTAACAAAAAAAAGTGCAGAAAGTAAATAAAATCTACTAAACACTGAAAGAAACTGTATATTAAATTTTGTAAAAGTATTTTGGGGAAAAAGTGCAAAAATCGAAATTTTGATATAAAAATATTAAACATTGAAAAAAATTATGTAGAATTTAGTAAAGTTAGATTAAAATTAAAATTGAATTTAAATTCTTGATATTTGATATTATAATTATACTAAATTCGACATAATTTTTTTCAATGTTTAATATTTTTATATCAAAATTTCGGTTTTTTGCACTTTTTCCGGCCCAAATTGTAAAATACTTTTACAAAATATAATACACATTTTCTTTCAGTGCGTATATACTGATAAGATTTGTAATTCTAATGAATATATTATATAATTAGTTCCACGTTCGTTGTTTACTGAAATTACTAATAAGAAATAAGAAATTATTACTATATACAAAATGCAGCCAGTTTAAAATTTAAGGAACCATCGAAACAATTAACAAATAAACGAAAACTATTAAATGGATCATTAGTAACATCGCGGAAAGGAAAAAAAAAGTGGACCACACGATAATTGAAATCACAAAAAAATTTATAAAAGTGTAAAATACGTTCGAGTTTCGGTATATATAACGAATCCCGCAATTATACCTCTGTAATATATATACATATATATATAAAATTAAAAATATAAACTAGGTCATTTTTTTCCCATCCCAAAGATTCACGAAGGCGCCATTTCCGTTTTGTATATATATATAAGAAAACAGATTTTTGCCTCTTAATATATTCTCGCAGTATATATATATATGCGAATTTTCACCGATCATCATCGCGTTATATATAAATGTACCGGTAAACAAATTGGATTTTGCATTTGGAGGTTGAAAAAAAAAGTGGAACGAACCTGTGTACGTAAAAAAAAGTAACCGGCATACGTCAATGTATGCAATATGCTGTAACTCACAATAACAGGATCCTTGTATAGAGCTGCATCATATACTGCGTGTACAAGCTTTCATCTCAAGTTACAGTCTTACAAGCACCTACTTTCCCTGTTTTTAAACTTTTTTCTTTTTCAAAAAAAAAAAAACCAATAATAATGCTTCTGTACAAGAAAAAGCAGACATCAAATAAGATAATTAATTTTTTAATTTCTTAAATACTGTATTTAACCGAAAACAGGAACCGAGACGAACCGATTGCTGAGGTTTATTTTTTACTCCTCGAGATTTAATTACAGTCTCGAGAGGTCTTATATATATATATATATATATATACAAACTCGAAATATACTAACTAACTTAGTAACATAGTTACTAAATTCAATTGTGTTCAAAATTTTTAAAAAATTTTTCTCCAAATTTCAATTTACATTATAAATAATAAAATTCTTCTCTCATATTCAATTATTTGACAAAATTTTAATCAAATTCTTGTCAAAATTTCAATTATTTTCAAAATTTTTCTAAAATTCCATAATTTTCAATATCTAAGTACTGTTTCAATAAAATTTTCCAAAAAAAAATTCCATTATTAAAAAAAAAAAATTTGAATACAATTCTACGCAAACATTCAATTATTTTCATAAATAATAAGAATTTTTACAGAAATTTAATAATTTACAAATTTTTTTTATAAATCTTCTTCGCAACAATTCAATTATTAAATAATGACATTTCTACAGGGATTGAATTATTTTTATAAATAATAAAATTCTTTTAGGAATTCAATTATTTTCATAAATAATAAAACTCCATTAAAGAATTTCAATTATTTTTAATGCATAATTTTAATCAAATCCCTCGAAAAACGTATAATTATTCTCAAAAATTTTATTAAAATTCGTCCAAAGAATTTAATGATTTAAAAAATTTGTTCATAACATTTTTTATGGGAATTTAATTTCAAGAAACATGAAATTAATAAATATAATTATTTTTGTATTTAAATAATTGAATTCTCGTAGAATTTATACTAATAAAAATGGTTTTAAAAATGAATTTCAGTTGAAATTTTAGATTATACTTATAATTAAAAGCATTATAACGTGGATTTTTAGAAATAATTAAATTTTGAAAAAGTTTCAAACTAAAATCAGTGAAATTCTTAATTTTCCATATTTTGACAAAACATTCTGTTGAATTAATTATTTTTTAAAGCTTGATAGAATTTTTATTGAAACTATTTTGAGTTTTTATTTTTTAATATATATTTAATTGCAGAATTTCCGAATAATTATGAAATTTTGTAAAATTGCATTGGAAACGAATAAATTTGAAAATTATAAAACTCATCGCAGCGTTTCAATTATTTTTCATACAATTATAATTGAATTCCTTGTGCGAAAAGTAATTATGTTCATGCAAGTTTTAATAAAATTCGACAAAAGAATTGAATTCTTAAAAAATTGTTACTAAAATTCTTTATGAGAACAGAATTTTGAGAAACATTCAATTAGTCAATAAATTATTTACTTTTGCATTAAAATAATTAAATTCTTGTAGAATTTTCTAATAAAAATTGATTTTCATTCCATAAAAATGAATTTCAGTTAAAATTTTAGATTTATATAATTGAATATTAAAAGAAATATAGACTGAACTTTTTGGAAATAATTGAATTTTCAAAATTAATATTTTTGAAAAAGTTTAATTGAATTTTTTAAATGTTATTTGAAGCTTTTATTTTCTATTATGCATTTAATTAAAGAATTTGGGAATATTTGAAATTTCGTGAAATTGATTTATTAATTATTATTAAAAATAATAGATGTATAAAGTAAAATTGTAGTTACAAAATTTTTGAAAATAATAATTGAATTGAAATAATGAAAATAATGAAAATAATGAATCAAACTGCGATTCAAATATGTGTCGCGATCTGAAGAAAGGGATACCTTAGAAGCAAATCACTTTAAGGTTATATGTTAGTGTAACTTTTTTGTTGATTAAAAGTTTGTTTTTACTTTTTGCAAATCAAATTCAGTGTTTTTTGAATATTTCAAAGTTTAAGATTAATAATTACTAATTACAATTGACGCAGTTGATCCTTTTGTTGTATTTTCATTTTAAAAATTGCAAACATAACCTAAAATTTTCTGCTTCTAGGGTCACATATATTGAGATCAAATGATATGATTTGATCCACTTTTTGAGATCAATTCGTTGCAATAATTTGAGTATGTTCTTGTATATATAGAATATATAAAATTAAGTCCTGGAAGTGAATAATTATTTTATTTATTTCTCAATTTTGATACAAGAGAAACACTTATTTGAGGGGTAAAATTTAAATCTATGCGTAAAATTTTCATTTCATATATATATATTTCTTCGGTATGTATATGTATATAAATACAGTTTTCTTCAGAGATTAAGCGGAAGTTTTGCTAGATGATCGGTGAAATTCATGGCCTGTGACAATTTTGCCCTTTCAAGTATGCTCGGATCGAAGTTAGCAAATGGCAAATACTTTGTACCATCGCAATCGTAGAATTTTGTATTGAAAAATACTCGAAGGATGTCCAAATTAAATGACTCTCCACTACCGCCAATGCCACAATTTGCCGAATAGACTTCTTTTAATTCAAATGTTATTGTTGCAAGAGCATCGCAATGAATGAAACTTTTCTGATCAGTTTCGTAAAAATACGAATCGTCCACTTTGACGTTCTAGAAGAAACAAAAATTTTTTTGCACAACTTAAAATTATATACATTTTTATTTTATTGATTATATTCATTTATTATACCATTATATATTAATTATAATCATAAATAATGTTATTCATATATATACCTACCTTTGGTTCAATGCATCCCGAAGATTTCTGGATGAAAATTTTAAAGAAAAGGTCCCTTGCAAATGCAGATTCAGGGGTTTTTGGATCTATGGATTTATCGAGTGGCTTACAAAGAGTAAATGCGGTTTCCGTTTTTTTATGTTTGTTATTTTCGTAAGTGATCGTCATCCGTCCCTGTAAATTATATATTCTGATGTTATATTACGAAAATAATAAAAACGGTACAATTTCGCGCACCTTTGAAGAAAGGATGACATAGCCAAAGACCAAATTTTTTTAGGTTATGTTTGCTATTTTTCGGTAAGAATATACAATTTACTATTATTATTATTTTTTTAACCCTTAATAATAGAAGAATTAATATTATTATTATTATTATTAATTTACAATGTAAGAAAAGTGCATTACGTGTAATTTATGTTGCTCATATAACTTCAAACTGTTTATCCATTGAAAATTAAGTGTTTCGCCAAATGTAAACCTGCTTTCCTTCGTATTGCCACCTAAAGTTTGGGTTCTTCTGGCTGATTGATCACATTTGCAGTCGTCTAAGCCGGCGACTTTTATTCCAGCAGAGTTACCAGTTTTCTTAACTCTCGTATATTCATTGAAATTAGTTTGATCTGAAATTAGTATCATTCGCGCAAGGTAGACATCCAAAGAGACCTTTTTTTTTAAACATACAAAAGAATTATTACAAATGTAGACCTCTATATAGGAAATGTGTTTTTATTAATTATGAATTAAATGTATTGTAATATTTAAATTGTATAATATGTGTATTATGATATATAAATTATATGTATTATAATATATAAGTTGTATGTACTATATAATATATAAATTCTATTCCTGACTCGGAATTGATCGTTGAATTCAATGTTTAATATTTAAAACAACCGAGTGATAATATCATATAATATAATTCTATGTATTATTATATATAAATTATAAAAATATATTTATATAATAATATAATATAATTCTATGTATTATTATATATATAAATTATAAAAATATATTTACCACATTGTGAACAATTGTCAAAAATAAGAGAAGCCATATTTTAGTCATGTTTTCTTATAACCACATAAACTTATAAAATGTAAGTGACTGCGCAAAATAACAAAAAGTATTTTATAAACCGGTATTTGTGCGATAAATTGCGTTTGCATTTACGTAAATTTCTTTGTAAACCTTACAAAAGTGTAGATTAGAAAAAATAATTAAAATACATAAATAAAATATTAGTCCGGTTCTTTATCTTTGAATGTTTGAAAAAAATGATATATATGAATTATATACATTAGACATATGGCAAATTTAAATGTTTTAAAAGCATTAAAAAGTTTTTTAAACACTAAACTAAAATTTTTAGATCAGAAACATCTTTTAATATATATAGAAGATGCCGTAACTTTATAGTCAGAACAGTTTCGGAACCTAAAGCAAATACCAAAGGTTGGAAATCCAACCTTATGGTTTTGAATTTAATTAATTTTCATTTGTCCGTAGCTTTAATTTTGAAATAAAATCACTTTGTGTGTGTATTTTAGAGATTTTAAGAGAAGTTGTAAATTTTCGGAAAATGGAAAAATAAATTAGGGGCGGAAAAAAAATTGAAGGGGAATTAAAAACATCAGGAAGGGTTCCGAATGATTCGGATTTTAAAATTATTGAGTACAGTATATAAGCTATGGTCAGTGCCATAAGCGGAGATGGGGAATAAATATAGAATCCGCTATGTATATATATGCATCGCAAGAGTCAAAGCGAGACGAATGAGCAATCGGAGGTCCAGTTGGAATGAAAATTGAAACCCGCGCGTTTCGTACGTGCCGAGACGTATGGTCTCGTTGTGCGCTCCTTTCTTAATGGGATATAACCCTTTTTGGTTATATATATATATATTCAGAAGGAGCGGTATATATGGGTACCTACTGGCCCCATGCCATTGGGACCTACATATGAGCTCACACCGTGTCCTTCCACCCTTTCGCTTTTGCTTTTCTGCCATCATCATGGAACGAGCGTATACTAAACCGTTTTGAGTCGTAGCCCTTTTTCTGCGCTATTTTTTGCCTCTCCTTTTGTTCTCCACTGCTCAGAAACAAAAAGCAGACCTTAAAAAGCCGCGGGTAACAAGAGACGACGCGTAAAAATGGGGCCTGCTATATATGATATGGTGCGCAATAAGTCGACTCTTTAAAAGTCGATTCGCGATATACGAAATATTTTTAATTCATCGCTTTCCGAAACCGAAACTTTCCTCAAAAATTTTGACTGCGCACTGACATTGCGATACATAAAAAACAAAATTCTTCTGGTGTTTTATAAAAAACATTAAAGTGTCACCCTTTATATTTTCTCTTCTCTCTTTTCTTTCTTCAATTTTTTCTTTCTTGGGTCGCAAACCATTTTATTTCAACTAAAGTGGTCGACGACTAATTTTAAAAAATTGTAATATTCGACAGGAATGATACTATATGATGTTACTAGAATCACAAAATAAAAAGATTTTTCAAAAATAATTTTTCATCTTTTGTGAAATATGAATTTTATATATTACACTGGAAAAAAAAATTATTTGATTAATAGGTCAAATAACCGATTATTTGACTATTATCAAATAAATATTTACTTGAATCAAATAATTTTTATTTGAATTGAATAAATTGTATTTGAATCAAATATTTCAGTATTTAAAGCAAATATTATTTAATTGATTCAAATAAAAATTATTTGATTCAAGTAAATATTTATTTGATATAATAGTCAAATAATCGGTTATTTGAATCAAATAAATTCTTTTTTCAGTGTAGAAATGCTGCGAAAACTGTCAATTTTCTGTCAGTAGAAAATAATTCAAAAGAAATACATTTTAGTAGAAAAATATAATAAAAATTCATGGCATTTGTTAAGAATGTCTAAATTTATTATTATACATTGATATAACCATTTAAAAATATAAAATAACGAAAAAAATATTATTCCAAAGTTGATCATTAAATTAACCTATTTTTGGGATATTTATTAACAAATAATGAGGAAATGTGATTATAAAATTAGGTAAAAACTTACGAAATATTAAGAATTTGTGATGAACTTTCAATTTTTATTAAAAGTTTTCTTTCATTTTCTCGAAGAATAAAAAATATGTGTAAAATAAAACTGCTACTTTGCCCTTTTTCACGATTTTCAAGTGTGTTTAACTTCTCTGGAGAAAATCGGAAAAATATGGGATTTTCATAAATAATTAAATTATCAGTAATTAAACACACACACTATGATTTTCACTTTGGTCCTGGGCCTAGTTTAAAAATTATAAATTTTTTAATGGCATGTAGAATAATACATTAATTAATAATACATCAATTAATACATGCATTAATATTCCTGCCGGTTTTCTTAAAAACTATAAAATAAATCATGATAAAATATAAAAAAATAATGTTTTATTGATTGAGGCAAGGATCTCTAGTTCAATTAATACAAAAAATTACTTTTAAATATTATTTTCCATTTAAAAAAAAATTTGATATTTTTTGAGAAAAAAGACAATCAAATACAAAATAATATTTAAAAAAATGAATAAATTTATATTTTTCTATGTCAACATTCATTTTTTTCAATGACAATGTGTATTGGATTGTCTTTTCTTCTCGAAAATTGTAAAAAAAATGAATGTTGACATAGAAAAATATAAATTTATTCATTTTTTTAAATATTAATTTGTATTTGATTGTCTTTTTTTTCAAAAAATATCAAATTTTTTATTAAATAGAAAATAATATTTAAAAGTAATTTTTTGTATTAATTGAACTAGAGATTCTTGCCTCAATCAATAAAACATTATTTTTTTATATTTTATCATGATTTATTTTATAGTTTTTAAGAAAACCGGTGGGAATATAAATACATGTATTAATTGAAGTTGGCTGATTTCACATGCCTTTAAAAATATTATATTTTTAAGAGTTAATGAATGTAATTTTTATAAAGTTGAAATTGGTTTATTATTATTGTCAATAACTTCAACTTTATAAAAATTACATTCATTAACCCTGAAAAATATACTATTTTAAAAAAAATTTTAATTTTCAAACTAGGCCCGGGACCAAAGTGAAAATCATAGTGTGTGTGTGTTTAATTAGTGATAATTTAATTATTTATGAAAATTCCATATTTTTCCGAATTTCTCCAGAGAAGTTAAACACACTTGAAAATCGTGAAAATGGGCAAAGTAGCAGTTTTATTTCACACATATTTTTTATTTTTCGAGAAAATGGAAGAAATCTTTTACCAAAAACTGAAAGTTCATCACAAATTCTTAATATTTTGTAAGTTTTTACCTAATTTTATAATCACATTTCCTCATTATTTGTTAATAAAAATCCCAAAAATAGGTTAATTTAATGATGAACTTTGGAATAATATTTAATTTATTATTTTATATTTTTAAATATGGTTATATCAATTTATAATAATAAATTTAGACATTCTTAACAAATGCCATGAATTTTTATTATATTTTTCTACTAAAATGTATTTCTTTTGAATTATTTTCTCATGGCAGAAAATTGACAATTTTCGCATCATTTCTAATATTTAAAATTCATATTTTACAAAAGATGTAAAATTTAAAAAAAAAAATCTTTTTATTTTGTGATTCTAGTAACATCAGTATCATTCCTGTAGAATATTAAAATTTTTTTAAAATTAGTCGGCGACCACTTTAGTTGAAATAAAATCGTTTGCGACCCTCATTTTTTTTTTGATATCTTTAGAAATTAAGATCGACATATTAAAGAACAGATCGATCAGAGAGTGTTCGTTCGTGCCATTGCATTTTTTTCCTGTAGTAGGTGAGAGAGTCTTTTTTTTCCTCTCATATATAAATTTAGGCCCGTGAGAATCTCTGAAAATCGACTGACTAGACGGGAAGTGACTTCAAATATTTGACCAAGGCTCCACTCTATGTTAGACTTAAAAAAATCATGCTGCGAATCCCTTTCTTTTCCAAATGTGATGTTATATAAAAAATACAAAGAAGAGAAAGAGAGCGAGATCATTTAAAAGGCATTTATGGGAAAAACTTTTTTTTTCTCTTTCCGTTTTCCTTCTGCGTTATGTTGTTGTATTTACTTATCAATTAACTTAATTATGAGATTTTAGTTATTTTTTTTTTGTTTTAACTGCGTGAGTCAAAGCACATAATTATTGTGCGTACAGAAATATAATTTAGAGTTGATTTAATTTTTATTGTTATTTAATTTTTATTGTACTTATTTTTTATTATAAGTCCCACATTCAGAATAATCAAATTTTGAATTAATAAATGATGTTTTTTTTTAATAGAAAAAAATATTAAGAGCATGTGATTGTTAGGTATTGTCAATGGTAATTTTTTCGCCCACTTTCCTCTCATTAAATATTTTATTTAATTATTTATTAAATATTTAATGAGAAAAAAGTAATCGACAAAATAAATTTATTATTAATAATAATAATAGTTAATTAAATAGTCTTTAACGTCCGAGATACTTAATAAATGAGTCAAATTAATGAAAATTAATTTTTATAATTGTAATATAAAAAGCAACAAAAATGTTAATAATAATAATAATAATAGTAATAGTAATAGTAATATAAAGAGCAACAAAAATGTTAATGAAAAATAGTAAAGAATGGAATAATAATAGTAATGGTAATAATAATTTAAATAATAATAATAATAATAATAGTAGTAGTACAAAAGTGCTCTAATTGTGACACGTGGGTGCAATGAAAAAAATGTCCAACTCATAAATCAAGTTCACTCCCCCCGAAAAACACAGCATGACTAAAATAGTTGATATATATACGTGTGTATATTGTAATTCCTGGAATCGAAATAAGGACAACCCCAATATGAAAGGAAGTGTGACACCCACTGGTTCATGGATGATCAAAACTGAAATGCGCACAAATCGACCAAAATGAATACCACACATTTATAAAAAGCTTCTATATATTGCTATCGTAAAGATTATACATATATATATATATATATACGATGCCTCGGTGGTAATTTCACGTACTATTCAATTTTTGAATTCGTATATATTTATAAAAAGAGGGAGACAGAGAGAAAGTGAACAAGAGAAAATAGAAAAAAGAAAAAAGAGTGTATTGTCATTATATATATACATATATAGAGGGGGATGATGATTTTCCAAGGAACAATTAAATTGAACGAAATTCTTTATATAGGAAAATCGTCCTTTTTTTCGTCAATTTCACGTTGTCTTCCTAAACTCCCCCTAGTCTCTATTGTATATATTTTTTTTTTGAAGGTAAATCAAACACTGTTACGGAACTTTAAAATCTTGTTAAAACACTATTTTATTGGTATTTATTTTTTCTTTTTCCGCAAGTGAAGATTTTTTTTTTTTTTATTTTGTTTGCGTATCGAATAAAGTGATTGAAGGTGAAATCTGCTAAATCAAGTACTTGCATTGGGCAATTTAGCGGATTTTCGATACTTTCGATGAGTAAATAAAATAACAATAGTATGAAATAAAGTGCGACGCTTATAAGAATGAGAGGTTATAATCTTATGTGCGGAAAAAATTTTAATGCGTATTTATATATATAAAATTTAAACTATATATGAATCCGCCAATAGAATTGATATAATGGCATGAAAAATTTTCATAGAATCCTCAGAAATGATTCGAGAAAATTAAAATAAATTCTTAAATATAATAATTGAAGAAATTCCAAAAAAATTCTTTGAAATGATTCAATTTTTTTTGTTTAATATAAGAAATTTTCCCTGTATGAATTCATAATTATTAATATATCTATTTTTTAATAAAATTTTCACCAAAAAATAATTTAAAAAAAAATTGATGAAATTCATCCAAACTTGAATTATTTTTAAAAATTATAAAATTTTCACCACAAAAATCAATTTGTTAAAAAGAATTAACGAAATTCATCCAAAATTCAAGTATTTTATGAAAAATAAAATTTTCCAAAAAATAATTATTTATTTAAACAAAAAATTGACGAAATTCATTTAGAATTCAATTATTTTTATAAATAATAAAATTTTCACCACAAAAATCAATTATTTAAAAAAAATTGTCGAAATTCATTAAAAATTTAATAATTATTTTTAAAAATAATAAATTTTTCCCACAAAAAATCAATTATTTAAGAAAAAAATTGACGAAATTCATCGAAACTTGAATTAATTTTATAAATAATAAAATTTTCAACAAAAAAATAAATTATTTATAAAAAAATTGACAAATTTCTTGAAAAATTTAGTTATTTTTGTAAATAATAAATTTATCACAAAAAAATCAATTATTTAAAAAAAAATTGACAAAATTCATCCAAAATTTAATTAATATTTTTATAAATAATAAATTTTCCCCCAAAGAATCAATTATTTTAAAAAAAATTGACTAAATTCATTCAAAATTCAATTATTTTTATAAATAATAAAATTGTCAACAAAAAAATAAATTATTTATAAAAAGTCGACGAAATTCATCCCAAAATTTAATTATTTTTATAAATAATAAATTTTTCCCCCAAAAAATCAATTATTTAAAAAAAATTGACGAAATTCATTCAAAATTCAATTATTTTTATAAATAATAAAATTTTACCAAAAAAATCATTTATTTATAAAAAAATCGACGAAATTCATCCAAAATTCAATTATTTTTATAAATAATAAATTTTCCCCCCAAAAAATCAATTATTTAAAAAAAATTGACGAAATTCATTCAAAATTCAATTATTTTTATAAATAATAAAATTGTCAACCAAAAAATCAATTATTTATAAAAAAAATCGACGAAATTCATTCAAAATAAAATTGTTTTTATAAATAATAAAATTTTTACAAAAAAAATCAATTATTTATAAAAAAAATCGACGAAATTCATTCAAAATTCAATTATTTTTATAAATAATAAAATTGTCAACCAAAAAATCAATTATTTATAAAAAAAATCGACGAAATTCATTCAAAATTAAATTGTTTTTATAAATAATAAAATTTTTGCAAAAAAAATCAATTATTTATAAAAAAAATCGACGAAATTCATCCAAAATTGAATTATTTTTATAAATAACAAAATTTTCACCACAAAAATCAATTAGTTAAGAAAAATTTATCGAAATTCATCCAAAATTCATTTATTTTTATAAATAATACAATTTTTCGGACAAATTCAATAATATATCGCATATTTGAAATACAATTTTGTTCACTGTTAACTTAAAACTATCAAATGGCAACGAATTGATACCAAAAAATCGGATCAAATAAAAAATTGATCCAGATTTTAGGTATCAATTTGATTTGTTTTAGTATCAATTTTATACTTTCAAGAAAACTGTGTTAAAACATATTTGTGAAAAGAAATTAATTACTTTTAGAACATTTTTTTATCTATATAATTCACCGAAAGAAATCAATTGTACGTTAAATATAATTCTGATAAATATTGTTTATAAGAATAAGAATTTAATTAATTTTCCATACAATTTTGATTCAATTTCTCGAAAGAATAGAATTATTTTCAAAATTAGGAGTAAAAAATTATTTTCAAAAATAGTTAAAATATTCAAGAAATCTTCATATATATATATATATATATATATATATATATATATATATATATATAACTTTTGGAATGTCACACATGCGTCCTCTCGCTGTTATTTTTCACTGTAAAATTTTCGAAACATCTTTTAAGACACATTCTCTACTGCTAAATTTATGCGGAAATTTCACTATTTCTCCTCAGCTCTTCTCTCTGCGCCATATGCGTGTATATATATACAAGCTGTCAATTTTTATTATTAATCTTTTTTGTCATTTTTTTTTTCATTTTTTGCTTTCGGTTTGACAATGAGGCAAAAATGAATATAATACAAAAGAGAAAAACCACTTTTACATTCCATTTATTTGAGGAGGAGAAAAAAGTGGAACCCCGCGCGCGCGTATATAAACAAAATTTTTGAATAGAGAGAATCCATAGTATACAGTTGATGTGATGAGAGAAAGAGAGAGAGAGAGAGAGAGGTGCTTTTTGGTGGTTTTTCGAAAGTTTGTCTTTCATCCTAGAATAATATTATCGCAACCAAAAGTATATATATATATATAGAATTTGGAACAATTTTTGGGTCGATCTGATGGCAAATTATATGAACTAAATTCTATATAAACCCGCATCTCTCTCTCTCTTTTTTTTATTTTTCTTTCTCTTTCTTTTCCTCTTTTTTCTCCTTCTCTTTTTTTTCTCTTTTTTCCTCTCTTTCTTTTTCTCTTTTTCCTCCTTCTCTTTTTTCTCCTTTTCTTTTTTTCTCTCTTTGTTTCTCTTTTGCTCTTTCTCTCTATTTCCCTCTATTTTCTTCTTCTCTTTTTTCCTCTCTTTCTTTTTCTTTTCCTCTTTCTTTCACCCATCTTTATCTTTTTTCTCCTTTTCTCTTTCCCTCTCTTTCTTTCTCTTTTTTCCTCTTTCTCTCTATTTTCCACTTTTTTCTTCTTCTCTTTTTTCCTCTCTTTCTTTTTCTCTTTTTCCTCCTTCTCTTTTTTCTTCTTTTCTTTTTTCATCTCTTTCTTTCTCTTTTCCTCTTTCTCTCTATTTTCCTCTTTTTTCTTCTTCTATTTTTTCCTCTCTTTCTTTTCCTCTTTTTCCTCCTTTTCTTTTTTCATCTCTTTCTTTCTCTTTCTCTCTATTTTCCTCTTTTTTCTTCTTCTCTTTTTCTTTTCCTCTTTCTTCAAACCCTCTTTATCTTTTTTCTCCTTTTCTTTTTTCCTCTCTTTTTTTCTCTTTTCCTCTTTTTTTTCTCTCTTTATTTTCCTCTTTTTTTTCTCTCTTTATTTTCCTCTTTTTCCCCCTTCTCTATTTTCTTCTTTTCTTTTTTCACTTCTTTCTTTCTCTTTTCCTCTTTTTTCTTCTTCTCTTTTTCTTTTCCTCTTTCTTTCAACCCTCTTTATCTTTTTTCTCCTTTTCTGTTTTTCTCTCTTTCTTTTTCTTTTCCTCTTTCTTTCAACCCTCTTTATATTTTTTCTTCGTCTCTTTTTTCCTCTCTTTCTTTCTCTTTTCCTCTTTCTCTCTATTTTCCTCTTTTTTCTTCTTCTATTTTTACCTCTCTTTCTTTTCCTCTTTTTCCTCCTTCTCTTTTTTCATCTCTTTCTTTCTCTTTCTCTCTATTTTCCTCTTTTTTCTTCTTCTCTTTTTCTTTTCCTCTTTCTTTCAACCATCTTTATCTTTTTTCTCCTTTTCTGTTTTTCTCCTTCTCTTTTTTTCTCTTTTACTTTCTCCCTTTTTCTCCTCTCTCTCTCTCTCTCTCTCTCTCTCTTTTTCTCTCTCTTTTTTTCTCTCTTCGCAAAATTCTATATCTAAATAGAAAAAAAATATGGATAAAAAGAAAAAGAGAGGAAGAAGGAAAAAAGAGAGTAAAAGATATAGAAAAAAAGGAGGAAAAAAGAAAGAGAAAGAAGGAGAGAGAATAAATATTCCATATTTCCGTGGATGACAATACTCGTCACCGTCGGTAGCCGCCACAAGTCCTAGGAATCATAGCGTCTTTCCCCCCTCACGCCCTCCCTTAAAGCGTCGTCTTCCTTTCGTGAATAAGAAGGTTAACTTTAGCTCGTTTGGAGTCTATTCTTCGTGCTTGGGCCTCGCGTTTTTCTCTCCTCGGACAATTTCACCCCACGACGTTTATTCCATATAGAGAATCTCACGCCTTTAGCCATTGACCAGCCCAGTTCCATTCGCACTATTGCCATTCTTTTTCCTTCGACAGTATACATATATAAATGTATGGCCATTGTCAATGATGAGCGACGACATTCGAGAAGAAAAATTCGAGGGAACGATCCGCGATCTGTCTTTCGAAGACCTTCAAAAAAAAAATATATATATATATATATAACATGTTATTCCAATAGAATTTTTCCGAATCCGATTTATTTTATTATTATATATTCGACCAGTGGTCGAATTTTAGGAAACGGAAATTTTTTTTTTAAATCCCCTATATATCTTTCATATATTGTAAATGTGTGTGACAAGAGGAGAAATTAATGTGATTTATTATAGGAGGGGTCCGATAAGCAGGTTCTTGAATCTTAAATTTCTTTTCGCCAACAGTTTGTATTGTTTAAAATTTTTCAATTTTTGATTTTTGTATTCTACTATTTTTTTTATGGTTTATGGTTCTGATATGGCTACAATCGAGTAAGCCTTATTCCTTATTCGAATTTTACAAAAAACCCTAACTGAATTTTTTTTTTTTTGCTTTTCGCTTTCGATGCAGCAATAAGTTTAAATTTTTTAGAAATTTGAAAACTTTTCGATAACTATATAAGATGAAAATGATTTTAAACGAAAAAAATCACGATGATTTTTTATCAATACCTTTTTTGTTTATTTAAAAACATTTTTTCAATTTTTAAGAAATTATCAAAATTAGTCAATATTTTTACTAATTTGGAAAGTAAACGTTTTACTCTAGAATTTTAGCATGGACTTCAAGTTGAAAAAAAAATTTTTTATTCGAAAATTCGTTCCAATTATTTAAAAACAAAAATAATTAATTGACTAACTAAATGCTTTTATTTAAATTGAATTTTTTGAAATTATTATGAAGATTTTTATCGAACAAATTAAAAAAAATTTTAATTAATTTTTAGAAAAACTAAAATTTAGAAAAAATAAAATTTTTTTCTACGCAGGGGATTCCAATATTTTCTTTAATAACAATTAAACTCATGGCAGAATTTCAATTACTTGTTATTACAGAATTTTAATCAAATTTCTCGAAAAATGTTATTTAAAAAATAAATTTTTTATTTAATTCGTCAAAAGAATTAAATTTTTTTTAATTTGTTATATAAAATTCTTCATAATAATTTCAAAGAATTCAATAAAAAAAAATCTAATTTCTAATTAGTTTTTTAAGTGAGTTAAATTATTGTTAAAAGAAAATATTGGAATCCCCTGTAAAAAAAATTTTATTTTTTCTAAAAATAATTGAATTTTTGCGAACAAATTAATAAAACAAATTTTGTACATACTGCGCGCAATTCCTGTGAAATTTTTATTATTTATGAAAATAATTAAATTTTTTCCCAGAATTTTATTAACATTTATTTTTTAATTGAATTCTGTTAGAAAATTTTACTATTTTATTAATTTCACTATTTTATGAAATTTACTATTTTATTAAAAAATAAAAATTCAAAGTTAATAAGTAATAAAAATAAAAATATTGTTCGTCTTCTTTTATTTTTTTTTCGTTTTTTTATAAATAATAAATTTTTCCCCCAAAAAATCAGTTATTTAAGAAAAAAATTGACGAAATTCATTTCAAATTCAATTATTTTTATAAATAATAAAATTGTCAACCAAAAAAACAATTATTTATACAAAAAACGACGAAATTCATCCAAAATTGAATTGTTTCTATAAATAATAAAATTTTTACAAAAAAAATCAATTTAAAACAAAAAATTGACAAATTCTTGTAAAATTTAATTATTTTTATAAATAATAGTTTTTTCACCAAAAAAATCAATTATTTCAAAAAAAGGACGAATTTCTTGCAAAATTTAATTATTTTCATAAATAATAAATTTTTCACCCAAAAAATCAACTATTTATAAAAAGTCGACGAAATTCATTAAAAATTGAATTGTTTTTATAAATAATAAAATTCTTTTATGTTTTTTCGTTTTTTTTATTTATTATTATTATTATTTGATTATTTGATTATTATTATTATTATTATTATTATTATTATTATTAGTTACTATTATTATACCTTCATAATTATAATCCTATTTTTTCCCCAAATTTTTTCTCCATCAGAAAAAAATTTTATTCAAACGAAAAAAGATTATCGGTTTATTCGTATATATTAAATATTAAATGTTAATGATTTCTTAATTGACGAAAAAATTCATTTGTCAAATATCCGGGGAAAAATTAAAAAAATTGAGTTTCATCTATTTCATCTATATATATACGTATGGAAGGATCAAAAGGGATTTATTTCGTTAAAAAAAATTAGGATAAAAAAAATTTACGAGAAAAAATGTGTTTAGAAAAAAAGAAGATAGTAGAAAACAGAGTAAAAAATTTTTTTCTTGATCTTTTTTACAATATTTATTATGTACATATTGGTACTGATCCATAATATATATATATAGGACGGAAGTATTTTTTTTCTCATCCATAGATCAAAGATTTAAATTGTTTTAATACACCACAATTAGAGAGAGAGACAAAAAAAACCATTATCCAGGTGGTCGTGTAAATTTTTTTTCGAAAGAGTGAGAGAGAAAGAGAAGGAAAAAACAAGGAGAAAAAAAGGAAAAGAGAGTGAGAGAGAGAGAAAAAAAAGAAAAAGGAAAAAAAGAAAGAGAAAAAACAGAAAAAGGAAAAAAAGAAGGAGAGAGAGAGAGAAAAAAGAAAAGGGAAAAAGGAAAGAGAGAGAAAAAAGGGAAAAAAACAATACAAGAGAAAGAGAGAGAAAAAACAACGAGGAAATAAACAAAAGGTAGAGTATAGGAAGAGAAGGAGGGGAGGCCCTAAATTTTTGACAAGGGATCGATTAATAGTCTGATTCACAATTTTCCACACAAGGTGATCATGTTTTATTGTTTTTTTTTCCTCTTCTCCCGCCTTTTATTATTCTCATTAACTTCATAATTAGAGAAGCTAAATTAGAGATCGACTAGTGTTTTTTTTTATTTCTTTTATTCTCGACCCCCCAAGTTGTTTTTCTTATCATATATTCATAATCTCATCTTCTGTATGCGCGTATTGTTTTCATTTTTCACTCACAGCGAGAGATTATTGTTTGAATTCATTATGCCCTTCATTTTTTTTTTTTGATTTTTCCTATATTATAATAGCGTGTGAGAGGAAGCTCGAAAAATCTAAAAGAAAGAAGAAAATCACTCGTCATGATTGATTTTGATCTTTTTTTTTTCTTACCGCACGAAGGGTGTGAAGTCTTCTAATTTATCTCTTAAAATAATGCTTTTAACGATGATGCGAACCTGAATTTGGAAAAAATTTTCATCTTTTACTTATCGAATTTTGTCTATACTTCTTTTCGGAAAAAAATTAGAGTGCGAGATTTAAGGAATGGAAAAATATATATATATATACTTAATAGGAGAGAAGAAAATATTTTCTTAGGTCGTTTTGAAAAACGATGGCATTTAAAAGGAGAAAGGTGGGAAAAATATTTTTTTCCACGCGGCGTTTAAAAAGTTTTCATACATTAAATCGAGTTTTGGAATTTTTACATTTCGTTTTCAGGTTTTTTTTTTGAATAATTTGTAATAATTTTTTTGGTTTTAAATTTGGATTTTTTGGAATTTTTACATTTCGTTTTCAGGTTTTTTTTTTAATAATTTGTAATAATTTTTTTGGTTTTAAATTTGGATTTTTTGGAATTTTTACATTTCGTTTTCAGGTTTTTTTGAATAATTTGTAATAATTTTTTTGGTTTTAAATTTCAGAAGAGAGAGATAGAGAGGAGGAACTTTAAAGAAGGTGAATTTAGAATCTCATTGTTGTTTAAAAGGAACGATATAGTAAAATTTCATTTTTGAAGATTGGCTTCTTTCAGGAAAGTACAATGGGTCCTTAGAGAATGATTCCATTGACATTAGCAAAGTCCGTTCATTACCATTCACTGACCCTTGCCATTCATTTTACAAGGGCCAGTGAATGGAATCCCAGTGCCACGTGTGCAAAAAAATTTTTCTTGATCATTACTCCATTTTTTCCTTCTTCTTCTTCTTCTTCTTCTTCAAAAAAAAAAAAAATCTCCTCCCTCATTACTAACTTTTTCCCTCGAAATGAAGAAGAGACAAAAATGGAAATTTTCCAAACAAGAAAAATTATTCTTAAAATCAAATTTGTGTTTTACAAAAGTCGTTACTTTTTTAAAATCAAACTTTTGGTTCGAAAGCAAAAATCATTTTGGAATTCTTATAAGCGCCTTTATAGTCAAAAGTGCGACTAAGATTTATTTTCAAAATGTGCAATTTAACAGAAATTTCGAAACTATATATAGAAAATTTCCAAGAAGAAGAAAAGAAACTGAAAAATATTTCACGCATACATATTTAAATATACAAAAACCAAAATATCTTCATCTGCGGTAGAAGAAAATTCTAAAATCCCCCCCCCCAAAAAAAAAAAAGATTTATTCGCCACACACAAACAGCAAATATATACAAAACAAATATTTCATTCTTCATTTGAGTGAAAAACATAATCAGGTGTGTTGTGTGCAAACAAACAGTCAAGAAATAAAAAGAAAAAAAATATCCAAAGCCTCTTTTTCTCGTGTTCGGTGAAAAAAAAATCTTTTTATATATATATATATATGGAAAAAAGGTGATTCGTTTTGCGGGGAGAAAGTAAGAATGGAAAATCCATTGTAATCCGGAGGACACAATTTCTTCACTCGGTGACATTTATAAACAGCGTGTAATCTTTAAGGAACACCGGCTAAGATTTTTTTTTTTTTTTTTTTTTGACACACACCAAACGAATGAACCGGAAGGTCCAGTCAATTTTTAAGCAGATCGAGGAGAAGCGAATTTTTCAAAATACCTGCGCGCAAAATTCTTCTTCTTGTGTTCGCGAGGACGTCACGTGGCGTTCTTCTTTCTTCTTCTTTCATGTCCAGGTGGTTTAGCCTGAAATCGAAGTTAAATGACCTACGTATATACACACTGACCAAAAAGTCGTCTTTTGCTTTCAACAAAAGAACAACAGTGATATATATACATATTGTGTTTATATATAGTTAGTACAACTACTACTACTACTAACCAACAACAACAACTACTATTAACTACTACTACTATACTATACTGACTATATATGTATATTTATACAATAATACCAGACATCAAAAAAATATTCTCAAAAATTATAATCACATTCTTTAAAACTATTCCTGTAAAAAAAAAATTTGATTTTCAATTATTTTCAAAATATATGTAGTATCTTCATAAAAATTCAAAAAGAATTCAATTATTTAAAAAAAAAATTGGTAAAATTCATCTAAAATATAAATTATTTTTTTAAATTAATAAAATTCCCACGATCTAATTTAGAATAGTATTTTTAAAACAATTTCGAAAAAATTAATTATTTAACAACATTTTTATACAATTTTTAACAATAATATTCAACAACTTTCGCTAATAATGACATTTTTCAAGAAAATTCAATTTTTTAAAAAAATTCTTTAATAAAATTCTATGGTAGAAGTAAATTATTTTCATAAATAAGAAAACACATCGAAATTTTTTTTTATTATTTTCATTACTAATTTAAATTAATTTATCAAAAAAATTCAATTATATTTTGAAAAATAAAGTTTTCCAGAGGCATTCAAATTAAGATCAATTTTAAAATTCAATATAGAAAAAAAATTCATATAATATTTGATATATTTGAGAAAAAATTAATTACTTAAAAACAAATGGTTATATAAAATTTCTAAACCATAACTTATTCTTGTGAATTCTATTATTTTAAAAAATAACGAAATTTTTCACAAAATTCAATTCTGTTTAAAAATATTCTAATAAAATTATTCGCAACAATTAAATTATTTTTATAAATAATAAAATTCTTTGTTCAATTATTTTTGAAAATTTAAAAAAAAAACTCGTGCAACTATTAAATTATTTTGATAAATAATAGAAATTCGACTGGAATATAATAATTCAATTATAATCTAGAGTAGCGTTTTAAAAAAAAATTTTTTTAAATCAATGATTTAACAAAATTTTTATACAAGTCTTCACAATATTTAAAAAAAATTACATTTTTTTTAGAAAATTGAACAAAGACTTTTATTTTAATTTGTAAATCTGTTATTTTTCTGCAAACAATATTTCATTTTTTTTTAACGAATAGAAATTTTCAAAAAAAAATTAATTATATTTGTAACGAATTTAAATGTTAATCAGAATTTTATTCTAATTTTTGCTGTTAAATAAATTTCAGAGAAATTATTTATAATGATAATTAAAATTTTGACTATATTTTTTTTAATTTTTGAAAATGAATATTTCTGCAGAAAGTTTTACTCAAATTTTGTTTGCAGAGTTTTAGTATTTTTAAAAATATTATTCAAATTTTGCTTAATATTTCATTAAAATTTTTTGAAAATAATTGAATTTTTGAGAAAAATTTTACTATTTTTGCTATTATTCTTATTCAAATTTCTGAAAATAATTGAAATTTTGCGATAGTTATAGTTTTATTATTTACATGAGAATAATTCAATTATTGACAAGAAATTTATTTAAAAATTTTTAAATAATTGAATTCTTTTTGAAAATAATTGAATTTTTGAGAAGAATTTTACTATTTTTGCTATTATTCTTATTCAAATTTCAGAAAATAATTGAAATTCTGCGATGATTAGTTTTATTATTTATATGAAAATTATTCAATTATTGACAAGAATTTTATTAAAATATTTTTAAATGATTGAATTCAATTTGAAAATAATTGAATTTTTGACACGAATTTCAATATTTTTGCTATTATTCTTATTCAAATTTCTGAAAATAATTGAAATTTTCCAATGATTATAGTTTTATTATTTACATGAGAATAATTCAATTATTGACAAGAATTTTATTAAAATATTTTTAAATAATTGAATTCTTTTTGAAAATAATTGAATTTTTCAGACGAATTTTACTATTTTTGCTATTATTCTTATTTAAATTTCTGAAAATAATTGAAATTCTGCGATGATTAGTTTTATTATTTATATGAAAATTATTCAATTATTGACAAGAATTTTATTTAAAAATTTTTAAATAATTGAATTCTTTTTGAAAATAATTGAATTTTTGAGACCAATTTTACTATTTTTGCTATTATTCTTATTCAAATTTTAAAAAAAAATTGAAATTTTGAAAATAATTGAAATTCTGCGATGATTAGTTTTATTATTTATATGAAAATTAATGAATTATTGACAAGAATTTTATTAAAATATTTTTAAATGATTTAATTCTTTTTGAAAATAATTGAATTTTTGAGACGAATTTCATTAAAATCTTATTGAACATAATTGAATTTCTGCAATAAAAATATTTTTACTTCTGAAAATGATTGAAATTTTACCAAAAAAAAAAATTCCTTTTTAAAATACTTGAATTTTTTACAAGAATTCAATTATTTTCAAATTTTTCAATAGCATTCTTTGTAAAATTAGAAAATTTTTTTAAATGAATTCAATTTATTAGCAAAAAAATAAGAAAGAAGGAAATATTTTTGCGTGAAAATTAGAAAAAATATATATAGTGTGTATGTGTTTATAGTATATGTATATATATACCAACCATATAACTATAAATATAAATATAAATATAAATATACAAGAATTGTATTGTGCATTACAAGAAATCGCCCTCGCAAAAGGTATAGTTATATCATTGACGTATAACCGCACGCCATGTGACGCAATGGCCTCAACGATGTCAGCAGGTAGCCACGCTCCTTTTACCGGAACCGTGCGCTCATTTGATGGCCTCTGACATTGACTTTCCGGGTAATTCTCTCTTCTCTCTCATCTTTCCTTTTTTTCTTTCATTCTCCTTTTCTTTTTTTTTTTTATTTGATTCAAAATACAATTCGTGGTTTATATATACGAGCACAAGCCTAAATTTTTTTTTGTCCCCCCCTGGGTTTTCGATTTTAATGGCCTTTTAATAGTAGTGGATATTATATATGAAAAAGGAAAGAAATTTAGAAGATGAAGCATCAGGAAGACGTACGATATAGATGACCCAAGTCACGTGACATTTTTTTCTCTCTTTTTTGAAAAATGTACCACTATATTTTGATTTTCTTTTGTTGCGCCAAAAGGAAAGAGAAGTTTTTTTTTATTATAAATGCATTTGAGAATGATTTTTTTTTTTGAGTGAAGAAAGAGAAAAATTTCAATGGCGAAAGTGGGTATATTTATAACAGAAACAGTTTTGGATTTTTTGTATTATATTTTCTTTTTTTATATGTAGAAGAGCTGTATGTCAATATGTGAAGAGGAATTCAGTTTTGAAATCTTGGGTGTTCTGTAAATTTTGACCTATTAGAATTGAAAAAAAACTATTTTGATTATAAAAAGTTGTTGTCGAAAGGGTCCAAGATTCGAAGATTAAGACAAAAAAAATTTATTTTTAATTTAATTTTCTTTAATATTTAAATTGTTCTTTATAATAAAATAGTTCTTGTGTTTCATAAAAGGTTTGAATTTAAATTTTTCGTAAATCTCAATTCCGCTTTGAAAAAAAATAAAAATGTTTATTTCAAAATAAAGTTATTCTTTACGAAGTGTTTAAATCAGGCGCGTTTTTTCCCTGCCAATAAGGGAGCTTATCTATAACGCATGCGCTCGCAAAACTTCTTGTTATGTTCTGCTGCGACCGTTAACCTATCGAATTTTTTCTTTTCTTTTCGCTTGTGCACCTCTTCGTTTAATTATACACTACGCTCGAAAGGTGGATGATTCCTGGGCCTTTCGACGCTAACGGAACGTTCTTTAAGATACACACTCACATATAGTGATAGTATTAAATTCTGGGCGCCGGATCCGCTCCAGGACTAACAACAACTCCCTTCTAATTATCCTTTTTCAATACACACTATATAAACTCGTGCGCGCACGCAACATGAGAGCGAGAGTGAACAAACATTTTTTTCTAACCTCAAAAAAAAAAAATATCTCATACACAATTAGGTGATTTATCTCGACTAATTTACAACGAAACTAACATAACCCCAAAAAATAACACACACGAACGAAAACCTCAAAACAGAAATACGGATAAAATCAGTTTTGTATAAAAAATACGACGATCAATTCTCAAAAAACTTTTCCGCTCAGTGGGAAAAAAATTGAAATCCCGCCGTGTTTTCTCAATGGGTGGTTTCTCGCACTTGATTCCTATATTTAAGATCCCTAAAAGTTTATCAGATATCTTTCTCGCTTATATATATATATATACGAAAGACCCTTGTCATGAAACCAGAAGCGGATTTTGTCTCCTATTATTGTCGATCGAATTTTGAAAAAAAATGACCGATCACCTCACAATATTAAAAAAAAAAAATTGTCTACGCGAGAAACCCCCTGTTGTGATTTTGGGAGCATCATTATCGAAATAGAGCAACTCGGTAGGTGTCCAATATCGCACGTTTCTTTTCACCCCGTTTTAAATATATATATATAAAAAGAAAGATTAATAATCAAGAATATAACCTTCTAATTTTTGGCCAAAAAGGACAGAATATTATAATAGTCGAAATTCGGAAGTTTATGGAAAATTATTTCCAATTTTGCGTACATTTTTCATGCGCCGCAAGATGTCTCAATAATTCGTCATGCTACAAATCCTTTAGGGAATATTTCTACAAGAGCCTCCACTCCAATGGAAACAGAGACTAAATAATTTCGCCTGTCGTCGATGCAAATTTGTTCTGTCATACGGTTATTATATTTTATTCCATTCGAACTATGAAAACCGATGATCCGAGAAAATTGAGTCGTCCTCCTCCTCTTGACTTTTTCAAGAAAAAAAAAAAAAAAATTTTTTTCGCACGTGGGTGGTCGAAGTAAACTCCTTCCTTATAATCCTCAATATACCACAAAATTTTCGCCCCAGGTGCAAATCCTCGTGTGCCTACCTCCCTCCGAGGTGTCTTTTTTTTCGGGAAAATAAAACCTCCCACCGTGACAAATGCAATAACCCTTATCACGTATAGTATGTGAAACATTATCAGATTTTCAAACTGTCCCACAAATTTAAGAGAATGGGAATAAATGGGCCACTAGATAATATCGTATATTTGAAAATATAATCATTCGAATATGGTGGTTGAAAGACAAATGTTTCAGGATGAGCAATAAATAATTAAGATGTTGGAGAGAGGAAAATTACGTTTGAGCTTCTTGGAAATTGCTGTTTATGAGGCTTTATTTTTACTAAACGTGATATTTTTTGTTTCAGGTGACACAAAGATCTCTCTATAAGATGAGGGGGATATTTTTTTAAAATAGAAATATTCGTATCTCTTTATTTTATCTTGACCATACTGTGGTCATTTACATCAATGTTTTTATTATTTGTCACTCCTGACTAATGACAATAGTAATAATATTTCTCCGTATTTTTGAAAAAATTTGTTAAACATAATTAATAATGACCTATATGGTAACCCTGTTGTATGTTATGTTTCTACCATAATATTTTAAGTCTTTTCTTCATTATTTTTCAATCTAACCTCTTTGACCCCTAGAACAGTTCTCATACAAAAATATTTACCATATAAGTGCTCCATTCGACCACACTGCTGCAATTAAAAATATGTTATTGTTTTGAAATTCGTTTTCAAATGTCATTCAAACAAAGTCTCAATAATTTCAAATGTGCGCGGTCTGCATATACATATAGAAAAATGTAATTAATTGTCAGGTGCCACTTGATGACAATCAAGTCTCAAAATTCGAAGTATATAAAAAAACAGGAGAGTAGGGGTAAAATTGCCATACATATTGAGAGCAACAGAAGGAGGGATAAAGATTCGGTGATTTTAAAGAGGGTTGAAGAGGAGAGATAAAAAATAAGTGCATATGGTGAAGAATGAGAGTGAACAAGTGAGAATAAAGTGTATAGGTGAAAAGAAGTAAGTGAACGGGGGGCAAACGAGTGTTTTTGGTGGGAGGGGTGGAGTAGGGGAGGTTTCAAAGAATTGGCGTCGATGCAACCGAATACATTATGGACCCGTTTCTTCGGACCTGGTCGCCCCATTAAAACGCCTCTCCTCTTGATGTTCAACTCTTTGCGCATTATATACATCTACATATATATATATACACGCAATTTCATGTTTCAAAGTATAACTACCAAATTGCATTTGAATCGATGTTCAAAGAAAGTTTTACAATCGAATAGGTCTCAATTAGACTTGGGAAAAATTTCTTTCATCAGCTTCTTTCTTTTCTTCTCCATTTATTCTTTTTAATAATTTCGATTCTTGTTAACTTCCTTTTAGGTTAGGTTGGAAATTAAAATAATGTATTAGCCATATACTTTCTGAGGTTTGAAATTACGTGTTCTTTTAATTAATTTTTTAATTTTCATGTTTCTAATGAATGTTTTTTTGTTACAGGTGACAGCAGATTGCAGCGAGAGACAACGGGAAATAGTAATTTTAATGAAGCAAATCGTAAACAAGTATGAAAGTATACGCAAACGTATTAGTAATACTCAACTCTTCGAATTAGTAAAAATACTCACTTTCATTAACTAATTCATAAAAAAAGTAATTTTAATGAAGCAAATCGTAAACAAGTATGAAAGTACGCAAACGTATTAGTAATACTCAACTCTTTGAATTAGTAAAAATACTTACTTTCACCAACTAATTCATACAAAAAGTAATTTTAATGAAGCAAATCGTAAACAAGTATGAAAGTACGCAAACGTATAAGTAATACTCATCCCTTCAACTTAGAAAAAATACTCCCTTTGACTAACTAATTAGAGGTTGCGCATATGCGACAGATTTCGAAAATCCGGAGCAAAAAGTGTCCTCCCCATAACTAATTTTTAAATTTATCCCAATTTTTTTGAAAAATGTAAATACACACGCCTCTTAAACCCGAGCACACCTTTTGATTTCCACCGCGACTAAACATATGTTTCCCCAAATTCTGATATTATATACATTTATCTCGGAGAAAACTATATAGAAGCTAATTTAAAAGGACAGAAAACATTTCTAGAGGTCCATTTCCGTTATAAACTCCACTTTTCTCTCCTCCCGGAAAAGAAGAAGAAATTAGGCAAGCGGTAAACTCTTGTCTCTAATTTTCCCAATGACTATACAAACAAAAAACATCGAAAGTCACTTGACATAAACATTTCAAAAACATGTCTCATGTCCTCTCCCTAAATCCTCAAATCTCAAAAATTACATAAAACATAGAAAAAAAAGTCCCACTTTATCTCTCCCGAAATCGAAAAAAGCGCAAGTGCACTATTACTGTTTTTTTTCTAACGGTATAGAGAAGAAAACCTCTTTTGAAAGAAAAGAGCAACCCCTCTCTCTATTTTTTTTTGTATGAAAACGAGACTCTTCGATCTAAGAAGAGTATATATAAATTGAAAAAAAAATCCCCATATGATATACGAAACCATTGAGTAAAAAAAAAAGATTACGGTATTTTTTTAAGGGCGGTACTATACTAACCATTATTATCATCATCATCATCATCGTTCGTTTATGGGGAGGAAGACAAAAAACGGAAGTGGATCTAGAATAAGTAGAGAAAAAAAAACTATGAGGAGGAAAAAATTTGTGAGCTAAAAAAAATATACACGTCAGGGTTGGAAAAAAAAAGAATGCATTACTCTCTTTATTCTTATTAAAACTGTTTCTTTATAAAGCGCAAAAACCGGTTCGATGTGTTTCCCTATTGTTTAGAGGTTGAATTATATTCCATTAAATTCGACGATTATGCGCATATATACTATGCGCGCGTTTTAACAAGTTCCAATTTGAATAAAAATGTCAGAGCTTAAAAAATAACCCCCTTTTGCATAATTAAAAAAAAAGTGCTGCGCGCATAATAGATTTTTTCATTTTTGAATAATTTTCAACTAAATTTTGAATTCGAAACAAAAAAGATGATATAAGGTTTCGTGCAGCCGAATAAAAATTAGGCTCTTTGCGCTCTACTTTGTCTGTTATAGGTTTTAAAAGACAAAATTTTCTAATTTAACAAATTTTTCCTAAGGAAAAGTTTTATTTATTGGTTATTATTAACTATTAAGTTCAATTTCTTTTGACAGATGAAAGGAAATAGCAATGCTTATTTCTTCCGTTAAATTTTTTTCTATAAAAAAAACCAAAGTTTACTTTGAATTTATTTATTAAAAATACTAAAGTAAATATTTCAACTCGTGCCAATTTAAAACGAGAAAAGACGAAAAAATTCTGATATATAAAAATACGTTTGAACCCCACTCGACTATAGGTTTAAAAAAAACTTCGAGTTTAATTAGACATGGAAAAAGATCGAGGTATAATAATTTTTTTTTTTGCAACCCTAATTCATCTTCTACGGCGAAAAGAGAGGAGAAAAATATCATATTAAGTCAAAAAATTGCCGGAGATTAAGACTAAATAATAATTGACAAAAAGGGGGATGTTGATTAAGAGACGTAGTTTGGAATTTGTATTCTGGGAATAAAAATTTTTTTTAACTATACAGTATAGAATTTATATATACAACGCACAACGATTACGCTCATATGCTTGTCACGAATTTATCAATGTTTTGTCCTCAGCGTTCAGATCTGTCAAACAGTCATTTTGAGAAAATGTCACTTTAATGAGGTCCCTTGTAACTGATCGCATCGCGTATAGAGTCGCGGCATCCCGCTGCGTCCTAAAAGATGAGCTGGTTGGTGGAAGGGAGAAGAAGAGAGAAAGATTTCTAGAATACAAGTTGAGGAGAGGGGGTGGGGGGAATATTGGGCCCAAGAGGCGAAAGAGAGGGGGAAACACGCGCGCTTGCCACGCGTTCAAACGCGAAAAAATTTCGCCATTAAAATTAGTCTTTTGTAAATGTAATAAAGTTCTTAGACCGCGAGATTTAGAGAATATGTGACTTTAGAAAAAAGATTTTATAGTTTTTGAATTTGGAAATTGAGAATTCAGAGAGTGTGGTTAGAGTTGGGAGAGGGGGCAATGAGAGTGAGAGAGACATTCGTGTTTTTCTCTCTTACTCGCATTCTTCTCACTTCGGCGCAAAAGCAAACTTAACCTATAAACGGAATCTAAAATTTGTTAATATAGTTCCGTTACAGTGTGAAAAAAAATGAATCGAAATTCTATAGTGAGAGTATGAAAATTCTTCATTGCAAATACGAATTCAGTTCTGAGAATTATTTTTTTTTTGTACAAGTTCCGTTCCCCCTGGGGTCTCGATACATGAAAAAAAAGGAGTATTATCTGTTTGGGCATGTTAAAGTGAATCGAGTTGTAAATTCGATTTTGTTTATACGAGTCGCTTTCGAGAGAGAAACGGAGAGAGTTTTAAGAGAGAGAAACAGTATTTGAGAGAGAGAGAGAGAGAGAGAGAGAGTGAAACCGTATTTGAGAGAAAGAGAGAGAGAGAGAGAGAGAAAGAGAAACAGAAGAATGAGAGAGAATAAAAGAAAAGGAGAGAGAGAGAGAGAGAGAAAGAGGCGATCGAAGATATACAGCAACGAAGACGTACGACCAAAGTATATAAGGACCTGTCTTACCGGTGCTGCGAGTTAAACGGCCAGAGTCGAGTCTAACTTGCACTGACCACGCGTACGTGTTACCTATACATACAGACATATACGTACGCTAACGGCCTAAACGCGAATCTTCCTCGACGGAACAAAAAGCTGTTTTTTTCCCACGTTAACGACCCCCCTCTCTCTCTCTCTTTCTCAACTCATTCAACCATTTTTTTTCATTGTACTCACCTTTTTTTTGATAAATAAGAATATCATATCGAAATAATACCAAACACAGGATTTTACAATATCACTCATATTTCTTCATTCTTTACGCACTTATAAATACGATGCACATTGTCCTCTTTACCCATAAATGCAAAATGAAAAAAAAAATAATAACAATTCGTGAAAATTAAAACAAGTTTAGCAAGTTTGACAAATTTTGCGTCAATAGGACTCTTTTAAATGCGATTTTTTTCGACAGTAGCGCCAACACTGTGAACTAAATCGATAGCGGGAAAATTTAAAAATAATTTAATTCTATATCCTTCTTTTTCAAGAAATTGATTTTTATTTTAGAAATTAATTAATCTTTTACTCCCTTTACTGTAATTGGTAACAAAATAATTAATTAATTAATTGGTAGCAATAATAAATGAATAGTAGTAACAATTTTTTGCTAATTCTAGAAAGTAAAAAAAAAAATTGAATGGAAAATTAAAATTGAATATTAATTATATAGCTTAAATGTGCGGTGAAGTATAATTAAGTGTAAATTAATGAAATTAAAGAGTAAATTAAAATTGAATGTAAATTAAATTAAATAGCAATTAAAGTTAAGTCTATAGTTAAATATATAGTTTTAACGAAAGATAATATAATATAATGGTCGAAAGGGGGAGAGTGGAGTCTGGTTATTTGCAAAGGCAAATTACTCATCTAAGAAGTGAAATTTTCGAAAAGACCGCAAATCCGGGCAATTTAGCACTAGGTGGCAATGCAACAGGTACACCTCATTCATTGCTTTCCAGGTATAGAGCTGAAGATTTTCCTATCGGTCCTCCATAGATCGTGCGACCGATACCCAAATAATGGCACCGCCCCTTTTTACTATATACATATTTTGCCAAAATCCGCTCATGGTACTGAAACACATTTTCCATTTTTATACGCATGTATTTAGAATTCTACGGAATTGCCTCTCAATTTTCGGTTATATATGGCGAATATCTAAATAAGAATACGATGACAGGGAGAACAATTTCTAAAAATATTTCCAATTTTTACCCCCAAAATCTCCTTGAGACTTAAGTTTTTATTGTAACGTTTTATAACCACTCAATATGCACGCAGTAATAATTTGCAAAGAGGATAAAATTTCAAATCTTTTATAATTTTAAAAAGTTTTATAGATTATTTCAGAAAGTAGTTACTAAAGGTAATGTCTATCAGTAATTTTAAGGTCAATTTACAATAAAGTTATGTAAGGACAGTTTTTAAAGTTAAACATTTTTTTAACTATACATACGGATCTAAAAATCGTTTCGAATTTTTCAAATGCTAAATAAAATTTATATTTAACGATCATTCCTGACACCTGACTTGGAATAATCGTTAAATTCAATGTTTAATATTTAAAACAACCGATATAATAATTTTATATTATATTGTTTGTTTAAAAAATTTCTCTCTTTTAATTGTTTACTTCTTTGTTAAAAATAATTCATTTGTATTCATTTAAAAAAAATTGTTAAATGATTAAAAGTACTTGTTTGCATCAAAAGGTAAGGAATCCCACCGCTGTCACCAAATTATTTGCCGAAGTTCCAATAACCTGAGGCAGCACTTAATGAATCGAATTATATTATTAGGAATCTTTTATAGCATTACATAAACATTTTCAAAACGATACGAAATGAATTCAATTTGATTTTTTGAAAAACAAAGGTAAAAAAATTGCAATAAAGTATTCACTGCAAAAATTGGTGTAGTTTTTGAATGTTTATATTTTGTATAAAGAAATAATTATAAATACGATTTAATTTTCTAAAGAAGAACTAAATATCTTTTTTCCCCCAAGAAAGTAATTATAGAATTCTTCAATTTCCAAGAAGAATGGAAATTATTATACAATTTTGATTTGATTAACAAAAGAATAAACCTATCCCTAAAAATTTTGCTAAATTTCCATACAAGTGCAAATCTCGTATATATATATATTTACAAATGAATTTCGGTTTCTTTAGTTCTTATATACTCTCGTCATTCTCTCAACCCTTTTTCTCTTCCCCCCTTGCCCACCCCTATCCTTCGTTAATTTCTAAACACCAGAACCTTGGGGTACCTTCGCCACAGGTAAATTTGTGATCCTTAACCTACCCAATGAGTCCCATAATGTCTTATGGATCTCGTTGCCGGCTCACTGAGGTTTTAAGACAGGGGGGCTTTTATTATAATATTCCTCATTTTCACCTTTAAAATTGAATCTTGAAAATATCTTGAAGAGGGCCTCTTTAGCGCACTGGTATATACACACACTTACACAGAGCTATAATATATAATCGATGTCCTTAAAACCCGAGAGTCTTTTGTTTATCCTTCCTGGAAAAATGATTGTGAATTATTTTCCTTAAATCCCCCTATACAGTTCTCTCATTTTGGAAATACACTTTATGACTGTGGGACTTATATATATACACCATATACTATATAACCGAGTGTCTTCATTTGGGTCCCCAAAAATATGAGAGTAGAATTTCCATTGGGAAAATTTATTACAACTTCCCCCTCTCGCCACCCTCTTTTTTTTCACTTCTCTAATAAAAGTCTGGTTTTTCCTCTTTTCCGGTATAAAGTCATTTATATGTATAATAATAATAGTAAAAATTTTTTTTTGGTTTTACTATGCACATGAGGAGAAATTTTGTTATTTATATACATTCGGTTTTACGATTGGAGAATATTTCTGCAAACCGGTAACAAAAGAATGCAATATAACTTTACTGAAATGGTTTTTTTGGAAGGATTCTATAAAAAAAACGAGCTTTCTATAAAATTTTACTATAACAATTAGAGGAAATTCCCAGTAGATATATTCTTTTTATTGTTAAAAACCGATTTTTCAATATTATTTTCAAATTGAAATTTATTTGGGGCCTTTCGTTGAAAAATAATTATTTGTTCTATTCTTTACTCACATTACCATTTTTACTAAGTTTTTAAAAATTTTTTTTAAATTTTTTCTTTACTTTTTTTTAATGTATCGAATTTATTCAATTTTACTTGAAAATATTGTTCGATTTTACTTTCATTTGTTTATTAATTGTTAATTTATTTTTTTTTCACTCATTTCTTGTTATTGTATTTTTAAGAAATTTTCTCAAAAATTTTATTTTCCTTACTTGTTTTCATTGTATTAAAAATGTGAAATATACTGGAATTTAAAAAAATACTTTTGTTTTATATTCTATATCTTATACTTTATTATTAGTAATTTTATTTGTTTTATTGTTTGAATTTAAAATTTACGTTTTTAGATATTTGGTTAATTCTTTTTTTTTAATAATTTATTTTCAGTCAAGTTTTTAAAATACATTTTAGTAATTAAAATTACTGGTTTGCATCAAAACGTAAAGAATCCCACCGCTGCCACCAAATTGTTTGCTGAAGTTAATTTACGAAAACAAAATAATAATAATAATAATAATAATAGTAACACTAACATTATTAATAATAATGATAGTAATTTAAATAACATAAAGTAAAATATAAATAATAATAAAAAAAAATTTCAGAGTTAGAAAATTTGTTTTTGAAAATAGAAGTTTTTATAGGAAGGAAGGGCACTTTTTGTGAAAAATAATAAATGCATGTATTTAATTATAAAATTCATATATTTAACGAATTTTTTGTTCATATATATATATTTATATAATATATCTAGTGAATAAATATTTACAAAAGGCACTGGCACGTGAAAATTTTTCGATGAAAGACTCGTTTATTTCACAATCTCTCTCTCACTCTCTTATCTTAAACACTGAATTGAGTCGCGCACGTATGATAAGTTTACATATTTATATATAAATATATATTTATTTTTTTTAAAAAGTTGCTTCTACTTTTTAGATAAATTGAGCACATTTTGTCGTTGGTATATTATACAGAAAAGGCACTAATGGTTTTTTAGCCATAAGTTTTTGTTTGTTTGTTTTTCTTGAAGATTTCAACGCTCGACTAAGGCACAAAATAATTCTTTATCACGAGCAATATGTTGAAAGAGAGTAAAATTATGATTTTTTTGAAATATTTTTTTTTGCAATTTCTACAATATTTTTATCAAAAATATTCTTCAATTCTTTAAATATTTTTATCGAAATATTTTCTTTAACAAAAATATATTTAGGAAAATATATTTTTTTTTATATAAAATACAGACATATATATTTATATAATAGTATACGTTATGTTACTTACATACAGTATAAATATATGTATATTATTTACAAAAAAAAAGGAATTTTTCTTTCAGTAGCAATTTTAAATAGTATTTTTCAATTCATGTTTTATGATTTTTGTTCTTGTCAGTTTTGAATTTTTTTTTACGTCGTGTAATATTTTTTTGGCGCTAAGAAATATTAGGTTTTCTTTTTCATTACACGCGTAGATATATAATTTTTCCTAGAGAATGAAAAATGGTTTTTGCTTTTGAAAAAAAAAAAATTCGAATTTTTCTCCGCCGGAAATGTATTTTTTTTCTTCCCCGAGGGACTTTTTTTTTTGACTAGATCACAGTTGGTGGAACAGCCGATGGAGGTTGCCTCTCTCTCAGATTATTATATGTACATTAGTTTCGAAATCTGTAACAAATCAGAAAAAAGAGAATTATTATTTTGGTTTTCAGTTTTAGTTTAGAAATAAAATATTGCCCTGAATTTTATTTTCAAAAATTATTTTTTACAAAAAAGACATCAATTTTTCTTTCAAAAATTATTTTTTATAAAAAAGACATCAATTTTTCTTTCAAAAATTATTTTTTTAGGGGAAAAAAATTCGCCTGGAATTTTGTGGATATTTATTTTGAAAAAAAAATACAGAGAAAATATTATAGAAAAGGATTTGAATAAAATTGAAATAAAACTCTGAAACATCGACACAGGTATATAACACTGGCGAGCAGTGCGAGAATAGTATAGTCAGGGGATGATTTTACAGGTAAGGGCGATTCTCCATCTCTCTCGATTCTCTTTTTTAGAATTGAAGAGAGAAAGAGTCAAAGAATGGCGCATACCGGTTCGAAAAACCCGACAAAGGGGGCTGGAATATCCTGAAAGATGCATTCAGGTTAAACGCAGCGCGCGAGACAAAAATCGCTCGTGTGTGTGTGTGTGAGTGAGCCCTTTAAAAAAAAAATAAAAATCGGTGGGAGGGGATTCAACGAAAACTGGAAAGATTACGCTTGCCCGACCTTAAAGGCGAGTAGGCATTGCGTTAAAACGCTGATGGGTGGACAACGACAACGACAGCTTTCTGTCCCTCTTTTTTTTTTTTTTTTTAATGTCCCCAAGATCGTTGAACGACTTCAAGGTCTCCGAAAAATGCTCTTAACACGCGGAAATAACTCATAATTATCTCGGTCAAAAACCATTAATTTTCCCTCGGAAGCCGCCCTCTTATTTCCCTTTTTCGACCAAAAGAAGGAAATTAATAAAAATTCATTTTTCCAAAGAAATTTTTTCCTTACAAAAGGGAAAATTTACTTTTCCAAATGCAAAGAGTTCGAAAGAAATAATTACTTTTCGAAAAGGTACTTATTTCTGTTCTTCATGAAATAATTGTTTTTTATTCGCTATAATAAAATTTGTTGCGGAAGTTTAAGTTCTAAAACAAGAAAGTAGAATTTGGTTCAAAAGGGAATAGTTTTACAGTTGGAAAAAATTGACCCCTGGGGGAGAATCGAACCCTTGTCTTCAACTCCCAAGCCGGGAGCGCTAACCCCTTGGCTACCACACTTCTTTTAATTAATTTGAACTCTTTCTATTAAAATCCCCTTGGAATTCAAAATTCCTTTATAAAATAGTCTCCATATTTGAAGAAATAAACTTTTTTAAATCAATTTTTTCAATTTTGAATCAAGTTTTCATTTTTGAATTCGTTTTTCAAATACAAAAAAACGAAAACTCGATCAAAAATCGAAATTGAAAGGAGATTCTATGACAGAATAAAAGAGGAATTGGGTGCTTGATAGAGAAGGGAAAAAGGGGGCAGAGGAGAAAAAAGCAGAGAGAGAGAGAGAGAGAAAGAGTGAGAGAAAAAGAGAGCAAGTGAGAGAGAAACAGGGATGTGAGGAAAACGCATAGAGAGCAAATATGAAAAAGTGAAAGAAATCCCAAGGCACAAAAGAGAACGTTTCTGAGATGTATTCTCGTTTGCCTCTATTCTGAATGGAGTCTGAGTTTTGAATGGTTCCCCGAGTTTCAGTGAGGGGTCGCGTCATTGTAAAGGACAAGGTCACAAAATTCTAGTCAGAAAAAAAATTGTAAATTTCTTTGGGCTTCCTCCGCGTTTTTGTATATACATATTATACACATATATATATATAGATATAGAAGAGAAAAAAAACCCCACAGACAAACTGGCGCTTAAATTCACTATATTTACTTTCAATAAGAGCAAAATGAAAAAAAAGAGAGCGAGAGGAAGAAAAATAAGAATAGAAGAAGAAAAAAGGTATATAATGACTCCTATAGGAGATAAGAAAAACTGTGGTTGAAAATTTTTACAATCCTGTGGTCACACTGAATATGAAACAATTTTCTTTTGTCGATTTTTTTTTTGCTCTTCGGTCCGAATAGAATTTTTCTATTGGGGGGCATAAATTGGGACAGTGTTTTGTATACATGAATATGGTGAATTTTTATATGGTTATTAATTATTCCTAGGGGTGATTTTTATTCGGTGAACCTGTGTCGATGTTTCGTTTGTATTTCTTATTTTAGTAAAATTTACTATATTTTTCTCTTGATGGAGAGAAACATGTTCTTTTTTTTTAAATTTATTTACATATTTTTATGCAAAATTCAACAGTTTAAACTTGAATCCAAATCCATTATTTTCATAGTTTGTAACTGAAGAATATGTATGAACTTTGATTATTTTTAGTTTGTTTTTTTTTGGAATTTCGCTAATTTCACGAAAAAACAGAAATAATTGAATATGCAAATTTGAAAAATTTGATTTTTCTTGTTTCAATTAGTAAAAACTTTGGAATTTCTTATTACGACCTTTTAAAATTTGAAGCATTTTATCTTTTAATGTTAATCCTTTGAATTTTTGAATAATTTTAATTAAAAGCTTTAGAATTTGCAAAAAAAGATATAAATTTAATCCTTGGAAATTTTAAAAATTAACTTAAGTCTAGGATCTAATGTTTCAAATTTTAAATCTTTCGGTTTTTAATACTTTTGCTTTAGAACTTAGAAATTTTCAAAAAAGATTTAAAATAAATGTTTAAACAGAATTAAATATTGAAGATTTAAATTTGTCAATTTAGAAAAAATTTTAATATTTGCGTTTATAATCCTTAAATCTTTAATGTTTCTAATTATAAGATCCTTTCAATTTCAACGTTTCAAATTGAAATTCTTCAAATTTACAGGGATTCTAATTTAAATATTTTGAATTTTAACGGTTTAAATTATAACACTTTGAAGTATTTAATGTTTCTTATTTAAATCCTTTGAATTTTAAAGTTTGTGAGTTAATATTCTTGAAAATTTTAATATTTTTAATTTTAATCCTTTCAATTTTAACGTTTTAAACTAAAATTCTTAAAATTTACAAGGTTTCTAATTAAAATCTTTTGAAATTTTAAGGGTTTAAATTAAATTAAACTTCTAATTTAAATCCTTTGAATATTAAGATTATTGAGTTAATATTCTTATAAATTATAATATTTCTAATTCAAATCCTTTCAATTTTAACGTTTCAAATTGAAATTCTTCAAATTTACATAGGGATTCTAATTTAAATCTTTTGAATTTTACATTTTAAACTGAAATTTATGAAATTTTCAAGGTTTTTAACTTAAATTCATTAAATTTTAACATTTTTAATTCAAATTCATCAAGTTTTTAATGTTTCTAATTCAAATCCTTTCAATTTTAACGATGCAAATTAAAATTCATCAAGTTTACAATGTTTCTAATTTAAATTTTTATATTTTTTACATTTTAAACTGAAATTTATGAAATTTTCAAGGTTTTTAACTTAAATTCATTAAATTTTAACATTTTTAATTCAAATTCATCAAGTTTTTAATGTTTCTAATTCAAATCCTTTCAATTTTAACGTTTCAAATTAAAATTCTTCAAATTTACAATATGTTTCGAATTTAAATTCTTCTAATTTTTACATTTTAAACTAAAATTTATGAAATTTTCAAGGTTTTAAACTTAAATTCATTAAATTTTAACATTTTTAATTCAAATTCATCAAGTTTTTAATGTTTCTAATTTAAATCCTTTCCATTTTAACGTTTCAAATCAAAATTCTTCAAGTTTAGAATGTTTCTAATTTAAATTCTTCTAATTTTTACATTTTAAACTAAAGTTTAAGGTTTTTAACTCAAATTCTTTAAATTTTAACATTTTCAATTAAAATTCATAAAGTTTTAAATCCTTTCAATTTTAAGCCTTTGGATTGAGTATCTTGAAATTTTTTTAGTTTTGAATTCAAAAAAAACCTTTTAATTATTTGACTTCTCTATATATTTCAAATTTATTCAAAATGTCAACATTTTCTATTTGAAATCCACAAGAATTGTTAGGTTTGTATTTTTAAAATTCAGAATACTTATTTTCATGGTTCAAATAAATAATATAATGATGATAAAAAAAAGAAGAAGAAGAGTGCTTTTTGATGAAGAGAAAAATCGATGCTTACCAGTAGAGAGGGTGGAAGGCGACTTCCGGTGAATCATCCTTGGCTCTGCTGCCACCAGGAGATGCAATCAAGAAGTTCCTCATCTTCCGGACTGTTTGGCTCGTACATGTCGTAAGCGTCCGATGGCGGGGCGTACAACGTCACCGTTGAACTGGTTCCGTAACCTTGACTTCCAGCTGACGAGGCCTCCGACACGAAACTGGGAGTAGGCGAACTCGACGCCTCTGAGCATGGAGTCGCGGCGAAACCAGGACTTGGATTCTGTCGCAAGTGATGCTGCTGATGTGATCCAAGGTCACTGCCAATTTCACTCGGCGCGTGGAGTCGCATTTCAATTGGCGAATGCTGTTGATGATGATGATGATGATTATGATGGTGATGATGATGACCGCGACTGTGATGATCCAAATGATCCAAATGATCGGCCTCGTGACGGGAGGAATTGGGGGAGCCTTGCGAGGACAAGGTGACAATTTCCGAACCGTCCTGATCGTCGAGCAACAATTGAAGACTGCGAATGTATTCAACGGCCATTCTTAGTGTCTCGACTTTGGAGAGTTTTTTGCTGCCGGCACGGGCACCGCCGTGAGTGCCGGCCGTGTTGCCGCCAAGGGCCTGGGCGACACTTTGGGGTATGTGCTGACGTAATTTCGCGAAACCATTGTTCACTTGTTTCACGCGGTTCCGCTCGCGGGCATTGCGTCTCGCAACACTCGCCGGTTGATGGGGAACCGTTCCGTAAGGCGTTGTTTGATACATTTTCGATCGCTTACAACCTTGTTGCATTTGCTGCTGTTGTTGTTGTTGTTGTTGCTGTTGCTGGAGGGCCATTTTCACATCGCTACCAGTGGTGAGCGTGCCTGTCGAGACAATAACATTGCCCCGATGAATTTGCTGCTGAACACCCGCACTAGACACCGGCACATGAAGACCGTGATGTCTAATATGCTGCTGCTGTTGCACCGTCAACATTATTGGCAATGAAATATTTTCCGTCTTCACTAATGTCATATCACACTTTATCTCTTTTTTTTGTTTCGTCCCCCCTTCGTTGGAAACAATTCACTTTTTTTCAAAAACAGTCTTAATAATAGCAAAACAAATCAAAAGAGCAGAAGATAAACCAAAAAAAAGATAAAAGAGGTATAGTAAAAATAGCTATATCACTAGAAAACACTTTTCTAACTTGCAAAAACTAAATTCTCAGTGAAGAGATTTTGTTTTTTTTTTTTGTAAAATGAGAAAACTACACACTTTTGGTTTTTAATGTACACGGTACGACCGTGGCTCCCGAAATGCCTTGCTGAAGAGGGTTCGGGAACATTTATAGACGGGCGGGCACGCGCCGCTCCCCACTCTTGAAATGCGCACACTGGGCCCTATGCCCCTCGTGCTGCTTTTTACCCCTCTTTTGATATTGCTGCTTGCTGCTGTTGCTTCTTCCTCGCCAGCCAAACCTCCCCCACCACTTTTTCTGCGTTTGAGCTGCTTGGCCCCATCCGAGATTCTCATCTCAACGAATTCACAGTAAACGCGCGCGCCAGGGTCCACGAGATTTCAAGCGGCACGCGACAACAACCTTCCCCTCTCATCTTCCCCACTTTTTCTTTTCTCTGTATCAAAAAAAAAAAAAAAAAAAAAAAAATTGATGATGAAGAAGAATCCTTTACCGTAGATACAAATTTTAATAACGAAATTTTACTTCTTGCAAGAAGTAAAATTATGTATGCATAATTTTACACAAAATGGGACATTTAAAAAAAAAATAAGGGCAAATAGGAGCAAAAAGAGAATAAAAATGCCAATAAGGCGACAAATACCAGAAATACCAACAATACAAATGGTGGTAATCTCTAATAATATACAAAAAATAAGAAACATAACCTTAAAAATAGGTTCGAGAATCAAATTATTTTAAAAGAGTCTAAAGAATATTAAAGTTTGGTCAAAATAAACCGCAGAAGAATGCTTAAAACTTGAAGAAAACATATTAAACAGATGTCAAAATTACAGATATATAACAAACATGACCTAAAAAATGGTCAAAAATATAAAATTCTTAAATTAGTATATTATGTGAAAATATAAATTAGTCAAATTCGAATTTGACATTGAAATTACTTGAAAATATATATGTTTACAAATTTCAAATTTATCTGAAAAATATACTGATAAATAGCAAACGTTACCTAAAAATAGCACTGTTAACTTTAAAGTATCAAATGGCAACGAATTGACACCAAAAATGTGGATCAAATAAAAAATTAATACAGACTTTTAGCATTAATTTGATCCACTTTAGTATCAATTTGATACTTTAAAGAAACCTACTGTGAGGTCAATAATAAAAATTCATAAAATATTTAAAAATCTGGTCGCAAAAATATGGTATATCAAAGTATAGTAGTTAACTTAAAACTTGCATATAAAAACTTTAATTTCAGTACAAAATCAAAGATAAATATTTAAAAAAATTATATGTCATCAGGCAAATTTTAATAAAAATGTGAAAAGTAATTAAATCTCTAACGATGAAAGTTGTATTTTTAGAATAGATGCGTAAAAAATTAAGAAGTGCGACAAAACGTATATAAGAATCAACAGGTATTCAGTTTAAAATGTTTCAATTGGATCTTTCGAGATGAAAAATTCATAACTCTCGCAAAAATACGATTTAATGCTAATCCTACAGCATCGGTAGCACTTCCCCTTTATTCCGAGTATGTCATAAAAAATATACATAATAATATCACAATATAAAGTATAAAATATATAAAACTGATAATAAAAACATTTGACTGCCCATGTCGGTTTGAAATCCTTTCAAAAGAAAACAATTTTTTCCTTTTTTTATTTCTTGCGCGCACTTCTCTCTGGAACATATATATATATATAAAAATATATTTATATCTACTTATGATTTTATGCGCAGACTCAATTTTTAAACGACTCACACAACCCCAAAAAAACAAGTATAATAAACTCAAGGAAAAAAAAATGTCTCATTCTTCTTTTCCCTAAATAAAATTAATATACGTGAGAACTTGCATCACACACACACACACACACAAATATATATTTATAAGGTGTCTTGAAAAATCGCAAAAGAAAAAAAAAATTGTTTTCTTTTTTTACTACCGCACTGACTACAAGTCAAATCTCCATATATGGACAAAGAATTATTTTTTTCCACGTGATGATGGTGGTGGGGAATCTCTTTAAGAAAAAATAAAAAAGAAATTTCAAAAGAAACAAATCATTTTGAATAAGGGAATAAAGTCAACCATAAAAAAAAGCAGACCGAAAAGAATCAAAACGATGGAGGGTCAACAATATGACCTCGTCAAATTCCAACTCACTAGAGTTTTTTACGACCCGGATGGAAACTTTTACGATCTCGTTTTTGAATTTGCAACCCTAGGCCTCGTTAGACTCACGTTTCTCAATTCATTTTATATATGTAATATATACGTATATGTATATATAGTATATGTATATACCTAATACCTTAAACATCTATTTCAAATTCAAAACAAAAAATAGTTATACATATACACTCGTTGAGATTCTAATTTGTAAATCTTGAGCGATAATAAAAATTTTTTTGTAAAGTAACATTTTTTGCTTTATTGTAAAAGGAATTAATATTTTTTTTTAAATTTAAAGAGTTTTATGTTTTATTAAAAACGCCATAGGCTATTGCGGCCTTGTTTCTACAAAGTTTTAATTAGTTTCAAACAACTTTGAAGTAGTTTTAAAGCACCTTTCAAGTATATAGTTTCGAATAACTTTCAACTACTTTTAATTACCTTAAACTTGTTTTGAATAACTTTCAACTACTTTTAATCACCTTAAACTGGTTTTTAATAACTTTCAACTAGTTTGAAACAGCCTTAAACAATTTCTAATAAGTTTTAAACAACTTTGAACTAGATCCAACCGCAGCAACTAGTTCAGAACAATTTTAACCAACTTTCAAGTAGTTTCAAACAACTTTGAACAAGTTTAAAACTATTTGAAACAACTTTGAACCAGTTTCAAACAATTTGAAATAGTTTCAAACTATTTGAAACAACTTTGAACTTGTTTGAAACAATTTAAAGGCACTTGTTAGTAAATAGCTTTAAATAACTTTTAATTACGTTCGAACAATTTTGCACTTGTTTTAAATAACTCAAACTTGTTTCTAATAATTTCCAACTTGTTCCAAACAGTCTCAATCTCTTCAAAGAAGTTTTAAAACAACTTTGAACTAGTTGCAAACAACTTCAAGTATATAGTTTTTAACAATATCCAACCAATTTCAATTAACTTAAACTTGTTTTAATTAAAATAACTATCAACTTTTAAAAACTTTTCAAACTATATATACTTTGAACTATATATATAGTTTCAAATATGACTTCAACTTTGTTTCCGCAAAAATAATAATATTTTAAATTCTCAAAAAGATTTTTAAAAATCTGAATTATTTCAAAGGATATATGTCAAACTCATTTAAACTGATTCGAACTTGTTTGAAACACATGGTCAATCTTGTTTAAAAATATGATTTAACAAATTTGAAACTGAGTTGAACTTGTTTGTAACTACTGTAAAATGTTCAAAACAGCTTCAAACTTGTTATAAGCAGAAAAATATTTTTAACAATCAGTTCGGTATATATATATAGTTTCAAACAATATTGGTTATTTTTAAATTTTGAATTCATATAAAAAATTTCGAATGTGTTAAAAATAACATGAAATTAGTTTCCAAAAGCGTTTAGACAGTTTCGAAACAGTTTCCAACTTATTCCAAACGACTTGGAACTTTTAATAAACAAAATTATTTTTAAAATCTCAAAAGATTGTCATTTTCAAGTCTGAAAATTTTTTTTCTTCTTCATTTTCGATTTCTCTTCTCTATTTTTTTTTTATTATGTAGGGAGACAAATTTATTTATTTTCAAGAGAAATAAATTTTTGAAAACAACAATTTTTGAAACGAGGAGCTAGCCATGAGAAGCACTGTGTATATATATATACATACTTAAATCGAGGGTTCACATCCCCGGATGACTTGGAACGAAATTCGAACAGTTACCGGCAGCCAAAAAAAAAAGAGGAAAAAAAAAGCTGGTCCTTACAGGGTGGGAAGAAGAGCTGAAAAGGGGGGAAAAAATCAGGGAAAGGGAAGTGGACTATAGTCGCGAGATGTTCCGCGAGAGGGGTTTTTTTTAGTATACGGCAACGGCAGCAGCATCAGCAGCAGCAATACTGACCGAATGGAATTGGAGTGGGGGCCGGGGGGTGGGGGGGAGAAGTAAGTCTTCGAGACGCGAGCCGTAATCCCCCACTCCGCATCGTGGCGCACGCCGTTCTTCTTCATCTTCTTCTTCGTCCCCCACCTCCCACTTTTCATATATAGTATATAGAGTCTTGATATGTATTGGGCCTCATGCCCATAGTGCGTGTAGTAGTTGGCGGCATCCAGCAGCAACGGCAGCAACAGCAACCGGTACACGCGAGTCGGACGCGCGCGCCACCGTACGTGCCTCCCCTCCCCCCCATGCACATGTACGTGTGGTTGCGTGCTTACAGGCGTAAATCCCTAACACACGTTTATATACACGAATTCCCCAACTTGGAACAGGTATTGCCCGTTTCTCTCTGTCTTTCGCACTCTTTCAGTCACTTTTTCTCTCTTTCTCTCTCTCTCTCTCTCTCTTCAAAAACTTCTCCTCCAGAGAGTTCCCTCTTTTACTTCCAGACTCGACTCTCGGTGCTGTGTTATTCTCTTTCATTCTTGAATGCATGAAAACAAAAATGAAAAAAAAAGAATGTATATACAAATTGACCCCGCGGGGCGATTTTGTATATTCTCATGCTAGAACTGCGCTGTAATAATAAACAATGATGGAAAATTATTATATATATATATGTAAAATGTCTTTTCAATCTGATGGTAACTTTCGAAATTTAATTGTTTTAAGGAAAGTGGCTTTAATTTAGAAAAACCGTAGGGGAATCGAACCTATGACCTACGGATTTCTAGCCCAACAATCTAACCACTACTCTATTGAAGCTACATAACAATTAATTTTAATTTTCGACAACTTTTACACTTACAATTATTGAAAAGGGTTTAACTATAAAATCTAGTTAACTTATTATTTAACTGAATTATAGAAAATTAACCGTAAATTACCTAATACATTTCCATAAATTACCGCGTAAATTTCCATAAATTAACATAAATTTCCGACGTTACATTTTTTAGTTCTAATTTGTATTTTACATAATTTTATAAACTATCGTCCAAATGTTTATAAATTACCACCTAAATTTCCAAAAATCACCGCAAAAATTTCCATAAATGACTGAAATCCAAAATTTTAATGTTAATTTTTGCTTTTCATATTTTTATAAATTATCGCGAAAATTTCTATAAATTACCGTGAAAATTTCCATAAATTGATAAAATAAATATTTTTAATTGTAACTTATCTGGAATATATTTTTATGAATTATTGCGAAAATTTCAATAAAATACTGCATAAATTTCCATTAATTACCTTGAAAATTTTCATAAATTACCAAAGTAATAATTTTCAATTGAGATTCAGACTACAATATTTTTATAAATTACCGCAACAATTTTTATAAATAACTATAATTTTCATAAATTATTAGAAGAAAACACCTCCTTACGCCAAAAATGCCCAAACAGTGAATTTGTTAATTGTTATAATTATTTACAAGAAATTTAATTAATTTTTCAGTAATAATTCTGCTGAGAAATCTTTTTTCGATAAATGCTTTTTTGATTCCAAACAATTTATAAAAAGATTTAAATATTTTATGAAATTAAAAAATCTCTCTTTAAATTTGTTTAAACAATATAATAAATTATAAACAATTTTTCCTGCCCGCCATGAATTTTTCCTTCTGGACACTTTATTTTCAACAAAATATATTGTTAATTATCATAACGATAAATTTTTTTTTAATTTTCTAAACCAAATCCTACTAACTTGAGATATAAACGAAATTTGAAGAAGTAAGTAATATTTAAAGTAAACTTAATAATAATAATAATGAAATTAAAAAAAGTTTGTAGCAAAAACAGTAAAATATAGTTAATAGTGTAATCTATATAAAAATTAAAAGCTTGACTACACTGAAAAAAAAAATTATTGAATTCAAATAACCGATTATTTGGTTATTATCAAATAAATATTTACTTGAATCAAATAATTTTTATTTCAATCAATTAAATATAATATTTGATTTAAATACTGAAATATTTAATTCAAATACAATTTATTTGATTTAAATACAAATTATTTGATTCAAGTAAATATTTATTTGATAATATATAAATTATATAATAATTCTATTATAGTAATAATAATAATAAAATAGTAAAAGTAATATGACAGTAATATTAATAGTATAATACTATATATAATAACACCTAATTATGATAAATAAAAATAATTTATGACTACGATAATATAGTCATAAGAATTTTTTAAGTGTCAACAATAAAGTATACTATAAAATCTTTAATTAAAATAAATCCCACTTTCTGGGAACATTATTTATAAATCCCAATTAACACTCCCTGAAGAATTCAAAGCTTATTATTCTGACCTCAAAAAAAAGGAAAAAAAATGATAATGTCTCAATGTTCATATATATAATATATATATATATATATATATATTGTATAGGAATTCCAACGAGGCTTGTGATTGATTTCGAAAACATTACCATAAGCCTTCATCCATCAAAGAGAGTCCCATTGATTCTCAAAAGAATGCCTCCGTAAACAAAAGAAAATGGTAATTTCAGAGGACAACTTCATTAAGAATATTGGAATATTTCCCTATATATATACTTGCCAAAAGAATTCTTAGTTAATTTTTGCGATTGTCTGATAAAATAGTAGTTAGCTGACGATACATTCCATAGCGCCTACATTTTTAAATATTAATTATAAAAATTACTATTTATTATTATTCTTGTTTGAATTCGTTATTAATTATTATTGTATTGTTGCTATTATTATTATTATTATTATTATTATTATTATTATTATTACTATTGTTATTATTACTACTACTACTACTACTACTACTACTACTATTATTATTATTATTATTATTATTATTATTATTATTATTATTACTATTATTATTACTATTATTATTATTACTATTATTATTACTACTATTATTATTATTATTATTAATATTTAAAAAAATTATATTTTGCGGCATATGGAGATATGTCAAAACAGATGAGTTTATCCTCATAGAAAAAATGGATTTGACGGAATATTTTCTCGATATAGTTTCGGAAACGTTGAGAAGGAAACTGTCAGTCAAGTAAAAAAGAGCAGAGCGAACGTCATTTTCCGATATTAAGCATGACACAAAAATGACACTAAATGCAGATCAAAATTTTTGGTTTTGTGTCTCGTTCACGCTTCACATATATATAAATATATATATTTATTCGGCATTCTTTTATTTTTTCCCCAAAAAGAAAAAAAGCACATTTAATTATTTCACATGTACATATATATATATATATATATATATATATTAAAAATATATATTTTCAAACAATTTTTAGTTCACATAGAATATTATTTTTGTTTTTATAAAACAGTTCTTTTATAATCAATTTTTCATAACAACTGCGCGTTTGAAGAAAATAAAAAATGAAAATCAAAGGAACAAGTTTTTTTGGTTTTAAATATTATATTAGAAAATAAAAATTCTCGCGCATTTCGTATTCGACAAATATTTTTCCACATTTTTTAAGAGATCATTTTTCAAAAAAAAGTGTTACGAATTTGCTCCGCAAAATAAGAGTTTTAACCGCATGATGCGTGTATATAAAAGTCACAGATAAAATGTTCATGAAAGAGATCAATGAATCTAACACTTCATTCATCAATACCCAGTAACTAATGGAATTTTACGAATTCTCGAAAAAAAAAATTTTTCGAGTGTAACTCTTCAAGTAAATTTAGCAAGGGTGCTACAAATTTTTTGAGTTTCCCTTTTATTTTTTTTCTTCTTTCATTCTTGTATATTCTATCAATTTTTGTCGCATATGATGAAAAGGCACTTTTGCTTCATGCACTTTGGAGTATATATATATATATCTATACTATGTAAGCCGGCTTCTTTTCTCGAGGATGACTCTCATATTTTCGTTTTTGATTTTCGCAAACATTCCCCATTATTATTATTATCATTGTCAACCCGCTCGTTTCGCTTATATATATATTGTTATTATTATTCCATGGACTGGTTTTCTTTTGGTGGTGAATTTCTTTCATATATTTATATATACCTATATAGATATGTATTATTGTTATATGTATAAGCCGCATTTGAGCATCAGCAGGATTTACAAGTTTTCAAGGCAATGGGGAACTCTTCTCTCCTCTCTTTTATAAGTACCGCAGGAGTTTCTCGCTGCGCGACAAATCTTTCAACCGCAAAAGTGCAGGTACCACCATTATCCAAAGTGTCGTTGAGGGCCCTCTTGGTGCGATTTTCCGCGGAGAAACCCTCATTTTTGCTCATTTCTTCCTTTTTTTTCTTTTTGGGTTTTCTATTAGTATATATATATTTATTTCATGAAGCATAAACACCTCGTCATCGTTTTTGTACACAACTATATGGTTTTCTTTTTTATTAAAAATAAAAATAAGAGTATTTATTTATTTTTGTTCATTTAATTATTAATAGTAAATATATTAATACACCATATGCAAGAAGAAGGGATCTTAAGAGTGACTAAAAAGTTATACTTAAGGATCATAAATAACATATATCATGAATTTAAGATATGAACATGTTACAAAACTAACTATATACTTAAAACCGATAAATTTAAATAAAACAGTATTAAATTTTTGAATCTTAATATAAAATATGTTTTATCTTAATTCAAAATGTTTTAAGTAACTTTGTGGTCGCAGTTTTAAAAATACCCTTTTTGCGCATACAGTGTTTAAAAATCATAATTATTATTATATATAGAATAGTTTTTTTACCATTATTATTTTTACATAAAGTGATCCTAAAATTGCGATAATAAAAATTTTCATATAATAAGCACAAAAATGGTGTACGATAATAATAATAATAAAAATTATTATTTTCGGCCCCAGTTCACAAAGTTCCATCATCCATTAAACAACTTATGCGCAGAGAAGGTAAATGCTCAACAGTCCGTTTAGCATAAATGCTAAGAAGGGATCCGCAAAGGAATTAGTGTAATTTTGCATACGACGACCAAAGAGAAACCGATGAAGGACGCCCAAAGAGAAAATACGACTTTACCGAAAAAGGGAATAGTCTTTAGGGAGAGGGGGGGGGGAGAGAAGGAAGATGGGCGACGGGGGCAGAACGTTGTCTTGAACTTGGCACCCCGTCGTGTGCCATAAATGACAAATCTGTTTAACCGTAAAGTATAAGGTATAACCCCAAAGAGTGCAAGTAAGAGAGAGAAAGTCGCGTCGTCGCCTATATTCTCGCAGAGGAACCAAAAGAGAGAGAAAAAAAAAAGATTCATCACGACAAGTGCTAAGAATTTGCAAGTGTAAAAGCTGCAGGAAGATAAACCATTAAGTAAACCTGTAACCGTTTTACCTTAACACAAAATATCCATAAAATAAATAATAAACCGACCCCATAGAACAATAAATATATAGGGGTCAAATCTTTCTCTCTCTGTTACTTAAAATATACATACACTGACAATTGTAATTTTTGCACAAGGGGAATGTTGAGAGGAATAAAATTTTTCGACAGGAAATTAAAAATATTTATTACGTTGCACTTGAATATTAAGGGTATTTTTTTGGTCTTATTTGGTGCCCGCACTGTTTTTTTTTTTAGTTTGAATATTAAGAGACGATATTAGATAATGAAACTGCTTTTGATAATAAAAGGTACTTATTTGTATTTTTTTGGTATTTATAGAATTTTCTAAGGACCCCGGTCCCTAGGGGCCGATACATTACGATCCTAAAATAAAGGCACAGTCCCGTTAATATACGTCAAAATAAGCGTCACTTTCACGTTTCTTACACTGAAAAAAAAATTTATTTGATTCAAATAACCGATTATTTGGTTATTATCAAATAAATATTTGAATCAAATAATTTTTATTTGAATCAATTAAATAATATTTGATTTAAAATTTAAATACTGAAATATTTAATTCAAATACAATTTATTTGATTTAAATACTGAAATATTTAATTCAAATACAATTTATTTGATTCAAATACAAATTATTTGATTCAAGTAAATATTTATTTGATAATAACCGCAAATAATCGGTTATTTGAATCAAATAATTCTTTTTTTTCAGTGTAACCTATACAGATTCAGAAATTGCCCCGTATAATTTCTTTCCAATCGAATAACAATAATATTTATAATAAGAAAAAATTGAGAAAAATTGAGAAAAAATTTTTAAAATATTTTAAAAATATTTAAAAAAGCAATAAAAATAAACTACGAAAAAAATTACTTTTTAATATCAAAAAGAAAACATTCGCCAATCGCAATAATCGTAAAATTTCATGAAAATTCGAAAGTATTGAAAATTATTTTCAAACATTTTAAATGAGCCTTAATTGCACTTTAGTATATATATTTTTTTTTAGTATATATATAATTTTTATACATCGTATATATATATATTTTTTCCCTTTCATCTTCACGAAAGAGAATTGAGAAATGAAATGACTTTTATAATTCGGAAGGAAAGCGAAATTATCAAGTTTTTTTTGCCTTTCTCTCCCCCCCCCTCTTTTTTTTATATGTCGTTTTGTCGAGCAAGTACATATAACCTGTGTCTGTAAAAGCAGATGCGGTGAGACGGTGCCACATTCCCATAATAAATATATATATACGCACGTGGAAATCGATAAATATTTTTTTTTTGAGGTCCTCCTCTCAGGAGCGCAGGACCTGTGCTCGCAAGTATATATATTTAAGAAAGTACTTTTCAATTTTGATAGTTTATGAGACAACAAGGCGAGAAATGTACCGCATGAAACGTTACGAGATACAAAATTATTATCTCTTTATTTGAAAAGGGAAAATTTTTCTTCTTAACATCTGCGTTAATAATTATCGTTGATTACTTAATCGTTATAATATTCGACTAATTACCTCGTTAAAAAATCGGTTTTTTAATTGCTTACCCCTGAAGTAATATTTTTTATTTACTTTAAATTTTAATAAAATTAAAAAAAATTACTGGTAATAAAAATTAATAATAATAATAAGAATTTAATAATTAAAATTAACAATAGAAACAATAGTAATTATAGTAATTGTAGTACTAAGTAAAAAATAAAAAAAATAAAAAATGCTAGTAATAAAAATTAATAATAATTTAATAATTAAAATTAACCACTTGAAACAATAGAAACAATAGTAATTATAGTAATTGTAGTACTAAGTAAAAAATAAAAAAAAATGCTAGTAATAAAAGTTAATAATAATTTAATAATTAGAATTAACAATAGAAATAATAGAAACAATAGTAATTATAGTAATTGTAGTACTACGTACAAAATAAAAAATGCTAGTAATAAAAATTAATAATAATTTAATAATTAAAATTAACAATAGAAACAATAGTAATTATAGTAATTGTAGTACTAAGTAAAAAATAAAAAAAAGCTAGTAATAAAAACTAATAATATTAATAAGAAAAAATACTCGAAAAGTATTTAAAAAATAAAAACAAAAAATCGAGCATAGAGAAAAATTGTAGATATATTTTTATACATTCCACTAAACGCAGGGGGTCAGTATTTTCGGACAAAAGCGGAAAAAAGAAATTATATATATATATATATATATATATATATATATATATCTATAGAGGAAAAAGAGGACAAATTTTGAAAAGTGGAAATTATTCAGAAACTTGAAATCCAAGTGCAATCATATGTGAACGGGAGACAGTAGACGGAAGTATTTGTATAGGGAGGCAAGTGCTGAAAAGTGAGACGAAAAACGTTTATTACAATCTTGAGGACCACTTCCGCTTGGTACTCGAGTGAGACAGGAAATGACCGATACTTTTTTTTTCTCTCCCATACAGTGCATACAAGTGGAAACACTTCGGAAAAACATTTTTTTCAAATTATGGAAATATTGTACGAAAATTCTCTTCAAAAAAAAAAAAAAGATAAAAATAAACAAATACAGTTTTCGTGAATATGTAAATTTTTTTTTTTTAAATGAAAAAAAGTGTAAATAAAATAAAAATTAATGTAAATATGGAAATAAAAATGAATTTAAATATGAAAATAAAAAAGAATGTAAATATGAAGATAAAAATGAAATGAATAAAAATTGTAAATAAAAAAGAATTAGAAATTCGTAAATAAAAAATAAATGGAAAATTTGTAAACAAACAAGAATGAAAAAATTTTAATTAAAAAAGAACGTTAACGTTTTGTAAATAAGAAAGAATTTCCGCAATGAAAAAATAGAATTTTTCGCAAATGGAAAAAATGCGGTTTAAAAAAGGATATTTTGAAAAAGCTTAAAATATGTAGATTATAGGATTTTTAAAAATCCCCCGTCTCATTTTATCTTTGATGTAAATTTCTAAAAGTATGAAATTTTACATCAATGTTGGATAATTTTTTTACGATTTATATTCATTAAAATAACTTTTTTGCTTCCTCGATGCACTATACTAGTATCTCGCCATTCAATTGGATGGAACAATCTGCAACATCTGAAAATAAAAAAAAAACATCATTTCGAGCATTTTAATTTAATTAACTCTTATTTTTAAATTAATTAACACACTAAAAAATATTATTTGTCATTCAAGTAAGTTAAAATTATTCAAATAAGTATGTTTTTGAATTAACAACTTGTCAATTGTGAAAATTATATATTTGATTCAAATAATTGATATAGTCGTCGCAAGAATCAAATAAGCTTTCTTTTCAGTGTTAATATATATATTATATAGCTGCACAAGTAAGAAATACCAAATGAGCCAAAAAGAAAGGAACAAAAAAAAAACTTGTACGACAATGAAATTAAAACCTAATAAACATAAAATAAAATTTTATTCTTTTCAAAGTATATAGACATTAATTTACAATTTGATTCCGAGATAAAATGAACCTGTTTATGGGAAGATTATCATTCAGTGTTTCCGCACTTGAAAAAAAAAACGTAATTTCGGTTTTCGAGACAAGAAATAAATTTTAAAAGTGGTATTATAAATTTCCTTTCAACGAAAAAAAAAAACAAAACACGTTTTCTTTCTCCGCGTGCGCTTAAAGAGTGCTAAAAAGGACATTTCCCTCCCTTGTGATATTTCCGGTCACGAAATATGTGTGTGGATGTATAAAAACAGGAAAAGGAAAGTAGAATATTTTTCAGAAGCTCAATCGTCGTATATATATATATGTTGATCGAAGATTAATTTTATGGGAATTTAACGGGATTTTAGTTCGAGGCATCTTGATATAGAGGACCTGTTTCGATCGGCGCGAGTGCGAGAGCAACTTTTATTCTTAATTTCTCATACGAATCACGTATATTGCAACGAGCCGAACGTTCGTCCTTGCCTGGATTTTATCACTGCTTTTTTTCTATTTTTTTTTTTTTTTTTTTTTTTTTGAAATTTTTCCTCGAATTCTAAAGAGGCGACGAGACGAGAATCGTTCAACGGATTTTATAGTAAATACATTTCAAGATATATATATGTAAGCACACCCGCACTTAAGTTACAGATTATCCACGGCGATATTCGACAAACGTGTATGCGTGTTCGATAAGAAATCCAAGAAAAAAAATTCTTTTTAAAAAAAATTCAATTTTATATAAACATCGGTTTAATTGAAAAACTTGATTCTGCGATTTATTCATATTTTCTTGTTTTTAAAGAGAAAAAAAACTAGTTACAAGTTTCCTTTTGGTAAAATGAATTTATTTTTATTTTCTTTTTTAGGGTAAAAAAAATCTACTTTAGGAAAACAATAGAAAAGAGTGTAAAAATACTTTTTTTTTGATGAAATAAATATACCTTTTGGCGTTGCAAAAGAAGATAAAAAAATTCGCCACTGACAAATGAAAGATCGCATATATGTGCGTTGCAAACCTAACCTAATATAGAGACCTTGAACAAGAAAACGAGCGGGAAATTTAAAATTGTAATTTCATCGTTCACCAATATACAGCTTGTATAATAAACCCATTCATAAAAAAAAGAAAAACCCGTATAAATCTCTATTTTCTCAATTAAAATTTCATTTATTTTCGTATTTATTGTATATACACGGGCGTATATGTAATTTACTGGATAATAAATTTTGTTATATGTTCGATAAATATGTATGCTGCGATATTGAATATCAATAATAAAAATAATAATAAAGAATGAAAATATTGTCGAATTTTGGTTTATCACTTTCTCTTTCAGAAAATGTATAAATTTTATATATATATATATATATGTATGTATATGTATGGAATTTAATCTGAATATTCAATTTTAATTTGGAGAAACTTCATTCAATTATTGTTAATATCAATAATATTATTTTTATTATTTATTATTTTTATTATTGTTTATTATTCTTTCTCATTTCTTCGAGTTAAACAAAACATTTATTTTTATTAAATCATTAAAACAAAAAAAAGTTGTCTTAATAAACAATTATATATAATAATCGTGATTTCGGATCTCTGTCCACACTTGAAGTTAGTTATATAGTTATTCTTTTGTTTTTTATACGTTTTGATAGAAAATAGAAATATACATACATTATTTTTATATAATAATCGTAAGTTTCTTTTCCGTTAGCAAATTATCTGTATTCATTTTTTTTTTGAAAATTCATTTTTGTGGGTTATTGTCATTTTTTTAATTTCAAAAAGAAACAAAAAAAACTCGTTTTATTCACTTCACAAAATTGAAAAAAATTCCATTTCATATTTTTTATTTTCCTGACTTTTTCCTAATTTTTATCAAAAATATTTACTTTTTTCTTATCCTGGCTAATAAATTGAATTTATGCTATACGAATTTTATTATTCATGAAAGAATTTAAAATAACTTAATTCTTGCGAAGAATTTAAAAAAAATATTTGAAAATAATTGAATTTTCAATGAATAATGTTATTATTTATAAAAATAATTGAATTTTTCAGAAGAATTTTATTATTTACAAAAATAATTGATTTGTTTAGGCAAATTTTGTAATTTATTAAAATAATTAAATTTTCTTGAAATATTTTATTATTTATTAAAATAATGAAATTCTTGGCGAAGAATTTTTTCAAAAATTTTGAAAATAATTGAAATTTTCTAAAGAATTTTATAAATTTTAAAAGAAAAAATGACTTTTTTTTGAAGAATTTCATAATTTATGAAAATAGTTAAATTTTTTTGGAATAGTTTTCTATTTAAAAAAAAATCGAATTCTTACGAAATTTTTTTTTTTAATTTGGAAAATAATTGAATTTTTGGATAGAATTTTATCATAAATTTTTTAGAATATAATTGAATTCTGTTTGGTTATTTTATAAAAATAGTAGATATTGAAAATAATTGAAATGTGAAAACTTTTTAAAGAAAATTAAATTTTACAAAGAATTCTATTAAACAAGTTGGCAATAATTGAATGTCGGTGGGAAATTTTATTAAATTTTTTTGAAAATAATTGGATTTTCCAAAAAAACATTTTATTATTTATGAAAATAATTGAATTCTTGCGAACGATTTATTAGAATTTTTTTAAATAATGGAATATCCAAGAAGAAATTTATTACTTTTAATAATAATTGAATTATTGCGTGATGAATATTGTTATTTATGAAAATAATTGAATTTTGAAAAGAATTTTATTGAAATACCTCAAATTAATTGAATTTTCGGAAGTAATTTTTTTATTATTTAAAAAAATATTTTATTAAAATTATATTTAAAACAATTAATTTCTTTCGAATAATTTTATTAAATTTTTGAAAATAATTGAATTATTGCAGAAAAGTTTATTAAAATGTTTTTAAAAAATTGAATTTCTGTTGAAAATGTTATTATACTTTTGAAAGGAATTGAAATATCTTCATAAGAATTTTATGAACATTGTTTTAAATAATGAATTTTTAAATGTTATGAAAATTTTATTAGTTTAAATAATTTAATTCTTGTCAAAAAACTTTATTTGTGAAAGTAACTGAATTTTACGATTATGAAAATAATTTAAATCATGCTTAGAATTTAATCAAAATTTTTTTTTGAAAAAATGGAATTTACATGAAAAATTTTATAATTATTGAAAGTAATTGAATTATTGGGAAAAATAAATTGCATAAAATTTTGTTAAATAAAATTGAATTTTTTCAATATTAGCGAATTAAAAGAATAGTGGAAATTCTCAAAAAAAATATTGTTTATATTCTTTGTTCGGCAAGTTAAATACCTATATATAGCTGATAATTTGTTTTCTTTCTCTATTCTTTAGAATAATTAAAATTTTCGTAATGAAGTTTTTTTTAATTTAGGTATCAGATAACAATTTTTGTGAAATTCAATTTTCCTCGTATACAAGAAAGTTTAATTATTTTCAATTTTGAAAATCTGATGCCAAATTTGAAATTAGTATCGAAATTTGTTAAAAAATTTTTTATATACTTTAAAGTTTAAAAATATAATATATTTTGAAAATTTAATTATAAATTATTTTTTCAGTTATGTGTCATAATAAGTATTTTTTTAAAGTTTCACAATAATCGATATAATATGTGCGCACAAAAAAAATTGCATACACCTTGGATTTTTATTATTATTATTATTATTATTATTATTTTTTATTATTATTATTATTTTTATTATTTTATATTATTATTATTATTATTATTAGTATTGAAAAATAATTGTTTGAAAATACTGGATAATCATATTTGTTAACATAATTCGTCACTCATACAATTTTGTTTATATTTATTATTATTATTATTATTAGTAATATTATATTATTTTTATTATAATTATTATAAAGGGCGTTTATATTATAGAAGTTAGCGGTATAAAGTCGAGAGCGGCAAATAAAGGGTTTCATATACCGGTTTGATTTGACAATATTCAGAGATAATATATTTATATGCGTCTATATAGTCCCGCCTCATCATCAACAGAATAATCTCCGGCTTCGCGTTTGTCAAAATGATAAGAAAGGTGTTGTCTGCGTGAATACCTGTATGTCGGCTCTCAATGAATAGAATCCTTGTCGATGGAAAGCGACCGCATGACAAAAGCTCCTCTGTATATATATATATATTTTTAAATCCGCGATTTTTATTTTAAAAATTCTAAGTTTACTATAATAGGTATGTACAATTTTGCCTAAAGTCGAAAAAAAACTAATGGAAAGAAGAGTAAAATCCATTTTTTTTGAATAAAAGAAATTTTTTTTAACGATTTCGAGCTTTTGAGAAATATTTTAACTCATATATATAATTAAAAATCAATATACAGTGCGAGAAAAGTGACAGGGTATTAATTAAAAAATCAAAATACTGGAGATGCGTTTATAAGCATATGAAAATTTATGCGCGAGAAAATTTTTAAGATAAAAATGAAGACTAGTTTTTAAATATGCGCAAAATTCAGTGATTAACATTTTTTTTTCCTCTTGTACTATTAGTATATAATATAATAGAAAAGTGGGACGAGCCAGTTCGTTGAGTTTTTCGAAAGAAGACTTGTAATTAACGATCGGATTGTAATTAGCGATTATCGTAGAGGATCAAGAATATGGTGCGAGCAAATGAGTGACTTGTTTCTTTTTGACGAGAAATGTCCTGCTGATGATGATGATGGTTGCCTCGCATCTTTAGTGGATTTTCTAATATTGAGCAGATATACCTATATATATATATAGTCTTAAATTTTAAGACAGGGAAGAACGAAACGATTTCTCGCACAGCATTTAATTATATATCCTCCCCCAAAAGAGAGAGGATGACTACCGTCCGTCCATCAGGGGAGGTTCGCCGACAATGAAAAGAATGGAAAAGAAGGCGTTGAGAGTGTGCCTCTCTATATATATTATGTTAGTTTATGAAAATCAACCAGTGGCCTAAATAGAATACGTAAACAGACCCCATATATACTACTTCCGTTTATTTCTATTCAGTCTCTTTCTATACTATATATATATATATATATATATGAACCCTATACGCGATTTTTTCTTTACCCAAAAAAAATTATACAAGATTCATTTCTTTTGTCAAGGAGTTAAAATTATTGGAAAAAAAAATTTTGTTCCAGAAACTTAAATTATATCTAAGTAATCAACTTGACGGACAATTTTATTATTTAAAAAGAAGTTCAATTGGTGCTTTGGAATTAAATTTTTTTTAAATATCCCCGCGCTTTTTTCTATCGATAAGAAACCTTTCGGCAAAGCGCAGGCGCAAATGCGTCTTGAAGGCAGTCGCGATTGTTTTATATTTAATTTATCGACGACTCAACCCTGATTCAAGTGTGTGCTATTCGTAGTTCCCACTCTGGCATTTATTAGTTTCCCTTTAGTTTATGGAATGACAGTTGACGTTAAAATCCACAGTAAGTAAAAATCAGAAATATATAGACGCAATTTTATACAAAATTTTTTTTTTATTTCACAGATGAATTGGCGAATTCGGAATTAACAGCGTTCGAAGAATGCAAAACGAAGGAGGATAAGAGGTTTATTTTAATGAAAACAAAGAGTAAAAAAATTAAAACGATGGGGGGATAAAAGGGAAATTTTAATGAAAACAAATCGTAAAAACAATTTTTTGGACGTGCGACACTCAATTGGATTATTTATATGCGAGAATCGAAATAGGTAAGATTGCATTTACAGTCTCAATATTTTGGAGGTTAGGAAGCTTGTTTACTAAAATCATTCTTTTCTATTCAATAGTTAAATAATTAGCAATTAAAATGATAAATAGTCAACATTGTTTACTAAAATCATTTTTTTCTATTCAATATTTAAATAATTAACAATTAAAATGATAAATAGTCAATATTGTTTACTAAAATCATTTTTTTCTATTCAATATTTAAATAATTAACAATTAAATGATAAATAGTCAATATTGTTTACTAAAATCATTTTTTTCTATTCAATATTTAAATAATTAACAATTAAAATGATAAATAGTCAATATTGTTCACTAAACTCATTTTTTTCTATTCAATATTTAAATAATTAACAATTAAATAATAAATAGTCAATATTGTTTACTAGAATCATTTTTTTCTATTCAATATTAAAATAATTAGCAATTAAATGATAAATAGTCAATATTCAGTGAAGGCCATAATTATTTTTTTTTATTTACAAACGAAAAACAAAAAAATTTTTTTTCTACTTTTTCAAAAAATAAAAATACCATCGCATATTATTTTGAATACACAAGGAAAATGAGTAAAGAGATAAACAAAACACAAACAGGTGTTAAAAAAATCACGCAACTAAATTATATTTCCAAAATGATAAGATACCGTTTTTTTGATTAGTTTTCCAAATTTAAAGAAACAGGTCCCAGGGTAAATTTGTCCTCTGTCAATTTTCCACTTAGTTCTTTACATATTTGTCTTTATTTACATTTCTATATTTACTTTTCATTTATTTTCATTTATTTTCATTTCTCTTTATTTTTCTTTATTTTTTCTTTATTTTTATTTTTTTCATATATAAATATCTATTTTTAATTCTCGATATTTCTCTCTCTCTCTCTGTCTCTCTCGCGTATATTTTACGTTACGTCTCCTCAAATGTATTGTGTGCGCAATGCGCCAAAATCTCTCGAGTTCTTTTTTATCTGCGGTGGAAATCGGTGATCCTTAAAGGTCTCTCTTATCTAAATTGGCAAACAGTTCTTTGTCGGGATATATGACCGAAGAATTTTGCCATATATTCAAGAACCATCTTTCTCTCTCTCTCTCTCTCTCGCTCACTCTCTTTTTTCTCCGCACACTCAGATCATAATCGAGAAAATTGTTCTCAAAAGACTTCCGTAAGTTTTTTCTCATATATATACATAAGTGAAGAGATTTTTTGTTGACCGCACGGATCAACGTGTATATATGCAAAACGAGTGGGGCGTAAATTTCAAAATGATGCCCAGATTACGGTGCATTTCACTTATTTCCTCTGTCAGATTTTTATCTCCGCAGGGTAAAGGTACGATTCAATAAGGGATTTTATTCCTTAATATAATGTATTTTTTACATTATTATTATTATTATTATTATTATTATTATTATTATTATCATTATTATTATTATTATTTTTATTTTTATTATAATTATTATTATTATAAAATATAAATATTATTACATTTTATAATTTCTTACATTACTTTATATTAAAATTTATATTTTATTTTAAAATATATATTTATATTGCTATGGTTTATTTTTTCCAATTTGAAATAAAATATTTTATTTTTTCCATATGAGAGAAAAACTTTTTGGAACAAATTTAACGATGGTCGTTATTTATGCTAATTTTTTTTGTTGCATTTTCTCTTCTTTTTTTGCAAAATTCCATATATAATAGTTGATATTCGTTTCCTTTTGCAATAAAGAGCAAAAATTCATGTTTCGTCAATTAAGAAAAAATTGTTTAATTTATTCCAAAAAAAAAGGAAGAATTCTTTTATTTTCCCCATTCACAGGACTCTTTTATTAAGGAGAATTACTTATGTTAGGTCATCAGGAGTCAAGGACGGTAGCACCGTGAATCTTCAGTTTACGATATTAACCCCGACCCTGACACAACTTTTATAAGATCATAAAACTGCCTTTTTAAATTCACATTAAATTCCCTCCTCAAATTTATATATATATGTAAAATTCCTAGGGTTAAAACTGAAAAGTAAAATTTCAATCCTAGGGTATGAGAAATATTAAAAAAAAATTTATTTATATAATTTTATAAACATAATAATTTAAAATATATAAATATAAATTTATATATTTAAAAAATTTTTAACATTTAAAATGAATAAAGATTGAAATATTTTTGCAAAGGCACTTGAGAGCTGTGCGAATAAATGAAACTGACAATATGCGATGAGTCTAATTAGAAACAAATAAACTGTATACTTTTTTAAAAAAGAAAATCGGTCATCAGTTGTTATTTTTATGTCTTGAGAATAAGGAATAAATTTAACGAGAGTGCTTCCACATTCAAGTACCGCTAGCTATTATACATAAATATATATATGCGCGCGCTCCATTGAGAATAAGAGCCATTCACTAACGAGACGCGCATCCACCTTCCGCAAAAATCGCCTTCTTATTCTTTTGGGGGCCTTCAGACGTCAGCGAAAATAAATAAAAAAAAAAAAAAAAAAAAAAAAAAAACGAGCGAATCACGGTGAAAACACATCAGGACCACCAGAGGTCCAAATGGACTCGTTAAAGTCTCCTCGAGACTTTCAAAAACAGGAGCACAACACACAAAAAACAGTCTATATAGTTTCGGGGATTTTAATTAAAACGTTAACTATTTTTTTGCACTCCCAGCTTGAAGTTTTCTCCAAAATACGCATATATCTCTCTCTCGACCCCTCTTGCGAGAGTAAAAAAAAGTAATCATACATTCCGTCATTATATACTGAACCAAAAAAAAAATTATTTTTCTACACTTTAATTAATTTATACCTTTTTTTAATTTCACCTTAATATCTTAATTTGAACACAATTTATACGCATTGTGTTTTATTCATTATATATTTGACCCAAAAAACATTTTTTATAAATAAATATATTTGCTGTCGAAATAAAAAATCCAAATAATTAAGAATTTCATATTGTTTTATGATTTTATTTTATATTATTTTATATTATGCCTAACAAATGTTTATGAAAAGAGCAACAAAAAAAAAAGAAAAAAAAATAAATAAAAGACCATAAAGTGCAAATAATCCGCTAATAAGATGAAACAATAAAAATAAAATAATCCGAGGGCAATTTAATATTTATACACAAAAGGTTCAACATATTTAATAAATGCAAACTCTTTAGCGCATTAGTTTATTAAAAATTATAATATTCGAAAATTATACCCATACCGCATGATATTATAATAAAAATAAAATTTCTTTTTTGAAAAGACAAGTCTTTTTTCATTTTACGAAAAAAAAAAGAAAAGACACTGGTCGGGATGGAACGACAGCATATAATTTCAATAATTAGCTCGTGTTTATTAAAGGACCTTCTTTTGTTTTTTGTATTTGCGTTTTGAAGGTGGTTGATGTCGATGTAGTCAACTCTTTGCTTCTGATGGTCGTGAAAGAAGAAGAAGAAGAAGAAAAAACAAAAGGAAAAATTGTAAAAGAGGCGAATGCGGGCTCCCAATTAATGTAGATAAAGTTTTGAAAAGATACGACTCCGGCTGCGCTCGCTCTCTCATGTATATATAAGAAGAGAGATATTTCCATCGCAAATAATGCACCGGACGACATTCCTCGTTTTCTATATATATATATATGTATACATATATAGAAAACGAGAATTGTTTATATATATATATATGAAGAGCGCGTGCCCTAGGCTTTGGGACAAAAATTCTCGGAATGATGAAGGATGCTGATTGGCACCTTCATTGCCAATTCAGTTGGTTCCCGAATCTAAAACTCTTATGTTTGTTGGTTCTCGATATTGCGGCTTGTTTAAAAAATAGAAAACGAAAAAACCGAATTTGAATAAAAAATCTACACTTAGCAAAAAAAAAATTATCACAAAAATGAATTAAACTTAAATTTTTTTAAATTTCTGCAAATAGAATTTAGAATAAATAAATTTTACCTGAATCGAAGCCGAGTTTTTTCTTCTAAATAGAATTTTCTTCTTCAAACGTCTATAATGATCATGCGATGATGCGCATAGTCATCATAAAAAAGGAAAACCTTCGAATAAAAAAATTTCTTAGAACTCCTATTAGGAAATGGTATATTTTTATCAGCTGCTGATTTCTTATATATGTACTATTAACCTTTAAATTTTTATATCTGATTTAAAATTTTTGTTAACATAAGTCTCGAAAAAAAGTGTATGTCATGTATATTTAATATGAAGTAACGTCCCTTCGATTTGAAAAAAAGTATATTCATATAATAATAGAGATTATATAAAAATGTTGAATTAATAACAAATTTTTTTTTAAAGATTTTCAGAGCAGAATTAATAATGTAGTAAAATTTTAGTTTTCTTCATGTATATATATACAGATTTCAAATTTTCTAATTTTGGAACTAATTGGAAATTTTTTTTTTCAGAATATGTGTGGCGCGACTATTTGAAAACATAGTTTCGAATAATCGAACAATACAGGTTTCGCATCGTAAAATAACGAAGCATTCTGAAAGGAGACAAAAGCTAATTTTAATGAAAACAAATCGTAAAAAAATTCTCAATGTCATAGCTAGTAGTGTGCTATGATTTATCATATTTTTAATATCATACATTTAGTATCAAATATTTTTGATATTCGTCATTTTTAGAAATCGTAATTTTTCGAGTCAATTTGATCTGAAGTGACTTTGATCCAATATATCTGATATAAATTTTGAATGTAATTTAGTATATCAATTTGATTTAATTTGGTATGGTTTTTTATTTTTTTTATCCAATTGTGTATTAATTTTATCCAATTAGGTATCAATTTTATCCGATTAGGTATACGAATTTCATTCAGAATATATATAGTTTCACTATTCTTGATTCAATCATGATTGAATATGGTATCAATTTGACACAAAATGGTTTATGTTCGATTAAATTTAGTATCAACATGATTCACTTTGGTACACTGAGAAAACGATTTCTTTAATTCAAACATATTTTATTTGCGAGTCAAACTTAAAATATCTATGTTATACATAGTCAAACATATTTAAGTTTAATTAAAACTTATTTTTTGGTTAATTTAAAGAAATAATATATATTTAATTCAAACATAAGTTGTGGTTGATTTTAAGTTATTTATATGATCAACTTCTAAGTTTGAATCAAACATAAAATTTTTAAACATTTTTTGTTTAAATGAAAACAGAAAATATGTTTGAATTAAACATAAATATTCAAATAAATAATATTTTTGAATCAAAGCAGTAAATATTTTCAAAATATTGGAATTAAGCTTACAAACTAATTTCAATTAAACAAAATCACGCAAAATTATTTCTCTTTTTAAATTAAGTATAATGTTTTCTCAGTGTATATACGTTTCGATCTGAACCAGTTTGTCATCATTTTAATGCCTAGATATGCTATCAATTTGATCCAAAATGGTTTATTTTTTATTAAATTTGGAACCAATTGGATCCACTTTGGTATATATATGTACGTTATACGATCTGAACCAATTTGTCATCATTTTAATGCCTAGATATGATATCAATTTGATCCAAAAGTGGTTTCACAGTTTTCTCGAAAGTATCAAATTAATACTGATGTGGATCAAATTGGCCGCCAAAAATCTGAATCAATTTTCTATTTGATCCAGATTTTTAGTATCAATTCGTTGCCATTTGATACTTTTAAGTTAACACTGTTATTTTTTATTAAATTTGGAACCAATTTGATCCAATTTGGTATACGTTTCGACCTGAACGCATATTTGTCATCAATTTGATCCAAAATGGTTTGTTCGATTAAATTTAGTACCAACCTGATCCACTTTGGTATACGTTTCGATCCGAACCCGTTTGTCACCGCAATTTAGTACAAAAATACTAATCGAATAAAAAATTAATCTAAAATTTCGGATCATAAAAAATAGTGCCTCAAATTGAGTATATAATACACCATAAGCAAAAGTCGGAAGTGTTATTCGCCAAATAATCATCGCACCATCATCAGCATCGAGAATGGCTTCATCTGAACTGAACTGAGCGTATATTATATTACAATGCTCATATGCAGTGTGGGTGGATATGAGAAGAGGAATCAGTTTGCAACCCCGATCTACCGGATAAAAGGGGGGTTTTTTTTTATAAACTCCACATATCGGTGTGTTGAATATTATTATTTGTATATATACACAATATGCGTGTAACGTGCTTCTTGCCGATAGAATAGGAGAGAAAAATAAGATCCAAAGAGAGAGAGAGAGAGAGAAAAAGAAAAATAATAAATAAACGGTTGGCGCAAAGGGAGTGTGCGGGCGCGAGATGAAGTCTCTCTCTCTCTCTCTCTCTCTCGGAGTGAGAGAGAATTATTGTCCTCGATACTGTGTCAGATAAAGAAGCAAACATTCATGTATGTATGTTGAAGAAAGAAGGAGAGCCAGCCTCAAGTTTTTAAAGGCAGGTGCGGAACTCACTCACGAAATTTACTGGCGTTTCTGCCGCACGGCGCATACGATGTGAGCTCCGGGCGCCAGGATATACATATATATATATATATATATAAAAATGTGGCTTGTGTTACCTATCACTATTTTCATTTCAAAAAAAAAATTTCCATCAGCTGTCAAAAATTACGGTACTTTTTATTCCGATATCGATATAGCTACAATATTTTTCTTACTCAACAGCAATCATTATAGTATGGAACATAATTTGTTTTAGTGTTTCGATTCTATATGTATAGTAATCATGTTACTATTCTGCACCTTTAAATCCATTTCACTGTTTTTCAACTTGATTTCTCATTCTATTAGCATTTCGTTATTTTCCACATGAATTATTTAAAATTTTAAAAGATTTTTTAATTAAGTAATTATTAGCGACCATCTGCGTGTATTACGTCACTATTTTCATATAATGTTTAAACCGCACCTTTTCATAATATTTCTTAATATTCATAATTCATAATATTTCTATTAATTCAGAGAGAAATAAATTTGTTTTTCATTTCATAATAAATGCGAAAAATAGGCGCGGAAAAGAGCTTGAAAGTTTAAATTTCCCGCCTGTTTTGCGCAACATGGATACTTCCGCTATAATTCAAGGTTAGGTTAGGTTAGGTTAACTTATTCTTGCTCTTTTGCAATGACTCTGTAATAATTTCTTTATTTTTTTTTATAATGTCGAATTTTTCAAATTTTGTTTGTTTTTCAGAATAATAACGTGGTAAGACGATATTCTTCTTCATAATTATAGATTAACTAATTGAAAATTATTTTATTTTACAGGAGAATTCGGCGAATTTGAAAACTCTTTCGAGTGATCGAAAGGCATTATCGTATAAGACGATGTGGTGCATTCAGAAAGAAGACAAAAGCTAATTTTAATGAAAATAAATCGTAAAAGAATTCTCAGCAAATATGCTGATATGCAATATTCATAATAGAAAAACTATTCGAGAAACGTTGTAGCAAATCTGCTTTTTTAGGTTAGGAACCCGAGGGTCGAACGCATTATTTCATAACCGCAAAAGCATACCTTCCTTGCTATACTTAAGGCGCGGTGTCAAAGTCGATGCGATTTTTCCATTGAAGCTAAATGCAAAAATCCAATCGACTTTGACACCGCCTTAAGCATTTTGATTCACGGATTACAAAAATATACTAATATACTAAATTGACCCAAATTTGATTTTCCTGCATATGGTAAAATTGCGCTAAATAATAAATAAAGAAAAACGAAAATAATTTCCATATATATTTACGAATATACCGGTTCGATAGATCATATAAGCAAAAAAAAAAAGGATCATATTGATTTTATTTGTTTCATGGGTGCTGCGGATATATATTAGGATCCGCGAGGACATATCTACGATGGAAAAGAGATGCGGGTCTCTCTTGGCGCAGAGACTACCAATTATGATCGCAGCAGCTGCTGTTCTCTCTCTCTCTCTCTCTCTCTTGATCGCTTATAGATCCCGATAAAAATCGACGGTCAAATAATCAATAAAGATAGGGTACGATATCGAAAATTTCTCCCTTTGTTTCTTTCATTCTCTTAAAGAAAGAAATATGCGTATAACCTCGTAACCAAAATACATACACGCGTATATATATATATATATATATATATATATAATTCCGGGTATAATTTCGATATATAAAAAGAAGGTCACAAATGAAAAAAGAATCGTGTTTTATTAAATCGATTTTAACAATAAGTATATCATTTATCGTAGTATAGCTTGTGCGGGGTAAAAAATAATTCAAGTTATTAAGTATTTCGTATTTAAAATTTTTTTTTCGAAAATATTTATACGTATACCTGTACTAATTATTTTCTCCAGATGTTTCGTTAATTTGCGCGTTGCCTGATTTTATACATCATCTGCAAATGAATTTCTCTGGTATAGTGTAGAATTGTATATATATATATATATATAGGTATAAACGTTTATACATATTTATAATTTTATTTATATTATTAATTTTATACACGCACATACACAGATACAAATCTCCAGATTTCAAAAAGGAAACAATTTGAAAAAAATCTATATAGAAAAAAGAATTTAAAAAAAGTACAGTATATACAGAAACTAATTTGTTGAAATAAATCACAATCTTTGATCGTTTTGATAAGAGGGCAAATTAGTGATACATTCCAGATGAGATTATCGTTTTATGCGTGTGTAAGTGTAAATATATTTAGTGTATAATGTGTATAGGTGCATTGGTTGCAAATCCTTTTTCTTTAATTCAATACGTGTCTCTCCTCTTGTAATATGGCAAGTTTCATTTTTTCCGCACTTTTTGCCTTCCCTCAACAAGAAGGTCATTCGTGGCATTGACAAGGATACAAATATATACTTATTTATACATATATATATATATATATATATATATATATATATATATATATATATATATACTTTTATGTCTAAGAAACTGCATTTCCAACTTTTGCGCGTCTATATCGATCTTCGGTTATGTCTGCCAAGCGCATTAAACGCCTGTCCAGCAATGAATATATATATTTTGTCTTCTCTTTTCGTATATGATATGGGAAAAGTTTACTTTATATATACACTGAGAAAACATTATACTCGTTTCAAGTAAAAAAATAATTTTAAGTGATTTTGTTTCATTGAAATTAGTTTGTAAGCTTAATTCCAATATTTTGAAAATAGCTGCTTTGATTCAAACATATAATTTTTGTTTTTAATAATTATGTTTAATTCAAACACATTTTCTGTTTAGTTTTAAAACAAAAATATGTTAAAAAATTTTATGTTTTATTCAAACTTAAAAATTGATAATAATTAATTTCAAATGAATCGTGACTTATGTTTGAATTAAATATATTATTTCTTTAAATATGATGAAAAAAATATTTTTCTGTTAAACTTAAATATATATATATATATATATGTTTGACCGTATAGCAAAGATATTTTAAGTTTTATTTAAACAAAGTATATGTCTGAATCAAAGAAATCGTTTTCTCAGTGTACACTGAAAAAAAAATTATTTAATTCAAACAAATTTTGTTTAAATCAAACTTAAAATATCTTTGCTATACAGTTAAACATATTTAAGTTTATAATTGAAACATATTTTTTGGTTCAGTTTAAGAGATTATATATATATATTGAAATCAAACATAAATTGTGATTGATTTTAAATTATCTGTAGTTAACTTTTAAGTTTGATTCAAACATTAAATTATAAACCTTAATTTTTCTTTAAACCGCGTAACAGAAAATATGTTTGAATTAAATATAATTATTCAAACAAATAATACTTTTGAATCAATGCAGTAGATATTTTCTATATATATATATATATTGAGATTAAGCTTACAAACTAATTTGAATTAAACAAAATTGTCTAACATTATTTTTGTGTTTTATTTAAGTATATATAATGTTTTCTCAGTGTAGTAATTTTTCATCTTTGGAAAAAACTAGGAATTTTTGTTTGAAAAATCTGAAACTAAATTTTTCTTTTGGTCTTTTTGGGTCTTCTTTGGTTATATTTTTTACTTAAATAGGATTAATAAGTAGGATTAATAAACAGGGGTTAATAAATAGGGTTAATTTTTACTTAAATACGGTTACTTAATAAATAGGGTAAAATTTTACTTAAATAGGGTTTAATTTATAGAAGTCGAAGCCTATTTTTATTCGAGTAGGTATGTTAATTTATTTTTTTAGTCAATACAATATTCAAATAGGGGTTAATTTTTGTTTTTCATTTTGTAGAGACTGATTTTTGAGTTCTGCGGGGTTAATTTTTATTTGACCAACAGGGATTAATTATTACTTGCGCATTGGGGATTAATTTTTATTTGGGTATAGGGATTAATTATTACCTGGCTGGTTAAATAAACTCTTGATTCAGCTTTTTTATTTTTTTTTTTTGTTTTTGTTTCGAGGAGAGTAAAAAATTGATCAAAGCGTGCGTATGTAATTTCGTAACAAGCGCTCTCGATGCCGCTCCAAACGACTTATAACGGGTTTAACACTCAATTTCTTATCCGATCCGAAAGGATATTTTTCAAATTTTCCCTCCACCGCGCATATACGCGCACTATAAACCAAAAGTTTATATAATACCGAACGTGAAACAAAAGAAATAAAATTAAAAAAAAAAAACACTATATATTCAAAAATTACAATTTGATCCATTCAAAAATTGTATGTTTTGACTAATAATATGATGGTTTGACTTTGAATTGTAATTTTTGAATCATATGATCGTTCAAAAAAGCATGAATTCAAAATATAGTAAAATTTAGAAAAGTACGATTTACACCAGGTGTACGTGATTTACAGAAATACGATTAATTTAGGATTAAAATGTACCATCGAATCCGAATAAGAAAGATGAAGATTAAGAAAAAACAGTTTTTAAAAACGTATACGACTCTGAAGAATTATAAAAAAGAATCAGTTCGAAAGAATATGGATACGTTTGAAAAGAGTAAAGGTTTAAAAAAAACGATTCAAAAGGTATATATATATAGGATTAAGAACATAAGATTAAGAACCCCAAAAAGGTATACGACTCAAAATGATGTAAAATGAAAAAGAAAGTAATTAAAAAAAAGTATATATTTATTGCTTATATAAGAGTACATGAAAAAATTTTTTTCACGTGCGTGCTGCGACGCTCGAGTAATGAACAGTTTCACGCTAACGAGTCTTGGCGCGCGAAAAAGGTAAAGACGCGTGCGCTATGCTTCATAATATCCATACATATACAAAAACATAAATATATATATGTGAATTTACACTCACTTTCACCCACACATTTTTAAAAGACAGCTGCAGATGCATCTTGGTGCCACGCGCCCATACCACGAGAAAATCCCCTCCTTATTTCTCCTTCCGTACGCGCGCACTTCTTGATCTCTATCTTCACCTCCCTCTCTTCAACTTTTTGAATATGCTACTCACACACACACATACAGAGAAAAAAGTCTTTTTCGGAATAACACATACACTTATATACGTATAGGGCATTGAATCGCGAGACACACGCGTGTCCCAAAAGGACCACCGGACTTGTCACCTGCGATATTCAAACCGCTGACCATCAAGAGCTGAGAGGATCCCTATATATGCTCCTGTGGACCCAGTCGACACCTTGCGCCTGTTGCCTTTTACCCTATAGTCTGGAAAATATATATCTTCCTTCTTTTTTCCTTCCGAAATTTGTGGTTTTGAACATTTTTCCGTAGCGAATTTTTGAGGGGTTTCCTTTTATTTTTTAGGCAGGCCGACCTATTATCTTTTTAATTAGGAGCCATTAGGGGTTAAATAGACCACTGAATATGCGACTATTAGACACGAGTGCGCAATAAATTTATTGTACAGGTTGGAAATATAGGTTTCTTGCGGAGGGCAATAAATATCGTTTTGGATGTGCGTGAAAATTTGACAATTAGGGAATTTTCTTAATGCTGTATATAGAGGATGGTAAACATTCATCTGTAGGAAGTTAGTTTTACTTTCAGCTTGCATTTTTGAGGATGGCACCTTACCAGACCTAAAACTTCTTTAGTCATAAGGAGATGCTTATTTTTAGGATATAATTATCGCAGTAGTTTAATTTAATGATTCCTGAATGATACTTTGTATTAGTAGTTTTGAAACAGTGTTTTAAAACTTAAAAAAGTATTAAATATTATGTCGCGTTTCATCTTCTATTGCGACTACATTTTATTAATTCTTTAATTGTGAATTAAATTAATCTTTATGACCCACGGATATTATTTGGAATTGTTCTGTATATAGTAGCAGCTTAGAGACCAATGAACCAATTGTTAGTATACAAAAAATAATGTTGGATCAAACAATAATTTTTAATAGTTTTCGAAATTTTAAAATTTCTGTTGTTTAAGCCAAGATAATATTAGTAGAGTGATCTTAATTTTTAATGTTCTGCCGATTATCGGCATTAATTATATGAATTAAATTAATCAACAAAATATTCCATATTTTTGTACATGTACAAAATGTAGATATGACATATTATCTTATAATGAGATATATATATCAAAATTCACGCAAAAGGGGAATAAAATTACACGGAAGTTTTACTCCTCTCTTTAACATATATACATTATAAATATTATATATGTATAAATAAACTCATATTTTTACACATCCACCAGGAGAAGACCTTGAGAAAATCAAGTAACATGCAGAGAGAAAGGGGAAGACTGGTGCGTACGGTCATGATCATCAGACTAGAGCTAGACACACAGCAAGACCGGTCTTCCTCTCAAGAGCAAAACAAAAAAACCCTATATACTCGGACACTGGGTTAGAGAGTTGATGCTATTTATGAAAATCCCTTTCGCTTTCTGCTTACAACCACCATCATCTTATCATGCTGCATATCGCATATATAAACGTATATATATTTGTAAGTGCGGCGCAAACTGTCTCGAGAATTACCATCCGCAATGGATATGACACGCGATGGGCGAGTGAGCAAGTTTCTTCACACACAAGAACTTCTCTATTTCTTCATTTCAAAAGATGCGGGTTGTCAGTATATATATATATACGTATATATAATACCCACTGGCCTAGAGCTATTTGCGCGACAACGTTTACCACTTTTAAATGCATCGAGCGCACATTTCATGATGCAAAAAAAAAAGCAGTGTCTTTCTCTCGTGCACGATTTTTGAAATATTCTTTTTGAAATTTATATCCCTGCGATGTGCGCGTTGAGGAAAATAAAACTATCATGCGATGAAATGAGGGAATTTTCATGTATATAGGTAAAAATTAATTTTACCGTCGCGGTGTCTTTTTAATGTGCGAGCGCGATCGCTTCATATACATATACCCGGGGGAATTATCCAATTAATTTCTAATTATATAGCGCAGTTGCAGTTGGTGAAAAATTGTTATTTTATGATTATGGATTGGTTATGGACTATGACTTGGATTTTAACACTTGCTGGCTCTGAGATATGTGGATCGGTTTCTCGCGCTTGTCAGTGATAAATTCCGTAATTTGATATCCACAATCTGGAGAGTTATTAATCGTTTCGATGCGCATTTATTTCGGTACAACAAAATTTTTAGCACCAACACTATTTTTAGGATACTCTTCTTGATTCTTCTATATCAAAAAGTTACGAAAACGAAGAAAAAATAACATATGAAATTCTTTAATAATAAACGGATAAGGAACCTAATGTTCCCACAATTAACGGATGATAACATTGAACCTAATGCTCGCAACAAACGGATGAACGTTAAAACTAATGCTCACAACAAATGGACGAACATTAAACCTATACTGCTTAAAACAAACGGATGAACATTAAACCTAATGCTCACAACAAACGGACGAACATTAAACCTAATGCTCGAAAAAAACGGATGAACATTAAACCTAATGCTCACAACAAACGGACGAACATTAAACCTACAGCTCAAAACAATCGGATGAACATTAAACTTAATGCTCACAACAAACGGACGAACATTAAACCTAATGTTTCTAATTGTGATATGTCACGCTAACAAATAATTAAGATCAGGATGAGACAATAACGGATAAAGCACTATTTTTGATACCAACAAAGATATAGTGAACATTGCAGCAATAGATTTTTCGGTATTGACAAAAACAGCTTTTTAACTATATAAAGTAACAGAGAAGAAAAAGATTCGACAAAAAGTCGAGGTCTTCTTTTCGCTCGCAAGAAAAAAAAAGAATGCGGACAAAAAGTTTTTTAAAAAAAGTATCAGGAAGAATCGATTATAAAGTATATCGAAGCGCAATGCGGGATAAGGATCATCGCAACATCATATCCTGATGCTGATGGTCGTTAATCAGAAGTGCGTACACCAATTGCGCGCGATCATCATCAAAGTTTAAGTCGTCCCGGGACGATTTTTCGTCACTGAATATAAGAGAGATATGTGGGCATCTATAGGGGCCCTTTGATCATGCGGATGGACTTTGGACTTTTCGAACTGCCTCCCTTTATATATGTATTCAGGGGCAGGTGCTGCTGATATACCTTGTGACGACGACTTCTCTCTCCTCTCCTCTTTGGCAACTTAATGGTAAAAGTTATAACATGCTAAAACACGCGGCAGTCCCCAAATTATGGCCCATTCATCACGCAATACTTGCATCCTTGATATACACTGTCATCTTGAGAATTTTAATCTTCAAAAAGCTCCGTTATTTGTAATCACACTTCAGCTGTCGTTCACTGATGCTATTATATACATTATACAAATTTTTCTCATTCGAAAATAGTTGCTAAACGTTTTCCAATGTCAATTTTTCGTTGACCATTGCATTGTTCCGCAAAGTAGATTCGTTTCTTAAACCCCATAAACTGATGATGACGAAGATTTGACTACCAAAATTTTTGTGATCCGCATTAAACCCTAAGGTTTGAGAAACGAAAAGAAAAGATATGGTATATAGAGAATAACGAAAAGAAGAAATGGAGGAAATTTTTATTTAATGTTGTATGTATATAAATATAAAGAATCGAGAGGTTGGGTTAGGTCTCGGACAAAGTGGCAGGTGATTTTGAAAAGTGATCGGCGTTTTATTATGGCAATAGCACATCCCAAGAAGTACTTATAGTATATATACAACATTTAATACTCACATCTGCGTTTACCGTCTTTTTCTCTCGTTCATCTCTTATATTTTATTCTTGAAGGCGCATGCACGCAGAGCACGAGCTTGGTGCGGGCCCAAAAGTCGATGTACGCGCACACGTTGCTGGGAAAATGGAGGGAGATTCAGCCACGCGCCATTCTACCCCTTCTCTTCTCTCGTATTCTCCTTCACCTTGAGAAGCGAGACGACAACGCTTCTAGACAGTATAAATATACACCTATAGTCTTATCCAATTTTTTTTTTGTTCTTAATACTTTACAAAACATTTTTTTTTTACTTAAGAAGCTTTTAGTATGCTGATGCTGGTATGATGATAATGCCACTGCTAATTGTAATGATGCTGCTACTGTTGGTAGTGATACTTCAACCATTGTACTAGATAACTGCTTCTGTTTTACTGATTCTGATTATGTTCTAATACTTTGATTGTTGTATTGTTATTACTTCTGTTGTATTAATACTACTTCTGTTGTTTTAATACTACTTCTGTTGTTTTAATACTACTTCTGTTGTATTAATACTACTTCTGTTGTTTTAATACTGCAACTGTTGTGCTAATACTGCAACTGTTGTGCTAATACTGATGATATTGTGTATTAATGCTTCTGCAGAATAAGAAAAGCTTTTTCTAATGTTCATCCGTTTCTACAGCAACATTAACAAATCTTATGCTAATGATTACAATTCGTCAGGATATTAATGATGCTGTTCATCCGTTAATATAGTATATAGTATTAAATAACCCTGATATTTATTGTCAAAATTTGTGTTAATTCTGATTAGGTTTCGTTAACTTTTAACAGAACCTAATCTGTTGATTGTAGTAGTAATTTTACTGATCCTTTTGTTCTATATGGTATTAGTCTTTCCAAAATCTCTTCCATATAGAACTTTGTGGTACTTTTAATTTATGCTTAATTTTTTGCCACTTGATTCAAAATAGCAGATCTGATTAGAAGTACTTTATGGTATACGCATGTAGTTAAAGTAAAAGCAGCATTTTTCAACAGTTAGAAAAGTTTTACAACCTTTCTGCATTCTGCAACATTATTCGTGTCATCTGTATAGGGAACTTAAGGAACATTTATACACTCTTCCATCGGCATTATAATTGGGAATATTTTGCAACATTTCATTATTTTGCATCATCATTAGTGTTGTCTATTAGGTTCAAAAATTAAAGCATCAGAAATAGAAAGTATATTAAGGATTTTGATTAATAGTAATGAATGTATATGATTAACATTAGTTATGAATGTATGATTAACATTAGTTATGAATGTATGATTAACATTAGTTATGAATTAATTAACTTGACTCCTGCATCAAAGAATGGAATTATATATAGCACATTAGAATTTTGAAATCAATTTGTAAGTTAAGGATTATAGAACACGCATATATAGGGACATTTAAGGAAACATTATTGGGCAAAGTACGTCCTCGCAATTTCAGGTGCTGTTGGAGCGGAGAAACATGTTCCTTAAAGTTTTGTATATATGTACATAAATTAACAAGTGGTTCTTGAACCGAAACAATTTAACGTGCACTGCGCGATGTGTGTATATATATATATATATACAGAGACCAAAAATCCCGAGGGTGACTCTCCTATATCCCTGTTTATAATGATTAAAACTCGCCTTGTATCACCTGCCCAACTCTCTCTCTCCCCGCAGGTGGTTGCATATGCCCGCACATCTGATTTTACACCCCTACTATTCTGAAATGATATTTTGGTTTGGATGTGGCGATTGTATTTTCCGAACCCTTATATGTATAAATTCCCCTATACAGAAAATAGCGCGCGAACCTGCTAAACATTGTAATTTTTAAAAATACCCACTTGACCCACTTATAGTCATATATATATTTATCAATTTTTATATTTCGTCTTAGAATATTGAAAATTTACAACTATCCTAAAAGTATAAAAGTCAAAAAAAAGTTCGGTAAATTCTTGTGATGTTTATAGATATATAGAGATGCGGGAGGATAAATTTTTGTTTGCCTAAGTTATCATTATATGACCATAGGATTTTTTTTCTGTGTATTTAAGATTTATTTTCCTTTTTTTTCTCTCTTTGAGCACGCGACATAATCTTTCTCTGCGGATATATATGCAAGGCCCCTTTGACATGTTGAAATCGTTATGGACACGGTGAATAAATGCACCTGGTGTTTATTCCACCCCCGTATAAGCGCGCTTACCCTTTTTTTTCTAAATAACGCATGTAACGCGTGACATTTACCTGCGAGGAGCTTTTACTATTATTAACATGTGCGCATAACTATACATTCTATTTAAATGCTTCTGGTTAGCCCGCATGGAGATAAAAAAAAAGAATAGAATGACAGATATATATGGTGAATAGGAAATGATGGATAATAATGGGGAAAGTTTTTCTTTTCATGTTTCCTTTTTGTCTCTTTGAACAGTAGCATATGAGACAAAAGGAAGGAAAATTTATCCTCTATGCTTTTTTTTACTTCTAAAATTGCCAATGATAAGGTTTTCTATAAATCCATGTATATGGATGTAGGTAGGTAGATAAATATTTATACTATTTTTACATTGTTCTTATAATGTCCATCCATTGTTGTAGCATTAAATAATCTTAAATGCTAATGTTTCTACCCAAATGATTTTTTTGTTTTACAAAAATTTATAGCATACTTCGAGGTGTAGGTTTGACTATATATAGGTTTAAACAGAATCTGCAGACTTTAGCAGTTTTTTTAGTTATTGTTTGTTGTATGCTGTACTTTCCAAAACGTCTTTCATATACTGATTTATGGAAGAGGTTTTGGAAAATAGAGCATACAACAAACAATAACTAAAGGAACAGTATAATTCCTGCTAAAGTCTGCAGATTCTGTTAATAAAAAACAACACTCAAACCTACTTCGAAGTGCTATAAATTTTTGTAAAACAAAAAAATCATTTGGGTAGAAACATTAGCATCTTTAATGCTACGACATTGGATGAACATTAAAAAAACAAATGTAAAAATAGTACGAAATTAGGAATGGTATGGAAATAATCATCTGTTGCATAGCAGCATATTAGTATTCTAGAATTAGTCCTAAAATTAACGGATATTTTAGGTCATCGTAAAAAGATAAAGGGGCTACAGTATTTTTTTAAATACATAGTATATACATATTATGATACGAAGAGGAGAAAAAAAAGTCCCACAAGAAGCGTGTGAATAACTAAAAAAAAGAATTAAAGGGTACAAGTGCATATTATAGTTACTATATCATTAGTAAAATTTTGTTACTCGACCGAACTGTTTAAAAAATCGTTTGGGGTGCGGATAAAGAGCTCTGAATGAGAGACACAGAGGTAACCCCCGCAGTAGTCGCATACTATTACTCTGAATTTTATTTCCACCCTCTCTTGTCTTTGGCATCTAGTATATATATATATATATAAATACAGTGGCGTGCTAGTCAGTGCCACGCAAATGAAAAATACCCCTTGCCGTGGGAAATTGCAGAGTTCAATATCACACTTTCATATATCCGTTGAGTTAAGAATTTTAACCGTCGAAAAATAATGGCCTTTAACGGATATATAAAGCCGTGTAGCTATATATATTTCTTATATTCTACAAGCGGAACCGTGACAGGTTTTTTTTCTCTCAATTCCTTCTATATATATATATAAATATATAAAGCCACGTCGATTATATCGTTGATTCGAAGACTTTTCGAAGAGGGTCGGAGAGTAAACGCACAGAAGCAATATCCATATTAAGAATCACTCAAGCGTGGAGTCGATGAGTTATTTCTTCTTTTTCTTTAAACCATACGCATAGTCTAAACCGTAAATTTCATTTTTTTAAATAACTACTTTTTTTATTTACTTCTTCCAAAAAGAAAAGAAAGTCCCAGATTTACGAAAAGCGAGGAAGGAAATAAGGGATATATAGAAAAGAACCTAAAAGGTTAAGAAAAAAAGTTAAAAATTCGAAATATTTAAATGCGCAAAAGAACATCGATCTTAAATTCTCGAATAATTGAACCTGTATACACACTGTCAAAAAAAAGAAAGCTCAGGACAGAATATAAAAAGAGCATTTCTAATAAAAAATGAGAATGAAAAAATATAAAAAATCATCTCCCTTATGAATCGGAGGAAAAATGGAAATAAATATATCTATATTTATGAGGGTGCTAGACGGAAATGTCACAGCTTGCGCCCATAGAGCGAGCGTATTCAAATCTTACGCTCAGACAATACTTTATAAAAGAAGGATTTTTCTCTTTTCTTTTTTTTTGCTTCCATCATTTTTTTTTCAAGGATCAAATAGAGCATATATATATATACAAGAGGTGTAAGGAATCCTCAATAGCGGAAATGATGATATATATGGTCAGAGGACCCCCACTTTCTATACTCTATAACCAAAAAAATAATAAAAGGGTAAAAACGGACGCGTGCCATGAAACGCGCGCACCTGCATGACAATAAAATCTCTGGAAAAATCCTTAAAAGAGCGCACACAAAACGACACACACCACGAAGAAAAAAGACTACGCGTTCAGCTGCGGCTTTTCACCCCCCCCCTCCCCCTCAACCCTGTTAAGTATTCTTTCAACCCCTTCTGAGTTTTTCGGGATCGACACTCATCTCGAGATCTTTATTCAAATATATATATAGTATAGGTATATATATATATATCCGTATGCATATATAGGGGAAAGATGATTTCGCGTTTACTACGTCGATATATTGGAAGAGAGAAGGAGAAAAAGAGAAAAAAGAGTGAGTGAGTCTAGAAAAAAGGATTTTAGTGGAAGAAAAAGGGTTTTTTTTTCTAAATGGATAGTGCAAGCATATCTCTCTATATGGAAAATTAGCTATTGTATCCTTCATTTACAGAAGAAGCGAGGGTGCATGCATGCATCTGCTTCTTTAAAAAATTTTCTCTTCAATTGGTATATATTTGATAGAATATACTCATTCAGAGTAATTCATCATTTTGATAAAAATGATTGTAATCTGTATGGCTTTGAATTGAGATTCATTTGTATCGTTTGAATTGAGCTTATATATTTGGCATTTTATTGTGTATATACATACTTTGAATTTTTATTCTTTCCTGTCGCACTATCGTTCGTTTTTAGCTAATAAAGAATTATTATCATTTATTAGCATCGCAGTCATCGTCTAGAAATTAGGTCCAAAAATTAGTTTTTGACAATAGATAAAACAGAATGTAATTATACCAAACAAAATGTTTCAAATAGTATACAATTCTTTATCAATTTGTGTATACGGACAATGTTGTCCTTGTCATTGTAGCAGAAATACAAATCAGAGCAACAATAAGCCACAACTTTGAGGGGTAAGAAAGTATACACTTTCACATACATTATATCTAATAATACATCTTTTTTCTTTGTTTCAGAAGTAATAAATCAAAATTAATATCAATTTTCAAAAATAAAAAATAGCCGCACAGAAAGTGTATTTGATTATACAGTCACTATTTGTTCCCAAACTGAAAATCAACAATTGGAACATTTTTCTATTGTACCCACGAATCAATTGCCTTTGCTTCAAAAAGGGAATATATGTAATAAAGATAAATCGTAAAAAAGGAGAAAACAAGGAAATTGATATTCTCAGTTTGCTTCTAGTGGACTTTTAATAACAACCGATTTCTGAATAACAATAAATGTTTTGGGTTTGATTCAGAAAAAGGTATAGAGAACAGTAATTGGGTAAGTATGTAAAGAAATTTAATTTCTTTTTCTCTGTTTCAGATAGATTCGTCTTCAAGAAAAAAAGGTTGTGTTTAATAAAGATACATCGTAACATTATGACAAGAAAACAAAAAATTGATACACTGTAAAAAATTTAGGGAGTTAACGGACTCGGGAGTAGGGAGTTAAATTTTTAGAGTTAAAAATTAACTCCAAAAGAGAGTTAATTTTTAACTCCCTTCATTTAACACCCGCGGGAGTTATTTTTTCCATGGGGAGTTAGCATTTGGGAGTTAAATTTTAACTCCTTTTATTTAACTCCCCTGGCATTAACTCCCAAATTGGGTGCGACTTTTATAGACTCCCTGGGGAGTTAAAATTTAACTCCTTTTTTTTACAGTGTATTAGTTCGCATCAAGTGGACATTTGGTATACCAACACGGATTCCTGATTAACGTTTTAGGTATATGTCTAAAAAATGTAGTGAAACATGTAACTACTTTTTTAATTTAATAATTTTTAATTCCTCTTTTCTGTTTTAGGTTGCTACTAGAGATTCGTCTTCAAAAAAAGGTTAATTTTAATAAAGATAAATCGTAAAATTAAGACAAGAAAACAAAAAAATAAGATTCGAAGTTTGCATCTACTATGGACTTTTGATAACAACGGATCATTAAAATAGTATACCTATAATGTTTCGGGTAAGTGCAAAAAATCTCCTTTTTTCTGTTTTAGATATTCTGCTGCAGATTCGTCCGCCAAAAAAAGGCTTATTTTAATAAAGACAAATCGTAAAATTATGACAAGAAAACAAAAAAATGAAGATTCTAAGTTTGTATCTAATAGGCATTTGATAACAACGGATAAGAACAGTAACCTTCCGGGTAAGTGTAAGAAAATTTACCTTCTTTTTTGTTTCAGATGTGCTAATGTAGATTCGTCTTCAAAAAAAAGTTTATTTTAATAAAGATAAATCGTAAAATTACACCAAGAAGAAAACCAAAAATTAAGCATTTTAGTTTCTATGAGCATTTGATAACAACGGATCATCAGAACAGTAATGTTTCGGGTAAGTGTAAAAAAATTTAACTTCTTTCTTCTGATTTCAGATATGCTGCTGCAGATTCGTCTTCAAAAAAAGTTAATTTTAATAAAGATAAATCGTAAAATTACACCAAGAAGAAAACCAAAAATTAAGCATTTTAGTTTCTATTTTCTATGAGCATTTGATAACAACGGATCATCAGAACATTAATGTTTCGGGTAAGTGTAATAAAATTTAATTCCTTTCTTCTGTTTCAGATATGCTGCTGCAGATTCGTCTTCAAAAAAAGTTAATTTTAATAAAGATAAATCGTAAAATTATGTCAAGAAAACAAAAAAAATAAGATTCGAAGTTTGCATCTACTATGGACTTTTGATAACAACGGATCATCAGAACGCTAATCTTTCGGGTAAGTGTAAAACATTTAATTCCTTTCTTCTCTTTCAGATATGCTGCTGCAGATTCGTCCCCGAAAAAAAGTTAATTTTAATAAAGATAAATCGTAAAATTATGACAAGAAAAGAAAAATAATTAAGATTCTAAGTTTGTATATCCATATACTGCGACTTGGTTCTATTTTCAAAAAAGAGAAAATTGGGTACACGCGCATAAAATGTAAAAAGACTGATGCAATTCCCGCAAGTCGAATTAATGAATTACATTCTGTAATTAGCTGTTTCCTTATGCATATGTACTTTTAGGCGAACATGCGTGGGACCTGAAAGACCCCACGTCATGTATGACCGTTGACCAGACCGCGAAAACCATGAGTGCGCCATATGGTGCAGTGGGTGCGCGTTTACTTCTCAACTGAACGTATTTTCTCTACCGTGAAACTTAGGTTATGTGACTACGTTAATCCTGATCGTAATACACAGACACGTAATATATAAATATACATCTATAACCATATCTTTATTGAGCGTGAGAAAGTATTCGCGCATAGCAATAAGTCCAAAAAGTATATAGAGGAAATGTATTAATTAGTGTCACCAATTAATGTAGTCACCAAATATACATTATATAAAATTTGTCACTTTCGATTTATCAAAGTTCCGGGAGCAACATGTGGTCATTTTTTATTTTTAGGGGAAGTTACATTGATTTATAGCCGATATCGCGCACTATACTTTTTCTACTATTTTTATTTTTTTCCGATCTTTTCTCTCCTTTTCTCCCCATTCATATATATACTTATATGTCATAAACATGTTTTCAAAACTTATTATGCTTTCTGTTTATGAAAAATCTAGAAAAAAAATTGTTCTCATGAATATAAGCAAGAAATACATTTCTGACTCAACGTATGCGAAAATATTTTGGTCATTTCTTTTTTTGTTTTTGGGGTTTAAAGGGATAATAAAGGGTAAAGTATTTTCTCTTAAGGTGAGAAACCACATGAGCCAACCGCAATGCCATTGCATCAATATATGTGTAAAAATATATTTGTGAATACTTATATATATATATATAAAAGCAAAATAATTTTCTCCTGTGTGGGAAAAGAGCCTAAACGTGTTTTTAAAGAAACCACAAGTCTTATATTTTACTCAACTTCTTTATTTTTGTTTCAAACTGCCTCCCTTGCCGTCTTCTTCTACCCTACTTACATTCTACCCTATTATTATCTTAAATCATTATATAATATTCATTTTATACAATTATTCATTAGAATTATTTTTTATTATAAAAAATTTCTATTTAATTGTTCTTTAATTTTAATTACACTGTGACTTCTTTGTATCGTAATATTCATTTTTTCTCTTCTCTTTTAATAACCTTTTTTTAAGAGTTCTTACTAAAAGCTTCTAGATCCTAAAAAGAATTGAATGTTCTGAAAAAAATTTTCTTCAAATTGTATAAAAACTTCCCAGAAGGATGGTAAATATTTTACTCTCCCTTTTCTTCGATAAATTTAAAGAAATTCTTTAATTTTTTCTTTATGGGAATTCTCCTCTTCGTGCGGATAATCTTTAATTTTCCGTATTATAACCTTAAACCCTTTTCGCAAATGGTCATTTTTCGATGTTTCGGAACTTTCGTTTTTATATATATATACACACACAACGTTTCTTGCGCTTTACAATAATTAGGTATCATTTAGGGCCACGAGCCATTTATTAAAAAAGACGGTTCGATTCAATTTCTCGAACCGAGAATATATATATATATATAGAATGTTTAGTGTATGGACTATAACTATAACTATATAAATAATAATAGCACCATAGAACGATGATCATAAAGACGACCGTAAACCGCAACAGTTTTGCCCTTTGCCATTTTTTATGCCCATTGAAACGCAAACTGCTTCTTAACATCATATCTTCGTCGACAATTTCCATTTATAATATTTCGCGCGGGTGAAAATTATTTGAAAATAAAATATTTTGTTTTATTTTAATTGTTTATTGGATAATTATAGAAATTAGGCAAATGGAAATAAAAAACAATGGAGAGGAAAATATTTTTTTTCGGTATAGAAATTAACAGAAACCATTTTTTTTTTTTTAAATGAAATGAAAAAAGATTTCTTTTAAATTTATATATTTTTAAGAATAGAATATATATATATGAAAATAAAAAAATAGAGAGAAAAATATTTTTTTTCGGTATAGAAATTAACAAAAAACATTTTTTTTTCTTTTAATGAGATGAAAAAATATTTCTTTTAAATTTATATATATTTTTAAGAATAGAAATTTTTTTTTAACTTCAAATCAGAAATATTAAAGATCAACATGTGCTCGTAATTATGCTACTGATGACAGTTTGGTTTCATGTGTTTAATGATTTGAAAAATTAGTCGACTCCTTTCTTTTCCTCTTTTCTTAATTTTTTTTATCCTTTTTTAGTTTCTTTCATTTTTTTTTTTTTTTGTCTTTTTTGGAACTATAATGACACACATGTTGCACGCGTGAAGAACAAATGCTGACCGTATATTCGAGGGAAATAATTCATTATTCTCAAAGTAAAAGTTCCTTTTTTTTATCTCTTTTTGTTTTTTTTTTCTTAAGCCCACCGAAGATTCGGTGGTATCGAATTCTCATGGATTTTTGATGCTCACCGTATGGACCCAGGAGCATATGGTTCACGTTCGTATATTATTCATTGGCTGATTGCTGAATTTCGACTCAATTTTTGACATTCGACGCCACGGTTTTTTTTTTCTTTTTCACTTTAAGAGATAAATTTTTCTCCATTACCCATAACATTCAATATGACACGCGAGAGGATTTTTTAATCGCAAGAATTTAGAAGGCTTAGCTAATTAGATTCGAATTTCGCCAAGAAGGAAAAAAAAATGAATGTCATTTTTATCGTTTAAGTGACTGAAGAATGTGAGCAAAACGAATTTTGCTTTGACAAATATTTTTTTCTTTCCTTTTTACTATTTTTTATTATCTATTATTGTTAATTAAAATTAATTCCACCGATGTAAATTCGTTTTATTATTTCCTACATTTCATTTATTTTCCTTATTTTCTGTATTTTCTTTAATTTCTGTATTTTCCTTATTTTCTGTATTTTTTATATTTTTTATTTTCGTTATTTTCTTCATTTTCTTAATTTTCCTATATTTCAGCTTTTCAAATAAGCGCGCCTTTTTTCGACCAATGAGAGTAGAGTGGCGAATGCGCAGTAACTCTCTCGTCTTTTTCCAAGGACAGAGATGTATTTCTATCCTTTTCTATCCCAAGTGTCAAGTTTCTCCCTCGCAAACATTCAATCTATTAATACTTTTCCTTTTATTAAATATTAGAACTATTTGTTCTTATTCTAAAAATAAAAATTCAAATAATAGTCTCTATAAATAATTTTTCTACAAAGTCATTAAAAAATCTCGAAGGGAAGTATATATTTCAAATTTTTATTCTACCATCATATTGTTTTTATTAATGCGGTCATTATAACCACATAACATAATAGAGCTGAATCTAACGAAACCAAAATATACTATTTTTATACTGTCTCTGAAATTTCATCTCTTGAATAATAGACTTTACAAAAAGAACAAAAGAAAAAAACTTTTCGTATTGTTAAACATTTTCTATATATAATCAAAGTAATTCAGTGAAAAAGTGCAGGAAACATAACCTCTATAGAATTTAGTCAAATTAATATTTGGAAAAAGTATAACCAAAATAAAAACTTATTTTCGATATTAAAATTTAAAATATAACAAATAAAGTACTCCAGTAACATAACCTAAAAGAAGAAAAGAAAAAAAAACGAATTTTCAATATATTTTAAATAACTTTCTCAAACTTGTTATTTACATATATTGCATAAAGAGAATAAAATTGGGTCTAATATGAAAGTGCTTGGAAATTAATTATTTCACGTTTGCCATTTAAAGAATTGGCGTAGCCGTATGTGTTATAAAAACGAGAATAATTATACTTGTAATTGTTATGGTTGTATACTGCTCGTAATTTTCAACGAGTCACGTACGATACTTAGAGCACGTGCAGTGTATGCTTTCTGTATAAAGCAAAAAAAAAAAAGATCCACAGAGCAAAACTGTATTGAGCCCACCTTTCTCTTAAAGAGACGTTTCTTACAAAATGAAACCTTGTTTAAATACCAAACATTTGCAAAAAAGAAAGAAAAGAAAGAAAAAAGAACAAAAAACCTCAAACAAAAGAAAAATGCGAAAAAAATGCCCCTCCCCCCTACGACTTTAAAATGTTTTCGCACAGTTAAATTTAGAAACGAGAGTACAAACCAAATTTGTTTTTGCGAGTATTTCAAAAAGTAGAATAAAAATTACATATACGTAGTGTATGTTTAAAAAATAATTTTTTTTTAAAAGATCACTTTTATTGTATATTTTTTAAAAAGGTTCTTTAGAATATTTTCAAAAAAAGGCTTATTAGCCTAAAATTACTATTTTTGGTATATTTTCAAAAAACCTGAAAAATTACTTTGTAGGGTATCTGTGTATTTTTTAAAAATGGGGAAAACTGAAAAAATTACGAGGGGTGAAGTTAAATTTCTTTTATGGATTAAGTGTAAAGGAAATAAGAAAATTACGTGTCTTCGAAATTGCCTACTATTTAATACACTTTTGTGTTTTACGTGATTAAGTTTTTTCTGTCATTTTTTTTTTATTTAGCTTTTTTTTAAGCGGCGCACGTAGTTTCGGTGGAGTGATTTACAAGTCACTCCAGCGTGAAGGCAGGTGAACGTTGCTCGAACGAAACGAAGTTCGACACTAACTTTGTGCCTTACAGTCCAGAGATGAGCCACGGGCCATTGATATACACATATTTATACATTATTTGCTGATGGATAAATTTTATTATCCGACAATTTAGAAAAATTTTTATTGAATTTAAAGAAATTAAAAAAATGTTCACTGAATTCCTTATGAAAACAAAATTCATTATTTCTTTTATTTATTTATTTTTATATACGAATTGGAAGAAATTGTGACGCTTGAGAGAGAGAAGGATAGAAATGCATCTTTGTCCTTGGAAAAAGATGAGAGAGTTACTGCGCATGCGCCACTCTTCTCTAATTGGTCGAAAAAAAGGCGCGCTTATTTGAAAAGCTTAAATATCGCTGAAAACGAATTTTTAAGGCTTATTGTTAATTTTCTCAATTATTTAAAAAAATTAATCTGATAATTTTCAATTGAGACAAAAAAAGCGTATAGAAATGGTTGCGAATCAAATTATTTGATTCTTTTTTTCTCTCTCAATTTGATATCCTTAGAAAATCGCGGTGAAAAATTATAAGAGAAAAGAAGCAAAAAATTTTGTGGAGAAAAAAAGTAAATTGGTAACATTTAAGGGAAGAATGAAAATAGTGTTATTCGTCACGTGCCATCTTAAAAGAGAATTTTTTTTTTGTTACAAGAATAAAATATAAAAGACGCTTTATCGAAGTCATTCGGGCGTAAAACCGACGCATTCGCGGGGGTCCGGTTTACATCTTATGCTGCGGAGGGCAGAATATACACACATTTTTTTTCTTCCTTTTTTTCGAAAGCATTCAAACAAATCGATTGAGGCTTGCATAAAAAAAAATTTTAAATCAAAGCAGAAATAACTATGTATAGTGATCGAGCCGACAACTAAAGCGTATCCAATTCACGACGATTCCATTCCCCGGCGATGAGAGCTTTGACGTGAAAGAGGCAAAAATCCTTCTTTTTCCACCTCATCATTCTTGCTTTGTAGGAAAAAAAAATTTTTTTTTTTACTCTAATTTCATTTTATATACTTTTTTTTGTGACGACAAATAAAAGAAACGTTTATTGTGTATTTCACTTTTATCGACGGTTCAATTGAATTTTTGTTTTACAGTTCGAAAGAATTAAAATGTTGAAAGGAAAAAAATTCTAATTTAATTTAAGAAAAAACAATAACATTGGAAAAATGTACGATAGTATTTTTTCAAATTTATCATTCTAGAATATATTCACGATAACGGAAAATCGTTTAATTTGAGAGGAGCAGTTAAAAAAATATTTGAACAATGGAGAATCCGCGTGGAGAGATATTATTTTTAAAAAAAAGAAAGATAGGCGCGTGCCCAAAGTGTATTATCAACGAATATATATCTCGCAGAGGCGGAAAGGAAAGTGAGAAGTGTTAAAAAAAAGGGAAAAAAAAGAAGTTTAGATGGTCTGAAAGAAGTCGTTGTTGACCCCTCCACCTACCTCACACCTTCTATCTATACATCTGTACAAGTAAAAAATAAACAAACACGTTTTGGTATATAGATGTTAAAAAAAAGTTCACTTTTAACTTCAAAATAAAAAAAAAACACTGTCACGTGTCAACGTATCATTTTGTCCTATCTTGTGACCTCAAAGGTAAACGAAAAAAGTCCGGCGATTATTTATATAGTCGTCGACTTATCTTATCGACAGCTATATTAGGAATTATAAAATATAATAAATGAATTAACCGTTTGCAGCTATTGGCTCAATCGTTATCTTAATTATTTTTAATAAATTTTGAAAAATTACTTTTCAAAAAATTCCAATTCTATTTGCATACAATTCAATTTCGACTATATGAAATTTCTGTATATTAAATATATATATATATATATATTAGAAAATATAAAATTCAAAATTAGAAAAAATTCAATTAAACTTTTTCACAAGGAATTAATTCTATACCGAATTGTTCGTTATATTTATGAAAAATGCAAATTTTTAACGAGTTTAATTTAAAACCTTTTCAAAATTCAATTATTTTTAAAAATTCATTCTTTTAATTATTCAATTACCTAAAATTTCAACTGTAAACACAAATGTTTAAATCAATTTTTATTCTACAAAAATTCGAATTCAATTATTTAAATACAAAAACAAATAATTTATATTGAAGTTATTAAATCTTTCTTAAAATTGCATTCGTATAAAAATTTGCATAGAACAATTCTTTCCAATCTAGTATCTAGACCGAAATGTAACGCTCGTATCATTTAAGCGCGATATAGTCATGTCAAGACTGGCGCTACATAGTCTCACTAGATCAATTTTTTAATTATTACTGCGATCTGGAAACTAGTTAGAAAAGTTTATTTAACGAAACAAATGCGAAATTTATTTCAATTCATGTTAATATAATTAAAAAAAAATTAATTTGTATTTACAAGCGTGTAATAATCCTCAACTTTCAACTTTTCATCAAGTTAATGTTTAAAACACAGAATAAACGGAAACCTATTACGGAATTAAATTTGACACTACGGGGAATCGAACCTATGACCTACGAATTTCTAGCCCAACAATCTAACCACTACTCTATTGAAGCTACATAGCAATTAATTTTAATTTTCGACACCTTTTACACTTACAATTATTGAAAAGGGTTTAACTATGTAATCTAGTTAACTTATTATTTAACTGAATTATAGAAAATTTACCGTAAATTATACCTAATACATTTCCATAAATTACCGCGTAAATTTCCATAAATTAACATAAATTTCCGACGTTACATTTTTTGGTTCTAATTTGTATTTTACATAATTTTATAAACAATCGTCCAAATGTTTATAAATTACCACCCAAAAATTCCAAAAATCACCGCAAAAATTTCCATAAATGACTGAAATCCAAAATTTTAATGTTAATTTTTGCTTTTCATATTTTTAATAAATTATCGCGAAAATTTCTATAAATTGCCTTGAAAATTACCATAAATTGATAAAATAAATATTTCTAAATGTAACTTATCTGGATTATATTTTTATGAATTATTGCGAAAATTTCAATAAAATACTGCATAAATTTCCATTAATTACCATGAAAATTTTCATAAATTACCAAAGTAATAATTTTCAATTGAGATTCAGACTACAATATTTTTATAAATTACCGCAACAATTTTTTATAAATAACTATAATTTTCATAAATTATTAGAAGAAAACACCTCCTTACGCCAAAAATGCCCAAACAGTGAATTTGTTAATTGTTATAATTATTTACAAAAAATTTAATTAATTTTTCAGTAATAATTCTGCTGAAAAATCTTTTTTCGATAAATGCTTTTTTGATTCCAAACAATTTATTAAAAGATTTCAATATTTTATGAAATTAAAAAATCTCTCTTTAAATTTGTTTAAACCATATCTTACTAACTTGAGATGTAAACGAAATTTAAACAAATAAGTAATATTTAAAGTAAAGTTAATAATAATAATAATGAAATTAAAAAAGTTTTTAGCAAAAAACAGTAAAATATAGTTACATAATTTTATAAACTATCGTCCAAATGTTTATAAATTACCACCTAAATTTCCAAAAATCACCGCAAAAATTTCCATAAATGACTGAAATCCAAAATTTTAATGTTAATTATTGCTTTTTATATTTTTATAAATTATCGCAAAAATTTCTATATAAATTACCGTGAAAATTTCCATAAATTGATAAAATAAATATTTTTAATTGTAACTTATCTGGAATATATTTTTATGAATTATTGCGAAAATTTCAATAAAATACTGCATAAATTGCCATTAATTACATTGAAAATTTTGATAAATTACCAAAGTAATAATTTTCAATTAAGATTCAGACTACAATATTTTTATAAATTACCGCAACAATTTTTATAAATAACTATAATTTTCATAAATTATTTAAATAATAATAATACAATAAAAAAATATTTCTTCCACTTTCGATAAATTGAGTTTTATATATTTTTAAATTTTAAAAAAGCAATTTTTTTTTATAGTTTAGCGAATATATCAGATTACAAAGCAAAATGAGTAAGAGATCGGGTCTTTAGAAGAGGATTAGATATGTGCGTATATAATATGGGATATAAAAACGAAAAGACCGCACAAGTGAATTTTCGGCTTGATTTTGTGGTGACGAGTCTTTTTTTCTTTTTCCGTAAATATAGAAAATAAACACAAATCTAATAAAAGGAATACATAATATAAAATCCGTTTCTGCGAATATAAATCTAACTGAAATCGATATTCTTTAAGAATCTAGTGCAAATTTGCATTGTCTCATTTTATAAAAAAAAGAAACAGTCTTTTTTAAAGAATATAAAAATGTCAATGTCAATCCAGAGGATAAAAGGTAAAATAAAGATCATGTTTCTTTGGACAGATACAAAAATCCTCCAGAAATTTTACACTTCAACGAAATAATCTTTTTAAAAAACTATATAAATATATATAACATATTTGCTGGTTTATTATCAACATATATACGTATGCCATGGAAAAAAATGTATCTATTTTAAAAATTGATTAATTATAAGGAAATGAAAAGAAGAGTTGAAAATATTTTTCGAAAAATTTATATGATTAAAATAATGAACAATTATCGTTCTTAAATTCATTTATGCGCTTATTAAACATGAAATTAGACTAATTAATTTTATCTAATCGTAAGTAATTTTCTTTTTTTTTTTAATAATAAAATTTACCTTACGCAATTTTCACTCACTAATATAAAAGAGAAGACATTTTTTTTATTTTTCATTTAGTGTACAACAATTTTGATATACGGAATTATAATAGAAAAAATAAGTTCAATGTTGAAATTACTGATCTTTTTATTAATAGCTGTTCAATATGTTGTAAGTATATTACATATTATTCATTATTAATTAAAAGAAAAGAAAATTTTTTTTATTATACTATATTATATTATATTATATTATATTATATTATATTATATTATATTATATTATATTATATTATATTATATTATATTATATTATATTCTATATGTAAATCCAATGGATTAATGTTGATCATGTTACTTTTTCAAAAAAAACTTTGATGATTTTTCATTAAAAACTATTTTTTGATGAATTTTGAAAAAATTGTGTGTGCCATGGAAAAAATTAATCGAACAGTAAAATAAATTTTTTAAATATATTGATTTGATTAAAATAATAAACAACTTTATTGGTTCATTCTTTTATGCAAATTGTATAGATAAAAATGAAACAATGTAATTTTATATCTAATCATAACTAATTTTCTTTAATTTAAAAATTTCCGTTACGTAGTATTGTCCAATCACCGATATATATATATAAAGGAAAAAATACATTTCATTTTCATACAGTTTAATACTTTAACTTTAACGTATCTATAATAAAAAAATAAATTCCCAACCATGTTTAAATTCGTGCTCTTTTTATTAATATCCGTTCACCATGTTGTAAGTATATTTTATAATGCACTCAGAAAATGAAATTCATTCTATGTCTAATTTATAAAAAATTCACCTTCCGTTGGCAAATTTTAAGTATATCATTTTAAGGTGCGTCTTGAAGAAAGAGCAAAAATTTGACATACACGTTTTGCTTCTTGTCCTATTGTCATTATTTTTTTTCTATAATTTTGGAAAAAGCAAAAAAATGTCTAAAGGCACAAAAAAATAATAATTATAAAAATAAATTAATTACATATAGATGACAGTGGAGATATTTATTGCGAGAATGTTAGTAATTTCTTCTCACAATTCAATTACTTCTGTGTCACGTAAAGGCGATTCAAGTAGTAAAAATATTACCGACTTTGGAAAAGAAGATCCAGCCTGCGCGAAAAATGCTCTCACACAAAGATTGGATAATATAAAGGAAGATAAGTTTTATTATGGTGAAAATCTTTCATTCAGATGGAAAACAACAATGAAACTTTATGAACAAAATAAAATTTATGTAATTACATTCTATTTATTCTAAACATGCTATACATTTCATATATATTTGTTGCTTTGGAAAACTTAAATTTCTTTCCACGCGCATATATACAGTTTAATCTATATAAGAAAACATTTCCTGCTTCTTTAGGGACGAATGATTATGAAATATCAAGATAACAAATATGAAACAGTTGACGCAATGTTTAATCTTTGTAAACCCCAACCGCAATACGTTACTGCTGATGCGGGAAATGCAAAATCCGTATTAGCGAGAGAAATATTTTACACTGTTTTCATCAAATCGTATTCAGAATTTTGGGAATGCATTGAGCCAAAGGTAAATATATCTAGTAAAATAAGTTCAACATTTACCACTTTTTATTTCCTTAAGTATGATAAATTATTATATATATACATCATTTCTAATGAAATCGTAAATATATTTAAATGAAATTTCTCTTCATTCCAGACTGTTGATGTAGGCGATAAATATTTTTGGGAACGCGATATGGTGAACTTCATTCATTGCGATGCAAATGCAACAATACGTTTTGAATTATTTGGAGAAACTGACGCTGACTGTGGAATTGGCGGCAGTGGCGAGACTTTTACTTCAAATATATTGCGTGTTTTGTTTAATACATTCTTCGATAATTGTGATGGCAAAAAATACGACGTATTTAAAGGTCTTCCTAAGGGAATAATTAATCAAGCAAAATTATTAGCGTCTAAAGAAATTTTGGATGAAGTCGCTGTTAATCCAGTTATTTTGTAAACAAATTTTTCAATAATATCTTAACTGTTTATAAATATATTTCCTATTTCTATAGCAATAAATATATTAATAAATCATTTGGACATTAATTAAAACTTATTTGCATTAAGACTTCTCCATTGATATCAGGACAAATTTGATGAAAATATCCCAAAAATTCAAAATGGCGGACCCAATATGGTGAAACAAAAAAAAAGAGGTTTACATTGAAGAATTTTTAATTTTGAATTTCAAAAATCTGACTTCAGTTTCGTAATCGCAGCGACCCTAGAAACTTGCGAGTAACAAATTTTATGCAAATTTAAGCAATTTTAAAAAAAATGATCGGACATATTGAATCCAATATTTTGAATTTTGAGAATTTTTAAATTCACAATTAGCGGTCCCAAAAATTTCTAAATAACAATAGTTTCAGTAAAATCCACTAACTGGGTTTCCCGTGGGGACACGAAAGGGTTAAATTTAAATTATATTACTATATAATATTGTAACTTAAGTTTAAATTTTCGTACAAGTATCATTTTAAAAAATTTTCTTTACGGAATAGAAAATACGTTGTTATTAAATTGATATTATTTTTAAAAGAAATTACTTCAATTTAAAAAAAAATATAAAAAAATGCGGATATTATTTGTGACAAAAATTATTTGCAAAGCTTGGATAATTAAAATTTATACTTGTCTTGCTGATATATAGTATTCATGTAGTAATTGTTTAAAATATATTCAAAGATAATGTGAAAAAACCGGAAATATTACAATTTTATTTTTAATTTATATCTACATTTTTTTTTAAAAAAACTATTTCAACTACATGTTTAATTGCAGGTTTTAATCTATATAATTCTTTTCATATTCTGCAATATTACAAAAATTAGAAAATATTCGAATAAAAAAAGAAATGGATTTAACGGCAATTCTCACAGAGGACAAAAGTATAGTTCCCATCGTTTTTGTAATTTTTTTTTTAAGTAAAAAACTATGCAAATGTGAATTTTCCATCGAATTAATGATGATAAAAAAAAGTCTTCATTATGCATGTTCTGTTTACCCCCTCTCCGAACCGTTACCTGCCGAATTTACTCTCTTGAAATAAAAGGGATTGAATTTAAAAAAAGGAAAAAAATTGCAGGTAGTTTGAGGAACGTTACAGTATAGGGAGGGAGAGAATTCAGGTCGTCGAGCATTGTTTTCTTTTATATTGAAGGTTTTACCGTGGAGGCCCCTTAAAGAATAGCGACAAACTTTGATTCTTATTGCAATCTTTTAAAAGCGAGAGAGAGAGAGAGGTCAAGGGGAAAAATTGGAACGCAATTTAGTGAGTGCGTAACGCACGCTCTTGTTTGATGTATAATACAAGAAAGTGTCTATATAGAATGGATAAGAGTTAAAAAGAGAGAATTACTTTTTTTTAAAAAAAGGAGGGTAAGAAGACACCCGAAAAGTAGGTTATGTTTCATTCTACACGGTCCATGACACATCTTGATCGAAAATTTTCTAAATACTTCTCGACATTATTTCGTTTTTTCAAAAAAAAGAAGAAATATAACAAGATTTTAACCTAAAAACGTAACGTTGTTGTCAATTTTTAATAAAGATTATTTAAAAATAAAACTTAAATTATCGAGAGTCACTTGTTGTGAGACACCCAGTGTATCTAGATCGAGTTTTTCTTTCCCGAATAAAAGAAGACGATGAAGGGAGCAGGTAGAAAAGTCGTTGTGTGATATGAAAGAAATCCTGCTCCAAATATCCGCAGGTTTTGAAGACCGGACTAAGTCGAGAACCCCGAATTTATAGGCATCAAAACCGTTAATCGAGTTTTCGAGGTTATGACCTTTTCCACACGCACGTACCCTCATTTTTTAGCAAACGAAAATTGGCGAGAGACAAAAAAAAATAGAAACTGGATTAAAATCTCCAGTTCGCAGTCATAGAATCTTTAATTGTTTTTTGTCATAATTTTACGATTTATCTTTATTAAAATAAGCCTTTTTTTGCAGTCGTATCTACAGCAGGCATTATCTGAAACATAAAAAAGGAATTAATTTTTCTTATACTTACCCGAAATATAATACTCTTCTGATCCGTTGTTAACAAATGCTCATCGAAAATATAAACTAAAATGCTTAATCTTTGGTTTTCTTCTTGGTTTAATTTTACGATTTATCTTTATTAAAATAAGCTTTTTTTTGAAGACGAATCTACAGTAGCACATCTGAAGCAGAAAAAAGAAATTACTTCTTTGCACTTACCCAAAACATTACTTTTCTGATTTGTTGTTATCAAACGCCCAATAGGTGCAAACTTACTGCATCTTAATTTTTTTGTTTTCTTGTCACAATTTTACGATTTATCTTTATTAAAATAAGCTTTTTTGGAGACGAATCTACAGCAGCATATCTGAAACATAAAAAAGGAATTAATTTTTCTTATACTTACTTTACTCTTCTGATCCGTTCTTATCAAACACCCACTAGGTGCAAACTTACCGCATCTTAATTTTTTTGTTTTCTTGTCACAATTTTACGATTTATCTTTATTAAAATAAAGTTTTTTTCACGATGAATCTGCAGCAGCATATCTGAAACAAAACAGTGGAATTAATTTTTTTACACTTACCCAAAATCCGTTCTGTTCTAATCTGTTGTCATCAAAAGTGCGTAGCCCAAGTATACTAAGAATCTTAATTTTTTTGTCTTCTTGTCATAATTTTACGATTTATCTTTATTAAACTAAGCCTTTTTTTGAAGTTAAATCCACAGCAGCATCTGAAACAGAAAAAATGAATAAATAAAAACAGTTAAAACAATATATAAAGAGAAAAAGAGCCATAAATTTAATAATGTATCCAGTGTAGTAGAGACGTCGATAAAACGTATGTAATTCGAAGTTAATCCGCAAGAAATCTGAAAAAAGAAAAAAATAGAAAGATTTTTACTTACCAGTGTATAGGTTTATATAGTGGGATACTCGTTGGCATGCAAAGTCGGCTTCTCGATGACAAATGCTAAACAGGCGCCACTCATGGCATCTTAATTTGCAGTTAGGACATCCTAAGTTCCTTCCTTGGACACGTACACATCGTTCGCCTTGTCTTTATGTCTATCTAAGATTCTAACAGACAGTTTTCTGTCTATGTGTCTGTGTCTGTGGGTTCGTGACGTGAAAGGAGCCCCGTGCCACTCTTCAACATTTCAGGAAATTAGTAAATTCAACACGCCGCCAGGCGCACGAGGACGAAATCATTATAGCACGTTCCACGAAGGATTAGATAGATTGTCCGTTCTCCATAATCAGACGTCTGTCATGCAAAATACATTTTGACAAACTCATCGATCATTCCGTATACATATTTCTCTTTTTTTTCTTCTAAAACCGTAAATTTACTATAACCTCAAATTTCACTTCATTCATTATGCATATTTTTAAACTTATAACCAGAAATATGGTGGGAAATTAAAGATCAAGACTATGGTAAGTGGAGTAATTGATGAGGGACTTACAAAGGTTTTTAAACTAATGTCTTTTTTTCAGGTGCGAGCTGCATTTCGGGTGAGTGTAAAATTATATTAATTCCTTTTCTTTTGTTTCAGATTTCTACCTTTGTCGTCTTGAAGAAAAAAGTGTTGATTATGATAAAGACGAATGGTTAAGATTCGTTAAGAATCATTAAGATGCCGCGGAAACGAAAAATTAAAATAAGTTTGCACCTAGTGGGTGTTTGATAAGAACGGATCAGAAGAGTAAGTAAGTATAAAAAAAATTAATTCCTTTTTTGTTTCAGATATGCTGCTGTGGATTTAACTTCAAAAAAAAGGCTGAGTTTGATAAAAATAAATCGTAAAATTATGACAAGAAGTGTACTTTGGGCTGCGCACTTGATGACAACAGATTAGAACAGCAGGGATTTTGGGTAAGTGTAATAAAAAGTACTTCCACTTTTTTGTTTCAGATATGCTGCTGCAGATTCATCTTGAAAAAAATTTTATTTTAATAAAGATAAATCGTAAAATTGTGACAAGAAAACAAAAAAATTAAGATCGGGTAGGTTTGCACCTATTGGGTGTTTGATATAACAACAGATCAGAATAGTAATGCTTTGGGTAAGTGTAAAAAAGTAATTTCTTTTTTCTGTTTCAGATGTGCTACTGTAGATTCGTCTTCAAAAAAAAGCTTATTTTAATAAAGATAAATCGTAAAATTATATACCAAGAAGAAAACCAAAGATTAAGCATTTTAGTTTCTATTTTCGATGAGCATTTGTTAACAACAGATTAGAAGAGTAATATTTCGGGTATGTATAAGAAATTTTAATAAAGATAAATCGTAAAATTTTGACAAGAAAACAAAAAAATTAAGATGCGGTAAGTTTGCACCTATTGGGTGTTTGATAACAACGGATCAGAACAGTAATTTTTCGGGTAAGTGTATAAAAATGTAATTCCACTTTTTTGTTTCAGATATGCTGCTGCAGATTCGTCTTCAAAAAAAGTTTATTTTAATAAAGATAAATCGTAAAATTGTGACAAGAAAACAAAAAAAATAAAGATGCGGTAAGTTAGCACCTAGTGGGTGTTTGATAACAACTGATCAGAAAAGTAATGTTTTGGGTAAGTGTAAAAAAGTAATTTTTTTTCTGTTTCAGATGTGCTACTGTAGATTCGTCTTCAAAAAAAAGGCTTATTTTAATAAAGATAAATCGTAAAATTATACCAAGAAGAAAACCAAAGATTAAGCATTTTAGTTTCTATTTTCGATGAGCATTTGTTAACAACAGATTAGAAGAGTAATATTTCGGGTATGTATAAGGAATTTTAATAAAGACAAATCGTAAAATTTTGACAAGAAAATGAAAACTAAAGATTCCAAGTTTGCATTTTTAAATAACTTATTTTAAATAAGTTTAATTTTGGCACACGAAAATGATTCATTTAGAATAAGAATGTATGAACACGCGGATGTAAATTGAGAAGAGCGAATATATATATGTATAGTGAGAGGAGCGGTTTGGAGAAATGTCCGAAAAAAGTCACGATACGTGTGTCAAAGTGGTCGATGTGGTATGAGGACTACAATGTAAAGGGTATGGCATATCCCTTGGTGTGTACACGTATCGCATGTTAGCTGCGCTGATGAACATTATAGTACCGAAATGTGGTATGTAAGTGCCTAACGTAAGGAACTTTAGAACGGGAACGCGAACTCGGGGGCATTTGAGCCAAGTCGCCCGGATAATTTGAAAGCGATCCGATCTCACAAAGCCAGCTGCCTGCCTTACGCGCGTAAAATTAAAATATTCAACAAGAACTGGTCCTCGCGTCCTTCCTCCTCAATGTTAAATAACGTTCATTGTACTTAGTAAATTATCAATTATCCCACATATCTTCCAGAGGATAATTGATTTCTCCAGGATTCGGTTTTGTATAACTGTTTTAAAACACAGTTTTCCTAAGAATATAGAAACGTTCGAACGTTTTGATTCCTTTTTTTTGTCTCAAATTGACATCCTTAGGAAAACAGTATTGAGTATTAGCAAATAAAAGTAAAAACTAACCGGGACTTTTTTGTTTGAGGGACAAAAATCAATTTATTTGACAAATATTTTTCGTCTCCTTTGTCAAACATAATTTATAACATGAATATGTAAAACAAGTGGGAAATTTGAGTAGACAAAAGGAGGAGGAGGAGTTGTTTTATTTTTCTCATCCGGAAATTATTTTTTTTTCCTTTTTGGAACATCCGCGCGGTCACTTATATGAAATATTTAGAAAGAGCTTGTGCTTAATCGATGCGACAATATTTGGTACCTTCCGATGTGCAATCGATTTGTTTAGGATCCCTATATATATGTATGTTTATAGGGCGCGGCTTCTCTGTTCATTCTGTATTTATGTACAAATACTTTACTTTTCTACTGTCCCCAAGATTTTTTTTTCTATATACCAGGTAGCAATCCTTGCTTCCGGACTGTCGTTTTCCCTTTGGGAAAAAAAGTGAAAAAATTATTTACATTTCGAGATTAGGGAGACACGGCGCATCTTTTTTTTCTCTTCAGCCCTCTCTTTGCCTATCGATAAATTTTTCATATATATTTTATAGATATTTTGGATTAACACTTTCTATTCTTGTTCATTTATCACGAGTTTTTTTTTCTAGCAAACTAAGTGGATTATTTTTTTCCCCTGTTAACCTCCGGAGGTATAAATCTTGTAATTTCTGAAATAGTATATTAGAATTTGAACAATTTTTTAAGGATTTATCAGTATCTTTTTTTTGAGGATCCCTCCAAAAATACTGAAAAAATGAATTGTAGTAAAAGAAAATTCAAACCTTAATTTTTTTTAAATTCAAACCCTAAATTATAAAAATTGTTACAAAAACTGAATATTAGAAATCAAAAATTAAATGCGGGAAATATTTTTTTAAAATCGAGTGATTAATTAGAAAACTACACTTCTCGTATTCATTTGACTCGAAATAACAATGAAAAGAAGAAGAAGAAGAAAAAAAAACTCTATAGAGATTTTCTTAAGTGAAATAATCGTAAAATATATTGTCCTTTCTTTTCTTTTCGCGGTCCTCGACATTCTAAAAAAACTTGAGTGACAGTAGGGCGTGGCCTAAATTGAGCGGTCTTTCTTGAAGAATCCTCGAAAAAAAGTCCCTTGAATTGTTCGTCGACTCATAAAAAAAAGAGAGAGAGAGAGAGACAGAAAGAAAAGCAAAAGGGGGATGATCTGGAAAAATAAAAATCGCTTCATAAATTACAAATTTTAACAAGGATCTTTAAAACATTGTATATTTTGAAAAAAAATCAACACATTATTATGCATAGTAGCAATTTCACGAATGCGTGAATTTGTATGACAATTGTAATAATGTAAATGATTCTGAATAATAAATATAATAAATTCCTAGCTTTTTACCCCAAGGATTGAAACATTGAAACTTTGTTGTAGCACTTAGAAATATATATTCTCAATTTTTTGAAAATTTGTACTTATAGAAATTAGAGTAATTATAAAAATAATTAAAAATGGAAGAAAAGAAGAAAATTGTAATAAATTAAAATTATTTACTTACTAAAAAAATTTTCGAATGGTATTTCGTGTGTTCATGCTGTTAAACGTTTTGCCAAATTCCCCTTTCGTAATTATATCAAGATGGTTTTTATAAGGCGCAAAATTTCATGTATACCATCCTCATATTTCCTTGTTATCTTTCTGGCATCACTTTATTTTTGTTTTTTTTTCTTCTTCATGTGTATTACCAATTTCCTTGGCTTTTTAACTCTCGCGAAAATTATATTTCGAAAAAATGAAAAAAATTACCATTTGTTTTTTTTTTCAAACAGTATTTATACAGACGCGCGTTACTTTTGATTCTAAGAAGGAATATCGAAGCACGCGCGTTTTTCGATAATTAAGGCCAGGGGAACAAAAGTGCTTCTTTTCAGTACTTGTTTGGCACGTTACGCGCGGTTTTTTCACCAATGGGATTTACAACCTCTTACAAACACGCGGCAGCTGGATTTTATGCGCGCACCACGGCCAATGAGGGTTTCTAAAGTAATAATTTCGCACCTCTGAGAAAATACCTATATACATTTTTTTTTATTTCATTGAAAAATTCTCCATGTATGGGGAAAAAAATATATATTTTATAGTGTATATTTAAAAATTATTTCATTTTCCTCTATATAAACACGTCCCGTGTAGAAAATTGTAATGGCCCTACCTAGTTCCTATCTAGTTTGTCTAGATGCTATACTGGCCCAGTATATCTTTCCAATCTAGTATCTAGAACGAAATGTAACGCTCGTATCCTTTAAGCGCGATATAGTCATGTCAAGACTGGCGCTACATAGTCTCACTAGATCAATTTTTTAATTATTACTGCGATCTGGAAACTAGTTGGAAAAGTTTATTTAACGAAACAAATGAGAAATTTATTTCAATTCAATGTTAATGTAATAAAAGAAAATTAATTTTTATTTACAAGCGTGTAATAATTCTCAACTTTCAACTTTTCATCAAGTTGATGTTTAAAACACAGAATAAACGGAAACCTGTTACTGAATAAAATTTGACACTACGGGGAATCGAACCTATGACCTACGGATTTCTAGCCCAACAATCTAACCACTACTCTATTGAAGCTACATAACAATTAATTTTAATTTTCGACACTTTTACACTTACAATTATTGAAAAGGGTTTAACTATGTAATCTCGTTAACTTATTATTTAACTGAATTATAGAAAATTAACCGTAAATTATACCTAATACATTTCCATAAATTACCGCGTAAATTTCCATAAATTAACATAAATTTCCAACGTTACATTTTTTAGTTCTAATTTGTATTTTACATAATTTTATAAACTATCGTCCAAATGTTTATAAATTATCACCTAAATTTCCATAAATAACCGCAAAAATTTCCATAAGTGACTGAAATCCAAAATTTTAATGTTAATTTTTGCTTTTCATATTTTTATAAATTATCGCGAAAATTTCTATAAATTACCGTGAAAATTTCCATAAATTGATAAAATAAATATTTTTAATTGTAACTTATTTGGAATATATTTTTATGAATTATTGCGAAAATTTCAATAAAATACTGCATAAATTCCCATTAATTATCTTGAAAATTTTTATAAATTACCAAAGTAATAATTTTCAATTGAGATTCAGACTACAATATTTTTATAAATTAGCGCAACAATTTTTATAAATAACTATAATTTTTTATAAATTATTAGAAGAAAACACCTCCCTACGCCAAAAATGCCCAAACAGTGAATTTGTTAATTGTTATAATTATTTACAAGAAATTTAATTAATTTTTCAGTAATAATTCTGCTGAGAAATCTTTTTTGGATAAATGCTTTTTTGATTGCAAACAATTTATAAAAAGATTTCAATATTTTATGAAATTAAAAAATCTCTCTTTAAATTTGTTTAAACAATTTAATAAATTATAAACAATTTTTTCTGTCCGCCATGAATTTTTCTTTCTGGACACTTTATTTTCAACAAAATATATTGTTAATTATCATAAAGATAATTTTGTTTTTAATTTTCTAAACCAAATCCTACTAACTTGAGCGATGTAAACGAAATTTGAAGAAATAAGTAATATTTGCAGTAAACTTAATAATAATAATAATGAAATTAAAAAAGTTTATTTTTTAAAAAGTGGATAGAGATTAAAATTTTTTTTTAAATTAATACGAGTAGGAATTAAATAAATTCTTTTTGCTTTCGTTCAACGTTTTAATGAGCATAATATGGATATGAAAATGAAACATATTTATTTTATCTAATCGTAACTTATTTTTTTCTTATAAAATTATTATTACATATTTTCCACACGATAATATATATATATATATATATATATATATATAAAGAAAATATGCTTTGTTTCTTCATTTGTCGTATGTATGTTAAAATAAAAAATAAGTTCAATAATGTGTAAATTCGTTCTCTTTTTACTAATAGTAGCCGTTCACCATGTTGTAAGTATTAAATATTAATGTATTCAAAAAACAAAACTTATTCTAATTTTGAATTTAATTTTAAATTAATGTATAATTATTAAATAATGAAATACAGATGTCTGTGGAGATATTTTTGTCAAGAATGCTAGTAATTGCTTCTCAAAGTGCAAGTATTTCAGTGTCAGTAACTGAACATTCGTCTAGTATATAAATGTTACCGACTTCGGAAAAGAAGAACCATTATCTTGTCGAAAAAATAATGTTTTTAGAAAATTGGATAACGTACGCGAAGAAATATTTTATTACGGTGAAATACTTTCTTTTACATGGAAACGAGAAGTTAAACTTTATGAGCAAGAAAAAATAAATGTAATTATCTTTTTATAGAGAAAAATCTTTTTATAAAAAATTATTTTCGCTGAATTTTAATAATTTTTTTTGCTTCTTTAGGGAAGAATGATGATGAAATATCAAGACGACAAATATGAAGCAGTTGACGTCAGATTTACTCTTTGTGAGCCCCCAATGCGAGGTGGTGGTGCCGATGACAGAAATTCAAAATCAGAATTTGCAAGAGCTGTATTTTTCGAAACTTTTGTTTTCGATAATTGTGATGGTAAAAAATATGACGTATTTAAAGGCTTGTCTAAGGCAACACTTGCGCGAGCAAAAGTAAATGTGGCTAAAGATATTCTCGACGAACTGGCTAATAATCCAGTTCTTGTATGAAAGGTATTTTTAATAAATTTATATCTTAGCTGTATAGATAAATATTTCATATATATTTGTTTGTGAAAATCAATAAATATGATCGAAAATATAATTGAATTTTGCAAAAACATTTTTCAATAACTTTCCATTAAAAAAAAAAAAAACTCATCTTTCCTCATACTTTCATAAATATGGAAAGAAGAAGAAGAAGAAGAAATTCAAAAGCGCAGATCGTTCGTGAAATGTAAATATGACTGAGAAGTAGTATAAAATTTCGGAAACACGTGCGCAAACAGTTATTTACTGAGGCTATAAAGGATGAAAATGTCCATCCAGCTCCTCAATTGGCAACCGTGTGTGTTCACTTCCTGGAAATATTTGTTGGAAGGGAACGTGAATTCGAGAGGGTTGCTGTTTACTATTCAAGTATCCATATATATATATATACATAATGTCGAAACCTTCAATGGGTTTTCAATTTTTTTTCCCCCTTCAATGTGGGAGTATCTCAGGTTGCAACCCTTTAACGCTCATCCTTTATATACCTGCGTATGTGAAATTTCTATTCTTTTCCATTCTATTTCAAATATATATATATATAGATTTTCTCCTCTCATGTAGCATATATGTATCATCAAGAACTATCCGATTCGGTGTCAAGAAAAATTTTTTTTTTCCTCTAAAAAAAGAAAAAAAAAAAATTGACGAGCGTAGCTTTATCGAATCATTCAACAAGGATTTTCTTTCTTATTCTTTTTTTCCCCCGCGCGCATAAAAATCTTCATTCATATTTAGAAAGAAAAAAATGAATATTTTATCCCGCGTAGACATTTTTTTCGATTATTCATATAATGAAAATTTTCTTTTTTGGATAGAAATTTTAATTTTATTACTTATTTTACATATACCTAAAGAAAGTGTAAAAATTATAAAGGAAAAAAAGTGTTTAGGACGAAGGGAAGAATTTATTCCATAAAAAATTTATTTATTAAAATACCGAAATACTGAAAAGACCGAAAATATCTGAAATACCGAAAATACTAAATTACTGAAAATACTGAAAATACCGAAAATACCTAAAATGCCGAAAATACAAAAATTAAAGAAACTGAAAGAAATATAATAATAGAAATTTAAAAATTAAAACCAGAATTCCTGACAAATTTTATTGTTTATAAATCCATATTGTGGGAAAATTAGTTTTGGTTAACATTTTTTTTTTGTTGGAAATTTTCGGAGAGCGCAGAAGTTTAAAGATAAGACCTTTTGGAAAGTTTCGAGATATCTCAGCGCGCATATTATTTGAGATGTGAGTGAATGACATGTACAAGATTGTCGATGGCCACTCGCTGAGTTATTGGAAGAGGCGCAGATGCGCCTTCACAAACAGCTGTACATAATTATATTAGGTACAGGTTTCGTGTGCTATGAGTGTTCTAATGATAATAGTACTTTGTTTTGAAAAGTTCATCGGAACAAAGGGGGAAAAATAGAGGGAAGTGAATACCAACAATTACGCACTAAATGATTTTTACAAACATCATCAACATCATCCTTTTAAATTCGTATATCACTATTAATAACATTTATTCTAATATTTTATAATATCTATCTTAATTTCGATCTAATAAATTTATTTCACAATTTTTTTTTAAATAATATTAAAATAATAATTTTAATCTCACTTTCACCTTGTGACTATAATATATGATGAGTTTGATCTTCACTTTCACGCTGACTTTGATTTTAAAGAATCAAAATTAAAATCAAAGTCAAAGTTGAAAAAACAATCGAAGTTGAAAAAGTATAATTGAATTTCGCAAAGAATTTAAGGGCATTTGAACCATTATCACGTCACAATTGATGCAAAGCATATATTTTTAATGCTGTGACGTCATAAAGGTTCAAATGCCCTTAACAAAAAATTCCAAATAATAATTGAATTTCTGAGAGGATTTTTGATTTATAAAAAGATAATTTAAATGTTGACAGCGATTTTAATGAAATTTCTAAAAATAATTGAACTTTTTGAATTTTAATGTTTATAAAAGTATAATTTAAATCTTGACGATAATTTAAAAACAATGTTTGGAAAATAATTTAATATTGCAAAGAATTTAAATAAAATCCCTGCGCAATGTTTGAAAATAATTGAATATTGCAAAGAATTTTATCAAAATTTTTTGAAATGATTGAAAATAATTGAATTTTCCAAAGAATTTTATTCAAATTCATGAAAAAAATTGAATTTTGCAAAAAAAAATTTATTAAAACTCCTTGAAAATAATTTTCTTTCTGAGAAGAATTTTCATATTTTCTAAAGTATAATTAAATTATAAAGAATTTTTTCTTAAAATTCCCGAAAATAAAAAATTGATCTGCATGAAAATTAAAAAAAAAATTCTGAATAATTGCAAAGAATTTTATTCAAATTCATAAAAAAAAAATTGAATTTTGAAAAAAATTTTATTAAAACTCCTGAAAATAATTTTATTTCTGAGAAGAATTTTCATATTTTCTAAAGTAATTAAAATCATAAAGAATTTTTTCCTAAAATTCCCGAAAAAAATAAATTGATCTTCATGAAAATTAAAAAAAAAATTCTGAATAATTGAATTTTTGTGAAAAATTTATTATTTTAGAAACTTAATTGAATTTTGCAGAGAATTTTATTAAAATTTGTGAACAAAATTTTATTTTATTGCTTTTAAACCCAATAAAATTTCTATGAAGAATTTTCCTAAAGATAAATTAAATCTTGAAGAATAAACTAAAAAAAATATTTCGCAAATAAATGATTTTTTACGAAAAATTCTATTTTTTTGTGATTTAGACAAAGAATTGAATTTTACCAAGAATTTCGATATTTATAAAGAAATAAATGAAATCCTTTAAAAAAATTTTATAAATAAATTAACTTTTGCAAAAAATTTTATTACTTTTGAAAATTTTTGAATTTTAAAGAAAAATTTCGATATTTTTATATAGATAATTCAAATCTTAAAGACAGTTTATAAAAAGTTTTTTTTATAAATAAATACGAAAAAATGTTTTATTTTCTTAAAATAATTGAATTTTGCTAAGAATTTTATTAAAACTTTTGAAAATAATTGAATTTTGTACTGAATATTGTTATTTAGAAAAATAATTGAATTTTGTGATAAATATTGTTATTTAGAAAAAATAATTGAATTTCGCTAAGAATTTTATTGAAATTTCTGAAAATAATTGAACTTTGTGAGAAGAATTTTATTAAAACTTCTGAAAATAATTGAATTTTGTACTGAATATTGTTATTTAGAAAAATAATTGAATTTTGTGATAAATATTGTTATTTAGAAAAATAATTGAATTTCGCTAAGAATTTTATTGAAATTTCTGAAAATAATTGAACTTTGTGAGAAGAATTTTATTAAAACTTCTGAAAATAATTGAATTTTGTACTGAATATTGTTATTTAGAAAAATAATTGAATTTTGTGATAAATATTGTTATTTAGAAAAAATAATTGAATTTTGCTAAGAATTTTATTGAAATTTCTGAAAATAATTGAACTTTGTGAGAAGAATTTTATTAAACTTTCTGAAAACAATTGAATTTTGTGCTGGATATTGTTATTTAGAAAAAATAACTGAATTTCGCTAAAAGAATTTTATTAAAATTTCTGAAAATAATTTAATTTATTGCTGAATATTGTTATTTAGAAGAATAATTGAATTTTGCTAAAAATTGTGATAATTCTGAACATAATTGAATACGTTGTAAAAATATTTTTCAAAATAATCGAATTTTTGGTCAAAAATGTTTGTTCTTTTTGAAAATAATAAAATGTTTACGATGAGTATACTTTTATTTTAAAAAAATAATTGAATTCTGTAAACAATTTTATTAAAATTCAAATTCCTGAAAATAGTTGATTTTATCAGAATAATTTTGATATAGTTTTGAAGATAATTTCTTAAAACATTTCGTAAATAATTGAATTTTAAGAAAGAATTTTACTTATTTTCGAAATTATAATTGAAATAGATGCATTAAAACTTTTCCCATAAACGTAGAAAAAATTAAAAAATTCTAATCACAAATTATAATTAATTTAGAGATTAATTTTCAGTTCGAGAATTTAGGAAAACTATTTCTAAATTATAATCGACTGCTGTCCCCTGTTTTTTTTTTTTTTGAGGTATATAATTTACTATGAAAGTACTACATTTCTCCTCAATTACCGAATAGAGCGCACGTTGACGGATGTGTGCTCTTACGAAACAAGCGGTCTCTCTTTCAAGAAGAAGGAATTTAAACCAATTTTTATACCCAATATATGATCCCCGATAGTTTCTCTCTTATAAATCAAGAATCCTATTATGGTATCCAACTATCTTTAAATTCCCCCCACCCTCTATCTCAAAGTTATCTGCGTCGCTAGAGGCGTCTGTTTTGAAAGGAAAAAAAAAAGAATTTTTTTTCACATTTCGAGGGCCTTTACGATTTTTATGGCACACATTTTTATACTAAAGGGAAAGAGAGACATTAAAAATAAAAAAAAAAAGAAGAGAGAGAGAGAGAGAGAGAGAGACTATCTTCCGAAAAAGCGTGAATCATGGACGTAACGATGCGCAACCTTAAAGTTTCTGCCACGCGACCAATCGGTGAAGTATTAACGTTTTTATCGAACGATAATACTACGTCGTCATTCTTCATATTTCAAAGTAACCGCGCGCTGCTCTCTCCCTCTTATATTTGGAATAAAAAAAAAATTCAAAAAACGCAGTTCGTTAATCGTCAAGGTTACATGTGTCTGATTTATAATTTTTCATGGGAATGAGAGAGAGAGAGATCTCAGGTTGAAATTTCGTCTTTTTGGAATGACTTTTCAAAATTTCAAACAATGCGCCAAAATATTTCTTTTTTTATATAAAAGACTTTTTGACTCGCATGTCCCAGAAAACGTTTAGGGAAAATTAGAGATTATCTATATTCTTGGTACAATGGCAAAAAAAGGTAAAAATGACATCATGAGTTTGTATTTTTTTTTTTTTTTGACTTTCTTAAATTTTTTAATATTTTGTTATTATAAGAGAAGGAAACTCAATTTTCATAATATAACCTAAAATTAACCTATCATTTTGATGGAAAGTGATTTTTGTAAATTAAACAAAATTTTATTTTCGCAATCGTTTTTGACTGAATTATTTTTTTTTTATATTAGCGTTTTAGTTAATAGCTAATTACTCACGATCATTTTTAAATATAATTGAATTTATACGACAAATGTTATTGTTTTTTTTTAAATAATTATTTTCTTGAAATAAATATTATTTTTTAGAAACATTATTTAATTTTGCAAAGAATTTTAAGAAAATTTTTGAAAATAATTGATTTTTAGTACTTTTTTTAAGATAATTCGAAAGCTTGAAGATAGTTTAAATAAAATTTTCCAAAATAATTGAATTCTTCACATAAATATTATTAGTTAGAAAAATAATTGAATTTTCGACAAAAATGTTGGTATTTTTAAAGATAAAAACAATTTTTTGAAAATAATTGAATTTTGCAAAGAATGTTATTTCAATTCCTGAAAATAATTGAATTTTCGCGTAGAATTTTTATGTTTTTTAAAAATAATTGAATTAAATTTTTGAATATACTTGAATTTTTAAGACGAATTTTTAAATGTTTTAAAAATAATCGAATTCTTGACATAAATATTATTATTTAAAAAAATAATTGAATTTTCGACAAAAATGTTGGTATTTTTAAAAATAAAAAGAATTTCTATAAATAATTGAATTTTGCAAAGAATGTTATTTCAATTCTTAAAAAAAAATAATTGAATTTTCGAGTTGAAATTATAAATTTTTTGAAAATAATTGAATTCTTGAAAATTATTGAATTAAATTTTTGAATATAATAGAATTTTTAAGAAGAATTTAAAAATGTTTTAAAAATAATTGAATTCTCGTATAGATAATTGAAATAAAATTTTTGAATATATAATTGAATTTATACGACAAATGTCATTGTTTTTTTTTAAATAATTATTTTCCTGAAATAAGTATTATTTTTTGGAAAAATAATTTAATTTTGCAAAGAATTTTAAGAAAATTTCTGAAAATAATTGAATTTTAGTACTTTTTTAAGATAATTCGAAAGCTTGAAGATAGTTTAAATAAAATGTTTCCAAAATAATTGAATTCTTGACATAAATATTATTATTTAGAAAAATAATTAAATTTTGCAAAGAATGTTATTTCAATTCCTGAAAACAATTGAATTTTCGAGTAAAATTTTTATATTTTTTCAAAATAATTGAATTCTTGAAGATAATTGAATTAAATTTTTGAATTCTTGACATAAATATTATTATTTAGAAAAATAATTGAATTTTGCAAAGAATGTTATTTCAATTCCTGAAAACAATTGAATTTTCGAGTAGAATTTTTATATTTTTTCAAAATAATTGAATTCTTGAAGATAATTGAATTAAATTTTTGAATTCTTGACATAAATATTATTATTTAGAAAAATAATTAAATTTTGCAAAGAATGTTATTTCAATTCCTGAAAACAATTGCATTTTCGAGTAGAATTTTTATATTTTTTCAAAATAATTGAATTCTTGAAGATAATTGAATTAAATTTTTGAATTCTTGACATAAATATTATTATTTAGAAAAATAATTAAATTTTGCAAAGAATGTTATTTCAATTCCTGAAAACAATTGCATTTTCGAGTAGAATTTTTATATTTTTTCAAAATAATTGAATTCTTGAAGATAATTGAATTAAATTTTTGAATTCTTGACATAAATATTATTATTTAGAAAAATAATTAAATTTTGCAAAGAATGTTATTTCAATTCCTGAAAACAATTGAATTTTCGAGTAGAATTTTTATATTTTTTCAAAATAATTGAATTCTTGAACATAATTGAATTAAATTTTTGAATATACTTGAATATTTAAGAAGAATTTTAAAATGTTTTAAAAATAATTGAATTTATGCGACAAATGTTATTGTTTCTTTTTAATAATTATTTTCGTCAAATAAATATTACTTTTATGAAAAATAATTTAATTTTGCAAAGAATTTTAAGAAAATTTCTGAAAATAATTGAATTTTAGTACTTTTTAAAGATAATTCGAAAGCTTGAAGATAGTTTAAATAAAATGTTTACAAAATAATTGAATTCTTGACATAAATATTATTATTTAGAAAAATAATTAAATTTTCGCCAAAAATTTTATTTCAAGTCCTGAAAATAATTGGATTTTTCCCAGAAATTGTGCTATTTTTGAGACTAAAAACAATTTATTTAAAATGATTGAATTTTGCAAAGAATTTTATTAGAATTTCTAAAAATAATTGAATTTTTGAGTAGAATTTTTATATTTTTAAATAGGGAAATTCTTACCTATTAAAAGTGCAAAAAAATTGAGATTTATTCACAAATACTATAACTTTTAATGATTGTATAATACAAATCTTAATCACTGTACCGTTTACCCCTATTTCCTATATCGTTAAGCGATGGGTAGATAAACTTTAAAAGCAGGGTTGGGTAGCACGCACCTTTCGCTCATTGCTCATTGCTAATTGCAAAATGTCCATAAATACATAGCAAAACTAAAAAAACAAATTTTCGTATTTTTTAACCTGAAATAAATTTTTTTTCTGTATTTCCCTAACGGTCACAGAGCAAAATATCCGGATCACGTGTGTAAATATAAACACACGCGATATTCTATATGTGTAATACAATAAATACACAGGGTAAAAAATTGTGCGTAACTTTAAGCTCATGTTTACACTTATGATTTTTTTTTTTTTTTTTTTTTTTTTTTGAGACTAGCGGTATTGTTGACGGTATATGTATAGAATTCACGCCCTGTGATGGTGAAGATTTTGGAATTGAAGAAGGACAAGGGGTGTGAAAGGGGGAAGAGCGGGGGGGATTACCTATAAGAGGACGATGGATGGCAAAAGATGAATTGAGAAAAGGAAACTTTTTTTGTTTGCACAGTATCGAATGTAAGAAATCTTGTTGAATTTCTCGATACGCTTATACCAAAAGAATGTTAAACCTTAAACATCGCAACGAAAAGTCATCGCGCGAGATTTATCCTCCCGTGAAAATCCATTATTGTATTTTTTTTCTCTCTCTATATTTCATTTTTTATCTCTGAAAAATATCCCGTATCTATTTTTATTCATCAATTTTTATATTCATCGATTTTTTATTTGTAAGACAGCGAATTCTTTTAATTCCAGTATTATTATATATTTTTTATTATTATTATTTTATTATTACGACAAATGTTATTGTTTTTTTAAATAATTATTTTCTTGAAATAAATATTATTTTTTAGAAAAATAATTTAATTTTCGCCAAAAATGTTGGTATTTTTAAAAATAAGAACAATTTTTTGAAAATAATTTAATTTTGCAAAGACTGTTATTTCAATTCTTAAAAAAAATAATTGAATTTTCGAGTTGAATTTTTATATTTTTTGAAAATAATTGAATTCTTGAAAATTATTGAATTAAATTTTTGAATATAATAGAATTTATACGACAAATGTTATTGTTTTTTTTATAAATAATTATTTTCTTGAAATAAATATTACTTTTTAGAAAAATAATTTAATTTTCGCCAAAAATGTTGGTATTTTTAAAAATAAAAACAATTTCTTGAAAATAATTGAATTTTGCAAAGAATTTCATTTCAATTCCTGAAAATAATTGAATTTTCGAGTTGAATTTTTATATTTTTTTAAAATAATTGAATACTTGAAGATAATTGAATTAAATTTTTGATCATACTTGAATTTTTAAGAAGAATTTAAAAATGTTTTAAAAATAATTGAATTCTCGTAGATAATTGAAATAAAATTTTTGAATATAATTGAATTTATACGACAAATGTTATTGTTTTGTTTATAATAATTATTTTCTTGAAATAAATATTATTTTTTAGAAAAATAATTTAATTTTGCAAAGAATTTTAAGAAAATTTCTGAAAATATTTGAATTTTAGTACTTTTTTAAGAAAATTCGAAAGCTTGAAGATAGTTTAAATAAAATTTTCCAAAATAATTGGATTCTTGACATAAATATTATTATTTAGAAAAATAATTGAATTTTGCAAACAATTTTATTAGAATTTCTATAAATAATTGAATTTTTGAGTAGAATTTTTATATTTTTTTTGAAAATGATTGAGTTTCTGAAGGTAATTGAAAAAATATTTTTGAATATAATTGAATTTATACGATAAATATTATTGTTGTTTTTTGAAAATAATTGACTTTACATAAATATTATTATTTAGAAAAATTATTTATTTTTGCTAAGAATTTTTTAAAAATTTCTAAAGAAAATTGAATTTTGGTATTATTTAAGATAATTGATGAAAGCTTGAGGATATAGTTTTTTTTAAAAAGTTTGAAAATAATTTGATTCTATATAAAATTTTATTATTTTTTCAAACTAATTGAATTCTTGAAATGAAAGTTTGTTATTTAGCAAAATAATTAAATTTAGTAAAGAATTTTGTATTTTTTTTTATAAAATTGAAGTTTTGAAGATAATTTTTCTTAAAAAATTTTTGAAAATTATATATTTTTTATAGAAAATTTATTATTTCTTTAAAATAATTGGAATCTTGTGAAAAATATATTATTAATTTTGGAAAATAATTGAATCCTTGCAATGAATATTGTTTATTTAGAAGAGTAATTGAATTTTTTAGACGAATATTTTAAATATAATTGTCATGTGAAAATAATTAAATTCTTTTAAAGAAAATTGTTAAAATGGCTTAAATATTATTATTATTATTATTATTATTGTTATTGTTATTATTATTGTTATTATTATTTTTATCATTGTCGTGTAAAATGAAAATAACTTCTAGACGAGCCATTTTGTCATTTTTTTAATCAATCAAATATAAAGTGAAATTTATAATTTACCAAAAAATGCAATTTGTACATTTAAAAATTGTATGGCTGCAGAAGACAAAAAAAAAGAAGAGGGAGAAAAATGAAATGAGCAATTTAACGCAATTAAGAATTGTGACCAGAAAAAAAAACATTGAATAAATACTCCATTGTCATGTCCTTATAATTATGATCTGCTTGTTTTTTTTACCTCTTATCTTTTATATAATATACCTAGTCGATTTGAATCTTTTGTAAAAGTTGCCTCGAAGAAAAAAAATGATTATTCACGCTGATTTGTGTTCGCAAGCATACAATATATATATTGAAGGAACCAAAGTTTTAAAGGATCCCTGATGCTCATAAAAACATTATTTATTAGTTTTTTTTATTCGTTTTTTTAAATTGCTAAATCGTTTTTTTTTATTATTAACTGCCAAATACTTTGTTTTAATGTCAAGTGAAGTTAAATTGTTTAATTATATTAATGGAAAAAATTGTTTTTGTATCAAGCGAAGTTAAATTGTTTTTTGTCAAATATTAAATGTTTTATGTTAAACATTAAAATGTAAAAAAAATGTATCAAGCAAAGTTAAATTTTTTTGTCAAATATTAAATGTTTTATGTTAAACATTAAAGTGTAAAAAAATGTATCAAGCAGAGTTAAATTTTTTTTGTCAAATATTAAATGTTTTATGTTAAACATTAAAGTGTAAAAAAATGTATCAAGCAGAGTTAAATTTTTTTTGTCAAATATTAAATCTTTTATGTTAAACATTAAAGTGTAAAAAAAATTGATGCTGAAAATTTGGATCAATTTTTCCTTCGATCCAAATTTTTGGTGTCAATTCGTTCCAACAATTTGTTACTATTAGTGATTTTATTATAAATTGACAAATCATTTTTTTAACTGTCAAATGAAGTTAAATTTTGTAGTTCCTAACTAATTGTCAAATGAACGGATCTGGAAGAAAAAAAATCACAGGGGGAATTCGCCTTTTTCTTCACAAGAAAAGAAAATTGAAGCATATATAACGCAACAACCTTGAGATTATATATGCGTATATACACTTTTAAAGAAGAGATCAGCAAAACCGAGACGGTGGGTCCAGTTTTTCAAAGTTTGAGGATGTCGTCGTGTTAGAGCTAGAGCACTATATAGGGGGACCTAATGCCTAAAAGGAAAAGAAAAAAAAAAAGTTTGGCTGGACTCGATTTATACTGGTCCGATCTTTATCTTCTAATCGCGGCTATTCTCTGCGGTTTAAGCTTCAGGCTCTACAAGAGTCCGCTTCTTCCTTTTTTTTGTGTGTGTCCTTTTTTGCATTAGTAAGAGAGAGAGGACCCAATGAAGAAAGAAAGAGAGAGAGAGAGAGAAAGAGAGTAAATTAGGAAATTATCCTGAAATAAAGGACAGAGGTGGATGTTTACACAACAGGCATGAAATGTGACAGGAAAAAGTTAAAGATAAGAGAGATAATTCTTTAAAAGAGGATTATTATATGCCTAATATTAAATGAGGCCCAAAAATGACATTTTCATTTTTAAACTATATATACATGTACGTGCGTGCTACCTTCTTGATTTATGACTTTTCAAATTATGCGAAAGACCATAAGATAAGAGAGAGAATTTTTGAGTGACGATTTTTTTAAGATAACGAAAAGTCATTGTTTTTCGGTTGGATGGTTTATAATATTTTATACCTGATGAGGTGTGTGTACCACTGCGGAACGGATGTATACTACAAGGTGAAAATGGTTTTAATGATAATTGGTGACGAAAAGTATTATTAGTACCTGTAAGATATGGTATACTGCTTTAGTTATATGCGGAGCAAAAAGTAGATTAGATTGTGCGCCAGGTAAAAATTGTAATCTGTAGTTTAAGTACTTTACAGTTCGAGAAAAATGGAATCTTTACCATTGTAAGGTGTCATGCAACCAGTGCGATATGATGAAACGATTACTTTCAAAGATGATAATGATAGAAAATGTTGTGTTGTGTTGGAAAATGATATGTTGTTAAAATTATCGGTATTCCATCATCGTAAATCATTGTAAATTATCGTAAATAGTATAGTATACATAAAGTAAATGGTGTAATAGATAGTAAATAGTGGGTAGTACATAGTAAATACTGTATTATATAGTAAACAGTGTACAGTACATTTCAAAAATAGAACAAAATCCTTAAAAATTCGAAAAGAAGGTCGAAAATCATTAAACAGTTCGCTAGTTGTTGAACACTGCGGAGAATTTATACAGCATTAAGTATATACCTAATGCTGTATGACTTATGCTAAATGTTGTAGTGTACAAGTACAACAACAAAAATTCGAAAAAGAGAAAAGCTTCAGCATCTTGGCGGTCCTCTTATAACCAAAACTTATATGTACCGTTTATACACACCAGGAACATAAGAATTATATACTGCATAAATTTTGTACACACATCTCTGTATAGTATCCAAATGCGAGTAAATAATTTTAAATATCTTTCCTTAAAATCAAAAGCAAAACATTAAAAGAAGATGATGATGATGATGATGATGATGAAAAAGAAAGAATGAAAAAAAGGATTTTATCCGGAGGCGTGAATTGTGCGGTTTAAAACTTTGCGAGAATGTGTGAGTTAAGTTTACGCACGTGGCACCTGTATTTCACTTGAAAATACACCTGCCTCCACAAACACCCGTATATATGTCCTTTTGGGATGAAAATACATACTCATGTATGTATTTGTGAATAACCGTCGCTGCTGTTTCACTTCTTAAGTAATTTTTTTTCAAGTGCATTTTTACATCATGATCTTAAGTAACTTTTGTGTTATTCGATAAGTTCTGTTTTCCGTACTGTATGGTATGCAGCACTATATGGTACATTAAAAGGTACACCATATAAGTATATCTTCTTGTTTTTTTTTTGATAGGCAACCTCTAAAGTATTTGGAGTAACAGCAAAAGTATGCGACAAATGTTGTAGATCTAGTTTGATTCAGACCAATCTGTTCTTAATACACCTAAAGAATCCTAAACCGCAGGTTTTTGCAGATTCCAAAAAACTAATCTCCTAATTCAAAAACTTTTTCTCCACAAAAAACGGTTTTCCTGCTGATATATCAAATTGAGACAAACGAAGAAAAGTTTTGATTTGTTTCTTGGCTCAATTTGCCATAACTAACGGCATTTTTTTGTCCATCATCTTTTTCACAATATTATAAGAACAAAAAGAGCCCTCCAAATAACAAAAGTATAATAACGGTACAAGAAATCATTCACATTAAAAATGCTAAACGGTTGTTGCAAAAAAAATTCCGAATAAGATGTCTTGAAAGTGTCAGCAGAAAAAAAAGTATTTCGAAAAATTTATTCTCAAAATAACCACTAATTTACCTCATCTTTTACACTCTTGGTAATGGACTTTATTTTTTTTCTCTCCCTGCGTCTTTCTGGAAATAACCGATAATTTCCAAATCAGGAAGCACTTTAGTTTTGTCAAAAGAATTGCGGTGTGTTCAACCCGCACACCTTGGGGCTCGGGGGAAAAAAATAAGTTCAGGTGAATTCGAAAATTGGTCATCTTCGTGTCAACGATCTTCGCACCCCCCCTTTACTTAAAAAATAATTCTCCCCAGCAATTTTACTGTCGGTCTTCTTTCTGTGGTCATTGAAAAAAAAGAGTGAGAATCGAAGCTGCCAATTAGGATCACAAACGACCTGGGTCTTGGAGCGTATATATATATAACTACGAACATCTTTTAAAGGTCCGCGTGTCGCCTTCCTATGACCATTTTTGGGACCAAATTTTTCTCTCCCTTTAAAAACCATAGGACACAAAGTCACAGTCTATTTGGGGGGCGATTATCAGTTCGACATCTATCTCGTTAGTGAGGAAGCGTGAATTTTGAAAAGAAGACAACGAACTAAATGGGAAAGAGAGTGACGGAGACAGAAAGATGGAAAGACTAAAAGATAGAAAAAGAGAGGGAGAGGGAGAAAAAAAACAAGATCGACTTAAGACAAGATAAAAGTATCCAATACTTTTTCGAAAAAGGCAAAAGGTCAAGACGCATATGTACGAAAGAATTTCAACTTAGATTTCCAATATTTGTTAACAAACTTTTATTCTGCAACAGAAAGAAAAAGAAGATAACGAAAAGAAATTCTTCTCCTTCATCTCGCACGCACAAAATGTGAGATAACTAACCAATAGCAAGACAACAACAACAACAAAAAAAAGTCACGGTAATTATCGGCACGTTTTCAACAAAACTTCCTCTCCCTCCCCCCCATACAATCCTCAATCCTTATATTTATATTTTGATTCCAACGAAACGAATATCTTCAACTATGGACATTTTTTCTTTTTTTTTTTTTGTTCCTAGAAATTATTTTTCCCAAAAAAAACCTGTCGAACTAATCACATTAAGATTCTTCTTCAAGATTACATACACTTTTATACTTTTCACTAAAAACGAGAAAAAAAAATACTCTAAAATTATAATATGGTTCTTTATACATATTGAGATGTCAAATATTTTATATGCGTTTACACAACAGGAAATTGTTTGTTTCTTTAATTTTAAATAGAAACCAATTTTCTCTTAAATAGTAATTGCTATATACATATATAAACATAGTAATTGATTTATACAAATTGGTAAATTAGTCCCAATTGACTCAAAACTTTAGTTAATTTCGACTATATCAAGATGATGGTTTTTTTTGAATAATAACGATGCGAGTACGGTGATTGATTTATTTGGAATTTATCCGGAAGTGGAACAAGCGCGCGGTGTCTCTACTTAGTCCAAGATTGTAATCTATTTATGAACACTTATTTCGGTACTTAGAAAAAAAAACATTTTTACTAGCAGTTTGTAACTGTTTCTTTCAATTACTTTAATAAAAAAATTTAAACAATTTCAAAGTTGTTTCGTACAAGTTTAAATCAGTTGTTTTGCACTGGTTTGGAACTATTTTGAAGTTGTTTCAAACTTTTGTTTGGTACTGTACTTTAAAACAGGAATTCGTTTTTATACCAGATTGAAACAGTTTGCCACTTGTTTAAAACTAGTTTGAAACTAACTTGGAACTAGTTTGATAGTAATTAAAAACAATAATTCCCTTGTTAGCAGTTTTAAAGTTTTCTATTTGTTTGAAACTAGTTTGAAACAGTTTTCTACTAGTTTGGAACTAGTTTGGAACTAGTTTGGAACTGATTGGAACTAGTTTGAAAACAGTTTTGTACTAGTTTCTTACAAGATTAAGGCTATTTTGAACTTGTTTCGTGCAAGTTTTTTTTGCACTTGTTTGAAACTATCTTGAAACTAACTTGGAACTAGTTTGATAGTAATTAAAAACAATAATTCCCTTCATAGCAGTTTGAAACAGTTTTCTACTTGTTTGAAACTAGTTTGAAACAGTTGTCTACTTGTTTGGAACTAGTTTGGAACTGATTGGAAATCGTTTGAAATAGTTTTGCACACCGTTTGAAAACAGTTTTGTACTAGTTTCTTACAAGATTAAAACTATTTTGAACTTGTTTCGTGCCAGTTTTTTTGCACTTGTTTGGAACTAGCTTGAAACTAGTTTGAAACTAGTTTTGCATAACCGGTTCAAAACAGTTTTGTACTAGTTTCTTACAAAATTAAAACTATTTTATACGTGTTTCGTACCAGTTCTTTTTTTGCAAAAGGTGGGAAATAACTTGGAACTAGTTTCAAATAGTGTATTGCATACCGGTTTAAAACAGTTTTGAACTTGTTTCGTACCAGATTAAAATTACTTTGAACTTGTTTCATACCAAATTTTTGCACTTGTTTAGAACGAGTTTAAAAAGGTTTTGCATTGATTTAAAGTAGTTATAAAAGCCTATTTAGTATACTAGTTTTAGCCAATTTTTGCACTTGTTTCGTACTAGTTTGAACCAGTTTGAAACCAATTTGACGCACTATTTGAAACCTAATCTTAGTATAAAGAACGAACTATATCGCCACTAAAACATTATCCCGCCTTTTTGAACTATAGTATTGTCAAAAAATTTCGATTTTAAATTTAAAAAAAAGTGGGGGAATGATTCAATTTTTCGGGATGATACTCAATGACCGCGCAATTGTATATGTTATAAAATTCGAAGCGTGGGTGGACGCAGTTAAAGGAGGCCATCGAGCACCTTCATCGCGGGTTCCTCCTCCCTCCTATATACACCCTTTTCTTCTTCGCTTCTTTTTTTCCCCCTTTCTCCCTGATTTTTTTTTTGCTTTTTCTTTTTAATGCACAGAGTCTCATCTGCACGGCCACACGGCTCAGCTTTGTCTTGTAAATGAAGCTTTGCTGATTCGTATCCGGACGTTGATGAATACCAACGGGTAGAAAGAGTGAAAGAATGGGGGATGAGGAGGAGGGCAAAAGGAGAGAAAGAGAGAAAGAATATATATATATATATATATAAAATTGCCAGAATGTACTCGCGAATCTACGGGGTGTCCCATCACTCGACGTCACGTCTTTTGCCATAATGAGATTAAATAAGAAGATTTGTTCCAACCGTGGAACCTCTGGGAGATTTCATTACGAACTTTTGGAGACAGGACCACAAGATTTATTCACGGATTTGTCTCCGCACTATGGGCATCCCTTATACTTCACCCCATATATAGGAATTTAGCTATATATATATGTATAGAATCGAAAGAGAAATATATACTATTTGCGTGAGAATTTATCTGGAAAAATTATTGTTATTAGTCTTTTATAACAAGTCATTTAAAACAACTTTGAACATGTATCAAACAAGTACAAAATAGTTAAAGTTATCTTAAAATAGTCCCAAACAAGTACAAAAGTGTTCCAAACTTGTTTTTTGCAGTGTGAACCAAAAGTGGCACAAAACTGTTTTGAAACAAGTTCAAAATAAGTTCAAAACTGTTTTAAAACAAGTTTCAAACAAGTTCAAAACTGTTTTAAAACAAGTCCCAAACGAGTTCAAAACTGTTTTAAAACAAGTTTCAAACAAGTTCCAAACTGTTTTAAAACAAGTTTCAAATAAGTTCAAAACTGTTTTAAAACAAGTTCCAAACTGTTTTAAAACAAGTTTCAAATAAGTTCAAAACTGTTTTAAAACAAGTTTCAAACAAGTTTAAAACTGTTTTAAAACAAGTTAAAAACTGTTTTTAAAACAAGTTTCAAACAAGTTCAAGACTGTTTCAAAACAAGTTCCAAACTGTTTTAAAAAAAGTTTCAAAACAAGTTCCAAACTGTTTTTAAAAAAGTTTCAAATAAGTTCAAAACTGTTTTAAAACAAGTTTCAAACAAGTACAAAACTGTTTTAAACTGGTACGAAAGAAGTGTAGAAAACTATTTCAAACAAGTTCAAAACAGTTGGAAAACTGTTTCAAACCAGTTTCAAACGAATAATTACTTCAAAGTAGTACCGAACAAGTTTGAAACTACTTCAAAATAGTCCCAAATAAGTAAAAAAAAGTGTTCCAAATTTATTTTAAATTAGTTTTTAAAAATATATATTTTTAGGTATAGTAGCAAATAGTTTTTTCGTACGAAACAAGTTCAAAACTGTTTTAAACTAGTTCCAAACAAGTACAAAACTGTTTCAAACTTAGTACCAAACTGATACTAAACATGTTTGTAATTGGTTTTAATCTACTACAAACAATAGTTACAAACAAGTACCAAATTGATTTAAAATTGTTTCAAACTGGTTGAAACTGGTTCAAACTATTTTTAAAAAACTAGTTAAAATTACAATTCAATAAAAAACAGAACAGAAAAATAATTTAATTATCAAAAAAAAAATTGTTGTTTTTATGATCTAATTTTCAACTGTATGCCTTAATTTGTTTTAAGTTTAGATATTTTTTAGAGTGTGTAGGATTTGAAAAAGTTTTTTTTGTATTTTTGAAAAAGGAAATTATTTAGTCGATTTGATGCGCTTATTTTGTTTTATGTGTTTGTATATATATATACATAAGAATCGGCAGAGATTTAATCTTGAACACTCGAAAAGATATATACTGAGATTCGAAGACAATCGAGGATCTCCCAGCATCTTAATTAGTAACTTGATCCAGCGATTCACGTTTAGCTCACTGCTGTTATAATATCCTCATCCTTTGTCTCTGCGATTATTTCTCTTTCTCACCCCCCATAAATGGTATACATCTACAATTCATCAGGTCTCGTTTCCCACGATCAGCCCCCCCATCAAGTATATATACATTTCGTATATATAATTATAAAAATTTACAAATTCAGGCTTATTTTTAAATTCTTTTTTCCTTTTTTTTCTAAATACTGATATAATGTAATTAATATTTATTTTATTATTATTATTATTATTATTATTATTATTATTATTCTTATTATTATTATTATTATTAGTATTATCTTATCTAAGATCGAAATTTTGTAAATTTAAGTAAATTTTCCCTTTTTAGTAATTTAAATGTGTTTTATTTGAATAATTTGGAAATTTATTAATTTGTAGTCGAGTGGTTAGTGTTCTTGACTCGTGTTCATCACAAAGTCGAAGGTTCGATTCCTGACGGGTTATGATTTTTTTCTTTACGATAAAATTCGAATAAAATTGAAATTTATGAATTTAGGGAATAATATTGTTGAATTCTAATGGAATATATATAAAATAACGAATAAAATAGGAAAAACTCGGGGAAATTGTAAAAAAAATATATTAAATCGAAAAATTATATTAAAAGTACTGTGGTTTTTTTTTATAACAGAGGGTGATTTAAAAATTTTAAAAGCCCTTTAAATTTCCCCAAAAGATCAGATGGTAAATTTATAAATATTCATGTTAAAGATTAGGCAAATATTGTAAAACAAAAAATTCTTCTCACCTGAATATTTTAACTCCGGTGGGAAGGATAATCTATCTTCAGGTATGCGTTCAAATGTGCGAGTGTGCTTTTCAGGTTGCAGTAGTTCAGGCGTTCGTCCAAAAGGCAAAGACAAAAATTAACTGAAATCAAAGGAAAAAAAAATGAATAATAAATTAAATGTATAATTACAAAAACTTAGAATTCTAGATTTATTATAAAAAATAAAAAATATAAATAAAAAAGGAAGTTAAAAGAATATAAATTAAAGAAAATTGTTAAATACCTGGAAAATATTAGAAATTTTTATAATAGTTAAAAAATTTTAATAATTTTAATAGTTAGAAAAAATAATAAGTTAACTGATTAAAAAAAGATAAAAAGTTTATTAATTCAGAAAAATTAGTTAAATAAATATTAAGATATAAAACAATGAATTAAAAATTTTAATTTGAAGGAATTTTAATTTCATAATAATGATTTCATTGTCCGAATGTTTTCGAATAAAATATTTTAATAAAACGAATTTAAATTCGTTTCTATTTACTTTATTTTATAAAAACTCCCGGACGTTAAAGATTAATGAACTAATTATTAAATTATAATATTAAATTAGAAAAATAATTAAATCAGTATAAAAAAATTAATTGAATAATTAAAGAAATAGTATAATAATTAAATTAGTAAAAAAATTGAAATATTAAATTAGAAAATTAAAAATATGAATTAATTTGCAAAAAGTTAAAAATTAAATTAGAAGGAAATGAAAAATTTAAATTACTTGCGACAAAGAGGGAAAAATTAATTGATCGGAAGAAAGAAAAAATTAATTTATCATCAAAGAAAATTGAAACCTAATTTCTCAAAGAAAATTGAAAAATAATTTATCAAGAAACATTAAAAATTAATTAATTTTATAAAAAAAAACTAATTAATCTAATTTAAATGATCAACCGGAAGAAGAAGAAGAAGAAAGATGAAGAAATAAAGACACGTCAGCTGTTGGAGTTGTTAAACACTAAGCACGGAAAAATTCGTTTCTTCCAAGGAGAAAAATTGAACGTGACGCCAAGATGAAAGTAAACAATAGACTCTCATTTGTCCAGTATATGTAGTATAGAAGAGGTTGGGTTTTTAGAAAAAAATTTTAGGTAGCTACGGACCACACCTTCTGTATACATTAATAGTAGCCCGACACAGCAGCATCCAAATACTCATCACTTTTCCTTCCTCTTCTCTTTTTTTTTACCTATAATATACGATTTTCCAAATTTTTATGTGCGTGAACATTGAAATAAAACAAAAAAAAAAATATAAGTTTTACTTCTTCCCAAAAACTCTGGAATATAAAACAAATTTTATTTCTCACCACACCCCTCGTAATTTTCATTTTTATTGTCTTCTTCTACTTCTTCTTTTTATTTTACGAGTCCTTTCGTCTCAGCTCGTTTTTCGCAAGTTTCACCCTCAATTTATCGCCTCTCAAAGATTTTTAATTTCAATTTTCCCTTGAATAGGAAAAAATGAAACAAAAAGAAGAAAAAATAAAATAAAAGAAAGAAAATGCCGACAAGGAAAGATTTTTATCGTTTAGAATTTGACATGCAAACATTTTGTATAAATATTTTTTTGGTTAATTTCACTGTGGAAAAATAAAAAAGTAACTGAATTTTAATCATTTACGTACAATATTTTTTTGTATAAATTATTTTGTGTCAATTCCTTAAATGAAAGAATTATTTTTTTTATTTTACAAGTTTACGGGACAATTATTATTATTATTATTAATTACTATTAATTACTATTATTTCTAAATTTTATTTTTTAAATTTATTTTTACTTTAATTTAATTTGAATATTTTTAATTTTTTGTGACACTTTACAAAGAAAGAAAACTATTACAGTTTTCAAAATTATTGTGTCATTTTACCCCATCAGGCAAGTAGAAATAAAAATTAACAATAAATAATAAAAGAATAGTGAATTATGACTCAATAATAATAATTATAATTAATAATAATAATTATTACTTCAAAAATAAAAGAAAAAAAATTTCTCGAAGAAAATTTTTTGAAAGAAAAAATTTGTTTTAAATAAATGAAAACCCCTATAATTAAAAGTTGTAATAATTTAAAAAAGCGATAAAAGAAAATTAAGACCACAAAAAGGAAAAGTTTTCCGAAAATCAAGGGCAAATTGAGAGATAAAGAAGAAAATCTAAGAAAAGAAAGAATAATGAGTGGAAATATTTTACAGTCAACATGAAAATGATGATAGTTAATTTTTCATTAGAATAATAATCGTCTTTTTTTTTGTTTTCTCGTGAAATTTCCCTTCATTTAATATTAATTCTATCTCGAATTCGATTAAGCGTTGAAAATCGAGTGTATCCCAAAAATATGCGTGCGGATATATTTTCAGTTTTCTTTTTCCAAAAACGAAACCGATAAACGAGGGTCAAAAACCTTGCAACATTGGAAAATTGAGATTTTTCGTAGCACTCGCAACGGTCTTTTTCACGCCGTAATCATCGAGTCAATAATGTGTTCTATTTTCTTTGAAATTTCCTTTTTTCTGTACTTTTCCTTAATTACCGATTTTTAGAAAAATGGAAAGAGAGAAAGAAAGAAAAAATATAAAATTATAAATAAAATTATAAAATAAATGGAATAAATAATAAATATTGGAATTATTAATTGTGTTTATAATTAGTAAATAATTTTATTTCATTTTATTTATTATTTATTAATTATTTCGTACTTTCTGTTTCTATTATATTATTATTATTATTATTATTATTATTATTATTATTATTATTTTATTATTTTTACTATATTTATTATTGTTATTATTATTATTTATTATTTATTTATTATTTCTTTCTTTCCAATTTCTATTATATTATTATTTTATTATTTTATTATTTTTACTATTTTTATTATTGTTATTATTATTATTTATTATTTATTTATTTATTATTTCTTTCTTTCCAATTTCTATTATATTATTATTTTATTATTTTATTATTTTTACTATTTTTATTATTGTTATTATTATTAAATTTTTCTATAAAATTAATTTTAGCATGAAAGATACAAAAACTGGAGAGAAAGATAGACATCAATGTCTGAATATATAAATTTTTTAGCCTCAAATATAAAGAAGTATAAAAAATAAAGAAGAAAAAAATAAGATGCAAAAAAAAACAATGAAGTGAAATTTTTGTCCCAAAAGGGTTAGGGTCACACTTCACTATACCAAATTGGAAGAGAAGAATTGAAGACGAAGTTATAGAGAACAATTGATTTGAAAAAAAGCAAAAAAAAAATTCTGAAAAGAAACCATATATATATACTGAACCTGCGGTTATCTTTTTCTTTTAATTTCTTTTGGGTCAAAAGAAGAAGAAGAAGAAGAAGAAGAAGATAATTCAATGAAGTTATTGTCCTTGAATTTTAGGTCCAAAAATCAAGTTCTCTTTTAAAGAACTTTTCATTTTTTTTATATTTTTATTTGTTATTTTTTTACTTCGTTATTATTTTAGTCAATTATTTTTAAAAGAACAATGATTTTCGGTTTTTTAATCTAAAAAATGATTTTTTTATCAAAAACACATTTTTTAATGTAAAAAAAGATTTTTTTATCAAAAACACATTTTTTAATCTAAAAAAATGATTTTTTTTATCAAAAACTCATTTTTTAATCTAAAAAATGATTTTTTTTATCAAAAACTCATTTTTTAATCTAAAAAATAATTTTTTAATTTAAAAAATGGTTTTTTAAATTTAGAAAACGGTTTTTCAATTTAGAAAATGGGGTATTTTAATTGAAAAAATAATTTTTTTATTTTTAAAAATGATTATTTTATCAAAAACACATTTTTTAAAGGCATTTGAACCATTATGACGTCACAATTTTATAACTCATGCTTTTCACACATTGTGACGTCATAGTGGTTCAAATGCCCTTAATCTAAAAAATGATTTTTTTTATTAAAAACACATTTTTTAATTAAAAAAATGGTTTTTTTAATCTAGAAAACGGTTTTTCAATTTAGAAAATGGGGTATTTTATTTTTAAAAATGATTTTTTTATCAAAAATACATTTTTTAATCTAAAAAATGATTTTTTTTATCAGAAACACATTTTTTTTATCAAAAACACATTTTTTAATCTAAAAAATAAAATTTTTAATTTTTAATTTAAAAAATGGTTTTTTAAATTTAGAAAACGGGTTTTCAATTTAGAAAATGGGGTATTTTAATTAAAAAAATAATTTTTTTATTTTTAAAAATGATTTTTTTATCAAAAACACATTTTTTTGATCTAAAAAATGATTTTTTTTATCAAAATCACATTTTTTTATCAAAAACACATTTTTTAATCTAAAAAATGATTTTTTTATCAAAAACAGATTTTTTAATCTAAAAAATTATTTTTTAATTTAAAAAATGGTTTTTTAAATTTAGAAAACGGTTTTTCAATTTAGAAAATGGGGTATTTTAATTGAAAAAATAATTTTTTATTTTTAAAAATGATTTTTTTTATCAAAAACACATTTTTTAATTTAAAAAATGGTTTTTTAAATTTAGAAAACGGTTTTTCAATTTAGAAAATGGGGTATTTTATTTTTAAAAATGATTTTTTTTATCAAAAACACATTTTTTAATCTAAAAAATGATTTTTTTATCAAAAACCCATTTTTTAATCTAAAAAAGAATTTTTTAATTTAACAAATGGTTTTTTAAATTTAGAAAACGGTTTTTCAATTTAGAAAATGGGGTATTTTAATTGAAAAAATAATTTTTTATTTTTAAAAATGATTTTTTTTATCAAAAACACATTTTTAATAAAAAAACACATTTTTTAATCTAAAAAATGATTTTTTTATCAGAAACACATTTTTTTATCAAAAACACATTTTTTAATCTAAAAAATGATTTTTAAATTTAAAGAATGGGTTTTTGATTAAAAAATTGTTCTCCTCAAATAAAAAATTGTTCCTTTTAATAAAAAAATAGTTTTTTAAACTCTTTCTAGAGAAAAAATAATTTTTTTCCTCGAAATAGACACGACACAAAAATAAATTATGTTTCTAGAGCATATAGCAAGAAAGTAGAAAAGTATCAGTGAGGGCACTGAATAAATATATGCATAGCGAAAAAAAAAATAATTCCAAAAAGCTTATTACTGGAGGATAATATCAGAAAAAAAGGAGTATTTGAAAAGAGAGCAAAAGCGTGCCCTGAGCGACAAAGATCCTCAACATAGCATAAGTATCAGCAGCAGCACGAGTCTTCAGGAAAAATTAAACTCCAGTATTATATATGAATATTATTATTATTTCATTTTTGAACAAGTATTTCCACGCATTTTCTTTTGCGAGCTTAAAATCGCTTCGTTAGCTCCCCCATGAACAGAAAATCCCTTTGTGCTTTTAAATCGAGATTAAGTCACAACCGCACTGTCGTCGTGGAGTCTCGAAAAACTTATTCTAATCTAGTTCTAATAGCCGCTCTAAAAGTTCTTTCGAGGATTACGATGCGAGCTATACTCTCTTTTTCTCTATTCAGAAGGAATCAATTCTTAACAATTATGCCTCTCTTTATTCATAATATGAACTCTAAACATCTTTTTTTGCTCTCTTTTGCTCTTTCTCTCTTTTGCTCTGTTCGTCACTCCTCTGCGACAGGAAACCGAAAACTCATAAAAATGGGAAATAAACTTTGCATCCTCATTCTTGCGCTGCTAATACGGGATTAAAAAATATTATTATAATATATTAGAGTATTTTTTGGCGATTTTTGTCAGGAAAAAATAAAAATCACTAAAAATTTCAATGGAAAATGAATCGCATATTTTAGAAATGAGAAAATTTATCTTGAATAGTTTAATCTTGTTTATTTCCCGTTTATTATAAGTAGCAAACTCTCAAAAGATTGGAATTTCTTGAAAAATTTGTTGATCTTGTTTTTCTTTAGTGACAAGTTGCTTAATGATCTCTCTATTGGTTTGCCTTTCGAAAGCATGTATTTTTAAATGTTTCCATAGAATATATATGGAAAGAAATTGTAACACTTTTTTCGAGCTTTTAGGAAACTTTTTCCGATGATCTTCTTTGGGGGGAAGTATTATGATTGCAAATAAACTATTGGTCAGCATTTCATATAAAATGATTCAGAATTTTTTGGAGCATACACAAGGTTTTAAACTTTGCATATGAAACTCTTAAAGTATTTTACGTTCTGCTATACAAAAGAAGATGATTTATCTGTTGGATAAGATTATTTGGATTGTAATGCTTAAGATGATGGGTTTTGTAGCGAAAAACAAAGTTAAGATTATTAAGGCAAACAATATCAGGCAGAAAATTAATGCTGGGAAAAATGATCAAGCAGGTAACGTTTCAGTCAAAGAATATTTAAGCATACAACATAAGACAAAATAGAATGTTTCAGCAAAACGAGTATTAAAGCTATCATAATCAACTTAAAACAAAATAGTAGTAGAATGGGTTATAGTATATAAAATGAGAATGTAGAAGAATTTTTTATAAAATCAGAAAAAGTATAGTGTAACAAAAAGGAAAATTGTTGAGCCAAGTCAGAGAACATCAACAGAACAAAAATTAAGTATGTCATGAATCAAAAATGGGTTCAGCATGGCACATAAAACAAAAGCATAAGCCAAAAGAAGAACAGTTGAAGAGGAAGAAGTATTTCATCCTAATCAAGAAGTATAACAAGCATAATAAGAAGATGGGTCAGAAAGAACAACAATCATAACGGATTGCTCCATTAAAATGCGCACAACAACCTCAAAAAGCAATCGAAATAAAAATTATGAATCTTTAGTATTTCAGTAATTTACTATTCTGATTTTAATTTTCCACTTCGATTAAATCAGAGCTTACAGCCTCCGGACTTGTGGCACATATGAACCTCTCTATACCCCTTAAGGAAACATGCTATATAGTATTTTACTCTTTTGTATATATATATACTCTAAAGCAAAGAAAAAGGAGAAATGCACCCACTTCGACTACTTCCAATCCGTACGTGTGGTGTATATACATATATACAGTTGAGGCTAAAAGTCTGTATCCGGCATTGAACAAGTAGAGAGGAAGGAGATGAAGAATCTCAAGAAACCGAACCAGGAAAGGGCCAGTCAGAGAAATAAGTATTCAATTCATACCGAAAAGGGCAGGACAATGAAAAAGAAAGATATAAAGAATTAACTCATTTATTTTTATTTAATTCTTCTCTTTCAATTCCACAATACCGTGTAGATGTATATGTATATAGGTGGACCGTACTGAGTATTGTGCAATTTTCAATGGTCTTAAATTTCAATGTTTTTTTCTTATTCTTGTTCTTGTATGAGTCTAGTTTGGTTCCGTATAAGATGTGTTTCGGATTACGAAGGTCAGTTTTTGGCTTGTAGGCTTCAACTGTAGTTTCTGTTGATAATTTTGACTTTTTGGGCTTGATTCGTGGTAGGCTGAAGTACTGTGTAATGTTGCAACTATTTTTTGATTCTACAACTACTTTTTCTGCTGATGCATATTCTTTTTTATGCTGCAACTAAACTTTCTTATGCTGCAATTAATCTTTCTTATGCTCCAATTAATCTTTTTTATGCTACAACTGTTCTTTCCTATATTGTAACCATTCTTTTCTAAACTCAACTATTTTCTTCTTATGTATCGCAGTTTTCTTGAAAGCAAATTGATCCACATTTTTGGTATCAGTTCGTTGCCATTTGATACTTTCAAAGTTAACAGTGATTCTTTACATCTTGTGCTTATTTTAATTGTATCTGTTATTTTATTCTTTTCAACATGCGTAAAACTTTTCCCCTAAATTTCAACTATAGTAAACAATTTTGTAAAAACAGATTTAGTAGAGATTTAATAATAATTTGAAGCATTTGAAAATTTTCCCTAAATGTGAACGAGTAAAAAATTTTGAAGAAGAGATTTAGTAGAAATTTAGTATAATAACTTGAAGCATTTGAAAATTTCCTCCTAAATTTGAACTATAGAGACTTTAAGAAGAGACTTGGTAGAGATTTAATAACAACTTGAAGCATTTGAAAATTTTTCCCTAAATTTGAACTACAGTAAACAAATTTTTAAGAAGAGACTTGGTAGAGATTTAATAATAACTTGAAGTATATTTGAAAAAAAGAGAAAATTGCATTGACGTGAGAAATTCCATGAGCGTAAGAGAGGTGAGTGTATTAACGGCAAACAATACATCTTCTTCTATGATGGGAATAATAGAAGGAAATAGCGCTTGAGTAAGATGATGATTTATGAGATTTGCACCGTATAGTAGCTGCTGAGTGAGCAACACTGTTAATACATATATATAAGCTACTACTGCCCTCCGACAATCTACACACACACACACCTGATTTACTTTCAGTGCCTCTATCATTCCAAACCACAATTACAAAATTGACATTCAAACAGAAGTACATTTATATTTATAACCAATAAACGTTTAGTTTGCAATTTCTCTTCCTGTCATTTTTATCTCTATAAATTACATAACGAACATTTCAACTCCCACGGTTCAAGAACGCATGTATATGAAGTTCGTTTCACGTTTTGTTAATTAATTTTTTTTCACCAAATTTTTTTAATTTTTCATAAACTAATACAAAATGTAAACAAAATTTGAAGTATAACATTATTTATTTCTAGTTACTGTTTTCACATTCGTTTTTATTTTTTTACTATTGAAGCTACATAGAAATTAATTTTAATTTTCGACACCTTTTACACTTAAAATTATTGAAAAGATCTAGTTAACTTATTATTTAACTGAATTATAGAAAATTAACCGTAAATTACCTAATACATTTCCATAAATTACCGAGTAAATTTCCATAAATTAACATAAATTTCCAACGTTACATTTTTTAGTTCTAATTTGTATTTTACACAATTTTATAAACTATCGCCCAAATGTTTATAAATTACCACCTAAATTTCCAAAAATCACCGCAAAAATTTCCATAAATGACTGAAATCCAAAATTTTAATGTTAATTTTTGCTTTTCATATTTTTATAAATTGTAGCGAAAATTTCTCAAAATTACCGTGAAAATTTCCATAAATTGATAAAATAAATATTTTTAATTGTAACTTATCTGGAATATATTTTTATGAATTATTGCGAAAATTTCAATAAAATACTGCATAAATTTCCATTAATTACCTTGAAAATTTTCATAAATTACCAAAGTAATAATTTTCAATTGAGATTCAGACTACAATATTTTTCTAAATTACCGCAACAATTTTTATAAATAACTATAATTTTCAAAAATTATTAGAAGAAATCACCTCCTTACGCCAAAAATGCCCAAACAGTGAATTTGTTAATTGCTATAATTATTTACAAGAAATTTAATTAATTTTTCAGTAATAATTCTGCTGAGAAATCTTTTTTGGACAATTTACTTTTTTAATTCCAAACAATTTATAAAAATATTTCAATATTTTATGAAATTAATAAATCTCTCTTTAAATTTGTTTAAACAATTTAAAAAATTATAAACAATGTTTCCTGTCCGCCATGAATTTTTCTTTCTGGACACTTTATTTTCAACAAAATATATTGTTAATTATCATAATGATAAATTTTTTTTTAATTTTCTAAACCAAATCCTACTAACTTGAGATATAAACGAAATTTGAACAAATAAGTAATATTTAAAGTAAACTTAATAATAATAATAATGAAATTAAAAAAGTTTATAGCAAAAAACAGTAAAATATGGTTAATAGTGTAAAACGTAGTATTTCTGTATAATAACTATATTGGCATTTCAGTTTTACGGAGTGATAAAAATATAATTAGGAAAACTAGATAGTACCAAGCTAGCATTAACATAGTTTTACTAGAATTGCAGCGCTGCAAAATCTATATAAAAATTAAAAGCTTGTCTAGGAAACTAGATAGAATCAAGACCGCACCAATCTAGCATTTACTGTAAATAGCAACGCGAGGAAAAAACTAGACTGGCTTTAAATAGATCTAGACTGCCGCGACAATTTTCTACACGGGATTTCTATTTATACTCATATTTACCCCTCTTTATTGCTTAAAGTGAATTTAATTTCCAACATTCTGTTTGTCACTGAAAATTAAAAACCCCCCACAAGGAATCGAACCTTGAAGATTCTTTTTTCTTTTTCATTTATATACGCAACTCCGAGAAAACTTTGACCACTAGACCACAATGCTTCTTCTTTGTGAAAAGAATTCCAATTTAGAATTGTTTTCAAAAAAACAAAAAAAAAATAAGCTAGAGAGGAAAACTGCTCTCAAAAAATTTGTTTTCCTTTCGATTTAATGGAAATAAAAGAATTTTCCTCAGTTTCAGACTATAAAAGAAGAAAAAAGAGTTTAATTAAATTTTCCTTCTACTTTATCTCGATGACGAATCACAGACTTTCATATATATACTTATAAGTAGAGGAAAAAAACAACATTGGATTTGCAACTTCCGGACTTTGAGCCACCGGAAGGGCGAGCTTTTGAATGCCACTTGAATGCGATCAGTGAAATCAGTAGTAGTGTTTTTTTTTCCTTCTTTTCTCTATTTTTCCGTTTCCCAAGGAGAAAAATGCATCACTTGGAGAAGAGAGAGAGAGAGAGAGAAGGAGGGGGATGAAGTGAGGAAGAGTCGAGGAAGAAGGCGAACGGTCCAGTGCATTTGTTCCCAGGCTTCAAACCGTTGCATCCGATAGTATCTCTCGGCAAGGATTTATCGTTTGGTAAATCATTTAGTCGCTGCCAAGTTTGCTGGCGGCAAGGGGAACGAAACCCAAAGCTGATGTACTCGTCTCTCTTCTTCGTTCTTCTCCCGTATTCTCGCTACCTTCCTTCTCTTCCTCCTCTTTTGCTTCTTCTTCTTCTTCTTCTCCTTCCTCTTCTTTTATTTCTCCTCATCTTCTTTTATTTTTCCTTCTTCTTCTTCTTCTTCTTTTTTCCCTTCGTTCTTTTTCCTTAAGTCCTTTTACCCTCTGTTCTCATATACACCCCTTTTCGACTCCTTTACTCCCCCATAAATAAATATACAAACAAAGAAATAAAAAAAAAACAATTTTTATATTTACAAAACTAGTTTCAACCAATTTCAATTAGTTTCAAACAAGTTTTAAATTGCTTCAAATATACTTCAAAACGTAAGTTCAAACTAGTTTCAAACCAGTTTCATACCTGTTTCAAAACCAGTATTAATTGAATTAGTTCGAACAAGTTTCAAACCCTTTCGAAACCAGTATTACACAAGTTCGAAGTAGTTCTAAACTGTTTCGAACCAATTCCAACCAGTACAATACAATTTAAAACTAGTTCCAACCTGTTTTGAACCATTATTAAACTAGTTCGACTAAATTGTTCGAATAAGTTCGATCTCGTTTTGAATCAATATCGATCAAGTTTGAACTGGTTTAGAAGTAGTAATAAACAAGTTCTGGAACAAGTTGTAAAAGCATTATTAAACAAGTTCGAAGCTGTTTTAAATTGTTACAAAAAAAGAGTTTAAACTGCTTCGAAATAGTTTTAAACGCATATTTGAAAATATTTCGAACCAGTGTCAAATATGTTTAATAATAAATAGGTAACAATGAAAAATAAGCATATATTAGGTATAAGTTTCAAACTGCTGTAAACTTGCATCGAACTTGTTTCAAACTTGTTTCGAACTAATTAAGAAAATGTTAATATATAAACGATCACTCTAATAATGAATTATTTCAAACTTCTTCGAGTATGAAACAAAATTTGTGTAAAAAATCATAATTGAAATTAATTTTGTTAATATAGGAGGAGAAAAAGATTTAATTTGATGCGTAATTTATTTTTCGAAAATTTTTTTTTTTTTTTTAAATGAGCGTGAGAGATTTTGTTGAAAATTTCCGGTCGAGGTGTCAAGAACAATTATAGGATTTTCTATTCGAGTGTTCTCATACAAGTTTATATTTATGAAGACTGCGGAAAATATAGATTTTTTGGGGTCCTAAGGAAAACATATTTTTTTTTTTTGGAGATGAAAAAGGAGAAGACGATCATTTCACAAAATATACAATAAGTGACTGACTTTTGCTGCAATCTGTATGGGATTTAAAGTGGTTATACAATATGTTTGAGGAAGAAGAAAATTATACACAGTTTCCTCGTCGGCAGTGAGTTTGCGAAAGTGTCGATAAGTACCGGATGTGAGTGTGTGTCTCGATCATCTCAAGTGCCGAGGTCTCTTCTATTTCTCTTTTTTTTCGTATTTCTCGAAATTTTTTTTTTTTGTTTTTTAAATTTCGAAACTCACTGAGAAAAATTAATTTCCGTTTATTTTAGGCGCCGCGCATAAAAGTCTATATATTATGGTCTACGAACCACAAAAATAATAATTCTATACTATTTCTGATCCTAATCGAGTATTCAATTTTTTTTTGAATCAATGAGAGCGATTTTATTTCTATAATTCCGCTAACGGTTTACTTTTTTTGTTTCTGCGATTTGGCAACAAAAAAAACCGGAATTCTGCAAAATTTGCAATAAATTAAAAAAGTAAATAGTTTAGTTGTTTTAAATATAATAATATTTATAATAATAATAATAATACATATTTATGTATAAAATCAATAAAAATTAAAATTACAAAAAAATTGTTTGAAGAATGAAAGAAATTTTGAATATGAACCTTTTTTTCATTTGAAGTCTGCACACAGAGGACGAGTTACAACTTTTTTTTCTCTTCATATACATAAAAAGAAGTTAAATAAAAAGATCTTTTCTTCTTTGTTCTTTGTTTTTTTTTGGTTAAAAATTCTTTTTGAAAAAAACTTCGTTACATATACTTTGTTTGCTCTCAATCGTCCCTTTGACTTCCATATTTCGTTTATTCTTCATCTTCTCGACATTGTTAAAATGTGAATTTTTTAAACCCTTTTTTACACGCAGTAGAATAAAAATTTGACTTCATTTCTATCTTTATTTATTCTATAAAAGAAAATTTTTCATTCAACTTTCCATTATTAATTCTTTTATATACCATCAAACAACAATGTTTCTTTATGAAGAAATTTTACATGCGACACTCTATATATATATTTTAAATTTTCTAAAAAAAATATAAACATTATTCTATAACTATTTTTGCCATAAATAAATATACCAAGAATAATGAAAAGAAATAAAAAAATATTTTAAATAATAAATTCATAAATTAAAAATTAAAAATAAATAAATTTTTTTTTGTTATTTTTAATTAATAATTAAAAATTATTATATTTATTAATTTTACTAATATAATAAGTATAATAAAGTTAATAAAATTTATTTTCTTTCGACTTTTTTTTATCGTCAAAAATCTGTTTTGCATTTCAATGCATTGAAGAATGACCGCATTAACGCCTTTCAAAGAGAGTAAAAATTAAAAATAAAAATAAAACTGCGAAATTAAGAAGGTAAAGAGAGGGAGGATGGGGATAAGAAGGAAGAATAATACGATATGGAAAAAAAAGAAGAAGAAAAAGTGGAAAATAAAAAAGTGAAGGAATTATAAAGGGGGTAAAAGGTGAAAGAAATACCATTTTGCCCGGGAGCGACGTGTTCACTAATTATGCAAAATAAATAAAGGCACGCGCACATTCTTACGCTTCTGCTCTTTCTCTCTCTCTCTCTCTCTCTCTCTGAGTAATATATATATACACACGTATATTGTATATCTATATTGCGAAGCTCGCTCACACGCGATTTTAGGACCTACAATTACCGATCTCTCACGCGGTAGGGAAAATTTGTCTTGCCCCACCTTTTTCAGATCTCTTGCAAATTGTGCGCCTGAGCGCGAGCGCTCAAAAAAATGGACCAAAAATTGAGGAAATAAAATGTAAAAAAAAAAAATCTAAAAAGACGTAAAACAGTGGTAGAAGGATGAAAGAAATTTGAAAAAAAGAAACTTTCCTACGAAGCTACTGCAGGAAATTAAAAAATTAAATCATAAACAGAAAATAATAGTAATGATAATTTTTTTAACCCTAACAATAATAATTTTTAATAAAATAATAAAAAATATAATAATAATAATAAAATAATAGTAATGATAATTTTTTTAACCCTAACAATAATAATTTTTAATAAAATAATAAAGAATATAATAATAATAATAAAATAATAGTAATGATAATTTTTTTAACCCTAACAATAATAATTTTTAATAAAATAATAAAAAATATAATAATAATAATAATAATAATAATAAAATAATAAAAATAATAATAATACCTAGTTATTAAAATAATTATAATAATAACAGACAATTTTTCCTTTTTAACAATTATGATTTTTTCAAAAACTAATGACTATAACTTTCAATGAAAAAAATACAAATATATAAAGAGAGCGGGAATTGGAAATAATTTTTGAAACCCCTCATTATTATTATGATATTTAGCTAATCGTTTAAAAATTATTTTTTTTTTATAGAAGGAAATTTCTTATATTATATATGTGATGCGTGTATATATGTGTATATTAAAACGATGTCTGTGGATGAAAATGAAACGAAAAAAAAAATTAGCTTATCTGCGAAGGTTTAGCAACGAATAAAAAAAACGAAAATGAAAGAGAGAGAAGGGTAGGGGAAGCAGGAAAAAAAAGAGAAGAAATGAATGGAAGAAGGATAACGGCCATTAGTCGAACCGCGAACCCTGCGAGAGCCCTCACTTTACCTTAATTATTTCCACGTGACTCGTCGAAAAATCTCACGTGCGCACTTCTTCTAATGAATACTAATTTTCAACCTCAATTCCTCCCAAGCCCAACATGAAGCGCCCTTTTATATAGATTGCTTATCAAACTTTAAGAAAAAAAAAAAATAACCAAAACGAAAAGTCAAGAATAAATAAGAATAATAAATAAAAAAAAGAATAAATAATAAATAAAACAAATTAAAACATTATTCATTATTAAATAGTAAATAACAAATAAATAAAAATTGAAACATTATTCATTAATAAATAATAAATAACAAATAAATAAAAATTGAAACATTATTCATTAATAAATAATAAATAACAAATAAATAAAAATTGAAACATTAATCATTATTAAATAATAGTTAACAAATAAATAAATATATAGAAAACGTTAATAAAAAAACAAATAAATAAAAAAATAGGCTCCAAAAAGAATAAAGAAAGTAAGCAAAAAAATAAGTATAGAGGTAAACATAAAGAAAACGTAAGAACGAAAAATAAATAACAAACAAATAAGAACACAAATAAATTAAATAACATAAATAAACATTAAATAAAGAAGCGAGTAATTTTATATACGTACACTAAAAAATTTCACAGAAATCATTCTCCATATTTGGCAAACCGGACAAAAAGTTGATAATTGATTTGAATTTGAAGGGACAGGTCACATTTAATTAAATGTATATAAGCGCGGGCAGTGATAAATATGTTGACGTGAAAACTCGATTTATGGTTTCGTCACGAGAGTTTTGTGCACTTGCCATTATAAATAAGCAAAAATACACACGCACACACACACACATATATATAAATAAACACGTGTGTACAAGTGAAAATAAATTTTAATAAGATACGTGGAAACAAGTTTTATGTAACGTGATATACAAGATCCTGCGGAATGTCACTTAAAAGAAATTCCAAATGCATTCGGTATATATATATACATATAAATATTCTGCGTTAAACTAGTTGAAAAGTCCCATTGCAATTGCCATGTCAAATATTATATAATTCCTTGCATAATGTCAACAGTTATCCATTAAACGGTATTAAAAAAACATTTATTTACTCTATTTTATTTGGTTCATGAAAGAAACTAGATTCAGACTATAGTTATATCATTTTTAACTTCCAACCTTTTTTTTTGACCAGGGGGAACCAATTTCAGACTGTTTCAAACTTGTTCGAAGAGAAAACAGTCACGAACTAGTTTCAAACAGTGACGAACTAGATTCAAACTTGTTTCAAACAGTTACGAATCAGTTTCAAACAGTAATGAACTAGATTCAAACTTGTTTCAAACAGTTACGAATCAGTTTCAAACAGTTACCCTTGTAAAAAATTGTCGCGGCAGTCTAGATCTATTTAAAGCCAGTCTAGTTTTTTCCTCGCGTTGCTATTTACAGTAAATGCTAGATTAGTGCGGTCTTGATTCTATCTAGTTTCCTAGACAAGCTTTTCATTTTTATATAGATTTTGCAGCGATGCAGTTCTAGTAAAACTATGTTAATGCTAGCTTGGTACTATCTAGTTTTCCTAATTATATTTTTATCACGGCCTAAACTGAAATACCAATATAGTTATTATACAGAAATACTAGGTTTTACACTATTAACTATATTTTACTGTTTTTTGCTATAAACTTTTTTAATTTCATTATTATTATTATTAAGTTTACTTTAACCCTCCTGCGCATAAAGCCGAGTATACTCGTCCAAACTAAACCGTTACCGTATGTATGAGGACGAGTATACTCGTCCAAACATTTTTGTTAATAACTTTTGTTAAAATAAATATTAAGACTTCGGACAAGTTGCAAATTGCTTTCAATGAACAAACGAAGCTAATTGAATTATTTAGCACACTATATATTATTTACTTAACAATAAATATTACATATAAAATGTTTAAAAAAAGTAAAAAATTTCTGTTTTATAAATTATTGTTTGTTTATCGGATTTTTCAAAAATTGTCTATCAAAGGGTTTCTGGGTGCGCTGATTACGAATTTAACGTCAAAATTCAAAAATTCAAAATGGCGGATCTAACATGTCGGACAATTATATTTTTTAAAAGTAGACTTTTAAGAAAATGCATAGAATTTTACCAAAACTTATTATCAAAGGGTTTAGAGGTCGCTGCTTACAAACATGGAGTCAAAATGACAAAATTCAAAATGGCGGATCCAATATGGCGGATGACAATTTTGAAAAAGATTTCTGATCGTCCCGTCTATCGCTATCTAGGGGTTTTTGAGGTCGCTGACAATTATGGAAAAGTTTTCTAATCGTCCCGTCTATTGCTATCTAAGGGTTTTTAAGGTCGCTGATTACAAATATGGGGGCTAAATTAAAAAAATCTAAATGGCTAATTCTATATGTCAAAAAACAGTTTTAATATAATTTTGTGATTGAAAAATTTATTCCTATTGTAGTCTTTGATTAAGAATATAAAGTAATAATTAAAAATTGTGTATGAATTTTGATATAATTTTTGACTTTATATTTCTAATCAGTGACCTCGAAAACCCCTAGGTATCGATAGATGGGTCGATTTGAAAACTTCTTCAAAATTGTTGTCCGCCATATTGGGTCCTCCATTTTGGAATATTGAAATTTTAGACTTTATATTTGTAATCAGCGACCACAAAATCCCCTAGATAGCGATACACGGAACGATTAGAATTTTTTCTAATTGCTAAAATTGTACGCCATATTGGGTCCGCCATTTTGAATTTTGGAATTCTAACTCCGGATTCGTAATCAGTGACCCCGAAAACCCCTAGATACCGATCGCCGTACAAATCCTACATTCTGAAAAATGTATGCATTTGCAAGCGACTTTGTGGGTGGAAACGTATGCGCAGGAGGGTTAAATATTATACTTATATTTGTTCAAATTTCGTTTATATCTCAAGTTAGTAGGATTTGGTTTAGAAAATTAAAAAAAAATTTATCATTATGATAATTAACAATATATTTTGTTGAAAATAAAGTGTCCAGAAAGAAAAATTCATGGCGGACAGGAAACATTGTTTATAATTTATTAAATTGTTTAAACAAATTTGAAGAGAGATTTTTTAATTTCATAAAATATTGAAATCTTTTTATAAATTGTTTGTAATCAAAAAAGCATTTATTCAAAAAAGATTTCTCAGCAGAATTATTACTGAAAAATTAATTAAATTTCTTGTTAATAATTATAACAATTAACAAATTCACTGTTTGGGCATTTTTTGCGTAAGGAGGTGTTTTCTTCTAATAATTTTTGACAATTATAGTTATTTATAAAAATTGTTGCGGTAATTTATAAAAATATTGTAGTCTGAATCTCAATTGAAAATTATTACTTTGGTAATTTATGAAAATTTCCAAGGTAATTAATGGAAATTTATGCAGTATTTTATTGAAATTTTCGCAATAATTTATAAAAATATATTCCAGATAAGTTACAATTAAAAATATTTATTCTATCAATTTATAGAAATTTTCACGGTAATTTATTGAAATTTTCGCGATAATTTATAAAAATATGAATAGCAAAAATTAACAATAAAATTTTGGATTTCAGTCATTTATGGAAATTTTTGCGGTGATTTTTGGAAATTTAGGTGGTAATTTATAAACATTTGGACGATAGTTTATAAAATTATGTAAAATACAAATTAGAACTAAAAAATGTAAAGTCGGAAATTTATGTTAATTTATGGAAATTTACGCGGTATTTTATGGAAATGTATTAGGTAATTTACGGTTAATTTTCTATAATTCAGTTAAATAATAAGTTAACTAGATTACATAGTTAAATCCTTTTCAATAATTGTAAGTGTAAAAGGTGTCGAAAATTAAAATTAATTGCTATGTAGCTTCAATAGAGTAGTGGTTAGATTGTTGGGCTAGAAATTCGTAGGTCGTAGGTTCGATTCCCCGTAGTGTCAAATTTTATTCAGTAACAGGTTTCCGTTTATTCTGTGTTTTAAACATTAACTTGATGAAAAGTTGAAAGTTGAGGATTATTACACGCTTGTAAATAAAAATTAATATTTTTTTATTATATTAACATTGAATTGAAATAAATTTCTCATTTGTTTGGTTAAATAAACTTTTCTAACTAGTTTCCAGATCGCAGTAATAATTAAAAAATTGATCTAGTGAGACTATGTAGCGCCAGTCTTGACACGACTATATCGCGCTTAAAGGATACGAGCGTTACATTTCCGTCTAGATACTAGATTGGAAAAATATACTGGGCCAGTATAGCATCTAGACAAACTAGATAGGAACTAGGTAGCGCTATTACAATTTTCTACACGGGTAGGGAATAGTTTCAAACAGTAAAGAACTAGTTTCAAACTTGTTTTAAACAGTTATGAACTAGTTTCAAATAGTTTCCAACAGTTACGAACTAGTTTTAAACAGTTACAAACTAGTTTCAAATAGTTACAAAATATTTACGAACAATTATGAACCAGTTGTAAATAGCTACAAACTAGTTTGAAACTTGTTTTGAACAGTTATTGGTATGAACTGGGTTAAAATAGTTTCGAACAAGTTTCAAACTTTTCTTTTAATGAATAAAAGATATTGAAAGTTATTTTTTTTTCTTTTACTTGAATACTTGCTCCGCATTGTATATTGAAAATCAATTTCAAGTTAATTGCGAAATTTTATTTTTAAAAGGAGAATAAAAATTGTCTCTCAATTTAGGATAACAATATAATATTGATGTTAATGTTTCGGTTTGTGAGCACAAAGATTTCGGCATCGCGCATTTGATTTTTGAATCTGACGATGAAAAAAAACCAAGAAAGAAGAGAGAGAGAGAGAGAGAGGGAGATGTGAAGGAGATGAATAAAAAGAAGAAGAAGAAGAAGAAGAAGAAAAAAAGAATACAAGACACAAAACTTTGAGACCGGTTTTCTGCAAGCGAGTTGCACTGCGGAAGCTGTATCGCAAGAATCGAGTGAGCGCGTGTCCAAAGAACATGTATCATTATTCCGAACCGATAAAACATCTATATTCCCAGGACTATCCAAACAAAATGACACAACCACAAAACCAATATAATACGAATAATATTCTTGTGTGTGTGTGTGTGAGTGGATTTTCGATCATTTAACTGCTTATACTTATTAACTAGCTCGTCAATCGCAGTATTGAATTATGTTCTGTTTTTGTATTATTTATTTTTATAGAGTGAAAAGTAAAGAGAGAAAAAAAAGAGAAAAAGAAAGAGAGAGAGAAGTAGAAGCAGAGTAATTGAATGAAATCGAGGGCATTTGAAATGCAAAACAGCAATAAGTTATATAAATTATTATTGTATAGTGATAAAAATCGAACCAGGTGTTTTTCAAATTATTGTTTAATAAATGTCATTTCATGATCGAATAAAAAAAATTTTTTTTTTTTTTAATCAAAAGCAATAGACTTGGAAATATTATTTATTATTTACTACTTCATAATTTTTTAGTTATTAAATTCATCGCATAACTTTTGTTTCTCTCTTTCTTTTGAATGCACACAAACTTCCGCATATTGTTTTCTGTATACATAAAAAAAAATACAAATGAAATATTAAGAGTCCCGTATATACATAAGCACCAATTTTTTCCCAAAATGAGTTTCAATCATTAACTCATGAAAAAATAAATGCCGCAATCTAACGGTATAGTCAAATACACAAATTTGCTTTATTCCCTTTCGAATTCTTTTTGCCCCTTCACTTTATAACCTCTATTAATGGCAAAATTAACATCAAAGAGCCGAATCTGGCACGTGAGTTGTTGAAATTTTATTTTTTGGCGCGTGTATTTGGAAGGTCGACACATGATTATGGAAGCATTTTTCCAAAACAAAAAAAAAAAATAAATAAAAAAAAGGAAAGAGGGAGGAAAGAAAGTTTATATATATGTGCGAGTGAGTGAGGAACCATTAATAGTGTGTGGAGGACCTCTTATATATCTTTCTGATCTAAGACTCCTTGGCGGCACCTGTCCCTCGCTCCTTCACCGCGCATATAAAACTTATTCCTCTCAAACCTTCCTCCGTTTTGTTCAAGCGAATGAATTTTATGGCTAGTCTAACGAAGTCGTTTTCAAAAACTGTCCGCAACAGACCAACCGCGCGCAGAAAACTTATCGTCAACTTAATTGGACATAGACGACGCGAGAGAGAAACAGAGAGAGAGAGAGAGACTAGTATTGAGAAGAGCTAAGAAACAAAAAAAATTCCAATATGTTAGAAGAAAATAATTCGAGAAATTTTGGTTTAAAACAGTTACAAACTAGTTACAAACAGCTTAAAACAGTTACAAACTAGTTTAAAACAGTTACAAACTAGTTACAAACAGTTTAAAACAGTTACAAACTAGTTACAAACAGTTTAAAACAGTTACAAACTAGTTACAAACAGTTTAAAACAGTTATGAACTAGTTACAAACAGTTTAAAACAGTTATGAACTAGTTCTCTACAGTCTTAAATAGATATAAACCAGTTCCAAGCAGTTTGAAACAGTTGTGAACCAGTTCCAAGCTGTTTAAAACAATTATAAATTAGTTCAAAACAGTTTCAAACAGTTATGGACTGGTTCTAAACAATTCAAAACAGTTTAGTTGAAAACCGTTCTGAACTACTTCTAAACAATTCCAAACAGACAAACTAGTTTAACAAAAAATTTTCTTTCTAATAATATAATCAAAGCATTTTAAGACTATAGAAAAAGTTTTTCCTATAATTACATTGATTCCATGAATTTTGGGGAACAAAAAAATTTTTCCTCTAAAAATGATGAGAAAAGATGAGTGAGCTATACATTTTTTTTAAAGGCGGAGGGAGATCGACATTTTACATCTTGTCAATCTTTTAAAACATCACCTGTTTACATATTAACCCCTCAATATTATTCTTTTCCTTTTCATCTTGTTTCTTTTCCGATATACATATATATATATATATATATATATATATATAATATACTCTGAAATGAGTAAAGTTCTTTACGAGAATTCATAAATTGGTACATCTTCTTTATTTTTTAAGAAGAAAAAATTCAATTTTTAAGGACCCAACCCCAAAGAATAATAAAGTAGGAGGAAAACAATATAAAAACATAAACGTGCGGGCTCATCATATATATATATATATTCTAAAACACATAAATAGAGTTTAGAAGAAAAAAAAAGTAATAAAAATTGAAAAAAAGTGGGCAGACTACCGAAAGTTCTGCAGAAATAAATGGGGTGGAGACTTAAAATGAAAAATTCGACTCGGTCGAGGCGTCGCACGCGTACAGGTGCTTCCCTTTAATGAGCGATCAAATCGCCATATATATATATTCAACACACAAAAAAAAAAGAAAAAAAGAACCTTAAATAACGAACCCAACATAACGTAATAAGGTATTAAAAACAAGAAAATTCCAGAAAATTACACTCTTCTTTGGAAAAAATAAAATGCTTTTGTATAAAATTAAATAAAGTCGAGAAAAAAATTTTTTTATATTACAGTATATATTAAAGAAAAAGATTTTATTTATTTAACGAATTTATTTTTTAATTAACCTAACAAATTTATTTTTCAATTAATTCAACAAAATGCAATAGTTTTTTTTATAATTCATCGTAATTTATATATTAAAACTAGTCGAGATTAAACATTTTTTAGTAACGTTTTGAATTTGCAGAACTGAGGTTTTAGAGGAATATTATTACATAGTAACTATTTCAAACTATAGTTTGCGACTGTTTAGAACTAGTTCGTAACTGTTTTCAACTATATATCTTCTTTACAACTATGTTTGAAACCGTAGTTCGTAAGTCATGTTGTAACAAGTTTGTAAGCGTTTGAAAATATTTTAACCCATTTAGTCCCAAATGTCCGTATTTCTTTGTACAATTTTGAGCTTTCCGTTCCACGAGTTACGAATTTGGAAAAATTCGGGACATAGGTTTCTTTTTTTTAGATTTGAGTGTCCTCTTTTAGAATCTGAAAGAAAATTTCAATTTCAATTTAATCATGAAAAGTTGTAATTGTTTAAACAAAAAAAAGCAGTTTTTTGTCATTAAAATTAGATTATTTACTCGAATTCGGTTGGGAAAAATCCGGGACAAGAAAATATCGCGTCCAAAATGTTGGGACTATCAAATAGGCATAATGCCGAAATTTTTTTTTTTTTCTAATTTCAAAATGGCGCCAAAGTATTGAAATTTGGAAAAATAATGTTAAAAAATATTAACATTATTTTTTTTTCAACTTTTATGCTTTATTTAAATAAAAAAAAATGTTGTTTCAACAAAAAATATTGTTTTCTGATATTATTTAACAATAATTTAAACATTTTTTATAAACAATTTAAAATCTGTGGGCCAAAAGTGGTAAACAAATTTTTATTTTTATCAATTCTCATTTCTTTTTGCAGTAAAAATGAATAATAAATGTTAATAATTTAATTTAAACTTTTTTACAATGTTTAAGAATGTTATAAACAATTTGCAAAACATGAAATAGAATCCTAGAAAAAAATTATTTTTTGATTATACATTACGTTCTCTTGCAATCAAAGTGTTGCTAATGATTCAAACTTTCATTTAACATTATTTAACAATATTTTAAAATGTTATAAACAGTTTTTATAAACAATTGTCATAAAAAAAATGTTTTCAGAGTGGAAAATAACTTCTTTTCTATCCCACTAGCTTTCTTTTGTCATTAAACATGAAACTAAAGTATCTAATGCTTATAAAAAATTTGTGAACAATTTATATAAATGTTATAAACAATTTTTATAAATAAATTAGTTAAATATGAATTACCATAATAGAAAAGTCGCATTTTTTTTATTATATATTGCACTCTTCTAATCCAAATCTTTGTTAAAAAGATAAACTTTCATTTAATATTATTTAACAATGTTTAAAAATGTTAAAAACAATTTTTATAAATAATTTGAAATTTGTGGGCCATCTTTTTTGAATTTTTTTTTCAATAACCAAGTAGATGATACTTTTGAAATTTTATTTGAACAATAAAAAAGTGGGATTCTTAATAACCTAATGAAATATAATATTTTTGTTACAAAAAGTTTTTGAAAGGAAAAGAGATTTATTACAAAATAAATGAATTCGTGTCTATTTCATGTTTTACGTATTAAATATATATGTATGATTGTTAATTTGCAATTTTTTTTGTTAAAGTTGTTGAGTTTAATTAATTATTATTTATCGAAAACGATTTCAATTAAAAAGTGCAAACATGTCTATAGTCAATGTTTGCTGTAATCCACTAAAGAAAAAAAAATGTTAAAGTTTATAAAGATGTATTTAAAGTGCCTAATTCTTTCAATTATAAATTTAAAAACGTAATCGGACAGTTTATTTGTCCTCTTCTTGTAAATCAGCAATTAATAAATTAAAAGAAAGTGTTCATTTTGAATAATTAATTAAACTCAACAACTTTAACAAAAAAAAAAATTGCAGATTAAGAATCATACATATACATACGTAAAATATGAAATAGACACGAATTGATTTGTTTTGTAATAAATCTCTTTTCCTTTCAAAAACTTTTTGTAACAAAAAATATTATATTTCATTAGTTTATTGAGGATCCCACTTTTTTATTGTTCAAATAAAATCTTAAAAGTATCATCTACTTGGTTATTGAAAAAAAAATTCAAAAAAGATGGAGAACTTATTTTTTTTAACCTAAAAAATTAAAAAGTTAATTTAAACAAATTATATTTTTTTAATTAAATTTTTGAACGTTTATCGAAAGTACAATTTCTCAGGTAGACTATCCACCGATTTTTATTAAAATCGGTTCATCTGATCGCGAGTAATTAGCTATTAACTAAAACGCTACAAAAAACTTTGACCTTGAATATAACTTTGACAAATATTCGAATTTTGGAAAACTATTTACAGGTTTTTATTATACCATCGCATAGGCTATCGAAAAATATAAGAATGAAAAGAATCCATCGACCCAATGAAAAATTGGGGTCCACTTCAGAAATTCTTATCCAAAACAAATTTTTAATTAATTGAAATTAATGTTTTTTGTTTGTTAATTAATTCAAATTAATGTTTTTTGTTTGTTAATGAATTCAAATTCATATTTTTTCGTTTGTTAATGAATTCAAATTCATATTTTTTCGTTTGTTAATGAATTCAAATTCACATTTTTTCGTTTGTTAATGAATTCAAATTCACATTTTTTCGTTTGTTAATGAATTCAAATTCACATTTTTTCGTTTGTTAATGAATTCAAATTCACATTTTTTCGTTTGTTAATGAATTCAAATTCATATTTTTTCTTTTGTTAATTAATTCAAAATAAATTTCAAACAGTTTCAAAATTGTTGAAACTTGTTCAAATTTGTTGGAACTTTTTCAAAATTTGTTGAAACTTATTTACAAATCATGTTCCGAAACGCCGAACACATAATTGCATGAAAAATAGTAATTTTGAAATTTTGAGAATTGGAAAGAATTCTATGCATAAAGAAAAGAAAAAAAAATGTTTTTACAATAATAGAAAGAATGGATGAAGAAAGAGTTTCCAGAAAAGCCATTTTCCAAAAATGTGTATTCATTATAGTCATAATTGTCAGTATCGTTAGAGATGATGACTCGTTGAAGCTGAAGAGATCAATTGGTTTTTACATGTGTATAATTGTGAGAGAGAGGGAGAGAGTTAAAACTGACATTTTGTCTCTCAATTTTGTCGCGCGCGCGAGCGCTATGCTTTTGTATAATATATCTGTGTGTGTGTGTGTGAGTTAAGTTTCTTCGAGTGGCACGCGTACCTCGAGATCCTTTACGGGAAGGGATAAAATCGTAAACCGACTCGACAGTGGACACACGCTCCATGCTTTTCTCACACATATCCCAATCTCCTGTATATAAAATAGAATTTAAAAAAAATAAAAAAAATATTATATTATAGAAGGAAAAATTAAAACGTAGACAAATTTTAAATCATTTTTTAAAAATTTAAAATGATTAATCATTTTCTTATAATTAATTAATTAGGGATGGCATAGCGATCGAGCGCAAATTGATGGTTAATACATTTTTTTTTAATTATTAGTAATTTTTAAAGACGCATATAACTGAAAAAACAAGGCTCGAAAAATTGTTTAGAAACAGGGCAAAGCGATAGAGCGCAAATTAATAATTAATAACTTTTATTTGTAAGTAATTTAATAACTTATATAGTATAACTTATAAATTTAAAATTTATTTAAAAGTTATTTAAAAAAATCCTTATAAAAAATATAATAAAAAATTAAAAAAACGGTCGAGCGCAAATTAATAATTAATAACTTTTATTTAATTATGAGACTATGAGTTATTTAAAAAACGCTTATAATTTAAGAAATGGTTAAAAAAACGGGACATAGCCATCGAGCGCAAATTAATAGTTAATAACTTTTTTAAATAGTTTACAATTTTACAAACGCTTATATAATTTATGAAATGGGTAAAAAACGGGGCATAGCGCGATCGAGCGCAAATAAATGGTAAACAACTATTTTTCATAAATTTACAATTTAAAAAACGCTTATAATTTGAGAAACAACGCATCGGTTTTTATTTTGAGCCACTGTGCAAGATTAAAAATCGGTGCAAATGATAATCGAGCGCAAATTTTTTTCTAGGATGCGCTTCGAACAATTTGAAACTAGTTTAAAATTATATGAAACTAATTTTAAATTGTATTTACTTTTTATACTTTTTTTTATTAAAATTGCTACTGTTTCTTTTGTACCAATCGTAAATATTTATAAATCAGCAATAATTCTCGTCTATTTTGCTTTAATTGACCCGAAAGAAATTCTTTTCATCTTTTTTTTTTTTAATTTAATTAATCGTATTTTGAACAATTTTCTGAATTGTTTGTAAATAGAAAATATACTATATATACGTGGTGATGAATGAGGGGAGAGTGTTGTAAAGAAAGAGAGAAAGATGCGGTAACTCGAAGAAAGGATTGGAATGGGAGAAAGAGGGGGGAGTGTATATAGTAGCACGTGGAGAGTTTGAGGTGAAATGGAAGGGCAGGTGCACAAGTTTCGTTTCATTTCATGTTTCAAACGAGCGAGCGGTAAAAGTCAAGTCCTAAAAGACCGACGAAAGACACAAAACTTTCTTGTCTCTCACTCTATTACTTTTTACTTATAATATACGCCGCGGTGTGTGTTTGTGTAGAGCTAAAAAATTCCTTTTCTGGATAATTGATACAGCTTCCAAGACAATTATGAGATAATAACTTTTAATTCTCTGTCTATATATTATTTATATACAAACATATATGTGTCAAAGCAATTTTAAAGTGCACTTGTAACTAGTTTTTATATGGACTCTTGTTTTAGAATTTTTCTTCTTAAATAACAATTTTTTTTCCTTATTAGCCAATGATTGGTTGAATGAAATTTAATTAGATTGAAAATTATTAGCAAAATTTTTCAAAATGAAACAAGAATAAAAAAAATTGCCTAATTGAAAGAAAACTATGATTTTAATTATAAAATACGATTTTAATAATAAAAATATTTAAATTTTAAAATACGATTTCAATTACAAAATATTTAAACTGTAAAATACGATTTCAATTACAAAATATTTAAATTGTAAAATACGATTTTAATTAATAAATATTTAAATTTTAAAATACAATTCTAATTATAAAATATTTATATTTTTAAATACAATTTAATTACAAAATATTTAAATTTTAAAATACTATTCTAATTATAAAATATTTATATTTTAAAATACAATTTAATTACAAAATATTTATATTTTAAAATACAATTTAATTACAAAATATTAAAAATTGTAAAATATTTCACTTTCTTCAATCAAAAACAGAAAAAAAGTTAATTAATAATAAAAAAAAAAATAAATTAAAAAATGAATTAAAATATTATAATTTTATTTAAATTACCAAAAATTAACGCATCACGCAAGAATATTATATAATAAAATAGTTGAATTTAAATGAAATAGAAGAAAATAGTTATAATTATTTCATTATAAAGAAACATTGATAAATGGTGAATTAATTGAAATTTTAAAACTTCATGAAAATTTTCTAAATTCCAGCGCGCAGTTTATGTGAAAAAAAAATATGAGAAATTCATCAAAATGTTGATGGGGAAAAACAAATTTTTACGTATTCGAAAAAAAAACATTAAATAACCATAATTATATACGTTATATTAGTTTCTGCTTCACTGATTATTAATTAAATCGCGCATAATTGATCGAAATTATTACTCTGAAAAACAGTTTTATATTTTAGAAATATCCTTATGAATCAATCAACTAAACGTGATTTAAAACAAATTTATCATTTTGTTTACAAAAACGATTTTTATTTTCATTTTTTATTTTATTTATTCATTTATTTTTTATTTTTTATTTCTTTCAATTTTATTTCAAGTTAAAAAAATTTGTTTTTTTCTGTTTATAATAATAATAATAATAATAATAAATTTGTTTTTTCTGTTTATTATAATAATAATAAAGAAAAGCAAAAGAAAAGTTACTGAAATAAAAGCGAATAACAAAAACCGTAAAAAAAGTAATAATGAAAATTCAAAATGTAACTAAACTTAAAGCAAAAACGACAAAAATAAAAGTTGAAATATAAATAATAAAAAAAAAATAAATAAAAATATATTAAGAAATATAAAAAAAGAACACAAAAAAAATAATGAAAACAAAATAAAATTGTCAATTTAAGGAAAAAATAATGTTACATGAGAAGCAGAATATTTTTGAAAACTAATTTTTTTAAAAAAGAATTCGCAGTCAAATTATTTTTTGTATTTCAGTTTGCTTACAGCAAACGTCAGTGTCTGAATGTAAGAACGGTTGCCTATCAGCAGGAATTTCTTTTCACCGCACGATTATTACTGAGAAATAATTTTCAATTTCATAACAATATATAGAAGGGCATTGTAATCGCTATAATTTATCTTATCGAATTAAAATGATGGACTTTCATCAATCTATTATAATAAATAGTATGAGAAAAAAGAAAAAGGCAAAAATTCTCAAACACCAAACGAAGGTCGTCAACTTGTCGCACTATCAAATGTTTGATCTAAATTTTTCAATTTAAAATAATCGACTTGTAATGATTGCGAAAAAAAATTGTCTTTATTCAACAACAGCTTTTGTTCTGTCCAATGATATTATCAAGAGGTCAATTAAAAAATCGTTGACATTTATCTCATTTATCGGGATTTTCATCGAAATCATTTCTTATTTCAATTTCTTTGCAATTATTTATAACTAAAGAGTTTACTTTTTTATTTTATATTTATTGGCTATTTCTTTAATTAATTTTTTTATTGATTTAAATATTTTTGTTTTTTATTTTCATTTGTTTTCAATTTTTCGAAATATTATTTTCAATTTTAATTTCAATTTTGTTTTTAATTTTATTTTCAATTTTAATTTCAATTTTGTTTTCAATATTATTTTCAATTTTAATTTCTATTCTTTTTTCAATTTTAATTTCAATTTTGTTTTTAATTTTATTTTCAATTTTAATTTCAATTTTGTTTTCAATATTATTTTCAATTTTGTTTTTAATTTTATTATGAATTTTATTTTCAAATTCTTTTATTGAAAAAAAAAATTAGCCGTAAATTACATAAAATTTTGTTTACATTTTACATCGATTTCTCCAAGTTTTCACAATTATTTTTTAATTTCAAATCAATTTTTATAATTTAATTCAATTTTTTTAAATTCATTTACATTTTTTAGATTCGATTCAATTTTTAAAATCCAAATTAATCAGGTTTCAAATTACCAATTAATTTTCTAGGAATTTTTCTACTTTTCTAAATAAGTTTTTTTGCTAAATAACTATAAAAAAAAATAATTTTCCCAAATTCGAGAATAAATATTCTTTTAAAAACTTACCGAAAAAATATCCACATACGCTTGAATTATTATCACTTTCGAGAACCTGAAAAATATTTAGAAATTTTTTACAAGTTTGAAATTAATAATTATTAATAAAATTCATAAATTCAACGATAATTTTCCTACATGAAATAAAGTATAAATCCACAAACAATAAATATATTGTTTTAATTTTTTGAATATCTGATGTAATTATAAAACTGCAAACTTTCCAGGAAATTCATGTTTGTATATATATATTTGTAATGATACAAGGAAAAAAACATTAGTAATGCTTCATATAGAAATAATTAGCAACTGCTTTGGAAAGTTAATAATTTAAAAGATGCAAAATAATTTACTTTCTACAAGTGAGTAATATATACATATATATATATATACATATTGACAGTTAATTATGCAATATATATATACCTTTTAATGCGTAGGTAATTAGATGAAATAAAAAAGCAAAAAAAAAAAATTTCGGCTCAAAAACCGTAAGTGAAAAACAAACATTTTGTGCATAATTAAATCTGATATTGAGTCAACCGGTTGAAAATATTCACTAATATATCTATATCGGATCAAGAAGTTCCTCAAACGGAACGGAAATGGTGTAAATAGTTTGCATGAAAAATTGTGTTTACATAAAGATTTTAAATTAGCGATAAATAAGTCATATATATAATAATAATTATTATTATTAACATTGTTGCGTAATGAGATCCCATAAGAATTTTTTTCATCGACACATATATGTATTAATAATAATTACAAGAAGTGAAAATTTCATTATTTAATTTTCATTATTTTAATTGTAGGTGTATTATTCAATTGCCGGGGGATTTTAACTACCTTGTTTATTTACTCAGCTAAACTTAATAATAGATTTGTCAGAATTAAATATTACTCGTTAATTTTATTATTCTTCACTTTATTATCAATTAATCTTTATTAAACGCACTGTAAAATATTTTCTAATTATTCAACTAAAAATTTTTTTATAAAAAAATTATTTAAAAAAAATTATTATTTATTATATTTATAAAAATAATGATAACAATAATAATTATTAATTATTATTATTTATTTGTATTTAGAGGCCTCTAAATACTATTATCAATATTATTAAAAAAAACGGTTCTTAAATAAAATTATTAATTAATAATTATTATTATTTTCCTGTATATTAATTTCATTAATTAATAATAGTGTCAAGAATAATAAATATGTTAACAATATTATTATTATTATTATTATTATTATTACTATTATAAATTATTATATTATAATAATAATTATTATAAATTATTGTATTATAATAATTATTATTATAAATTATTGTATTATAATTAAATTAATGTCACTATATTTACATTTATTGTTTATGAACTTTTTCATTATTATCATTGACATTAAACTCTTGTTCTGAAGGTGAAAGTATTTTCCAAACCGGTTAATGTCGAGCACTTTCCAAAAATGCCAAAAGTCAATCTAAAACTGGATCAATTTGATATTGTAAACAAATTAATTTTTTTCTTTTCTATTGACAATTAACAATTTTTTTTTCACACAAACATATGTTGTATATTCATTAAAATATTTTTTCGCGACTAAACTTAGATTTTTTTATTATAAAAAAAAAATACAACAAGTTGTTCTCAGCTAAGTAACAAGCGATTCAAAGAAGTCCAAAATTGTTCTATAAAGTAGTTTGAAAGTGTTTTGAAGTAATTCAAAATTGATTTTTTCAAAAAAATAGTTGATAAACTGTTTCAAATTTGATCTAAATTATTTGAAACTAGTTCCTAACTGCATTATTTAGTTCAAATTTGTCAAAAAAAAAACAAAATTGTTTCCAAACTGTAAAAAATAAGTTTGAAACTGTTATGTAAATTTTTCCAACTTGTCTGTAACTGTTCGGAACTAATTTTAAAACTTGAGAATAATTTTATAACTGTTTAAAACTAGTTCGTAACTGTTTAAAACTAGTTTGTAACTAGTTTGAAACTAGTTTGTAATTAGTTCGTAACTAGTTTGAAACAATTTGAAACTTGTTTGTAACTAGTTCGTAACTAGTTTGAAACAATTTGAAACTTGTTTGGAGGAATATATTTTTTTATCAGATTCACAACATATTATAGGAAATTATTTCGAATCTGTTTGGGATTATTCCAAACCCATTTTTCGAAACTCAAAACAATTTCAAATTAATTTCAATTGATAGGAAATTTTTAAAAGATAATAATTCTATAATAATCATGTCAATTTTCATCTAAAAAAAAATACTGCAATTTAAAACGATAATACAACAAAATTTTCTATCGCATTTACATTGTAAAATAAGAGAGTGAAAAAAGAATTATTACAGTAAGAAAGTCTCTATTTTGTAAATTTCTTCACTGTCACTCTCTTAAATATATATAAATACAAAATATATGCACGATCGAACAAAAACTTGTAATTAGCTGAAAAATAAATATGACATTAATCAGGTATTGAAAGATTATTGTTGCATTGACAAGGAAGGAAAGAAAAAAGAAACATTGCTGATCAAAAAAAAAAAAGAGAATAAAATTGAATTTCTCGCAATAACTGTAATTGACGCAGAATCCGTTTGCTAAACCAATTAGAGACACGAAAACCGAGTGTTACGTTATACGTGGTGTATTTTAATTTCAGTAATATCATTCCATGAGCGTTATATTTTGTTATTTTTCTTCATTTTTTTTTTTTTTTTTTTTATTAACGTTTGACCAGGTACCAATTGCATGGCGCTCCACTTTCCACGATCACGATGCCTTATCCATTACTTGCAAACACATTGGTAAAATAATTCATACACACACACACACACACATGAGTGCATGCAGGGATAGAATTTATTCCGCAAACAGTAATTTTTCCGTAATTGTTTCTTTACCCATGAAAACGATAGTGACTTTGTTTGAAGGTAAATCATATTATAAGTTACCGAGAAAATTTTCAATTAAGGAGCACACCACATCGCAACAACGGAAACTTGCAAAATTCTTTTTTTTGTTTTCTTTACGCTAATAATAATACTAATAATTTTATCAATAAATTATTATTATTATTATTACCTTCACTGTTACTATTACTATAATTAGTCCTATTATTATTATTATTATTATTATTATTATTATTATTATTATTATTATTATTATTAATATTATTATTATTATTATGTTTCTTCTTACTATATTTCGAAATTTGATAAAAAAAATGGTTTTAAAAAATTTCGTAACATTTGTGAACTAATTGCTATACAAACCATTTCCAACTAATTTTAGTCAGTTACAAACTAGTTTCAAACAGTTATGAACTAGTTTCAAACAGTTACCCCAATTTTACAAATTTAAAGTTTTTCTAATTAAAAATCACTAAAATTTAATAGTATTTATGTAGAAATTCTATAGAATATTCACTAGAATTCATATAGAACGATTCTTTAGAATGATTCTAGTGAAATTCTATAGAACTTTTTCAGCTGGGTACGAAACAGTTTTAAACAGTTACTAACTAGTTTCAAACAGTTGCGAACTAGTTTTAAACGATTATGAACTAGTTTAAGATAGTTACGAACTAGTTTCAAACAGTTGCGAACTAGTTTTAAACGATTATGAACTAGTTTAAGATAGTTACGAACTAGTTATAAACATGTCAGAAATAAGTTTCAAACAATTTATAAGAATTTATAAAAATAATATTATTTATGACAAAAAAAAGAGTAATTTTTTTTTTTTTTGAAAACTATTCAAGCAAATTGAAATTTTTCAATAAATCCTATTTTTCTTTTTATTTCATGTGTAATTCACACTATTTTTGCGATGGACTCCATAGCATGAGGCACACACATAATATATATATATGGCTTATAAGTAACAAGGAAGAAAGTATATAAAAGATAAAAAAAAATTAGATAATTGTGCCACTTACGTACAGTAATGCATTCCTTTAAAATAAAAATTGTTTCTATCATTTATACATCTTGTGTAGAAAAAAAGTCACAACAATTCTTATTCTAGCATTATGGAGTTTTGTAATTTTATTAATTACACAAATTTCTCTCTCTCTCTCTTTCCTTTCCTTTAAAATTATACCAATAATTTCGATTAATAACAATTTTTAATGAAATTAAATTACAGCAGAAAATTATCACAATATGCGGAAATATTAATTTTATAATTAAAGTACAAAAAAAAGAAGAAAAATTAAACTCATCATTTGAAATTTCCCTTGAAGCTATAAAAACTATGCGCTTTTTAAAATTCAGTCCAAAGGTTTTTGAAACAGAAACGCTTTTTGAAAAGAATTTTAAACTGATTTAAACTAGTTTAAAACTGGTTTGAACTTATTTCAAATATAAAATTTTAATTTTTTAAATTTTAATTTAATTTTTAGAAAAAATTTAATTTCAAAATTAAAATTAAATTTGAAAAGAATTTTAAACTGATTTAAACTAGTTTAAAACTGGTTTGAACTTATTTCAAATATAAAATTTTAATTTTAATTTTTTAAATTTTAATTTAATTTTTAAAAAAATTTTAATTTCAAAATTAAAATTAAATTTGAAAAGAATTTTAAACTGATTTAAACTAGTTTAAAACTGGTTTGAACTTATTTCAAATATAAAATTTTAATTTTTTAAATTTTAATTTAATTTTTAGAAAAAATTTAATTTCAAAATTAAAATTAAATTTGAAAAGAATTTTAAACTGATTTAAACTAGTTTAAAACTGGTTTGAACTTATTTCAAATATAAAATTTTAATTTTAATTTTTTAAATTTTAATTTAATTTTTAGAAAAAATTTAATTTCAAAATTAAAATTAAATTTGAAAAGAATTTTAAACTGATTTAAACTAGTTTAAAACTGGTTTGAACTTATTTCAAATATAAAATTTTAATTTTAATTTTTTAAATTTTAATTTAATTTTAAAAAAAAATTTAATTTCAAAATTAAAATTAAATTTAAAAAGAATTTTAAACTGATTTAAACTAGTTTAAAACTGGTTTGAACTTATTTCAAATATAAAATTTTAATTTAATTTTTAGAAAAAATTTAATTTCAAAATTAAAATTAAATTTGAAAAGAATTTTAAACTGATTTAAACTAGTTTAAAACTGGTTTGAACTTATTTCAAATATAGTTCGAAACCGCGTGTGAACTCATTGCAAATAGTTTAAAACTTGATTTACCTTAAAACTGGTTTGAACTTACATCGAATAGTTTTACAATAGTTCCGAACAGTTTGCAACTATATAGTTAGAAATTGTCTAAAACTTGATCAAAACTGTTTGAAAGATAGTTCGCAATTGTTTGAAACTTGTTCCAAACTGTTTTGGACATTGTTTCGAATTAAATTTAAACTAGTTTAAATCTATTTGAAAGTAGATTGAAACTATAAAATTAGTTCCTGACTATGTTTTTAATAAATTATAAAAATCGAAAACTGGTTCAAAACTATGTTAATAGTTTGTAATAATTTTTAACTATTTGTAACTGTTTGTAACTTGTTCGAAGCATAGTTTAAATCAGTTTTTTTTAATTTTTCTCGACAAAAATTAAAAGTTTGTGTAATAAAATAAAGAAGGAAAGTAAGAGGAGCGCCTTTTTCTGCAAAACGAAGTTTAGAACAATTTTTTTTTTAAATTCATACAATTATACCTGAAATGTGTAGTATTTTGCATATGTGAAATATTTGCATCATTGCTCGCAAAAAGGAATGCCCCCTTGTGACACACATGACAAACCATGTGCATATAATTTAATATCTCAATAAAAAAAAAACAAATTTCAATTTCTTTTTTGTTTGTCCAAAAAACCAAACACTATATACAATTTTGTATTTTCATTTATTGCTCAGCTAAAACGAAATAAAAAAAATCGTCAATGTTTTCTTCTTTCATTTTTGAAATTTATGGTAAAATGAAAAAATGAAAGTATAAGAAATTCCTTAATTTTTTCTATTAATTTCACTTCCACGTTGATATTTTACATAAGTTAATAATAAATTTAGATAATATTAATTAAAAGGAAAGAAGAAAAATATTATTTTGCGATAATTCACCTATATATATATAAATAGAAAAAGTCGTTTATAACTTCGATGCGTAATTTAATTAAATTTATAAGAGATCAACTTTTAAAGTGAAAATATTAATAAAATTTTATAAAAATTCAATTTATTATAATGTAGTTGAGAAAAAAAAAATTCAAGTCAATTCCAAACTCGCTAGTTTATATAATCGTAGAATCTTTTTTTCTATCTAGTACAAATATGGAGCTGCTGTAAACCATTTTAAAAAGTTAGTTCATGCTGTCTTGGTTTTTCTTCCCCTTTTTTTTTGTACAATCACTTACTTATTGCTGTTAAATAATTCGCAGAAAATTCTTCAATTTATTTATGTAGATACTAGTTGCATATATAAATTTATAACGTAATTTAATTTATGTCTCAATTTTCACACACATATAGTATAAAATTAGAGAATATTAAAAAAAATTTTAAATGCAATATAATTTCATATACACTTCTTCTCTGTTGTATGTAATGTCGAACATGTCTAATCACGTTTTATGGCACTTAATAATAATAATAATCAATTGTGGCAAAAAAATATTTCCAGTCTATTAAAAATTAGTTATCGAAATACATTTTTAAAATGTGTGTTAAAAACTTTAAATAATCAAAAATAGGTTTCAGTTCGTTTGGATTGATAAATTATTTTCACATCATTTTGCAAATGATTTTCAAAAAATGTTTTCTTCTTTGAAATTAATTTAAATTTGTTTGTAACTTGATTTAACGGATTTTCGATATTTTTTGCTACTTAAACGATTTTTTAAACTTGTTTCCGTTTTTGTTCGAAACATGCTTTAATTTGTTGAAAAAAAGGTTTTTATTTATTTGAAACTTGTTTGAGAATTCAATTAATATTGTTCAAAAATAATTTTTTTCAAAACTTGTTTTTTTTTGAAACTCGTTTTCATTTGTTTGAGACTTTTTTCCTGTTCGAAACTTGTTTCAGTTTTTGTTCGAAACATGCTTTTAATTTGTTCAAAAAAAGGTTGTTATTTATTTGAAACTTGTTTGAGAATTCAATTAATATTGTTCAAAAATAATTTTTTTCAAAACTTGTTTTTTTGAAACTCGTTTTCATTTGTTTGAGACTTTTTTCCTGTTTGAAACTTGTTTCAGTTTTTGTTCGAAACATGCTTTTAATTTGTTCAAAAAAAGGTTTTTATTTATTTGAAATTTGTTTGAATTTGTTTGAGAATTCAATTAATATTGTTCAAAAATAATTTTTTTCAAAACTTGTTTTTTTTTTGAAACTCGTTTTCATTTGTTTGAGACTTTTTTCCTGTTCGAAACTTGTTCCCGAACTTGTTTTAAGTTAATTTATGATGAAATGATTTTAAATTAGTTTAAAACTGTTCTTAAATTATTTTGAAAGGGTTATGAATTGGTTCGAAACGGTTTTTAACTTTGAAACTTGTTCGAAACTGTTTTTGAACCAGTTTCCAACTGTTTGTGACTTTTTAAACTCGTTCTTAACTGGCTAAACTAGTATTAAACTGTCTTGAACTAGTTAGAAACGGTTTTCACTTTTTAAAGGCTTTTCACGTGTTTAAAATTCTCTTGAACTTCTTCGAGACAATATTCAGTTAGTATTTAAATGTTCTTAACTCGTTTGAAACTGTTTGAAACTAGTTTGAAACTAGTTTGATACTAGTTTGAAACTAGTTTGATACTAGTTTGAAACTAGTTTGAAACTAGTTTGAAGCTTTAATATGGTTTTAAATTTGCTTAAAACTTTTTTTTAACTTGTTTCAAACAGTTTTCAACTAGTTCGAAACTATTTTTAACTTTTCAAAACTTGTTTGAAAGTTGTTTTAACTTGTTTGAAAGTTGTTTTAATGTATAGCTTTTTTTTAAATTAGAACTTGCTGTTACTTTTTCGAAACTTGTTGTAAATTGAAATAAGTTCAAAATTGGTGCGAAACTGTTCGAAACCGATGGCAACAAGTTTGAAAATTATAGAAACAATGATGAACATTGAAATCTCTCGAAATTTTGTAATAAACATGATTTTAATTATACCTCTTCGTGTAAGATGAGAATAAAAAAAATCTTTTCGATAACTCTTCTTTTTTTTTGCTATATTACAAAGTGAAAAATTATAAAAATTGCAATTTTTATAGCCACATAAAAAAGGCATTCCACAATATTGCGACCTGTCAAATCAATTTTATATCAAGCGGTGATTAATTATAAGTCAAGATTTTTTTTCCAGTCGAATTTTTTTTTTCTTTTTCTTTTTTTTTTTAAATTGAGATTCGTCGCATTTGATATGCGTAACATGTGATTTGACAAGGAGGAGGTGTGGTGGTGGTGAAAGGTTGTCTCGTCTTGATTGAATTGCGAATTCAATGGGGTGCAGTGTGATGCCAATATACAAGTGCACACGCGTGCCACTCGACACAGTGTATATATAAATGCCTTTAATCCAGCGAAAACATCACGAAACGTCAAATCTCATTTCTCTCTCTCTCTCTCTCTCCCTTAGGCATCGCGTGGGACATGGTATGGGGTTTAGAAAGATCCCATACCCATATATATGAGCCATTATCCATGAAATCGCAACAGTTTTCATTTCATTCTGTGCGAGTGTCCAACGACAAAGTGTTTTAACATCCAATTTTAAAGTATAGTGCCAATTCAGGATTTTTCTTTTTCTTATATTATTTCTCATTTTTTTTTTTGCTTTCAATTCTATAGAATATTGAAAATATTTTTTTTAAAACAAATAAAATCGAAAAAAAAATTTTTTAACTAATAAATAGATTATAAAAAAATTTTGGAAAAAACTTTAAAAACTAAAATACTTCCAAAAGACGAAATTTAATTTTCCCCCCCACCCCTCCAATTTTTTCAATTTATATTTTTCCAAATTTACAAAATCAAAAAATAAGTATAAAAATTATTGTAAATAAAAATAAACTTCTACATTTAATAAAAAAAAAAAAATCTAAAAAAATAACACGACAAAAATGTCAATAAAAATATATTTTCTATTTAAAGAAAAAAAAATTTATTTACAACAAATAACAATAAATAATCAATTTTTTTTTTATTTTTGAGCTAAATTCAACTCTTTTCGACATGAAAAAAAACAATATTTACAATAATTTTTCTTTGCTTTTTATTTAAAATAAATAAATAAATAAATAAAATAGGAGAAAAATGGAAAATGTAAACAATTGGAAAGCTGGATGTGTATTGTTGACTGTACTATTGGGATTTATTGAAAAAAGTGACACAATTCAGGCATGGGGCACACAAGTTGGTCGTGCACCATTACTCGAGAGATACGCATGGAATATATTGGACTTTGCATATCCCGACGATGCAAGCAGACAGGCAGCGATTGACAAGGGCGATTACATTCCCGAAAATGCACTCCCAGTTGGAATTGAAATCTGGCGGAACAAACTTTTTGTCACTGTTCCCAGATGGCGAGACGGTAGGTCAAAAATTTTTTTTTTTTTTCACTTTTTGACAAACTAATAATTGAAATTGTTGAAGAAAACTGATTTTTATTCTTTTAAACCAGTTCGAACCTGTTCGTAACAGTTTAAATCAGTTGAAAAGTGGTTTTGAAAAGATATATACGAAACAGTCGTTAACTAGTTTGGAAAGTTCTTTTTAACAGTCTCAAAACGATTTAAAACTGGTTTTAAACTGGTTTTAAACTGGTTTTAAAAAGTTTTAAAAATTTTCGAACATGAAACAAGTTTCAAACTAGTTTGAACCAGTCCAAAACCAGATTGAAACGACATTAAAATAATTCAAAACAGTCTCGAACTAGTTTGAAACTATTCTTTACATTTAAAAGGGGTTTAAAACTGTTGAGTACTAGTTTGAAACTATCTTAAACTTTTTGGGACTATTTTAAACAAATTCAAAACTTTTTAACAAATTAATAAACTGCCTTGAACTAGTCAGAAACTGTTTTAAACTTCTTAAACTACTTGGAATCAGCCTTGAACTAGTTGTAACCTGTTTTTAACATTTGAAACTAGTTTGAAACTATTCTTTACATTTAAAAGGGGTTTAAAACTGTTGAGTACTAGTTTGAAACTATTCTTTACATTTAAAAGAGATTTAAAACTGTTGGGTACTAGTTTGAAACTATCTTAAACTAGTTGGGAACTATTTTAAACAACTTCAAAACATTTTAACTTTTCAAATCTATTCGAAATTGTCTGCAACTAGTTTGAAACTATTTTTGGAATTTTCAATTCTATAAAAACTGTCTTAAACTACTTCCAAACTAGGTTAAATAAAAAAAATTGTTTAAACCTTTCTTAAATTATTTTTGTTTTTGAATTTTGTTTGAAAGAATTTACAATTATTGTAATACTATTCTTAAATGGCTCGAAACCGTTTTCAATTAGTGTTAAATTTTTTTTAAACTGATTCCAAAGTGTTTATAATTTCTTTAACTAGTTTTAAAGTGTGAAAAAATTAGTTTGACACTGTCTCAAATTAGTTTGAAACAGTTTTTAGCTTCGTAAACTTGGATAAAACTATCTTGAACTATTTTCAAACTGTTCGAAACTTGGTAAAATTCTTTGAAACTGTCTTAACTGGTTTTAAACTGCCTTGAACTGGTCAGAAACTATTTTAAACTTCATAAACTAGTTGGAATCAGCCTTGAACTAGTTGTAACCTGTTTTTAACATTTGAAACTTGTTTAAAATCATCTCAAAATTTGTTTGAAATAGTTCCTAAGTACTAAAAAAGTGTCTGAAACTGTTTCAAAAATATTTCGATTTTGTTAAATTTGGGGAAAACTGTTTTAAAAAAATTTTACACTGTCTTTAACTGTTTTCAATCTAGCTGAACTAGATTAAATCTTTCTTCATCTAGTCAGAAACGATTTTTAACTTTCTTCAACTATTTTGTAACTTTCTTAAAATATTTGTCTAAACTGTTTGAAGCATTTTAAACTCGTTGGAAATTATTTCTAACTAGCGCAAAACTATTTGAAACTAGTTTAAAAATTATCATGAACTAGTTCTAAACTGTTTAAAAAATTTTTAAATCTCGGAAACTATTCCTAACTTGTGTCAAGCTGATGGAAACAAATTTGAAACTATCTTGAACTACTTCGAAACCGTTTGAAAATTTTAAAAACATCGGAAATTATTTGTAGAATGTTTGTAAAACTAATTGAAACATTTTGAATTCTGAAATTATTTCTAACTTGTGGAAAAAACTAATTGAAACTAGTTTGAAACTGTCCTGAACTAGTTCCACATTTTTTTGAAAAAATTTAAAAACGTCGGAAACTATTTCTAATTCGTGTAAAACTAATTGAAACTAGTTTGAAACTGTCTGGAACTAGTTAGAAACTGTTTTCAACTTTTAAAACTTGTTCAAAATGATTATAAAGTCGTTTGAAAAATTGTTTTAGTTTTGAACTAGTTAGAAAACTGTTTAAGTTAAAAATTTCTTTTTTTAAATTCAGTATTTATTTGTTTATTGAGGTAAATAATGTTTTTCTTCATTTATCGATAAAATTCAATTGTCTTTGCATTGATCTACATTCACTATACATTTATAAAGTATATTAGAGAGTGAAAAAAAATTGTGATCTGAGTGAAAAATTGAATGAGAGACAGAGCAGGAGAAAAAAAAAGCAAGGACTAGTTGAACATACGGACATCAGGCAAAATGAGAATTGGAGAATTTAAAGAAGGGAGCGGAAGTCTGACTCTTGTTCCATTACTCGCTCCTTCCTTCTTTTCTTTCTTTCTTTCCGTCTCTGTCTCTCTAACTCTCTGAAATATCTCGTCTGGACGACTTCCGGCTCGCGACAAGTATAAGAAACCCCCGAAAAATCGCGAGCTTTACTGACGACTGAATAGAATTTCGCTCATGCCCAAAACCAAATTTGAATCGAAACGAAGGGCAAGCCCCGGGTTGTCTCAATGGAACTCATTCACTCTTGGCATTTCTTCCAAAAGGGGGAAAAAGGAATATTGTCGTGTTTTTTCTTCTCCTTCTTCTTTTTCTCTTTTCTTTCTTCTTCGCTCTTCTTTTTTGCGTCTTGTACTTCTGTCTTTTGCTCCTCTCTCTCTCTCTGGTTTTTTAATTCTCCCTTTCTTCCTTCTTCTTTTTCTCTATCTTTTCTTCTCTCTCTTTCATTTACTTTTTTTCTCTCTTTCTTTTTCTCTCTCTCTTTCTTTTTCTCTCTCTCTTTCTTTTTTTCTTTCTCTTTATTTTCTCTCTCTTTATTTTTCTCTCTCTCCCTTTTTTCTCCCTGTTTCTTTTTCTCTTTCCCTTTCTGTTATCACTCTCTTTATTTTTTCTCTCTCTCTTTATTTTTCTCTCTCTCTCCCTTTTTTCTCCCTCTTTCTTTTTCTCTTTCCCTTTCTTTTATCACTCTCTTTATTCTCTCTTTCTCTTTATTTTCCTCTCTCTATCTTTCTTTTTCTCTCTCTCTCTTTCTATATTTTTTCTGGTTTTTTTTCTCTCTTTTTCTTTCTCTCTCTGGCTTTCCCTTTGATTTTGTCGTACTTTGAAGGAAATATGTTTGCGGATGGCGCGCGCCAGTGGATTGTCTCACTCTTCTTCTTTTTTTTAACGAAGCAACCCTGCTTAAAAAATACCTAAAAATCCACCATAGGGTTAGTTTCCCCCTCCCTTTTTCTCTTTTTCTCTTTTTTTAGTCTTGTATTTTTTTTTTTTTTTTTGCTTTCAATTCACGAATGAATTTCCGAAGCGCGCCAAACCATTGGAAGTACTTGCCAACCCCCTTCGGTGCCTTTACTCTCTCTCTCTCTCTCTTTCCCTCCATCCCCCTCTTTATCCCCCAATCTATTCGGGCACACACAGTTCGTATATGTACTATTGTTTAGAGGCAGGTTTTGTGTGGGCTGCCGGTGCTGTCCCATTATTTCCATATAACGTCAGGTTCCAGACACAAAATCCCTCTTCTTCGTTCAGTGAACTCGCAAATTTCATCCGTCAATCTGGAGCCAAGTCGAATCTCTTTTTTCGTTCATTTCCCTTATTTTTTTTTGTTTCTTCGTTCATCAAACACACAAGAGAGGACAAAAATTAATTTTTAAATTTGTAATTTGCATAAAAATAATCGTCTCTACATTTGAAAAATTTAAAAACAAAAAAGTGGTGATTTTTAGAAAAAAAAATTGCATAAACGAAAAAAAATGTTTGTATGACAACTAGTACGAAATTTGTTTAAACCAGCACATAACTAGTTTGAAGTTTTCGCAAAACTTATTTAAACGGAAAATTTTTGTTATTAAGTAATTGAATTTTTTTGTTTATTTAAATTTTCATTACAAGTGGATCGTAAAAGAGAAATAGAAGAAATCCTCTTATAAAAAGCTTTCTAAACACTAACGAATGGAATTTCATAAATTTTTTCCCCCTTCCGTTATTTTTTTTTGTCCATGAGTTGCAAAAAAAAAAACTGTTTATAATTTAAATTCAGTTGGTTTCTAAATTGTTATTAGCTTTTTAAGTCAATATTACTTCCTTAATGTGTAATCAATGGCAAGTTTTCTTGAATCAACTTGGGGAGAAAAAATAAATTCTGCGAGAGATAGAGAAAGATTGGGTGGGACGTGTGGTGATCGTGTTTTATAGTCGTTATTAACAGTCGTAAAATTTAATGACTACTTTGAAGCCTTCATTTCAACGTGCTTTGGTTCTAATTTCAAATTTCTATCTTTAATTAGAATTATGTATAATATATACGAAATGCACTCTTTATTATATTCTGTCTCGATGAGTTGAAAAACAAAATTTTCAACACAAGGACGCAACTAAAATTAAAATTATAATAATAATAATCATCATCATCAGTGTTTCATGCTCGAGATAATTTTCTTTCAATATTGAATTATATTTTTTTTTGTATTTTGCTCGATTATTGTTCTTGTTATTATTTGTTTATTAGAATTCAATTATATGTTATTTAATCAATTATATATAATTTCAATTTTGTTTTATATAATTTAATTGTAGTTAGTTTTCTAATAAAATAGTTTCTCTAAAAATTTTCCCATTTTTCTTGAATTGGAATTTGTTGCAAATATTTTCTATTTGAGTCCAATTTTAAAAAATTCGATTCTTAACAATTGTAAAATTTTTCACTTTAATTTTTTTTTAAACTTTGATTCATACACAAACTTTTAAAAATAAAAAAATTTCATCTAACATATAGTTTGGAAATGATTTATTATGGCAACAATTTAAAAACTTCCTTAAAGGTAAACTCGAAGTTAATCAGAATTAATTATCTATTGAATTAAAAATTGTAATCATTACAAAATTGGACAAAATTGTTTATCCAAAGTTGGAAAATAATTTCTCTTCCTATTTTTTCTAAGGACGATTTGAAAAATTTGCATTTCTAATGAAAATAAAAAAATATTTGGACATAATTTAGTTATACATACACACAGGTGTTCATACTTATAATGACGATCGACACGCTATTTTTGAAATTCTAAAATTACGTCTTACTATATGTGCGTATACAATATTATTATTACATTTATAATTATCATGTCAGCGAAATATTGCTTGTTTCAGAAAACATAATTTGCTGATTATTAGAGGCTAGATTATTGGTCACTAAATTCACTCAAATTATACATTTTTCCCGTGAACAAGTTTATTTTCAACGTAAGGAGAAAGAAAACGATTGAAACATTTCTATTTACTGTGAATAAATTATTATATATATATCAGAGTTTCGTGATTTGGTGCGCGCAAGGAAATATCAAATGTGTAACGAGATTTCTCAGCAAGTGACAAGTAAACAGGAAATTCTGTCTGACAATAATTAAAATAATTGCAATTATAACGAAAAATGAATGAGAAAAAGAAATGTTGAACTGTAATTAAACTTTCTCGATTTTTTCCCCTCTCAAGACAAAATGATTAGGCAAAAAAAGAAAATTTTTTTTGTCAAAAAATATTATAACAAAGTTGTAAATTTAAAAGAAAATTGAGAAGTAAAATTTATATCATCTTCTAAACATAAAAATTTAATTCGTACCTTTTGTTAAAAATTGCAAAAAAGTATTTGATATATTTAAAAAAAACTTTAACTATAATAATGTGAGAATAAATAATAATAATAATATAAAATTAAAAACTTATAATTTTTTTTTCAAATTAAAGAATAACAAATTTTACAAGTACAACCAAATATTTTTACAAAAAAAAAAAAAAAATCCTAAAATTGAGGAATAAAAAATTTCTTTTACAGGAATTCCAGGAACTCTAAATTACATTTCCCTGGACACAAATCCAAATGGCGCGCCAAAATTAAATCCATATCCAAATTGGGCACAAAATACAGCGGGAGCTTGCGGTAGTGGTTTGACAACAGTCTACAGGTAGTAAAGATGATTAATTATTCGATTAATTATAATATGGTAATTTAATAATTAATATAGCCTGCTAATTCGAATAATTAATTTTTTCTAAAGTATATTTATATTAAAAAGTGCCACGTATATGTTTATAATATTTGAACCAAAAAAAAAAAAATTTTTTTTTCCCAGAATACATGCAGATGCGTGCGACAGACTTTGGGTATTAGACACAGGAACAATTGGAATTGGAAATACGACAGTTCAAGCTTGTCCCTATACACTAAATGTTTTCGATTTGACAACTGACAAAATTCTCAGGCAATATAAACTTCGACCCGACGACATCAATCAGGTTTGGGCTCAACAATCATTTTTTCGAATGTTTCCAATCAGTTCAAACTTATTTCGAAGCAATTTCGTTAGTTTTAAAGAAATTTTCAATTGTTCCAAAAATGTTCCAAAACTGCTTGAACATGGTTGAAAATTTCTACTATAAGTTTCTAAACTAATTCTAAAATTCAAATATTAGTTTGAGACTATTCCAGGGCTCGGATTGTGCGACTTTTTCGACTTTTTTCGCAACTTTTCTAAAGAAATGTGACTTTTTTTTGTGAAAAGATGCGACTAATCGACTTTTTCAAGATTTTTTTTAGCAACATGCGACTGAAATGTTTTAAATTTTCAAAAAATTAAAGTTAAAGGAAAAAGTTTTAATTAAAAAAATGTTATGTTAAGTTTATTTACAGATTTCTTTCAAATTTTTCAAAAAAGACATCAATAACTTCTTTTTTAAATAAATATTTAATTATTATTTTTCCATAAGAATTGAAATCCTTCAAAAGATCCGAATTTAAACTTTTTGGAAAAATTAAACTACTTATAAAAAAATTGTTATAAAACATGAAGAAATCGATCACTTTATAATAATTAAAGACGACCGAGTGATAAAATCATTATTTTATATTATAAGATTTTATAAAAAAAATAATTTGCAAATAATTGAATTACAGAGAAGAATTTTATTATTTATAAAAATAATTGAAATTTTGAACAGATTTTTTTTTCAATGTTTAAAAGTAATTGAATTTTGAAGAAGAATTTTGATATTTTTAAAAATAGTTGAAATTGTGGGGATAATTTTAAAAAATTTGAAAATAATTGAATTTCTCAGATGTATTTTCTTATTTTTTAAGATAATTGAATTTTTGCAAAGAATTTTATCCAAAATTTTGAAAATAATTCAATATCCATGATGAATTTTATTTTTTATGAAGATAATGATAATTTTACGTGAATTTTATAAAAGTTTAAGAAAATAATTGAATTTCTGCGAAGAATTTCATTACTTTTGAAAACAAACGAATTTCTATGATGAATTTTATTATTTATAAAGATAATTGAATTTTTATCTAGATTTTTATTAAAACTTTCGAAAATAAGTGAATTTTGGAAAAGAATATTTTATTATTTATAACGATAATTGAAATTTTATTAAAATTTTAAAAAATTTCAGAGGAGGATTTTTTTTTATACAGATAATTGAAATGTTGTCTAGATTTTAATTAAAACTTTTGAAAATAATTGAATTTTGAAGAAGAATTTTGATATTTATAAAGATAATTGAATTTTTGAGAATTAAAAAAAATTTTTTGAAATAATTGATTTTCTGCGAAGAAGTTTCTTACTTTTGAAAATAATTGAAACTCTGCGGAGAATTTTATTACTTTTGAAAATAATTAAATTTCCATGATGAATTTTATTATTTATGAAGATATAATGATAATTTTGACGAGAAATTAAAAAAAAAATTGAAAATAATTGATTTTGTGCGAAGAATTTTCTTACTTTTGAAAATAATTGAAACTCTGCGGAGAATTTTATTACTTTTGAAAATAATTAAATTTCCATGATGAATTTTATTATTTATGAAGATAATGATAATTTTGACGAGAAAATTAATAAAATTTTTGAAAATAATTGAATTTCTACGAAGAATTTTATTACTTTTGAAAATAATTAAATTTCCATGATGAATTTTATTATTTATGAAGATAATGATAATTTTGACGAGAAATTTAAAAAAAAATTTTGAAAATAATTGATTTTGTGCGAAGAATTTTATTACTTTTGAAAATAAATGAATTTCTAAGATGAATTTTACTATTTATAAAGATAATTGAATTTTTGTCTAGATTTTTATTAAAACTTTTGAAAATAAGTGAATTTTGGAGAAGAATATTTTATTATTTATAACGATAATTGAAATTTTATTAAAATTTTAAAAAATTTCAGAGGAGGATTTTTTTTTATAAAGATAATTGAAATGTTGTCTAGATTTTAATTAAAACTTTTAAAAATAATTGAATTTTGAAGAAGAATTTTGATATTTATAAAGATAATTGAATTTTTGAGAATTAAAAAAAAATTTGGAAATAATTGACTTTCTGCGATGAATTTTCTTACTTTTGAAAAAAAAATTGAAACTCTGCGGAGAATTTTATTACTTTTGAAAATAATTAAATTTCCACGATGAATTTTATTATTTATAAAATTTTGACAAGAAATGAAAAAAATTTTTTTGAATATGAATATTTGCGAAGAATTTCATTATTTTTGAAAATAAATGAATTTTACAGAAGAATTTTATTATTTATAAAAATAATTGAAATTTTGAAGAGATTTTTTTTTAAAGAATGTTAAAAATACCTAATTAAAATTTTTCCATGCATTTTATTAAATTTTAATTAAATATTATTCCAGATTGCAACTGTTTTAAACTACTATATACTTGTTCGAAACTGTTTTGAACTACCATCAACTATTGTTAAAAACTGTTTAGACTATTTTAAAGTTGTTCCAAACTGTTTTTACTTCTTATCAACTCGTTCAAAACTAAAACCGTTTTTCATACAAATCAACTTGTTTGAAACTGTATTAAACTACCGTAAACTTGTTTGAAACTGTTTTGAACTACTGTAAACTTGTTCTAATCTGTTTTGGACTACCATTAACTTGTTTAAAACTGCTTTTAATTACTCTGAACCTGTTCGCAACTGTCTTTGACTATTATAAACTTGTTCGAAACTATTTTTACTTCTTATCAACTCGTTCAAAACTAAAACTGTTATTTCATACAAATCAACTTGTTTGAAACTGTATTAAACTACCGTAAACTTGTTTGAAACTGTTTTGAACTACTGTAAACTTATTCTAATCTGTTTTGGACTACCATTAACTTGTTTAAAACTGCTTTTAATTACTCTGAACCTGTTCGAAACTGTCTTTGACTATTATAAACTTGTTCGAAACTGTTTTTTATACCTGTGTATGAACTTGTTTGAAACTGTTTTTCATACCTATCTATGAACTTGTTTGAAACTGTTTTTTCATACCTATCTATGAACTTGTTTGAAACTGTTTTGAACTACCATAAACTTGTTCAAAACTGTTTTTGACTGCTATGAACTTGTTCTAAACTGTTTTTTTACTAATATAAACTTGTTCAAAACTGTTTCAGACTTTCGTAAACTTGTTCGAAAGCGTGTTTTATAATAATGAACTTGTTAAAAAATGTTTCTGACCATTGTGAACTTGTTTAAAACTAAAACTCAAATCGTTTTGAATGGGTTTTATGTGGTGCTTAAATTTAATTGGTAGCAATTTTTCTTTTCCAAATAAGTTTTAACTTGTTCTGAAGCATTTTTATTTTTATTTTTTCTTGAAATTCGTTGAAAATTGAATTAAACTTGTCCGTAATACATTATTTGGAATGGGCAAAGTTTTATTCTAATGAAAACTAACAGTAAAATTGTAATTTTTAGAAAAAAGTTTTTAAATTGTAAATTTTGAGAAAAAAAAATTGTTTTAAATTGTAAATTTTTAGAAAAAATTGATTTAAATTGTAAAAAAAAATAATAAATCTTTAAAAAAAAATGAAAGTAGAATAGAGTGAAATGAAAATAAAGTGATTTTGTTTGCAGAATACATTTATAGCGAACATTGCAGTGGACTTGGGAAAGAATGGTTGCGACGACGCATTCGCCTATATGTCCGACGAATTGGGCTATGGTTTAATTGTTTATTCATGGGCATTAGACAAATCGTGGCGAGTGACACATGGCTTCTTTATGCCCGATCCATTACGCGGTGATTATAATATTGGCGGACTCAATTTCCAATGGAGTGAGGAGGGCATTTTTGGCATGAGTCTGTCGCCATTGGCCGCCGATGGTTTTAGAACATTATTCTTTCATCCTTTAAGTAGTAATCGAGAATTCGCAGTATCGACCAGAGTTTTACGAGACGAACAGCTGGCCCTCGATAGCTATCATGATTTTCAGGTAATATAATTATTGAATTTTTTTCTTCATCTCTCTCTCTTTTTTTTTTTTTTAAATCTTAAATATCGTATCGACACCTTTTACTCAATGATTTATGAGATTTTAAATCTGTGCCTCTCCATTCATTATTATTATTATTATTCTCTCTCTCGAGAAAAGAACAAAATTTTTGCCGCTATAAAAAATTCATCACTACAAAGAAAGTGTGAACAGTTTTAAGTGGATATGAAATTATTATAAGAGGAAAAAAATTTTTGAAATTCATCTCTTCTCAATTGTGGGTTAAAAATGAAATAATCGAGAGAAAGTTTTATTCAGGAAACAAATTTTTTCTGTTTCTATAAAAAAAACAGACTTTAATGAACACAGTTTTCTTGAAAGTATCAAATTTATACTAAAGTGGATCAAATTGATGCCTAAAATCTGGATCAATTTCTTATTTGATCCGAATTTTTGGTATCAATTCGTTGCCATTTGATACTTTTAATTTAATAGTGAACCAAAAAGATTAATAAATGTAACGATTACATTTTTTTTTTCAAACTAATTTAAATTACGTAATCTTTGCACTAATTAAAATTTTAAAAAGAAGGGAAAAAATGTAAAATATAGAAAATATTCTAAATTGTCAAGTTTCAAGGGACTTTTTTTTTGTTTGAAGCCATTAGCAGAACGAGGACCACTTTCGCATTCAACGGCAGAAATTATGGATGAAAATGGACTTCAGTTCTTTAATTTAGTGGACCAAAATGCAGTGGGATGTTGGAATTCTCTTTTACCATTTAGTCCAGCGAATCATGCAGTCGTTGCAAGGCACGACGAGGCCATAATTTTCCCCGCTGATGTCAAGGTAATTAGTTTCTTAATTAACATTAAATTTAATATTCAACTACATACATATAATTACCAACGATAATTTGCAAATCGTCTTTTTCATCATCATATACTAATAATAATAATAATAATAATAATAATAATAATAATAATAATTAAAATATTGTATAATATTAAGTAATTACACACAATTTTATACGCCAATTAATAAATAATATCACCTGTACAAAGTTAAAAGATAATTAACATCTACTTAAATATTTACAAAAATCACCACTTTTTCTTTTAGATTTTTCTTGAAAACGTGGATAAATTATTATTCATAATTGGTTACAAATTTCAATTCACAATTCAAATTGTTTCAATTTGTCTAAAAATAAAACTTAACCTGTTCAAAATTGCTTCCAATTGGTTCTAAACATGTGCGAAATTTTAAAAATTCACTAACAATGGTTCAAAAACTAAACGTTCCAAAATATTCAAAAACTTGTTTAAATAGTTTTGAAAAAAGTATAAAAATTGTGCGATTTCATTAAAAGATTAACAGACGGGGTAAAACTAGTTGCAACTTGTTCTAACTAGTTCAAAACTTGTTTAGAGTTCCAACAACTCGTTAAAATGGGTTTGAAATTTAATTTAATCGTTAGAAACTTGTTCTAACTAGTTCAAAACTTGTTTAGAGTTCCAACAACTCGTTAAAATGTGTTTAAAATTTAATTTAATCGTTAGAAACTTGTTTTAACTAGTTCAAAACTTGTTTAGAGTTCCAACAAATCGTTAAAATGGGTTTTAAATTTAATTTAATTGTTAAAAACTTGTTCTAACTAGTTCAAAACTTGTTTAGAGTTCCAACAACTCGTTAAAATGGGTTTGAAATTTAATTTAATTCTTAGAAACCAGTTCCAAGTAGATTCCAACTAGATGGAGGTTTTAAAAACTCGTTAAAATAGGTTTCCGAATTATCGTAATTGTTTGAAACTGATTTTAACTATTGTTCGAAGTTTTTAAAAACTCGTTAAAATAGGTTTGAAGATTAAAATTGTTTAAAACTGTTTCCAAATTCTTCCAACCAGTTCGAATTTCTAAAAACTCGTTAAAATAATTTAGAAAATTATAGTAATTGTTTGAAACTAGTTCAAAGTAGTTTCAACTAGTTTGAAAACCAAAAAAAAAAACTCGATAAAATAGCTTTAAAATTATTTATAACTTTGCACAAAAAAAAATTCTAACTACACATCTAACTAGTTTGAAACTTGTTCAAAAAAACACTAAAATCACGTTAAAAACTAATTATTATGATCAAATTTTATTTAAAACAATTTTTTATTGAAACTGATTGTAAATAATTTATATTATTATTATATTATTATTATATTATTATTTATATTATTATCTGAAAAATATTTTATTTCAATAATTTTAATTAATTATTTTTATTCATTTATTATTAAACTTTCTAAATATTTTACGATTATTTGTAAATAGAAGTAAAATTTTTTTTTTGAAAAAATTTGGAAAAAATAGTTTTAAATACATAATATGGAGAATGATGGAAATTTTTGAAAAGAGAGAAGAAAATTGAAAATAATACGCAATTAGATTTGTCAATTTGCGTATAGAGAGTTTTTTTTAGAAAGAAAAAAGAATTTCTTAAAAATGACATAAGTTTGAGCAATGATTTTGTAAATGTTAAACAAGTTATTCAATAACCAGAATATCGTGGTCCTCATCAATAAATGTAACTTGAAATATATTATGAAAAAATTGTTGACACGCTAGTTTTAAAAGGCCTACATCAAGATAATTCGAAAAATTGAACTTGTCTAGAAAGAAAATTTTCTATTAAAATATTGCTCAAGATATATTATAAATATATATATATACATACAAGTGTGTATAATAATATTTGATCATTGTAAAGCCAGTGGCGTACAATCTGATTCTAATTGCCAATTTCTGAAGCAACTGACATACAAGGAGAGTGAAAGAGAGCGATGCAAATCAAACATAGAAAACGATTGAGATAATGCGTTTTACGAGAAAATGGTCCATTCACTTCGATTCTATATACACTATACACAAGTTGACGTGAAATTATTCTCTCTCCCACGGTTAAAATCAATTCTCTCCTAAATTCAAATGGAAATGCAAAATTAATCTCCATTCTCAATAGCGTTGAAGGAAAAATAAAATTTAGAAAGAAAAAACAAAACAAAAACAAGTCAAATTTATTTCCAAAGAAAAGAAGGAAAATATTTATTTTTTTTTTATTCAAAAGGAGAAAGTCAATGAAACGAAAGTGGTGGATTTATTTTAAAACGCTCGATTCACGGAAAATTAAGTCCCTTATCTCTTAAATAGAATTCGGAAGTGTTTATACTTAACTTACTTTTTTTTTCTCCTTGATTAGTGTTTTCACTTTAAAAGTCAATATAAATTCTCAAGGAAGTGCATTAAAGATTCTTGATTAGTTCATTTATCTTTTTTTTTAATGCTTTCGATTAAAATTTTTTTAAAGTTTTAATTAAAATTTATTAGCCTCTAAAAAAGACCCAACGTTTTTTTTTTTATTAAATTTGAATGAGAATTATTTTTAAATAGTATTTTTATTATCAATAATTTGAAAATTAATTTATTTGTGACGCGATCTGAAGAAAGGGAACCTTAGAAGCAAATCACTTTAAGGTTATGTTAGTGTTACTTTTATAACGATTAAAAGTTTCTTTTTACTTTTTTGCAAATTAAAATCAGTGTTTATTAAATATTTCAGTTGTAATGAAAACTTAAACATTAACGATTCTCATTGACAGTTGTTAATTTTTTTGTATTTTCATTTAAAATATTGCAAACATAACCTATAATTTTTTGCTTCTAAGGTCCCTTTCTTCAGATCGCGTCACATTTCATAATCGTATCATACTTTTTTGTCACTTTAATATTATTCAGATTTTCTAAAAAAAATCTCTGTACATATTTTTTTTGCAACTCGTTTGAAATTAGTTTTAATTATTAGTGAAGAACTTCTTTGGACTCTCATGTTAGAAACTTGTTTAAATTAGTCCAAAACAGTTCAACTGGTACGAAACTTGTTTAAATTAGTCCAAAACAGTTCAACTGGTACAAAACTTGTTTGGATTATTGAATAACTTGTTTAAATTGTTTAAATTTGTACTCAACTTGTTTTGATTAGTACAAAACTTGTTTCATTGAACAGTGCAAATTTTGTTTTTACCACTACAAAATTTGTTTGAACTAGTTCAAGATTTTTTTGAACTAGTACAAAATTTGTTAGAAGTACAAAATTTTTTTTGAAGTGGTTCAAAATTTGTTTAGTGGTTCCAAAATTTGTTTGAAGTGGTTCAAAATTGGTTTAAAGTGGTACAAAATTGGTTTAAAGTGGTTCAAAATTGGTTTGTACCAGTTCAAAATTTCTTCGAACTGGTACAAAATTTAGTTTTCATTGAGAGAAAATTCACTACAGAATTTATATTAATAAATCAATATTAAATATTAAGTTGTTTTTAATTCAAGTAAAATCTGCTTTTAATGACTTGATTTCCTTAATAATACAGTAATCAATCAGCCACTGCATAGAAACGATTAATTAAATTTACCTTAAAAAAAAAAGAATCAAGAAAATTTCCAACATTTTGTGCGGAAAAAATTGTCGAATAATTACCATTTGCTCTGGCTTATATACATATTGACATGAAATTAGTAAATGTATAACGATTTAAAGAAATGGACTGAAATTAGCATAAGAGCGTGGCGAAAGAGAGTGAGAGAGAGAGAGAAAGGAAGAAAAAAAAAGAAGGAAAATTATTCTCAGTGGGCGTAACCAGTTTTACAATCAGCAGTCGAGCGTGATATGTGCGGATGGTATAATAAACTAATTTCCTGGTTTCATTTTCAGATTGACCGACGAGGTACACTCTGGATTATTTCCGATAAGATGCCAGTTTTCCTCATGTCGACCTTGAACTACACAGACATCAACTTCAGAATATTAACGGTACCTGTTCAAGATGCAATTGCCGGCACTGTTTGTGACACGGCGCCCTGGAAGTACGTCAGCAATCATCTTTGGTGGAATCGATGATAAATCAAACAACTGGAGTGAGAAAGAAAAATGACCAAAAAAATCAATTTTCTTTCTAATTATTGAAAAAAAAAATTACGAGTTTAGAAACGAATGACGAAAATTATTCGGAAAAAAAAAATACTCGTCTTTATTCGATGCTGGGGAGGGGAGGGAAAATGTTTCTTATTCTTCTTTTAATTTTACAGATAATATTAATTTTTTCTATAGACAAATTATTTATTATTATTTAATACTTCTTTAGGTATATAGCTTAATATTTTACAAGCAAATAAATAGAAATTATTAAATATGTTGAAAAAAAAAGATTTTTGGAAAATACAAAAATATTTCCACTCTGCGAGCATGAGACAAAAAAAAAGTTTTTATTTATTTGAGAAAAAATTAAAAAATCCCGTCTACTGTAATTACAATAATTAATTAAGACAAATTTTCTTTTCTTTTTAAATTGAAAACAATTGTTCTAAATTGTAATGTACCCCATATCAATAAAGCACTTTTTGTAATAGTTTTCGATAGGTAAATTAATTTCACCACTCGTATTTAATTCCCGTTCTTCAACTTTATAAAAATTGAAAATCCCACCGCTGCCACCAATGTCAATTCTTTTACCAAGAACGCTTTAAAAAAATTATAATTACCTCCACTAAATTTAACAGAAACAACTGTGAAAATTCAAAGCAATAGTCGAAATATACGAAAAAATAAAAAAATAGAGAGAGAGAGAGATAAATATATTGTTTTCGGTGAAGATGTCTCTCGACTTGGGATAAGAGGGCCCCCGTTTCTTTAAGCAGCGCGCATTTATTTGTAAAACACTTGTACGTACGTACAAAAGCGAGTAACATTTGTGCGCGCCTCGATTCGAGATCTTAGGAGATAGCAATCTAAATACAATCGGTCGTTTACCACGTTACCCATCTTGGTCTTATTTATTCTCTGTCGTTCGCCAACCGCGTCCCTATTTTGCTCTCATTTCATTGTATTTTTTTTTAATGTTCCTTTATTTTTCCCTTTACCAAAATCCCGCGCACAAATAAATTCTAAATGATAAAAATCGATATGCACCGAATATATTAAACGGACGCAAAAAAAATTTTTTAAAAAATAGTAACTAATTTCATATAAGCGATAAAAAATTATTTTTAAATTCAAAATTCGCAATGTGAAATTATTTAAATTTAACTGTCCCCAAATATTTTTATTCGCTGTCACAAAGTCTATTATTCTCAAAAGTTGATTTTCACAAAAAATTTTGATAATCAAATATAATTTTAAATAAAATTTTTAATTCGTTCTGACTACTGAAAACAAGTTCAAACATGTTCTTAAGCTTTAAAATACATATATAAGTTTGTACGTTTTCTAGTATTTTTACAAAAGTCTTGTGTTTGTTTTTAAAACATTTTTGAAACAAGTTTTTATTTGTTCTTAATATTTTGATACAAGTTCGTACTTGTTTTAATAGTTTAAAACCCACTTTAAAACTAATTTTAACATTTCAAAACACGTTCAAATTAGTCTCAAACGTCTTGAAACAATTTAAATCCAATTTGTATTTGTTTTTCATATTTAAATTTTAAAAATAAATTTTTACATTTTAAAAGTAGTTCAATTTGGTTTTAAACATGTTAAAAAACAATTTTTTTTAGCTTCTTCTTGACAGTTTAAAACTAGTTTAGGTTTCTTTCTGTCTTACAAAATATAAGTTTGAACGTGTTTTCAATATTTTTAAGCATTTTTCAACATGTTTTTAATATTCTGAAACAATTTCGAACATGTTTTTAATATTTTGAAACAAGTTTGAACATGTTCTTAATATTTTGATACAAGTTCGTACTTGTTTTAATAGCTTAAACCCAATTTAAAACTAATTTTAACATTTCAAAACCCGTTCAAATTAGTCTCAAACGTCTTGAAACAATTTAAATCAAATTTGTATTTGTTTTTCATATCAAATTTTTTAAAATAAATTTTGACATTTTAAAAGTAGTTCAATTTGGTTTCAAACATGTTAAAAACAATTTTTTTTAGCTTGTTCTTGACAGTTTAAAACTAGTTTAGGTTTCTTTCTGTCTTACAAAATATAAGTTTGAACGTGTTTTCAATATTTTTAAGCATTTTTCAACATGTTTTTTAATATTCTGAAACAATTTCGAACATGTTTTCAATATTTTGAAACAAGTTTGAACATGTTTTTATTATTTTGAAACAAGTTTGTACTTGTTTTTAATATTTTGAAACAAGTTTGTATTTGTTTTTAATATTTTAATTTTTTCAAAAATAAATTTAAAACTAATTTTGACATTCTAAAATAAGTTCAAATTGGTTTTAAAAATGTTTTAATAATTTTTAACTCATTCTTGACAGTTTAAAACTAGTTTTAATTTAGTTTTGACTACTTGAAACTAGTTTAAACATGTTTTCACAATTTTAAAACAATTTCAAACCTGTCATTAGTAGTTTTCAAAATAGTTTAAATTTAAACATGTTATGAGCACTTTAAAGCGCTTATATTTTTCGAAAAAGTTTTTAACCAATTTCAAACACTTTGAATCAAGTTTGAATTCATCTCTGACACTATTTACAATTTTCAAAATTTAATTCTTATGTAAAAATAAAAAAAAATTTAATTTTGTATTTAGAAATTTAATTTTTTATTTTGAAAATATTATTTTTCTTCTGGAAATTTAATTTTTCACTTAAAAATTTAATTTTTTATTTAAAAATTTAATTTTTCTTTCAAAAATTAAATTTCCCATCTGTTTAAAAAGAATAAGGAGCGGAAGTCTTTAAGATAAAAACAAAGAAATCAAGGGAATTAAAAAAAATTGGAAAGGTGTACTATATAGGGACGGGGAGGGGGGGTGATAGTAAAAGAGAACATTCGCTGAGGGTCACAATTGAGAAAAAGATGAAACATAGATTTTTCGGGGTGAGGGGGGGGGGCGTCAAAAAATCGGGGAGCGCCACACGGTGGTCATATATTTTATCGTGCGTGGGCGTGAAACGGATAATTTTCGAAGGAGCGAGAAAGCGATACGCTCGATCGTATATCAGTGGGTGATCGCGCGTATATAGCTTTTGCCCCTACAAATTATCGGAAACAAGAGCCAAACTAATGGGCCGTGTTCGATAGAGATAGAGAGAGAGAAAAAAATGAAAAAGAGAGAGTGAGAGAAGTGGTGTGGCCATCTGGCTCCTGCGGGGCTGATTCATGCCCGATTCGATCGTCTTTTTCACGCCGGTAAACACCGCATACTGAAAAATTAGGACCATGTTTAGAGGAATATTAACCTAATGCGCAGTGTGCCCCCAAGTAACAATATAAAATTTAAGAAACGAATGAAAACAACAAGACTTTTGAATTTATTAACTCTTTTCAAAATTTTAACGAGCCTTCTAACTCTTTTTTTGGGAGTTTTTTTTTTTAATTTTCGAGAGTCTTTTAATATAAAATTCTGTCTTTTACTCACATTCAAAGTTTTTCTGAGGAAATAAAATTTGAGACAAAGAAAAACCGAATCAAGTGACGTATTGACAATAAACATGATTTTTGTAAGGGTTTCACAAACCCTGTACGTACCAGTACATAACTTGTTCGAACTAGTATACCTAAACTTGTATGAACTGCCACATTGCTATCGAACTGTTACCTAAATTCTATAAAATACTGTCAAATTGTTTAAGCTATAATTGGCAACTTGTTTCAATTTTGAACAAAACTTGTTTAGATTTGTGCGAAACTTGTTTCTACTTGTAGCCAACTGGTTTAAACTAGTTCAAAATTTGTTTCTATTGGCACAAAACAAAGTTTAAATTAGTACAAAATATTGTTTAAACTAGAAAGTAACTTGTTTGAACTAGAACGTAACTTGTTTAAACTAGAACGTAACTTGTTTAAACTAGAACGTAACTTGTTTGGGATAGTTCATAACTTGTTCGAACTAGGCTAAAACTTTTTAATTTGTTTTTAAACTAATTTAAACCTATTGCGAATTAGTACACAACTTATTTTAAAACAGTTCGAAATAACCTGTTCATAATGGTACAAAACTGGTTTGAATCAGTGCAAAACTTGTTCGAATTAGTACAAAACTTAGTTTGAATCAGTACAAAACTAGTTTGAATTGGTGCTAAACTTGTTTTAGACTAATTTAAAACTTTTTTCAATTATTATACAATTTATTTTGAAATAATTCGAAATAATCTGTTCATAATGGTACAAAACTGTTTTGAATCAGTACAAAACTACTCGTGTAGAAAATTGTCGCGACAGTCTAGATCTATTTAAAGCCAGTCTAGTTTTTTCCTCGCGTTGCTATTTACAGTAAATGCTAGATTGGTGCGGTCTTGATTCTATCTAGTTTCCTAGACAAGCTTTTAATTTTTATATAGATTTTGCAGCGCTGCAGTTCTAGTAAAACTATGTTAATGCTAGCTTAGTACTATCTAGTTTTCCTAATTATATTTTTATCACTCCGTAAAACTGAAATACCAATATAGTTATTATACAGAAATACTAGGTTTTACACTATTAACTATATTTTACTGTTTTTTGCTATAAACTTTTTTAATTTCATTATTATTATTAACTTTACTTTGAATATTATACTTATTTCTTCAAATTTTGTTTATATCTCAAGTTAGTAGGATTTGGTTTAGAAAATTAAAAAAAAATTTATCGTTATGATAATTAACAATATATTTCGTTGAAAATAAAGTGTCCAGAAAGAAAAATTCATGGCGGGCAGGAAAAATTGTTTATAATTTATTAAATTGTTTAAACAAATTTAAAGAGAGATTTTTTAATTTCATAAAATATTGAAATCTTTTTATAAATTGTTTGCAATCAAAAAAGCATTTATCCAAAAAAGATTTCTCAGCAGAATTATTACTGAAAAATTAATTAAATTTCTTGTAAATAATTATAATAATTAACAAATTCACTGTTTGGGCATTTTTGGCGTAAGGAGGTGTTTTCTTCTAATAATTTATGAAAATTATAGTTATTTATAAAAATTGTTGCGGTAATTTATAAAAATATTGTAGTCTGAATCTCAATTGAAAATTATTACTTTGCGGTAATTTATGAAAATTTTCAAGGTAATTAATGGAAATTTATGAAGTATTTTATTAAAATTTTCGCAATAATTCATAAAAATATATTCTAGATAAGTTACATTTAGAAATATTTATTTTATCAATTAATGGAAATTTTCACGGTAATTTATAGAAATTTTCGCGATAATTTATAAAAATATGAAAAGCAAAAATTAACATTAAAATTTTGGATTTCAGTCATTTATGGAAATTTTTGCGGTAATTTATGGAAATTTAGGTGGTAATTTATAAACATTTGGACGATAGTTTATAAAATTATGTAAAATACAAATTAGAACTAAAAAATGTAACGTCGGAAATTTATGTTAATTTATGGAAATTTACGCGGTAATTTATGGAAATGTATTAGGTAATTTACGGTTAATTTTCTATAATTCAGTTAAATAATAAGTTAACTAGATTACATAGTTAAACCCTTTTCAATAATTGTAAGTGTAAAAGGTGTCGAAAATTAAAATTAATTGCTATGTAGCTTCAATAGAGTAGTGGTTAGATTGTTGGGCTAGAAATTCGTAGGTCATAGGTTCGATTCCCCGTAGTGTCAAATTTTATTCAGTAATAGGTTTCCGTTTATTCTGTGTTTTTAAACATTAACTTGATGCAAAGTTGAAAGTTGAGGATTATTACACGCTTGTAAATACAAATTAATTTTTTTTATTATATTAACATGAATTGAAATAAATTTCTCATTTGTTTGGTTGAATAAACTTTTCTAACTTGTTTCCTGATCGCAGTAATAATTAAAAAATTGATCTAGTGAGACTATGTAGCGCCAGTCTTGACATGACTATATCGCGCTTAAAGGATACGAGCGTTACATTTCGTTCTACATACTAGATTGGAAAAATATACTGGGCCAGTATAGCATCTAGACAAACTAGATAGGAACTAGGTAGCGCCATTAAAATTTTCTACACGACTAGTTTGAACAGAAAATAACTGGTTTGAATTAGTTCTAAACTTGTTTGGACTAATGCAAAACTTGTTCGGAATGGTTTGAATTAGTGCTAAACTTGTTTGGACTGATGAAAAACTTAGTCGGATTGGTAAAAATTTTTTTTTTTAATATCTAAGACATTTAAATAGTAATTTAAATTCAAATTAAAATTACAATTATAGAATTGAAAAGCGTGATAATACAAAATTAATATTTTTCAGTTTGAAGTCTAAAAAAATGTCTCTTTTTGAGAGTAAAAAATATTTAATGTATTTTGAAATTTAATTAAATAATATAAGCCACTGTTTTTCCCAAATGAAAAAGTAGCCGGAGGCTGCGAGCAACCCTATACGTATATATACCCTGCGCCTAATGGGATAAGATCTCTTGGCGCATAGTTGTCCGGGTTAAGACCCTGAAGCGTGGCTTGTTGAGGATCGTGTTATTACATTATATTATATACCACTACTATCGTGAATCATCGAGATGTATTAGATGAAGGTTTCTCTCCTGCAACTGTAATAATTGTAAAAGTGTCTTCAGAATATCAACTCATTCTCTCATTCTCTCTCTTTCTCTCCTGTGTAGGATATAATTACTCAAAGTGTAGGGTACAACATCATAAAATACTTTCATTCACTCAATTTTGGGAAGGTGCTCATTATCGGCCATCTAACTCTTTCAAACATTTATTTTCTTCTCCCTCCCTTCCCTCTCTCTCTCTCTCTTCCTCTTGATTTTTTGATTAGTCGCAACAAAATTTCCTTCAAGGGAAAAACAAACAAATTACTATTATTAACTTTCATATATATATAAAATTTGATTTTACTCAATTTTTTTCTTTTTTTTCTTATTAATTTTTTGATTTACTATTAGTAAGTTATTATTTTTCCAAAAATTGACTAAAATCGGATTTTTCTCCTGGAAAAAAAATTAATTTTTCTTGATATTTAAATTAATTTTCTAATGAGTTTATTTTTAGTATAGGTAATATTTTTTCAGACAGAGAATAAAGAAAATTATTCTTTTGCAAAATTGAATATTTCTGGTTTATTCATTATTTTTCTAAAGTAGCTTCGAGGAAAATCTCCTTGAAAGTTATTTGGCTTTTCTCAATTTTTTTTTCTGTTGTTCATCTTGAAAATTGAAATTCTAAAAAAAATCCCATACTGAGATCGCGGTTAGTGATTGGATTAAACGCCTCACCTTTTCTTTTCTTCGTTTTTTCTATCCCCCGCGTGTATCGATCTTCAAAAAACACACTATTTCGTTTTACAATCTATCGATATATTTTCAACTATATATATACCAAAGAGAGAGAGAGAGAGGAGAGAGAATTAGCATCCGAGGCGGTGTGAATCTCACGTGAAATCTCTCTAGAAATTCACAGTTTTCGCCTAAAAGGCACTTTATTCGAGTTGAAAAAAATTTTTTTCCCTTCTCTTTTTCATCCCAAAAAGATTGAGATTCCCGATATTAAACATTTTATACGAAAAAAATTCTTCCCCCTTTTTTTTCGATAGTATATAACGCTTCGCAAGTGTCTTATAGAAAACTTCTGGAACATCTGCTTCTAAAGTTAGTGTTTGTTTTCGTATTTTAATTATGGAAAGAAAATTTGAGACACTTTTCAATGATATTTTAAACTTATTCATCGTCTCTTTAAATTAATAAATCTTTCAATTTTAAAATCTTTTAATTTTAATAAATAAAATTTAAAAATCTTTCAATTTTAATAAATAAAATTTGACAACTTCAATTTTACATAATTGTATAATTAATGGAACGACGAATTTTTTGACAAAAATTTTAAAAACAAAATCAACGTTTTTACCAACTATTGGTAGAAAAATTTGGCATATGGTCAATTCAATTTTTTTTCCCTTCTTTTTTAACTATCGCAACAAAACAAGGCTCGTAAAATTTGTAGTTATTCCCACGAATAAATATAAGGGGAAAAAGGTGCGAAGGTCAAAAAAAAAAAAAAAAACACCAACAGGAGAATGAACGCGTTTGGATGAAAACAAAAACAAAACAAAAACAAAAATTGCCGAAAATCACCGCGTTGATTACACGGTACCCGAATTCGTACGCCATCCACGAATTGGGTTTGTTTTAAATTAACACCTTATGCTTACACACGGGGCACGCTTTAACACCTTTTTAAAGACTGGTCCCGACCCACCTTTTTTTTCCTCTCTCTTTTTTTTTTTTTGCTTCGACGATTCTCTTGTTCAGAAAGACGCAGAAAAGAAAGACAGAGAGAGAAAGAAATTTTTCTCTTACATTGAACATCAATAATGAGTCGACTTCTATATTTTCTTCAGCCCTCTTCTTGCTTTGAAGAGAGAGAGAGAGAGAGAGAAGGAAAAAAAAATACACCAAAGGGCCAACCACGAATTTCGAGAATTTATTTTTGCGCATTTTTACGATGCAACGTATTTACTTTTATGCATTGCGCTCTCAGCCCCTCAGGATTCACACGTATTATAGGTTTTTTGTAATAGAGACGTTCCATGGCCAATTGTTTCGAAAGAGTATGCGAGAGAGGGAAAAAAAGCAAAAAAGGGTCGAAATGAAAGGGACAAAAAGAGAGAGAGAGAGAGAGAGCGTATTTTTTTTCCAAGTCTCGTCAACGAGGTGCGAGAAAACGAAAAGAAAAATACTCTTGAGAAAAGTACTGTCATTATTTTCAAGCGCAATTGGAAACAAGAATTATTTTACGTGTTTGAGAGAAAGAATCCGGAGGCTAAACATTCCTTGAAAACAGAATTTTTTTTAAGGCGACTTCCAGAGTTGAAGTCTAAATTTTAGGATGTTTTAGAATTTTATTCTTATTTCTTTCCTATGTTTATTCATTTTTTTCATTTTTATTTATTATTTCATTTTTTTTCTTTCTTTTTTTCTTATTTTTCTTTATTTTTCCTTATTTTTTTTTCTTATTTTTACTAAATTAGCTTTTTGAAAAAAAGAAGAAGGTGAGAAGTTTGTTAGAATAGAGTCAAGGGGTGTCTCAGAATTTTTGACAAATTTTCTATGAAAATAATTTTATTTTCCATCTTCTTTTTTTTAAGCTTTTTCTATCAAAGTGAAATTATTAATTTTAAATTAGCGCGCCTTTTGTTTTTCGCCAAACTAAACCACCAGAGTTGTAGAGCAACGAAAATTTTACCTACCCAACTCTGGCGCACTTAAAAATTCTGGATCCGTAATTTTTTCCTAATTTTCATCAAAAATATTTACTTTTTCCTTATCTTGCTAATAAATTGAATTTAAAATAATTTAGTTCTTTAGGCAAATTTTGTTATTTATATAAAAATAATTGAATTTTCTTGAAATATTTTATTATTTATTAAAATAATTAAATTTTCTTGAAATATTTTACTATTAATTAAAAATTTTTAATTCTTGCCAAGAATTTAAAAAAAAAATTGAAAATAATTGAAATTTTCTGAAGAATTTTATAAATTTTAAGAAAAATTGACTTTTTTGAAGAATTTCATAATTTATGAAAACAGTTAAATTTTTTTGCAATATTTTTCTATTTTTATAAAAATAATTGAATTCTTGCGAAGAATTTTTTTTAAATTTGGAAAATAACTGTATTCTCGGGAAGAATTTAAAAAAAAAATGTTTGAAAAATAATTTAATTTTTCTGGAAAATTTTATAAATTTTGAGAAAAATTGAATTTTTTGAAGAATTACATTTTTTCTAAGGATTTTGTAGTTTATGAAAATAATTGAATTCTTTCGAGAAATTTTATTAATAATTGTTGAAAAAATAATTTAATTTCTTTCGAAGAATTTTATTATTTATAAAAATAATTTAATTCTTCAAAGAATTTTATTAATTAGGTAAGTGATTAAATTTTTGCGTCGAATTTTATTAAAATTGACGAAAATAATTGAATTTTTTCCTAGAATGTTATCATAAATTTTTTTGAATAATTGAATTCTGTTTGGTTATTTTATAAAAATAGTAGATATTGAAAATCATTGAAATGTGAAAAGTTTTTAAAACAATTAATTTCTTTCGAATAATTTTATTAAATTTTTGAAAATAATTGAATTATTGCGGAAAAGTTTATTAAAATGTTTAAAAAGAATTGAATTTCTGTTGAAAATTTTATTACTTTTAAGAGGAATTGAAATCTTCATAAGAATTTTATGAACATTGTTTTAAATAGTGAATTTTTAAATGTTATGCAAATTTTATTAGTTTAAATAATTCAATTCTTGTCAAAAACTTTATTTGTAAACGTAACTGAATTAGAAAAAAGGGGAAATTATTTTTACACTTTCTGTTGCATATAGCAGAAATTTGAAGAGAAAAAATGAATTTTTATAAACGTGATAAAAAGGACAGTATAACGCCATCTGTGACCGATGGAGTGAAAAGAGAATGAGAGAAATATTCTTAAAACGATGCTGCCACAGTTGTCGACTGTAGAAAGCGTTAAAAATCAATTTCTACCTCAACGGATAATTTAAAAAGAAAGAGAAAAAAAATTCCCCCTCCCCTCCAAAAACCACAAAATAAAATATTTATTATCGAAAATAGCCCAAAGGATTGAATATAGTTAATAAAAATTTTAAATCCATTAAAAAGATTTTGTCAATTGAAAAAAAAAATTGGTTCCAATTTTTTTTTTAAATTCATATAAAAATGTAAAATTTATAAAAAAAAACTGTAAATGTCGAAATTTATTTACAAGAATAAAAAAAGAATAAAAAAGAGGTAACAATTTTAAATATAAATTAATGAATTTGCCAATAGGACAATTATAAATTTGTAAATTATATATAAATAAGTATAAATTTCTAATTATACAATTATAGAAATAATTATAAATTTCCCTCTTCGCAATAATTAAGTCGAATTGTAAATCCAAACTTTCAAAAGATTGGAAAAAATGGTAATAATTATAAAAATATTTATCGAAATAAAAAAATGTTACTTTTTCGATCCGAGAAGAAAGAATTTATAAAACTGTACTAATTCAATTAAACGGACAAAAAAAAATGTTAAGACGCACTGAGAAAATCCCTCTGCTTCTTTATTCTTTAAAATATAGATATATAAACAGATTAAATGGATTTTCTATAAGCTTATTAGTGATCCATTATATTCGACGTTGCAGGTAATTGGCAATTTAATAGAATTATACCTCGATCCAGTGATTAAGATTAATGAAAATTAGAATCTGATACACCCCCAAGAGATTATTATTCTCTTATTTTTGTCTAATTACCTTGATCTGATTCATAAAACATATCTGAATGCATCCTCTATTTTCCAAATAGTGGAAAAATTTCCATTTCTTCCAAGAAAAATAAAAAAAAAGACAAACAAGTTTTTCTCAATTTCCAAAGTTTCGTTAACGCTATACTATATACGAGAGTAAAAGAAAAAACCCAAAAAAAGAAACAATGAGATAAAAACTTTTCTCAGCTTGAATGGATTTTTGTATTCACAATTCTCGAAATCTTCAATCTGACGGAATTCAAAAGTTTTTTCCTGGCCAAAAGAAAATCTGAATGGCGAAAAAAGAGAAAAAAAAAAGATTTGACAGAAAAAAGATTTCCTATTCATACAATATTATCGAGTTTCTTTCAACAGTGCAAAGAGAAAAAAAAATTTTTTTTTTATTCAGATTTGGGAAATAAAACAAAATTTTTTTCTCTCTTGTGGTAAACATTTTTTTGTTAATTAAAATGATGTACTTAAAAAATTGCCTCTACTTTTAATTACCACAGTTACTTTATTAAAATGAAAAGACGTCAATTTTTGAAAAAAAAAGTCTCTTTCATTTATTATACGGGATCTTTTACGTTCATTAAAATTGAAAACGTATGAAATCGTGTAAATTTGAAAAATCATAAAATAATAAATTTTAAAAAATTTCTCTTTTTCGTTCTTCATCCACTGTCAGAGTTTTTATTCTTTTTTATTAATATTAAAAATATATTTAGTTTAATTTAAAATTTAAAAAAAAAATACTATCTTTCTTCACTGGTTGGGCTTTACTTTTCCAATTTTATTTTCTATTTTTAAATTCTAGTGCAATTTATTTTTTCATTATAAGAGTTTTGTTCTGGAAAAAAAAATTATTTGAATTCTTTTTATTTGCAAACGTTTATTTAAATTAACACACAATGAAATAAATTGTATTTTTGTTCACATTCTATTCATCAGAAAATATATATTAGTTTAAAAAAGAGAAACATTTATTAAAAAATTTTTATTTCAATATTGAATTAAAACTTTTTTCATATAAAAAAAAGTATACTCTCACTTTTAAAACAATGTTATAAATGTTTTTTGTCATTTTTCTCATTACGTAAAATTTAGTTTTAAATCAAGTTTCAGCAGATGGAAAATTTCATTTTTACAATATGATAAATAATTATTGAAACGATTTTTTTGTTTTCTTGTTACTCTGCGTGAATTTCATAAATAAATAATAAAAATTATATGTTTGAAAAAATAAACTTTTCCAATGAAACAAGTATTAAAATCTCCGTCCCTCTGGTGGTCAAGTGGTGCAAAAAACAAAAGGCGCGTTGATTTAAAATATTTTTGAAACAGAAAAAATTATTTACAAATACCATGCTAAATAAAATTTATTTTTAAATCAAGTTTACTGTCGGCAATTCTGGAACACCCTAAAACATTATTATTAAATAAAAATTGAAAAAAAAATAAATATTCTATTCCTTTTGCTTGGATTTTTAACTTCTTTGTATTTTTATATACGAAATTTCATTCTTGGTGAAGATTTAAAAAAAAATACATACGAACATAGGTGAAATTGTGTGTGAAAATTTTTATACGAGAAAATGAGAAGCGCATGATTTAGCGTTAAACATTTTTTCCCTCCAATTTCGTAACTTGACACACTGTAATATTCTCTTTTAACAAAAGTATAATAAAAGGTAGTAAACACATACATGCTTTTCCTCTATATTCCATTTTATTTAGGAAAACTTTTCCCTCTATTTTGAATTTAAATTTTTAATCTATTTTTTTCATAAACAATATTTAAGAGATTCTCAAAAAATCTAATGACAATGCCTATTATATATAGATATATATATATAAGTACACAGTTACATTTACAAAGCTCATTTAAATTACTTTCGAGAAATTTCAGAGGTCCCTGGTACGTAAGAGCTGTTTTCAGGGACAATTAGTGCTCAAGTATGAAATGCGTACCGAATTTAATTAAACTCCAAGGCAAAGTAAGGGATGACACGAATGCAACCATTTCGCAACGTTGAAATTCAATCATTAGTTATATATATTTAGTCTACAATTCTTTCTTTTAAAAAAAACTACTTACAAAATAACAAAACAGAAAAATAATTTTTCCATTTTTTTACACTTGTAATAATAATTTTTAAAAAACAAACTAATAACTACTTATCAAAATTTTTAAATAGCACAAAAAGTACAATAATGACAATAGGAAAAAAGAGAGAGAGAGAGAGAGAGAGAGAGAAAGAAACAAATTTACTTTCGAACAAGAATAGTTCTACTTTGAAGAAGTTGTCTTGTCAGCTTTAAAAAGTTTTTCGTCCTGAAACAAGAATTGTCGATTTCCTTTTTACGTGACATTGAGACTATATATAAGAAAGAAAGAGAAAAAGAGACGGCAGATCGAATAAAGAATGAGAAAATCAGACTTTGCTCTTGAATATAAGTTACCAAAAACAAAAACTTAAAATATTCTCCTGCATTTGACAACATTATAAAGAGATTACACGAAATGATAACAAAATTTAATTATAAAAGAAAATAAGTTATCGAACATTTTATAATTATCAAAACCAACTAAATTAACTCATCACTCTCTAGCCCTGAGGGCATCTTTAAATTAATTATAATATATCCACAAACACACACACAAACAAATACGATTGTCTGCAAATCGATTTCGCAAAACTTCACTGGAAATACCGACATTTATTGTCAACCCGACATAATGTGAATTGAAGCGAAAAAAAATACATTTCGCATTATCAATAAAATTATTATTGACAATTCTTTTTAGAGAGAAAACGAAATTTTTCTTTAAAAAAAAATGAAAAGAATTTAAGGAAAAGTAATAATTTGAATAGGCCACGCCCCAAAAAGGAAGTGGCTGCGAAATTTACACAAGTCTATGGAGAATTATGTTAATATTAATCTACGTCTACAAAATTTGGAGGGCGGAGCTTTAACTAGACACGCCCTGTAGGAGTTTCGCGCTAAACCACGCCTCAAAGGCGTGAGAATGGCACAAAAGGGGCGTGGTTTTATCATATTACCCCGCCCTTGGTGGGCGGAGCTTTTTGTCGAGTGCTGTGCTTTTAGTGTTGACCACGCCTCTTTTAAGACCACGCCCCAAGTGGCCACTCCCATATGGAAAGAAAACACCCCCTAAGCGAGATTTAAAGAATAAGAGACAAACCTGTCTCTATTGAGGTAAAACTGCTGAATTAATAAATTCATCAATGCTGAATATTAATTATTATTACGCCAATTAGTAAAAAAAATTTTTAAGGCGGAAAAATAAATAAACCACGCCTCTAATAAGACTTTTCACACGCGTTTCTATAAACTACGTTAAAAATGTCTGGCTGAAAATGTTTGGAATTTAAACCAGGTGACTCGTGGTGAATGTAATTGAAATTTTCTCTACATGAAAATTGTTTTCCGGAATAATAGTCGAACAAATCTTTCTCTCTCTCTCTCTCTTTTTTTTTTTATTTCTTAAACATAAAATTAGTCTAGTTTAAAAAAAAACTCATTTAAAATTCTAAAAATACACATTTAATAAAAATAATTTTCACGAGATGTTAACTTTTAAAAAAGAAAACAAATTTTTATATATACATATAAGAAATATGAAAATATTTTCGTGTTCTTTGAAGTGTAATTTTAATTAAAATATTGTGAAACATGTGACATTTGCAAAAAAAAGAGGTAAATAAAAAAAATTTGTTTTCATGTTTATGATCTAAATGTGTAAATAAACAAAAATTTTCCCCTTTAATATAAAATTTCTATTTCAAAGCGCACTTTTGTTTGTATTTATTTTAGCCATTGGTCTCTCGGTTTTTGCGTATAATCTGAAAATTAAATCTTTTTTTCGCACATAAGAGAGAGAGAGAGATAGATAGAGGAAAATGTCGACTTAATATTGAAAAATAAAACTTTTATTAAATTCATCAATTTTTAAGTTTAATTATTAAAATTATTTTTAAGAAAAAAAATTAAATTAATAATTAAAAATAAGACCACTTAATAATCATTTTTAATTTTTGTTACTATTTTCTTCTTACTAATTAATAAATTTTAGATATTTAATTATTTTTGGCTTATGCTCTCTAGCCATGTGGCAATATGAACTTAATAAGCGAGCGCGAAGTAACAACATTTCAATAAAAAAATATACTACAAAATATAAATAGAGAGAGAGAGAATCGTTTCAATGCAATACCGAATCAAGAAAAGGGAAGCGCGCGCACCACAACTTCACATCCACTTTAATTTAATATATATAGAAACATTTTCAATGTACCAATATCTAGAAATCTTGGTAAATTGCATCTGCGAAATTGAATTCCAAGCTGATATCGATAGACCAGAAGAAAATCTGTTCCCACATTTATATTGAATACATTTCTTTTTGTTTCAAATATAACACCTAACTTTGACAATTAAGTCATTTTTTTCTGTTTACTGACATTATTTTTTAAATAAATAATTATAAGTTTCTTAAACTTTACTTATTTATTTACTTAAACTTTATTTAATTAAAGTACAAGTTTTTTTCTACAAAAATCCTAAAAGTGCAAAAATTTGTTTTGTATATATTAAATAATAATATAACCTTAAATATTAAGGGTGTGGTTAGAAAATAAAATTGCAACTTGTAGGCGTTAACCACGCCCCTAAAACATTAATCATCTATGTGGAGGCGTGGCCTATGGATTAAACCACGCCTTCTGGGCGTTGGCAGTTAGTGCAGTCACTCCTCCAAACAATAACTTGGGCGTGACTTTTTTGGCGCTCTTATGGGCGTTGTCAATAAATTTAGCCACGCCCCCAAGACAGTATTTCTCAATTCAGGGCGTGGTCTTCAATTTTTACTACACCTTGTTGTCATATTAACAGCTATGTTAGTCACGCCCCTAACAGTAATATTTATAATGGGCGTGACTCATTGCCTAAACCACACCTCGTGGGTGTGATCACTTTCTATGACCACGCCTTCTGTAAGAGGCGTGGTTTCCTACTTGAACCACGCCCCTAATTTAAATCTTCGCTACAGGGACCCCTGAGAAAACGTTTCTAAAAATTATAATAAAACTGAAAAATTGTATGGGTTTTTTATTTCTTATAGACATTATTTTGAATTTACATTTTTTACTTTGGTTATATTCCCTTTTGTGTGTGTGTGTGTGTGTTTTAATTTATTAAATTATTTCTCAGTTCACCATGTTAAAAATAGGTACAAAATATATAATTTCTAAGTTGTAAAACTTTCTAATTACCTTGAATGATTTGGACAAGTTTGTGAAGGATGAAATTTTCTCTTTAGTAATATGAAGTTCTACCGGAGGGAAAATTGAATGGTGACAAGGAGACAAAGACAAAGTTAAAACAAGAGAATCCTTTGATGCGAAAACAAAATCTTTCCTCTACACCAGTAGATAGGACCAGATGTGAGATTCGCAAAGATACTGAATGGAAAATAGTTTCTCTCTTTCTTATCTATATTTCTGTGTAACGCGCTGTTTATCATTTTTTTTTTAACAAAAAAGTGTGCTGCATTAATAATTTAATTATATTGTAAATTTAATTATAATTTATGTTGAATAATGTAATTAGTTGCTTGTAAAAATATTCATATTGTATACACTTGAATTAATTAACGATTAATGTTTCGTAATTGGAATCTCAAAAATTTCATTATTAAATATTTATGTAACATTCTGTTTTGTTGAACTGTTCGTGTCTTGTCGATTTTATTTTTTTTCTCTCTCTTTTTTTTGAAACAGATTATGGTAATTAATTATTGTTAATTAAAGTAGTTTAAGATTTTTTGTTCCTTTCTTTTTCTCTATCCTCTTTATTTGCCAATTGAGATTACTCGAACTATTCGATTAAACGTTGATTGCTCACCGTTTTAAAAAGAAGAAGAGGAAGAAAAAAGAGTGGCAGGATTTTCTTTTTATTTCCTTTTTCTATTTCTACTACTACTACTACTACTATTGCCACTTTTTCTGCTTCTTCTTCTTCTTCTTCTTCCTTTTTTTCATCTGAAAGATTTAATCGTTGTTTCTATCTTCTTCCCAGGATTGGAAAAAAGTGTCGAGAATTCTCTTGCGAAAGATTTACACGTTTGACACACAGCCAATATTCCGATGTATATACTGTATGTCAATTTGATAATTATTTTCTTTTTCCATCTCTTTCGATTTGTAATTTAATGCCATTAATTAAAATTGAGAATCTATTGCGTGAAGATATTTTTTTTTCAAATTTAGTCGCTGAAAAAATACTAAATTCATATATTAGTCTATATAATTCACTATTTACTCAATTAAAATCGCTCAATTGCCAAATTCTGTATTTGAAGTATCTCATCAGCAGTTTCCAAGTTAATAAGTACTATAATCTATTGATTTATGAAACGTATGCGTGCACTCATCATAAAACTTCAATTTCCAATGAATGACTAAAATTGACAATTAAATTTGCTAGACTTTTATTGCAACAGGCATCTCGAAATATGAATGCTTTAGAAACTAATTCTTTACAATGGAAAACATAAATAAGGATATTTTATGAAAAGAGCAATTACAAGACAAGACGAATAAAGCAGATGCTGGCAATGTACCCTCTACCCAACCTCCAACCCCTTAACTCCCTCCTCGCTCGTTTCCTTCAATTTTAAATCCCCATTTCCTCTTTAAAATCCTCGTCGTTCCAACCCCTTGACATACTCGCATGTACATATATATATACATATACAATACCTGACTTTATGGATCAAATCCTCTCCCCCACCAAAAGGTGATCTAGAGGCGAAATGTGCCAAGGATAATTAGAAGATTACTCTTCTCTCGTTATGCGACACGAAAGTAACATCAGATTAAATAATATAGTCGAGAAAGTCATCAATCATTTCCCTATATCAACATGGAATGTTTTGTAATGCTTAATTTACATTATTAGTTCATTAGGAAAAATTTTTTTATTTATGGGAGGAGACAAATAAATTTTCTATTGTAAACCACGCCCCTTTTTGAAACTCCTCCTATTTTGAATCACGACTATTTTTATATAAAAAAAAGTAGACTGAAAAAGTAGGCGTCATGTCCTTTTGACATGAGACTCCTCCTATTTTTAAAACCACGCCCATTTTTATATAAATATATCAATAGACTGAAGAGAGTAGGCGTGTTCTTTTGATAAGTAGACTCCTCCTATTTTTTATAAATATAACAATAGACTGAAAAAGTAGGCGTGTCCTTTTGACAAGTAGGCGGAGACATGAGACTCCTCCTATTTTTAAAACCACGCCCATTTTTATATAAATATATCAATAGACTGAAGAGGGTAGGCGTGTTCTTTTGATAAGTAGACTCCTCCTATTTTTGTATAAATATAACAATAGACTAAAAAAGTAGACGTGTTCTTTTGACAAGTAGGCGGAGACACAAGACTCCTCCTACTTTTAAACCACGCCCACTTTTTGTAAAAATATAGACTGAATAGATAAATAATACCATTACTAAAAACAAAAAAAAAGACTTTTTCATTATCTCACATTTTTTGGCAAAAACATACGATTTTTTTTGTTTACTGTTGACATGAGAAAAAAAGGAAATAAAGTAATGAAGTTTTTTTTTTTTGTTGAACATTGACCGTGGGGTCAAGTGAAAGAAATGTTTAATGATGTGGCAAAAGAAAGGTTTCAATGTGACGGAGAAACTTTTTTTTTCTCCTCCTCATTTGAAAATGGACTTAATTTCTGTTCTCTCATATTCAATTTCATTGACTATAGAGGATAAGGAAAAGTATCTCAAAATCTTCTTGGAAAACAATTTTAAATTGATAAAATGACAAAGTAAATTTAATAGTCTCCTTAAAGATTGCTTTCTCTCTGAATAAGGAGCTTTTAACAAGTGGCCGCTTTTTCCCTCTCAAGACCATGAACGAGTGGCAATTGTTCAATATTCCATTGATTTTAGTGAAAGTGTGTTCGTGGAAGCTCGAAGATTTTCTTTCTATACATTGTATTACAAATCTTTCGAATAAATTAAACGGTATTTTTGAATAATTAAATCTTTCCAACGATAAATTTTCCTTTATTTTTAATATTTTACATAATTCGTATTTACTAATTACTAACATTAAATAAATAATAATTAATAAAAAAAAACTCTTCCCACTTTATAAAAAAAATTTTTTAATTTTGTTTCTTTTTAAATTGCTTTTTTTTCAAAAATTTTTCACCAAATATTTTTTTTTCACACGCAAGGTCAATTTTTTGCAATTTATCAAGAACGTCGACAAGACAAACCAAAGAAGAAGAAGAAGAAGAAGAAAAAAGTGGAAAGGCAAAAAATCTTCTCGACAATTTCGCGATCATTTGTAACCCGAAGCAATTCAAAAAGTACAAAAGAAATTTCACCACTATTTAGAAAGAAATTGGAAAAATGGATTGGTTTTAATGAAGGTGAGAGTATTATCAGTAAAAGAATTTATCTCCAATACAGAAGGTATATGAACAAATATTAATAAAAAAAAAAAACATAAATAAAAGGGGGAAAAAAGAGAGAAAATTTCATTTAAAATTAAAATCACATATTCCCCTCTTCAATTTTACTGTCAAAACATAAAATGCGAAAATAATTTTACCCCCAAAAAATTAATTTCAGAAAAATGTGTACTTTACCAATTTTCACATAATAATTAATTTCAATATTATCTCGAGAGCATAAATATTTATTTTAAAAAAATATTTAAATTTGTACTTGATTAAAAAAATGTAAAAAAAAAGATTTAATTAGAAATGTATTTTTTATGCTACAGAATTTACAAATTATGATTAAATAAAAATTTAAAAAAATATTAAAAACCAGACTCATGTATCATGTTGAAATATATGCGAAAATAATTATCACTGTTCGTTTGAAATGAAAAGCAGAAATAAATTCTTTTGATCTATTCGATTTAGGTCTTATTGAATTTTATTCAGTTAAATAAAGAGAGAATAAAATAAAGGATCCCCATTTTGTTATGGGAATTTGCTACTGCTTCCAATTGTCATATAAATGTACGGAGAATGCATACACATAATTCGATAAAGTAATTTAATTAATCGACTGGAATTTGCAGTAGCTGCTGCTGCAGCAGCAGCAATAGCAGCAACAGTAGCAGGAGGAGGTTTATTAAATAAACCGTTAGTCGAAAAGCAATCAAATTTACTTACAATTGAAACTTGTGATATCACATTGAATACCCAATCACGAATCTATATACTTATATATAAATTTATAAATATATATATATATATATATATATATATATATATATATATAGATATGTATGATGTGTACATGAAATGAATCTTTAATATAACATCAAAAGTTCCCGAAGCAGCAAATTAATTTTCGTTAATCGTTTTTCAATTTTCAATTATTTTGTATAATGACGAGAAGAATGATTAAATTTTCATTTATTTGTCGTCTAGGACAATTAATAATTAAAAAGAAACACTACATGGAGAAAAAATTTGTTTTCCATTCTTAAAAAGTAAAATGTTTAAGAAAATCAACAAAATATTAAACAATACTAATCTTATTATTTAGAATTTAATTTTACCAGTCTACACGATTCGAGAGCTAAATTTTGATATTAATTTTAAGTTCATTAGAAACTTTGATTATGTAAATAAGTTTAATTTTCTTGAATTGCGTAATTATTAAATTCTGTTCACGAAACAACTTGGAGCTTGTGCCACTGTCTCGAGTTCGTATGAGATATTGCATTCGTCAAAAAATTCACTAAAGAATCTACCTCTTTTAGAAATAGAAATTAAATAGTAAATCATAATGTGAAAAAGTACAGACTACAATTTAATGTTAAAACTAGAACTCCATTATTTTAGAATTAGTGCGGTTTAGATTTTTAAAAAAGAGGGGAATTTAGACAGAAAGGTGCGAATAAGTATGAATGTTCGGGCGATTCCAGGAAAGAAAGAATGCTAGTGCGCAACGAGAGCGCGCACCAATAGCAAGAGCGCTCCCCCACTCCCGAGTGGACTTGAGTATAAAAGCGGACGCGGCGAGAATAGTCGATCATTCTAGCGACGCCGTTGCTTCGTGAAGGGAACTGCGATAATTCTATTTTTCAAAATTAAGTCACTTATTTTTTTATTAACAAATAAGTAATCCACTAATAGAAAATAATATAACAAAGTTCTTTTTTTTTTAAATAAACTAAATAGTTAATATTTAGAAACATAAATCTACAAAAAAATAATTACATTATACTCTACAAGTAATTATAAATTTCAACCTCAAATTATTTTCAACATTTTCAAAAGTCAAACTAGAACAAATATATATCGCATGCACCATATTTTATATCTCAAATATACTCAGAATGTGTGCGCGCATTTTCTCGGAAATAACTCTATGCAAGTGATTCATAGACTTTTTCCGCTATGAAACTAACAGAAAATGTCACTTTTGGTTCCTTTGTGGATGGTAGAGATTTCGGTGAGGGGGGGGGAGCACAGCTTCCATATTTTCTCCATTTTCCCGCATCGAGGAAACAGAAATCGTTTTATGGATATAAGTTTCACTAGACTTGCTGACTTTATGACACAGGAAATGTGACACTCCCCCGCCTCCTCCTCCTCCTCTTTTCACCCGTGTCACCGAATCCCTTTTCCTAAGGGTGAAAGGTTTAGTGTCGAGAGGATGGTTAGTTCCCTTAGGTAAATGTAAGCCAATAAAGGATAGTCTCAGGTGTTTGAGGTTCATTTCATATATCGATTAGATTGATTTTTTTACCCATGGCTATAAGTCGTGAGACGAGGTCAAAGATTTGTTCCGCTTATAAACATATTCAATTCGTGACATATAAGATTCTCTTTTAAAGTTTTTTAAGGAAAAAATAATTTTTAATGTTAAATTTTTTTTTCTTGAATTAGTACAAACAATAAATGGTAATTGGATAAGACAAGGGTATTAACTTTAGTGTAATTAAAAAATATTCTGCTTTTCGTTTAATTATAATGATTAGAACACGAATTTTATATCTTTAGTGAATGAAAACAAATAGTTACCGTATTTTTAAAAAACACGTAAATTTAGGTCGAAACTTTAAAAATTTTATCCAGTGGAATTGTGAAGAATTATTAGAAATATAAAGAATTATGAATAGCTAAAGTTTCATGAATTTAATTATTTTTACAAGAAACATAATTGTGAATAATCAAAATATGTAAGTAAGTAATTTTCTCTCTCTCTCTCTCTATGTAAATAAATAAAAAATGAAAACTACATTAATGAAATTTTAATTAATTCTGACGGCTGTCATTTAATTATTCATGTTCTATAACTTTACTCACGTTATACTCGAGGGAAAATGGGAAAGATCGTAGCGACTTGACAAAACTTTTCATAATAATCATAATATATAGTCGCAGGAGAAATTTCTAAGGAAACAATACATATTATATTGACATTAGTCCCCTGTTAATAAGTTAAAAACATTTTTCAATTCTCCCTTCGAGTACAACATTAATTAAAATAATGTGCAACATTTTTTTTTTCGAAGACTGTATGAAAAAAACTTTCATTAGAAAATGTGTCTTTTACTAAATATTTAATTAATTAACCCACTCGTAGTAATTTAGAAAATAATTAAATATTTTTAATTTTTTCAATATATTTTATATACAGAAAATAAAAATGATTAAGAATAATTTTTTTAAAATTTACCGCCTATTTTTTAGTTCCAAGTGATGGCGCCATTGTTTTGTCATGCGAATAGACATTTAGGGTTAGGACAACTTCTCACCTGACTGCAGACACTTTTATTAAATTATGTCGAAAAAAAAAGTTTGTTAATTCTACCTTCTAAATCAATGTGAAAAAAGGTGTTTCATTAGAAAACTAAATCGTAAAAAATTATTTTCAACCGAACGAATTGGGTAAGTTCTCCAACAACTTTTACTTTAATTTCTATTTTCGCTAATGGCAATATTTTTTTCCCAATAGCAGAAAGTTTTGCATAAATTAATTGTTCCCGATATTCGCTATTTTCAAATTTTGTTTATTGTAATTTTTATTTTCTATTCTATTCATAATATAAATATTTAATATCAATATTTTTTACAACTAAAAATAGAAAATTTAAAATCACAGCTCATGTTGAAAATTTTGAGTATTAGTTATTAAAAAAAAAATTTCAACTCTGAATATAGATCAATGAATAATGAAAAAAAAAGACTGCTTCACGAAACAAAGTCAATAATTTCAATGTCAGTATTTTTTTGAGATTAAAAGATTTGCTTTTTTTTCATTCTCTATATTTTTCCTTCATTCCACATAGACATTGATTTATATCCCCGAGAAAAATTCATCCTTTTAAGTGTTTCCTATAATGCAACGACAATTTTGATACCAAAAAAATACCAATTTATCACGTGTTAAACAAATATGCAATAAATTTTCATTTAAAAAAAATGTTTCTCGTGGATATTTAGATTTTTTTTTTAATAAAAATTTATATTTAGAGAATATTACTAACCTTGGCAAATTATCTGCATTGTTGTAACTTTCGTAGTCTTCTTTAAAACGATTCACACTATTAGAAAATTTTTCAACACTCACAAATTTTTATTTAAACAAAAAATTATTTTTTTCACTGTTTTTTTTGCAAAATGAATTTGGGGGAAAATTAAAAAATTCCAGGGTTTGGAAAGAATAATTTTAAATAATTGGGTAAATAAAAAGTTTAATTGAAAAGTAGAGCCAGCTTAATACTTGTGAGAAATTAAAAGTTTAATAAAATTCTTTAAATAAGTTGAAATTAATTAGTTGAATAAACTAAATTTCGATTAAATTTAGAGGCAATTTTCGACGCCACGTGCTCTCCGATAATAGTGAAGCAGGGAAGATGAAGGTACTTCCGTCGTTGCTCGCTATGTCAACCAATTAAATTACTTGATACTTCCAGTCCAGGAATTTGAGAGTAGAAACGATTGGCTACACCTATTGTGACGTCACTACCACAATTGTCGCTTTCTTTTATTCCCACACACGGATTTTCGCAAATTAAATTAAATGTATTCGTAAATTGATAAAATTTCCCTCAACTTCAAAAATAAAGTATAAATATTTGTAAATAAATTCTCTACCCTTTTTTTTGACTTTAATTTCCCTTTATTGTCAGATATTTTTACTATTTATTAAGTGAAATAAATTATGAATTCATATTGACATTGCGAATTTAACTAAAAATGAAAATCCGTTTGAATAAAATATAAATTGTAATAGGAAAAATTAATTTTATCAAATAAATGTAATATTAGTGATAAATATTATTAATAGTTTGTACATTCGAAAAACGTTTCTTGATGTAACAGCTTAAGTGAACATTATAATTAATTTATGCATCAAAACTAAATCTAAACATGCAGTCGGATATATAAATAGAGCTCATCGAGGAACTTCATTAAAGCAGAGGATTAGTTGTGTGCTCGCAATTCTGTCTACATTTCGTGACCGTAAATTTTTAGTTCCTCAAAAGCACTTCCGTTCACATTGGATTGACAAAAGGATATTAATATTTATTTTTAAATTTCTTTCACAAATAAAATAATCGGACAAATAAGAAAACTTTGAAAGGTCTATTAAAGTTCTTTAATATTATTTCAAATTTCAAAAATTAAAATACATTTTCAGAAATCTTTCCAACGAACACTAAAAAACGAAATTAACGGAAACTAATTCACCTAATTTAAAGGGCAAAATTTATTCAGTTGAATTTTAATTAACTTTGGAATTGAGAAAAATTACAACTACACTTACCTGTGAAGTAATATATGGTCTCGAAATAACAAGAAGGAATAGAAGAATGTAGACTTCAAGAAGAATTTAAGGTCTTACTAAAAGGGGTTTTAATACCTCTAGAGAATGTATAATCCTTGTATAAAAATCCTGGTTCTTTGCTTCATGAATTTTGTTGCCACTTTTTTTCTCCTTTTTTTTTATTTTCTAACTACACTTTTCTCGGATATCTTTTTCTCTCGTTCCAAATCTCTTGCCACCTAAAATCCATAATGGTTGAAACAAAGAGAAAAGTGCAAAAAATTTTTTTCCTTTTCAACCATTAAAATAAAAGCGATTTGAGAAGAAAGATTTTTAAAAACAATGTATAAACAAAAAAAAAATGTTTATAAAAATACATTTCGAAAAAGAGGATGAATAAAAATCTATGTTTAGTTTCTAATGATAGGAATAAAAATCTGCAGTGAAAATATTTCATATCTTTGAGAGAAAAATTCCATTATATATTGTTTTTCTTTTTTTTTTTTTTTTCGTAAAAGTATTTCAATTTGTATCATTCATTTCTGATGAAACACGTAAAAGTTTCAGATATCCTATAAACTTTATCCAAAGTTTTCACTCATAAAAACTGTATAAAGAGAAAAATACGTACACACACATATAGATAGAAATGTATAAAATGTTTTTCATTCTTTTACTAAATTTGTTCGAGTTATGATAATACATTTCTTAAATAATAAAAAGAAAGGTTTTTTTTTCTCTGTATATAACAATTTTTCCCTCTAAATATAGAAAATATAATGAAAATTAATTCAAAAAAAGGATGGAAAACTTGTTTTCAAAATGAATAAATATTTTCGCAAAATAAAAAAATAGAAAAAATTAATGAACAAATTGCATAATAAATCTCTTGTAAATTCAATGAAATTCAATGATATTGTAAATCATTTTCGCAATCAAAGACGAATACTCTTTTCTTCATGAAAATTTAATAAAGCTTTAATAATTCACGAATTCGAAACTGTGAAGAGAGAAATGTCATAAAAATTTAATGTTCATCTTTAGAAAACTATTTTTTCTATTTCTCCCACTGGGACTAAGGAGTTTTTTTTTAAACTATTGCTTTATGTAAATCGTTTGTTTAATTGTTTTCTCATTATCGTTAATAATTGTCCTTTAATTGTTTTCTATTAAAATTGATGAATTTTTGTCTTACATTATTTTTAACGATGTCAAAACATGGCAAAATTATCTGGATTTTATTATTATTATTTAAATTTCCGCACAAAATTATTTTTCTTAAAAAAGTCAAATGTTGGCAAAATTTTTTTATTATACGTATACATGGTTTCACTTTCAGTTTATTTATCATTTAATTCATTTAATTAACTGAATATTTGCCACCGACGCATTTTTACGTTATCACCGGTTTTTTTTCGGTGACGTTCAATTTTTTTTTTTTTTTAGAAAAAGATTTATGTGAAAGTTCACCGAAGCACGCGATCTTGAAATAGTATTATTATTGTTATATTAAATATCAAACAAAATTCGACTTAATATAATTTTTTTCGCATTTTTTCTGATCAAAGAATTTTTTTTTTTTAATAAGATAAAAATAAAACTAAATCATCTACACCACGCAAACATTTTTTCAGTTCATTTTGTATCAAACATTGTCATTTATTATTTTATACAATATTATTTTATGAAAGAAAAAAAAAATGTTTCATTTGACGAAAAAAAATTTCGATGCGAGAGAATTTTTTTTTAACGTTTCTATATTTAGAAAAGTAAAAAATAGATATAATTTAAAAATATAATTAATTGTATTTCAATATTTTTTGGAAAATATAAATAGAAATTTTAATGAATATTTAATTTTGAAAATTCATTAACCACGCAAAATAGTTGACTCTAGGTTCTTTAAAAATTTTAATTAAAAATTTAATAGAATTAGAAATAATTATTTGATAAGTGAAATTAAATGAAAATATAATTATATCTTGAGAACGGAATAAAATGAAATACAATTAGAAAGTAATTATTTAGAGATTAAAATAAATTAAAAATTAAAAAGGAGTTACATTTTTTCATTGTATTAAATTAATTTTTTGATAAGAATTAAATTTTTGCATTGTCTTAAATTAATTTTTCGATAGGAATGAACTTTTTTCATTGTCTTAAATTAATTTTTCGAAAGGAACTAAAATTTGGAAAGAAGTTGCAAAAAAAATTTAAATGAACGGAAAATTATAAACTTCTAAGTTAAAAGTTCGTTTGATAAATATTAATTTAAAATAATAAAATTTAATTAGGAATTTATATTTAAGGGTGAATTGTTTGGCATTAATTTCTTATTTTATTGGCTCAAGTATAAATTCTACGTTATATATAATGTTACGTATGGAGATTGCGTGCGTATTGTATACTAATAACCAACGCCAAATTGTCTCTACTAATTTATGGTTTAGGTAACTGTAACAATGGTTACGTCACTGTCTAAATTAATGAGCTCTCTAAGAAAATTATATCAATTATTAACTCCCTTACGTCTAAGATTGTTAAATATTTACATAAACACCTCAATTCCTCCGAATCAAAATAATAAATTTTTTAATAAAATCATCAACAAATTCTTTTTCAAATATTTTACAATTTTTTTACTTCAATATTTATTCCATTATTATTATTAATTTATTTCATAAATAAATATATTCAATTAAATTTCTATTTAAGTAAACTAATTATTTTTCATAAATCTTTATTTATTACTTTCTATCAATCGTTTTTTAAAACTAAAATAATTGTTCAATAATACTGTTAGTATTAACATTTTTTGGAAAATGAATTATTTTCGATTTTCTCTTAAAATATAAATAAAAAAAGTGATGGAAGAATATTTCTTGGCAATATTATATTGCAGGAAGAATGATGGAATATAATTGATGACGTAATCAAAACGTCAAATATAATAACGTTGATAGTAAATTCAGCTTATTGGAAATATGAAGGACAGAAATGAAGTAGGAATCACTTATTTGAATGTAGATTTAAAATTTAAGCCGACCAAGTTTATTCGAGAATTCAAATACAATGATAAAATGAATCTAAATTTAAATCGGAAATTATCTTCTATATTTACTGTGCAAAAGGAGAAAATAATTATTCAAAAAATTTCCTAATAGACAAGTATTTCTTTTTTAATTAAATAATTATTAAACTGTTGATTCAAATTTTTTTAACTCATCCACAGTACTTTGGTATTTAATATCATTAGATTAGTTATTTATTTACTTTCGCTCGAAAAAACGAAAAAATTTAGTAAAGTACTACTTAAGTCATCAGACTATCATTAAAATTTAGAAAATTCTAACTAAAAAAAATATATTCTCCTATAATAAACAGTTTACGAAGAGAAAATTTTTTCTACTTGTATATTAATTTGGTAGAGTTGAAAATACTCCGGGAGTTCCTGCTCAAAGCTACAGCGTCGGTAGAGTGAGCGAATTTTCCCGGCGCGTCGACTTATATACTCGAGATAACGCCGGAGTGGGGATGCGCGCTCGCTATTGGTCGACGGCCGGAACGACTCCCGCTGTGCGCGTCAACGATGCGCAGTGGCACTTTCAGTTCCTACGAATTGCAACTTTTGTCTCTCAACTGCTTTTTAATATTTTTTTTTTCTTAAAAAATTGTTTATCTACTGAACTAAAATTGTAATTCACTCCAAGTGCTGTGCACACTTTTTCTCCATCCAACAAAACATTAATAAAAAAAAGGTAAATAATTTTTTTCGAAATAATTACACTTCGCAGCAATTAATTTATTTCTAGAATGTTTTTTTTTCTTTTACAATATAAAATTTATATATATACACATAGGTTTTTGTTTTATTATAATTGGAGAATTAGGGGAGATTTAAAAGATGTAAAAAAAGCCATATAACATTATTTGCCCTAGAGTTTATATAACATTTCCTCCAGTGTGGCATGATTTTCATCCTTATCTTTTTTCCAAGATATTTTTCTTATTTTCAATTATCGTAAAATGCATCATCGTTGAATTTTCTTTTTTTTCGTAACGATATATTTTATATATATATATATATACAAAAATTTAATTCAAAAACATAAACGAATGTTTCTAAAGAAAATGACATTCGTTGTTTATTATATAATAAACTAAACTATTTTTCCCTCTGAAAATTGTTCAAAACAAGTGAACAAATTATTTACGTATGGAAAACAAATTACAATATTACAATATATCGAAATGAATCGAATACAATATTTTCACAGTGAATTTTGTCCATTTCATTTCGATGCAATATTTCTAAAAATAAATTCAAATTAAAATCTCTGAAAATCGATAATAATCAATTTATACAGTAACATGTAAAATATAATTGTCTATTCGCTTTACCGTTTTTAAATTTCAAAAAAAAAAGAAGAATTAGTTTCTTTATTACATTATATTTTCATTGTCTTCACTTTTTTTTTGCATTAAAATACCAAAAAGTCTCTAAACGATTTTTTTCGTCCATTAAGAGTCCAAATTTACCCGCGCACGCTTTATGACTCTTTTTTTTGTTTTCACTCTTTCTCTCTTCTGTCTTTTTTTTCCATTAGGTAACTTTTATTTCAAATATTCTCTCTTTGACCAGAAAAAAATAAATACACCACAATAAAGTAATTTGAATGTTCTGGAAATCAAAAACTGACAAAAAAATTTGGTCTTAGCGAAAGAAAAATCATCGAGAGAGAGAGAGAGAGAGTTGCAAAAAACAAATTCAGTATCACGAACATCATCACCACATAATTTTCGATATCAATGTGGATCAAAAATTTCAGTCGTCTTCAAACATCTCCTGGAACATGAATTATCGATTGTTCCAGGCAGAGCTCTTTGCTAAACACGATCCTCCTCGCCTAAAAGTCGAACCACCTCTGCAAAGAAAAAATACATCCAATCGTAGAGGGAAAAATTATAATTTAAAAAAATCATTAAAGTATTTTTCTATTTTGGAAAATAATACAAATATTTTTTTATTCAGTCGATGACAGACTGATGGAATTAAAAATGAAGCGATTAATATAAATTAGGGAAGGAAAAGAATGAAAGGTCAATGGTTTGACAATATTATGGGAAAAGTAGAGATCTACGTTACCGACTGATGGTAAATGGTCAAGGCCCTTTTTAATGCAGAACAAGACTCAAAAAGCGATCGTCATTTATGTATACTCATCAATGAAGTAATAATTCTTTTCAATAAAATTATTCCAATATAAAGAAAAGCTCAGTAAAAAGATTTTACTAAGAATTTTTTCCCCCCCTTCTTTTCAAGTACAATTAGTATTAATTAAAATTTCTTGAATATCTACTTGAATTATTATCAAGTCTGGGAATTTATTTCTCATAAAAAGGAAAATTTTTTTTTTCTTTTCACAAAGGAAATGAATGGTGATTTGGAGGAAGGAAATGAATAGAGAAGTAGTTTGCAGAAGAAATAAGAAGTGGTTTGAATTTTTAATTGAGAACTTGCCTGATTTGCCAATGAGTGATGCACGATTTAAGTAAATGGCTGAATCGTTGGCACTGACTTCACTGTTTCCAGGTTGAGTGATATTTCTCCTGACCCCTCTCGAGTTTCCACGGTCCCCGCATCGCAATCTAAAAAAAAATCGGCTAAATCTCAAGACGTGTGACACACACACAAATTTATTTCACTTTTGTCTTTTTTAAAAACTTGACATTTTTACTATATAGAAATAAATATTTTTTTATATAATAAATATTGGGGAAAATATTTTCTCTAATTAAAATTATTTATTGTAGGTAATTCAAATGATCGGACATGAAATATTCACTATTTTTGCTTTATTTTCTAGTTAATTGAAGTGCTATTTAAGTTCCGCTGGCATTCGATATTTCTCGAATCACTCGATTCGTGTTGCGTGTCTTGTTTACTTTCGCCCGGAATAGTTCGTGTAAAGCCGAAATGCATCGATTTAGCAAAGTATCGCTGCAATCATCAAGAGATCATTAGAATTTAGAAAATAGAAACTTTAAAGTTCAAAACTAAAATATAAATATATAATTCGTTTATAAACCATAAAAAATAATACATTTTGTGATTGGCAACTTTCAAAAGAGTATTTTCGAAACAGTTGAATTTTCACGTGTCTTCGACGTCGTCTAAACGTCGCCGTCGCCCGAATGAGCAAATTTTCCCGGCGCGTCGGCTTATATACTCCCGTCAACGCGAGAGTGGGGATGCGCGCTCGCTATTGGTCGACGGCGCGAGCGACTCTCGCTGTGCGCGTCAATCATGCGCAGTAGCTTTTTACACCAAATACTATCCATATTTCTGTACATTTAATTAATTAAAAAGACATACGAACAAAATTCTTTTTTCCCTAGTTTTTTTTCACCAAATACTATCAATATTTCTGTACATTTAATGAATTAAAAAGAAATAGGAACAAAATTTTATTCTTTTAAGTCAATTATTTAAATTTAGTAAAACATTTTAATTCACTTAGTCAAACATTTTCATTCATTCAGTCAAGTATTTTGATTTATTAACCAAAATAATTTAAATATTCACTTTTCAGCTGAATATTTTTATCAATAATAAATCTACGTTACTAAAATATAGAACATGAAAGAATTTTTTTTTTGATAAAGAAATCGTCTTCCTTTTAGTGAATAAAGAAGAGGGATTTATCTGAGATTTTTTTTTTTTGAGGATTTTTTGTGAGCTATCGTGCACTATTTGTGGAGAGGAGACAAAAAAAAAGTGTTGGACAAGGGATCTTGGATGCTATTGTGTGAGATGTAAACTTGCCTCCAGCAACTGTAGCAATCAAAGAGACTGAGGAAGGCTTGTCGGAACTTCCGGTTCATGAAGCAATAGGTGATAGGATTGCAGCAACTTGAAACATAAGCCAAGAGTTGAACAAGACTAATTCCAGTGCTGCCAACATGAGAGTAGACCAAATCGGGCGCAAACAAGTACCACGTATTGATGACGTGTAAAGGCGCCCAGCAGACGAAAAATTCCAGGACAATGGCGAAGAGCATTCTTATCACCTGGTAATTGGTCGAAAAACAAAATATTATTATTGTCAATATTATTTTATTTATTTATTAATTTATTTTTTATTTGTTTACTTATTTTTTTATTTTTATTTATTTATTTTTTATTTTTATTTATTTTCTATTTTTACTTATATTTATATATTTTTTTTATTTTTACTTATTTTTTTATTATTATTTATTTATTTTTTATTTTTACTTATTTATTTATTTATTTATTTATTTATTTTTACTTATTTTTTTATTTTTATTAAATTTTAATCAGCAAAAGTTGAAAAAAATGTACCAAAAACGAAGTTTTGAACAAAATTCTTCTTTCTTTGAAAAGAAAAAGTTTTTGGAACAAACTAAACGAGAGACAAATGAAAGTTTAGATGCTCGTAGTAATTTTAAAAAATTACATTTTTTCGTAATTACTAATAACTAATGAACTTCAGAATTGTAGAGACTGCTTTTTAAATTTAGAATAAGCTATTATAGTTCTCAAGGAAACTTTACTTCATTCAGAATAATGTCAAGCTAAAGGGATCAATACAAATGAATATATCAACTAAATTAGACAATTAAAACTTACTTTCGATGAATAATTAGTTTTATTCATTTAAAAAAACAGGAAAAAATTATTCTCTCAATTATAAATAGGCGATAATTGCACTAATTACAAAAAAACAATATAATACAATGATGATAATAACAAAAATATAACAATGTCAGTAACAATAATAATAATAATAATAATAATAATAATAATAATAATAATAATTTCTAAATAAATAATAATTATAAATAGTATAATGAAAAAACAATTTATTCTTAATAGAGCATTATTATTATTGTCATTATTATTATTATTATTATTATTATTATTATTATTATTATTATTATTATTATTATTATTATTATTATTATTATTTTTATTTTTTATTATCACTAGCTAAAATAACGTGCGCGTAAAGTTTCTTGTTTCATTACCATTGAAAAATTCAATTATTCAGAAGAATTTTTATTCAAAATCACTATTTTTCTAAATATATTCAGGAAAGTCACGAAAAAGTCAGAAAAATTTGTCAAAAGTACAGAAACAATATTCAATTTCGAAAATTCTTAAGAAAACTCTAAATGTTATATTCCTAATCATTGAAAAGATTTTCAATCAAACTTTACAGATTTTTAAATACAATATTTAGGTTTATGAAAAACTTTAATAATACAAATTCTTATAAAATTTGTTATATTTTTTTAATATACATTTCATTCATTACTAAAAATAATAATGGATTTATGGATGAATTTTACTTAAAACACTAAAAAAAAATTGAATTTTGGAAAAATTATAAATGATTGCAAATACTCAATTATATATAATAATATATTATTTATGTTCAATAATGAAAAACAAAATAATTAAATTTTTGATAAAATTCTTTATGAAAATTAAATTTTAAGAAACATCCAATTATTGTTTAATAAATTGTTTATTTTTATAGTTAAATAATTGATTTCTTGTAGAATTTTCTAATAAATATTGATTGAAAAATTAATTTCAATTTTGGATGAAAATTGATTATCATATTCAAAAATATGTATTTATTAGAAAATTCTAAGAGAATTCATTTATTAAATTCTAAAAATAAACATTTTCTCAAACAATTGAGCTTTATCAACAATTTTTTTTTTTTGGGGGGAATTTTTGAATATAATTGGATTTTTGCGAAGAATTACATTATTTTTAAAAATATAATTGAATGCTTAAAAGTACAAAAATTATAAAAAAATTAAAATTTCTTTTAAAATAATTGAATTGTTTTCTGAAATTTTATTGAAATAGTACATATTCAATTTTTTTAAATATTCTCGTCAAAATTTCAATTATTTTCAAAAAATATTATTACAAATTATTATTATTATTTTATTATTATTATTATTATATTATTATTATTATTATTATTATTTATTATTATTTACAAATTTTTTATAAATTTCTTTCTTCTTAAAAATGTTATTAAAAATCGTCAAACGAAATCTATTATTTCGTATTATTAATGTGCTAAAAAATAATGTTATTTTAAAAAACCTGGGAAATTTCCATTTTTTAAACTGAAAAAATGAACAATAAAATAAAAATATTTCTACCTAAAAGTCAGAATAAGAATAATCGTTATATATTTAAATTATTTGAAAGTAACTAAAAATATTATTAAAAATTGGGGTATCCAAAAATTGTTTTATAAAATAAAAATTGTTTTATTTATTTATATTTTATTATAATTTCAATAATACAGTTTTTAACAAACAGAAATTCTGTAAATATTTTTTCCGAAATAAATATCAAATTTCCTAATCAAAATTTTATTTATAACTTTTTTTCTACTTAAAACTTGTACTTTGTTTATAAATTGTCATTGAGAAGCAGAAAATATGCAAAATATTTTGTTATTTTAATTTTCCAACTGTTTTTTTTTTAGAAAAAATGAAAAAATTAATATCCTAATCTTAAAATATTTCTTACAAAGTGCTAATTTTTCTGGAAAAAAGAGGAATATTGAAAAATATAATTAATAATTTTTGTAAATTAATAAAAATAGTTTTGTATTATTTGAAAAATAAAAATAATATTTCTAATAAAATAAATAAATATTGTTTTGTATTATTTGAAAAATAAAAATAATATTTCTAATAAAATAAATAAATACCTATTATTAAATTTAAAAAGTAAGAGTGAAATAATAAAGAAAAATAATATTATCTATTAAAAATTCAAAACATATAAAAAAACAAAAGCATAATTATGACTAACTTCAGGTGTGGACAGACTGGACAGAATACGACGATTATTATAGTTAATAATAAAATAATAAAATTCTCATCACTATTATTGTTATTGCCATCTTCATTATTTCTATTTTTGTTTTGTCTTTTACTATTATTGCAATTGTCATCTTTATTGTTTTTATTAATATTTAGTATTTGTTTAACAATTTTTATTATTTTTTTTTTAATTTTAACTTTTTTTAATTCTTACTTTTTTTGTTTTTCATTATTTTTATCAAGACCACTCAAAACTCGTTCAGAACTGACGCCAAAAACTATATTTCCAACTTTAAATTGAAAACATATTAAAAATTAATTATAATCGAATTTTTTTTATGCAAATTGGAAATAAATCTCTTTCGCAATATGTGAAATTGAAATGTTTCTTTTGATATATGCGGGTTATAGTTTGTTGGAGAGAGAGAGAGAGAGAGAGAGAGAGAGAGAGAGAGAGAGAGAGAGAGTGAGTGAGTGAGAGAAATAAGATTTGAAGTAAAATATTGAAAATAACCTTCTTTTTGGCCTCAATACTTTTGCCCATGTAGTTACTGCGAATGACATGTTGTCGTCCAAAGGTATAAGTGGAATTTTGGCGACTCTCAATAATTCCTCCAGGTTCCTCAGCCTCTCGATAAATGGAAGAGCCCCTCTTTCCATTTCCATTGGCAGTGCCACGAGTACGTGGTAATGTTGTAATTGAATTTAAATCGATGCTAGCACTCACATTGACATTAACATCTACGTTTGTCGAATTTTTCGTCGATGTTTTAATTCGTCGAATCTAACGCAGAAATAAAATATTCCGTTTTCAATATTAAAGGAAAATTGGAAAAAAAAGAAAAAAAATTCAATTAAAAAATAGGTTTTAGTAAAAATATTGATGGATAAAAAAAATATTGTTGTAACAATAGTTTAATGATAAAAAATTTCGTAAAAATAGTTTAATAATGAACTAATTTAATAGAAATCGTTTAATAATAAGAAATTATTCTGAAAATAGTTTAATAGTGAAATATTTTAATAAAAATAGTTTAATAGTAAAATATTTAAATAAAAATAGTTTAATAGTAAAATATTTAAATAAAAATAGTTTAATAGTAAAAAATTTAAATAAAAATAGTTTAATAGAAAAATATTTAAATAAAAATAGTTTAATAGTAAAATATTTAAATAAAAATAGTTTAACAGTAAAAAATTATTATAAAAATCGTTTAATAGTGAAATATTTTAATAAAAATAGATTATTAATAAAACATCTTAATAAAAATAGTTTAATAAAAAAGAATTTCGTAAAAGAAATTTAGTTTAATTATGAAAATAAAAAGTATGTATTACTATACGATAAAATTAAAGTCAATAAACCAACGTAACAGTGAAACTGAAAATTTATACAAAATTGTCGCAGAGAGAAGAAAATAAAAAGTATTTCGTGAAATTTCAGCAGATTATTCAAATTTTTACAGTTTACATTTATAGTTTACATTCATAGAAACTACGTAAGCTGAAAATTTACATTGCAATTAAATGCCTGGACTTTGCGCAGAATTAAAATTTAAATCTTCATTATTAGAGGAAAATATTTACAAATATGAAAGTAAACTTTCAAGAGTCTTTATAATATTATATATATATATATATATATATATGTATAAGATATATATATATAAGATATATATGCAGAGAAATTTATATATAAATTTTATAACTTGTACTCAACTGAAATGAATAATTTCATATTAATATTCAACACACTTTTCTCACCACACTCACGAAATGGTCAGCATTAAAATTTATTTTTGCATTTATGTATATAGACTTATATATACAAATATATATGTTATATATGAACAATATTCGAAATGTCAACCTAAAGTCAAATATTAAATAATTCTCATTTCAGTTATCGTTCAAATCTCTTTATATTTGTTCTGTAGATGAAATATCTCTTTTTGTTCAAAATTTTGTCCCCCTAACAAAGGGAAATTGAAGAAAAAAAAAATCTCAGTCATTATTATCAAAAAATTTAATTAATATAAAGCATAGACATTTTTTTTAAATAACTGAATTTTGGAGAAAAAATTTATTAATTTATAGAGATAATTAAAATATTGAGGAAATTAAAAAAAAAATTCAACATATTTACGTGATTGGGAAGAATTTTCTTATTTATGAAAATAATTAAACGTTTGTGAAGTTTTTAAATTAATTTAATTCTTTTGAATAAAAATTATTAAAACAGTAAAGAATTGTAAAAATTGAAAATCATTGAATTCAAGAATATTTTTTTTTATAATTGAATTTTTGTTAAAGAATTTTATTAAATTTTTCGAAAATAATTGAATTTCAAGGGAAATTTTTATAATATTAAAAAAAGGACAATTGGAATTTTTACGATGATTTTCTTTTTGATTTTTTAAAAATAATTTAATTTTTGCTGACGATTTTATTAAAATTTTCGAAAATAATTAAACGTTTGTCAAGTTTTTAAATTAATTTAATTCTTTTGAATAAAAATTATTAAAACAGTAAAGAATTGTAAAAATTGAAAATCATTGAATTCAAGAATTTTTTTTTTTTTATAATTGAATTTTCGTCAAAGAATTTTATTAAATTTTTCGAAAATAATTGAATTTCAAGGGACATTTTTATAATACCTATTATAAACAGGACAATTGGAATTTTTACGATGATTTTCTTTTTTAGATTTTTCAAAAATAATTAAATTTATGCAGAGGATTTTATTAAAATTTTCGAAAATAATTGAATTTGGAGAGACGTTTTTACTATTTTATTAAAAGACAATTAGAACTTTTACGACGATTGTTTTCTAATTTTTCAAAAATAATTGAATTTTTGTCAAAAAATTTTTATAAATTTTTCAAAAATAATTGAATTTCAAGGGAAATTTTTATAATATTATAATTAGGACAATTGGAATTTTTACGATAATTTTTTTCATTTTGATTTTTTAAAAATAATTGAATTTTTGCAGAGGATTTTATTAAAATTTTCGAAAATAATTGAATTTCAAGGGAAATTTTTATAATATTATAAACAGGACAATTGAAATTTTTACAATGATTTTCTTTTTTAATTTTTCAAAAGAATTGAATTTTTGCAGAGGATTTTATTAAAATTTTCGAAAATAATTGAATTTCAAGGGAAATTTTTATTATTTATAATAAGGACAATTGGAATTTTTACGATGATTTTTTTCTTTTTGATTTTTTAAAAATAATTGAATTTTTGTCAAAGAATTTTATTAAATTTTTCAAAAATAATTGAATTTCAAGGGAAATTTTTATAATATTATAATTAGGACAATTGGAATTTTTACGATGATTTTTTTCTTTTTGATTTTTTAAAAATAATAGAATTTTTGTCAAAGAATTTTAATAAATTTTTCAAAAATAATTGAATTTCAAGGGAAATTTTTATAATATTATAATTAGGACAATTGGAATTTTTACGATGATTTTTTTCTTTTTGATTTTTTAAAAATAATTGAATTTTTGTCAAAGAATTTTAATAAATTTTTCAAAAATAATTGAATTTCAAGGGAAATTTTTATAATATTATAATTAGGACAATTGGAATTTTTACGATGATTTTTTTCTTTTTGATTTTTTAAAAATAATTGAATTTTTGTCAAAGAATTTTAATAAATTTTTCAAAAATAATTGAATTTCAAGGGAAATTTTTATAATATTATAATTAGGACAATTGGAATTTTTACAGTGATTTTCTTTTTTAATTTTTCAAAAGAATTGAATTTTTGCAGACGATTTTATAAAAAAAATTTCGAAACTAATTGAATTTCAAGGGAAATTTTTATTATTTATAATAAGGACAATTGGAATTTTTACGATGATTTTTTTCTTTTTGATTTTTTAAAAATAATAGAATTTTTGTCAAAGAATTTTAATAAATTTTTCAAAAATAATTGATTTTCAAGGGAAATTTTTATAATATTATAATTAGGACAATTGGAATTTTTACGATGATTTTTTTCTTTTTGATTTTTTAAAAATAATTGAATTTTTGTCAAAGAATTTTAATAAATTTTTCAAAAATAATTGAATTTCAAGGGAAATTTTTATAATATTATAATTAGGACAATTGGAATTTTTACGATGATTTTCTAATTTTTCTTTTTGTCAAAAAATTTTTATAAATTTTTCAAAAATAATTGAATTTTTGTCAAAGAATTTTAATAAATTTTTCAAAAATAATTGAATTTCAAGGGAAATTTTAATAATATTATAATTAGGACAATTGGAATTTTTACAATGATTTTTTTCTTTTTGATTTTTCAAAAATAATTGAATTTTTGCAAAGTTTTTTTATAAAATTTTCGAAAATAATTGAATTTCGATGGACGTTATTACTATTTTATTAAAAGACAATTAGAACTTTTACGACGATTGTTTTCTAATTTTTCAAAAATAATTGAATTTTTGCAGATGATTTTATTAAAATTTTCGAAAATAGTTCGTGTAAAAATTTTATTATCTCATATACATATTTAAATTTCAAACAGGAATTTTATTGATTAAATTCCTTGAAATTTGAAAAGTATTCTAAAATGAAAAGTTAAATTTTACTTACGAAAATTATCCATTAATGAAAATTGTAAACACAACTCTTGAGATTCAAGCAATTTTGAAATATTTAAGTAAAACTAAATAATTTATTACAGACTTAATTTTATTACGCTTTTTGAAGACTTTAGTTATTTTTCAATTATTTCATTTTATTCTCCCCAAATTATTATAAACATAAAGCAATGTAAATTTCAATTTACTACATTACGGTGTATAGGGTAATAAAAAATATTCAAACTACAAACGTAGAGAGTCGAGCAAAATAATAATAATAATAATAATAATAATAATAATAATAATAATAATAATACATATAAGCTTACAACAAGAAGAGGAAACAACATAGGAAACAATATTAAACTGCTTTTTGCAAATTTGTACGTCTCTAAAGTCGGAAAAGCAAGAAAGCAATTCGAAAGGGATCGGAATTCGAAATACAAGTCGTCAATTTCGATTCTTGTTCTTCCAGGGTTTCAAATAATGTGAAAATTGGGCCATGAATGTAATATTACAAGGATGTAAGAAATATATTGTATATTTTTTTTCTATATTATTGAGTATATATATAAGAAAATTTATATGTACTAAATAATAAAAAGACAATTTTCTCATAAAGTAATATACAAGCAATTTTATATATACTCTCTTACTATCTCTATCCATTTTTATCGATATTTTACTTATTCTCTCTTGGTATAGTAAATATATATTGACTTGATATACTGCGTTGTCATTTACCTGTGTATTTTATCGTCTCTAATATCACAACTCCCCTTTATTTATATTATGTAACTTTTCTAATAAGCACATCGTAAATGGAAACCAAGTTTTTTTAATGCTTAAACTTTATTTTATATATTCCTTATGTAGTAAACACACATTATATTTGTCAATAATATCGGAAAACGTTAAATAATTTTCGAAATTCTAATTTTTAAGAAACCATTTTTATCAGCACTTTTCTTTTTCAAGTCGAAAACATCTTTTTTTTCAAATTGAGTTATTTTATTTATTTTCCAGTTTCTATTTTATTTACTGCTCATTTGCCGTTTGTTTATTTATTTATTTACTATTTATGAACTATTTATTTACTTTTTACTATTTATTTACTATTTAGTATTTATATATTTTTATTAACTATTTATTTACTGTTTATTTTTTTTTAATTAATTATTTATTTACTGTTTATATATTTTTTATTAACTATTTATTTCCTTATAATTGTTATAGTCACCCTTCTGTATTTATTTACTTCTTACTATATGTTTAGTGAATTTTCTATATGAATGTTTTGAATTTCTTTTGTTTTAAATTTTTTGGAAATTGAAGTGCATTTGTTTGTCATTTTTTATTATTTAGTGAAATAAACAAGAGGAATTCTAAAGAGAAAATTCAGATAATTGAAAAAAATGTCGACTCTGCCGGGAATCGAAACCGAGGACTTGTCACTTGACGGTCGAGTGCTTTTCCAACTGAGCCATGAGACTCGTTCAAAATAGAAAACAATTTTATCACTCAAGTTTAAATTTCATTTTATTTTCCACTTGGAAAATACTTGTTTTCTTTTTAAACTTAGTTTTAATTAAAAAATAAATAAGTACATAGACAAAATAAATAAATAAATAAATAAATAAATACATAAATAAAATAAGTAATTACATAAATAAAAATGAATAAATACGATGACAATTACCTTGGCAGACATTGTTCGGCGATTTGAGCTGATTCGACTGGCTCTCGAATGTTTCGTGGAAGACATTGAATTTGAAGGACCACCCATTAAATCGTCACATCGCGAATTAAACATCGTCGTTCTCTCCATTATTCCCGAATGCTCGCGATCCATCGATCTCTCGCGACTTATTCTGCTTGGAAATTCACGCAATTTTCCAAGGCACACGGAACTCTGACGAATTTCACGTTTAAGGCCCCTCCACAATTTACTAGCTATTAAATAATACGCTAAACTCATCACAATTAATGGCACAAGAAGTAAAATACCGTCCAAAAAAATATTATACGCCCTCTCAGTGACCACGTTCGACCAGTCCTCCCTACACTTGTGTCTACCTGCAAAAAAAGAAATTGAAAAACAATTACAAAAATTTAAAAAAAAATTTTTTTTTTATTTTTAAATAAAAACAAATTTTTAATTATCTTTAAAAAAATTTTTTTTAAATTTAAAAATATTAAGGGAATTTGAACTATTATAAAGGTCATAGTTTGGGGAAAGCCATTCGTTCTAGAAGTGTGACGTCATAAAGGTTCAAATTTCCTTAAAGAAAATGAAACAGAAAAAAAAATAAATAAAAGAAAAATATTTTTATTTTTCAAAAAGTTATGTATTATTTTTTAAAATGATATGTAGAAAAAGCAGACGACTCACCTCCCCTGATGCTTTTGAGCTTTGAAACAACGAAAATTGGACCACTCCAGACGAGGCTTATGGCCCAAACGACAACAATCATTTTATAAGCGTGACATTGTGTCTGCCATCTTCTCGATTTAAGAGGACGACATATGGCGTAATATCTCTCTAAAGATATTGCAACGAGTGTCCACACTCCCACGGAAACTGAAACAGCTGAGATGCAAAAATTATTACTATTTTTTTCTGTCCCCAGTTTTACGTGTATTTTTTACGATTTCCATATATATATATATATTTGGACAGAATGCGTCCAAAAGTTTTTGAAAGCTATGAGAGGGACTTTTTTTCCAAATTAAATAAAACAACATTATTTTTTTTGGAAATAGAAAATTAAATTTAAAAACAATAGAAAATTTCAAAAAATAAAAAAGTTTTAAAATAAAAATAGAAATTTTGTAAAAAGTAGAAAATTAAAAAAAAATAGAAAACTTCAAACAAAATAAAAATTTTAAAAAAATATATATTAAAATTTTGTTTCTAAATTAATAAGACTATATTTTCTAGAAATAGAAAACTAATTTTAACAAATAGAAAATAAAAAAAATAGAAAATTAAAAAAAATAGAAAAATTTTAAAAAATAGAAATTTTTTTTCCAAATTAAATAAAACTATATTTTCTAGAAATAGAACATTAATTTTAAAAAATAGAAAATCAAAAAAAAGTAGAATATTTTTAAAAAAATATAAAAGTTTTAAAATAAAAATAGAAATTTTGTAAAAAAAAAGAAAATTAAAAAAAAGAAAATTTCAAACAAAATAAAAAAATTTTTTAAGGGCATTTGAACCATTATGACGTCACAATTTTAAAACTCATGCTTTTCACACATTGTGACGTCATAGTGGTTCAAATGCCCTTAAAATAGAAAATTTAAAAAAAAATATAAAAATTTTGTTTCTAAATTAATAAATCAATTTTTTCTTTAGAAATAGAAAACTAATTATAAGAAATAGAAAATTAAAAAAATAGACAAATTTTAAAGAAAAATATAAAAATTTTGTTTCTAAATTAATAAAACTATATTTTCTAGAAATAGAAAAACTAATTTTAACAAATAAAAAATTTAAATAAAATAGAATATTTAAAAAAAATAGAAAAATTTTGTTTCTAAATTAATAAAAGTATATTTTCTAGAAAAAGAAAACTAATTTTAACAAATAGAAAATTTAAATAAAATAGAATATTTAAAAAAATAGAAAAATTTTAAAGAAAAATATAAATATTTTGTTTCTAAATTAATAAAACTATATTTTCTAGAAATAGAAAACTAATTGTAACAAATAAACAATTTAAATAAAATAGAATATTTAAAAAAAATAGAAAAATTTTAAAGAAAAATATAAAAATTTTGTTTCTAAATTAATAAAACTATATTTTCTAGAAATAGAAAACTAATTTTAACAAATAGAAAATTAAAAAAAATAGAATATTTAAAAAAAATAGAAATTTTTTTTCCAAATTAAATAAAACTATATTTTCTAGAAATAGAACATTAATTTAAAAAAAAAAGAAAATTAAAAAAAGTAGAATATATTTTTAAAAAATAGAAAATAAAATAAATTAGTATATTTAAAAAAAATAGAAAAGTTTTAAAATTAAAATAGAAATTTTGTAAAAAAATAGAAAATTTAAAAAAAATAGAAAATATCGAACAAAATAAAAAATGTAAAAAAATATATATATAAATTTTGTTTCTAAATTAATAAAACTATATTTTCTAGAAATAGAACATTAATTTTAAAAAATAGAAATTTAAAAAAAGTAGAATATATAAAAAAATATAAAATTAAAAAAAAAATAGAAATTTTTTAAAAAACAACAAACATAACTGTTAAAAAAATATTTCTCTACAAAAAAAATACTTATAAATATTTTTAAAAGAGCTTAAAGAATAATATTTCATTTCTTCAAATATTAGCATAAGAATAAGTCTATTGCTTTGTTTTGTTTGGTTGAAAAAGAAAGAGGGAGGGAGGGAGGAAGAGTGTGGTTTGGCAAAAATTTCCCTTCTACTCGTTTTATCTTAACATTATTGATACTTTTGCATTACAACGGAGCGTTTGTAGATTATGAAAGAAAACAAGAATTTAATAAAAGTACGAAATTCAAGGGGATCTTCGTTTTTTAATCAGAGATCTCCCCCTCCCCATATTTTCCCTCATAGATATATGTATATACACAGAATATACATATTATCTAACTAATGCGCAATTTATCTTCAAAATTGCAAAATTTCAAGCGTTATGAAAATTTAAATAACAATTTCACCTCTCTCATATATAAATATATGTGCCTATTGAAAATATTTCAATTATTTTGCTTTTTTGGTTCGATTTTTTTCTTCTATTTAAAATATTTGCATTACTTTCTATATTTCGTGTAAAATATTTATTTAATTTAAATATTTCTTACAAAATAAATTAAGGCAAATTAAACGAAAATTTAATATAAAACGAATAAAACGAAATATTTAATTAAAATATTTATTTAATTAAAATATTCCACACAAAATGTTTATTAAATTTAAATATTTCATACCAAATATTTCGAAATATTTGCCTTTCGAAAATTATTTATTAATGTAATACCTAATTAATTAATTATTTAATTATTTAGTTAATTAATTATTTAACTTTTTGCCAATTTTTTGCACCCAATTAACAAACGGTTAAATCTACGAATTGTTTATAATTCACAGTGTAAATAAATAATAACCTCAGATCCGAATTTATTGCAATAAATAATGGTAAATAATTTATTTATATATAGAAATAAATAGAATTAAATGAGAATTTATTGTTTACATATCATGTAACTGATCAGAAAATGGTATTATGTAAATTTGACAAAATGTGGTGAGTATAATTTCCAATAGCCGGAAATTAATTATCAATAATTAAATGTACAATTCCAAGGACCATTCAATAAATTAAACATGTGGGTGATTTTGTCAATAATCATAATTAGCAAAGGACATATCGCGGATTGATAGAGTAATTCGAATGAAAAGAAAACATTTTTTTCTCTCTTTCTCTCTCTTTAAATGAAAAATTTAATTTATTCATCATTTCAGCGAAAATGTGAATAAATTCTATTATAATACGGTATAATTTTAATCTTGTAATGTAACCAGTTAATAATTTCAATTTCGTAAATTATGTTTTTCACATTGATAATCATTTGAAAAAAAAATCATTTTTCCATTATTATTATTATTATTATTATTATTTTTAAATTCAATATTGTTTTGATGTTTTGATTTTTATTATAAATTTTTAAGTAGAAAATAAAAATTAAGTTAAAAATTTATTCTATTTTTTTAAATTTTATTGTATTGTTTTTATTTTATTCTATTATATTTCTTTTATTAACTTTTTCAATTTTATTTAAAAATAAGTTGAAAATTAGAATTTTTGAAAAATATTTTTTAAAAACTCATTTTTCTCTCGTTCATAGTTTTTTTTTTTGTTATTTATTCGAGTCATTTAGGTTTTCTTCCTTTTTTCCTGCGGGGTAACTAATGTTTTTCACAATTTGGAGGAACATTAATACTTTCCCGTTATTTGGCTAATTAATTTTTTTTTCATTTTGACAAATAATTAATGTTCGCCCATAAAAGCGTCGCAAAATGTATATCCAACGCAAAAGAAAATTTATTACTTTATTCAAATGAATTGTATAAAATTTTCTCCACTAAATTTTAAAATCAATTCACGAGAAAGGCATATTATATACATAGTATAGTTTAGTCTTTTTTTTTTCTAAGAAAATTTGATTACATTTACATAGTAAACATTTCTTTTTTCAAACCTTCAATTAATATTTAAATATCGATACTGAAAAAAAATCTTTTTCTAATATTGTAAAAAAATAGACTTTTTTTAATATTGTAAAAAAATAAATTTTCTTAATATTGTAAAAATAGCATTTTTTACTATTTATGTAAATTTAAAAAAAAAATGAATCCCCTAATTTCGAAGTGAAAGAAATTTTTCAATTTTTCAAAGAAACAATTTTCTCGTGTAAACAAAAAGGGAAAAATTTTCCTTCGGCATGTAAATTATTTATCATTTTTATATTTACAACACGTTTGTGGAGAGAAAAAAAAGTGTTTTTTACAGCGAAGAAGAGAAAATGTTTGGAATCAAAAAATCCTTCGTAAAACTCGATAAAGTTTATTTTTCAGAAAATATTTACTCACATCAAATGTTTATTTAGAAAGGAAGTAAAAAAAAAGTGAACACTTCCCAACGGCAAAAAAAAAAGCTTGTAACATTTTGACAAACGTCGGGAACAAACTTTGACGTTTAACGTACGTAGAGCACACGTTATATATATATTTATTATTTTTATCCTTTATACACATATTTCACTTTTTAAGTTTACATTAAACTATTCATTTTAAAAAGAGCAAAATTTTTCAGTTACTTTCAAAAAATTAAAAAATTATATATAAGTTATAAATATGAATTATTTATTTTAATGTACTTTCTACTACTTCAATTTACTTCTAATTAGTAGTTTTGAACTAGTTTTTAAATGTTTAAATCGGTTTTAGGATCGTTTAGAACCATTTCAAACTAGTTTAATGACTATGTAAATAGGTTTAGAACCACTTCAAACTAGTTTTGAACAAATTCAATACTAATTTGCAAGTAATGTAACAAAATTTCAACCATTCAAAATATTTTAACCGTTAAAAACAATTTTAAACAATTTTAGAACCATTTCAAACTAGTTTAGAACCAGTTTAAATGATTTTTAAACGATTTAACGATTTTAAATGATTTAACTGACTCATCACTTAAATTTGAATCATTTAAAGAATTTGAACTTTAAAAAAAATATTTGAACAACTTTAGAACCACTTCAAACTAGTTTTGAACAAATTCAACTAATTTGCAAGTATTGTAATAAAATTTTAACCGTTAAAACCCATTTTAAACAAATTTTGGAACCATTTCAAACAAGTTCAGAACCACTTTAAATAATTTTTAAACGATTTAACGATTTTAAATGATTTAACTGACTCATCACTTAAATTTGAATCATTTAAAGAATTTGAACTTTAAAAAAAATATTTGAACAACTTTAGAACCACTTCAAACTAGTTTTGAACAAATTCAACTAATTTGCAAGTATTGTAACAAAATTTCAACCATTCAAAATATTTTAACCGTTAAAAACAATTTTAAACAATTTTAGAACCATTTCAAACTAGTTTAGAACCACTTTAAATGATTTTAAAACAATTTAACGATTCTAAATTATTTTACTGACTCATCACTTAAATTTGAATGATTTAAAGAATTTGAACTATTAAAAAACTATTTGAAAAACTTTAGAACCACTTCAAACTAGTTTTGAACAAATTCAACTAATTTGCAAATATTGTAACAAAATTTTAACCGTTAAAAACCATTTTAAACAATTTTGGAACCATTTCAAACTATGTAGTTTAGAACCACTTTAAATAATTTTTAAGCGATTTAACGATTTTAAATGATTTAACTGATTCATAACTTAAATTTGAATCATTTAAAGCATTTGAACGATTAAAAAACTATTTGAAAAACTTTAGAACCATTTCAAACTATTTCAGAACCACTTTAAATGATTTTAAAACAATTTAACGATTCTAAATTATTTAACTGACTCATCACTTAAATTTGAATCATTTAAAGAATTTAAACTATTAAAAAACTTTTTAAACAACTTTAGAACCATTTTAAACTAGTTCAGAAACTTGTAGACTTGCTTAGAACCAGTTCAAACTAGTTTTAAACTTAACTATTTTATAACAAATTCAACAAGGCTTTAGACATTTAAATTAGCTTAACAATTAAAAACCTCTTAAATAAGTTTAGAATCATTTTAAACTCATTCAGAACCATTCAAATTAAGCATAGAAACAACCAGTTTTTAACCAATTCAAACTAGTTTCAAACGTATTAGCTTTGGATTCATTTAAACTTGTTTGAAATCGTTTAAAAATAATTTTTCCTCAGAATGAAAGTAGTTTAAAATCGTTTTTACAATAATTTTCCTAGAATGAAACTAGTTTTAAACCGTTTAAAACCGTTTCAAATCGTTTTAAACTAGTATTAAACTAATTCAATTGGGTTTAACTGAATTTAACATTGTTTAAAATTATTTTAAACTTTTTTTTTCATAATCAAACTATTTTTCGACAATATTTTAAACCAGTATCAAACTAATTCTCAATTGGCTTTGAACCAATTTAAACTTGTTTTCAAACGAATCTGAAATCAGTTTTGAATCAATGAAAATTGACTCATAATGAATTGTAAATCGTTTGTAAATGGAGTTTTCTGTCACGTGGAATTTATGCCATCAGAGTGAGAGAATAAAATAATTAAGTCTCTTGAAAAGAATACAAGTTGTTTAGAAATTTATCTATATTGTGTAAAAGAGAGTTTATATGTACAGTGAAAGTATTTATTCTTCTCTAGAATTAAATTTTTGTTACTTAAAGTTTGTTTCTGTCTCTTTCGCACGCTCCTTCTCTCTCTCTCTCTCTCTCTTACTCTCTCTTATCTCGTTTTACTCGCAAACCTCACTCACTCTCTTTTTCTCACCCTTGATTTGCCCTCAAGTTTTTCTTCTTACTCACAATGTTCTCGTCTTCGTAAATAAACGAACACACCAAAGTCGATTTAATCTAATACCTACGTACAGGAACTCTTAGACAAGAAATCGATTCTCCGCTTCTCGATTTACCTTGGCTTTTGAAAATGCTATGCAAAAGGTCGCATCTTGACTTCAAAGCAATTGAACAGAAAATAAATTGAAAACAATTCTTTTGTTTTTATTATATTAATATCATTACTATTCTTATATTATTCTCCATCTTCTTCTTCTTCTTCTTCTTATTTTGCTTGAGAAAAATTTTATTATAATATAATTAAATTTTACTCAATATTATTATTATTATTATTATTATTATTAAAAGGGAAATTACAAATTGAAATAAAAAATATGTACCGATTTAAATATGATTGTAAATGAAAATAATAAAATATTTTTTTCTGTTTCATATTTAATATTTATTCGATTGACAATGTCATTGAAAAATGTCTCTTTGTAAAAATATTGCGAGCAAATTGCTTCGAATGTATACTTCAACTTCAATAGAACAAATTTCAACAAAATGTACAAATAAATTGTTGGAATTTGTTTTATAAGCAATTTTAATTAATTTAAAATATTGTACGTTTACAATATTATTCTGAAGAGATTTTAATTAGTTCTTGATGTAACACTTGCTTTATAAAAAAAAATTCCAATCGATTTTCAAAGAAATTAAAAATATTGTTAAGGACCAATTTAGTTTTGAACAAATTCGTACTCGTTTAATCTGATTCAAACTCATTGAAACCAAATTGAACTGGTTTGGAGGCATTTAGACAAGATTTAAACCATTTAAACCATTCAAACAAGATTTAAGCCATTTAAACAAGATTTAAACCATTTAGACAAGTTTCAAACCATTTCAAACAAGTTTTGAACCATTTCAAACAAGTTTTAAACCATTTCAAACAAGTTTTGAACATATTTATACTGCTTTCACTAAAATAAAATTTGAAATTTGAAATTTTTACTAAACTTTTGTTCATTTAAACAAAATTGAACTAGTTTAGAACCATTTAAACATTTCAAACAAGTTTTGAACAAATTCATACTGCTTTCACTAAATTCAAACACATTTGAACCGAATTGAACTAGTTTAGAACCATTTAAAACTTGTTTCAAAACTAATTTTACTGCCTTTGAACCCAGTCCAACTTGTTTTATCCTAATCAATACAATTTATATAAAATCCAACTGGTTTCTAACCTTTTCGACTGGAAATACTTCAAACTAATCAAAAATAGTTTTTAACCAGTTCAAACTAGTTTCAAACAAACACAAACTGATTTTATCCGATTCAAACTCATTGCAAACTATAAATTAAACTACTCTGGAACTATTTGAAATAAGTTTGAAACCATTTTAAATTGACCTGAACCAATTTTAACGAGTTTTTAATAAATCTAAACATGTTTTAACTTTTAAACCAACATTTTTTGGTTTTGCAATTTTTTTTCAAATTTAAAAATTGCAATAAATTTTTCTTCTTTAATATCTAATGACAAAAAAATACGTAATGTTTAATAGTTGAAACTTTCAGCTTATTGATGAATTCTATTATATAAATATTCCCTTAGAATAATGACTTCGACAATTTTTATCATCTCAAATTTCCCCTCTTTTAATAAATGATGGACAGTTATTATTTACAAAAAGAAGGGAAAAAAATGTATAGAAAATATTGACATACAAGTATTCTTTGTTGTTAAAAAAGAAATTAAGACGTGGAGAAAAAATGTAAGGATGGTGAAGAGGGAAAATTTGATAGCGAGAAAAGGATAGATGAATAAGAAAGAAAAGTGAAAAGGAGAAGGAGGAGGGTTGGAGAGGGTAGAAAGGAGGAAGGGGGGGGGGAGACTAAAAGAATAATGGAGAAAAGAGTGTCGCGTCGTTAACGGTAGCGCAGCGGTATCTCATCAAGATGTTCCCTGCCGAGTTTCTCGCGGTACGACCTCGCTTTTTAAAATAAGACTAGCACTTTATAACAACTCAGATATTTATCTTTTAACGTCTGCGGTTTGCAAAGCGTCGTCTACTCCCTTCTAAACAGGAAAATAGCTACTTCTTCTCTCGCATAAGTAATTCAAGAGAGCAAATCGTCTTAAAATTCGTAATGCGTCTCTAATAGGCGCAAACCAAAACAACTAAATATAAATCAAAATCAACCACAAAGCGGAATTTTATTTAGATAGAATTCATTTTATTAAATTCAAGTGGTATTAAAAGGCTTCAGTTTCTATTGGATGTCAGATGATTTATCGATAACAAAATTTCAAAATTAGAAGAAATAAATTTTTAAAAAAATTATTTTTCTCTTCTCAGTATATCTTTCCAATCTAGTATCTAGACGGAAATGTAACGCTCGTATCCTTTAAGCGCGATATAGTCATGTCAAGACTGGCGCTACATAGTCTCACTAGATCAATTTTTTAATTATTACTGCGATCTGGAAACTAGTTAGAAAAGTTTATTTAACCAAACAAATGAGAAATTTATTTCAATTCAATGTTAATATAATAAAAGAAAATTAATTTGTATTTACAAGCGTGTAATAATCCTCAAATTTCAACTTTTCATCAAGTTAATGTTTAAAACACAGAATAAACGGAAACCTATTACTGAATAAAATTTGACACTACGGGGAATCGAACCTATGACCTACGAATTTCTAGCCCAACCATCTAACCACTACTCTATTGAAGCTACATAGCAATTAATTTTTATTTTCGACACCTTTTACACTTGCAATTATTGAAAAGGGTTTAACTATGTGATCTAGTTAACTTATTATTTAACTGAATTATAGAAAATTAAACGTAAATTACCGAATACATTTCCATAAATTACCGCGTAAATTTCCATAAATTAACATAAATTTCCGACGTTACATTTTTTAGTTCTAATTTGTATTTTACATAATTTTATAAACTATCGTCCAAATGTTTATAAATTACCACCTAAATTTCCATAAATTACCGCAAAAAATTTCCATAAATGACTGAAATCCAAAATTTTAATGTTAATTTTTGCTTTTCATATTTTAAATAAATTATCGCGAAAATTTCTATAAATTACCGTGAAAATTTCCATAAATTGATAAAATAAATATTTTTAATTGTAACTTATCTGGAATATATTTTTATGAATTATTGCGAAAATTTCAATAAAATACTGCATAAATTTCCATTAATTACCTTGAAAATTTTCATAAATTACCAAAGTAATAATTTTCAATTGAGATTCAGACTACAATATTTTTATAAATTACTGCAACAATTTTTATAAATAACTATAATTTTTTATAAATTATTAGAAGAAAACACCTCCTTACGCCAAAAATGCCCAAACAGTGAATTTGTTAATTGTTATAATTATTTACAAGAAATTTAATTAATTTTTCAGTAATAATTCTGCTGAGAAATCTTTTTTGAATAAATGCTTTTTTGATTGCAAACAATTTATAAAAAGATTTCAATATTTTATGAAATTAAAAAATCTCTCTTTAAATTTGTTTAAACAATTTAATAAATTATGAACAATTTTTTCTGACCGTCATGAATTTTTCTTTCTGGACACTTTATTTTCAAACAAAATATATTGTTAATTATCAAAACGATAATTTTTTTTTAATTTTCTAAACCAAATCCTACTGAGATATAAACGAAATTTGAACAAATAAGTATAATATTTAAAGTAAAGTTAATAATAATAATGAAATTAAAAAAGTTTATAGCAAAAAACAGTAAAATATAGTTAATAGTGTAAAAGCTAGTATTTCTGTATAATAACTATATTGGTTTTTCAGTTTACGCGGTGATAAAAATATAATTTGGAAAACTAGATAGTACCAAGCTAGCATTAACATAGTTTTACTAGAATTGCAGCGCTGCAAAATCTATATAAAAATTAAAAGCTTGTCTAGGAAACTAGATAGAAATACATTTTTTAAAATTTTTTGATTGTCAAAAAATAGAAAATTCAAAATATAAAAATGCAATATGTATAAAAATTGCATAGAAACATTGGTAACAAACATTATTGTGTAAAACATATGGCAATCAATAAAATGTAAAATATTTTTCGAACGGAAATTTTTTTTATTCCTTTAAAGCAGAATAAAAAAGGACGAGTGGAGTGAAACTTTTTATTATTAATTTTGAATATATTAATGTTGATATTTACAAAAAAAATAAAATATTGACATGAGCATATGTTTACAATGTAAGTTTTTGTATTAAGAATTTTGATATTGACAGTTGAAAAAATGTACTGCGTCTACTTTTTTTTTCATATCTCTTATGTCGAAAACGAAAAAGGGCAATATTTCAATTTCGATTTTTATTTGACATATTCTATTTTACTGGATATTTACCTTTTTCACCTTTATCATATACAATAGTGTATAAATTTCTATTATTTCCTTTTTTCTAGTTCCACTATAGAAATTTTCTGTTTCACTTTATACTCCATTTCTTTCTATATATATATTTTATTTTCTTCAATCTTTGCTTTTTTTTGTTTTCTTTTTTTTTATCGTGCGTCTCTTGCTTTCTCTCTCTTTCTCTCTTTGAGAAAATGTAATAGAGGTCCCTATGTATTATTACTGTACAGGTCTCGCTTTCTTCCGACCACTCCTTAAAGTATATCCTTTTTATATTTTTTTTTCTTCCTTTTGTCTTCTTCTTCTTTTTTATTTCACTAAATTGCCTTTAACGTGAGTGATATTACCTTTTTTTTGTGTGTGTGTGTGTGTGCGACTATTTTCAGTTTTTCTGGAGGAAATACTTAAACTTGATAGAAAAAGGTAATCTGCTTGAGAGAATAGAATAAATTCTTTTTCATTGTTGTATGACATGTCCCAACTGTATGGAAAGAGATAAGGTCTCGTCTCTCGATTATATTAACAAACGCAAGCAAGTCTCTGCATTTGACGTGAAATTTCTCTTTTTTTTTTATTTAAGCTAAATTTTATCTCGATCAAAAGAAAAGTATGTAGCGTAAATTTTTCTTTTCTTTCGTTTTTCTGTTTTTGCTTTGTAAATATAAAAAAATAACATTTATTCTTTGTTTTTAATTAAAATTCAATTAGTTTTTAATCAGTTTAAACTGTTTTTAATCTAATTTATACTTGTTTTTATCAAATTTAAACAAATTTAAGCAAAAAGAAACTAAATTAGAACCGTTTCCAACTAGTTCAGAACTATTTAAACGAGTTTAGAACCGTTTCAAACTAGTTTAGAACCACTTAAACAAGTTTAGAACCGTTTTAAACCAGTTCAGAACCATTGAAACATGCTTAGACCATTTCAAACCTGTTTTAAACCATTTTGAACTAATATAAACCAGTTTCAATCAAGTTTGAACCAGTCAAAACAAGTTGAGAACCACTAAGAACCAGTTTTGAACAGAATCGACTAAAAATAAATCCTTTCTTTTATTTTCTGTCAAACTTATTTTTTAAATCGAACCAAAACTTGTTCTAAACTAATAAAAAAAACTGGTTTAAATCCGCTGGAAACTGGTTTTTAACTAGTTTTAAAAGCAAAATAGTGTAAAAATTGGGAAAAAAAATTTATTTCCTGTTTTCTTTTCTTGAAAAGTTAACTTTCTTTTTCATCACATGAAAGTGGATAGTTAATGGTGAGATTTTTTCCCTTTTTTTCTATTTTATTTATCGGGGAGCAAGTGAAATAGACATTTACGATCGGACCTGATTCTGAATACTTTTCAGTGGAATAAGTCCGTTATGATCAGACACAAGTGCTTTCAATGTTTCCTTATATATATAGCATGAACATTTTTATACAGAGTATATATAAAAAATTTTTCCATTAAATTCACCGAAGATAAAATTTTTTGTGTTTAATTAAAAATAAAAAAATGAAACAAGAATTCAATCGTTAATTTAACTAATAAAATAGGAAATATAAAAGAGAAAAAAATTTAAAGAATCTAATATCAATTGAACTAATTTATAAAACTTTATTCTATTTTTGTTTCTCTTTTTTTATTTATAATAATTATTTTTTTTCTAATTCAGTCCAATTTTTGTTATAGTTCATAAATGTTTACTTTAACCCGCAATATAAAATTTTAGAAACTAATTTTCAATGTTTTAGATTTTGTTGATGCGAATATTTGAAAAGTATTCACGAAATAAATTATTTAAACCATTATCGACAAAGCGTTGGTAAAGTTTTTTGTATTTAAAGAGAGTTATAAATTATAACCACTGTTCTAATAATTCGTGTGTATTACTGAAAAAAAGAATTTATTTTCTCTGTCGTTTTAATTAATCTAATTAGCGTGGTTTCTGCGCGATGCTTTTAATTAAACCAAATATGTACACTAAGTAGAAAAAAAAGGAATTTTTAAACTTTTTCAATTCGAGTGAAATATATTGAGAAAGTCAAATACAATCAAATGATGGCGACATTATTTTGGAAAATTCATATAACAATTATTGCGCTCTGCTGGATATTAAAATTAATAAATTAGGAATTATTGTCTTTTTTTTTAATTTTAATTATAACAGAAAGTTTGGGTATATTATATTTTTTGCTCAAAGTGGTTGGTGAAATTTTATAATAAATGAAATTCGCACTGGTTTTAAATTCTCAAAAATGACGAATCATAAGGTTTAATTATATAATTTTGATAAAATATGAAATAGAATAGTTTTATTATCTCGGGGATTAAAATTGTTCTTTTTAATCCCATGTGGGGATTTATTTTTTTTTAATTATTTTTCATTTGAACTCGAAGTACAAAGAACTTTTTTTTTAGTTTTACCCTATTTAATATAATAAAATAATAATAATTCTTGACTTTCTGTATTTCTTTAGTTTTTTACATAAAAAATTTTGTACTTCTTTACTTTTTACATAAAAAATTTAGTTCTTCTTTACTTTTTACATAAAAAATTTTCTACTTCTTTACTTTTTACATAAAAAATTTAGTTCTTCTTTACTTTTTACATAAAAAATTTTCTACTTCTTTACTTTTTACATAAAAAATTTAGTTCTTCTTTACTTTTTACATAAAAAATTTTCTACTTCTTTACTTTTTACATAAAAAATTTAGTTCTTCTTTACTTTTTACATAAAAAATTTTCTACTTCTTTACTTTTTACATAAAAAATTTAGTTCTTCTTTACTTTTTACATAAAAAATTTTGTACTTCTTTCCTTTTTCATAAAAAATGTTGTACTTCTTTACTTTTTAAATAAAAAATCAAATTCTTCTTTACTTTTTACATAAAAAATTATTTAATTCTTTACATTTTTTGTATATAAAAAATTATTATTATTAAAAGCAAAATAGAATTTTTCCCAAAATTAAGTTTTTATTTTAATTTTCATTCGCGAGTTCACTATATAATATTTCAATTCAGGTGTACGTGGAAAAAATAAATTCTGCAGTAAAAGTTTTTACACATCCGATATCATTTTTATTTATTTTTTTCGTTGTTTGTATGAATTTTTTGTTTAAAAATAACAATAAGTAATCAGGAGGTGGGGTGGGAGGGGGGTTATATGAAAGAAAATGTAGTGGAATCACGTTTCGAATACAAAATTACACGCACGATCCTCTTTTTCTTTCTCTCTCTCTCTCTCTAACCAAGAAAATGGTTTCGAAAGAACAAAAATTCTCGATTTTAACGTATAACTTGGAAAGAATCACGTACAGTCGTTTTTCAGTATTCGACAGACTTTTCACGGCTTACCGACTTCACGAAAAACGATATCAAATGGCCCGTCTCGAGTTTTCTGCACTTTTCACTTTGCACTACTTTGGGGTCGTTTAGTTCCCATCAGTGTAAGCTGCTATAACGATTAAAGCAAAACCGCTATTGTTTTATATTTCTCTCTCTTTCTTTTTTTTTTAAATTGTAAAATATACATTTTGTAGTGAAAATAACTTTTTTATTTTCTACTTACAAAAAAAAAGAATTGTAGACAAATTAAAAATTTGATTAAAATACTGAACGATTGTGAAAGTACCTTAAAACTATAGTGAAACCTAATTGCAACCTGTGAATGGACCTTAAAGTTTATGTGATTCCCCTCCCTCTCTCTCTGTCTCTCTTTTTCTTTTTAAATCCAAACGGAATTTATCTGCGCAATGTTTGAGTAATATAATGACAATAAAAAAAAAATTAATTATCCTTCTCAAAATTATAATGTTTGAGTTAATTGTGTAATTGAAAATAATTTCTCGATTCGCTTGACGTTTGTGTAACGTAAATATCAGGGTTGGGAGCTGCTTTGAGAGGAAGCTCAATCACCAAGTATTATAAAGTACTTATAGTTCAGTTAGACTTAATTAATTGGCTGCAGCCATTTCCTACTTCAGCTTATTTTGGACACAGTCGGAAACGTTTCTATGATTAAATAATTAAATTAATTCCAAGTCAATATTATAACCCTAGAAACTTGTCAATTTTGTCCATCATAATGTGAATGAATAGAAAAAGAAAATTTTTCCATAGAATTTTTGACGCTTTTCAAAAATGTTTTCAAGATAATTGAATTTCTGCTAATTTTGTCCATTTTCATAAATTTTTCCTTTAATAATTGAATTTTCTTCTCATAATAATTTGGCAAAAATCAATTTTTTTAATTATAAACTTTTTTTTTTATAATCAAATTGATTCGAAATTGAAGTTTTCCAAATGTTTCAAAATTGAAATTGTTTTCGAATCTAAATTAAAAATTAAAAATTTGTTTTCGCTTCTTTTTCAAAAGCAGAAATATTTATTCTTAAAAGAAAAAAAAGAACAATTCCTCGTTTATTTTCATTTTTTTCCAACGAGATATATACAGTTATTGACAATGAATTCAGTCAAACATAAAAGCCTTTGTTCCGCATGAAAATTATTTTCAACTAAACAAGAAAACCGTGTTGTGGCTTTTTTTTTAAGCAGACAATTCATATAAAAATCGGAAATTACCTTAAACGAAAAGACTTTTAATCCAATTTTTTCCCTTCTATATATACATACATGAATATTAACTAAACTAGCTGAAAAAAAAAATTTCTTCCCATCATATAATTAATTTTCCAGATTCTTTTTTAAACATTTTAAACTTCATTATATAAAATTAAAATCTTTTTAACTTTTGTATTTTTTTTTTTTTTTTAAAAAGGAAGAAAAAATTTGCACGCTATAAATAATGTTCCCAAAATTAAAATCTCTTTTATTATTATGTCAATATTGTCGCGTATTTACGATTTATTTTCTGAAAACAATTTTAGAATTGACCTCTTTTTGAATCTAAAATAACATCACCACATTGTTACGCAATCTATCAAGAAATACTGCATTTAACTTTGTTTTTTAAATAATCGAGTGGTTTCGTTGAAAAAAAAAAATTCTATTGTCTTCCACTTACGACATAGAAATCTAAAAATATTTTTTTATCTCTCTTAAAATTGAATATTTACTCCATCCTCTTGTATATAACCTATCAAAAAGCGTTAAAGAATATTTTATAACGCAGTTTGTAAACCAAAAAGTGTATTAGTTAAAAAATACAGTTTTATAGAGGTTTAAAATTGTTTTTTTCAGATAAACGAGGAACTCTTCGTATTAAAATTTTATAATACGATTTAAGAAGCTCATAAAATGATCTGAACGGGCAAAACTTGTAGGTTATGTTTATAACCGTTTTTTACGTTATATTTCAAAAATTTTTATTTTTTTCTATTACATATAGACAATGGGTTATATTCTGTATTTCTGGTTTGCACATCTGCTTCAAAAGCATAGCCTTTCTATCATAATGTTGGTTCATTGTGAACACAGCCTTAAGTCGAAATATAACCTAAAAAATTTTTTCTAAGCTTTCTTTTCTCGTTGAGCGTCACATATTAAATATTAATTATGAATATTTATAAATTATACAGGGCTCGAACCAGTGAAAGTATTTAAAAATACGGACTTTACGGACCAAAAATAAAAAATTACTGACAAATTACTGACAAAAATATATAAGAGAACATTTTACTTAAAACTATAAATTAGATTTTTCATAACTAAAAAAACATGAAGATATCGATAACTCGATTGATTACTTCATGTTTTATAATAATTAAAGATAAAGTGATAAAATCATTAGCAATTCAATTATTATTTTCAAGAATTTTTAACTAAAACTCTTCTTAAAATCGATTATTTTTAATAATTTTCGAAAAAGTTCTTTGAGAATTATTTCAAATCCATTTCTTTACAATATTCGATTTTTCAATTATTTGTAAATTCTTCAATTAAATATGTATTAGAAAATAAAAATTTCAAATAATATAAAAAAAAATTGCAATTAAAATTTCTCAAAAAAAAATAATTCCACAGAATTGTTACTTAGTTAAAAATATGAAAAATTCAAATTTTCAACGATTTGAATCTGAAACCTTTTCGAAATTCAATTATTTCTAAAACTTTACGCTCTAATACTTTTAATATTCAATTATAAAATCAAATTTTAACTGAAATCCATTTTTAAATCAATTTTTATGAGAAAATTCTGCGAGAATTTCATTATTTAAATACAAAAAAAAACAATTTATTGAATAATTACATATGTTTCTTAAAATTGAATTCTTTTAAAGAATTGTATCAATCAATTTTCAAATAATTTGAATTCTTTTGGAAAATGTTATTAAATTAGATATTAAAAATAATTAAATTAGGGAAAATTTTTGAAAATAATTGAAATTTTGCCTAGAAATTTATTAAATTTTTTGCAAATAATTTGTAGCAAAAGTTATTAAAATAATTAAATTTCTTTGATAAATTTTAATAAAATTTTTAAGAATAATTACATTTTTCGAGGAATTCGATTAAAATTGTATTAAAAATAATTGAAATTCTGCAATTAGCTTTATTATTCATCAAAATAATTGAATTCCTAATAAGAATTTTATTATTTGCCAAAAAAATTAAATACCTGTAAAAATTTTATTATTTATGAAAATAATTGAATATTGCGAAGAAATTTATAAAAAAAATTTGTAAATAATGAAATTCCTGTAAAATTGTTATTATTTTTTGAAAATAATTAAAGGTTTGTGTAGAATTTTAGTAGATTTTTTTTTAATAATTGTATTCATTTGGAAAATGTTATTAAATTAGATATTAAAAATAATTAAATTAGGGAAAAATTTTGAAAATAATTGAAATTTTGCCTAGAAATTTATTAAATTTTTTGCAAATAATTCAATTTTAGAAAAGAATTTTATAATTTATAAAGATAATTGATAATTTACGAAGAGAATTGTATTGAAAATTTTGAATTCAATAATTTTATTCTTTAAAGAAATTTAATCAAAAATTTATTAAAAATAATATTTAAATTCTAATAAATAAATTGTAGCAAAGGTTATTAAAATAATTAAATTTCTTTGATAAATTTTAATAAAATTTTTAAGAATAATTACATTTTTCGAGGAAGTCGATTAAAATTGTATTAATTTTTAATATTAATTAAATTAGTTCAATTAATTTCAATTAATTTTTTAATTAATTGAAATTCTGCAATTAGCTTTATTATTCGTCAAAATAATTGAATTCTTAATAAGAATTTTATTATTTACCAAAAAAATTAAATACCTGTAAAAATTTTATTGTTTATGAAAATAATGGAATATTGCGAAGAAATTTATTTAAAAAATTTGTAAATAATGAAATTCCTGTAAAATTGTTATTATTTTTTGAAAATAATTAAAGGTTTGTGTAGAATTTTAGTAGATTTTGTTATTAAATAATTGAATTCTTTTGGAAAATTTTATTAGAATAGCATATAAATACCTATTAAAAATCATTGAATTGAGGAAAAATTTTGAAAATAATTGAAATTTTTCCAAGTATTTTATTAAAATTTTTGAAAATAATTGATATTTCGAAGAAGAATTTAATTATTTCTAAAGATAATTGAAATGTTGACGAGAATTAAAAAAATTTTTTGAACATAATTGAATTTTTGCGAAGAATTTTATTACTTTTGAAAATAATTGAATTCCTTCAATTATTTGTAATTTCTCTAAAATTATCCAAATTATATCGTATAATTTACGTTCTTTACGGATCTTTTTCAACCGAATTTCGGACTTTACGGACCTTTTTTGAAAAAACGGACTTTTACTGACTTCAAGCAAAGTTACAGACTTTTACGTGATTTACAGACCTAGTTTGAGCCCTGCATTATAATATTTTATATTAATGTTTAACATTCAGAAATTATAATATTTTACATAAATGTTTAACAATTATAAATTACAATATTTTATATAAATGTTGAAAATTTATAAATTACAATATTCAATATTAATATTCAACATTTCTAATATTAAAATCTATTTACTATTAATATTTACCGTTATATATGATTACTTTATAAATATTAAAGAAAATAAAAAATTACCATTTGCAGAGAAAAATTGTAAAGTGAAAATAGATTTCACATGATAAAAAATGCTTCTCCTTTGTTTTTATCGAATAGAGCATAAATCTGGTCAATTTTACCTTGGAAATAGGGTATGAGCTTGCACATGGCGTTTCCGAAAACGAAGTTCTTGAGCATCTGGCCGAGGAGCGTGAATGGCATGCAAAAGACTCCAAGCAGTAGGTCCGACACTGCCTGAAACATAGTTACATGGAAATCACCTTGAATTCTCCTTCCTTTTCTTTTACTCCAAAAAAAAAAAAAAAAAAAAAAAACAACAACAACTTTATCATTCTTTTCTTATCATACAACCTACCACATCTCACGAATATCAAATATTCCATATAAGTGTGAATATAAACCGTACATATCACAAAACAAAAAAAAATCCGGAAAAAGGAGGTCGAACGTTTCTCATTTACAAATTCCAAATTCATTTCATATTTATTTTCAGCAATTTTCTTGAAAATTGCAAAAAATAGACAATCGTATAGACCACTTTCTCTCTCTCTCTCTCTCTCTCTTTCTCTCTTTCTGTTCTTCTTTCGCCCTCTGCCATTTTTGTATATTTCAAAACTTCCACCCACTTGGAAATCATAAATGTAATTAAAAAAAAAAGAACGCAAAAACGGGGACAAAAGTGTTGCACAATTAATTGGAAAAATTTTTTTTTACGCTGACAAGAATTTTTTTTGTTTCGAAAAAAAGCAGAAGAAAAAATTCAATTAAATGTTGTTTATTACAATCTTGTTACAGTTTTTCATTTTAATATTTTACCACCGCAATGCTTGAGAATAAAAAAAAACATTCTCTCAAGAATGTAACTATGGACTATTTTTATTCGTTATAATAAAAAGAAAGAAAAAAAAAACGCTGTAAAATTGATAATATTCTTTTTTGTTTTCATTTTATTAACACTTTTGTTTCTCTTGAAATTTTCATGAAAATTCCACTTATTTTTATTACAAAGGATTACAAATTTTATTAGCAAAATTCGTTAATTGAAATATATAACAGATGTTCAAAAATTTAAAAGACATCATATTAAAAAAAAAATTTTTCTTAAAATACTTTATCAAAAATATTGCATTTAAAAGTAAAAACAATGATTATGTATTTTATTATTAACATTCGTTAATATTGTAGTTTAACAAAAAATGTTAAAAGTTTGAAAAACGTAACAATAAAAAAATTTTTTTTAAATGTTTTATCAATAATATTGAATTAGAAGTAAGAATAATGATTATGTTTTTTTATTAACATTCATTAACAGTTTAACAGTAAATGTTAAAAAAAATTTTAAGTCTTCATGTTAAGAAAATTTTTTTTAAAAATATTATCAAAAATATTGAACTAAAAGTAAAAAATAATAATATTAATAAAAATATCAACAATAATATATGCATTAATATTAATATACATAGAGGTAAATAAAAACTATCCTATTATAATGAAGAGAATAATAACCAAAACTTTTTATAGCAATAACAGTAAAAGTGAATTTAAAAGTAACAAGAAATTTCTCGACAAAATGAATAAAAAGAAAATAAAATGAAACTCCCTCACGAGTTTCTTGAAAGGAAAAAAAAAGAAGAAGAAGAAAAAAAACAGAAAGACTCTTTTTTTTAATACTTGCATTTTCTGAAATAAATTGTTTTGTCGGTACTTCTTTTCTTTCTCTTTTATTTTTTGTTAGACGAAAAAAAAAATTTTTTTTTTCCAAACTTATATCACACGAGAGTTTGAGGGGGAATGTCACTAACACGATGCGCGCAATCCAGGTAATGGGATATGGAGAACGCGTGTTTCATTATTCACACGGGTAATTTAAGCTTGTGAAATTATTGGTCTTTTTTTTTCATTTCTGTTTCAAACCCCGAAACAATTTTCTATTCCTTTTCGCAATCGAATACCATTTCAAATACTGTCAATTTGAAATAAATATAATTATAATGTCTCTCTCACTCTCACTCTCTGTGTGTGTGTGTTCCCGTCTGTGTGCGACACTATCTTTGTCTATATAAATACAAATAAATAAATATTTATCGCTTCGAATAGCGTAATTAAAATTTAAATTTGCATTAAATGTTACGTGTTTGGCAATTTGCATTTTATTGCTTTCGAAATATCAAAGTGACTTTTATTGAAATTTTTTTTTTCCCCGGGTATAGTCAAAGAAGTGAACAATATGTGTGAGAATGCTCGATTTATGAAACATTGCTTTATATCTATGAGGTATAAGCTTCTTTTCACTTTTCCACTGACTGTGAATACGCAGATATTGAAATTTTCCTTTTCCGGGGGGGAAAAAAGCGCTTCTTAATTAAAAAATAACATTTCGACTTAATTTTTCCCATGCTTATCAATTTTCACTTTTTTGCCTTCATATTTTTTCGATGAAAATATTTTCTGGCTAGGAGAAAATAATTAATGAAAAATATTTGATGAAAAATAATTAATGAAAAATAATGGATGAAAAATAATTAATGAAAAATAATTAATGAGTAATAATTAATAAAAAACAAATTATTAAATACACAAAATTATTACAATATATACTATAATTTATAATTAAAATCCTTTCCTAAAGTATTATCCTTTTATTAAAATTTAATTAACAACAATTATTTAACATCCGCTTGGAAATTGCAATTACGATTTTTCCACCCTACTAAAAATAATTTTCTGTTTATTTTTATTTTACAGTTGGTATTTTTTTGTTCTTTATTTTTATTGTATCAATTCAATTTCAAACAGACACGAAACAAATTTGGCCCACCAGTGAAATATTCCATGGGAAAGCTTGATATTTACATATTATATTTATACATATTTCGAGATGGAAGAATATTTCTATATTTTTGTGCGCGAAAATAATATTATTCGAATAAAATAAATATGAATACGATAAATAGTAATGTTATTGTGAATTGGAAAGAAATTTCCAAACAAAACGAAACTGATCCATTTCAAAACGAAAGCATAGGTGTAAATTTAAAAAAGGAAACAAATTTCTTTTGGATTTTAATTTAATATTATCAATTTTTCGCTATTAAACAATTTGTCTTTAAAAATCATTAAGTATCGAATTTGGCAAATTGCAGAAAAAAATAAATTTATCCCAATGAAACTGATAGGATCGTTTCAAAATTGTTGTGTTTATGAATAAAGAGGAAAAGTTGCGCGAATGTTTATTGGTCATCGCGTGACCTTGAAATCCCCACTCGCGAAGGGGAGCCAATAGCGAGCGTCCATGGGCGTGGCGCGACCTTCAACTTTCCCCCACTCTCTCCCAATTCCCAGAAAATCGCCTCTTAAACCTATTTTTTTTAAATTTACTACTCCCTAAATGGTTGTGAATTAAAAAAAAAATAAAACAGTAAAAATTGAAAACTAAAATAAAATCTAAATTAAATCTAAATAAATTACTAACTAGGAAACATATAATCCTTGAATGAAAAACAAATGAAACTGGCAAAAAAAAGTAATTTAAAATATCAATTCATTTTTCAATAAGAAAGCAACTTTACGATATTGATTGCTAATCATAAAATTTAATTGAACTTCCCTCTTTGTAATCGGATTGACCCCATCAAAAATTAGATTAAAATCTTGAATAGGAGTCCAGTGTATGTAATTTCCTTTTTCTTTCCTGGACAAGAATATCATTAGCCTCCACTTCCTATTATACTACCAGTAACTTCTCCATCAGCTTTTCATAATAAAATTTCTCCTTACAGATTACAACAAAAATTATAATTAAACATAATAATGAAAACATATTTCCAATTTTTTTTGCGAAGCTCAATTTAAGAGGCAAAAAAAAATTCTCCCCCTGTGATTGAGGTCAGTGACGGAAAAAAAACCAAAAAATGTGACGCACAAATCGACAAAAGTTGTCAACTTGTCTCCAAGTGATTTCTTTCAAATCTACCATTCTATTCTGCAATCACCGAAATTCACATGACAAATAAAGTGAAACTCTTTCAACTTCAATTTCACTTCTATTATATTGATTGGATTGTAGTTATTAAATGCTTTCGTTAAAAGCAGTAACTGAACGTTGTTTCAATTTTCAAAAGAAGATGAAATCTCGTTCTCTGTGTTAAAAATATAATAATAATAAAAAAAAAAGAAGAAGCAATGTATATATATCATTCCGATTGGCAGAAGATAAATGAATTTGTTCACGTAGCAATAACTTTTTTTCTCTCTCCTCTTTTTTCATCCCTCGATGCTAAAATTGTCCCCCAAGAAATGTCAAACCTGAAACGATTTACAATAAATCTTTTTTATTTTTTTAATTTTTAAATTGAGGAAACAAAAATAAAAAAACGTATGCTTTGAGCGCGATATAGTCATGTCAAGACTGGCGCTACATAGTCTCACTAGATCAATTTTTTAATTATTCCTGCGATCTGGAAACTAGTTAGAAAAGTTTATTTAACCAAACAAATGAGAAATTTATTTCAATTCAATGTTAATATAATAAAAGAAAGTTAATTTGTATTTACAAGCGTGTAATAATTCTCAACTTTCAACTTTTCATCAAGTTAATGTTTAAAACACAGAATAAACGAAAATCTATTACTGAATAAAATTTGACACTACGGGGAATCGAACATATGACCTACGAAATTCTAGGCTAACAATCTAACCACTACTCTATTGAAGCTACATAGCAATTACTTTTTATTTTCGACACCTTTTACACTTATAATTATTGAAAAGGGTTTAACTATGTAATCTAGTTAACTTATTATTTAATTGAATTATAGAAAATTAACTGTAAATTACCTAATACGTTTCCATAAATTACCGCGTAAATTTACATAAATTAACATAAATTTCCGACGTTACATTTTTTAGGTCTAATTTGTATTTTACATAATTTTATAAACTATCGTCCAAATGTTTATAAATTACCACCTAAATTTCCAAAAATTACCGCAAAATTTTCATAAATGACAGAAATCCAAAATTTTAATGTTAATTTTTGCTTTTCATATTTTTATGAATTATCGAGAAAATTTCTATAAATTACCGTGAAAATTTCCATAAATTGATAAAATAAATATTTCTAATTGTAACTTATCTGGAATATATTTTTATGAATTATTGCGAAAATTTCAATAAAATACTGCATAAATTTCCATTAATTACCTTGAAAATTTTCATAAATTACCAAAGTAATAATTTTCAATTGAGATTCAGACTACAATATTTTTATAAATTACCCCAAAAATTTTTATAAATAACTATAATTTTCAAAAATTATTAGAAGAAAACACCTCCTTACGCCAAAAATGCCCAAACAGTGAATTTGTTAATTGTTAAAATTATTTACAAGAAATTTAATTAATTTTTCAGTAATAATTCTGCTGAGAAATCTTTTTTGAATAAATGCTTTTTTGATTGCAAACAATTTATAAAAAGATTTCAATATTTTATGAAATTAAAAAATCTCTCTTTAAATTTGTTTAACCCTCCGTCACACACCTTAGAAAAAATTACGACTTTACACACGTTTAGAGGGAATCCCTCACCACATTGTAAATAAGCGACATTACAACATAAACAAAAGAATCAACAAAAATTTAATTTTAACAGTAACTCACAAATATGTAGTAAATTATTCTAAATTATAAAATTCATAAAATTAATTTTCGGTTTCAAAAATAAAAATTAATTACACGAATGCACATCTTCGAAGGAATTACACTTTACATGTAAAAATAATGAAACATTAAAAAAATAAGCAAAAAAATCATTAAATAATTTATTTTAACTATATTTATAATATAATTTTGTCATCAACCAACAGTGGAACAAAAAATGTTTTAAAAAATTGATTTTTTTATTTAACGTAACCTCACTTTTTCGAGTTTTTTCTGACTTTGAAGCTTCATAATTACATATTAATTATGTTTAAACTAAATGTTTTTTTAGAAATATGTTAAGGAGTAAATTGTCGAAGGGTATAGAAACTGATTTTATTTTGCAATGAGGAAAACAAAAGTTATTTAAACAAGACTTTCTCATTTTTGATGAGAATGTAAAAATACTGTTGAGATTCAGACTACAATATTTTTATAAATTACCGCAACAATTTTTGTAAATAACTATAATTTTCATAAATTATTAGAAGAAAACACCTCCTTACGCCAAAAATGCCCAAACAGTGAATTTGTTAATTATTATAATTATTTACAAGAAATTTAATTAATTTTTCAGTAATAATTCTGCTGAGAAATCTTTTTTGAATAAATGCTTTTTTGATTGCACACAATTTATAAAAAGATTTCAATATTTTATGAAATTAAAAAATCTCTCTTTAAATTTGTTTAAACAATTTAATAAATTATAAACAATTTTTCCTGCCCGTCATGAATTTTTCTTTCTGGATACTTTATTTTCAACAAAATATATTGTTAATTATCAAAACGATAAATTTTTTTTTAATTTTCTAAACAAAATTCCAATAAACTTGAGATATAAACGAAATTGGAACAAATAAGTATAATATTTAAAGTAAAGTTAATAATAATAATAATAATAATAATGAAATTAAAAAAGTTTATAGCAAAAAACAGTAAAATATAGTTAATGGGACTACTAATGGGACAAATTGACATAAAAATCGCATCTCCTTTATTTCTTCTCCATTTCAAAATAAGAATCTCTTTCTTCACCTAATTTGCATGTATCCTCTTTTCACATAGGGACAAGGACTTACTCTTGTCTCCTGTCAATATTTGTATCCGGAAAAAAACAGCAACGAAGCTAATAATAAGAACGTACTTTCGGATATCAATTTTTAAATTTTGCCCCCTTGAAATGTAATTTAAATTGTGAAAGTAAATCTGTTTGCACTCAAAACTCAATGAAAGCGTTTTGTGGGTGTCAAAAGAAGAAGAAGAAGAAGAAGAAGTTGGAGCGGAGAAGGGTGAAAAAAGGTACATACTCCCCCATATCTGTTTTGAAAATATCTTTGTAGTTCTATCAGAGGATTATCAGATCGATTCAATGCGATGAGTGATAAATGAACGTCCATTTTCCAACACACAAAACCGATTCTGAAACACGCTCGTTTGTACAAATAACCATGCTACTGCATCAGAGGAGATCGACTTTTATCCAGGGTCACTCGATGGAAGCACGAAAATCTCATCCGGAAATCGAATATTATTTTGTGAAAATAGCGCAAGCTTGCTTTTAAGATATCAATATATAAATCAGTCTTCGTAAATCCGCACGAGAAAATGATGCCCACAGATTTTCCCTCTTATCCCTATAAATACATATTGTATCTTCGAAAACAAAAAAAAAATCTTTTCCAAAAAGGGTAATTTATTGAAAAGAAATGGTATAGAAGAATTCTTCACGTGAGAAAAGTTGAATGGAATTGCTCTATTTTACTAGAGAGAAAAGTGTTATACACGGAAAAATTGAGGAATTGCGAGTGGTGCGGTATTTTTGAAAATGTTCCTTAGGTCGAAAGTGTGGTGCGAAGAAAAGGGAAAAACCTTTTTTGAAAGAGTTGTTGGCGGGGAGAATAAGTCAGAAACTTTTCGGACTCGACAAGTGTGATGTGCAGATTCGGAAAGTGCTTTGTGTTATGCAAACGGAAACGGAGAAGATAAGGAGCTGGCAACCCCGAGGCGATGAAGTAACAGAGGGGAAAATGCGAACTGATAGGAAGATGCAGCATCCTATGAGTATTGTTTGTTTGCACAAACTTCCCTAAAGTTAGAAATTTGAATTTAAAATACGAGCATAAGGGACGCGAGGCAAGATTAAGAAAGTCACAAATATAGGAACGGATTAAGGTGAAATAGCAGTTCGGAATTTTACTTCCAAGACAATCCCCCGCCTCAGGTTAAGAATTACAAAAGGATTGACCAAAACTTAACAGTTTGCATATTTTTGAATATTTCAGAATTCATTTTTTATTCCTGATTTCAAACATTGAGACTACATTATGATTCGGAATCATTCATCTGCGTAAAATCCGCACCCAGGGGAAACAAGAAAAGGTTCTTAAGACACTAACGGTGATCTGCATCATTATCAAAATCAGAAACTTGTAATTAAAAAATCCAAAGATCGAAAAAAAATTTCATGAATATATTACACTGAACAATTTATCAAAAAGGAAAAAAAAAACTTGACACTTTTCATTAGAGGACTTTGACAGTGAGAGTGCCAAAACCCCTTAAGGCGCTTATGAAGCTGTAATAAGATTACGAGACTCTCGAGGGTCCACACGAATGGCGGAAGCTGCGCTGAGCTCGGTAAGAAATATCCTTCGGATGCGAGAGTAAGAGAGAATTGTGAATTTCTCCATAGTTTGTGAATGGTTTCGCTCTAACAAAAGTCAGCTTTACTGAAATTTATAGAGGTCCAAAAATCGAATATCGTCATAACTTTTTCTTAAAAGTGAAAAAAAAAAATCTTCTATATAGAAGAAATTCTTATTCACCTCGAAAGACCGCAAAAAAAACCCACCAGCAACAGCAGTAATTAGAAGAAAATCAAATGTGCCAAGTTCATAAATGACTCTGGAAACTCCATCAAAGCATTATATTAACACTTCATAATTATTCATTTTCTCACAAAATATAATCTTTCACTTTAATCTCTAAGCAAAATTAACTCTCGGTTCGTTAATTTCCCCTAGTTTTTGAATAACTGTAGATGTGTTTATAAAATAGACCAGGTTAGTTCGACATTTGAAATTGCCTTATATATTCAAACATTCCATATAGTTTCAATTATTTTCCATAATTACTAATTTTCCCTCTTTAATTGCAAAACATGGAAATGGCAAAAAAAAAATAATTATTATAATTCTTTTAATATATCACAATGTGTCCACATTTTTTTCTCACCGATCTGGTAATTATTGGCTTCTTTCTTGTTACACATTTTTTTTTATGTCAATGCAGAAAAAAAAATTCTAATGAATTTAATTGCGAAGTAATTTATCAAATTTTCATGAAACAATGTGCAATTGGTGTAAAATTGAATTTTCTTTGGCAAGAGAAATTTCAAAGAACAGGAAATTTCAATTAGAAATTAATTGCGAGTGGAAAATGGTAAATAAAAAAGAAATACAAAATTAAAAGTACGTTGAAAGTAAATAACATATTTGGCTTTTTTTTAGAATTTTGATTGAAATAGAAAAAATGTAATCATTTTGTATGCTTCTTTTTAATTGTATTTTTATTTTCCTTATCACATAATCAAAAAACGTTTAGGTAATAAATTTATCAACATTGGAATGCATATAGAATGAAACGTCATTAAATAATTTGCAAGAGAAATTTTGCAAATAGGCAAATAATTAGGTAATTATCGTCGAATCTTTTTCGTTCTTACTAAATATCCGAAATATTTCAATCGAAAGCGATTTACAGAAGTATTTAATTAATTAAATTCCGTTACATTTTGAATGCTTTAATGTTACGTGAAAATAATTTTCGTACAAAACAGATGGAATTAAAACACGGGAAATTTCAGTATTTGAATGTAAATATCACTTAAGGTGAATACATTTTTTACCTACTTATTAAGAAAAAAAAATTTGTTTACGAAACTATTATTTTATCTGCTTTGTTTTTATTTTCATTAGAAACTTTCAGAACGGGAGAAAAATGAGATCAAATCCTGAGACTTAAAAAATGAAGTGTATTCTACAAGGAACGAGGAGTGAATGAATCCGATTGGTGGTGACGCGGCGTCGTCTTCTCCCACCCGCGCGGTAAGACACGATTCCTGGAAGAGTAGGCGTGGCTTGTGACGACTATAAAAGGGGCCTTGCGACCGAGAGCGTCTCAGTTGACCACGAGAACTTTCACCGAGCGTTTCTACTACAGAATTGAGTCGTTAAAATTACCTACTTATTAAAATTAAAATTACTACTCTCATAATTCAAAATTAATAATTAAAACTGCAAAAATTGTAATAACAGATAATAATTAAGAAACAACAATAAAATTCTTATAGAAAATAATAAATAACCAAATTGTAATATACAAACAACAAAATAAATAATAAAAAAATAATATTTAATGAATTTTAATTAAGAAATAATAAAATTGAAATAAATAATAATAAATTATATCTAGCAAATAAAAATTCTAACCATATAAATTAATTATTGTCACTTTTTAAATATTTGGGATTATCATTTCAATTTGGATTCTTATCCAAAGTAGTAAAAAAAATTGTTTTTCAAGTAATTCCCCACATTTTGTCATTTCTCCGAATGTTCCATTTCCTCTATTTATAAATTTTCGCGAAACTTTTTTCATTTTAAATTTGAAAACTGGATCAAGTTCGAAAATTTCATTCAACACTTTCCCTGAACTTTTTCCCCTTTCTAAAGGGTCTCCAAACTTTTCTCTCTCTTCCTCTTTCTCGAAGTTACAAGAAATCTCAACATTTTCAAGTAAACAGAACACTAATGGTGTATTAAATCTAGCAATATTAGGACAAAATACTTTTGCGGAAGAAGTTATAAAAAAATATTTAATAAGTAGGGTAAAAAAATTTTTTGTAATAGAAAATTAAATATTGTGGCTTGATAAATATTTGGAATGGTAATAATTAAAAGTAATAGAGTAAAAAAATGGGAAAATAGGAAGAATTCTAGTTTGGGTTGTTAGAGAGTTCTGTTGTGATTTTACGAGTGGGGAGAGGGGAGAAATCGGAAGAAGTTGAGGAAAAGCGAACTGTGCGCTACGAAGGACTAGTGATGAATGAAGGCGATTGGTGCTCGCGCGGCGTCGTTTTCCCCCACCCGCGCGGAGTGAGTAGGCGTGCCCGGAGAGCAGTATAAAGAGGGACCTACGGGCCGAGAGCGACTCAGTCGACAGCAAATACTCAAACTGGTAACAATATAGTTTTGTTTACACTCACAGCGCTTATTTAGTCAAAAAACAAATATCTACTAAATAAATCATGCAAATGCCAGTACATTGTCGTTCTATTTTTCTAAACCCACTATTATTTTATGGTTTAAAAAAAAAATCCACACGAACATCCGTAGCGTTGGTAATTGGTACTAAGGTAAAAGGCCATAAATAAAAAGAGCGGGGAAAAAATAATCTGTGGCACAATTTTTCTCCTCACTATAGAATAATTCAGTGGACTATGAAATTATTATCTCACTGTTTTCTTAAAACCTTTTTTCTTTTTTTTTTTTTTGCAGAATAACTTAATCAAAATTATCCACGTGCGTAACGAACATATTCCTTCTCATAATACCAAAGTTAAATTTATCCACGCGCTACCAACGCTCCCATTACAATGTTCGTCATCTTCAGGTGCGCGTGGGAGAAAAATATGCATGCAAATGTTAATGACGCCCCAAAGGGGAAAAGTTATAGTGTAGGCGAAACGTGAAATTTAAGAAAATGGAACTGGGTCGTGTAGTAAATCTTTATCGTGTGATATTAGAGAGAGAGAGAGAGAAAAAGTAAATATTTTCCCGTCTGGACGTATGTAAACCCATAAAAAAAAAGAAAAGATCGTCAAAAGAGAGATGGAGAAAAATTGTACAGACACGCGATTTCTCCCTTGGGGGGGGGGTTGATATATCTATGTATACATGTTTTCATTTTATACGCACCAGGTTCAACAGGTAGACGTTGGTCACAGTTCGCATTCGTTTATTTCTTGCCAATGTAATCAGCACAAGGGAATTTCCCACAACCGATAGAAGAAATATTGTTGCATAAAGTGGTACTATCAGATTTTCCAGGAGATTTCCATTTCCCGACAATGTTGCCGTTGACGATGACAAATTAACATTCGCTAAATCGGTTGACGTCACTGTGGAAAAACGTGGATACCGATGATAGTGATGATTATTATTATTATCATCGTTATTATTCGTTGAAAATTCATCCACTCCCTCGTCATTTAAATCAATTGATCTTCGATCCCAGTACTCGAGGGGATATCGACTTGCCGTGATATTGACACACGACATCGCTTTTCACACCTGTGAGGAAAAAATGCATTCTTATATATATGTTATTTATTCTAGAATATAAATTACATGATTTATTATCCGTAGATTCCTGCATCGACATTTTACCGACACTTCTCAGCCCGGACTCAAAACCGGCTTTGTATTTATTTATATATATGTTAAATAGTTTTCAACTTTATAATTTAATTTTATACGTAAAAATTAGATCATAAAAAATTATATTTATAATTAAAGAAACGTGGGCGTCTAGTTTAATTTATGCATTTCAATTAACTAGACGCTAAATAATTAAATTTGCAAAAAAAGAAGAACTTTTTCATTAATTGAATTTACTTTTCGGGAAATTAAAAACAATTTTAGAGAATTGTAATTGCATTTCTCTATTAACATGTTTTCGATAAAGGAAGCCAATATATCGTTTGTACGGAATTCAATGAATATCTAATTAACCTCGGAACCTCGTGAATGTTTGACAAGTGTGATTATTCCATTTTTGGGGAGTGAATGGAATTTTTTTTTTTAATTCTAATTCGAGAAAAAATTGTCTAATATAGATTTTTTTTTGAAATTCAAATTGCAGCAAGCGAAACAAAGTACTTGCAGAGAAAGGCAACGCCCACATAAGGTATACGCTTTCTCCGATTGGCTGGCGCTGCACGATCTTCAAGGTCACGTGACGTTAGCCAATAAAAACCCCCCGAAAGTCTATTCTGGGCGTGTCTAAACTCTCCCCTCTCCAATTAATATTTCTCACTAGAAATAAACTAAAAAAATTGTTCTATTTATTATTTATTTTTCATTTTTTTATTAAGTACACAAAAAATAAGTAAATAAATCAACATAAATAAAATTTTAACCAAACCATTTGAGAAAAGTTTTTCTCAATATTTTTTCATCACAATGAAACTTATCTTCTGAAAATGAAAAAAAAATCAGAAACTTAATTTTTTTTAATGAAGCAAAGAAGGGAAGTTTTAAAAAAAAATCCGAGTAGCCTATCATAAGGAAACAAGGGAACATGAGAGAGACACTTTAAAACATTTAAAGTCAATTCTATTTCCTCTTGAATTCGTTTTACATTTTGCACTCTGATATTTTATTGGCATTCTATAATTGATGAAAAGAATTCGATAAAAGCCTGTAGAAGTACTTTTTGTCTCAATATAATTAAAAATGCTTTAATTTCAAAAAGAGAATGTAAATTAGTTTAGTAACTTACAATTTTATTTGTTTAAAAAAGAAAATATAAAATGTTTATAAAAATTTTCCATCCTATTCTCATTTTTTTTTTTTTAAAGAATAAATTTATCATTGCGGAATTTTTTCCTAAATGCAAATATTTTTCAAAATTGTTTACAGAAATTAATAATAAATTCTTTTTAGAAAATATTTATACCACTTTTTTAATTTATTTTTTTTTGTAAGAAAGAAAAATTTTGAAAAAGATTGCCAATTTTTGAAAAAGAAAGTTTTCAAAAAGTTTTCTGATCATTTTTCCTGCTTTTGAGGGGAAAAAAATTCAGTACGAAATCTAATATTTGTAATTACAAACTTGTCTACATTTTCCTGGAAGAAATTCAAGAAAGTCAGTTTTTGAACAACTTTTACAACTCTTCGGGGAAAAAAAATAATAATAATAATAAAATATAAATAAGACGAATTTTCGAAAGAGATTGAAATCTTTTTCTAAACTCGTTTTTAACTTTTCAAGAGGAAAATGAAATTTACATTTTTAAAATCAAATTCTAATTTAATAAATCTAGAATTTATTCGATATATTTATTATTTATTCGAAAATCATTTATTCAGTGACTAAAGACATAGATTGTGTAAAATTAGTTTAAATTGTCCTACTTTATAGCAAATTCCGATTTAATTGATTTGAAAAATAAAATATTCAACGTAATTCCAATTATATTGTCTACATATTTAATTAGTACATATGTATAAAGCTTATTTGTAAAAAATATAGAAATTCTCTTATTGGAAAAAAAAGAAATATCATATTTTTCCTAATAAACCCAATGATATCGAGATTTAAAAACTACATACAATATATAGACGCACAAAACATCGATTTTCTTTAAGTGCAATATTTCTGAGAGCCATAAATGACATATTTGAAATATAGAATCGCAATAATTCCTTCCCTCTCTTTAAACTTGTCAACGAGGTGAAAATTTATTCCATCATAAATTTCACAGAATTTTTCCGTTTTTTTTCTGTATTTTCTTCTCTGTACGAAAATATAATGTTTCCTTTTTAAATTAATTTAAATGTTCTTTTGCAAAACAATATATATTTATACTTTTAATAAGTTTAAGTATTGAGAGAAATTTATTTAATTTTTTAAAAATAAATTAAAAAGGTAAATTAATATAATCATTAATAACTATATTAACATCGTTGTTCTTTGGGTGCGAATGAAGTAAAGTGCGCGCGCAGTCAGTGAGAAGTGGGGAGAAGTGACGCTATCCCCACTCCTCGATAACTGCGCGCGCACTTTACTCGCGCTCCTAGAAAACGGCTCTAATTCGTTCATTACCGAAAAAAATTATATTAATATTAAAAATATTAATAATTGTAATAATGATATAAATATGAAAAATATCCATAATAGTGATAATAATATTAATATTCATTTATTTCTAAATCAAAAATATTAATAATAATTTAAAAATTTGAAGAACTAATTATAATAAGATAATGTAAAAAAAATTTTTTTAGAGACAAAAGTAAAAAAAAAGAATTAAATAAAATATTTATTTAAAACTATCAATAAATAGAGAGAAGAAATATTCGAAATACTTGAAAAGTCGAATAAAAGAAGAGTTACATTTTTAATAATGAAGAAAAATTCTTCACGTGTATATATATATATAAGTTATCCGCAATATTCTTGAGTAAAGAAAGTTAAATTTGCTGAAAATTTATAATGAACAAGCCAATAAGAACCTTTATTTACCGAGCATGATTCAATTTTTCTTCTGAAATTGTTTTACCTTTAGGCAAGAAAAGAAAAAAAGATCAAAAAAATTTCTATAATACAATCTACAAAGAAAAAAAAATGTAAATCTATTTTTTCTTCTTTTGCTTTTCTATGTATAATAATATATAAGACTATATTATTTTATTACCAGATATCACTCGTGTTGAAGAGTCACGTGCCAGATGAATTCTTTGTCTTTAAGGGTTGTAAAATCCTTCGAGTTATGGCCTTCCATTGAACGACCTATAACCAAGAGAGAGAGAAATAAAAAATTTTTTTGTTTTTCTAAACTTACAAGAAATATTATTTTTTTATTCTATGGTTGGAAATTTAAAAAAATATTCGAAATATAATGAAAATTAAGGGAAATTAATCCATGAACTTCCAGTGATAAGAAAATTTCAAGAGAGTAAAGACGAAAAAGAAAGAAAATTGTGAAAAAAAAAATAAAAAAAAAGGAAATGTGTGAAAAAAGAAATATAGAAAGAATAGGGGGAAATTTTTTTATTTTACAGAAATGAAGAGAAAGAAAAAAAAATGGAGAAACATGAATATACAATATGAAAAGAGAGGAAATTATTATGTAATCTCCCTTAAAATGTGATTTTATAAAATTGTGAAATATATAAAAATGTTAATCGCATCAAGAATTTATATAATTTCATAAAAGATAACTTTTTAAACAAAAAGTTATCTCTAAAATTTTCATTATTTTCCTTATTCGCCAATTATAATTTTCACAATGCAATTTAAAAAAAACAATTTTTATTCATCAAAATTAAAAAAAAAAATAATTAACAAATAATTATTATAATTATGAAAGCAAAATAAAAAAACAAAACTCATGTATTATTCATTGTTGAAATTAATTACTGCATTTTTGTCTCACGATAGAGAGATTTTGTATATATGCTATACGCGCTTATACATATATAGTTTTTAATAATAAAATTACTCTAATTGTATCATTTACTTATGTTCGTATGCTTTTGAAATAATAATAATAATAACAATAATAATAATTCCTCACATACAAGTTTTTCAGCTTTTCCTGGCGCGCGCACACGTTTTCCTCGGGTCTATTTCCCCGTAAAGCGAACATCCGTTTTCATTATCTTTCTTGTACTTTTCATTCCCCGAGGGGTTAGTTACCACCGAAAGGAATAAAAAAAAATGTTCAAAACAACATAACCTAACCCTCCCCTCCTCTCTCTAAACAACAACGAATAAAAATTGTTGGTATTTGAAAAAAAAATGTCCCAAGGAAAAAAGAAAATTGACAAAATTCGTATAACCAACGAAACGGAAACAAAAACATTTAAATAACGAAGTACAAATAAAACTTGTTATAAAAGGGAAATTTCCATTTGCAAATAAAGCTATGTATGCTTCTATCGCATCCCATGTAGAAAATTGTAATGGCGCTACCTAGTTTCTATCTAGTTTGTCTAGATGCTATACTGGCCCAGTATATCTTTCCAATCTAGTATCTAGACCGAAATGTAACGCTCGTATCTTTTAAGCGCGATATAGTCATGTCAAGACTGGCGCTACATAGTCTCACTAGATCAATTTTTTAATTATTACTGCGATCTGGAAACTAGTTAGAAAAGTTTATTTAACGAAACAAATGAGAAATTTATTTCAATTCAATGTTAATATAATAAAAGAAAATTAATTTGTATTTACAAGCGTGTAATAATCCTCAACTTTCAACTTTTCATCAAGTTAATGTTTAAAACACAGAATAAACGGAAACCTGTTACTGAATAAAATTTGACACTACGGGGAATCGAACCTATGACCTATGAATTTCTAGCCCAACAATCTAACCACTACTCTATTGAAGCTACATAGAAATTAATTTTAATTTTCGACACTTTTACACTTACAATTATTGAAAAGGGTTTAACTATGTAATCTAGTTAACTTATTATTTAACTGAATTATAGAAAATTAACCGTAAATTACCTAATACATTTCCATAAATTACCGCGTAAATTTCCATAAATTAACATAAATTTCCGACGTTCTATTTTTTGGTTCTAATTTGTATTTTACATAATTTTATAAACTATCGTCCAAATGTTTATAAATTACCACCTAAATTTCCATAAATTACCGCAAAAATTTCCATAAATGACTGAAATCCAAAATTTTAATGTTAATTTTTGCTTTTCATATTTTTATAAATTATCGCGAAAATTTCTATAAATTACCGTGAAAATTTCCATAAATTGATAAAATAAATATTTCTAAATGTAACTTATCTGGAATATATTTTTATGAATTATTGCGAAAATTTCAATAAAATACTGCATAAATTTCCATTAATTACCTTGAAAATTTTCATAAATTACCGCAAAGTAATAATTTTCAATTGAGATTCAGACTACAATATTTTTATAAATTACCGCAACAATATTTTATAAATAACTATAATTTTCATAAATTATTAAAAGAAAACACCTCCGTACGCCAAAAATGCCCAAACAGTGAATTTGTTAATTGTTATAATTATTTACAAGAAATTTAATTAATTTTTCAGTAATAATTCTGCTGAGAAATCTTTTTTGGATAAATGCTTTTTTAATTCCAAACAATTTATAAAAAGATTTCAATATTTTATGAAATTAAAAAATCTCTCTTTAAATTTGTTTAAACAATTTAATAAATTATAAACAATTTTTCCTGTCCGCCATGAATTTTTCTTTCTGGACACTTTATTTTCAACAAAATATATTGTTAATTATCATAAGGATAAATTTTTTTTTTAATTTTCTAAACCAAATCCTACTAACTTGAGATATAAACGAAATTTGAACAAATAAGTAATATTTAAAGTAAACTTAATAATAATAATGAAATTAAAAAAGTTTATAGCAAAAAACAGTAAAATATAGTTACATAATTTTATAAACTATCGTCCAAATGTTTATAAATTACCACCTAAATTTCCATAAATTACCGCAAAAATTTCCATAAATGACTGAAATCCAAAATTTTAATGTTAATTTTTGCTTTTCATATTTTTATAAATTATCGCGAAAATTTCTATAAATTACCGTGAAAATTTCCATAAATTGATAAAATAAATATTTTTTATTGTAACTTATCTGGAATATATTTTTATGAATTATTGCGAAAATTTCAATAAAATACTGCATAAATTTCCATTAATTACCTTGAAAATTTTCATAAATTACCAAAGTAATAATTTTCAATTGAGATTCAGACTACAATATTTTTATAAATTACCGCAACAATTTTTATAAATAACTATAATTTTCATAAATTATTAGAAGAAAACACCTCCTTACGCCAAAAATGCCCAAACAGTGAATTTGTTAATTGTTATAATTATTTACAAGAAATTTAATTAATTTTTCAGTAATAATTCTGCTGAGAAATCTTTTTTGGATAAATGCTTTTTTGATTCCAAACAATTTATAAAAAGATTTCAATATTTTATGAAATTAAAAAATCTCTCTTTAAATTTGTTTAAACAATTTAATAAATTATAAACAATTTTTCCTGCCCGTCATGAATTTTTCTTTCTGGACACTTTATTTTCAACAAAATATATTGTTAATTATCATAACGATAATTTTTTTTTAATTTTCTAAACCAAATCCTACTGAGATATAAACGAAATTTGAACAAATATAAGTATAATATTTAAAGTAAACTTAATAATAATAATGAAATTAAAAAAGTTTATAGCAAAAAACAGTAAAATATAGTTAATAGTTTTAAAAAAAAACTATTAAAAAACTATTTTTGACCAAATTTTTTGTAAAGTTTTTTCAAGTTTAATTTATTCTTTGAACTTTTTGAATTGAATTTTTAGTGAGAAAATTAGTTAAAAGTTCTTTTTTTTCAAGGCCTACCCGATATTTATCGACTGTTGCTAATAAAAATTCAATCGTTTTCGATAGTCGGTAATGTAGATGGAAATTGGCACAAATTGTCTGTAATATTAATTTTTTACTATAACAATCATCGCTGAAATTATTTCCGAAAAGTAAAAGTGAAAATAATTTTCTATTTTTAATAAAAAAAAAACGAGTTCAAAAACAAAAAATTGTCTATTTTTTCGAATTCAAGGGTAAAAATCTTTCTTAGCTTCTCGTTTATCAAACGATATACACGAGTTCTAAGCTATCTTTAGGAATCAAAGAATATTTCGCCTGCATAGAGTATAAAATCTAAAAGTAAGTTTTCACGGAAATCCTTTTTTTTATCTAGCTTTCTCTCTCTCTCTCTCGTTCTCTCTAGTCAGGGGGGTTATAAATCTCTCGCCTTGCCCTAGTTCCGTCATGTTGTACAATGCCAAAATTATTTAACGTATTTTGTTAAAAATGCTTCCACTTACCATGAAGAGTCATGCTTCTTCGACCAACAACAAAGGAAAAAAAAATGGAAGAGAATAAAAATTTTAAGAGACGAGGAAGAATTATCGATGCACAAATTCACTTTCTCACAACATTGAACAATATCACAATGTGCGCAACTATTTATATTCTTTGGGAATTTGGAAAAAAAAATTTCTTTTTCACTTTTTAAACCATTTTCTTCTTCGTTCTATTTCGGTTCTAGGTTAATTTAATATCTATTTTAATTTTTTTTTAAATTTCAATTTATATTAATTTTTTAAAAAATTTTATTCTATTTTTCTTGGTTTGAATTTTCTTTTATTTTTCTTCAACTTGAATTTTATTCTATTGTTCTTGATTTAAATTTTTTTTTTATTTTTCTTCACTTGAATTTTCTTTTATTTCCCTTTACTTGAATTTTCTATCATTTACCTTCACTTGAATTTTCTTTCATTTACCTTCACTTGAATTTTCCTTTATTTTCCTTAATTTAAATTTTCCTATATTTTGTCATTTGAATTTTCCTATATTTTCTTACATTTGAATTTTTTTCACACTTCCCTTAAATTCCAATTTTATTTTCACTTCTGTCATTTTATTTTTCTTTCATTTTACTTGTATCCTAATTTAATTTAATTCATTTTGCTTCTACTTTGCAATTATTTAAAATTTTCTTTTTTTACAGTTATGTTTATTATAATGAGCTGAATAAATTCGTCTTTTTTTACGATATATTCTATATATTAGTAGAACTCAATAATTTTTATTTTTTCTTCACTTCCATTGTTAAAAAGTTTTCACCAATACTTTTTTTCATTGTTGGATAATTTTTTCATTTTTTATGTACGAAATTTCGTTTCGATTTTTTTTTTTATAAAATTTTTATTGCGCTTTCACGGTTTTGTAATTACTTTTCACTTTTAGAAGATTACTTATAATATCTTTAACGAAACTTTTCATCTTTTTTAATTTTTCTTTTGTTCCTTAATTAATTATGCAAATTTTTTTTTTTTTATAGTTCGACTCTTCATCTGTTTTTTTTTACACTTTTTTAAAAAAGTTTTCCACTTTTCATTATACGTAATTATGATTGTCAGTTGAATTTAATTTAATTTAGATCTATAAAATTATGGAAAAATGAAATTAAAAGCTTTACCAGTGAAAAAAAAAATTTATTTGTGTTTCAAATAATCAATGATTTGTCAGTTATTCAAAAAAAAAAATGTTTAGTTGAAATAAATAAACTTTTTTTTAGTGTATTTTCTCATTATTTACATACAATTCTGAATATTTGGAAAATAAAATCTAGCAAATAATAACTCTTTTATTTTATTTATTACTTTTTTTTTATTTATTTATTTATTGTTATTTGTATTATTATTTATTTATTCTTATTTACATTATTATTATTATTATTATTATTATTATTATTATTATTATTATTATTATTATTATTTGTATTATTTGTATTATTATTTATTTATTCTTCTTATTATTATTATTATTATTATTATTATTATTATTTGTGTTATTTTTATAATTATTTTTTCATTATTTATTTTATTTTCCTTTCTTGTTTAATTTTTCAGAACTATAATTTTTTTTTACCAAAAATATTGCGTGTCATAAATTTCCTTTTTGTTCCCTTTTTATTTTTTGATGCGCAGTTTATCACTTGATTTGTTAAAGTAAGATGCGTTTTTTTTTCTTTTTTTTTATTTTCTTTTTGCTTAGAAAAGTTTGAGCTCTTCGAATTCGGGCAAAACTTTTTATCTGAATGATTTATAGAAGAAAATGGGTTCTCTGTCCGATAATTCGTTTTTATAAGAAAGAGAGAGAGAGAGAGAGGAGAACTCTTCTTTTCGCGGTTTGAAAACTTCTTGAGGAGAAAAAAAGGGGAAAAAAAATAAAAAAAAGTACGTGTCAAAATTATTAGGAAACTTTCCCGATCAAGAAGATGGGGCGACGCTGCGCGCTATGCTCTGTACAAAACCAATTCGATTACCATTAAAATCCAAGTGATTTCATTGCCACTCAAACTCGATTAAAGAAGAAGGAAAAAAAAAAAATTTTTTTTTCATCCTATACTCTTACAATGAAATTATAAATTTTTTTTTGTTTTGGGATAAAAAGTGAGGAAATGTTGCAGTGGAATTTTTTTTTTCGCTGATGCTTTTTTCTGAGAGATATCAAATTGAGATAAGAAACGTATCAAAAAATAAGTAAAAAAATAAATTTTCCTGTTAAACGCAATGGCTCAACTTGAAAAGTAATTTCAATTTTTTAATAGTTGCACTTTATGGTAATTTTATTTTTTAGTAGTTGCACTTTATGGTAACTTGATTTTTCATTAGTCGCACTTTATGGTGATTTAATTTTTTATCATCTGCACTTTTTCAGGATTTAATTCTTCGCAGGTTGCACTTATAATGGTAATTTCTTTTTTCTATCAGTTGCACTTTATGGTAATTTTATTTTTTAATAGTTGCACTTTATGATCACTTTTTTTATTACTTTTAATTTTAATTTTAATTTTTAGTCTCTCAATTTGATATCCCTGGAAAAAAGTACATTTGAGACTTGAAAAAATATTCAATAAATAGTTAAAAAAATTAATTCATCATAGAAAAAAAATTCTCTATTAAAAAATAGTTCATCTTGTTTTTTTTTAATTTTTTCGGTGTTAATTTTTTAATGACATTTTATATGAAAATGCAGGAGGCTCATTAAAAGTTGTTTTAAGTTTCTGATAAGTTTTCGAGCAAAGGAATAATTCGACAAAGAGAGAGAGAAAGAGAGATGTGTCAATTCGTTCTTCAAAGACAAGTTGTTTAGTTCCCTGAGACCAAGAGGAGCCTTAAACTTCCCTGATTACTTCAAAGCAATCATTACTTCCTCTCTCACTCACTCTACTTTTTTTCAAAATTAATATAAATTATTATTCTTCAAAAACTGATTTCAAAAAATATTTATATTCCAACTAGAGAAAAAAATCGAATTTCATTTTTAAAATTTAACACTGAAATATGAATACTTCTAAATCAAGTTGATTTGAAAATTTTGCCATATAAATGTAAAAAAGAAAAAAATAAATTCCGTGATTCGAATTTTAAAAAAAAAAGATTTTTTCTTTTATTCACGTAGAAAATAGAAGCTTTTCTATAAATATTTGAAAAAGTGGGAAAAAAGAGAAAATTGAAAAGTAAATTTTATTTACTCTTCTTTAAATGAAATCAATTGTCATATACGATGACATTTCATTAAAGGTTGAAAAAAAAGAGAGAATTTTCTTTCTTTTGGTATTTTTCGAAAAAAGTTCTTCCTTTTTTTGTTCGAACAAAATTTACTCACACTGCCCACTTTGTCAAGTTCAAAGCCTATAATTACGAAAGGATGACTAATTGTAACATCCTAGAGTTTAACTTTTATTTTTTTCTTGTTCCTTTTTCGAAAACAGGTCAAAGTCATTTTTAATTCTCTAATTAAAGGGAATCAACTTTGTCCTTTTTTAGTAGCTTTATCACCCAAAAAAAAAGAGAAAAAAAAAACAAGAAATGCAAAAGGACGAGATCATTTTTCAAATATCGAATGCAGTCAAATGAAACTTTCCACCATTCTCGCCATTCACTCTCTCAATCAATAGACATTTAAAAAAAAAATTTATCGCTTTTTTGGTCAGTAAATTTTTATCTTCGTGTTTTGTTATTAAAAACGCCCGAGCGATAAAATTATTTCGAAATTATTATTTTTTTTTATTTCTCTAAAGGATTTTCATTATTTTATAATTTTTTTTATTTAAATTCAATTTTACTGCAATGAAAAGTTTATGACAAAATAACAAATTAAATTATTAATTTAATTCATTACTTAACTCATTATTTTTTAACTTATTATTCAATTTATTATAAAAACTTATTTTATATAATTTTTTATTTTATTTTTTATTTAATTTATTATTTATTTAATTTATTATTTATTTAATCATTATTTATTTAATCATTATTTATTTAATCATTATTTATTTAATCATTATTTATTTTATTCATTATTCATTTTATTCATTTATTTTCAAAATAAATGTAATACAAGTTTTTTTTCATTACAATTTTTATTCTAACCGAGTTTTCATTAAAAACAAGTTTTATTCAATACACATTTTCATTTAATACAAATATTTATGTTCTTCATAGAACTTTTTCAACGAAATAATTTTTTATTCATACTTTTATTAGTTAATTAATAATCTTATTTGTGCAAATTTTTAATCACTTACACAAATATTATTTATTTAGAAAATTTATCATTTAAACTTTTATTTATATGAGATAATTATCAATATTATTTTATTTATTTAAAAATACTATTTGAATAATTAAATTGCAAATTAAGTATTTATTATCAATCTCTTATTTTATCGATAGAAATTTTAATTTAATACAAAAATTAATTTACTTAGTAAAACATTCTTTTTTGTTTAAAAAGTATTTTTATTTGAACTTTTACTAATTGAATAATTTAATTGATAATTAAATTAATGTAAATAAGTAAAATTTAATTTATTAGATAAAATTTATTTATTTTATTATTTATTTACCCTGTTCATACGAATTTTCATTTGCTACAAATTATTTACTTAGCCAAGCTTTTCTTATTTAAAAAATTGTTTATCAAACTTGATTTAATTATTTTTTTTATCATTTATTCCATTGGTTAAACAGTTTTATTACTAAATCCAAATTTCCTTTATTTACAAATTCATGAAATTAAAATTTCGCAACTAAAGGGAAATTTATTTATTTAATATAAAATTTTTCTTTCTTCCACGGGAAGAAAAAATGAAATATTTTTTATTTAAAAGAAATTTAAAATTTATTTTGAATTGAAAATTTATTTAAATTTACTTTAAAAGATGTAAAAAATTTAAATTTTAAATAATTTAAAAGAAAATAATTTTTTTAAATTATTATTTTCTTAAAAAAAGTTTTTTCAAATATTATACTTGGTATTTTTGAAAATTATTTTCGTTGTTCTTTATTAAAATAAATATTACGATAATTGATGGTATAATAATTAAGTACTAAGATAAATATTTTGTTATTGAAAAAGTTTAAGTTAATTAAGTTTTAAGTGAATAAATTTTGAAAAAAATGTAATAGAAAGTTAGGAAATTTTCTATTTTTTAAATTTGTCATTTTTTAAAAAATTAAAAGAAAGAAAATAATTTTTCTCCTTGATTAATACATTTATTTATTGAGAAGAAAGAAAATTGGCTTGATTTTAGTGATAGAGCTCAACGTAGATTCAAACGAAATGCGCGCGCGACGAACACTGGACGCTGACTAAAGCCGACGTGAATCGTCTGCACGGTTTAACCACCCCGCACACACAATCCTTTCTCCTTCAAATAACTCACTCCCTATTCAACCCTCCTCCCTTTTCATCCCCCCTTGCCCTCCCACTTTTCTTTGCCCTCCTCACCTCTCTTATCATTCCAATCCATCGTATTTCTACACACTATAGCCTTTTACTCCCTTTCATTCCTCACCTATTTCTGGTTAGCTCCAATTTTCACCCCCCTCCCCCTCTTCTTTTTTTTTTATTGGAAAATAGAAACGTATTTGAAAAAAAATTTGTCAAATTTTTCTTTTTTTTTATTATATATATATATATACATAATAAATCATCATGTCTCCGTCAGCTCTTCTGATTGCATCAAATTGGACTTTTTAACGAAATTTCCAATCTGATCCACATATACTCGAGTGTAAACAACATTTGAATTTTCATTCGAATGGAAAATAGATGACGAAAATCGAATAACGTATGTTATATACATATATGTATATGTATATATATATATATAATAATATATGCTTGAAAATGATGTGCGAAAATCTTCAAATGAGAAGCATGTGAGTGAACGAATACTTGAAAATTTATTCACCGTTAAATTGTCAATGAAAAAAGAAATTTATATTTAAGATTTGAATTTTTTTTTTTTTTTTTTTGAGGAAAAGAATTTTTTTCCTTTGAGACTTCAAGATTATTCTCTAGGTATTTAATTATTTGTATAGTTTGAAAAAATAACAAATATAAAAAATTATAATGACTTTAATTTTTCTGTTTCAGATACTCCAGAGGAGTCGTCATAAAAAAAAAAAAGGTTGTTTTTAATGAAGATAAATCCTAAAATTTTGACAAAAAGAAATCACAAACGAATTTCTAGCCATCAACATTTCTAATACATAATAAAAATTACAAAAAAAAAAGAATAGGATCAAAATTTGTTTTTAGTTCAGAAATTTTAATTAATTTTCTTCCCTTTCAAATAGTTGCGCGCATAGGATTCGTCACCCAACAAAAAAGGGTTGTAAAAAAGATAAATCGTAAAATTCTGATAAGAAAAATCAACAAACGAATTTTGGACCAGCAGTGTTTCAATAATTCATCAAAAACAAAAAAGGAATCGAAATCTATTTTTAGTTCAAAAATTTTTGAGTCTTTTATTTTTTTTTTTCTCTTTCAGATAATGAAGAGGATTCGTCACCAAAAAACAAGGGTTGCAATAAAAATAAATCGTAAAATTGTGTTAAGAAGAAAAATCAACAGACGAATTTCTGACTGACAAGGCTTTAGTAATATTAAAAAGGGTAAGAGTATTTAATTTCTTTTCTTCTTTTTTTAGAACTATATAGTTCTAAATTTCATTATTATTATTATTATTAAGTTAACTTTAAATATTACTTATTTCTTCAAATTTCGTTTATATCTCAAGTTAGTAGGATTTGGTTTAGAAAATTAAAAAAAAATTTATCGTTATGATAATTAACAATATATTTTGTTGAAAATAAAGTGTCCAGAAGGAAAAATTCATCGCGGACAGGAAAAATTGTTTATAATTTATTAAATTGTTTAAACAAATTTAAAGAGAGATTTTTTAATTTCATAAAATATTGAAATCTTTTTATAAATTGTTTGGAATCAAAAAAGCATTTATCCAAAAAAGATTTCTCAGCAGAATTATTACTGAAAAATTAATTAAATTTCTTGTAAATAATTATAACAATTAACAAATTCACTGTTTGGGCATTTTTGGCGTAAGGAGGTGTTTTCTTCTAATAATTTATGAAAATTATAGTTATTTATAAAAAATTGTTGCGGTAATTTATAAAAATATTGTAGTCTGAATCTCAATTGAAAATTATTACTTTGGTAATTTATGAAAATTTTCAAGGTAATTAATGGAAATTTATGCAGTATTTTATTGAAATTTTCGCAATAATTTATAAAAATATATTCCAGATAAGTTACAATTAAAAATATTTATTTTATCAATTTATGGAAATTTTCACGGTAATTTATAGAAATTTTCGCGATAATTTATAAAAATATGAAAAGCAAAAATTAACATTAAAATTTTGGATTTCAGTCATTTAGGGAAATTTTCGCGGTAATTTATGGAAATTTAGGTGGTAATTTATAAACATTTCGACGATAGTTTATAAAATTATGTAAAATACAAATTAGAACTAAAAAATGTAACGTCGGAAATGTATGTTAATTTATGGAAATTTACGCGGTAATTTATGGAAATGTATTAGGTAATTTACGGTTAATTTTCTATAATTCAGTTAAATAATAAGTTAACTAGATTACATAGTTAAACCCTTTTCAATAATTGTAAGTGTAAAAGGTGTAGAAAATTAAAATTAATTGCTATGTAGCTTCAATAGAGTAGTGGTTAGATTCTTGGGCTAGAAATTCGTAGGTCATAGGTTCGATTCCCCGTAGTGTCAAATTTTATTCAGTAACAGGTTTCCGTTTATTCTGTGTTTTAAACATTAACTTGATGAAAAGTTGAAAGTTGAGGATTATTACACGATTGTAAATACAAATTAATTTTTTCTATTATATTAACATGAATTAAAATAAATTTCTCATTTGTTTGGTTAAATAAACTTTTCTAACTAGTTTCCAGATCGCATTTATAATAAAGATAAATCGTAATATTAAAAAGGGTAAAGGGGTTTTATTAAGGGTATTTAATTTATTTTCTTTTTGTTTCAGAACCATAGAAGACTCATCTTTAAGAAAAAAAGGTTGTTTCTAGATAAATCGTAAAATACTGACAAAAGTGAAATCAGTGAGAATTTTATAGTGCAAAACATGCTCAAGCAAAATGCCTCTAATTCTCCTCTCTGCTTTTCAAAACACCGAATATAAACGAAAGCTTAGAACAAATATTATTCAGCAGACGTTTTAATTATTTCTGAGGTTAAAATTATATACCTGAAACCTTATAATAATTATTCAACATTAATTGCAAGCCGTAAACTATGTGATATTGTTATTAAGAATATACATTTTCTCACTTTAGCGAGAAGTGTATATATACGTGAATAATAATAATGAACACCTTTGGCTTAGTTACCGAGTTCTGAAAATTGATTGTTCGAATCGATCGATTGAAAAGGGTTGGGTGCGCTTTGTAGCACCGAGTGTTGCTCATAGGTTTCACTATGTACATTGATACTTGTTATTTTACTCAATTGCTTCGAGGCTTGTGCACATTTCTATGTACGTATATATATTTCTCTGCCAACATTTTGTTCTATTCGGAATTTATTACTCTCAGTAGCACACCTGCAACGCATTTCTCTGGTAGCTAAATTTTCATTCAAGTGTTGTTCAATAATTACCTCTCCACACACAATGTTTCTCAAAAACACAGCAGTATACTTGATTTAAAAAAAAAATAATTCCCTTTATCCATTACTTGCGAATTTATGATTGAAAATTGATACACTGAAGCATATTGATGAAAAAGTATTATTTACTTTCAGAGTTTGAAATTGGTTTCGGAGTTTCGCACAAAGTTTCATCAAAAGGCTTCCCACTCGGGTTTATCAGATTTTGAATCTGGTTCAGGTTCCTATGTTAATTTTTGTTTAATGGTCACTATTTTTCTTTCAGATCCCGTACACCAAAAGATTCGTCTCTTAAAAATGTATTTTAATGAAGATAAATTCTAAAAAATGGATAAAAAAATTTCCATCTGCAAAAGTAAGAAAGTAAGTACCATTCCAGATTGTAGAACGAAACGTTTTAATAAGTAAACAATTTGCAAGAACGTGTAAAATTTATCATTTATTATCAACATTCGGAAAATAAAGAAAGAGAGCAAACTGTGATATTTAGAAAAGTGATACTATCCTCCAATTTCAGATCAGTAGGTAACAGAATGTGAAGAGCGTGGCAAAAAAAGAGCGATTTACGGGAAATTAACCCCAGTTCTTTTTCCGCGCCACTGATATAACTTCCGTCGAAAAAGGCGAGATAAAAAAAAAAAGAATATTGCGGTTTTTTCCGTATGCAATTAATTTTTTAAATAAATTATATATTAAATCCACTTTCGCAGAGCACAAGAAGAAAAAAAAGATGTGGAAAAATTACCTACTTTTTAGTTCCGTTTGATGTTTATTTCTCTATGGTTAAAAAAATTAGTCTACTTTAAATGCTTCCAATGAAAATAATTCAGCAAAATAACGATATAATTCGGTTGGATTTAACATGTTTGGAATATTTCCCAATAATAATGTCACTAATACTCGACACACAATCTTTCAATTGTGAATGTCAATAACGGTGGAAGAAATGTGACTATTGATGAGATCAATGCTGATCATCTATTGTTGAAATTGCTTAATTGGACTTTGGCCTGCTATTCAAAGTACGAGATACGCCTGAAGCTTTCTTGGTTATCAACAAATACCATATTCGTGATACCTTACCCTCCATTAGAATCAGAGACACATTACCACGATAGGAATTCAGATCTTTTTTCCCCTATTCAAACAGGAATTTTTTCTATTAATACTTCTTTGGCTATAGTACATTACTAAAACACTATCGGTCAAAAATTTGTTCGGTACGAATTTTACGATTTATCGTTATTAGAAGGAAGCCTTTTTTGATGTCAGAAATTCGTTTGTTGACAACTTGTCAGAATTTTACGATTTATCTTTATTAAAATAACCCTTTTGATGGAGAATCTTTTGGAGCACCTGAAACAGAAAACAATAAAGTTTTAAAAATTTTCGAACTGAAGACAAATTTTGATCCTTTTCTTTTTGTTTTGGCATCAGAAAGTGATTAAGATTACGTTGAGTCCTTGTTGTTTGAATTTTACGATTTATCTTTATTAAAATAACCCTTTTGATGGAGAATCCTCTGCAGCATCTGAAACAGAAAACAATAAAGTTGTTAAAATTTTCGAGCTGAAAACAAATTTTTATCCTTTTCTTATATTTCTTTTGGCATCAGAAAGTGTTTAAGATTATGTTGACTTCTTGTTGTTGGAATTTTACGATTTATCTTTATTAAAATAACCCTTTTGATGGAAAATTCTTTGGAGTACCTGAAACAGAAAACAATTAAGTTATTAAAATTTTCGAACTGAAGACAAATTTTTATCCTTTTCTTCTGTTTCTTTTTGTTTTGGCACCAGAAAGTGATTAAGATTATGTTGAGTTCTTGTTGTTGGAATTTTACGATTTATCTTTATTAAAATAACCCTTTTGATGTAGAATCGTCTGTAATTTTCTGAAACAGAAAACAATAAAGTTTTTAAAATTTTCGAACTGAAGACAAATTTTGATCCTTTTCTTTTTGTTTTGGCATCCGAAAGTGATTAAGATCATGTTGACTTCTTGTTGTTGGAATTTTACGATTTATCATTATTAAAATAACCTTTTTAATGGAGAATCCTTTGCAGTATCTGAAACAGAAACAAAAGGGTTATTAAATTTTCGAACTGAAGACAAATTTTGATCCTTTTTTCGTTTCTTCATTTTTGTCAAGCATCAGAAGCTATTCTGGTCTAGAATTATCTTGATTTCTTCTTGTTCAGAATTTAACGATTTATCTTTATTAGAAACAACCCTTTTTTGATGGAGAATCCTCTGCAGCATAATCTGAAACAAAAAACAAAATAATTAAAAATACACTAAATTTTGAAACCAAAAATCGAAGCTTGTGTTGTATTAATTAGGAGTGTAGAGCAATTTTGCAAGTACCATCTAATTCGATATGACCATAAATTGAAATTATCCACTTTAGCGATTTGCTTTGGTTGTTGTTAAACCAAACAGGGAGGAAAGGCCACGGCTGGTAAAAGGCACTCGTGCATACTAGAGGTCCTTCAAGAGAGATAGATAGATTTAAAGAGGAGGGACGGTTTCTGTTTCACTATAATAAAGGGCAAACTTTAACTCCATCGCCTGAAACATATCAATCCTTCCTGTCACTTTCAGAAATTTGTATCGTTCTCCAAATAAATTTCACTCGTTTGTGTATAAGAGCGACTAATTTCTATTTGTTTTCCGTTTTCCAAGAGAGGGTCAAATGTCAAGAAGAATCATCACAAATCACATACAATTTCTTCCATTTCTCACACACACACACACACACAGAGACAAATTTTATCAGGAAAAAAAAATGAATTATTACACTGTTAACGATGAAAAGTCATCACGGTATTAAATTATCCTATTGTTGCACCAGAAAATATGAAAATTTATTATCCAAAAAAAAAACAACCATTTACAAGCAGTATTGTTGAATTAATGATGAAATCAAAAAGTCCCCCTCCTCAGTCATCTCTATTTCTGGTATGGAGATAGTTGTCTTTTGCCAGACGCTTTTACCCACTGCGCCCAATTAACAAGTAAAGCCCATTACTAACGGCAGCAGGCTCTGCGTTTAGCACGAACACCTGTCAGAAAAGTAAGTCAACGACTGCCAACTCTCCTATCTAATGTTTAATGACATTTAAACTTTGATAAGGTAACGATTTCTCCTTTTTTTTTTTGAAAAAAATTAATTAAAATAATTTTTAATCCAGTACGAATATAAAGTTATACATAATGTAAAATACGAGAAAAAAATAATACACAGGCACAAAGGAAAAATTTAATTCAAACTAAAAGTACTTTTGCCCAATGTATATCTTTATTTTAATCAACTTAAAAACGATTCTAAATTTATCAGGTCAAGTGCACTCGAGACAATGTTAATTTCTCGATTTGGAATTTTAAAGCAATTAGTTGCCTATTATGTTGGAAGCGAATAGAGGATACTTGAACCGGAAAAAACAACTGACTACAATCGAAATTGTAGAAAAGTTCCGAGAGAGAATGAGAGAAATTTTGACGGTAATGTTTAATAATGAAGTAACGTGCCGGAAAATACAAGAAAGAGAATCAGATTAATTTTTCTACATAAAGTGTATAAAATTTGGTTTTATAATTTTCCAAAAGAGGATGATCTCGAATCTAAAAGTCTGTATATTATAAAATTTTATTATTCTGTTAAAAAAATATACTTCTAATTTTTATATTTTCTTGTTTTTTTTAGTTATTTTTCAATTTATTATTTTTAAGTTTTATGTTCATTATTTTTATACATGAAAATTTTTTTTTGATATATTCAAGATTTAATGGACCTTCTACTTTATTTTCAAAGGAAATTAAAAACTCTACCAAAAAGAGTGCAAAGGATTATGCAAACTTATCATTAAGGACAGTTTTTTTCGTTACTTTGAAAATGTTCTAAATTATGCGAGAGGGAAGGAAAATTCTGTTATATGCAAAAATGACGAGGAATTAATTTTAAAAGAGTGTAAAAATTCATGATTTAAAAACAAGTGAGGAAATTTAAATTTTTTGTCAAAGAACATTAGTTTGGATCAATAGGGAGTAAGGAGTGTTACCCCCACTCTAAATTCTCTCGCTCTTATATACTTTCTTCGCCTCATGTTGATAGCGAGAGAGATTTCCCTGAGCGCCGATGTCACTGCGGTTTTTACGGGAACTATTACCTTATTATCGACGCTCGGTAAAGTAGTTTTCAATTTATTAACAATTATTATCAATTTTTACAGCTTAGAAAAGAATGATATTACTATCGACTTTATATGCGTTCTTTTCCTTCACTTGAAAGTTAACTTTTTCGATTTTTCGAAATTTGAATAAAATTATTTATCACAAACCGAAAAGAAATATCCAACAATAATGTGAAAAATAGAAAAAACAAGTGAGAAGAAAGGAAGAAAAGGCGAAATTCAAGATGAAAAAGGGGCATTTATTACATTTAACTTTAAATCAAAATGGACATTTGCGAGTTTTTGATTCACTTTTATACACCTAAAAAGGAAGGTGAAATATATGATGATAGATATAAATGCGAAGAACTTGGACTGAAATTGAGGGGGCGGAATAGAGGAGACACAAATTTTATCCACATGCCAATATTCAAGTCGCAGTTACCCCGAAGGCGTTACCATTATTCCCGAATTATTTCATGACTTATGATTTCATTTCCGCTTCTTTTACTTTCTCGGTTTTCGTGAAATGAAAACTGTCCAAATATATTTCTTTATAAAATTTTCTCTCTCTTTTCTTCCCCCTACAAATATTTTTTTCTCATGAATCTTTAATCTTCATTTCTTTCTATTAAAAAATAAATATTCATTAATTTATAAAAATTTCAACAATTATTTATTCTTTAAATAGAAATTTTCTCTCTACAAAAGAGCAAGAGCGTTGACAAAAAAGGAAAACAAAGCAGAAACGAGATGACAACTTCTCAACATGCAAAATACAAAAATATGTCAATAAACGATGACTGAAAAAGTGCGAAGAATTTTATCATTAAATCCTCAATTCTAATTAAAAGTGTATAATTAACAGTAATCTAAAATTGTATAGAGGAAAAAATTTTAATTTCATAAAGAACAAAATTAAAAAGAATATTATTAAACCGTAAAAAAGTAAATTTTTGTTGATAAAAAAAATAAGATTCATCGAACTGTTTTTTTTTTGAGAGAGAGAAAAAGGAAATTTCTGTCTACTTGAAAGTGGGGAAAAAAAAGAAATGACCGAAAGGGAAGTAAAGAACAAAAATCCTTTCAAGGATCATATCCTTGAAAGCATTTTGGGAAAGAAAAATTCAGACAGGTGCGTAGGCGTCAAAACTTCTATTTATCACCACAAATGTTTCGCTAATAACTCAACAAAAAAATATATTTCCTTTCCTGCTAAAAGGTTCTAAAATATTTTTTTTCTCATCTTTTATAGTTTATCGCAAATTTCTAATTTTTTTCTATTATTCTTCTTTCTTTCTATTTGTTTATTAATTTATTTATAAAATCCAAATACAAATTTATTTATAAATTTATTTATAAATTATAAATATAAAATAAAGAAAGAGAGAAACGATGTGATTTGTATTTAATTTTTTTTCATTATAAATAAGAATTTTTTATCCCTACGTTTATATTAATTTATTTAAGTAAACTAGTTACGCGGGCCGTGCGGCGTAAAGTCAGGAGTGGGGGCAATGAGAGCGAGAGAGATGTCGCAGTTTCTCTCTGTCACTCCCATTACTCCCGCTCTGACATTTTCGCTCCGTTTTTTATTGTCATTAAAATTGAATAAAAAAATTACAGCAAGGACGAATTTTTGGCCAATGGATTTGAAAACCAGGTGAGCAAAAAATAAAAGTCAATTCTCGTAAAAATTACGTTTTAGTCATTTTTTCATTATAATTTCTTTTTTTTGTTTAATTTCAGAATTCACTTCCTTCGGAAAATTCGAAACGAAAAATAAATGATAATCTTATAGAAAGAAATTCCGTAAGTGAAGAGGAAACATGCAAAAATTCCACAGGTTTAAAAAATAATTTTGCATTTAAGATGAGAAACATAATTTTATTAAAAAAAGCATTGCAGAAAAAAAATTTTCTACTTTACTAATAATAATTAATTTTTGTGAAAAACAAAATGTTTCCTCCTGTCTTTCAGCGCCAGAATATTTTTTGCAAAATCGAGAATTAAATGAATTGCAAAAAATTCCCGAAAAAAGTAAACGTAATTTCAAAAGTATGACACTTGACAGAATGGGAAAAATGCTTAAAATCAAATCGACAAATTCAAATCAAAGTGAAACTGAAACGAAAAACAAGGAGCAAAATGAAAATGTAGTTAATATGATTTATTTCATTTCAACTCTAATTTAAAGTTATTTTATCTTTCTCTATATATGCATATATTGTTGAAAACAAAACAAAAATTTCCTCATTTCTATTTTATTTGTCACTTTATCCAATAATAATTTTTAAGTTTTATTAAAACGCCATTTTTTTTTCCAAATCACTCGAGTTTTTTTGTCATTAAAATTATTGCAAATAAATGTTATACAAAATAAATGAAAATAAAATTTTTAAACAAAAATAAGTAATCAAAAAATTTATCTAATAGTAAACTTAACAGTAAAAGTAAAAAAAAATAATAAAATAATTATTAACTAAAGAACATAAAGAAATAATAAAACATCACAAACAAGAATCATAAAATAAATAATAAATAAATAAAAAAACAAGTAATAAATAAATATTTAATTAAATTTAACAAATAAAAAATTGTAAAACAATCTTATTCGAAAGTGACTGAAAAAGAAAAAAAAATGTAATATTCAAAGAAGTTCGTCAAATCCATTTTACTTTGAGGAATAATAAAATATTGATGACTCAAAGTTGAAAGTAAAATTGAGTTGAAAAAAAAAGTGTGAATGTTTGAAAGCAAAGTTGAAAGGGACAATTTATTATTTATCACGAAATGCATTATTTACCATCATCACTTCCTTATCCAATGGTTGAATTTAATAAATAATGAAATTTTTATATATTTAAATATCGTATAAAGCAGGAAACAAGAACAATTTTCTACCCCTATGATCAGCCATTATCTAAAGAGAAAACAAATTCACTTGGCAGAGTGTTTAAGCTCATGGATCATGATATTAATCCAAGGAGATTATTTGGTCATTCATCAGTGACGAAATTAGCGAAAAAAACAAAATTCACTAATGATGAAAAAATTTCCAAACACGAGCACGATCCAATACGTCGTGTATTCTCGAAAGTCATCTCACAAATAAAAGGTAGAAAAACAATTGTCTATTAACTTAAAAATTATTATTTATCACAATTGTTACTACTTTTTTAATAATATTATTATTATTTTTATTACTATCATTGAACGGAATAACGTCTTTTTCCCAGAGTGCAAATTTGTGCGCGCGCAGCTATCGTGGAGTGGGGATGGCGTCTTTTTCTTGGAACGCGAGCGCGCGCGCAGTCTCTGAGGAGTGGGGGATAGCGTCACTACTCCCCACTCCTCACTGACTGCGCGCGCATTTTTCTTCATTCGCACGACGCTAATAATTATTTTATAGTCGAAAAAATAAATTTAAAATTCTTCTTTTTCCATTTCTGAATTATTCTACACTATATTAATAATAAAAAATTGTAATAATTAAAATAATTGCAGGTCGACAGTCAAAAAGTGAAAAGACGCCGGCAGAGCCAAATATTCGTTCTTCTGCTGGCGAGGAAAAATCTAAAGATTCTCATCCAGCGTCAAGGACAAGTTTAGCGACGAGGATTATTTCCAGCCTTTCAAGCTCTCCGTCTAGATTATCGGTCATAAAAAAGTCGACACCACTGACACACGATCCAACTTCATCGACATCTGGAATTCCATAGCGTCGTTTCTCCTGTTAAAAAAAAAAAAAAAAAAATTACCAATTTCGATTCATCACACCTGGGAACTTAAAAAAATAAATAAGAAAAATCACAGAAATTGCATAAATAAAAGAAAATTGTAAATTGACACAATGGAATTTTGCAAGAAAAAAAATATACACTGGATTTATAAACAAAAATTATATTTATTATTTACAAATTTCGTTCTGATTAATTTTTAATTAATTATTATTCTATTACAATCTATTAATTTTTATTTTTTATTTTATCAGTTATAATAATAATTAACTAATTATAAATGTTATTAATTTCAAACAAAATGCTTTTTTTTTAAACAAAATTTGAAAAATTAAAAATTTTATTGAAGAATTAGGAAGAACTGAAAGAAAAAATTTAATTTATTTTTGAAATTCAAGAAGTTAATAGAAATAATGAAAAAAGTGCGAAAAGCACTAAATTAAAAGAGAAAAGAAATTGAAATCGATTTACTTTTAAAAATTCAATTTGTAATCTAAAAAAAATACCAGGAGCACGAAGGAGGAAGAAATGAACAATTAGCCTATTTAAAAAAATCTATTTTTTCTCAAAATTCGGTGACAATTTGACTCAATTTTTTTTTCTCCTAGCATTTGCAGTAATAATAATAATAAAAAATTGACATTGTCAATTAATTTTCATTTCTCTTTTAAGTTCATCTTGAAATCATCGGCGGTTTACATTATGATAAAAAACAAATTTCAAAAATCTAACGTCGAAAATTTTCACATTTTTCTTTCATCTTCATTTTACTAAGTTTGAGTACAAACACGCGAAAAGCACATAAAGCTCGCTTTTTTTTTAACTTACATTCATCAAAATCTGTTTAAATTTCAATTTCGCTAAAGAAAAATTTCTTTCATTATTAAAAAGAAAAAAATACATTAAATTTTTACAGGAAGAAAAATTTGTTTAACATTTTGTTTTTAAATCAAATATTACAATTTTGGTTAATATTTTTTTAAAATTGAAATCCAAATGTAAAGAAAATTCTAATATTTATCGAAAAAAAGAATTTAGTCTAAGCTTTTTGATGAAAAAAAATTCAATTGTGAAAAAAATTTATCTTTGGGTAAATATTTCTTCTTGACGAAAAATTTTTATTCAAAACCAAGTTTGAAAAAAAAAATTCTTCAGCGAAATCGATTCGAGACGAACGCTCTTAATAATCGATCGCAATTATTTTTTATCACAGAATAACTTAAAAAATTGTTTCTTTAAATTAATTCTTCGTGAGATTCTTAAAAAAAATATTCATTTAAAAAAAACCGCATTTGTTCGAAGTTTTCACATACAATACTTTGAGATTCAAAATTCCCCCCCTTTCTTTTCGCATAAAAATAATATACATTTGACACAAATTCGCTGCGCCAAATTAATTAAAATATATATATATTTTTTTTATATATAATTAATAATACAAATTTTCTTTCTCAAATTTTCATCCCCGACAACAAGCGCTTATCGGTTAATACATCATCATTTTTTTTTTTTCATAAGCCTACAGTGTTTGGAATTATTATAATAATAAAGAGAAAAAAAAATAATTATAGGTATATCTTCAGATGGCGAATTAATTATTTATACATAGAGCTATATTTAAATACATTTACATGATTTTCGAGTTTCGGAAAAAAAATCCCATGAGCTGATAATGTCGAGGTGAAACAAAAAATTCTTTTTAAATTATAAAAAAAAATCGGAGCTGTAGTAATAATATCAATAATCGGTAATAATATTATTAATAAAATGCTGCGATAACAATAACAATGATAATAATAAAAATTCTCGGTAAAATACAGTATTTACAAATTGTTTATATATATAATAATATTTATATATTTATATATTTTTATATATATATAATATATAGTCTTCATCCGCGATCTCTGAGATCGGGAATATTTTAAGCGTTTAAGAATACAAAAAAGGGGCGTTCAAAAATTTCATTCGAAAATTTCACTCTTAATGATATTTTCAATTTTGCTTTCTCACAGAGAAAGTTTCGCAAAATTTGTATAACGGAAAAAGTGAAAATTATTTTCTATTAATTATTTTAATAATCTTTTTAGTTTCATTATTTTGCTACTATTAATAATAATAAATATTTATTAAATATGTATTTATTAATTATAATAATAAAAATTTATTAAAAATTTTTTATTGATAATAATAATAACAATAATAATAATTTATTTTTATAAATTTAAATTTTTATTTCATTAAAAATATTTAAATAGTAAGAAAGAAATTACGTTAAATATTAAGTTCAAAAAAGGAGAAATAACAGAAAAAAAGTTAAAACAAAAATATTAAAAAGAAAAAAGTAAAATAGCAAAAACTTTTTTTGCAAAAAACATCGAAATATCAAAAAGAGTGAAACGGAAAAAAGACGCAAATACTTTTTTTTAAAAAAGAAAAAAGTATCACATTCACTCTCTTTCGTTTTTTTTTCAAAAACACACATTCATTCACACAAGCTCATTGATTTCATCTCGCGAGATTCTTTACAAGCTTTAACGATTAACGATTAACAATAGACGCTAATTTTCAAGATCACATGGAAATTCACTAAAAATAAAAATTACATTTTCCTTTCAAAAATAATTTACATTCAAAAAATAAAAAACAAATTTTCGTAAAGCCGAATTTTCCAATTTGTTTCTGTTATTTAACTGAATTTTTTATTAAATAGAAATTTAACTCTCACGAATTTTATAAAAATAATCGCAGATTTAATGAACATTCATGCATCTTAAAAATTCTTTTTTTTTATACAATTTCGTGTACTTTATTTGTCTTTGTACACTTTAGAAAAAAAAAATTAAGTACAAGAATCTAGAATTTTTTCCTTGTTCAATGGATTTTCGATAATAAAAAAAAGAGAGAAATTTCTCCTCGTTTAATTATTAGAAAATATTGTAAGAGAAAATTGAAAAATTGGAAGCCCAGAAAATTATTTTCTGCATTATTAAGTATTATTTTTTTTTTTATATAAAAATCCATTGATCGAGGAAAATGATATGGTTATGGCTTTCTAAGAAGATGCGAGTTTTCTTGTTCCCACTGACTCGATTTTTTTTTTATTAAGCTTATTTTTTTTTATTCTCTATGAATATAAATATCGATTGTAAAAAGAGATTCTTGGCGGAAACGATTTTTCTTCGTTTATTGGTTACAATTTTTCTTTGAAATACACATACATTATTTTCTGGACGGACTTTGAGATCAATAACTGGAATAGAAAATCAAAATGTGGATTTTTCTCTCGAAAAAAAGAAAAATCGTCCAGTCAGGTTTTCTTAAATTTGTTTTTTTAATTCTCTTCATTGAATTTATTTATTTTTGACTTTTTTTTTTGTTTGACAAAACACATTTTTAATTGACTCTTAAAAAAAATGTTTGTAGAGTTTTTTATGTCTTAAATTTTTAGTTTAAATTCATTCAAAAGTTTTTTTTAAGTTGCTTGTAAAATTTTCGTTCATTTTTTTTATTTTTTAATTAAAATTGAATTTTATATTTTCCTCTAAATGTTCTTTATTTCATTTTATTTGGACGTTGGTTCCTTCAAATTCTTTCTTTTATTCTAAATTCAGTTTTTCGAATTTTCTCAAACAAAAGAAGAAATTTAAATGCGTTGAAACGAATATTTTGAATTTTTAAGAAAATAAAAAATACTATAAAGCTTCGCTATTTCTTCTTTTGTTTTCCTCTGAATTATTTTTTACTTCTTTTTTCAATTCTCAATATTTTTCTCAATTTTTAACATTTTTTTCTCAATTCTAATTAATTTTCGTACAATTTTTTTTTACGTTCTTCAGTCGCATTTCTATCCTTTTTTTTCTTATTTTCTCTCCATATGCATTAAAAAAATACAGTTTTTTCTTTCTAAAATTCAAAATTTAAAATTCTAATTAAAGTTTTTTTTTCTAAAAAAGAAATTCTACATTTTCACGTCGTCACAGTAATTTTTCTCGCTATACGTCTTCGAAAAAAAAATTCCCACTTCCCTTTTTCGACTCGTCTCTTATCAAAATCCATTTTCTTTCCTGTCCTTACAGAAGATAATTTTTCATTAATCCGCATTCCGCCGCAATGTCTCTCTTCTCATTTTTTTTTCTTCTCTCTTCAACATTGGCGTTTTTCCGAATAAATCTGTGATTTACTCCTTCTTGTCTTGTGACTGAATTAAATCAGCTTTTTCAAAATGTTATCACATCCCTGACTCAGCGATTCCCTCGTCATCTATGTAGAAAAAAAATAGGAACCAAAAAGAAAAAAAAACCAGTTGATTAATGATATTTGTTCTTCGATGCTTATTCGTGAGAATTTCATGCTCTATAACTTATATGGAATCTAATAAATCTTCGTCTTCTGTCAAAAAAAAAAAAAAAAAAAAAAAATCGAAAGCATTAAAACATCAAAATAACGAGCAGTTAATTTAATGATATACGAATATGACAATTTTAACATTTTAAAGCGTATGTACATAAATTGAAGATTAATATTGTGCTCATCAAGACTTGTGGAATAAAAATGTATTTAATTATACTTCATGCAATTTTTTAGACGACCGAAAAGAAAATTATGTGCACAAACTGATAGAAAGACAACAGTTTAAAAAAAAAACTATTAGACAAAAGAGGCAGAAAATTAAATTCAAATTAAAAAGAAATCAGACTTAAAATATCAATAAAAGCAAAATATAAATAAAATTATTCAAAATAAAAAGAAAAAAAATAAATAAAAATAAATAAAACTAAAAAATAAAAATGATTTAAAATTAAATTAAATACGGAAGATATTAAAGTGAAAATCCAATTAAAATAAAAAATAAGCGAAGGAGAAATAATTTCTTTTGATAAAAAAAAAAATTGCCATAGAAAGGGGAAAATTAATTAAGCGTGCACAGTGAGAAAGCGTCAGCGTCACTTTATTACCATCGGAGTAGTTTTCGCAGTTCGAAGGTCACCTCTCCTTTTCATCGTCCCCTGGACTCTTAGCATTTTCGACCGAACTTCGATTCTTTCCTAAATTCAAAGATTCGAAAAACAAATTTTGCAAAAGAGTTTCATATTTTTTTTTAACGAAAATATTTTATAATTTCTTCCAAACATACTAAAAGAAAGAAGAAACAGTTTAATAAAAACTATATACTTAAAAAGTGCTTTTTAAAAACAATAAACAGCATTTTTATAGTGTTTTTAAAGAAGTAAAGAAAAAAAAACTTTTTTAATTTGTTTCCAATGATAAAAAAAACAATTTTTAAGGGCATTTGAATCATTATGACGCACTTGTTTCAAAACAGTGACGTCATAATGTTTCAAATGCTTGTCAATACAGAAGAATATATTTTAAATACTGAAGAATATTTTTGAAATACTGAAGAATATTTTTTAAATACGGAAGAATATTTTTGAAATACTGAAGAATATTTTTTAAATACCAACGAATATTTTTTAAATAATAGAAATAATCGAACGGTGGACGATGAAGCAAAGAAAAATTGTCTGTACATAAATTAATAATACGAAGCGTAAGAAATCACAAACACCTTGATTTAATTACAAGATCCGTCACCAATATTATTAACTACAACTCCAAAACATGAATGATAGAAGAATAGCCACATGAATATTTCGAGAGGAAGAATTAATTTGTGTAATCGATTCTTCTTCTTAATGAATATTTCTTCGTTCTTTTTTTTCGTGTCCATAAGGACACCATTTCAAAAAAAAAGAACCACAAAATGTCTAAAATTCTATCCTACCATTAACCATGAACAAAAAAAACAATGATGGACACCATAAAGTAAACGTAGTATTTCCAGACAAATGGATTATAACAAATGGACAATAGAATATGGTAAGAAAAAATCCAAAAAGAAATCCTCACCCTCGAAACCTTGATTATCGTGAATTTCTCGAGGTGGTCCCGTGGTATCCTGTCCCTCCAAAACCGCCAACAAACACTGATGAATGCAAATATATTGCTGCTCAGTTTGCACCATCCAAACTCTCTCCTTCCTCATTACCCAGACAATACCAAAAATATCGACATAGTCCGAGACTAAAATTTGTTGCAATATCCTGTCGAGAGTGATGAATGTCCCACTGCGTCCAACGCCAGCGCTGCAATGCACGACAATTGGCCTCTGATCGGGACGAACACGTTCTCTAAATGCCCGAACGAACCTCGCCAATGTTTGCGGTGGACTAGGAACACCAAAGTCTGGCCACGTTGTAAAGTGAAAGTGTTGAATGACTCGCTTTGAATCACCCTGTGGAAATATTTTAAAGGTAAGTCTTTAATTTTAGTCTTAAAGTCTTTTTTTTTTTTGCTTTTCTTTCCCTCTGGGCAAAAGTTTATGTTCCCCTTAAAGTTTTTGAACTTGCAGCAACAGTTCCTGAATATTGTAAAATTGGAAGATGTTTTTGGAACATGTTTTTTTTTGCCAAGAGGGTTATTTGCCTTATAACTCACCCGGCAGAGCATAAATTCGGTAATACTCCAATCGGGATAGTGGGAGTCATTCAAAATCGTTACACATATGTCGCCATAATACACCGGAAGAGTATCAACTGGCCAATAGTGATCGCATTTCTCTCTTCCCTTCTCGATGCAACGAGTCAGCATCACAATCGCTCGACTGTTACTCTCCCAAACCATTCTCCAAAAATCGTCCCTTGTTGAATGCAACGGACCTTGCGTGACTATAAATTCCCTCGGCGAATTGTGGCCCTGAAATAATCACCAAAACATCACTTCCGTTACTTTAACAAAATAAAGAAGCACCTAATGCTCCGGTACTTAAAAGTAGCATCAATCCATCTAGGCAAAGAACAATGTTAGTTCCTACATTCTGACCCTTTTTTGGAACGAACATGGTCTTCCCAAGATAGAAATTAGAAACTTACAGGAACATAATTGGCGTTAATGTAATCAGAACCCTCCTCATCGTCAACGGGTTGTAATTTAAATCTGCTATGATCGTAGGGTAAAATATTTGTAAAACGATTCTTTGGTCGATTGCAGGGCAAATCGGCAGCGCTGCACGGTTGATCCCTACCCACATGTTTCAATTCTTCGAATTCCTCGGAAAATCGGAAATCCGAATCCGCTGACATTATTCGATAATGCTCCGCAAAGTTCTCCACTCGAATTGGTCGACTAAAAAAAAAAGATTAGATTTACAAACCGGCTATAATGTCCTACAGTGTCCTTAGAAATAACCGATAATTGCTAGGAGCCTAAAGAAGAGCATAGAAAAAAATTATTACCTCGTTTCGATAACACTGTCAGGCAACGAAAGATCGTCAGTTGCTCGTGTCTCGGTCGTTTTTCTCCCCTGATTCCTTCGCCTCCTGACAATCAGTCCAATTCCAAGGAGAGCCAATAGCAAAACAATTGGCACTGTTACTCCCACAATTATTGCCGTATTGTCCTTATCTGTTCAATTCGGAAAAAGAGAATATTACCTTTGGAATTGCAAATTGTTTCTCAACTACTTATCTACAAGCTACCGGCAAGATTTTCCCTCTTACCTGCCAGCAGCAATCCTTGGGCGAGGCATGTGCACGAAATAAGGCATGAATTTAGCAAGATTCATCGCTACTCTACTCATTTTTCGTTTCTAAATCGCCCATTTCTCGCTTACTATTATTTTTAACTCCTCAATAAAGGGATCATAGTGATAAAGCAACGAAAGCAATTTATTTTGTTTTTAAAGAGCATCTGGTTATAAATTTCTCTACTCTTTAGCAAAAGTATAACAATAAATAATATCTAAAAGGACGTTAACTGAAAAGTTTCTCTCGGGGGAAAAAAAAATAGAACCAAGTTTCTTGACTCTCACCTGTTTGAATCGCGAAACTGTAACTGGTATCCGTGAACTTATCAGGAGCAGTGAAAGCTCTCACTTTGACTCGATAAGTTGATCCCGACTTAAGAGCGCCGTTACAGTAACCAGGTTTATTGTCGCAATTTTCAGATCCAATAGTGAAGTCCTCAACTGATCCATTCTTGAACGGATAGTAAGGCTCCATAATCTGGAAAAAGAAGATAATTTAAAAATGTTCCTTTTTTTTACGATAAAAAGATTCTGGGTGCCATGTGCTAGAACTAACACCTAATAGTCCTAAAAAAGAGCAATTAAAAATAGAAAAAATTGCGATTTCATATCAATTTCAACCCTTTTTTTTTAAATCAAAAATTCAAGAATCTACCTTATAGAAAAATTGTTCAGTTCGATTGATGAGATTATGGAAAATGTCCATATTATCTTCAATTTGATTACGTTTAAGATTTAAAAAAAAACCGATGGAGATTTTACAAAACAGTATATTACTTCACACGATGCGTAATGATAATATAATTTGTCCTCACTTATTTTCGAGGTAAAACGCGCATTAGTCGCGATCTGCGTGCGCACTAAAGAATTAACTCGTGATCAGAATAAATCGACGAATCGATAATCAGACTTTTTTTGCATTCTGTATATAAGAAACATTAACAGTGCCGATGTTATTTTCTCTCAAACCCCTTCCCCATCTTTCAACTTTAGAGTATTTTTCTTCTTTTCCTGCGACTCGACTTTAAAAAAATAACAATTCTTTTGTTTCTATTTCAGGTGCCTGCAATAGATGCAACTTTAAAAAAAGGTTATTTTAATAAAGATAAATCGTAAAACAATGACAAGAATCTTTTAAAAAAGGTTATTCTAATAAAGATAAATCGTAAAGCTATAACAAGAATCGTCAAAAAAAGGTTATTTTAATAAAGATGAATCGTAAAACTATGACAAGAATTCCCTAAAAAAGGGTTATTTTAATAAAGGTAAATCGTAAAACAATGACAAGAATTCTCTAAAAAAAAGGGTTATTTTAATAAAGGTAAATCGTAAAACTATGACAAGAATTCTCTAAAAAAAGGGTTATTTTAATAAAGATGAATCGTAAAACAATTACAAGAATCTTTGAAAAAAGGTTATTCTAATAAAGATGAATCGTAAAACTATGTCAAGAATCTTTAAAAAAAATGATCCCCAAGTTTTGTACGTTCAAATGAACGAAACACTTTTTATTGCAGATATTTTAATAAATTATTAAACTTAAAAAAATGTTTAATGTATAATTTTACGTTTTCAAACTCAGTAATTAATTTTTTTTAGTTGTGGAGTAAAATAATTGCAATAAAAATTTAATTTTTAGAAGATGTAAATAAATTTCGTTCATTTGAACGTTCAGAACTTTAGGATCTTTAAAAAAAAGGTTATTTAAATAAAGATGAATCGTAAAACTATGTCAAGAATTCTCTATAAAAAGGGTTATTTTAATAAAAATAAATCGTAAAACAATGACAAGAATCTTTTAAAAAAGGTTATTCTAATAAAGATGAATCGTAAAACTATGTCAAGAATTCTCTAAAAAAAGGGTTATTTTAATAAAAATAAATCGTAAAACAATGACAAGAATCTTTAAAAAAAGGTTATTCAAATAAAGATGAATCATAAAACTATGACAAGAATCTTTAAAAAAAGGTTATTTTAATAAAGATGAATCGTAAAACTATGACAAGAATCCTTTTAAAAAGTGTTATTTTAATAAAAGTAAATCGTAAAACAATGACAAGAATCTTTAAAAAAAGGTTATTTTAATAAAGATAAATCGTAAAACAATGACAAGAATATGCTCTTGAGGTGAATATATGAATTTTTTTTATGTTTTCTGAATGAAATAGAAAATGTCGTTACCTGGTAAGGAGGCCAGACACTGTAGGCCTGAACGTCCCTCCACCTCGGCATTTCCAGACCAGAAGCATTTTTACTATCATCTTCGGCGACAATAATTGTGTACGACATCACAGCACCATTCTGATCGCTAAAATAATTTTTTCTAAATCGTATCTGAATGGTTGTACTGCTACGACAAACTTCCGTCGGTACAACTTGTGTCGGTGGTTTCGGTGGTGCTAAAATAGGCATTTTTTGCTTCCAAATTGCCTCCGGACCAAAGCCAATTTTAGTTTCCGCCAGAATTTTAAAGACATACGTCTTACCAGGAATGAGATTCTTAATAATACCACGGAATTCGCTAGGTCTAAAGTCCCTCGTTTGGGTATGTGACGATCCCTATTTGTAAAAAAAAAAAAATTATATTTCGAAATTAAAAGAAGAAATATTGCCTTCAACATTATGCGACATGACAAATGGTTATAATAGTATAACAAAGGTTAATTTTGAAGAAATAAAAAGTTTCCTATATTCACCTCGAGTCCATAAACGATGCTGAACTTGCGTATAATTCCATTTTGATCTTGACTCGGCAGTGACCATTCGAAGCTGATGTCACTTGGTTGAATATCAGTGGGATTAAATTTATCAACCCTCCCAGGAAAAGATTCACTGGTCGTGAAACTGGCACTGATCGGATTTGACCTGCGCAGATAATTCGATTCTGTACCCGATCTGACCACAAGGGTGAATGTATAATTTCTATGTGGCTTCAGATCCGATATTGTAATTGCATTTCCAGACGTTATATTCTGTACGTAGTTGCCCTCAGTGTTGATGTATTGCACTTCAAAGGCATCGTATTCACCACGTGGAATGTCCCAGGTCAATGTTATCTTTGTGTCATTTAATTCCAATGCATGAATCGCCGTCACAGGCTCTGGGTCTGTAAAAAATATAGTTTAATTAGGATTCATCAAATAGAAGTTTTCGTCCAGGAGGAATCTCGAAACAAGGATATAGTAAATAAAAATAAAGCAAAAATTCGTGAAATCTTATGCAAACAAGATTTTCCTCGTAAATTTCTGCAAGTTGGAAAATCTAATTGGAGTATTCATTTGTCGAGTGAATGAATAAAAAATCAGGAATAGAATTCATTTGAATTGCAAATTTAATGGCACGTGTTACGTTATATGGACTTTGCAGTGTCGCGCCAAGTGGAAATTATGCCCGAGTTAATTTCAATCTTTCAACGCTTTTACAAGTGGAATAAACATTTGCGAGATATTCACGTTTTTCATGAATAAGAAGCAAGAATTTAGGGAAATTTCTTCTATTCATTTTTTGCTAAACAAGTCTCCGTGAGGAAATGAGACAAATAAGTTCCCATCTGACGGATTCTTTCACTCTCGTTTAATAAAAATAAATAATGTGTTGAATCTACTGTGGGATCCTCAAATAAGAAAAAGCAGAGCGCAGGCGTCAGAGTGGAGAGTAATGGGAGTGAGAGAGACATTTAGGGTTTTTCTCTCTCGCACTCATTGCTCCCACTGAGGCGCATGCGCTTATGGTTCGTACACACCGTTAAAACACAAAATCTAAATTTTAAAACTAAGAGGCAAAAATCGAGTAATGATACAAAAATTGTTTTTGTATTTGTATACTTACAGAGACGATCTTGACGGAAGAGGGGACGACTCTCGACGTTCTCGCTCACGGTCCACATGGTCACATTGTACAGCCTACCTGGTATCAATCCGGCAAAAGTCACCTTTGTGTCGGCGTCGGTCAAAGTTTTCTCCTTGGTGGTGTTAATAGTGTCGCTGATGCGGAATCGATACATATCAAAGCGAGAGGACAAAATTGGCGTCGGTGTGTATCTTAGGGTCAGCGAATCCGGCAAATCACGATCAACAACAACGACAACTTCCGACTGAATCAGCGGCACTGAACAATCCGAAGTGGGTTAGTAAACATTCTCCCTACCTTTTTATGCTTATTTTAATTTCACTCTTTACTCAAAATTATCAAATTGCAACAATACAAAAAATACAGATCGATTCAAAAATTGATCCAAATTTTTAGCATCAACTCGAACGGGTTTTTTTTTAGTTTTAATTTGATACTTTCAGAGAAACTGTGTTGCTCACATTTCAAAAATAAATGTTAATAAAATAAGCAACAAGGGAAAAAACGAGCAAACGGGAAAAAATATTCAGAAATACAGTGCAAAGTATTGATTGGAGGATAAAAAAAAACTCTTACTCGTTCTGGTTGTTAAATTTGTAGTATCACTGACGAGATCATAAGAGACAGTGAAAATGCTGAAAAAATATTTCACTCCAGGCATTAAATCGCTGATAAGAATTCTCTCCGTATGAATAATATTTTCATCATAACCAATTGCCGCAATTTCACTGCTTTCCGATGCATTTTTAAATCTCACATCATCCGGATTATCCACGGGCCACCATTTCATAGCGTAAAATTCGATTCTTCCCTCGGGTCTTGGCCACTCAAGTGTCACGTTTGTCGAGTCAATGACTGGATTTACATTCAATACCGGATTTGGTCCTAAAAAGAAGCAGAATTATCAGAAAAAGAATTCTATTTAAAAAAAAAAAATTAATTAAAGAAAAAAAACTACTATTAAGAAAGGAATGTTTCATTATAATATGCCTTCTATATATGCTCATATGATGAGATTGCAAAATGAAAAAAGAAATACTTTCTGGGGTGTTGATGATAAGGGTGCGAGAGACTTACGAACGGTGTGGTTAACAAGAAGAGGGTAGAGACTCTCCACTCCAAAACTGATAGTATTCACTTGAATTGTGTATCTTTCGCCAGGCGTCATGTCAGCAACTTCCGCTTCCGTTTCTTTCACGCTTGGAAGCTTCACCCATCGTGGATCGTCTTCTGTGCGATATCTGATTGCATATTCGGAAAATATTGAGTCTGTCGGCGCCTCCCAATGTACGAGCACAGTGTTTGTTGACACTTTTTCAACGCTCAAATTCCTCGGCGGATGTGGTACTGAAAATTTAGTATTTTATTTAATTTTCGCAAATTTAAAACATTATTACATTTCTTTTGTCTCTGTTTCAGCTGCTGCACACAGGAGATTCAACTTTAAAAAAAGGTTATTTTAATAAAGATAAATCGTAAAAATATGACAAGAATCCTTTAAAAAAGGGTTATTTTAATAAAGGTAAATCGTAAAACAATGACAAGAATCTTTTAAAAAAGGGTTATTTTAATAAAGATGAATCGTAAAACTGTGTCAAGAATTCTATAAAAAAGGGTTATTTTAATAAAAATAAATCGTAAAACAATGACAAGAATCTTTAAATAAAGGTTATTCTAATAAAGATAAATCTTAAAGCTATAACAAGAATCGTCAAAAAAAGGTTATTTTAATAAAGATGAATCGTAAAACTATGACAAGAATCCTTTAAAAAGGGTTATTTTAATAAAGATAAATCGTAAAGCTATAACAAGAATCGTCAAAAAAGGGTTATTTTAATAAAGATAAATCGTAAAACTATGAGAAGAATCCTTTGAAAAAGGTTATTTTAATAAAGGTGAATCGTAAAACAATGACAAGAATTCTCTAAAAAAAGGTTATTTTAATAAAGGTAAATCGTAAAATTATGACAAGAATTCTCTAAAAAAAGGGTTATTTTAATAAAGATGAATCGTAAAACTATGACAAGAATCCTTTAAAAAGGGTTATTTTAATAAAGATAAATCGTAAAACTATGAGAAGAATCCTTTAAAAAGGGTTATTTTAATAAAGGTGAATCGTAAAACAATGACAAGAATTTTCTAAAAAAAGGTTATTTTAATAAAGGTAAATCGTAAAATTATGACAAGAATTCTCTAAAAAAAGGTTATTTTAATAAAGGTAAATCGTAAAATTATGACAAGAATTCTCTAAAAAAAAGGTTATTTTAATAAAAATAAATCGTAAAACAATGGCAAGAATCTTTAAAAAAAAGTGTTATTCTAATAAAGATGAATCGTAAAACTATGACAAGAATCTTTTAAAAAAGGGTTATTCTAATAAAGATGAATCGTAAAACTATGTCAAGAATTCTATAAAATAGGGTTATTTTAATAAAAATAAATCGTAAAACAATGACAAGAATCTTTAAATAAAGGTTATTCTAATAAAGATGAATCGTAAAACAATGTGAAGAATCTTTAAAAAAAGGTTATTTTAATAAAGATGAATCGTAAAACTATGACAATAATTCTCTCAAAAAAGTGTTATTTTAATAAAAATAAATCGTAAAACAATGACAAGAATCTTTTAAAAAAGGTTGTTTTTAATAAAGCTAAACCGTAAAACAAGTAGAAAAAAAAGGAAAAATCGCTTAAAAATGAAAAACTATGAAGAATTGAAACAATTTGAAAGCAATAAAAATAATTATCTCTTGAAATTCCTCAAAAAGTACGGTGTGAAAACTGTATTATTCTTTGAAAAAAATTCTCGCAACGGATGTGAGAAATTATTATGAGAGGAAAAAAATCATAATTGCTAAATATTACATATCTCTCAACATCCATATATATCGAAACGGAAACAAAAAACGTCCTTGACTTTAGAATAAAAAAAAAATAAATCCTCGGTGTATATAAATGCACTCTATATTACTCAATAGAGAAAGAAAAATGGATTGATAAATTACAAAATCAATTCAATTTTGTCGATATCGTAACACAATCAATAAATTCATCAAGGTACAGCATTGATAGAGAACAAAGCGCGGAGATATATAGAAGAATTAAAAAAAAAAAAAAAAATACTCACAAACTGCTTGGAAATAATCATGAGGTTCACTTCTCAGTCCATGACTGATGGCAAAGACCTTGACCTCATAACCAGCACCCGGATAAAGATCCTCAAGTACAATATGTGACTCGGTTGTTAATGTTGTTGCACTTTCACCTGTATCATTACGATTATGTGTCACTTCGAATTTCTCCTGACGTGAATTGACATCGCTCTTCCACGATATATTTAAACCCTTCTCGATTGATTTTAAATCCTCAATTATTGGACTCGAGGGCCGTGTCGCTTGATATAATACTGTTTCATTTGATTCGACTTTGTTGCTTATCGCTTGGACGATTATTGAATAGTTCCTGCCTGGGAGTAGGGCCTCAAGTGTTACCTTTTTTGGAAAAGAAAAAAAGGGTTGGAATGATGGAAAGTAGATTTTTATTTTAAGTTTGGTTGCAAAAAATTTACTCTTGTTTTATCCGTAATTAAACTATTGCTGTCGCCGCCAATTGTTGACTCGACTTCATGATATTGGAGTTTGTAACTGTCCTGAGTGCTGGAATTTTCCGGCGTCCAGGAGACTTCTACCATCCATGTTCTTTCGTCAATTTCCGCCCGGAGATCACGAACTGGCAAAGGTTCTGTGGGGGGGGAAGAATTTTTATTTTAAAAAAAGAAACTGGTGCTAGGAAATAGGGGGGACGTTAGGTTACTATGGCAAACTGTTGCTAAGGAATTCCATAGCAATCGAAACTTAGGTAACGGTTGGTTGCTAAAACTCCTCCAAAAGGTTTTGGATACCCTTTTTGAGTTTTTAATTTTGTTTTTTTTTTGTTTTAAACAGACTTACTGAGTACAACATCGCCACTGGCCGGCCAACTGGTGACTTTGCCGGAAATTGTTTTCACGACAACCTGATATGTTTTGCCGGGTTCTAAATCTTTGAATTCCCATCGGCATTCCTCGTCCTTGTTGCGCGTGACCGGAGTGAATCGTCTATTTCCACCGTGAGTTATTTGGTACTTGTCAAATTCAGAAGTTCCATTTGGAGGATTCCAATAGACACGAAACGATGTTGAGGTGATTGACGCTTTGTCAAAGGTCACGTTCAATGGCCTCAATGGTACTGTACGATATTGAGCCGTCGTCGGTGCCGAGGTCTCATATTCCGAGACCGTTTGCACTGAAATATTGTAGGCTCTACCTGCGAATTCAAAAAAAGGAAGAATAGAAGTGAAAAATTATAAATTCCCTCTTCTTTTTTTCGAGAATAAGAAAATTTCCAAAATTTTAGATCCACAACTTTCCAAAATTTTAGATCAAATAAATGAATAAATAATAAAATAAAAAAAAATAAATAAATAAATAAAAATTTCAAGTAAGATGTAAAAATTAGACTTTTATCGGGAAAAGGAAACGAGGAAGAAATAAAAATCGAGGGAAGAGGGTAAAATTGAATAAAGAGATCTATATTTGGATAGTGTAATGAAAAAATAATATTTTTACCGGGAATAAGACCCTTGAAAGCGGCTTGTGCTGGACCTGGAGGTTCGCCTTCAGTCTCAACATAAAGGACTGGCTCGATAGCATCCGGAGGATCAATGCTGACTTTATAATGCGTATAAATCCCAGCCGGATAAGGCGGTTGCCAGAGGACCAATAAAGTTGTTTCATTTCGAAACCAGACGATGAACTTTCCCGGAGTGTTCGGCTCTGTTATATGCAAAAAATGGATTTTATTACATTAGATATATATATATAAGTCAAAAGTAAATTTTCCTTCAAAATTTCAATAAAAATTTATTTATTAATTTAATCACAAATTGAATTTGAAAAATAATACAAAATCAAAAAAAAAAGAACTTAGTGAAATAATACTAAATATATATAATTTAATTTTATTAAATGCAAATTCCAAAAATAGCATTGAAAATAAAAAATAGCTTTTCGTAAATATAAAAAAAAAATAGGAAGAAAAGCTAGAGATGTAAATTCAAGAATTTCGCCAAGCATTTATCAAAATACGCGAGCATGACGAGGAGGTAAATGTGAAAACAGAACTTCATTAGGAGAATGAGCCGTAAAAAGCGTAAAGTCAAAGATAATTTTCCAAGACGAGAGAGAGAGAGTTTCTCATTAAGAGAAAATCCTCGTCTCTTGAGTCGTCGTTCGTCAAGTTCTCAACTTTCCTGAGAAGCTTAGGAAACTTGAGGGTAAGTTCTCATTCCATTTTCTCGAGAATTTTTCTCTCTCTCTCTAGGAAATCCTCTTTCTCCACAAGCTCTCCTTCACTTCACCTTCATCTTCCAACCGCACTATATATATAAATTTGCCATGAAACTTTACTTGATTGGTTATTAATAATTCAAGATCTGCGGGTAAATTTATGTTTTCTATATATGTATATATACGTACTGGTAGTGAAATTTCTGCTGGTATAAGCGACACTCTCCTTTGAGTCTAAGACAGTGAATAGTTGAAGGGAATAAGTAGCTCCCGGTGTAAGATCCTTGAGTGTATAAGGCACTGCGTCCGAGGGGATGATTCTTGTCCATGGATTCGCAGCATCGTTGAAACTTTGCACCCTTAATCGAAAGCCCGTGTAGTTACCCTTTTCAGGCGGTGCCCAATAGACGATTGCCGATTTTCCATTACGCACTGAGACTGATAGGTTTGACGGTGGATCAGGAGCTGTAAGTTGAAAATTTCATTAGTAAATCAAATTCAGTCAAAAAAAATAAATAAATCGGCAAATGACTATTTGCCAACAAAAAGAGCAAATTTTTGCATTATTTTCTCGAAAAAGCTCGATTGTTTCGTTGAATTTCGAAATTTTGACAATTGATTCGTAATCAGCGATCCAAAAACCCCCTAGAGGGTAAGTTTCAAAGAGAACGGAGAAAAAAAAATTTTTGTCGGTAATGTAGAACTCGGAAACTTTTTGCAAGCATTTCGAAAAAAAATAGTAGAGACACCTTGGATTTTCATTAGACAAAAGAATACTGCAAAAATTATTAATGTATCACTTTTAGTTTTTGAGAAAAACGACATAATTTATGTTTTTGATGGTAAAATGAAAGAAATAGCCGTTTGTGACAAATTACTAAAGAAGTTGATAACTGATTCGTAATCAGCGACCCGAAAAACCCCTAGACCGTAAGTTTCCAAGCCAATTGAGAAAAAAAAATTCGGTCGGTAAAGTAGAAATCTATATCGAACTTTTTACCAGTATTTCGAATAAAATAGCAGAGGCACTTAGTTTAGACAATAAGTAATAGGACGGCAGAAAACTTGTAGACAATTCGCTTATATTTTCCGAGAAAGAAAGTAGAATTTCCATTTTAAGTCGCATTCTACAAGTCAAATCATCCCGTTTGATACTTTGGATTTTTTTTATTCATTTAATTTTTTTTATTCATGTAATAAAATTTAATGTTTAATATAAGAAAATATTGTGTACGCTAAATAAATAGAAAAAAAATCAATTCTTTGCTTTCGAGAATAAAATTGCCGACCACAATTCTTCGAAGTGAATGAAAAGAAGAGGGGCGCTTCTTATTACATGCAATTTCGGACCGCTAGGTGTTTACTTACAGTCTGAGGGGTATTAGGACAATAAAAGTCAGCCTTAAATTATTATAATCGGTGAGATAAAATAAACGTGCAAAGTTTTTCCACAAATCAATAACTGGTGAGGAGCAACTTCTGATTATGGACATCGTAAAAGACGTGAAACGAAAACAGTGAGTAAAATTTAATACTTTTAATTATATTTTATTTATTTTTATTATTTATTTATTTATCTATCTATTTAATAACAAAACTAGAAAATTTGCCAAGTTTCACGAAAATTAAACAAAAATAAAAAACAAACGTATTAAATAAATTTTTAAAAAATCTTCGTCGGTAATGTAGATATCTACCGAATTTTTTTAACGAACTTCGAAAATAAATACCAGCGGCACCTACTTAAGACACTAGACAATAAAATACGACAAGAATATAAGAAAATAAACTTGTATTTTTGGAGAAAAAAAGCAAAATATATCCTAAAAACACGAAAATCGACAAATTAGCAATAAAACCAAATGGGAAACTATGAAAAAAAGGACGGAAAAATAGAGTATTTCTATTTTTATCCTAATGGTAAAGGGAGCGAAATAATAGAGAGGAAAAAAGAGGAAGGAAAAAGTGGAACAGGGAAAAAATAGTGTAACTTACGAGTTATTATGGAGGCAGTCCATGTGAGCCAATCGTGAAAAGTTCCATTACTATAGTAAAGCCAAAATTCATATTTAGTCCCTGGAAGACCGTCCCGGAAGTAGATAACATCCCCAATTTCAGTGGCAGCAATTGTTGTATTTGGTCGGGGATATCCAATTCCTGGATTATAATCCAGTCGGTACCACGCGCCACCCTGACTTAAATTACCCGGGATTTCAATGGCTAAATCTGCTGAATAAGTAACCTGCAAAAAGAAAGAAGAGGGAAAAAATGATAAAAGAAATACAAAAAGACCAAAAAAAAAAAAAAAAACAACAAATTGCAACAGTTGAATTGCACAGAGAATATTTTATCGATTCGTCGACCCAATTTAACCGCAATACAAATACATTACATTTTCCACGAGGACTAATGGAAATCGATTTTTGTGCTAATTTTAATGCAAATTCATTCCCGCGTGCGCTATTTATTTTCATTCTCGTATTCATTTACTAATTTTTAAATTTTAGTTAAGTTTCAAAATTGAGGTTATGTTTTTATTACTTTTTTTTTCATTTTGCAATTTAATTTTAATTTCTATTTATAAAAGACAAAAAATATGTAAATTTTTCAACTTAGGGAAGAAAATTTCTATCGAGTTTTCTATCTACATTCTCGTTCGTTTTAGCTAGTCGGTAAATCTGTTTTACCGACCAATGGAATAATGAGATTGTAGATAGGAAACTCGAGGGAAAATTTCTTTCTTTAGTTGTACATGACGCTGAATAGCGTGTAAAGTATTTTTAACTTATTTATATTATTTCCTGACTTAATTATTCAATTCATAATAATAAATAAATTAAAAGTCAACTAAAATATAAATAAAAATAAATAAAGATAAATAAAAATAAATAAAAATAAATATAAATAAATATAAATAAATAAAAATAAATAAAGATAAATAAAAATAAATAAAAATAAATAAAAATAATAAATAATAATTATAAATAAATAATGGAAAAGAAAGAAATTTTTAATTGCAAATCGTAGTTATTTGAAAAATTTATCTATCGAAAAGTACTTTTTTTAAAAAATTAATCTCCGAACAAATAAAAAAATTTTCAAAAATTGAAAAATAATTTCTTATTTTCTTAATGAATTTTTTTTTTTTAATGAGAATATTCGCAATGATTTTATATAGTTTCAGTTTCAAGGTTTATTTAACTTTTTTTATGGACCGAACGAGATCTAATTAACTCATTTGAATAGAACTCTGTTTTTCGTGTTTACAGATGAACACCTCGTGTAATTACATTGAAAGCATTTCCTACTTCTGGCTTGAAATACAAATGACGCTCGTGTATATATATTTACTAAGCCAGAAGTAATCACAAGTTCAATTCGCACCACCACCCCCCCCCCTCTCTCTCTCTCTCAATTCCTCCATGAGTGGAATTAAAATCACGTATTTTTCTACTTGAGCGAAAAAAAAATTCCATAACAAAATTGAAAACACTCGTTTAAAAGCGGGGGGAAAAAAAATGTTCATATTGAATAAATTTTTTCCTATGTGGTCAATTCTCAATTTTTTTGGCATTTAATTTATTTTTGTAATATTATTATTATTATTATTATTATTATTATTATTATTATTATTATTATTATTATTATTATTATTATTCTTATTATTATTATTCTTATTATTATTCTTATTATTATTATTAATATTATTATTATTATTATTATTATTATTATTATTCTTATTATTTATTCAATACACGTAATATTGAAACAATTTCCAAATGTTTCTTTTGCAATGAAAGAAAACTAGTTTCATACGCAGTAAAACCTTTGGAGTTGGGACCATCAGTCTTAATTTTCAAGGGTTCTACTGTAGCGAAAAATTTTCACTTTAATTTCATTATTGATGTTTCTCAGCATTATGTAAAAGTGTGGAAAATTTTTTATTTATTTTCTATAATTATTTTAAAATAAATTGTATTCAAGTGGAAAAATATTGTTCGAAATAAGAAACGAGGGTTTACACTGAAAAACAAATTTATTTCATTCAAATAACCGATTATTTGACTATTAGCAAATAAATATTTACTTGATTCAAATAACCGATTATTTGACTATTAGCAAATAAATATTTACTTGATTCAAATAACCGATTATTTGACTATTATCAAATAAATATTTACTTGAATTAAATAATTTTTATTTAAATGAAATAAATTGTATTTGAATAAAATATTTCAGTATTTGAAGCAAATAATATTTAATTCATTCAAATAAAAATTATTTGATTCAAGTAAAATATTTATTTGATAATAGTCAAATAATCGGTTATTTGAATCAAATAATTTTTTTTTTCAGTGATAAAATTAAAATTTTTTTCTTAAAGTTTCGTCTCGTTAAAAATGCAAAAAGAAAATTTAACGCGGGGGAAATTATTTGCCGCGTGGAAAAACGTTGATTAAAGGGTCATTATATACATACATGGCAGAGAGTGAGACTTGAAAAATATTTGTTATTTATAAAAATTCGTTAGACTGGTCTATATATTTGCAAAGAGGGATTCGAGCACTGTGAAGGTAAATATGTGCGCACGCATTATATGTCCTACGCAATGTGACTGCAATGTATGTATATATATATATATATATGTAAAAGAGTACGAGACAAGGACCTCGTTAACCAGGTCTGAGTCTCTTGGTACTCCACCCGGTGTGTATATACCTTTTTTAAACACCACGTTCTCCACACATACACACACGCACACACTCTTTTAAAACATGCCGCGCTTTCTCTAGACCTTGACGGTAAAATAATTTTCAAATCCGTGTATGTGGTTAAATCATAATTTTATTAAAAAAAAAAAAAATAGTAATTTTTTTACATAATCAATTATATTTAAAAAATGGTAATTTCTCCCCCTATTTTTTTTGACGTAATTAATTATATTTAAAAAAAATTGATTTTTTAATAATTTATAACAATTTTTTTGTCAATTTTAGTAACAATATTTATTTTTCTTAATTTTAATAATAATAATTTATAACAATTTTTTTGTCAATTTTAGTAACAATATTTATTTTTCTTAATTTTAATAATAATAATTTATAACAATTTTTTTGTCAATTTTAGTAACAATATTTATTTTTCCTAATTTTAATAATAATTATTTACAATTTTTTATTATGACAGTAAAAACTGTCGAATCGGGAACAAAGAAGGGAATTGTGCCCAAAAAGAGGTTCCACTGTACTTTAAAAAAAAAAATTAAAAGTAAAGAAGCAAAAAATAGAAAAAACAAAGAAGGGAATTGTAGCAAAATGAGGTTACACTGTAGTAGTTTAAAAGAATTTTAAGTATAAAAAATAAAAAGTAAAGAAGCTAAAAATAAAAATAGGAACGAAATAAAATAGAACAAAGTAATGATGGCAAAAAAAAAAAATGTAGAAAAATGGTACAATATAGAAATATTTCATTAATTAGAAAAATATTGCAATTTAATAATAGTTTTAATAAAAAAATGTTAATTTAATAATAATTTTGATAAAATAATTTAATTTAATAATAATTTTGATAAAATAATTTAATTTAATAATAATTTTGATAAAATAATTTAATTTAATAATAATTTTGATAAAAAATTGTATACTGAATAATAATTTTAAAAATTAATTAATTAATTTTAGTAAAAAAATGGAATAAACTCAATTTCCAAAAATTGGAGAGAAAAGCAAGAAAAATCGGAGAAGTGTACTCAAAATATCTCAAGGGACCAAAAAAAATAATATATTTATATTGATGAGAAAAATTTCATTGAATTTTTTTTCTCCCAGCATCATTGCGTATTTATGTGTTGTTTCTATTGTGTGTAATTCGCAAAGGAGGGATCGGTACATCAGAAAAGTTGAAAATTTTATTAGAACGCACTTAGCTTTGAAAATACGACACAGTAAACTGAAAACATGAAACAGCTCTTACTCTCGCAGAGGTTCCAATATAGTAATCGTTGGCATATATATATATGCGAGCCTCAGGGAATTCTTGTAACGGTGTTACATTATAAGTCGATCAATCTCCTTCAATAAAATGTGTCGTCTATTTACAAAGGGAAACTTTTTTTTTCCATGCACCTTCCGACAAAGAGACTATTTGAAAACTATACACTATATATACACAAAAGAAATTCTGATTAATTCTTCATTTTCTTTCTACATAAGTTTTGAATTTTTGTCATATTTTTCAAAATTTTATTTTTCATTTTCATTCTATAGAAATTTTGAATTTCTCTCATGTTTTTCAAAATTTTATTTTTCTAATAATAAAATGATGATAGTCGTGATTTGGGCAAAAATTTTAAAGAAATATTGGAAAATTTCAAAAAATTGTTGAAGAATAATTAATTTTTTAAATATTCAAACTGGATGAAGAAACAGTTTCGAAAATCAAATTTTTTTCTTTAAATTTAGTTGAAATTAAATAGTAATTTTTACGAAATAAAAGTTTGGACAAAAGTTGTAAAAAAAACAATTTTTAAAAATAAATTAAACATTGTATGTAAATAAATAAATAAAGTTTTCAAAATTTAAAAAAAAATCAAACTTTTCAGTATTTAAATTCGAATTTGATTTTTGAAAAATAATGAAGCTTTTGAGTATTCAAATTCGAAGATAATGAAAGTTTTGATATTCAAAATTTCGAATTTTCTTCTTTCAAAAAGTTCCTTGAAATTAAGTTACTTATAAAAAAATTAATTTTAGAAGAAAAATTAAAAAAATTACAATTTCCAAAAACGATTGTAAAACTTGTGAAGTTAAAAATAACAAATTTTCAAATATTTAAATTCGAAGAAAGAAAAATTAGAAATTTTCTTTTAAAAAATTTTGTTGAAATTAAATTGTAATTTGTAAAATGAAAATTTTTAAAAAACAATTATAAAATTAAAATTTTTTCGATAAATCAAACTTTCAAATATTAAAATTTAATAAGAATAACGTGAAATTTCGAAATTTCAAATTTTTTAATTTAAAAGAAGCAGCAAAAAAATTTTTTTATTTATTATAATTATAAAATTCTTTAAAAAAAAACCGAGAAAAGAATTTCCAATTGAACAGAGCAAAGTTCACGTGCTTTTTCCCATGTAATTAAAATTTTCAACAAATCCGCTGAAAATTAATTTTTTCCCCGACAATATATTATAAAGAGGACATAAAATTATGCAATTTATGTATATTATAGTTGAGAGAGAGAAATTTTTCTCGGCGACTTCAATATTTTTATTTCCCCCTCCCCTCCCACCGTCACTGTCTCCTTCTCCTTGGCGTATTCCAGGAGAATTTTTTTTTTTTATTTTCTGCACATAAGATGAGGTTTTTTATGGGATCCTGTATTCTATGCGCGACATGGCAAGCTTATTTAGAGATTCGGGACTCGTCGTTGAACCAGAATGCCGTGAACGTGTATGTACGTGCCTTTAGGCATTCCTCGTGAAACTAAAAGAATATCCAAAGCATGACGAAGAGGAAAGATAAAGAAAGTTGTTCGAAACAACTTTTTTCATTTTTTTTTCATTTTTTTTTTTTTTTTTTTTGACAAGTCTAGGAGAAGATTTTTTTATTTTGTTTCAATATCTCTCACAACACTCTATATACACTTTTTTTCTGCATCTTCGATTTTTCAAAAAAAAACTTTTAGAATGATACTTTACTTCCTTCCGTGGAAAGTCGGGATTTTTTATTTATTATTATTATTTAGTTTAATAATTTCTTCGTTTTTTATAATTTTTTATACTATTTTCTTTGAAAACTGATTTTTAACTTTCTTCCAAGGAAAATCAGGATTTTTAATTTATTATTATTATTTATTCTACTAATTCCTTTGTTTTTTATTTTTATTATACTATTTTTTTGGAAACTGATATTTAACTTTCTTCCAAGGAAAAGTAGGGAAGGATTTTTTATTTACATTCTATTATCATTTATTTTATGTACTAATTTCTATGTTTTCGCTTTTTTATTATTTATTACTATTATTCATTATCGTATATAATTTATTTTACTGCTTTTATTTATTTTTTATTCCCCTATTTTTAGTTTTTACTGTTTTTTTAATGTAGTTTTTAGTTTTTTATTCTTTTACAGCTTTTATTATTTACTTTAATATTTTTTTACGTTTTTTATTTAACTTTTGACCCGAAAATAACATTTTATTCGCCGACGGTCACCCATCATGGTTGTAACCGCGCTCAACGCTGCTTAACTTTAGTGATCGAACTACAAGTACACAATTGCGTCAAGATATTTTGTCCCAACGATAATTATTGTATTTTATTTTCTTTATTTCCTATTAAATGTAGTTTGATTTAATTTATTTCCTATTTAGAGCAAACAACGAATGTGAAATACAGTAAAACCTCTTGAATTGTGCATTGGGACAAAAAACGAGGTTCAACTGTACAATGAAAAAAATACAAGTATTGAATTCAAAAAAAGCTGTTCAAAAGGGAAATAATTTTGTTCTCTCCTTTCTTCTTTCGAGAGAAGATTATTATATTTAATAGGGGATTTAAAATAGATAATAGGATAATGTTATCGCTGAGTACCGCGCTGGCAATGGCGTATATATATATATACAGTTTTCTTCAACAAGTTGTATTCTAGACTTAAATACACCGGTACCGGTGCGCGTAGTAATAAACCAACCATCTGGTGAATCTGTATATAAACATATTTCTAACCTTCACGCGCGCAAGAACCTGCCACATAACGCGCAACGGTTCAAAACACTTGTAATAGTCATTTTTTTTAATATGCATTCCACAATATAGTGAACAAAAAAACATAATTTAGTTTTTTTCAAAGAAAATTTATTTTTTATCAATATTTATTCTTTTTCAAGTAATTTTTTTCTATCAGTACGATCGCAACACTTATTTTTAGAACTATTTCTCGTCTAACGGGGTTATACTGTATCTTTAAATTTAGAAATATTTCTGGTGCAACGAATTAGCAGCAATATTAACTTTTTATCAAGTTAATGTCTATAAAACACAGAATAAACGAAAAAATATTACTGAATAAAATTTGACACTACGGGGAATCGAACCTATGACCTACGAATTTCTAGCCCAACAATCTAACCACTACTCTATTGCAGCTACATAGAAATTAATTTTAATTTTCGACACTTTTACACTTACAATTATTGAAAAGGGTTTAACTATGTAATCTAGTTAACTTATTATTTAACTGAATTATAGAAAATTAACCGTAAATTACCTAATACATTTCCATAAATTACCGCGTAAATTTACATAAATTAACATAAATTTCCGACGTTACATTTTTTGATTCTAATTTGTATTTTACATAATTTTATAAACTATCGTCCAAATGTTTATAAATTACCACCTAAATTTCCATAAATTACCGCAAAAATTTCCATAAATGACTGAAATCCAAAATTTTAATGTTAATTTTTGCTTTTCATATTTTTATAAATTATCGCGAAAATTTCTATAAATTACCGTGAAAATTTCCATAAATTGATAAAATAAATATTTTTAATTGTAACTTATCTGGAATATATTTTTATGAATTATTGCGAAAATTTCAATAAAATACTGCATAAATTTCCATTAATTACCTTGAAAATTTTCATAAATTACCAAAGTAATAATTTTCAATTGAGATTCAGACTACAATATTTTTATAAATTACCGCAACAATTTTTTATAAATAACGATAATTTCCATAAATTATTAGAAGAAAACACCTCCTTACGCAAAAAATGCCCAAACAGTGAATTTGTTAATTATTATAATTATTTACAAGAAATTTATTTAATTTTTCAGTAATAATTCTGCTGAGAAATCTTTTTTCGATAAATGCTTTTTTGATTCCAAACAATTTATAAAAAGATTTCAATATTTTATGAAATTAAAAAATCTCTCTTTAAATTTGTTTAAACAATTTAATAAATTCTAAACAATTTTTCCTGCCCGCCATGAATTTTTCTTTCTGGACACTTTATTTTCAACAAAATATATTGTTAATTATCATAACGATAAATTTTTTTTTAATTTTCTAAACCAAATCCTACTAACTTGAGATATAAAAGAAATTTGAAGAAATAAGTAATATTTAAAGTAAAGTTAATAATAATAATAATAATAATAATGAAATTAAAAAAGTTTAGATCAAAAAACAGTAAAATATAGTTACATAATTTTATAAACTGTCGTTTAAATGTTTATAAATTACCACCTACATTTCCATAAATTACCGCAAAAATGTCCATAAATGACTGAAATCCAAAATTTTAATGTTAATTTTTGCTTTTCATATTTTTATAAATTATCGCGAAAATTTCTATAAATTACCGTGAAAATTTCCATAAATTGATGAAATAAATATTTTTAATTGTAACTTATCTGGAATATATTTTTATAAATTCTTGCGAAAATTTCAATAAAATACTCCATAAATTTCCATTAATTACCATGACAATTTTCATAAATTACCGCAGTAATAATTTTCAATTGAGATTCAGACTACATAATTTTTATAAATTACCCCAACAATTTTTATAAATAACTATAATTTTTAAAAATTATTAGAAGAAAACACCTCCTTATGCCAAAAATGCCCAAACAGTGAATTTGTTAATTGTTATAATTATTTACAAGAAATTTAATTAATTTTTCAGTAATAATTCTGCTGAGAAATCTTTTTTGGATAAATTGCTTTTTTGATTCCAAACAATTTATAAAAAGATTTCAATATTTTATGAAATTAAAAAATCTCTCTTTAAATTTGTTTAAACAATTTAATAAATTATAAACAATTTTTCCTGCCCGCCATGAATTTTTCTTTCTGGACACTTTATTTTCAACAAAATATATTGTTAATTATCATAACGATAATTTTTTTTTTATTTTCTAAACCAAATCCTACTAACTTGAGGTGTAAAGGAAATTTGAACAAATAAGTATTATTTAAAGTAAAGTTAATAATAATAATAATAATGAAATTTAAAAAGTTTATAGCAAAAAACAGTAAAATATACTTAATAGTGTAGTTTAATAAAATTTTCCATGTTATTTAATTTCAGGGTAATTTAATTTATTTTTTATAATTTAATTTCAACTTTTGCTATAGTATTTTAATGCAATTAGGTTTTTTCGCGCACTCATTGTCGCAATTAGACGCAGTTTTGAGTGCTTCATTTATTCTTGAAAATCACTTCATTTTTTTGGTAATTTATTTTTAGTTTCTAAATTTAAATATTTAAATGTAATTTAATTTTTATTGACAAAAAAAAACGTTTATACATGAAATGAGATTAAAAGGAAAAAGAAATGGATAAAAACCAATATTCTCGTGTAATATATAGAAAATATTGCATAATTTATTCAAAGGGGAAAAAAGTGAGGATATTATTCGACACTTAAAATCGTGTTTAACATTGATAGCCATTGTCAAATATGACAAGACCTTGTATTGTATGCGAAGAGAGTGGAGGTGGAGAATATACGGAGAAAAAGAGAGGAAGGAAGGGAGGGGAATTTAAAGGGTTCGGTACTTCGTCAAAAAGTGTCATTTGTCGTCACGTGTCGAGTGAAACCCCTTTAATTAAATTCTCCTTGAAATTTCCATCTGTCGTCGTTGTCGTTGTCGTCGACGTCAACGTTTCGCGCAACGCGACGCGCCTCTCTTTCAAGTTTTACGATTAGAGGAAGAGAAAGAGAGAGAGAGAGAGAGAAACTCTTGTATACCGGAAGTGAAGTAAAGGATGGAAGGCGGACACACAGAAGAGAGGAAGAAGGGTGGGATGGGACTCTAAAATGGGATACGAAGAAGGAAGTAAAGGGAGACGCGTTGAGAAGCGATGGAGAAAGGGTGGGGGGAGTTTCCCCTCCTCTCTCTCTTTTTTGCTCTTTCCATCTTTCTCTATTCCACTTTTTACATATTTCCTCTTTTTTTCTCTCTCTCTCTTTTCCTTTTTTTCAATTTTCTCTCTTTCTTTTCCTCTTTTTTCCTTTTTTTCAATTTTCTCTCTTTCTTTTCCTCTTTTTTCCTTTTTTTCAATTTTCTCTCTTTCTTTTCCTCTTTTTTCTTTTTTTTCAATTTTTTCTCTTTCTTTTCCTCTTTTTTCAATTTTCTCTCTCTCTCTCTTTCTTTTTTTCTACGAAGATGGAAAATTTCGAGCAAGAAAAAGAAAGAAAGTGACAAAAAAGAGAAGAAAGAGAAAGAGAGAGAGAAAAGACGAAAGAGAGTGAGAGAGAATAAAAAGAGAAAGAGGAAAAAAGAGAGAGAGAACAGGTGCGAGAAAAAGAGAGCGAAAGGAGAGGAAATGAGAGAATGAGAATACATAGAGTGTAGAAAGTAGGAAAGGGATGAGAAGTAGAGAAAGAGGGTCGAAAGAGAGAGAGAGAGAGGAGGAGGGGAAAAAAGTAGAAGGAGGGGATCGATATGTCGAGACCGGATGTGGAGAAACGGCGATGCTTTTCCGAGGATGGAAAAACATTTTCACGTCACATTTCCATCCTTCGACGCACCTCTCCTCTCCTCTCCCCCCACTTCATATACATATCTGTATATTCCCATATATACAAGTTTATATACATATATATGTATTTCATCCGCCAAAACCAGACGAGAACAATCGATCGTTGTTTCAATACCGGAAATGTCCACTGATTCACAGGGACGGTTTATTACTGTATCCTATTTATGAATTTTCGCAAAACAAAAAATTTCTTTCCTATTTCCATTAATTATACATTTATCCACACAGACACAAAAAAGTGGACAAGAAAAATTCATCATTTTTCCAAAAAATTATTTTATAAACGAAACGCAGAAAAAAAATTTGAAAAAAAAAACTTGGGCGAACTGATTCTAAAAAAAACCAAAGGGAATGAAAAAAAGTAAAAGGTCTTTTATGACGAAAAAAAAATTTAACTTTTCGGGAAAGAAATAATTTTTTGTACAGTAGAACCTCGCTAGTTGGGACTATAGTGTTTTTTAAACGTTTCGAAACTCAATTTAAATAAAGTTACACGGAAAAAGCCTTTAACTGCGGAGCAGCGATTACTTTCGTTGAAATAGCGAAAGTATTCGTTGCAATAACTAAAAATTTCCCTAATATAGTGATAATTTTATATTATTGCTCCAGGTGAAGATTTCTTTATTTCGTGTTCTAGGAAATCGAGAGAAAATATTTCAATTTCATTAAATAAATAAATTCTTTTTTTCGAGATCGACAATTATTTTTCGTTTGAAAAGAAAAATAAAATGGAAAAAAAAACCAACTATAAAGTGAAAAAGAGTTAAATATAGTGTATTTTTTTTTTTTTTTTTAAGTGGAAAATGGATATTTGTTCAACGCAGACAAACTCGATTAACTTGTCCTTCCAACATCCGTCTCGTAACTTCCGGTTTAATGCAATGCATTTGTGTCCAATGGAGTGTACACGTGAAAATTCCGGTATACAAATTCACACTCAACGTGTATTTTATCTTTCTCTCTATTAAAGTTAAATAAAATTCCAACTGCCCAATATTGATAGTCGATTAAATATTGTACATTCGGGACAAAGAGCAAAATTTATGCAGAGTTTATATAACAGTTTTTTATTATATTGTCAAGATGTTGTTTTTATTTTATTTACATTATATTGTTTACTCTATTTGTTATTATACTCTTTATCATTTTCAATATTATCAAGATACTACACCGAAAAAAAACTATTTTCAAATTTAGAGAATTCCTCTTCTTTTGCAGCATTTTTTCCTCTTATATACCGGCACTAAAATTTTCTTTTCTAATTGAGAGGATTTTCCTTTATTATATTTGTTATTAAATGTCACTTTTTAGACAGGTTAAAGTTGCATTCAAAAAAACAAAAAGCAACTTAAAAATCTTCTTTTTAGTATAAATTTGTTTCATTTTTAGAGGAATAATTTCAATCAAAGAAGAAATATTAAAATTAATCTTTTAGTTAAAAAACTGTCAAATATAAACAAAAATTCCTCTTTTTTACAGATGAATATTCGTATATTGAAAATAAAATGTGAAAATAATTGTTGATCGGAATTTTCTTCTCACTCTGAGATTTTATTTTTTTCGGTGTAAATTTCTGAACGTTCAAATGAACGAAATTTGTTGATTTCTTCTACAAATTAAATTTTTATTGCAATTGTTTTGCGTCACTATAAAAAAAAATAAATTACTGAGTTTCAAAATGTAAAATTTGAGTTTTTAAATTTTTTTATGATTAATAATTTATTAAAATATCTTCAATTAAAAAATATTTCGTTCATTTGAACGTTCAAAACTTGGGGATCATATATTATCACAGTATTCTGGAAAGTATCAAATTGATACTAAAGTGGATCAAATTGATGACAAAAATCTTGATCAATTTTTTATTTGATCCACATTTTTTTTATCAATTCGTTGCTATTTGATACTTTTAAGTTAGAAGATACTTTTAACATAATTAAAATATTGGTTTTTTTTATTACTTCTATTATTGTTTCTTTTCTTTTATTTTATTTCATTATTATACTGTTTATTATTATAAAAAATAATATTTACAATAATTTATTGAACAAATAATAATAATAATAATAATGTAAAAAAAAGAATCAAAATTGTTGCCTTTTTGCCTCAATTTTTTATTTTTATCCGAATATTTTCTTTCGATTTTTAACTCTAAACTTTTTTTTCCACTTTCTATGCAAAAAAAAAACATTTTCCCCAAGAACAAGAAAAGAATCGAAAATATATTGTCCCGTAGAAAATAGGAATGTAATTTAAAGAAAATTCCACCCTCTTTTTCCTGTATATATAACTAATATTCGTATACAATATAAATCTTTCCACAACCCTAGGGGTTTGTCTTTTTTTTTTTTTTATTGAAGTTTCTTGGTTTCGCGACAGACACCAAAAATTCCTGAATCAAAAAGTTTTAATTGGAAAACTGTCACTCTCTCTCGAAACGACCATGAAAAATTACCCTTTTTTTCAATTCACTAATTTGTCTTTCTTTCGACCGTAATAAAAAAAAAAAATGTTCCTCTCCCTTTTTTCGATTTGTCATTTCTTTTTTACATTTTTTCTACACACGCACTCACGCTTCAATGAACATATCGAAAAAAAAACGCACAATTTCGATAAAAAGAGGAGAAAATTTATTTTATATTCGAAAAAAAATTTTTCAATAAGGAAGTTTTAGTTTTAAATATATTTTTTTTTTCGAGGAGAGCAAAATTGTTACTTTATTTATATTTTTAATTGAAACAAATAGAAAATAAATTGTGATAAAAGGGAAAATTCCTTTTTTTTTACAATAATTGAAAAAAAAGTATATAGTTAAAAATAAATTTTATTCCTTTAGAGAAAAAATTGGAATAAGATGTATACAAAATATTAAAAAATATGATATAAAGTAAAAAAATAGTATATAATATTATATAATGAATAAATATTTATAATTTATTTTTAAAACATATATTTTTATCTTCTCAAATGAAAAATTTGATTTGTACGCGAATTTAAATAAATAAATAAATATTTTTTGAGTATAGAAAAAGAAGAGGAAAAATTTTCCAGAGGCAAATGGTGAAAAATATGTTGCGAATTACAATAGAAATTGCACACTTTAAAAAAGTAATGGGAAATACTTTTTTTTCCCAGTGCTAAAGGTAAAAAATGTGTGTGTGGAAAAAAAATATTATTATGATTTACAAACGTTGCTCTTGAAATCGGATAAACAGGAAGCGATGTTCATCCAAGTGTAGATCGTATCTCGTAACTAGACTCACACAATGCAAATTTTCTTTATCATCATATCTTTTTTCTTCCTTTTTTTAAAAATTTATTTTACACTTCTTTTCGAATTTTTATGCTTCAATTTTTTTTTCTCAAATTACTTTTTACTCTTATTTTCTTTTTCTACAAAAATTTACCAGATTTACAAAATTTATTTAAAATTCTGAATTATATTTATCTTTCAAATTTTGAAAATATTTTTTTAAACAAAATAAAATTTTAAAAAAAGATATTAAGGGAATTTGGACCATTATGACGTCACAACTTTAAATCTAATGCTTAAAATACATTGTGACGTCATAATGGTTCAAATGCCCTTAAACAAAATAAAATTTTAAAAAAGATATTAAACAAAATGTAATAAAAAATTTAAAAAAAAAGGTTTTGTAAATTTATTATTTCTGGGCAAAATATAATTTTTTAAACATTTACCAAATTTATTTAAAATTCTGAATTATATTCATTTTTAAAATTTTTTAAACAAAAAGAAAATTAAAAAATAGCTACTTAAAAAAAAAATTTTATGAAAAGTTTAAAAAAAAGGTTTTGTAAATTTATTTTCTTAGCAAAATATAGTTAAAAAATAAGAGTTTTTTTTCTAAATGAATGAATAAATATATTAAACTATAACTTAGAGGGGAAAATAAAATAAAGTAGCAATAAATAGAAAAAAATAAAATAAAATAAAGTTAAAAAAAGAATACTCTGCTTATTTTTGTTTTTTGGAAAAAGTAAATGTAAATAAAATTATCAAGGAATGACTTCCGTGTGAACGGTCGATCAAAAAAATAAGTGAAAAGAAACAAAACGGTTATTTTTTTGGTCTAGTGAGCGAGAGCGCTGGGAAATCTGATGGGAATTTCTCACAAGGTAACTCTTAATTCTTTATTAGAATATTAAAAAAACTAATTTAAATCTTACGTGACTGAGACAAAAAAATACCTTAAAAAAAATTTTCTCTTAAAAAAGTAATAAATAAAAAGTGACCACAAGAAACAAAACAATTTTTTATTAAATTAATTATCATTTTCTCCTTGAAAAAAAGGAGATTTTTAATGAAAAAACAGTGGAAAAAACATTTTCGACTTGAATATAATAATAATTATCATTATTATAATATTATAATATTCTTATTATTATTATTATTACTATTATTATTATTATTATTATTATTATTATTATTATTATTACTATTTAAAATATTTCTATTTTTACTATTCATTTTATTTATTTATTTCATCTATTTATCTATGTCCAAAAAATATTAAATCGCATGTACTACTTACAAAAATATATTAAAATGAATAAAACAGAAAATCATAATTAAAAAAAAAGATAGGGAATTTTTTTCCCCCAAAAGCAAGAAAGAGGTAAAGTAGGAAGTATTTACCGACCGAAGGCAAAATGTTTCTCTATTCCTCCGCTGGGACTTGGAGAAGGGAGAAATATTTCCCCAATACAAATTTGCATACTAAATATTATTACTGTTTACTATAATAGAATCAATTTAAATAATTCCCAAAAATTGTAATTATTTCAATGAGACTTGAGGTCAAATGTCTAAACCTGAAACGATAATTTTTATTTCCATTTAGTAGTTAATTTTCAGTGGAATAGAAAAATTGTTTCTCGCAAGCGCTGACGAAAATAGAGTGAAAAATTAATTTTTAATATAATATAATATAATTTATATTTATATTATCTACATTTTTAATATAATTAAGGACATTTGAACCTTTATGACGTCACAGCATTAAAATATATGCTTTGCATCAATTGTGACGTCATAATGCTTTAAATACCCTTAAAAAAGAAAATTAAAAAAAGGGAGAATTTTTTGTCGACAAAAAATAGCATGAAAGAGGTAAAGTAGGGAATATTTACCGACATGGGGTAAAACAGTTCTCCACTCTTCCGCTATAGAGAGAAATATTTCCTATATGCAAATTTTCGAATATTAATATTGCCTTTAAAAAAAAAAAAGAAAATTTATTTGATTCCCAAAAATTGTAACTATTTCAATGAGACTTTAGGTCAATTGTCTAAATTTGAAACGAGAATTTTTATTTCTATTTGGTATTTAATTTTCGGTGGATAAAAAAAGGGGATTTCTCGCAAGCGCTGACAAAACTTCTAGCTAGACTATATAAGGACAATTGAAATCTTTGTTTTTCGGAGTGGTCCGATATTACTCTGGAATGTTCTATTGTTCCCCCAGTTACCCACAAGTTACCCAATCCCCCTCCCCCTTGAAAAACAATAGAAATTAAACCCTCGTTGATTATTTTATAATTTTCATCTTACAGTAGTAATAACTACGACCACTTCTTCTTTTGCCATTGGAAAATAAATTTTTTTAAATTAACTAATTGGACTAAAAATAAATTCTAGTTTTCAAAATTATATTCTTACCAAATGAGAGTATATAATATTGAATACTTTTTTTGTAAAAGATAATTACTTAATTAAATTAATTTCATAAATAAATTTAAATAAAGCAAATGTATAAAAAAAAGTAAAATTTTGTCTTTAAAATTATTCATTAATTATTTTCGTATAATTAATTAATTAATTATTATTTTCGTAATTAACTACTAATTAATATTTTACTCGTATTTATGAATTAGTTATGAATTCTTTTTGATAAACTATATTAATTACTATAATTACTCATAATTTTTTTATTGATATTTTCTAATTCTTTATTAATTATTAATTATTAATTATTAATTATTAATTATTAATTATTAATTATTAATTATTAATTATTAATTATTAATTATTAATTAATTATAATTTATTATTTATTTATTAAATTGTTACAATAATATGAATTCGTTTGGAGTATGTGAGAAAAATAATTTCATTCTAAATTCGTAAAAATTTGAAAAGAAAAAAAATTTTTTCGTTTGCCAGAATTTCAATAAAAAGCGAAATTCTCACGAACAAGAAAATGCGCTTACGATAATTACTTAATTGATGCAGACGAAATGTAGGTATAAGCGAGCAACTAATCCAATTACTTGACTTTTTAATCCCATTTATATATCACGTTCCCATAAGAATATATATTTTTTTCTGCCTTTTATCTCTTGGCGAAAATCCCTATAGAATTTTTGTTTTCGACTCTTTTAATTAATTCATTATTCGCATTAAAAATCTCTATCTATTTAAAATTTTAAATACGTGTGTATCAAAATAGAAATTAAAAATTAAGAAAAAAAAATAAAAAATGTAAATTGAATGGAAAATTTATTATTCACAATTTTATCAACACGTTTGAAAATGAACATCAATTTTTTGCGCTCACACATATGTGTGAAAAGGACAAAAGAGAAGAGAAAAAATAGTTAATTTGTGCTCGTGCAGAAACCGATTTCATGAATCGTTGAATATTTATCGGTGCATTTTACGTAGATAAATTTAGATATAGCTGTGAAATATTTTATACATTTAATATTTTATTTTAAATACAAATTTAAATTAAAAGTGCGAGTTGAAATAAATTATTTTCCTTATTTTTGCAAATATCGTCTGGAATTCGATTTTTTTTTTATTATTATCGCGTAGCTGACTTTCAAAATTATATTTATTATTCACTCATTATTTATTAAGTTATAACAAAAAGTTTTAAATTACATAAATTTAAAAACATTATTAACTTTCCGGATATTATTTTTTTCATTAAATAATTTTCATGCCATTAATTTATCAATTAATTCTTTATTTTTCTATATTATTTTATTTATTCTAACTATTCTTATAATTTAATTTGTTTATCAAATTTTTATTCCCACTTATTTTTGCTGTAATAAAATGCTAGAAATAAATGTCTAAAAAATTGAGAAATTTTATTAAATTGGAGAATTTTTTTCCACAATTATTGAGATTTCTTTTGGTTCTTTTTGTTTCTCGTTTAGAAAAATACACAAGGGCGCGAAGATTTTTTTTTCGCGTAATTTAAAACAATCAGAAAAAAAAATTTCTTATAATATATGCTCATTTCCGTTCGAGGTCGTGTTGAAGTTCTTAGGTTTGCGTCTTATCTCGTGTAATATAGAATTCCCATTTCTTTTATGACCAGCGTCTGAAGAAAAGAAAAAAATTGAACGAAACTTGCAAATATTATTTTATTCTACCTCACACATTGCAAAAAAAAATAAATTCGTGAATTTTTTATTTAAAAACCATTTTTTTAACCGAAAACTGGTTTAAAAAAATTTCCAAAAAGTAACTTTGAAAATTTTCCAAAAAGTAATAATTGTTAAATAAACTTTAAAGCTGCACTGAAAAAAATTTATTTGATTTAAATAACCGATTATTTGACTATTATATCAAATAAATATTTACTTAAATCAAATAAACTGTATTTGCATCAAATATTTCAATATTTGCTTCAAATACTGAAATATTTGCTTCAAATACTGAAATATTTTATTTAAATATACAATTTATTTGATTAAACAAAAATTATTTGATTTAAGTAAATATTTATTTGATACTAGTCAAATAATCCGTTATTTGAATCAAATAAATTTTTTTTTTGCAGTGTATGGAAAAATTTGCAACTTGTAAAATTAAAAAAAAAATCCGAAGGACAAAAATAGAAATTAATATTTTTCAAGTTAGATGACTTTATATTATTTCTCATTATCATAATGACCAAGAAACTTATCCACTGGGGAGGATATTATTTATAAGCAAAGTTAGATCCTGAATACAAAAATCTGATTTGTCTTTATTTTGCAAAGGCTGGGATTTTTCAATAATAAAAATAATAACAATAATAGAAATAAAAAAAAATTAATAATAATAATAATAATATGAGACACAAATAAGCCGGACAACTTTATCAAATAATGTCCTTGCCCCGGGGATTTCAACTCGCACGAATTGGTAAATTTTTTATGAACCTCTCGTCTACTTATTTACTCTGACGGATCTCGAATGAGGAGTGTTGAGGGGGGAAGGATAAGCCCCCCCCCTCCTAATATTTTCGGGGTCGTCAAACTTTTATATATTTTCGACCTGACAATATAATTTCCCCTCAATTTTTTTTCTTTAATTTTACTTATTTATTTTGCGAAGAAGAACAAAAAAAAATCCCTTTTGCCAATACAAAGCTTATATCAAAATGAATGAATTTATTCCAAAATAATTAATTTTTCTATTTTAACAACTGAAATTATTATAATTTATATCGAAATGAATTAATTCTGCGATAATTTAATTTTTCTATTCAAACAACTAACCATAATTAATAATATTGAAACGAATTAATTCCAAAATACTTTTTTTTTATTTTACAAAATTAATTTTTCTATTTCAACAATTAACTAATTAATATCAAAATGAATTTATTCCAAAATAATTAATTTTTCTATTTTAACAACTGAAATATTATAATTTATATCGAAATGAATTAATTCCAAAATACTTTTTTTTTATTTTACAAAATTAATTTTTTTTGTTTCTACAATTAACTAATTATTACTGAAACGAAATGAATTCCAAAATAATTAATTTTTCTATTTTAACAACTGAACTATAATTAACATTATTTGAAACGAATGAATTTAAAAACAATTTTTATTTTTATTTTTAAAATTAACTAATTAATATATCGAAATGAATTATAATTCAAACATAATTAATTAATTCTAAGAATAGAAAAAAATCGTTATTTTATAGAGAATCTGGTGAGACGAATGAATAATGAAAAAAAAATTGTAAAGAACAATTACAAATTGAAAAAAAAAACCTTCGAAAGCAAGTCTGGAAAAGTTTTTGAAAGTTTTTGTTTCTTTTTACAAGGGATTTGACGTTATGTACGAAAAAAAAAATAAATGAAGAAATAAAAAAATTTATTGAGAGTATATATATATAGTGACGTGTGTACGAGACTTAAACTTTGCATTTAATTCGCGAGAGAAAGACGCAAGTTTCTGTGTGCGTAGAATTCCAATTGCGAGCTCTTAATGAATTCGCCCGCGTCGAAATAATAAGTTTTCAAGCGCGATATAGAGACGCGCATTCCATTCAATTTCATGGGAGTTTATTATATAAAAGGGCGTCTCTCTCTCTCTCTCTCTCTTCTCTTGTATGAATTTTAACACGATAGCGGACTTTTGTTGCTCGACCATTTAATTGAGACGATGGGCCCGGGTTAAATGTTTCATTCATTCGGTAAACTGACGTCTTTCGATCTTTTTTTTTTTGGTTTTATTCTTCTTAATATTCATTTTTTCTTCTTCTTTCTGTCTTTTATTTCTTCCTTTTTCTGTTACTTTATTTTTTTCTCTTTTTTCTTTTTTTTCTTTTATTTCTATATTTTTCTCTTTCTTTTTTTCTTTTATTTCTATATTTTCCTTTTCTTTCTTTCTTTTTTTATTTCCCCTTTTTTTCTTTCTTTCATTCTTTCTTTTTTTACAATTTTGTCTTTTCACAATTTTTTCCATCTCTTTTTGTTGACAAATGTTCCTGAATTTATCGAAAACAAATTTGTCTTTTCACAATTTTTTTTCATCCCTTTTTGTTGACAAATGTTCCTGAATTTATCGAAAACAATTTTGTCTTTTCACAATTTTTTTTTCATCCCTTTTTGTTGACAAATGTTCCTGAATTTATCGAAAACAATTTTGTCTTTTCACAATTTTTTTTCATCCCTTTTTGTTGACAAATGTTCCTGAATTTATCGAAAACAATTTTGTCTTTTCACAATTTTTTTTCATCCCTTTTTGTTTACGAATGTTCCTGAATTTATCGAAAACAATTTTTTTTTTTACAAAATTTTGTCTTTTGACAATTTTTTTTTAATCCTTTTTTGTTTACAAATGTTTCTATGAATTTATTGAAAACTATTTTTTCGCGGGCCTTTTAGAATTATTGTCACGTTTTTCTTTGTTCTTTCGTTCACTAAAATAAGTTGAAATAATTAAATACTTGAAATTAAATATTGAAATAACTAAAATAAGTACAAAATTAATTCAGAGTCTAAAAAAAATTGTTTTTTCTTTTCATTTTTGCAAAAAAAAAACCCCCCCAATTTTTTTTTACCTTTTTTCGGGATTTAAGGAAAATAATGACGTAAAAAAGAAGAAAAGAGGGTATAAAGTATAATTTAAAGATCGAGCGTTCAACTTCCGCTTCTGGGCGCGTGTATATTACTATATAGCGAGATTTGGATTCGGAGATTACAAAGTTCTCGAAAGAGAAACAAACGATTAGCACACATAGAAAATTTATACCACCACACCCTCATATCGTTGAGAGCAAGTGCACTCTCACATCCGGATATGAGGGAAGAAGAAAAAAGAAGAAAAAGAAGGAAAAGAAGAAAAGTTTCAATATATATATATATACTGCTCTTGAGAGACGAGTCGATGAGTGCTTCTCTCGTATAAAAAAATTTCAAAAAAAAAAGATAAAATAAAAATTAAACTCCGGGTTGTCACAAGAAATGTAAGATGAGCAAGAGCATTGCGCGCCAGATGCACTGGAAGCTAATTTTTATTTAATAGCCTTAAAGATAATAAGGAATAAAAAAAAATTATAAAAGTCTGAAAATATAAAAATATAAATAATAGTTATCAAATACTAATTAGTAAATAAATACTAGTAAATACTAATTTGCACTAGTGACTGATTGTTTGCTTTCGAATTTGTAATTTTTACTATAATAAATTAGTAGAAATTATACTATTTATTAGTGAATTTGACTAATAAATTAGTAGAAATTACTATTTATTAGTAAATTTGACTAATAAATTAGTAGAAATTACTACTTATTAGTAAATTTGACTAATAAATTAGTAGAAATTACTATTTATTAGTAAATTTGACTAATAAATTAGTAGAAATTATACTATTTATTAGTAAATTTGACTAATAAATTAGTAGAAATTACTACTTATTAGTAAATTTGACTAATAAATTAGTAGAAATTACTACTTATTAGTAAATTTGACTAATAAATTAGTAGAAATTACTATTTATTAATAAATTTGACTAATAAATTAGTAGAAATTACTACTTATTAGTAAATTTGACTAATAAATTAGTAGAAATTACTATTTATTAATAAATTTGACTAATTCGAAGGCAAAAAGTTTAGTTAGTAAACTTGACTAATATATAGCAATTTCTACTAATTTACTAGCAAAATTTACTATACTTTGAAAGCAAAAAACCAGTCACTAATTCAAATCAGTTAACTAGTAATAAATTCTAATTAAAATAAAAAAAACTTAGATAATTAAAATAATAATTTTAATTTTCAATTATCCGGACTAATTTATTATAGTAAAATTTCCAAATTCAAAAGCCAATCACTAATTCAAAATTATAGTAAAACAGAAATAAAATTTTAATTGACAAAACGTGATGTATTGTTATAAAAATAATAATTTTAATAATAATAATAATAATAGTAAGTAATAATTGTAAAAAAATTTGTCGCATATATATATATGCGAGAGACATTGAAGGGAAAGGGTTGATTAACTCCACTTGTACACACGCGGTTCGAAATGAAAGAGCTGGCACGTCTGCACGTGCCATCGGACCACTATGGGGGAAGAAACTGTTGAGTCAAAAGAAGTCGTAAAATCATTTTTCATTTTTATCATTATTTTTAAACCCTCCTCTTAATGGACTGCTTTTTACAAACATTCGAGTCAAATTCATAGTTTTCGGAGATTATCCACACAATAATAATAATAATAATAAGTATAATGAAAATAATAATGTTATAAACAATTAATAACAAATGTTTCATTAAATCTTTAAAACAACAGAATGATATACTGATATTACTAGAATCACAAAATAAAAAGTTTTTAAAAAAATAATTTTACATCTTTTGTAAAATATGAATTTTAAATATTAGAAATGCTGCGAAAACTGTCAATTTTCTGTCAGTAGAAAATAATTTAAATGAAATACATTTTAGCAGAAAAATATAATAAAAATTATTGGCATTATTTGTTAAGAATGTCTAAATTTATTATTATAAATTGATATAACCATTTAAAAATATAAAATAATAAATCAAATATTATTCCAAAGTTCATCATTAAATTAACCTATTTTTGAATTTTTTATTAACAAATAATGAGGAAATGTGATTAAAAAATTAGGTAAAAACTTACAAAATATTAAGAATTTGTGATGAACTTTCAGTTTTTGATAAAAGATTTCTTCCATTTTCTCGATGAATAAAAAATATGTGTAAAATAAAACTGCTACTTTGTCCATTTTCACGATTTTCAAGTGTGTTTAACTTTTTTGGAGAAAATCGGAAAAAAGGGATTTTCATAATTAATTAAATTATCACTAATTGAACACACACATTATGATTTTCACTTTGGTCCCGGGCCTAGTTTTAAAAATTATAAACTTTTTAAAAATAGTATATTTTTCAGGGTTAATGAATGTAATTTTTTTAAAGTTGAAGTTGGTTTATTATTATTATCAATGCTACTCTAACTTCAACTTTATAAAAGTTATTACATTCATTAACCCTTTAAAATATACTATTTTTAAAAAATTTATAATTTTTAAACTAGGCCCGGAACCAAAGTGAAAATCATAGTGTGTGTTTAATTAGTGATAATTTAATTATTTATGAAAATCCCATATTTTTCTGATTTTCTCCAAAGAAGTTAAACACACTTGAAAATCGTGAAAATGGTCAAAGTAGAAGTTTTATTTCACACGTATTTTTTATTCTTCGAGAAAATGGAAGAAAACTTTTACCAAACACTGAAAGTTCATCACAAATTCTTAATATTTTGTAAGTTTTTACATAATTTTATAATAACATTTCCTCATTATTTGTTAATAAAAATCCCAAAAATAGGTTAATTTAATGATGAACTTTGGAATAATATTTGATTCATTATTTTATATTTTTAAATGTTTATATCAATTTACAATAATAAATTTAGATATTCTCAACAAATGCCATGAATTTTTATTATATTTTTCTACTAAAATGTATTTCTTTTGAATTATTTTCTCATGGCAGAAAATTGACAGTTTTCGCAGCATTTCTAATATTTAAAATTCATATTTTACAAAAGATATAATATTATTTTTAAAAAATCTTTTTATTTTGTTATTCTAGTAATATCAGTATCATTCCTGTAGAATATTACAATTTTTGACTTGGAGGATTGATAAATTCCTTTTATTTTAAATTAAATATAATTTTTACCAAGTGATAAATTCTTTTAAATAGACAATAATAATAATGATAATAATGATAAAAATAATTTTACCTAATTTTCTAGGTTCATTTGTCTTTATTTGGTTCAATGGTTTGACACTTAAGTTTCAAAATTTTCATATACAGCAGCTTTAACGTTTCATTTATAGTTTCAAAATTTCTTATGTATATAACTTCAATGTATTTCACTGTAATAGTTTCAAAATTTCTTACTCAATTTTTTACATATTCTCATAAAAAATGTGAAGGTCTTTTAAAATTTTTCTTCTGTTTTATATTCTATAGTGTTTCTATAGGTTTTAAATTTTTTCATTGATTTAATTTTTTTCCACATTTAATTAATTCTCCTTCATATATACATCAGCTTCAAATAATAATTTACCAGGTTTTCAATTTTTTATAGCTTCAATTGCTTTATTATGTTACAGCTTCACAAATATTTATTTCCGTTTTAAATCACACTTCAAATCCGCCATAATTATGAAATTTCAATTTTCTTCCATTATGAGTATATAATATTTTACTTTGAAATTTAAAAAAAAATTTTTAATTATAGGAAACAATATTTTGTTTACTTAAAAACGAAAAAAGGGGTATGAAGTGAAAAGAAGAATATCAATACAACAAGAATGGTGCTAATGATGATTATAATGACGAGTATGACGAAGAGATGATGATTTCAATAAACGATAATTTTTTAAATGATAATTACGATTTGATAAATCATAATTCTCGAATATCAATAATGATATGGTAGTTTATATAAGTATATAATTTTGTTTCATAGTTAAATTATTCCTTCTCGAGCAAATGACATCATACTGTACACAATTATATTGAGATCCGCGTCTCTGCTTTTGCACTTGATTGCCCGTTTCTCTCGCTCACAACCACTCGAAATCTCATTCTAGGCCAAGTGTTAAGTAATCAACAAGACACTTTCAATTATTATCAAAAAAAAAAAAAAAAAAAAAAAAAAATAGATTAGAAAGAAAAAAACAAAGAATGAACCAAAACAGAAAGAACAATAAAAATCATGTAGGAAAGATAAAGGTCAAAAGACCCTTTAAATTCTGTCTTCAACTTTAATTTATACCAACGAGTTATATAAATTATACACATATACTGTAAAATAGTCTTAGAGTAAAAGAGTCTATTATACCAATCGATCGTATTTCTTCCCCCTAAATTCAACTCATTTTTAATTAATTTTAATTAATTTTTTAACTCATCAGAAATTTCAGGTGCGTGTATTTTTTTTTTATTCATAGATATATCAAATTGAGACAAAGCGAACCAAAAGTGTTATATGCGAAGCAGTATTTTTGACTTGAAAAAGGATATTATTTTTGGTACCAAATTGAGACCAAACAAAACGGGAATCAAAAATGTTGTTTCGCAAAAATTTGAGACAAAAAAAGAATCAAAAATGTTGTCTCGCAAAAATTGACGCAGAAAAAGAATGAAAAATGTTGCTTTTCAGAAAAATTGAGACAAAACAGAGACAAAAATGTTGCTTCGCAAAAATCGAGGCAAAAAACGAAACAAAAATATATCGTTTTCTCAACAATTGAGACAAAACAGAATGAAAAATGTCGCTTCGCAAAAATCGAGGCAAAAAACGAAACAAAAATATATCGTTTTCTCAACAATTGAGACAAAACAGAATGAAAAATGTCGCTTCGCAAAAATTGAGACAAAAAAAAGAATCAAACATTTTGGGAAGCAATATTTTTGATTCGTTTTTTTTGTCTCCATTTGGATATCCTTAAGAAAACTGCATTTTTATAGAGAAAAAAAAACAAAAAGATAGAAAAAGAGAAACAGAGAGAGAGAAAATTAATTTCTATAATTTATTTATTATTAAGAAAAGGATGGGTAATTTATACTTGTTTCGCAAGGGAAGATGTCAAAGGTATCTTATTATAAACCAATATTATAAGAAATATGATGAATTGACTATTGAAGTCTGGAAACATTGTGTAATCGCATCTCGAGGTATTAAGTCGATTCAGCATCACGAAGTTACATAGTCGCAGTTGTGAGAGAGAAAAGAGAGAAAAACATGTAATAGAAAGTCGCCCACGTGTAAATCTCTCGACTCTTTAAAACTGTTTTCCCTTGTTCTACAATATCAAAATAGACAATTTATTATTATTTTTTTTTTAATCATTCGATTATTGGTTTGATTCGAAATATTCCTATTAGATACGTCCACGCATCATTCTCAATTACCATTTGTATTTTATCGTAAAGATTCGCTTTTACACAACTACCGTGAATGATAATTCATTTTTTATTATTTTACGAAAAAAAGATTCAATTCATTTTATTTGGAATTTGAATTATTTCACGTACTCTCCAAATTTTAAATAGTAAAAATGTTTAACCAATCGAATTAGTCACTGTACTTTTAATTTTTAAATTCTTATGTTTTACTATTTAGTGGAAATTAATATTTATTAGTAAAATTTGAACTTTTTGCTATTGAATTAGTCAATTTTACTAAAAAAAAAAAAAAAAAAATTAGTGGAAATTACTATATTTTAGTCAAATTTAAATTTGGCCATTGAATTGGTAAATGTTACGAAAAAAATTAGTAGAAATCGTAAAGATTCGCTTTTACACAACTACCGTGAATGATAATTCATTTTTTATTACTTTACGAAAAAAAAAATTAAATTAATTTTATTTGGAATTTAAATTATTTCACGTACTCTCCAAATTTTAAATAGTAAAAATGTTTACCCAATCGAATTAGTCACTGTACTTTTAATTTTTAAATTATTAAGTATTACTATTTAGTGGAAATTAATATTTATTAGTAAAATTTGAACTTTTTGCTATTGAATTAGTCAATTTTACTAAAAAAAAAAAAACATTAGTGGAAATTACTATATTTTAGTCAAATTTAAATTTTGCCATTGAGTTGGTAAATGTTACGAAAAAAATTAGTAGAAATTTCTATATATTAGTAAAGTTCGAACTTTGCCATTGAATTAGTAAATTTTGCTCAAAAAATTCCTGGAAATTACTATTTATTGGTGAAATTTGAATTTTTGCAATTAAATTAGTCAATTTTACTAAAAACAAAAAAATAAGTAGACACTACTGGTTATTAGTAAAATGCACTAATTCAAAAGAAAAATGTCGTTGTCACTAATTTTAGTTAGTAAACATTTTTACGAATTCAAATTTAGAAAGTAGTTTTCAATTAAAACTATAATTTCATTTTAATTTCGACAAAAAAACGAATTTCATTTTAATTTCGATAAAAAAAACTAATTTCATTTTAATTTCGACAAAAAAACTAATTTTTGTTCTACATTTTATTAAACAGACTTTAATTATTTCACATTTAAGTAAATTGCAAATTTAATTTCAGTGTAATTACAATCTTTTCTGTCTAAATTTTAATTAATAAACATGTTTAGTAATTTTAATTCGTAAATAACTTTTTCCTTTTAAATTAGTAGATTTTTCTAATATATTAGTATAGAAATTACTATTTATTAGTAAATTTGACAAATAAATTTCTAGAAATTAATATTTATTAGTTAGATTTATACTAACTGTACAGTTAGTAAAAATACTGTAATTTATTAGTAAATTTTGCAAATAAATTTCTGGAAATTAATATTTATTAGTTAAATTTATACTATAACTGTACAATTAGTAAAAATACTGTAATTTATTAGTAAATTTTACAAATAAATTTCTAGAAATTAATATTTATTAGTTAAATTTATACTAACTGTACAATTAGTAAAAATACTGTAATTTATTAGTAAATTTTGCAAATAAATTTCTAGAAATTAATATTTATTAGTTAAATTTACAAATAAATAGTCATTTCTATACTAATATATTAGTAAAAATCTACTAATTTAAAAACAAAAAGTTATTTACTCATTGTTATTAAATTAGTAAAATTTGCTAATTTTACTATTAAATTTATTAATTAAATTTGTTAATTTTACTAATAAATTTATTAGTTACATTATTTTATTAGTAAAATTTGACTATTTTACTATTAAATTTGTTAATTTTACCAATAAATTTATTAGTTAAATTTGTTAATTTTACTAATAAATTTATTAGTAAAATTTATTTGTTAGTAAAATTCGCTAATTTCACCAATAAATTTACTAATTCAATAATAAAAATATTAAATAATAAATAATCAAAAAATAATAAATTAAAGCTTTACTGTAATGAAAATTTTGAATGAAAAAATTGAAAAAATGATTTATTTTCACAATATACGCGCGGTGATAATGAAAAAAGGAAAAAATCGAGAGATTTTATATATATAGGAGAGAGAATGTGAGAAGAATTAAGACACGTGTATACGGGATGGTATTTTTAGTCGTCTACGGTTTTGAAATGGAAAGATAGTTATAGACTTCCACGGAGAGTTGGTTCTATATAAGCGAAACTGCATTTCCCAAAATCAAAATCAATTTTTAAATACAAATATGTATATATATATATATTGGTATTCAAGCACAAAACGCCGCACGAGAAAACGATCACAATTTTTATTCCTCATCAAATTTAATTCTAATTTATGTATAGACGAACTTTTTAATTTCTTCTTTTAGTGCATTTGAATATTTATAAACAGTTTCTATTGATAAATTTTTTTTTTTACCAAAATTTCCTATATTAAAATTGAAATCAATGAAAAAAATTTCTTTTATTAATCATAATAGTTAAAATTAAAAAAAAAATCTTCAATTAATTAATTAATTCAATTATTTCTAAATTCATTAATTAAATGCATATTAGAAAATAAAACCTTCAAATAAAATTCAAAAAAAATTATATTCAACTTTTTCAAAAATAATAATTTCAAAATTCAATTATTTCCAAAAAAGTTCACTCAATATTTCTTTTAATATTCAATTATAATCTCAAATTTTAACTGAAATTCATTTTTATGCAATGAAAATAAATTTTTATTAAAAAATTCTATACAAGAATTTAATTATTTAAATATAAAAGTAAAGAATTTATTGAATAATTGAATGTTTCTCAAAATTCAATTATCATAAAGAATTTTAGTAAAAATTTTTGTAATAATTCAATTCTTTTGTCGAATTTTATGAACATAAATATTTTTTTCAAGGAATTCAATTATAATTGTAGGAAAAATAATTGAAACGCTACGATGAGTTTTAATTTTCAAACTTTTTGTTTACACTTTAATTTTCGAAAATTTCAATTATTCGGAAATTCTGCAATTAAACATATATTGAAAAATAAAAACTTAAAATAATTTCAATAAAAAAATCCTATTAAAACTTTTAAAAAGAATTAATTCTACATAATTTTTTTGTTTCAAAAACATTAAAAATTAAAAATTTCAACGATTTTAGTTTGAAACTTTTTCAAAAATTAATTATTTCTAAAAATCCACTTTTTTAATGCTTTCGATACTTAAGTTTAATTTAAAATTTTAACTGAAAATCATTTTTAAAAATATTTTTATTATAGTAAATTCTACGAGAATTCAATTATTTAAATAGAAAAAATAAATAATTTATTAATTTCACGTCTGTTGAAATTAAATATTCTCATAAAAAATGTTATCAACAAATTTTTTTAATTATTAAATTCTTTGGACTTTTAGTAAGAATTTTTAATAAGATTTTTTGGAATAATTACATTTTTCGAGGAATTTGATTAAAATTGCATTAAAAATACAATTTAATTTCTGCAATGAGTTTTATTATTTATGAAGATAATTGAATTCCTAAATGAATTTTAATATTTATAAATTAATTGAATCCCTGGAGAAATGTTATTATTTATGAAAACAATTGAATTATTGCGAAGAAATTTATTTTGAAAAATTTGTAAATAATTGAATTTCTGTAAAAAAAAAATTTGTATTATTTATGAAAATAATTGAATATTTGCGTAGAATTGTATTGAAATTTTTTTTTTTAATAATGGAATTCTTTTGGAAAATTTGATTGAAATAGTATAGATATTGAAAATTATGGAATTTTTAAGAAAACATTTGAAAATAATTGAAATTTTGATAAGAATTTGATGAATATTTTCTAAAATAATTGAAATTTTGACAAGAATTTAATGAAAATTTTGTAAAATAATTGCAGATCATTTTTAATTCGTTCTGCTGTTATTTTAACACCTCACGATTTACACTGATGATAATAGTTTCAAATTATAAAAATTTTAAATAGTGAATGTTATAAATAATTAAAATTTTGAATAATGAATGTTTTAAAAAATTGAAATTTTGAATAATGAATGTTTTAAAAAATTGAAATTTTGAATAATGAATGTTTTAAATAATTAAAATTTTCGAATAATCAATGTTTTAAATAATTCAAGCTTGAAAGATTGAATATTTTAAATAATTCAAGTTTGAAATATAATAAAATTTTGAAATTATTGAATATTAAGATTAATAAAAATAATTTCAATTGTCAATGAGTGTATCAATTTAATCGTCGATTTTTATTAATAACAACTTCATTTGACGGTATATAGTCGCACGATTGGCAAATAGCAATTTGATATTATAAATTCTCGATTGAAAATATTTCTCAAACCAATAATAAAAATTTGTTTGAAACTCGTTTTATCGAGATAAAAATGATTGGTAGTTTCAAAAGACATCGTATAATGGAGCGGAAATTGCACGATATTATAAATATACCTACAAACTACACTTTGCAAAACGAAACAAAAATAATTATTTTTCTCGAAAAATTATTTTTTATTATTATTACTGTTTAATGATTAATTATATTTTTTAATTATTTTCGATGCCAGTTATTTTCATTATACATTTTAATAATTATTCTTTTTCTTTGTTTTTGTTAAAATTAATTTTCTTGTTGTTTCCATTATTATTATTAATATTATTATTATTATTATTATTATTTACTATTATTATTATTATTATTAATTAAATAGTCTTTAACGTCCGAGATACTTCATAAATAAGTAAAATTATTGAATTATTATTATTTTAAGAATATATTTTCTTTTCTGGTTGTTTTTATTTTTTTTTTTTTTTCGTTTTGTAAATTAAAGTGTTACTCATAAGTATTTGTATATATTCATTACAATAAGGAGAGGGGGGGAGGGAGGGAAATAATTGTCGGCAAAAATTGAAGCGCAAAAAAGAAAATACACCGCACGGTTAATTTTTTGTATTTATATGATGAGATAACTTTGCGCGATTTAAAATGAAAAGAATAATACAAAAGAAGAAGAAGAAGAAGAAAAAAATTGACGAAAAAAAGAGCGAGAAATAAAAAAAAAAAAAATTGGTTGCATAATTGTGCATTTACGTGAACGTATATGTACGCGCAACCACACTGTGTATTCCGTGGCGCGTAAATATTTAAATTACCCGGAAAGTTGCTACGACCTCGAGAAATCTTACTCTCTCGTCTTGAAAGTAATTATATGGAAAATAGAGGGCAGTAAAAGTTTTAAAATTAAACGCTTTGTGCTAAATTTTTGCGATAATTTAATAACAAAATAAGTGCATATATATAGAGGAAAATTATTTCCAATTTTTGCTTGCGTTGTATTATTTTTAATCGATTTCAAAGAGAAAATTATTTTTACATTAGACTAAATTTTCTGGTATAAATATAATTTGAAAATTCTTTTTACACGAAATTAATTTTAATTTTGTTGTATAAAATTGAATTTTTATTCTCTGCTAATAAAAATGACGCTATATTTTTTTGCAGTACACAATATAAATTTGTTTTTTTGGTACAAAATGTGATTTTAATTTTTCGCTATACGAAAATTAATTTTTATTTTCTGTTACAAAAAAGATGATATTAATTTTCTGGTAGGAAATGTAGTTTTAATTTTTTGGTACAAAATGTAATTTTAATTTTCTGGTACAAAAATAACTTTTATTTTCTGGTGCAAAATGTAATTTTTAATTTTCTGGTACAAAAAACTTTTTATTTTCTGGTACAAAATGTGATTTTAAATTTCTGGTACAAAAATAACTTTTATTTTCTGGTACAAAATGTGATTTTAAATTTCTGGTACAAAAATAACTTTTATTTTCTGGTGCAAAATGTAATTTTAATTTTCTGGTAGAAAAAATACTTTTTATTTTCTCGTACAAAGTGTGATTTTAAATTTCTGGTCGAAAAAATACTTTTTATTTTCTGGTACAAAATATAATTTTAATTGTTTGGTACAAAATGTAATTTTAATTTACTGTTGCAGTGATAAAAAAGAAAATGATATAGAAACAAAATGTTGTCACTGAGTTCTCTTTTTGTAAAAAAAAAAATATTTAAAGTAAGAAATTTTAATTTTTTTCCTTTTTTTTTGCAAAATAATGAGAACAAAATTGTTTCTAGGTCAGTTTGTTATTTATTGAATAGCAAATGTTTCGCGACACGAATACCTGTTGCAAAACTAGATTCAATTCGCGGAAACATCGCGAGTTATTTCCGTTTCATCGAAGTTGCTGATGGACGATCGACTATTTTCAATCTTTCCTTCAATTATTTCATCTTCTTCTTCTTCTACTTCTGCTACTTCATTTTCCTTTTCTTCTTCAAACCATTCTTTTTTTTTAATTTAAAGTATTTGTTTATAAATTTATTTAATTTAATTTTTCTGTTAATTTTTGTTTATTTCATTTGTTTATTAAACTATTTATTTGTATTTATTGCAATTGGTTATTAATTTGTTTATTTCTAGGTTTCTTTCAAATTAATTCGTTTATTTCTTTGCCTATATTTCAATTGTTTATTTCAATTGTTTATGTCAATTGTTTATTTAAATGTTCATTTTAATTCTTTTCAATTGTTAATTTATTTCTTGGTTCATATTTATTTATTTACTATTTTTCGATAAATTATTTATCATACAAAGGAATGAATTTTTCTTCAATCAAAAAAAAGAAATTTTTTCATCGTGACGAAAGAAAAATAATATTCTAAATATTTATTTATCAAAGTTGAAGAATTCAAGAGAAGATAATTTTGCCTTAAAAATCATTGTTTTAGTGTCAATAAAAAAAAATAATCATTGCACTGCATTGCGTAACGTTTTTTTCAAAAAATAATTTCATTTTAGTTGTAAATAATTATTTTTCTATTTTTTTTCTCTCTTCCTGCAAAAATACAAAAAAAAAACACACACACACAAGAAAATTAAATTATTTTTTTCACTCTCGTAGAGAATTAAAAAATAATTCTTTTTTATTATACAAAGAAATTATTTCTCTTCGTTGGTAGAAAACGAAAAAATTTTTCCCCTATATAAACAAGAAAATTTATTTTTTAGTTACAGAAAATAAAATAATTCTCTTCGCTAAAGAAAAATTAATTTACTTTGCACAAAAATAAACCCAGTAAAATTCGTTCCTTTTGCACAAAAAAAATATGCGGTAAATAAAATTTTTCCGTCTCTATGAGAAGAATAAAAAAAATGTTTCTAATGAGAAAAATAAATAAATTTTTCTTTCTTAATTTAAAAAAAACACTTCTTTTCAACGAACAGGAAAAATTAAATTTTCCAGATGACAAAAAATAATTCAGTCGTGAAAACTTGGTTTTTTTTTTGAAATACTCTCTTGAGAACTGACTAGAAATGAAAATTTTCTCTCTCTCTCTCTCTTTTTTTTATAATTCTCGCAAAACTCTCTCGACTTTTCTCTCTCTATATACACACGACTATTTCTCAATGCGAGAGAGAATATGACGACGAGAGAAAAAGTGAAAAATGTTCCACTGTGAAAATATTCGCATCTCCCAACACTCTTTAAATAATCATAGTTCTCTCTTGCGCGCAAACCTATTCAAAACTCGCTTCTCTTGCCACACTCTAGATACGTTTGTTCCACTGTTATTTTTTTTCCTTCTTCGTCTTCAATTTTTTTTTCTTCCTTTCTTTTTTTTTTGATGAAGCTCGACGAGTAGAACAAAAGAGCGCATTTTTTTCATCATAAACTCGCGTCCCACTTCCGGGTATCAATGAGACGTTATTTTCTTTAATACATTATTTTACGTTTCATGCAAAAAAAAAAAAAAAAAATGAAGAAATGGAGAAAAATAACTGACTTTCATTCATGGTAAAATTTTATAATGAAAGCATTATTTTCATGATAACAGTAATCGCATTTTTTTTCTTCAGTTACTGTTCTTAATGGAAAATAAATTAATTTCGATATTTTTTATTTCTTCTTTCCTTCATTTTTATTTCTTTCTTCTTTCTTTCTAATTTTGTTAATAAAGAACCGTCAAAAATTAAATAGCTTCAATCAATGACGAATTCAAACGATTGTAGTTTCAATTGAAAATTGCTTCAATCCCTCTTTATCCCTATCTACTTTTCAGAATTATATTTTACTGTTTTTTTGCTATAAACTTTTTTAATTTCATTATTATTATTATTAAGTTTACTTTAAATATTACTTATTTGTTCAAATTTCGTTTATATCTCAAGTTAGTAGGATTTGGTTTAGAAAATTAAAAAAAAATTTATCGTTATGATAATTAACAATATATTTTGTTAGAAAATAAAGTGTTCAGAAAGAAAAATTCATGACGGGCAGGAAAAATTGTTTATAATTTATTAAATTGTTTAAACAAATTTAAAGAGAGATTTTTTAAATTCATAAAATATTGAAATCTTTTTATAAATTGTTTGCAATCAAAAGAGCATTTATCCAAAAAAGATTTCTCAGCAGAATTATTACTGAAAAATTAATTAAATTTCTTGTAAATAATTATAACAATTAACAAAATCACTGTTTGGGCATTTTTGGCGTAAGGAGGTGTTTTCTTCTAATAACTTATGAAAATTATAGTTATTTACAAAAATTGTTGGGGTAATTTATAAAAATATTGTAGTCTGAATCTCAATTGAAAATTATTACTTTGCGGTAATTTATGAAAATTTTCAAGGTAATTAATGGAAATTTATGAAGTATTTTATTGAAATTTTCGCAATAATTCATAAAAATATATTCCAGATAAGTTACAATTAAAAATATTTATTTTCTCAATTTATGGTAATTTTCAAGGCAATTTATAGAAATTTTCCCGATAATTTATAAAAATATGAAAAGCAAAAGTTAACATTAAAATTTTGGATTTTAGTCATTTATGGAAATTTTTGCGGTAATTTATGGAAATTTAGGTGGTAATTTATAAACATTTGGACGATAGTTTATAAAATTATGTAAAATACAAATTAGAACTAAAAAATGTAACGTCGGAAATTTATGTTAATTTATGGAAATTTACGCGGTAATTTATTGAAATGTATTAGGTAATTTACAGTTAATTTTCTATAATTCAGTTAAATAATAAGTTAACTAGATTACATAGTTAAACCCTTTTCAATAATTGTAAGTGTAAAAGTTGTCGAAAATTAAAATTAATTGCTATGTAGCTTCAATAGAGTAGTGGTTAGATTGTTGGGCTAGAAATCCGTAGGTCATAGGTTCGATTCCCCGTAGTGTCAAATTTTATTCAGTAACAGGTTTCCGTTTATTCTCTGTTTTAAACATTAACTTGATGAAAAGTTGAGGATTATTACACTCTTCTAATAAATAAAAATAACAAAAAACTAAAAAGAACTAAAAAAAACTTATAAAAACACTAAAAAAATTAAAAATTAATAAATTTTATTAATAAATTAATAATTTCTTACAATTTTCTACACGGGTTTAGTTTTTTATATTTTTTTAGTTTTATTTTAGTTTCATGTTAGTTTTTTAAAGTTTTTTTAAAGTGTTTTTAGTTCTTTTTAATTATTTTAGTGTTTGTATTTTATTTTTGAATTTTTCAGTTTCTTTTTAATTTTTTACAGTGTTTTTAGTTTATTTTTTAAATTTTTCAGTTCTTCTTAATTTTTTCTAGTGTTGTCAGTTTTTTTAAAAAGTTTTTTCATTTCTTTTTAATTTTTTTTGTGTTTTTCGTTTTTTTAAAGTTGTTTCAATTCTTTTTAATTTTTTGTTAGTGTTTTTAGTTTTTTTAAAGCTTTTTTAGTTCTTTTTATTTTTTTAGTGTTTTTATTTTTTTTAGTGTTTTTATTTTTTTTTTTAGTTTTTTCAGTTTCTTTTTAATTTTTTTTTTGTTTTTCGTTTTTTTAAAGTTGTTTAAATTCTTTTTAATTTTTTTTTTGTGTTTTTAGTTTTTTTAAAGCTTTTTTAGTTCTTTTTATTTTTTTTAGTGTTTTTATTTTTTTTTTAGTTTTTTCAGTTTCTTTTTAATTTTTTACAGTGTTTTTAGTTTGTTTTCCAAATTTTTCAGTTCTTCTTAATTTTTTCTAGTGTTGTCAGTTTTTTTAAAAAGTTTTTTCAATTCTTTTTAATTTTTTTTTGTGTTTTTCGTTTTTTTAAAGTTGTTTCAATTCTTTTTAATTTTTTGTTAGTGTTTTTAGTTTTTTTAAAAGTTTTTTTAGTTCTTTTTAATTTTTTTAGTGTTTGTATTTTATTTTTGAATTTTTCAGTTTCTTTTTAATTTTTTACAGTGTTTTTAGTTTGTTTTCCAAATTTTTCAGTTCTTCTTAATTTTTTCTAGTGTTGTCAGTTTTTTTTAAAAAAGTTTTTTCAATTCTTTTTAATTTTTTTTTGTGTTTTTCGTTTTTTTAAAGTTGTTTCAATTCATTTTTAATTTTTTGTTAGTGTTTTTAGTTTGTTTTAAAGTTTTTTCAGTTCTTTTTAATTTTTTTTAGTGTTTTTAGTTTTTTTTTAGTTTTTTCAGTTCTTTTTAATTTTTTTAGTGTTTTCATTTTTATAAAAGTTTTTCTTGAGTTCTTTTTAGTTTATTCTTAGTTTTTTGTTATTTTTCTAAAGATAATTCTAAAGAAAAAGTTTATTTTAAAAAACATTTTTTTTATTTAAAATTTTTTTTCTTTTTTTGTTTTTTGAAAAAAATATCTGTGAGAGAAGAAGAGAGAGAGAGGGCGAGATTGAATTTCGTTTTCAGGTTACTGGGTGTATTGACTGTATGGACATGTGATCACATAAACATCGTATCAGGTTTTAGAATGCTTGGATTTTATGAATGCAAAAGACGGTGAAGGGGAAGGCTATCAAGCGGGCAAAGAACTGACATATAGCCAATGGCCGAGTGTGTCTTTGCACGGATTTTAAACAGACGCACACTCGTTCCCCATATCTCGTTGTGCAAAACAAAACTTAGCTTTCCATCAAGATTCGATTCGTGGAAAGAAACTTTTGCCACAACTTTTTTTTCCGCCACATTCTTTTTCATTCTCTTCTCCATATTTTTTTTTCTCTCCGTTTTTATATATATAGTTATTCAACGAAATGGATAAATTTTTGCAATTGAACAATATTATAGACAATAATAATAATAATTAATAAATTTTAAAAATAGTAATAATAATAAATATTAATAATAATAATAATAATAATAATAATAATAATAATAACAACAACAATAATAATAATAATAATAACAATAATAATAATAATAATAATAATAATAATAACAACAACAATAATAATAAAAATAATAGTAATAAATATTAATAACTCTTATTATTAAAATTATTAACTTATTTTTAACATTATTAATAATAACATTGTTATGAGAATATTAAAAAATAATTATATTATAAAAAATATTATATATTATAACATTATAAAAAATAATTATATATTATAAGGATATAACAAAAATTTAAAAAATTCGCGAAGAAAAGTGACGTTTTTATACATATATATATATTTTAGAAATGATTTATTGTCACGTCACTCGTGAGGTTCTTTGAACGGATTTATTTTTTTTTATTTTTACTCTTTTTTTTCTTTTTTTGTCTTCATTCTGTTTTTTCACAAAGAATTTCAATGAGGTAAGTCGTTTTAACGTTATTGCTGAACCCCTCGTGTTTATGGCGTAATCTTTTATTACTGAAGTCATACCACATTATGCGGGCGGAAAATTAATTATTATTAGACAGCATAACGAACTCTAAGAAAGAATTTAAAAAAAAAAATTCTCAATTTAAACTCGTAACATTCCACAAACAGGATGTTGCTCAAAAAATTATAGATTTATTGTTATATTTAATATTTTAAGAAACAATTAAATTTTATTTATTTTACATCAAAATTTTTTTTTTTTAATATTCCCAATTTTGTAATTAATTGAAAAAAATTTTAATATTGCTGTATTTTAACAAAATATTATGCTACTTTAATTAATTAGTTGAAATTTTTTTAGTTTACATTTTTATTATTTGACAATTTTGAGAAATTAAGGACATTTGTTGTTTTAACGAATTTTTATTTTAATTAATTATTTTTTTTGTAAACGAAAGACTTTGAATTGATAAATGTATATAAATAGTAGAAAAAAAGAAATACAATAATAGAATAGAATAGTAAATAAAATATAATATATACTTGTAACTGTTTTCATATAATATTTTGTATAGTACTTTATTATTTGTTTATAATATTTTTTATTTGTTTATAATATTTTCTAATTTGTTTATAATTTTTTATTTGTTTATAATATTTTTTTATTTGGTCATAATATTTTATAATTTGTTTATAATTTATTATTTGTTTATAATATTTTTTATTTGTTTATAATATTTTATGATTTGTTTATAATTTTTTATTATTTGTTTATAATATTTTTTTATTTGTTTATAATTGTTTATTATTTGTTTATAATATTTTTTTATTTGTTTATAATTGTTTATTATTTGTTTATAATATTTTTTATTTTTTTATAATATTTTATAATTTGTTTATAATTGTTTATTATTTGTTTTTAATATTTTACTATTTGTTTATAATATTCCATTATTTGTTTATAATATTTTTTATATCTGTTTATAATATTTTTGTATATTTGTTTATAATTTTTTATTATTTGCTTTCAATATTTTGCATTTGTTTTTAATATACAACAATTTTTGGAGAAAACAATATTAATTTCTAAAAATAATTGGAAAACAAGTGTCTCTTGTTTGACGCCTCACCGCTGTTAATTTTCCGCCTCGCGTTCCTTCTCATCCTCCTACAACTACTCTCATTAACAAGTTCACATAATGCCCCTTTGATTGAACCTCCACTGACAAGATTAAATTTTCACTGCTATTGCTGCTGATGCTGCTCGAAATTCTAGAGATTATTTTCTCTATATGAACACATATATATATATATATATATATATATATATATATATATATATATGACCCTAATCTCCCTGGCGCTTTTGTATATATGTGAATATATGAAACCCCCCCCCCTCCACAAAATCTCGTTATATCTCCCGACATACTTTCAAAAATTCTTTTCCAAAATTCTTAATATACACACGTATACTTCATTTAATTCTTCTCCATTTGATATAACAATGGCATTTTTTTACACCACATTTTCTTGGAAAGTAACCTTTTTTTTTTGTTGAATTGCATTTTTAAAATAATTTATTCAATTCTTTTCAGGGAAAAATTTCCATTCTTATTTCGTTAATTTTGTGGAATATAATTTTATAATTTCTCTAGTTTAAAGAATTTTTTAACAGGTATTTCATTTAGTTTTTTTTTTCTTATTATGTTACACCTTTTTTCTACTTTTCGGGTATTTTCATTTTTATTATTTTCTCTTTTTTTTATTTATTTATATTTTCAAATTTTAGTTTCGTTTAATTTCAAGTTTTTCTTCCTCTTTTTGCCTTTCTTATTTGATTTCCGTTTTAATTACTCTTTTTTCTCTTCTTCATTTTGTTTTGTACTTTTTTTTTTAATTTTAATTTTAGTTGGTGTATTATTTTGAATTTGCATAAGTTTCTTTCATATTTTTCTCTATTTTATTTTTTATTCTCATTACTATCATCATTTTTAATATTTTGTCTCTTAATATTTTTGTTTTTTTCAGTTTTTTTTTATTTTCCTTTTTATATTTTTTTATTTTTATTTCCTTTTTTAAGATTTTTTTATAGTATCTTTTTTATTACCATATCTTTTTGTTTGTTTTCCATTTTAGTTCGATTGCATTTCATATTTTGTGTTTGTTACTTTATTTTTTCAAATTATTAACTGAAATATTCATTAATTGTCCCCGCAGTTAATGAATTTCAATGAATATATTTTTCAGTGAGAAACCAATTAATAAATAAAATTCACCCCTGAGGGGAATCGAACCTCGGACCCACAGACGCGAACCCAGTAACGTAGACCACGCGGCTACTCTGACTTCATAAAGTAGAAACAAACTTTTCCTTTAAGAGTAATAGAAAAGTAATAAAATTATTGTAAATAACAACAAGATAAATAATGAATAATTTTATCATATAAAGAAATAAGAAGAAGAAGAAGAATAAGAATAGAAATAGAAATAATAATAATAATAATATTTAAACAATTTAAAAAACTGAAAGAAATTGAAATCGATTATTATCCAATACCAATTCTACTCCTTTAATAATTCTCATCAACCTAATTAATGTGTGAATTAATTAAAATTAAAATTAATTGATTATATAATTTGTAAAATATTCTTCCCTCTATATAGAAATTAATGATAAATAATACATAATTCCATTAACACAATAATGCAACATACTTTACTTATATAATAACCTATAACAATTAAATTTAAATTGCAAATGAATTTGATTACAAATACTGATATTATAATAATTTAGATAATTCTATTGTTAATTTCTTTTTTGCGGTTGTTTGCCGTTGTTGTTGTTGTTATTATTATATTGTATATATCGAACGTGTAAAGCGAGTGCTCACCTCAGTAAAAAATAGTAGCAAAATTAGTAGAGACCGGCAAAACCGTGAAAGCGGTTCCGGTTGTCGATTCCTCGCAAGTTTCATGATTCCTTAATTTTTTTTTGCGAATAATAGTTGAAAGTGCAGTGGGGGGAGAGATGGAAAGAGAAGGGGTAACTGATAACTTAGCACAAACTTCACGCTATAAAACACATAACATCCCCACCACTTTAGAAACCCTTTTCACTCTTCTTTTCTTTATTTACTTTTTTTTCAAATTTTTAATAAAAATCACTTCCGCACTTTTTTAATAAACACAATTATTATTTTTTTGGTTGATATTGCAAAAAAATGATCAATATGATGGGACGTGGGGCAAATCACACTTGAAGTTGTCGTTTTCTGAATTGAACGAAGTGTCCCCAAAAATAATTTTTGGGTCGTGATTATCACGAGAAACGATGTCGAGACCTGCCCCACGTCCTTGAAGATTGAATAGACGCCTTCACGGGGTCTGATGAACAGTCCCATCGATCAGGGCCCATTTTTCCTTTAGCTCTCAAAATTCCCTCGTTTACGCTCTTTCTTCCTGTGGGGAAAAGAAATTTTTTTTATTATAATATTTCAGTTCAAAATTTATTTTAATTACAATTAATTACAATTTCGGTTTTTTTGTTATTATTTCAAAGAAAAAGCAAAGTTTGCAAAAGTATTTTTTCAACTGTATTTTGATGTATTCATTATGAAACTAAAATGAAAATTAAAAAAAATTCAAAACCCTAAGCGAAAATCGCGAAAAACCGTTAAAATATCCGGATTTTTTTACTTATTTTGAGAAAAAAAAACAATTTTGAAAAAGTATTTGTTACGAATATATGTTTTTAGACGTAATTTGATACACTGACAATGAAGCCTAAAAGAAAATAAAAAAAAATTTGATTATCTAAGCGAAAATCGTGAAAAACCGCCTAAAATTCCAGTTTTTTGCAATTATTTCGAAGAAAAAGCAAAATTTAAAATATCATTTGTAGCGAGAGTATTTTTTAAAATGTATTTTGATGTATTCATTATGAAACTAAAATGAAAATTAAAAAAAATTCAAAACCCTAAGCGAAAAACGCAAAAAACCGCCAAAATATCCGGATTTTTATACTTATTTCGAGAAAAAAACCAATTTTGAAAAAGTAATTGTTACGAATATATGTTTTTAGACGTAATTGGATACACTGACAATGAAGCCTAAAAGAAAATAAAAAAAACTTTGATTATCTAAGCGAAAATCGTGAAAAACCGCCAAAATATCCGGTTTTTTGTACTTATTTCGAGAAAAAAACAAATTTTGAAAAAGAATTTGTTGCGAATATATGTTTTTAAACGTAATTTGATACATTGACAGTGAAACCTAAAAGAAGATAAAAAGAACTTTGATTACCTAAGCGAAAATCGTGAAAAACCGCCTAAAATTCCGGTTTTTTGCAATTATTTCGAAGAAAAAGCAAAATTTAAAATAGTATTTGTAGCGAGAGTATTTTTTTAAACGTATTTTGATACATTGATTACGAAACTAAAATGAAAATTGAAAAAAATCTAAAACCCTAAGCGAAAATCGTGAAAAACCGCCTAAAATTCCGGTTTTTTGCTCTTATTTCGAGTAAAAAAGAAATTTTCGAAAACGTATTTGTTGCTAAAGTATTTTTTTAAATGTATTGTAATACATTAATTGAAAAATCGAAATAAAAATGAAAGAGAAATTGATCAACTCGGTAAAAATCGTGAATAACCGGTTGAAATTCCGGTTTTTCATGATTATCGTAAAAAAATAACAAAAAATAAAAATAAAAATTTAGTGAATATCATGTATATTATTAAAATACATTTCTTTGAAAAGCATTATTTTTATGAAATTGACTGAGATTTGAAATAATCGCAAAAAACCACAATTTTCTCCGGTTTTTTTCGTTTATTCCCAGGAAATGTAAATTTAAAAAAAAAATCATAACATTTTTTATTATCAACACATTGAATTTGACCTCTTTATTACCATTTACTGCATTCACTCGACAATGATATTTTTGGATATATATTTTTTCTATTAATTTTTCTGCATTAAAAATGTGTTTTTGCTTCAATAAAATATAAAAATAAATTTCTAAAATTCAGATCGATATTTTTTTTAAATTTTACTTTATGTTATATACTCAATATCTGTTTTATATATAAAATATACTTGTGTTGGCATTTATTCGATTTAATTCCCGAGAGAGTCCCATCGATCGTTTTTTTTTTATTCAACTTTTGTTTCTTTTATTTCTTCATTAAATGCTCCATTGTTTGTTTTGTTATTTAAAATACATTGCCGCTGAATTTTTGCAGTCTAATTAAAAGCATTGAATTGAAAATATCTGACTCAGAGATATTTGAACAATGCTCAATGTGCTCATGGCAATTTGAACATCTGGCTTGTAACTGATCGTTAATAATATTGAGACAAAAAAAAATTGTCACATCACATATGGAGGATTCACATTTTTTTATAAATGTGGTACTCGATTGTTTTTATATACATTTATTTTTTTCATTTTACTGTAATTTATTTTTACCCAATTTTTACATTATTATTATTATTATTATTATTATTATTATTATTATTATTATTATAATTACTACTTTAACACTATTATTATTCTTATTATTATTATAAGTGTTATTTGTGCAATTATTATAATAATTATTATTTATTACAATTCTTTTTTAATAATTCACTTTTAAAAAATATATAGATAAGGTAAAAATAAATGAAAAATAAAACAAAAAAGAAAAGTTGCAGAAAAATATGAAAATCACTGTTTTTGTATAATATTCCAATTCATTTGAATATTCAATTCTCCTCATTCTATATTTCAGCTTCATTTCCTTTTTCTTATTTTTTGCTAGTAGTCGCGGTAAAACCTGTTGCTGAAGGAGGTAAACTATATCCGGTTTACTGCACACACAACTATAAAGGCCATCTTTAATTCTCTCCCCAAAAAAAAAATTAAAAATTTAATTTTTCATCATTAAAAATAATTGTTCTTTTTTTGTTGTTGTAAAAACACATTTTTTCTACCTCAATTTATAAGGAACAAAATTTATTTAACATAAAAACTTTTATATCTTAATCTCTTTTAAGCAAATCTTTTCTATTTTCTAGATTCTCTATATGTAACAAAATTTATTTAACAGAAGTTTTAAAAAATAATTATTCAATTTTTTTGTAAACAAAGAAATTGTGAAGAAAAAGGAAAAATTATAAATTTTCAAGAATAACAAATAATTAATTATTGCGTTTTAATTAAATTAAGAATTAATTAATCGTTTCATGAAATTCGAAATTTAAAGAACAAATCCAATTAATAATTTTGACGTTGAAAAAAAAAGTTTGTAATATTTTCCTTTTATCTAGAAAAAAATTCGGAAAATATATAAAATATTGTCTTTTAACTTCTAAACAATCTTTTCTCGAAAATTTTCCAGTATCTTTCCTTTAAGTATTTAATTTTATGTCATACTCTTTTTTTCTTATTTACATTACTACAATCATTTGCAAATGTTTTTTTTTTACCGTCAGCTATAAACTTTTACTAATTTTCTTTACTCTTAACTTTTACTTTTTATATATCTTTAAACTTTTACTTTTTTAAATTTATATTTAACTGAAAAATTCTTTTATATACTTTTCGTTCCTTTATTAGTAAATTTTGTCAATTTTATTTCAATACTATATTATTCAATAATAAACAAACATTAATTTAAATTAATTAACAGGAATCAATTGAATTTTATATTAAATTATTCTGCACTGTATTATTGTTACACTATATAGACCAATTTAATATTTCATGGTTTATTTTTATTCACTAACAAAAAAATCAATTAAATAACGAAACAAAAATACTGTTTATTGAGAAAATTAATTTTTAATTTTCTTTTGCATTAACAAATTAAGAAAAAAACAATTATATGCCACTGATAAACAATAAATATTGCATTGTCAACAATTACTTTTCATTTGTGCTAATTATCTTGTTTATATGTATACTATGGCAATAAAAAAAAGGAAAAGAATCCAGAAAAAGCGCGTTTTAAATCATTGTTACAAGTCGAGTTTTTCATAATTAGCATGTTTAGGGATTAAGAGTTCTTTTATCAAACTGCATGTATGCAATTCTTTTGCACGCAACGGAAGTGTTTAAACAACTGTTACTATATAATGTCTTTAAAGCAAATGAAGCCTGAATACCACAGAAAAATGTGAGTTATAAACAGCAATTTTTCCCCTGACATTTAAAATTATTGCAAATTAATTATTAATTTTACGTTTGTAAATTGTTAAATTATTTTTAAGAAAAAATTATTTCATGCAATTATTGAATTATTATTCAATATTTACAATCGTTAACTAATCATTAGATTAATGTTTATAGTTTCTAATCGGTTACAAATTAAATATTTATAATTTTTAATAATTATTAACTTCTAACTAGTTATCGGTTAGATAGTTTTGTAACTTTTTAAATAATTATCACTTTATTATAATTATTAATTAATTGTTTGTTCAATATTTATAAACTAACTAACAGTAACTACTTAACTTAATGCATTCCGTAAATATTTGAATCAAATTTTTCTAGACCTTTTTATGGTATTTTAGAAGAAAAAATTTTTTTTGACTAAAATTGTAATAATAATTAGAATAATAATTAGTGAGAGCAATGATGATAATAACAGCAACAAATGAATTGAAAAAAAAATATAATAGCAAAAAATGTAGTAATATTTAAAAGATTGTAAATATTCACACCTGTCCTTATGAATATCCTAGGACAGGAGAGCTCCTCCCGTGTCCCGGGTTCCTGTGTTAGTAGGTATATATATATATTTGTGTGTATATATATATTTATTTCCTGACAAAGGTAGTCAGGGAAACGAGGATAATTATTTTTGTTAATGTTCCTTTTTTCTTCTTCTTTTTTCTTTTATTGATAGTTTGAAATGCAAACACGAGAAACGAATGCCAGGACAGAGCCGTGTTTTATAATAATTGTTTCGCGCTCACTGCACTGACAGTACTAGTGGAACTCGCCTGACGGAGCACTTTCATGATTCTTCTTCTCCTCTCTTGTCTTTCTCTCTCTCTCTCTCGCTCTCTCTCTTTCGATATGTATTCCGCACCCGATTCAAAAACCCGCGTGCCAACGAGGCTCAACTCTCTCGAATCGACTGGCTACTCCTCCGGCGGCAGCCAAACCGCTTTGCCTCGCCTGTATATTGTATGCCTTTCCATTCCAATCCACCCCCGCTCTCTCCCTTCCCCTCTCTCCTCTCACAGAACCCCCCTCTCGCCTGTCCTCACGATACCTGCCACAACTGTGCGCGCACCCAACTTCTTTTCCCCTCTAGAGAGGGTTTTCAGTTCTCCTCCCCACTCTCTCTCTCTCTCTCTCTTCTCTTCATCCTCACATAAGGTTGAATCCCTCTCCTGCTCTCTCTCTCTCTCCTCAGGGACGTAGACCTCAATAGTGGAGACCTCTCGTCTCTCTTTTTTTTTTTTTTTTTTGGTTGATGCTGATGCGAGAGACAGCAATGAGAGCATGCGAGAGAGTAACAGGTACCAGGAACGTGTCTCTACTCATTTTGCTCCAGAATTCAGGTGGGGGAAAAAAAAAATCTTTTTTCTTTGAGGTTAGTACTGGAAATGTAAAGCAGACGTTGCGAGGTTGAAGTTATGGGAAAAATAAGAGGGAAAATTGCAAAATAGAATTTCTGGGGTTAAAAAGAGAAGAGAGAATGTTATACCCGTCCCATTAAACCCAGACTGGGTCTAGCAGACCTACGTCTAGTTAAACATAACTAGGTTATGTTTTTCAGTCATGACATCAGTCGGAAATCCAACTTTGATTTTTGTTTTGACTGTTTTTAGATATTTTTACGATTTATCTTTATTAAAATTCCTTTTTTTAAAGATGCATTTCCTTCTGCAGCGTCGGAAACAGAAAAAGAATTAAGTTTTTCTAACGATGAACCTTCTGCAGCATCTGAAACAGAAAAAGAATGAAGTTTTTTCTAACGATGAACCTTCTGCAGCATCTGAAACAAAATAAAAATAATTTAGTTTTTGTCTATAAATATCTTCATATATATACTACTATGTCAGTCGGAAAATTTGTCGTAGAGTTTTCTTCTTGTCACAATTTAACGTGTTATTTTTACAAGACAAAACCCTCTTTTTATAAAGATGATGACTCCTTCCGCAAGGCATCTGAAACAGAAAAAGGAGTTTATTATTAATTTTCAATTTTTTACGATAAAAGAAATACTTTTTCTAGATTCTTTCGAAGAAATAATTACCAACATTTCTATTTAGCATCGCAAAAAATTACCATAGTTGTTAACAGCTGAGGCAGTTTTCGCGCATGCGCTTGTTTCCCTTTTTTAAAAGAATTAACCCTATAGAATTTAAATAAAAGTTTTGTAAATTTATTAATATTTCACTATTTCTACAAATTCTATAAAAATTAATTAAAAACAATAACTAAAACTTAATCTAAATTTTATATATAGCGGGATCAAAAATATACTTTACGCTCCCGCGCAGTAAATCAAAATAGGCTAAAATTCAAACACTAAAACGAAAAGAAAAAATTGCCAGGCATTCAAATTAGGAAAAAAGGAAATAAATTCCAACTTCCGTTTCGAAATATATGTATTTACGAATATTTTATAGAAGAAAAATATTTAAAAACAAAAATTTTTAATTATTCATATGAAAATTGAAGGGAATAGTTACATAAAATATTAAGAGATTTTAATTACAGAAATATTTTGTATAATTTTTCCATTTTTTCCAAGAATATCGATTCTGGACCTTTATAAAGTCCAGTTGATTTCAACATCATAAATTAGATTTAAAAGTAACTTTCGGATATTTACAAATCGCGCTATACTAATTGACTTTCACGATTTTTCACATTTTGTGACGGATTCTGGAATAAATTTTAAATCATTTCCGTTTTAGTATCAAATTTTTACTCTAAAAATATTTACATATAAAATTATTCTCTGCGTTTATTATATACATTAAAAGAAATGTAAATTAATTGTGTTTGAGAAAAAGTATATATAATTAATTTATTATTATTAGTAAATTAGATATTTATAAATAATTACAACAAAATTGTAATTATTTATAAAAGTTAACTTGTTTTTAATTATTTAAGAAATCAATGCATAATGTTTTAAGAAAATTATTTTTCAACCTTAATTATTCAATAAAATTTTTGTTCACAAAATTAATTCATGTTTGTTTATTAATTACTTTCTCACCTTGTATTTTCATTCATTTTTACTTTTATAGCAGGAATAATTAATGAGTATATGTAAAAATATTTTTTAAAAATAGATTTTTTAATAAAATTCAAATTCAAATAATTTAAACAAAAATTAATTAAAGTATTATGCTAAACAAATTAATTAATTAATTTTTTATTTAAAATTATTTGAATAGAATTAATTAAAATTAATTTTTTCGATTAAAGAAAAATTAATTATTTCGATTAAAAAAAAATTAATTAGGGATAATAAATTTTTTTTTCTAATTCATCTGTAAAGTGATGTTGCTTACGTTCCTGACAGAAACCAACGTGCGTAATATTCTATCTCTGTTTCTCTCTCTTGTCGTTCACAGGTTGCACACCTTGGGACCCCTTCCACACCTGCAATATGCGCCGGCGCTGACTCAGGTCTGTATTATTTGCTTTAAAAAAAAAAATCTTTTAAACCTCATAGAAATACATTTGAAAAATGAACCATTAAATATATCATTGAAATAAATATTTTATCCTTCATACTTTTTAATGAACCATAAAATTTGGGGGGGGGGATTTTGAAATGAAAACATTTAACAATTAATTACAAAATCCGAACATTTAATCTTTAATGCATTCAAAAATTTGTTGTATTTAAACATTTTATCAATTTATCATTTAAATTTAATTTAAATTTATTATTTACATTAATTTGAAATAATAAATAAATAAAATAATAAATTGAAATTTACAAATTACGAATTTTTAAAATTATTAATTTAATTTAGATGCATACGTTAAAAAAATGAGTTTAATAAATTAAAATGTTTACTTTATTTAAAGTTATAACTAATAAATAATAAAAAAATTCATTTAATAAAAAACGGCATTTTAATAAATTAAATATGATATTAAATTATTAGCAAAAATTGTTAATTAATATATGAAGAGAACCGTTATTCTCCTTTTAAAAAATGATCATTCTCATGAAAATAGAAATATTAAAATGCGTTGACAGAAAAAAAAACTTTTTCTTTCGGAATAAACAGATCAAAAGTTGAGATGTGAACTGTATGGTTGAATTAGCATTCGGAAAAAAAGTAAAAGCCGTTATTGAAGAACTGTTCTTTGGCCTTGTACGGAAGAAATGTAGAAACATTTTATGGGATATTCGATTTCTCTTTATCGGCTGAACTAATATTTTATCATTGCAGTTATATCCGAATGTAACTGACTCTCTTCTGATAATGTAGGAATCCCTTTAAGCCAGGTATGGTAACTGTCTCTTCAGATGGTAAGAAGATTACTTCACTTCCCGCGAGGTAAATTATCGATAGAGCAAATCTTAAGAGTAAAGAATAAAGAAGAAATCTTCATTATTAGAGGTTAACTTATCTGCAGTCGGTAAGTTAAGAAATTAACTAAAAAAAATTGTCTATATATGTCAATGTCAATGTTGGAAGGAAAAAAGAACTACTAGATGTCACTACTTGAAATTAAAAACTATGATTTGTTAAAATTTAGATTTAGTCGTTATTAATTTAAACGTTGCGTATTTTTTTTAAATGGTTTTTATATTTTAATTTTGAAATTTTAGATTTTCTAAATGTTTTTTTATTATTAATAATTTGGTCTTTATAAATGTAATCATTTAGATTTAAAATTTCTAAATAGTTTTGTTAATAATGTTGTCTTTATTAATTTAAACGTTTATATTTTCTAAATGGTTTTTATATTTTAATTTTGAAATTTTAGATTTTCTCAATTTTTTTTTTATTAATAATTCATAGTCTTTATAAATGTAAACATTTAGATTTAAAATTTCTAAATAGTTTTGTTAATAATGTTGTCTTTATTAATTAAAACGTTTATATTTTCTAAATGGTTTTTATATTTTAATTTTGAAATTTTAGATTTTCTCAATTTTTTTTTATTAATAATTCATAGTCTTTATAAATGTAAACATTTAGATTTAAAATTTCGAAATAGTTTTGTTAATAATATTGTCTTTATAAAAAAGATTTATATTTTCCAAATTAAGGCTAAATCTAAACTTTAATATTTTCCTTGCGTAAAATATCAACTTACATAGAAATTTTTTTCCATTTCCTAGAAAAATAACGATTTTTATGATTGATAACATTCATTATTTATTTAATTAATCGACTTTATTTTGTTACCTGCAGTAAAATCGGTTCATAAATTTTTATAGTGAAAAATAAAATTGTTTAGTGTAAATATTATATATATACAAATCAAGTATTTTTGTAAAGAATCCCGCGGTTTTTTTTTAAATAAATTATTTTATACATTAAAGACCAAAATAACAAAAAAAGGCATTAAAAGTTTTTAAAGTTTTTAAATAATAGTCAGAAAACATGCAAAAGACAAAAAATTGTATTATATTTAAAGATGAATAATAATAATTAGAGGTTAAAAACAGTTTTTAAATATACATAACCTAAAAGTATGTCCAACTTTGTGAAACTATAACATAACCTAAAAATGTTTTCTTATATGAAAAACAAAAATATTTTAAGTTGAAAATTTTATAAAACTTTAAGGTATTTAATATTTAACAGGTGTTTATATTGTGAAATGAATTCCTTTCTTTCTTTCTATGTTTGTTTATATAAAAGACCTGATGAGGATGCTAAAAGCATTGAAACGTTGTCATTTGAATAAATAAATAAACAACATAATACCGTATGAAAGCCTTGTAAAAATATTCAATCAAAAATATTTTAAATTAAGTTATAAATGTTATAATTATAAGAAAAGTAGAATTAAAAATAAGACACTGAAGAAAGGTACGTATACATAACTTTTATATAAGGTTAACTTTTCTTCAGTGTGTATAAAAATTATAAATATATAAATAAGACACTGAAGAAAGGTAACTTATGCGGGTATCTTTCTTCAGTGTCTCATTTTTATAATATGTAACGATGAATTTATAATTTTTTGAAATAGAGGAGTATATTTAGAGGTAAATTTTAATAAATTAGTTATGTGAGTGAAAAATTTACTTTTTTTAAAAAATGTAAATATTTTTTGTAATATTATAAGATGTTGTATATTTAGCGCACTATATATATAGTGAACTGCATCAAGGTCGTTGGAGAAGTAAGTAGCGTGTCACATTAGCGGCATTTTTATCGAATGAGTCTTCACCTCTTGAGGCGATGCAAGTCGAGTTACTCATGTGCACCGAAGTACACACACGAACACATCGAATCATGGCAAATAGTCGAGGGAATCGTGCCAGCAGTGCTTCTGTGTCGAGGAATTCCCTTCAAGTGACAGCAGCATCTTCTCTCTCGCCGTTCTCTCCCCTCCCCTCCCCCTATCTAAAGTGGGTTGGACCAAAAGAGCCTGGCGTTATGGCGCGCACCACGTGACAACTCGACTCGCGAACAGTGGTGGCAGTGAGTCTCATTGGCCCAACAAACGCCACCAAGGACTCGTGGTGCGCCAACCATTTCCACCGAATTGAAAGCGCGAGGCGTTCCCCGCATCTCCACCAATGCAGCGACGCAACGCATTTGATTGGCGCCGTTTAGCCAATGGGCGAACCCATCCGCAGTCCACTTCGTCTCGCTCTCGAGGTGGGAAGCCCTCATCTCACGCAAAAGGGGACATCTCATCACGACTCTTGGTACCTAGCAGGCACTTCTCCGTAGTGGGTACTCCACTCATCGTGTCGTCTACGGGCATCGGCTTTGGCTGTGGGGCCGCCCGGGCGAACAAGCCAAACGTTTGGTCGAGTGGGTCTAAGCGGCCGTGAGGACCTCTCCAGGAGAACCCAACAGTCCTCTCCATTCATTCATTCATCCATCCAGCCAAGCATCCATCCATACAGCAGCCGCGCTCCTCTCCACGGAGAGAGAGAGAGTGTGTATCCTCGGCGAAGGTGGAGGCGAAAAGTGGTTCGTCTATCGGACGAGTCCAAGGACTCAAAGACCCTCCGGGTTGATTTCAGTCGGCCGCCGGCCGGCTGTGCCGGCCACTACTGCGCCCACCACCTGTGCATCGTCTTCTTTTTCCCAAAAAAAAAAAAAACAACAACATTATTGTGTCAGTGTCACAAAGTGTCATTCACCAAGCTTGGACTTTTTAGTGATTGTCCCCCTATAACTAAACACGAAAGTTTATCATGGATTCTCTTGTTTACTGATCCAAGTCTTCAGTGTTTGGGAACCTAAATAATTTTAACAGAAGAAGCCGGAACTGGAGTTCTTGACAGGCAATTTAGTTCAGAAAGTGGGAGCTTAATAACCAATAAGCTACTGATACGGATACGAAAAGGATCCGAAGAACAACTTCTGAACCCAAAAATTTGTTATCGTGGAATTAAGAGGATGAACCGATAATAGTGAAGTGCGGAACGAAGGTGAGTGAGTGCGTGTGTTATTGTGTGGGAAAAAAAAAGCAGCCGAAGAAGGAAGAATGTTAACCGAAAGTTTGGGATAAGGCTCCACCATTCTGCTTAGCCGGAGCCTGAAGTACTTCGACAGTGTCGAGGTCCCCGAGATGAGCGGTGGTAGTGGCGGCGGTAACGGAGGCGGCAGCCAGGGAACCAGCAATGCTTCCTACCACCAGCATCAACAACAACAACAGCAGCAACAGCAACAACAACAACACAGTCAATTGGAACAGGCAGGACTCCTGCCGGACTTGAATGGCGTTGACCTGGCTATGAGCCTGTCGCCCAAGCAGCATTCGTCTCACGTTCAACCAGGTGCTCACACAACGCCATTTAGCGTCTCGGACATTCTCTCGCCAATTGAGGAATCCTACAGGAAATTGGAGTTAGCGGCGGCTGCAGTTGGGGTCGTGTCACATCCCCAAGGATCGCCGTACACGAATGCTTGCGGTGCTCGGGTCGGCGGCAACACGGGCAGTTCGAGCGCGAGTAGTGGTAGTCCTCCACTTCACGGTGGTTCAACGCCCGGTGGAAGTACACCGGGGCCAGTTACGGGTACGAACGGTGGAATTGGTGCGGGAAGTGTTGGTGCAGGTGGTGCAATGAGTGCTATGGGCAATCCCTACGCGACAATGCAGTTGACGTCGCAATATCAATACTGCGCGGCGGAACTGTCGCCCTATCATCATGGTGGGCCTGGTGTTGGCGGCGGTGCTACGGCGACGGATCCAATGCGGTCCCATGGTGTGTCGTCGCATCATCATCCTTGGTATGCTCCGGCGCCTCCTCCGACTAATGACGCCCGATTTGCCAGTGAGTATTCGCTACAATTTTATTTTCTTTTGCAATGCTCAACTGTGGTTTACTGACTCAGGTATAACAACATTGTAGTCAGTAAGGCAGTTGAGCAACTGTTGTCAATTGCCTCACTGCTATGACTAAGGTTAGAACCTTAATCCATAGAAAGGCAATTGACGCAACAATTGCTCAACTGGCTTACTGACTAAGGTATAACAAACCTTATAGTCAGTAAGGCAGTAGAGCAACTGTTGACAATTGCCTTACTGCTATGACTAAGGTTCTGGATTTAGGTTAGAACCTCAATCCGCTGTAAGGCAATTGACAACAATTGCTCAACTGGCTTACTGACTAAGGTAACAAATACCTTATAGTCAGTAAGACAGTTGAGCAACAGTTGCTCAAGTGTCTTACTGACTCATCAGGTGTAACAACCTTAGTCAGTAAGACAGTTGAGCACTGATACCTTTGTTATAGCTTGTTATCTAACTCATTTGTTAGCAACTTGAGCATTGTTATACTCCTCCAACATTCTGTATACGTTTGGATCAATGACCAATCACAATTAACCCGGAGCAAACGCCCCGGGTTAATTGTGATTGTGATCCAATTTCTGAAAAACAAAAACTTGGTATTAGTTTTATATAGTTATAACCCGTACAGCATTGAGGGAAGGGGTTCGTATAATAATCTCCTCTGTTAAGATTTGAAATTCACAAGAAAATAGTTGTGGTGAAAATGGGAAACCTTTGGATTTGAGAACAAGGTGCAAGGTGGTGTCAACTTCCATTAACCTTACATACGTCGCATTCCTTTGGTCTTCCTCTCAACACTATATATATATACATTTTACCTTCTCTCTCTAATTCCGATTGTCCTCATATAGTTTTTGGAAAATCAAATAACCCATTTTTTATTCTTTTTCTTCTAAATTTACGCCATCCAAATGCGGTTATTTTTATATACAGCATCTTAAAAACACATCTTAAAAACACAACATCTTAAACCTCAAAGAATTGAAAATTAACGTACCCATTTTAATTCAAACCGTATATATATAAATTAAAATGGGTTACTTATAGATTTAAGGTACTTATTCTTTTTACAGTAATAATTTTTTCAATCCTATAATATACTCTCTAAGTCTGAATTATAGTAGAAAAAGTTACGATTGTTACAATTACACCACCGGTCAAAATTGAGAGACCACCCATTTTCAGATGATTGAAAAACATTTTAAAACAAAAATTGTATGGAACCTAAAATTTTTTTATTTTTATTTTTTGAAAGATGTTAAAATTTTAAAGAGAACAACATGTTTTAGAAGTCATTTGGCCAATATTTAATTTAGATATTTTTAAAAAATCGTCATTTTCAATGTTTTACAAAAATTTGAAAAACTTCTAAAATAATGTATACGCTTTTTAATGATCTTAGGCTTATTTTAAAGGTCATTTGTTACACTATAAGACTTACTTATAGACATTAACGTGTAATTTTTTTCTTAAAAAATGCAGGCCGTCAAACTTGGACCAAAAAAATTCAAAAAATTTGGAACAATTTTTCTGTACTAAAAACTATATTCTAAAAAATATTTAAAACATCATATGGTGTAGATTTTTCAAAAAAACTTAATAAAAAAAATACGTTTGAATTTTAAAAATTATATTTCTGTTAATAAGAATGTTCCAAATTTTTGGAATTTTTTTGGTCCAAGTTTGACCGCCTGCATTTTCTAGGAAAAAAATTACACGTTAATGCCTATATAAGTAATTCTTATAGTGTAACAAATGACCTTTAAAATAAGCCTAAGATCATTAAAAAGCGTACATTATTTTACAAGTTATTCAAATTTTTATAAATCATAGAAAATGACGATTTTTTAAAAATATCTAAATGAATTATTGGCCAAACGACTTCTGAAATATATCTTGTTCTTTCCAAATTGCATCATCTATATCAACAAATGAACAGAGAAAAATTGTAGTTTCAATAAATCTTATATTTTAAAACGTTTTTCATTCTCCTGAAAATGGGTGCTCTCAATTTTGACCGGTAGTGTACAATAATTGTTGTTACAATTTTACTAACAAATAGTGACATTTTACTAATTATTCTAACAGTAGATTTTACCAATTGCTTATATGGTATTCTACTCACAATTTGTAGAACTGTTTTTTAATAGTCGCGATAAAACATTTTGACTAATTAATTTAGTATAAAACAGGGTGACTTTCAATTAGAGTAGGAATTCTACTAAAACATTAGTAAAATTTGACTAAAAATTAGTGAAATTTATAACTAATATATAACTTAGTAGAATTCTATACTAATTAGATTTGCAGACAGCATTAAATTTTGAGTATAATATATACTTTCAAATGATTGAAGAAACATTGTTTTGAAATTACACATCACATATAAATTACTATCACAAAAGTTATTATCATATATCCATTGAAATCGATACAATAAAATATCTCCAAAATGAGGCTAATTTTTGTTATGTTGAAGTATTCATTTAATGAGTGAAATAAAGGGACCAGACAGTCTGTTAAATTTCTCTTATTTTATTTTATTTTTTTTTTTTACAAAAAAAATCTCTGTCCCGTAGTCGACGGGAACACGGTATTTACGGGACAATAGAAAACGAGTTTTGACTGACAGACCAGAGGGTGTATATGTGCGTGGTTACGATATAACCTCTGCCAATAAAGAAACGATCGACGTGAATTCCTAACAGCGTGTGTGGGAGCTCGTTAGAAAAGCATGCGTTCCTATGGGGCCACCCTGTCAGGGCTTTTTATTTCAAAGGATATGAAGAACACACACTCCTTCTTTCAATCCTTTCTCAAACACCAATTCTCACAAAGAACATATATATATATATTTATATAATATGAGAGAAAGAATATGAATAAATTGATTTTTCTTTTTCTCATCTCCTTGGGATCTCTTTTTGAATATTTAATATATTTTACACGTACTAAGAGTTAGGATTATTAAAAATCATTTAGTTGATGAGGTATCTCCATATCACTTAATGATTTTTCTTAAAAAATCAAATTTCAATTAATTTTGTCAAATTTGAAAAATTTCCAGCATTATATGTTTTTCTTGGAACTGTTAGAAGTATACAAGAGTGTTTAACTTTGTACATTTATTCTTTATTCCTGTCCTGAATTGGAATAAATATTATTCATTAATGTTTATCTTTTTGGTTTAAATGCGGTTTAAATAATAAATTTAAAAAGAAAGTGGAAAATTGTATATATGTCATTTTAACGTCAAATGTATGACATATTCGATAAATCGATTCACTGGGGAAGTTGATTGGTTGACTTTTGAAGGATTATAGTTTTTCCAAAGGGGAAAGTTGTTCGTAAAGCGTCGATTTTTATGTAAAAACTAATTTTTGTGGAAATTGTTCTAATAGTAAAATATTTGTTCACTATACTCGTTTTCTAAAAATTCCTCACTCTACTGATCCCTATTTTTCTATATCTTCTATATATATATATTTCTCCCTATCCTTCTGTATTTGAAAATAATTCTTCTTTACTTTTTCCCATATTTTCAAATTCGTTTTGAGTTATTTTTACCTTTTTAATTTTTTATGTTATTCTCAATTATGTTCAATTATGTTTTCAAATGGAAATTTTCGTTTTCATAAAAGTATATTCTCTGCGCATTTTAATTATAAGTTCATTTAATATTAGCAATGTTGCATCATTATATATATAGGATTATAGGGTCCTTAGATTAAAATTTGTATTAAATATATAAAATATAACACAACCTTCCTTCGGTTGTTATATAGTTTCTTCTAATAATTACGAATTTTATTATTATATGGCTTTTGTGAATAATATTTGAAAATTGAATTTCGGCACAGTGCAAGTTTATAGGAAAGCTCAAAAGCACATATCGTATACGCGCAGAGTTAGACTCCGCTCTTATATTGTGGGTTTATGTTTCAGAACCTGAAGCTTGTTTGTTTAACTAAAATCTTTCTTGATGTCTACTCGCCACGCGTCCATCGATTAGATTTTCGAAGTGTATATGTAGCCTACATAAAAAGCAGACAGTTGGTCTGTACTTCCAATATATTGAACTGTATTGACATTGAGGGATGAAAATTCGTATATATATTCGCCCATGTATGGCGTATTATTTGATTGCTATAAAATCCTTGTTCGAATTTTCAAAATCCGCATACTATTTGCAAATTTATATCGTATCTTTATACTACACATTTGTTTGATTTCCATGAACAAAAATATGTATATATATCAAATGGAAAAGTGGTATAAATTTTTGGTCAACAATTTGATCCACGCACTTTAGTTTATTATCAATTTTTGATAGTTTCAAGAAGAATTTTGGTCAATATCAATATCAATCAATCAATATCATAATATTTGTATCATCTTTAGCATTTATGTATAATCTTTAAGAATTCTAACATCATTAGCACTTCTATCATCATTATGTATTTGTATCATCATTAGGATTTGTTCCATCAATATTTGTATCAAATCTTTAGCATTTGGATCATCATCAATATTTGTATCATCATTAGTATTTGTTTTATCTTCAGCATTTGTACCATCAATATTTGTATCATCTTTAGCATTTGTATAATCTTTAAGAATTCTAACATCATTAGCATTTGTATCATCATTAGTATTTGTACCATCTTTAGCGTTTCTATCATCATTAGTATTTCTATCATCATTAGCATTTATATCATCTTTAAGATTTGTAGCATCATTAGCATTTGTATCATCTTTAAGATTTGTAGCATCATTAGGATTTGTTCCATCAATATTTGTATCAAATCTTTAGCATATATATGTATCATTTTTAGATTTGGACCATCATCAATATTTGTATCATCATTAGTATTTGTACCATCTTTAGCATTTCTATCATCATTAGTATTTGTATCATCATTAGTATTTGTATCATCATTAGTATTTGTTTTATCTTCAGCATTTGTACCATCAATATTTGTATCATCTTTAGCATTTGTTCCATCACTATTTGTATCAAATCTTTAGTATTTGTACCATCTTTAGCATATTTCTATCATCATTATAGTATTTGTATCAGCATATGCATTTATATAATCTTTAAGATTTGTAGCATTATCATTAGCATTTGTATCATCATTAGTATTTGTTTTATCTTCAGCATTTGTACCATCAATATTTGTATATATTTTCAAATGAAAAAGTGGTATAAATTTTTGTGCAACAATTTGATCCATCACGCACTTTAGTTTATTATCAATTTTTGATATAGTTTCAAGAAGAATTTTGGTTCAAGAAACCAAAAATTTTTGTATATATACGTGGGAGAAAATTTACGAACAATAATAATAACAACAACGCGACCAGTTGGACCTGACAGTTTCAAACTTTTATATTGACGATGACACATTTCACCCTTTATTGACACTGAAATAAGAAACTGCCGCTCTTAAATATATTGTGTATCATGTCTAAATGGGACTACCTTGTCATCAAAACCCGAGTAAGTTATTTGCCATTGAAAGAAATAGACGTGATCCGTCGGAAGTTGCTGAGATTATATATGTGCACGACGCGCACCTTTTATATCCCACAAACAGAGATTTTTCGATTTTTCTATTCTCGACACTTGTTCAATCTAATACATCATTTTTGACTTATTGCTCGTAAAAATAATAAGATTGCGTGATTGATAATCAGAAATTGTTTGGAGGAACATATATTTGACGAGAAAAAGTTTGTTCTATATATGTTGTAATAGTCTTTAACAATCATTTATAAATCCATAGATCATTTTTGTGACAATTTTGATTGATTTTTGGATGTTATACTAAATTGTTTGTTTTAAATATCAATTTTTATTGGTATATAAAAGCATTATTTGAACCACTTGGGAATTTGAACCGCAAGTAAAGGTTATTGTATATTAATAATTAAAAATTTGAACCAAATGAAAAGTTTGTAGAAAGTAAAAGGTTTGGAGTCAAATGTCGTATATATACCTTCTTTTTGGGTATGTAACATAATTATTTTCAAAATACCAATTTTTTCTCGATTGATTTTGTCAAGAACCTGGAAAAAAAATTCGAAATGACATGTTGTATGTTTCCATTTCGTTTTTGGTGACAGACCACCTGACATTAATAACATAAACAATGATGGTATTTATAGAACCGAATGGTAATTGTCTGTTACATATTTAAGTGTTTTATTTATTAATAATAATTTACCTATATATATACAGACTATGTATTATATGCGCGTTCATCATCAGCTCTTCTCTCTGCTATATGCGGCTTCCGATATAGTAATTTTAACTATAGATTTAAAACTGCGCATTGAGCCTTCTTGAGGAAATATTTGCCCAGTTTAGTATATGTATACAGAGAAAGGTTATGGCAGCAGGTCTTTCATATTATTATCTTTACCCGCAATGCCAAGATCGCAGAACAAAGATGAAGTCAGTTTTCGTTCGCAGGTATATTTGCTAAGCTAATTTTAATATGCTCCTTCGAGAGTAGAGTTTCATTCTTTACTGATTCTTAAAATATACGCTCATACGTCGCATTTGCGCAAAATTTCGTACAAATTCTGTTCTTCCACATGTTTAACTAACATTAGACCCAAAATTTGTATTAAAAATCAAATTCCGTAACGGTATACCTATACAAAAATAAAAAATGTAATACATTATAAATTAATGTAAAAATACTATATCTTAAAATTTTCTATATTGTTTCATCGAAGATAATTCAAAATTCTATCATTTTGATTGGATTGACTTTTAAATCAAACTCGCAACGTTTATATATATATGAATACTTAGAAAAATCACTTTTCCGAGATTCATCATCATTATTATTATCTTTTTGTTTTTTTGATATATTCATCTTGTCTATACTGACTATAACGATGACAAGAGAGGAGTGAGCAAACATATATGAAAATTTCTGAACATGGGAGCAGGACCTCCCGGTATAGGCATGACGATGCATTTTCGCGCCTAAAAAGTTTTTCATTGTTCATTGAGTCCTCTTGTGTCTCTGTCCATCTTTCTCTCTCTCTATATGTATATACAATGCTGACAAGGGTCATCTCCTCGATGAGTTTCGGTAGCTTCGATTTCTCACTGAGTTGTTAAATTACACGTATTTTACACTATACATTCTTAGACGTCAAGCCCTCTTCAAACTCCGCATACCATATATATACATTAAAAAAAAATATAATACTTCTCCAATTTATTTTCGGATAGGAAAATATGTCCCGCATATTTAAAATGTGCGGTCACGTTATAATTTCAGAAACAGAGATATCTAAACATTTATTGAAAATATTGTTTAGATCTGTGAAAATCATCATTTAAAGAATAACAAACTTCGGTCCATAATGTAAATGTTTTAAAAAATTTTAAATGTTTTGAAAAGTTGTTAAATGTTTTTAAAATGTCTTTTAATGTTTTTTAAATGTTTTTAAAATGTCTTTTAATGTTTTTTAAATGTTTTTAAAATGTTTTTAAAATGTGTTTTAATGTTTTTTAAAAATATGTTGTTTAAATAATAAATGAATTGTTTTTGACTATATGTTTTGGAATCCGCAAAGAGAATTATCAAGGATGCGTTTAATATGTTTTGCAGTTTCGCGACTGATGGGTGCCGGTTCGAATATGGCCGGATGCTCGGTGGGTCAGTCGATGGGCGATATGACGAAATCGTCGGGAATGGGAGTCGGTGTTGGCGTTGGCGTTGGCATGGGCGTTGGTGCCATGCAATTTCCACTCGCTCAGAGAAGGAAGCGACGAGTCCTCTTCACTCAGGCCCAGGTCTACGAATTGGAGAGGCGATTCAAGCAACAGAAATACCTCAGCGCACCCGAAAGGGAACACCTTGCTTCTCTCATCCACCTCACGCCTACTCAGGTAAGTTTTCAATTATTTCAATTTTCATTAACTTATATCAACAATTTTTTTTTTATTTACAATTTTCATTATATCTTGCATCATATAAGGTTGACCTTAATTCTTAATATCGTAAAACTCTTCATTTTTAGTCAATGAACTTCATATAGCCAAAAGTTGACTGAAAGATGACAAAAATTGATGTACAGTTTGTAAAAACTTTTTTTCCATAACGCTTTTTGAGATATATATATATAAGGAAAAAATTTCCATGACTTTTTCTTTTCTTGAGTATATATACTATATGTATATTTTCGAAAAGAGAGAAAAATGTCTGAGTTTTGTTGGTTTAGGATTTAATATGACATTTCGGGGATTATCAATATTGAATAAGACACACCGTTGATGATGGGAGTGACAATCCTTTTTTCACTATTTTATTTATTTTACGCTTTACTATTTTTCAAAAAATTATCATGTGTGGAAATTGCCCCCTTCATATATAGCTGTTGGTATTTAATGCCTTCTAATTTTTTAAGAATTTAGATCATGTATAAAAGCTGTTATATAGCAATTATAGTATAATTTATACTTCCTACAATTTTACTTATTAAGTTTTAGTTTCTTAACAGATTTTTATTTATATCTTCTGCGTTGAGAACAATTGTTCGGATGATTTTTTTTCTTCCTTATCATATTGTTGTATATGGACGAATTATAATGAACCTTCGAGATGATGAGTCTTTTTAGAGGTCAGAGAGTTTAAAGTCGAATGGAAGAGAGAAAGAGAGAGAGACCCGAGTTAGTGCGGCAGTCTGGCAACAATAAATAATTGTTACACAAATCATTGGCCGCATCCTGCGTCAGTTCCCCTTCGGTCTGTCTGCCTCTAGTCTATACACTCATTTAAATATATACGCATTTTCAAAATCATTTAGGTTTTGTTATTTTCCAAGGAAACGAAAAATTCGTAACTATAGTTTGAAATGTTTATAGCTTTAACATTTATATGAGTCTATAAGGGTGAAAACAATAATTTTCCGGAAAAGATTTTTTCGTAAAAAGCAGAATTGAATATATATGATACAAAAGGGTTGTGAGAAAAATGGCAAAATTCGCTTTTTTTTATCTACAACCACCTCTCCTTGGCTATATAAAACTTGACTGCAACGAGAAGACGCACTCGTGACGGAAGAGAGCGTTCGAGTGCGCTCTATAAGTCTCAAGTACGATCCCAGTACTCGGTGTACTTGTTCGTATCCGTTACATCGATGGCTCATTAATTCAGATTCGATCCTTGACCTCACTCTCGTTTCCGATTTCTTCGCTTATTTCCCAATTTTTCTCTTCTCCGCGCTTAATCGCGTTGATGAATATAAAAAGTATATATATCAAGAGAGTAGGTTAATTAAAACCTTTACACCTCAATTATTTATATTTTGATTTCAGTGGGGTTTGAATCTTCAATAGGTTCTAATATACAATTTCGCAAAAGTTTTATAATTTTCTTCATTTCGCACTACATAGTTGTTTTTATAGGACTAATTTATTTCTAGTAAATAGAATTAGTAAACTGATAGTAACAATAGAATTAGTAAACTGATACACTGTAAAAAGAAGGCATCTTATTTTAAGATACTTTGGTAGTCGCACTTTCAATTTGTTTCCAAAAAGTTATCCAAAGCATCTTAAAATGCATTAGGTTCTAAGATATAGAAGATGGAAAAATAAGATGTTTTAATCGTTTTAAAAGAAATTATAATGTATTTTAAGATGCTTGTTTTTGCAGTGTAGTATAACAATAGAATTAGTAAACTGATAGTAACAATAGAATTAGTATACTGATAGTATATAACAATACCCAAAAATGATATAGTTAGTGAACATAAACAGATCTTTCGGATGAATTGGAGAACACGCCATGTTTGCGTGGTGAAAAATCTGCTACTCTTCTCTGACAATGTGTGTGTGTTTTAGTTTTGTAGGTATATATCTCGGTGCGGTATGTACTCTCCCTGTACTCTTCACACGAGACACAGATGCGGCCCTCCATTTTACGTTCGCATTGTTACTTTAAGTGCAGCCCCTATTGTTGCCGCCTGGCCACTCCTGGCATTGTTACTTGCACTGTTATTATTATCGCTACTGTTGCCCCGACGAACAGTGCGGGGAAGACCTGGTTAGGAACCCTCGCCAGCTGCCGGCCGGGACACATCTACACATCGCGGACTCACATTAGGGGCAAATTATACTCCCGAAATTTTGCCGCTTGCGCCAAAAAAAAAGCGGTCCGCCCGTCTCGCTGTTTTGCTTCATTTCAAAAACTGTTCCTAAAGATGACTCATTTCGTTGATTCCAACGCACCACAATTTTCATCAACAACATGATTTGTTTTTTAAACTTCAACACTGTTTTTCGATTGCTAACTTCTTCCATCATCTTTGACTCATCGACCTATAAGAAGATGAGCAAAATGATTTAGGGTCCGTTCCACTAACAACGTTTAAAAGTTAGTAACTTTTCTGGTCTTAAAATTAAAACGTACCGTAATTTTATTTTCGGACATCTATTAGCACACTTAAGATAAAAATAATGTTCCTATCTGTAGGAGGTTTATGTTTGTTAATGTATATATGTGCGTTTTGTGCCATTGCTATGCGTAACCCTATGGAAAAATAATGTTGTGTGCACAAGCATCCCCCCATGCTAACACTTTTCTCTCCTTTTTCTTTTGACATACACTCGGTTATATATATACATATATAATTTTGTGTACCTGCAGTGTATGAGGTCTTTTAGGGGATTCCATTCGCTTGAAATTTGCTCGCTCGAACAAAGATTGAGACTTTAATGCTGTTTGCGAAACCCGACGGGCCTGCTCTTTCTCTAACTCCTCATCTCTCTTCTTCTTTCCTCCCATTTGCAATCTTATCTCGCATTATCCTGCATAAACGTCACATTGCCTCTTCTTTTCGACACTGAGATAAAAAAAAAGGCGTTACTTATTATCTTTTCGGGAGAAATAACATTTTGTTCTGAAACGCAAAATATTTTTACTAACATTTATTATATCTCTGCCGCATCGAACTGTTATCCACGATCCGATTTTTAGCCTTTTCCGCAGATTACAAAATATTTAATATTTATTCACTAAACATGAAAAATGCTTCTATTTTGTTACGTATATATATATGTATATCCAAAAAACAGTAATGGCGATGAAGCTTTCTCCTCGACGTTCTCTTTTTTTTCCGACATAAAATGTTCCGTTATTGAAAGCTGAAAACCTCGTGATTGCAATCAGGTCTCTTTCGCTCACTTCCGTGCTTGAGAAATCATTGATCCAACGACGCGACGCGTATACCTACTCTGCTGCTTTTTCGCTCTATATATATACATGTATACGGCAATACACATGTATATATATATATATTTACTAGAAAATGTATATATGAGTGCGACACGAGAAAGGGAGATTTTTAGAGGTCCGGGATTCATCGACTTCCGTTCGCGAAGAATGCCACTTGAATGTCAACCGTGCCTCTCGAGAACGAGAACGACGAGGAGTCACGAGGCTATATTATATATATATATATAGCCTCGACTCTTCTCCTAGAACACTCCATTTTTTTCATTCCTCTGCAAATTTAATGCCACTGATTACAAGACAAAGAATAATTTTCTAATTATGATTGTTGGTGGTTCAGCGAAAAGTTTGTGTGCTGCTTTAGTAAATTGACATCAATTAGTATCATCGTAGTAGTTGCTGTATATTAAGATTATTATTAGAATGTGCAGCATCATCATTAGAATTTGTATCATCATAGTTGTTATTAGGATTATCATTATAGGTTGTGTATCTCATCATCATTACGATTTGTATCATCTTTGGTATTTGTATCTATAGCATTTATATCATCTTTAAGATTTGTAGCATCATTAGCATTTGTATCATCATTTGCATTTGTTGTATCTTCAGCATTTGTACCATCAATATTTGTATCATCTTTAGCATTTGTATAATCTTTAAGAATTCTAACATCATTAGCATTTGTATCATTATTAGTATTTGTACCATCTTTAGCATTTCTATCATCATTAGTATTTATATCATCATTAGCATTTATATCATCTTTAATATTTGTAGCATCATTAGCATTTGTATCATCATTAGTATTTGTTTTATCTTCAGCATTTGTACCATCAATATTTGTATCATCTTTAAGAATTCTAACATCATTAGCATTTCTATCATCATTAGTATTTGTTTTATCTTCAGCATTTGTACTATCAATATTTGTATCATCATTAGCATTTGTTCCATCAATATTTGTATCAAATCTTTAGCATTTCTATCATCTTTAGCATTTCTATCATCTTTAGCATTTGGATCATCATCAATATTTGTATCATCATTAGTATTTGTATACCATCTTTAGCATTTCTATCATCATTAGTATTTGTATCAGCATAAGCATTTATATAATCTTTAAGATTTGTAGCATATATCATTAGCATTTGTATCATCATTATAGTATTTGTTTTATCTTCAGCATTTGTTCCATCAATATTTGTATCAAATCTTTAGCATTTGTATATCATCTTTAGCATTTGGATCATAATCAATATTTGTATCATCATTAGTATTTGTACCATCTTTAGCATTTCTATCATCATTAGTATATTTGTATCATCATTAGAATCTGTATCATCATATAATTGCTGTTAAGATTATCGCATAATTATTTGTATCATCATATTAATATTATTTTTAAACACTTCATGTGCATCAGCCTTAGGTCTACAATTTGGGCGCCTAAATGATATTTTTAAGCACATCACCAAAAAGGAAAATTTGACAAACTTTGTATATAATTGACGAATATATGTATCAGTACGCAGAGGATGTAGGGGAATGCAAATTTGTGGAACGTTTAAAAGAGCGCGTGAGACGCCTGATGTTTGCCATAGTTGCAATGTATGCACCCTCGCATCTCGTTGCATATATATGAACGAATTTCTCACTCTTGCATCGCGTGCACATACTGCAGTGCAGCGCATTACCTCTTGGTAAAGGTTGAAAAAAAAGAGGCGCGCCATGCTATTTTCTTCATGAATATTGTAGACGAGAGAGCAGAAATTGGATTCCATGCGAAGAAAAAAAAAGAAGCGGGGAAATGCAATTACGTTTGCCACGTAGCTGCCCCGCTTAATAGAAGAGGAAAATGGCTTCGACGTTTTTTTTTTTTTTTGCCGTCTCAATTATTAATTTTGAAAAAAGAAAATCCTTTAAATGTTCTTAATATAAACATCACGATGCGATGAAGAAAGAAAACCTAATAATCAAAAATTTCACAGAGATTATACGTTTGTTAGTGCGCATAAAAAGGATTGCAAACAATTTCTCCAAAAAGAAAGATTTTCTAGCAGGTATATAACAATAGCGATTAATTTACCTCTATTCACTATATATATATATTTGCGGTGCAGTAGACCAGGCACGTACGGTACGACAGCCCTAAATGGGCTGACGCCGGGGGGTCCTCGCAAGTTTACTTAACACAGGGAGCTTAACATTAACTGACGATTAACTTTGTGGTTAACTTTTTAAAAGCAGGTAGGTAAATGAAACGCCTCCTGAAACTAAAAAATGGCCTGACCCAAAGACCTGCTGCTGGTGGGCCACACTTTTCTTTAATAGACCGTAAAATCCGACAATATAAACAACCTGCTTCTCCATCTTAGTCATATTCCAAAGACTCGCTATATACACACAACATTTGTTTAAAAAAGTCCCTGAAAGTAATTGGGCTCGACAACTTCCGGCTTTCGCTCTATAACGAGATTATTAAATGTTCTATTTAAATAAGAGACGACAATTAACTATTTTGTTAGTCCACAAGACTTATTTTAAAAACAATATTCTTATTCTCTAATAATATTTAATCTTATTCCAAAAATATATTTCAAATTAGTATTATTGTTTCGAAATCTGTATAAGGAAGTTAATATTTCAAAAATTTACGCCTAGGGTCAATGTAATGGCACATTTTACATATTTTACTCTTATAATGTTTTTATTTCTTCTGTAGAGTGGAAATTCCTGAACGTCTAGTTGGACAGGAAGGTGAATTTCGTTTCGCGTATCTTTCAACATGTGCCAGATCAACGAGAGTCAAATTATGATTAGGGCTACTGTTAATTGGCGCGTGTTGACTCAACTGAGTGGCAGCTCGAGGGCAAACACACCCGTTTTAGTTCCCTTTTGTTATTTTTCCATGAGGCTATATACAATTCAAGGCAATGACTTTCCGATTAGCTGATGCGTCCAATATATTATATATACGCGAGGATGCTGCAAATATTCAGTCCACGAGCACGATACCAAATTTTGATCCCATTGCGCGAAAATCCTAATTCAAAAATCGAATTTTTATCATTTTTGAATCTTATTTCACAACCCCGCATATAATATAAGGCTTACAACCTATATTAAGGAGGATAATCTGATGCGGACAGTCAAATCAAGAGATAAATTCGTAATTAAAAGGGAAAATAAAAGAATGAAGAAATGGTAAATGGTATTAATAAATTTATTTTGTTAAAAGCTATGGCTTTTATTATTTAATCTTATTCTAAATTGAGAGAAAGAAAAAAGAATTGTTGTTCTAATAGAAATGTCTCGGAAGCTGATTTGATTTGTATAAAATTGTGAATCGATGTGGAGGGATTTCGAAATATATATGTATATAAAGGGGATGGATGAAGGTTTATATATATGTGCTGTATCGAAATACGCGCGTCTATATAAAATGCGTGAAAGTTCGAGGAAGCTGAGGAAGAACCTGGGGAGGACTGTGTTATTTCAAGAAAGAAGGACCATCCGTCGGACTGTTCGTTCGTTTGTCCGCTGCCTCGTAGCAATGCGCTGAGTAAACATCGCATAGTTGGATGAGATGTCGATGTGCTCGGAACAAGAGAGGGAGTGAAAATGAGAAAGAATATCAAAGAAGAATGAATTTCAAAACCCACATTTTCATTTCTGTCAAAGTCCTATATGTCTATATATATGAAAAATATATCCAAAAAATCGAAAAAAAATTCTTTCGGGAACCAAAACAAAAATATTCTAATACAGAAAAACGAAGCAATATACAAAGAATTAAAACGAAGAAAAGCTTTAAAGTTTTAACCGTCCATGCTGGGGACAGGAACGAAGACAAAAATAAACTATTTGGTTTAATGGTAAATAAATAACTACTGATGGAAATTTTTCGTATCATTGATCCATTTTTTGATGCGCGAATTTATAGCATTATTGGGAAAAAAAAATTGACACCCAGGGATATGTTGATTGTATTTATATATGAATAGCATATAATAGATGTATAAAGAGGTCCATTGAAGCGCAGGCAAGGCGTCTTGACTATTAAAGGACGATAAATCTTGGGATTAGTTGGCTCGTTATTTATGCGTTGTCAGTCGCGTGTTCTGAGTAGCTGTTATCCTGTGTTCGACAGCGGGCCAGAGGGCTAAAGTGGACGATTGATCAAGTTAGCGTAACGTCATTACGCGACCGCATCGGGGACTATCACCCTCATCCCTCAAATATACATATATATATATATGTAACCACCGCAAGGCCAATTTCTCTTCTATACGCATGTGTGACTAAAACATCACGCACCCACCTATTCTTTCCATTATCAAATCGTCTAAACAACTCGACAAATTTTTATCGCGCTTCATTTAACGCTTTATCTTTCATCTCAACAGTCGACCCTTTGAAACAATCTCTTATTCCAGTTCCAGGCTTCGCACTCTTTTACTAAAAGCTATTATACTATTTGCTGCTTTTTTGATACGAGGCTACTTTTTGGCTACTTTTTTGAGCCTAATGCTACTAAAAGCTAATTTTCTCAACACTGAGAAAAAAAATTATTTGATTCAAACAAATTTTCTTTAAATCAAACTTAAAATATCTTTGCCTTACAGTCAAACATATATTTAAGTTTAATTCAAACATATTTTTCTGGTTCAGTTTAAGAGATTATATATTGAAATCAAACATAAATTGTGATTGATTTTAAATTATCTGTATAGTTAACTTTTAAGTTTGATTCAAACATAAAATTTTTAAACATAATTTTTGTTTAAACCGTAACAGAAAATATGTTTGAATTAAATATAATTATTCAAACAAATAATACTTTTGAATCAATGCAGTAGATATTTTCTATATATTGAGATTAAACTTACAAATTAATTTTAATTAAACAAAATCGTCTAACATTATTTTTGTGTTTCATTTAAGTATAATGTTTTCTCATTAAACAAATAGTCAAATTTAGATTTATAGTTTTCACATTTCCATTTACAAACAGTGTTAAAACTAAAATCGTTAATGAAAAACGACCGCCAATAAGATAATAAGAAATAATTTTACCGACATTTACTCTATCAATAGTGACTGATTAGAAATTGTGTTTAACCTTTAAATTCCCCCGTTTTTCCCGGTTTTATTTTCTCATCAAATTTTTATTTATTTCATTTCGAACATGAATCTACAATTTGGAAAATAATTGAATTAAACAAAGAATTTTTTCAATTTTTCAAAAAAAAATGTTGACTGTTTATAATTATAATTGAAAAATTTGATTAATTCAATTTCATTAAAATTTATTGACACTAATTGAATTTGTGCAAAGAATTTTACTATTTATAAAAGTAATTGAATCCTTCAAAAGAATGTTATTACATATTTATGAAAATAATTAAATGTTTGCGTAGAATTTTATTAAAATTTTTGAAAATAATTGAATTGTAGAGAACAATTTCAGTATTTATAAAGATAATTGAAATTTCGGAGAATTTCAAAAAAATGTTAAACATAATTGAATTTCTGCGAAGAGTTATATTATTACTTTTGAAAATAATTGAATTATTTTTTTAATTTTATGGAAATTTATGAAAAGAATTGAATTCTTGTGAGGAATATTTTTCAAAAATAATATTTAAAAGAATTTAGTAAATCGGAAAAATTTTGCTGTTTATGAAAATAATTGAAATAATTGAATTCCTTAGACAAAATTTAATCAAATTTTTAAAAATAATTGTATTTTTCGACGAATTGAATTGAAATTGTATTAAACATAATTCCTTTTCTGCAATGAGTTTTATTATTTATGAAAGCAATTGAATTGTTGCGATGATTTTATAAAAAAAAGTTTCAAAAAATTGATTTAAAAAAAAAATTTAGACAAACTCTATTTTTAATAATTCAATTCTCATGAAATTGTCATTCTTTTAGAAAATAATTGAATACTTTTTGGAAATTTTATTAAAATAGTAGACATACAAATTATTGAATTAAGAAAATTTTTTGAAAATAATTGAATTCTTGTGGTGAATATAAATGAATTTTTGTTATTTATAGAAATAATTGAACTTTTACAATGAATTTAAATAAAATTCCCAAAAGTAATTTAATTTTGTCGAAGTTTTACTATTTAAGAAAATAATTTAGTGTATTGCGAACAAATTTTTTAAAAATAAAATTATAATTATACTGTGACTAACTTCCCTTGAATCTTAAGAAATTTTTGTTTTTTAATTCTTAAAAAAAGTAAATTATTTTTAATAGAATGTAAAGAAATTTCAATTACATAAATTTTTTTTAATTATTTCTTTATAAAATTTCAATTATCTTGAAATAACAGGATTAAAAAATCTTATTTTTCCAAAGTTTAAAAAAAAACTGCGAAATTTCAATTTTATTAAAAAATATGAAGTGTGTATTTTTTAAAAATTAACTAATAACGTAGGGTTATTTAATTAATTTAATTTATTATCAATTATTAAATTAAAATACTTTGAAAAATTCTATTTTTTTAAGGTTTTTAATAAAATTCATTAATTCTCTTTTTTTGTCATCGAGGCTACTTTTTCCTACTTTTTTTAAACTCATAATGGAGTGCGAAGCCTTCAGTTCGTTCAAATTACGTGTAATTGCTGCGCTTTTACAATCACACATCTTGTATTTGGCAATTCTCGCATCTTATACCTTTTTGTATTCTCATTTTTATACCATAATAGTAATTTTTGTTTGTTTAACCGTATTATATAATTTGTATAGAATAATGAAAAGGCCTAAATACGGTTTTTTGGTGTTTATTTAAAGTCTCAACTAGTTTCGAACCATATATATATATGGTTCCTCATCAGGGGATGAACAATTTTACAATATATATTATCCAAATATTATCAATCATCAATTGATATAACTAAGAAAGGCTCTATACCACCTAAATTTATAGAATTCTTCTTTTTGCAGTATAGCATATACATTGTATCATCAAAATTGAATAAAATTAAAAAAATATTCCACCGCATGTTCTCTCTGAAGCTATGATTATATATATTTTTTTCACTTTTATTATGATTTTTGAGGATTTGTTTTTCGAACGTAAAAAGCGCTTTTACGGCAATTGAACGCGATTAGGGTATTTGAGTATGTGTGGATCGGATCAGCATCTGCTTATGACGGGACCGTATATATACATATACATACGCATGTATATGCTGTAATCTCGCACATTATGCGAGATTCACAGGGGCGTTATGATCGTTTTAGCTTGTCGGTACATAACTGAGAAAACAATGCCCGAAGTGTCACACACGTTCAAATCTCTCTCTCTCTTTTTCTCTTAACGCTTTTCGCACCATTTTCAAACAAATCAAAAATACATTGTGCTTAAAGCAAAAAAATTAAATTGTCATGAAAAATTCCGCATGTACATACACGAAATTGTATATATTTAGAAAGTAAACTATTTATATTTATCAATATTTGCGCCTGAAGATGTTATTTTTTAAAACCTAACGCTTTATAAAGTATATATATCAAATGACAATGAAATGATACTGCGGAAAATGTGGATCAAATAAAAAATTGATCCAGATTCTTTGGCTTCAATTTGATACTTTCAAGAAAACTGAGAAGTAAACGCGAAAAACAGTCTGAAGTATGACCAAATCTATTGAAATGATGGATATGAGCCTATTTTTAAGATTTGACCTATATATACAAATTAATAGGATATTTGAAATCATCAAATAGCAAAGATGAGTTTATATTTGATTGTATACCAAATCGTATAGATTCAAATTTTTGGTAATAATTTGATCAACATTCAATAATTATTATTATACATATAGTAATAATAATCAGAATGGTACTTCATTAGCAGATTTTTTTTTAAGGATACCAATAAATTGAAACATAACAAAATAAACGATGAATGAAAAATGTTTTGATGCAACAGTTTGGATTTTTTTTGTCAAATATATAAAGCATATAGGTGCGATATGAAAAATAGCGAATATATATATATCTTGATGCGTTTTTTCCTCAAGTGCACTACTAATCGTTAAACTGGAGAGGAAGATTGTAAGATCTGCGGGGGTCCATATGTTGCACTTTAACCTACACGGTCGAGTGGATGTAGCCCACTGGTATACATGTACTCTAAAGAATCATAAAGTATATAGTAATCTCAGTGAATGTCTTTATGTATTGTGGCTCTTTTGTCGATTGAGTGCAATGAAAGCCCTTTAAGGGAACAAGGGGCCCCGATTAGCGAACCATGAATCGAGAGGACTATGTATATATATATATATATAAAAGTGTCGCATATAAGGTCTTTTTGGGCATTTGCCTCCGCCACAAAATATTAATCTCTCCAATTCTTCGTATATATGTATTTAATCTCACATACTTCTTCTTTATACCCCTTTATATAAATATAAGCTTTTCGACACCTGAGAAAATAATACAAACTTATTGTTTACTACTCTCTCAATTTTAATTCATAAATATGTTGACTAATTTTACATTCTACTTTTGAATTATATATAAGTAAATTTTATACTAATAGTATACTTTTCAATTATTTTAAAAGTAATTCACTGTAAAAAGAGGCATCTTATTTTAAGATACTTTGGTAGTCACTTTTAAGTTGTTTCCAAAAAGTTATCAAAAGCATCTTAAAATGCATTAGTTTCTAAGATAGAAGATGAAAAAATAAGATGTTTTAATCGTTTTAAAAGTGATTATAATGTATTTTAAGATACTTGTTTTTGCAGTGTTTGAGTTGATCTATATTAAAAGTAATTTAAAATTTAAAAGTAATTCGCATGTTTAAAGATATAATCTAAAGATGTAAAGATCTAAGGAAATCTAATTATTTATTCTTGTTGTATAAAACTGATTTAAAAATATATATTTTGTCTTCTCTTGTTGCAGGTGAAAATTTGGTTTCAAAATCATCGGTACAAGTGTAAACGACAAGCAAAGGAGAAAGCCATGGCCGAACAAAACGCACAAAATCAGGTAAGACCTCTACTATAATTCATGTATTATTAAATCTTTAGGGAAATATTACCAGAAATAGTGCGCGTTTATAAATCCAACCGCACTGTTTTAGAAAACAGTGTCAAATCTTTTAAATCACGTTAGAAAATGTAGGAAGTAACGAAATTTATTTTGCAATTGAGGATATATAATTTGTATATGTGATGGGTATAATATAGAAAAAAAAGCGTGCCCTGTCTTGATCTAAGAGGCGTCGATGAAATGATTTATTCACCCAAGTTTTTGAAGAAAAAAGTGTACACAGTGTGCTGAAATCTAACGAAAGACATGATTGTACCGATATATCTGCTTGCAGATGTCCTCAAATATATTGCCGAGCACGTATGCCGACGCGCTCAATTGTGAAAGCGCGTCGACAACATATATATATACATACTTTTGAATTTTAAAACGAATTATTCACGTATATATTATATTAAAAGAAAGCAGGTTTCTTCACTTGTACATGCGGCACAAGGGAATTTCAGCTCAGAATCAACACTGCAAAAATTAGTATCATAATTTGTTTTCATAGACATACTTTTTAGTTCCTTGAAATATTTTAACCCTAACGCATCTTTAAATTACAAAAAAAATTCCCTTCCGAATAATTTGATAAAAAGAAATATAATATAATTAATTAATGTGGTTAGTTATTCTTTACTGATGAAAATTTAAAAACTGCTAAATAAAATAAAAAAAGTATTTTTGTATAACAAATTTTCTGTCTATAACATTATATCGACGGCTCCCGTTAATATGATCTTGTTTCAATTGTCAAAATAATAAAATCGTCTTTGGAGCTCTATTCAATTGTCAATTTAATATAATCTCGCAAAAGTTTCCATGTAATAAAATCTTCATTCAGAGTAATTTTAAATTCACTTAAAAAATAAAATATTAATTCGTTTTAATTATTATTTAATGGTTAATAATGATTAAATAATGATTAAATAATGATTAGTAAAATAAAATATAGAAAAATAAATTAAAATTATTAAAACTATTAAAAATGTAAGAAAAATAATAAATTATCAACTATAAAATATTAATTCGTTTGTAATATTATTTCATACTTTTCAATAATTTATTTAAGGGTATTTGAACTTATTATGACGTCACAACATTAAAACACATGCTTTGCCTAAATTGTGACGTCATAATGGTTCAAATGTCCTTAATAATTCATTAAATGAAAAAATAAATAATAAAATTATACAAATCTAAATAATAATAAAAATACTAAACTAACTAATTTGAATTAATAAAATTCATTATTCATTAAAAAGTATGAAATAATATTGCATATAAATAATAAAATTAATTAAGTAAAACAAATTAACAAAGTATAATTATCCATTCCGGTCGAAGTGGATGGTCTGAAATGCATTAAAAACTATTTTACTTAATTTTATATATTTTATTAAAACAGAAATTATTTTTATAATTTTTGATCTAAATTTTAATATAAGTTTATCAAACTTCGTGATTAATTATTAAAATTAACTAAAAAATTAAAAACTTACGAAGTTTGATAAACTTATTGAATTTCAGATTAAAAAAAGTATAAAAATTTGTATAATTTTATTTTTTTTTCATTTAATGAATTATTAAATAAATTTTTGAAAGGTATGAAATAATATTACAAACGAATTAATATTTTATAGTTGATAATTTATTATTTTTCTTACATTTTTAATAGTTTTAATAATTTTAATTTATTTTTCTATATTTTATTTTACTAATCATTATTTAATCATTATTTAATCATTATTAACCATTAAATAATAATTAAAACGAATTAATATTTTATTTTTTAAGTGAATTTAAAATTACTCTGAATTAAGATTTTATTACACGGAAACTTTTGCGAGATTATATTAAATTGACAATTGAATAGAGCTCCAAAGACGATTTAATTATTTTGACAATTGAAACCAGATCATATCAACGGGAGCCGTCGATTTTTTTTCAAATATTTTTCCAACATCTAAATACATATCATATAAATTTAACAGAAACATGAAGAGAAAAAAATTAAAGAATACTATGAATTGGTTGGTGTAAGAAATTTAAAAATGTTTGTTGTAGTTTTTCAAAATTGTATATATGATAATTGCTTCAAACATTTTTGTATAAAATTTGGAACAAAAATTTTTAACAGTTGTAGTCAAAATTAAAATGCTATGACAGAAAATGATTAAAGAAACTTGTGATATATATATATTTGTTAACTATGGACCCGTATAAAGCACTTTAAATTTTTGTATATTTATCTTCATAAAGTAGGTCTTAGCAGACTTTGATTCGACTCTAAATTTCGACTCGGGTAATGATGTTAGAATTCTTAAAGATGATACAAATGCTAAAGATGTTACAAATATTGATGGTACAAATGCTGAAGATAAAACAAATACAAATGATGATACAAATGCTAATGATGCTACAAATCTTAAAGATGATATAAATGCTAATGATGCTACAAATACTAATGATGATAGAAATGCTAAAGATGGTACAAATACTAATGAAGATACGAATATTGATGATGATCCAAATGCTAAAGATGATATACAAATGCTAAAGATTTGATACAAATATATTGATGGAACAAATTCTAATGATGATGCAAATATTGATATGCTGAAGATGATACAAATACTAATGATGATAGAAATGCTAAAGATAGTACAAATACTAATGATAATACAAATATTGATGATGATCCAAATGCTAAAGATAATATACAAATGCTAAAGATTTGAAACAAATATATTGATGGAACAAATCCTAATGATGATACAAATACTATAATGATGATACAAATGCTAATGATGCTACAAATCTTAAAGATTATACAAATGCTAAAGATGATACAAATATTGATGGTACAAATGCTGAAGATAAAACAAATGCAAATGATGATACAAATATTGATGATGATCTAAATGCTAAAGATGATACAAATACTAATGATGATAAAAAATCTATATAGCCATCACTTGAAAAAAAAATTTGCTGTTTTTATTTGTACACATCGCATAAGCGCACATTAGGACACGTAAATAATAAAAATAGAATATATATAGTTATAGTATATATATGGAGGATTGAGTCTATAATGTTTAAAATGTATTGATGAGTGTTAAGCGGAGCAAAACTGTTATTATCGATGTCGATCGACGGAGGTAATGGCGCAACAATGAGCTCGACATTGTCGCGGTGCAAGCAATACGTAAACAGCGTACACAGCATTAATGGAGCTGAAAGTAATCTGTTACCCTGATCAGCGTCCCCTTCGTGCTCGAGCGAGCAGCCGCCCCATAATTTACTCGTTAGCTAAAATCTCACAAGAGTCCCGGTAGACCCTATACTATATATATATATAGAGTGCGCGGGCTTCCATTTTCGGTATGCCTATATACTGCCTCATCGATTTCAATTCAATTCACCAGCGTTTGTTTACTCTCTCTCTTATTCCTTTACAGCCAATGCTGATCCGAAATCTCTCCCCGATTTATTGACCGGAACATATCAAAATCCGATTTAGTCTTCAATAGCGCGCATTCATTTCTTCTCCAAAAGTTTCTCTTATATGTTTTGTCGCGGTAAATCTGCATTGCCGAATATAATTAATATCCGGAATTCATACCTTAAAATTAAACTATATCCGAAAATACATATATATTTACAAATTTTCTCTTTGCCGAATTTTTCTTTTTAAATTTCGCGCCCGATCTACTTTACCGACAGAACAAAGATTGGAAACTCGAAGAATAAAATTTAATATATGTTTTGAAATTGTGGCAAAATATGTTTATTTTTAGAATTCTCAATGTTATAGTATAGTGAATAATATGCGTTGGTGAAATATGTATATATTAATTTTCTGTATTAGGGTCCTGACGATAGGCTCGTATATATTTATTATAAACTATGGCCATTTTCGCCGGAAATGATTTAACGCGCGTGTTGAAGTGCGGATAAAGTGGCGTAACGCGTGACGCGCGCGAACCATCACACTTCTATGACCGGAATCATCTCATCTTTATCACTGTCAAGAGTGCACGGCATCCACTTATATATATATTGTACATAATTTCTATGTTCGTGCCACCGACAATTTCCTACAATCATCGCACATCATTTTCAACATATATTATTATATATCTTTTCTCGCACCACCCATCATTCACAGACTCATTTATATAAACTGTCGACTCTATATGATGTAAAATTTTAATATTGTTTCAAATTTAATTTTAATGTTTTGTACAATTTATATATATTATACTTGAATTTTATATTTGTATTTTATCGTATTATATGATATATTATTATATATTATATTCTATTTTATTCTATTATATTCTATTATATTCTATTTTATTTTATTACATTTTATTACATTTTATTATATTTTATTACATTTTATTACATTTTATTACATTTTATTATTTTTTATTACATTTTATTATATTTTATTACATTTTATTATATATTTTATTGTATTCTATTATATTCTAATATAATTCTTAAATTACTAAATAAATATTATAATATAAACCAATTCTCATCCCGTGGGGTAAGAATTGGTTTATATTTATATTATTTTTTATACATTTATTATTAAAAGTAAAAATTATTCTTCTAAGATATATCTATACAATCTAGGAATAATATATATAATTAAACCGTGAAACCTATATTTTAAAGTCTTTTTTCATTATTATAATTCACTTGCAAAAGGTAAATTTAGCAAGAAAAAGGAATTATTTTTTTTTTCATTTTTCTTTTATTCTTAAGGGCAATTATCTGAATATCTTGGCTTTTCTTTTGTCCAAAGTCCTTGACAGTAAAGTCGAAGCGTTTTAGTTAATTACTTCAATCTTTGAAAAGAGTGCAGCTTTTTCTCACAGAAAATTCTTATATACATATATAATATATATAGCGACGACTTTTAATTACAATTATTATTATAATTATTTTAATTATTGTTCCATCAATTTTGTCTTCTTTCGAAAATATGTTGTCTAATTTCGACTAAAGCACATTGTACAAAATAATAAAATATAATTAAATATAATATAATATATAATAAAATATAATAAAATATAATAAAATATAATATAATATATAATATATATATAATATAACTGAACAATCATTCTCTAAAGGCTAAAACTCAGTCAACAGTAGCCTTATAAAATAAAATATTTTCTCACAATGAATATAAAATATTTTTTAAAGCATAATTAATAAAAATATAAATTTTTAAAAATTTTTCTTCATTAATGATAAAAAGACAAGCCCTAAAAATTTCCCACTGCAATCATTTTTTACTGTTATATTTTACTTAAATTTTTTTTCATTATGTGCATTATTTTAAATATATTTTTCAAACACATTTATATATAAAAATTTGATTGTATGGAATTGTCGCATTTATATATATATATTGCACACGAGATTAAATGTCGCTTAGATGGCAAAAGAAAATAAATGAAAAAAAAATGCAGAAAAAAAGAAGGAAAAAAATCGGAGTAAGCGGCAACCGTGCTCAGATTTTTCTCTTTTTTTCATTCTATTCCATTTCCCCTTTCTGGAAGCAGAGAAAAAATTTCAAGTGCTGGAGCGAGCGAATTGGAGAGAGAGAGAGAGAGAAAGAGAGAAATAAGAGAGGTGAATATGGCAGGGGGAGTTGGGAAACAGCCTCTCGAGGACCGGTCGCCATCTTGCTTTTAAGTACAGTCAAGTACAGCACCTGGTGGCAAAACATATATATATATATATTTCTTTATTTTAATTATCGCTAATACAATTTATCTCGTTAAATTAATTTTTTGTCAAAGAAAATTTTCTTACGGAAAATTTACTTTTTCTTTGCCTGGGGAATTTTTTTTTATATATACATATATATATTTATATTACGGACATAATTTCAGAAAACGTATATATTATAATTATTTACATTTAAAGAAAAATTATATTTTATATAATATATTTAATCTTTAAAAAAATATATTATATAATCATATAAAAATTTAAAGAAATATATTTTATATTTTAGATGGTAATAGTTTGTATATGGTTTTTTTTATATAGTTAGTAAAAATTCAAATGAGGCGCGCTCTGGAGGTTAGTACCTATAAAACTATTATTTGAAGTTAATAATGGCAACAACAATAATAATAAAACAGTATCTAAAATTAACAAATTGCAACAGTATATACCTTTTCTTAAGAGTAGCGTAAAATTATATTTTAATTTTGAAATGTTAGTCAACTTTTTTGTAACTTGCGCTGGCGCACTCGAGACATAACCTCAAACATCGCGAATAAATTAAAATCAAAATAAAACTCTATCTCTAGGAAAAATAGAACATATTCCGTTTGCAAGTTTGAAAAAAACCGCGCTAAACGAATTCATTCCATTTAATAAAAATAAAATAAAGGAAAAATGATGATAAAAAGAAAAAAGAAACTCCCACAAAGTGCGCGGATGCGATCTTAAATGTTTATGTGCGATTTTTTTCGAAATATTCCTTATACTGATTTTCTCGAGTAAAATATATTATATTATATATGTATAAAAGTAATGGAAGGCTCGTGTCGCAATGCTTATTATTAAAGTGACTCTTAAAGGAGATTTACATAGACATCTTGGAATGATTTTGAATAAATAGAAACGGCTACCGTACATACTCATATATATAGAAATATATATATATGAAGCTTATATCGAGAACGTTCGACCAACATTGACGAAGAGAGAACCTCGTTGCCGTCGTTTCTCCGCGTACAAGATCGTATTAGTATTAGGCATGCCAAACAGAAGCTGAGCGTACCTGACAGGTCGACCACTCAGCTGTATCAACATTGAGTACACGACATTCCTCTCCTGAATTTCGCTTCACTGTCTTGATGTTTTAACTCAATACATGTCATGTGTCTTCGAATTTATAAAAGTGTATAAAAAATATTTAAAAGAAAAAATACAGAGACGACGCTTCATACTTTTTTTTTGAGGTTATTTTTTTTACCGTGTTTTTAATTTTATTATGATGCTTATACAATAACTGTTTATGGGACTCGATTCCATATGTGAGATGTATTTTTGCAAATGTCGAATAATATTACGTTCTTGAGAATTTATTTGTTTAACGTTTTTTTTTAATTTTATACCTATATTTATATTTTATGTTATTTATATGTGACGCGATCTGAAGAAAGGGACCTTAGAAGCAAAATCACTTTAAGGTTATGTTAGCGTTACTTTTTTCTTATTTAAAAGTTCCTTTTTACCCTTTTTTGCAAATGAAAATCAAATGTTTATTAAATATTTCAGTTGTAATGAAGACTTAAACATTAATTATTCACATTGCAAGTTATGTTTTCATTAAAAAAATTGCAAACATAACCTATAATTTTTTGCTTCTAAGCTCCCTTTCATTCAGATCGCGTCACATATATGTTATTTATATTTTATTTATATTATATTTATTCTAATTGAAAAATAATTTTAAAACTATAAGAAAAAATGCGGGGGCCTAACTCTGCTGGAACTCGAAACCCAATTTCAAATATTTATTCTATTTTTACCCTATATGTATATAGTTTATTATATTTCATTTAAAATTACTAAAATTATTTATTACTTCCTCTAAAGTTAAATTAGTTGAAATTAAACAAAAATTACAATTTGCAAGTCCAAGGAGATTGAATAGAGCGACTGTGGCTCTCCATCTCTTAAGTATATAGTTTTTAAGGTACTATATTTGGAAGAGTGCGAGTTCGCCTTCTATTCACTTTTTACATTATCAATGGTCATTTGCCATTTCGATATTTTTCGATGTATTCGATCTCTTTTCGCAATTATTTATTTCAAGAAAAGGATTAAGAAAGAATATTATTAAGAAAGAAAATAATCAATTATTATAATATTATATATAGACTAATACTATATATATAGAAAGGATTATCGTTTCTTAAAAAAGACATGGAGTGGAAAGTAGGTCGAATATGTATCGAAAAGTATCGAAGTAAAGAATATGGACAATGAGAATGTAAAATCTTAATAGAACGGTGTTTTCAAAATTATTTGGACATGTGAAGGTGGCGCTGCAGTCGTATGTTATTTAAAAAGAGCGCGAATGTATAAATTTTATTTTTGTTAAGATTCATAATAAATCTTATTTTGCATTGTCAAAAAAAACGTCAACATTTTAAATATTTAAATATATTAGCTTATTAACTGAAAAAATTTGAATATTATAATTAATAAATAATTGACTTGGACAAATAAAAACTATAGCTAGTATTGTATAATATATATATATATATAATGTAATAATATATAATATACTATAATATAATATAATATAATATAATATAATATAATATAATATAATATAATATAATGTAAACAATTTTGATTTGTTACAGAGTTCGAGTTCGCCGAGACGAGTGGCAGTTCCGGTGCTGGTGAAGGACGGCAAGCCGTGCGGAAGCGGCGGCGGCAACGAGGGCAGCAGGGGCGGACCGTCTGCGGCGCTGGCGAGTCCCGCGCCCCACATGACAACGGCCTCGAGTCCCCATGGGACTCACCACGCGGCCTCAGTCGCTCACCACTCGGTAGTTGGCGTCAGTCACGTGATGAGCTCGAGTCAGAGTCTGCAGCATTGCTCCTACTCGAGGACTGCGGCCCAACAGACAATGCAGCAGCAACAGCAGCCACAGTGCAGCGCGTACCTACCACTCCAAGGTCGGGCCTGGTAGTGCGCGCCCTCCGCGGCGGGGGCGGCGGCCTACGCCAATCCCTCCGTCGCTGGCCCCTGGGCCCTCGCCGCGGATCCCTCAGCGTGGTACGCCATTCCCGAAGACAGTCCGTGAAATCAGGCCTTCTACTGTACAGACTAAGGTGTCTTTTACCCCCACCCCAATCCATTTTAATAATTATTATTATTAATTATTATTAATCACCCACTCGCAACCAAACTCGAAGAAAATTTACATTTTCAACGCCAAAAACAATACTTTCTCGAATTGTCCATAACTCTATTTTAAAACTGAAAACCAGGTCAATTTCCTCTATATATGAGGAAGCATTTATTCCTGAATCAAACAGATACTATGGTATCTGTTTTACCGACTGTGGATAAAAGGTAAATTCAAATCTACCTTTTATCCACAGTCGGTAAAACAGATACCATAGTTTGAATCAGTGACGATTTTCCTGCTTTTCAGTGACATTTAAGGGGGTCCCACAGTCGATTGGTTTTTTACTTTATGATAAATCGCATTGACTTTGACACCGCCTTAAGTAAAACTTTTATAAACTTCAGCCAAAAGGTTAAAAAAAATCTGAAATAATTGAATTGTAATTCAAATATTAAAAAGAATTCTTTTCTATCTGTATATATATATCTTTTTAAATACAAATTTTTAAATGTTTTTTAAATTTTTTTATAAATACAAAAAAGTTATTTAAGTGTTTTTAAGTATGAAAAGAAGAATCGAATGAAATTCAGATATACCCGTCCTAGAAAATAAAATAACTAATAATACAGAAAGAAAAATAGCTTTCATAAATGTGTGTCGTATAATTGAAAATATACATTCGAAGTATTTTAAAATACACTGTCCATTTCTATATTTTGTATATAACAAATAAATAATATAGAATTTTGTCAAATTTCCAAAAAAAAATTCACTATAGACGAAATATATTTCATCAAATATATGTATATGTAAATAAACGATTTTGACCAATTAATATATACGAATACGCTTGAATATACACTTGAAAAACACTCGAAAAGAAAAGTTTCATTCTATTCTCGAGATCTTTCAGAAAAAATTTGATTTTCTAATTTTGAGTAATTTGGAAATTATTTAAAAACTTATGTTTCTTATTAAATTCAATTTCTTTAATTCCCATCACTAATAAAATAATTAATAAAAAAAAACAAAAAATTTTTTTCGAGTTTGGAAAAATCAATTTTTGTTTCGAATTTCGAAGAAAATAAATTCATTTTAACTTTCTTTTAAATTCAAAGCAAAAATATGGACAATTATATGCGAAAATTCCGATTTTTTCTTAATATGTTCTATATATAGTTTTTAGTAAAAACGAATGTCACGCTATCATTAAGAATTCTTTTTTTCATAAAAAGAAAGAAAAAAAAGAAAATATTTTGTTGCGAAGAACCAAGTTCATTTGTATGAAAATTATAAATTTGTACATTTTTTATAAATGCACGGAGAGACGCAGGGCATATGGTAAATTCTACTATCGTAACAGTATAGTAGAATATACTAAAACGTAAAACGTTTAAAAAACTGACTAAGCAGATGTGGTTAGAAATATTTTATTTTTCTATTTAAAATTTAAAAAATTATTTTAATATTCTCTTTTTAAAAATTAGTTAACATTATAATATTGTTGCTAAAATTTTTGGTTTCCTGTTTACTTCCGCTTTTTTATCGGTTTTTCAAAGTAATTAATAAATAATTATTAATAATTATTTAATTATTTAATAATTTAATAATTATGTTTTCGATTAATAAAATTACATTTTTTAATAAATATTTAATTTTTGAAATGAAAATGTCATCAGTTTTAATTAAACATTTGCTTTTTAAAAAATAGCATCACGACTTTTAGTAAAATTTGAGATAAAAATTATTGTTTGCAATATAAAAATATGATTTTAATAAAAAGTTTATATATACCTACGTTTGTTCAAAAAATATATCATAACTTAGTGAAAAAATAAATTAAATTTTATAAAAATTTTCAATACACAAAAGTAAAAAAAAAATTAGTCAAAGTTATTTTATAAAAAAATTGTTGTCTAATGAAAAAAAAAATTCTTTTCACGAACAAAATTATGTATGGAAATTTTTCGATTAAAAAATTCCTTTTGTCCGTAAATATATCTATACATTTTCTAGAACCCTTGAAAGTTGGTCGCACTTCCGTTGGTGTGCGGCTATAGAGTTATGTTAATTTAAATTAACGGGAAACCATACACCACGATCTGTGACGTCAGTGTATATACATAAAGAGAGAGAGAGAGAGAGAGAGGAGGATTAATTTTGCAAAACGAACGTGAAACTCCAAGTGGCCACTGTGCATAGTAATTTAGTGACACTCGACCATTTATATAGTGCGAAAACAGCGAACCATGTCTCTGTATATAAATGTATTACATTTTCCACCGCGAGAGAAAAGCCACAACAACCGGCATTGTTCACGATTCACGGAGGGATAAATATATTTTGCCGCATATTCAAAATTTAATTTTCACTTTTACAAGTTCTCAAAATTCAAATTTTAACTTTCAACCTTTCAATTTGTCATATAATTTTCTTTGATATTTCCAATTTTCTCATTTTTTAAAAACACCAATTTTCATTATTGTTGAAAAATTCGAAATTATTTTTCATTCACAATTTTTTTCCAACGATATCATAAATAGAAATATATTTAATAAATATATAATATAAAAGGGAATCGTGAAATGCTGATTATATTGGCTGTGATAAATATGAAATCACACGACAGATGTAAATAATTAATTGGTTAATTAATTCATTTTCGACGCCGTTCATCTTCGTATATCAACGAATTTTTAATAATTCGATTTCGATACATAACGACGGTGTTACTATAAAAGAAAAATGCGTATAACGTTAGCGAGATTGAGCAGCAGCAGCAGCAGCACCTCTAGCGCGTAATTATAATGATTAAAGAGAAAAAAAAACAATTAAAATAATTATGATTGAAAAAAAAGGTAATTAATAGTGAGTAGTGTGTGATGGTGAAAACAAAGATACAAGGATTATTAGAGATATTATTATTATTATAAAAGTTTTGTAAATACCGAAAAAAAGAGATATTAATAAAACAATACTTATGCAAATGTCATCATGAACTTTCTATGACTCCATTTTTTTTAACTCCGTTTCAAATTTCCAAAAATATACCAAAAGATTCAACATTTCTCTCAAATCATTTTTCAGGTTTAATTCCGTTATCTTCTGAGAATTACCAGAAACAAAATGGCGGCGAACGAGGAAACAGCTGATCCGCACTTGAAATTTTACAATTTTTTTAAACTCCGCAAAATGAAGGGAATTAAAATTTATTTTTCTAAAACAATTTTTATCAATGGCAAGACGCGATCTGAAGAAAGGGACCTTAGAAGCAAAAAATTATAGGTTATGTTTGCAATTTTTGAAATAAAAATACAGACAGAGAATCGACTATGACAATTCAAATCACCGATGTTTAGGTCTTTATTACAACTTAAAATATTAAATAAAAACGGATTTTAATTTACGGTAAGTAAAAAGAAACTTTTAATTAATAAAAAAGTAACACTATAACATAACCTTAAAGTGATTTGCTTCTAAGATCCCTTTCTTCAGATCACGTCACAAATATAGTTAATTTTAATTTATTTTTTTAAATGTAAAATTATTTCTAAAAAATAATAATTATCATATATATACTTTTAATACTTTGTATATTTTATTTCATTTTTTTCTCCTCTCTTTTAAAGGGAGCAGAAAAATGAAAAATATTTTTTATTAATTTCGTTTTGATCGAGTGGATATGCATTTTATTATATTCTATTTTTCAGGACTATATAAATTTTATGTATATGCATATTATATATATATATATATATAGATATAGAGGAAGAGAGTAAAAAAATATACGATGCCAGACGCATTTAATACTCTCTAAATCCTGCCAATCGAAAAATATATATAGTCAAGAGCTTTTTCACGAGATGTTCCCGAATACAATTTTTTTTGAATCGTTCGATGATGGAATACTTACCATATATATCAAAATCGTGTATATGCGGATATTTTTTCCATTTTATACGAAAAATTATTTTATAACACACGTTTATTAACTTTTTCTCCATATTTTTGAGGTTATGATATAAATAAATAATAAATAATAACGAATAATAAATTTTATATGAATTTCATTAGTTTCGACGTTTCGAAACTATTTTTTTCTCCATATTTTTGAGGTTACGATATAAATAAATAATAAATTTTATATGAATTTAATTAGTTTCGACGTTTCGACAATTTAATATGATGAAATTTCGAGGTTATAATTTACTGAACAGATTATTTCGGGACTTTTTACGATTGGTAGTGCAATGTTTATAGTTATAAATTAATTAGTTTCATTGCATTTGGAGGTTATAGAGAAAATGTAACTATTACTATTTTTTCCTTGTGAGAAAAGATAATTAATTAAATGCGTGGTTTCCAAAAAGTCAGGAAGAAATTAATTTATTAAATCTCAGATAGCAAGGTTGGGCAGTTGCCAGAAAACTGAAAATTAAGCTGTGGCGTAGCGTGTAGTTAAAGGTGTGTTCATACGAAATTTTTTTAAAAATAAGGAAAAGAAATTAATGTACCAAATTGACTATATGTAAATAATTAAGTCCCTCCTTTAATAATAAAGTCTTAATCAAAAATTAACCCAGAAATATTTACCACTGGAAAAAATGTAACAAAGTTATAAAAATGTTTGGAAATAACAGAGGGGTTACACTTCATGTCATAGAAAGGATATATCATATAGATATGCAAACCGATGTTGAAAAAAAATTTTTTTAAAATACTTCTCGCGAACGGATATGATTTTCAATAGACAAAGTTTTTTTTAAGTAAATAAGAAAAAAAAAAGGAGAGAGAATAAAATTCGACAGACGCATCTTTCCGCATGCACGCGTCGGATTGGCGAGGGGTGGTGTGAGCAATGTGACATACGAGGGTGCCTGACAATGACAGGCCAACCTTCTGGTGGTCACTCTTATACACTGGTATCCTATCACACCCTACCCACCATTATCATATTTATTAACTGCCTCCCGGTGCTTATATCTACACCTATTCGCTGCCATTCCTATATAATATAATATGTGCCAGTGACAGCAGCACGTGGCCCATGGACCCTTCGGGGTCCCAACGTACATTTGTCCTCGTTTGATACGATTAACTATATATAACAACACCTTTTTGTTTCCTTTAAACTTTTCTTTTTTCCGCTAATAAAAAGAGTTTTCTCCAATTTTTTTCTTTTTTCGTCATATTTATACCCTTTTCTGTTATAAAGTATTCACCGTCTCTATACAGTATTTTCTGTTTTTATGGTTGTTTTACAGTATTTACATAGTACACCCAATAACATATATGCCTTCCTTCCGGTTTGAACAACTTTTTGAAAAATAGTGTGCCTTCTATATGAATGTTTTAAGTCTATGGCGAATCTCAATCATCATACGCCATAGACTTAAAACATTCTTATAGAAGACACACTACTTTTCAAAATGTTGTCCAAACCGGAAGGAAAAGCATATATGATATATTGGGTGTATATGTTCTGTATTTACGGTACTTTTACAATATTTTCCCTGTATTACGGTGGAAGTGTGAAATAATCGAGATTCGACAATTAGTCCTGTGAACACACCTTTACACAAGTGTCGCATTTCGCGCCTGCGCAGTCGAATAGAAGGAGAGAAACGCACATTCGCATCCTACTCTAACTCACGCTCAACATTCAATACCTCTAGGTTATAATCGAAATTTGAGGTTAGAGTGTCAAATAAACCATATATATCTAACCTCGCAAATTCCAATCCTTCAATTATTACCTCCCAGAGATCAATTTCACCCCTTAGCGAAATATATCGAATCTTGTCCATCAGCAATTAGTCACGGCACAAATTGCGAAAACCAATAGTTTGAATCGTTGGGATAATATAGGAGAGCGCCTATACAGGCGCGTGCACGTGTACAAGATCGGCTTACCTTAATAAACGCGAATAGGTAGATTTGTAGCAAGGGTTTACGTTTTAAGCGATGGGTCTTTTAAATGGGGCGTTTCCATGGAAGGCAAGTCACTGCGAGTCAGCGATCACCCTTATTCGCGGGGGCGCGCGCGCGCGATCAAAAAAATAAATAAAACGACGAGAGATGTAATGAAACATTCTCAGTTTTATTGCTATTCAGAAAAAAAAATCGGATTGTTTTTCTTAAGCCCATCAAAGCTTTTCTTCTACCCCTTGATTCAATATATATATAACTTATTATACCTTTCCAGTTCCATTAAAATACATGATGTTCTTTTGTACTCTCGCGTCTCCTGCTCTTTTATATATATATATACAAACTCAACAAGTTTTCTTTAATAATATAATAATATGATTTTAAAAAAAGATACTTTTCTGTAAATAAATCTCGAGGTACTTGCAAAATGTAAATTTTATAAGGTTTCGATTTTTCTTCTTTTTGCGAATTGGTTCCTTGCGGTTATTGGTATACAGGCAAGTGCTTATATGCCTGTCCTAACGATTTGTATGTACTTATGGCCTTTCTACAATGTTAGACTTTTCTACAAACCTCTCTATTATTAATTCTCATGACTGTTGGACTAAATAAATGAACTATAACATTTAACTATATTTTTTAACCATAACTATATAACAACCATAGAGAATGAATATTTTTCCAATCTTTATATTTAATTATTTGACATATTTTTCTAAAAGTGTAAAAATTGGGAAAATATTGAGACGTAGATTTGATTAACAGCAATTTAATTGGATGAAAGTGCGTAAACCTGACAGGAACATTTTCACTGGCTGTCAGCCTGAGGGAAATTTGGATATAATACATGACCCCATGAATGACGAACGCCTGCACTTGGCTCCTCCTACGCAAACAAGTCAACCCTTTTGCATTTGCAATACATTTTGGAGTCCCTTTCGCTCACTGGAGGGAAGGCGCTTGCGAAATCAACCGAGGAGTTAAGGGATATTGTACAAGAGAGAAAGAGAGAGAGAAAAGCGAGAATATTAGCATCTGAGGATCCACCACGTCTCGCCTACTTCTTCAAATCTAAGACGGTATAGTCATGAAACAACCCCATGATTTCGTCTCCTCGTATTCATGAACTCCAGGAGTCGTTTTAGACTCATGAATTTACAATGATCATTCTAAGACATCGAGGGTGGTTTGAAAAAAAAAATTCTAATGGAAACACAAACAGCAGTGATGGAGACAAAAACCTAAAAATCTCATCTCGCTTGATGAAATTTAACATCATTGCTAAATTTGATTAAAAAATGTTTCTTAAACCCTAATATACGCTGATGACTTCATGTTTTATTTGTTTATAAAAACAATAAATCTTGGGATCCTCGGGTTAGTTTTTTTAATTTCTTTAAAAAAAATAATACCATATACGCACTGTTAACTTTAAAGTATCAAAATTGCAACAAATTGATACCCAAAATGTGAATTAAATAAAACACCGCTGCCAAGTTATAAATTTTTTTTATACTTTTGGTACTCATTTCATTCGTTTTCGTAAATCTTGTTGTAAAAAATTTCATGAACACTTTGCTTCCTCATAGAGATGTTAATAACAATAAAGTATAAATTTTCAACAATTATTCTCACTGTTTTCTTGAAAGTATCAAATTGATACTAAAAGTGGATCAATATATGATGCCAAAAATTGAGATCAATTTTTTACTTGATCCACATTTTGGGTATCAATTCGTTGCAATTTGATACTTTGAACTTAATATAGTGCTTAAGTGCTGTAATATTTTTTTCTCTTTCTTTAATACTTTCACATGAAAATTTATGTTTTCACAATTTCTGTTTTTTTAAAATATCAATAACTTCTTTATTTCTAATCGAAATAGCTTCAAAAATAGGTGAATCAAAGGGTTTTTTAATGCTCTACTAGTTGGTAACTATGGTTTTAATGTTATTTCTACATTTTTCAACAAAATTCTCAAAAGTCTTATTTTCCAAAATTTTTGATTTTTAAAAGTTTAATATCCCCGCGGTGAATATGAACGAAAAATGTTCATTCTGGGCTCAAAAGATGCGTCTAAAAAAACTACAAAATTAGAAAAAAAACATTTATAGGTGTCCTGACATTTTTTCAAAGTTATGGGCAAAAAACGTTTTTTTGAAAAATTAAAAATCAAAATAACAAATAGTTAAACTTTATTAATCTATCTCAAAGTACTCTCATTTTATGTCCGCCGATGAGACCTAGAATTTAAAAAAAAATTCAGCCCAAAAGCTCTTTAAAATTTGGAGATATTTATGTAAATATGATGTTTACATCATGTCATTTTTGAACTCCTGAGGTCAAATAACATAAAGATATGTTAAAAAATCGAAGTCGAAAAATTTTGGTATTACAATACTTCCTCAGTATGAGAGGAAGCAAAATTAATCCAAACTTTTTACATCATTTTGATCCATACTTTGGTATCAATTTGATACATTCAAGAAAACAGTGTATATGTTTCAATTGATTCTTCTATGAAAAATATTAATTTATCCAACAAAGAGAATTACAATTTAGTTTTTGAGCCTATACGAATTTTGATGTATAGAAAATTTGTAATACTATTATATTCGTCAAAGCATTCCAATCGGGATATATTGCTACTCGATACCCTCGGCGTGCACGTTAATTGCTGGATTGCAACATTGCTTAATCCGAGTAGGCATTTCGCTATTGCGCGGAATTAAATGTATACTATATATATATATGTGTGTGTGTGTGCACACAGCGAGTCGCAATTGTGAGAGGAATACCTGCGGCAGGTACCACCAGGTACTCGTCGTCCTCTGCTCTCGTTACCATGGTTACTCGAACGCCATATAAATGAACGCGAGGGATTGCTTCCGCTCTGCTCAACAAGGGTGCAATTTATTCGAATCCCATTAGAATTTTGCGATAATAGCGACGGTAAAATAAAATTTTTCATTAATATCATAATACGCTTGCTCATAGTTACACGCGCATTTATATACTAATTGCTTCAGAATTTAACAAACAAATGGAAAAAAATATTTATTTATTTTTCAAAAACAAAAAATTCCCTTTCCGAGCTGTTTGTAAAAATAAATCAACTGACATCCACTTTTAACTATACATGAATTACAACCATCTATATAGGTATAGGATAACATATATTCTAATCAATTTTCTACTTCTAGCTCTAGAGACTATGTTTTAAATAGCTCGAAAAGTTTTAAAAACGTTTAAAATTTAGTCTAGTTTTCAATAATTTTTATTTTAAGTTATAAAATGCTCCTTTTAGACTTTTGGAAAACAAATTTAAGTGTATTTTTTAAAATAGAAAAAAATGTGACGACAAATTTTCATTAATCGTACATATATACACTTCAAAAAAAGAATAACGAACATCAAAAATTTCAAAAAAAAGTATATCACCAAATACAAACAAAAGTAGAAGAACCAAAAATTTCTCATCTTTAATAGAAAATTTTATTTAACACAAAATTTACAACCTCTAACTCTTTTGTATTAGAATTTTGTTTACAATCATTTACTCCAATGTTTACAAAAAATTACTATACAATATATCACTGATTCAAAATCAAAACAGTCTCGAGAAAATCTATATAGTTACGAAGAAAGTTCACAATTTTAAAACCATCCCCAGGTCCATATATAACACCGCAGCACACTCAACGTACAAAAATCAAAATCACCAGAAAAATCACAATAAAATATGACTAACGAAAAAAAGAGTATATATATACAATAACTGCGATAAGAATAAGAGAAAAATAATTTTAAATTTAATAATTTTCAAAAAACAAAAGAAACTCTTGGAAAAAAATGATTACGATTGATAAACACCGCGGAGATTCGACAAAACTGTAGACGACAAGCCGAAGAAATCGTTGGTATCGCGATGCGATTTCGTAAAATCGCAGTGGGGGTGTGTGCTTCGACCCTATCTTCTGACCCTTTGCTGGTTAAAACTCACACTCCACAGATTTCGTGGACCACACACACACACACATTGACATTCACATATACTTGAGCATCGACACACATCATTTCGATTTATGTACACACTCGCAAAAAAACACGAGTCTCCTAAAAAGAAAGTGGTGGGGATTCGCAGTTAGTGGAGTCGCGCCCCTGCGGTACAGCAACCACGCCTACGTGTGTACCGCCCATTATTTCATCGACTGTGTGCGCGATTCTGGAGGGGGATCCCGCAAGATTTCATGGTCGACAGTCAGGCTTCGACCTCGGATGGGAAAAATCGAATGAATTTTATTTTATTTTTAAACTTTCGTAATTAATTTCTACATTATTCTTACGATAAGGTTAATTATAAATTAATCGAACTAATTAGTCATTAAATTATATTTTAAAAATTTTTAATTTACTTAAAGGACCTTAATTTTTAATTTTTTTCGAGTTAACAAAAATAGCAAACTTGGAACTACCCAACCCTGTTGATAATTTTCCCTTTTTGGAAATTTTCACCATGTGGACTTGACTTTAGACTGACTTTCAATATGGTTTAAAGGACCCCGCAGGATTTACGTTAATTTTGGCTCTCAGTCAATTTTTTCGTTAACTTTGTGATGACTTTATAGTTCTTGCTATTCTAAAATAATAACTTTAAAATCCAAAGTGACAAAAAAAATCCACTGGGAGACGAAATTAATAAAAATTCAACGAGGTTTGTTTACAAGAAAGAAGTACAAACATAACTACCCAACTCTGATAGTGAAAAATGAGGTAAACAATACGGGAATGCTTAATAGATTTCTTTGGCAACTTCCCAACCTTGTGAAATAACATTTTCGATTTCTTCATCGCAAAACCAAGTTGATAAATTGCCAAATGCGACACTTTTATATTATAACTTCTCAACGTTGCTTTTTGAAATTTTCTAAAATTTTATCGAGTAAGTTTGGATTAGCAAAGAATGAAAAAAAAACTTTCAGCAGGGTTGGGTAGTTGGCGAAAAAATAAAATGACGCATTTGTTCCATATGGAAAGCTTACCGTTGACTAAAATTTTATTTATAGCAAGGTTGGGTAGTTGACAAAAATTAGGCGCCATTGTGTAAAAATAATCGCAGAAAGGGACTCAGAAGAAGCGAATATATACTTTATTGCAAAATAGCCAAAAAAAATATACTTGATAAGTTCTATAGCCAAATGCGTCAACAAAACCTTAAGGCCTTTCTGCAATAAGATTCAAAGAGCATATTTCGCAAAGGTGACGCATTGAAGAAATGCCTTTATTAGCTGCAGATGAAATTTTCAAAAGGTACACTCAGATGCATTAATGCGCATCTGAGTGTATCAAAACTTTCGTTTCAACAGGGTTGGGCAGTTGAGAAAAAAATTTGAAAATTTCAATCACCATCATAGGAATGGGCAAATGCCAAATTTTGACAATAAAAATACCAACTATACATAATGTATATAAGTAAATAAATAAAACTTACAAACAAGTAAAATTCCGAAAGCAATAATACAAAAGGAATAAAAAAAACTTGAGGGACAGAGCTTTGAAAAAATGTTATGGAATTCAGGAAGCAGCACCTGAAGGTAAAAGAATAAGGGACTGAAGTACTGTGCATAAAATGGATGGCGGATGTAAATGCCAAGTAGCCAAGTACGTACTCTCTGTTCTCTCATTCTCCTTCTCTCTCTCTAGCCCCTTTCAAACCTCGATGATCTATCTCGGTTTATTCTTTTTCGACTCTGACTCTCCTTCTCTCTCTCTCTCTCATACTCGTTTCTCTCGACAGCCGCGCTATTTGATAAGTACCTACGCATTGCTAAGAGTGTGTCTATACACCGCCTCATGCACGAGTTGCGAGACGAAGCGGAAAGATCAAGCAGCTGACGATGAATTTTTATGTCAAAGCATCTATCCCGCACTGGAGAGAGAGAGAGAGAGAAAAAAAAGTCTCTCTTTCTCTCTCTATACGATGATTTTATGGGGAGCTGAACGTATATTAAATTAAAAATTAAAACTAGCCACTCGTTCAAATATTGCAAATTAGAGGACTCTTGTCATTTTTCTTTTCAAGTACGCGTTATAGCTATACATGAATTTCCAATTAGATATATACATACGGGAATATTGCAGTTCTGCTGTTTTATTAGTTTTCAGAATAGTTGAAATAGCGATAGTGGCTGATTGGTGTTATTAAAACAAGACCCACCTAACTTATACATGTTCTTCGACTTAAAATTCACTTTTCCGTTTGATATATTTGACGCGATCTGAAGAAAGACACCTTAGAAGCAAAGCACTTTAAGGTTATGTTACTGTTACTTTTTTATTAATTAAAAGTCTCTTTTCAATTAAAATCAGTTTTTATTTAATATTTTAAGTTGTAATAAAGACCTAAAAATCAGTGATTTGAATTGTCATATAGTTGATTCTCTGTTTGTATTTTTATTTCAAAAATTGCAAACATAACCTATAATTTTTTGCTTCTAAGGTCCCTTCACTTTCTTCAGATCGCGTCACATATGAATATACAAAAGATGGAAGAAATCATATTTTTGAACAGAAAGGAAATAATATTCCGCAGGGACTTTATTATTGGCTATGGAAGATGTAAAAAAGTATAAGAAACTAGAGACAATAAGTGAAACGAGAGAAGCGTTACAAAACTGAAAGGCGAAGGAGAAGAAGCTGTATGTAAAGGATGCGGGCTATCGGAAGTATCGAGTCGAGTGTCTTTCTTTCTCTGATGAGAGACGATGAAACACCTCATGCGGGTTGTAATGATCAATTATCGCTTCGTTAATTATAAAGAGTGAAGGGCATAATTAAGAAAACTTCGAGGGAAAATCTCGACAGACGCACTTTGATATCAAATATAATTGTCGGCCGAAGATTAATTCACTACATTCCTTCTTTGAATATCTACGTTTGTAATTACTATTTTATCAATATAATTCAGTATAGAATTTTAATTTAATTTAAATTGAATTTTTAGTTTTATCTAACCCAAATTCCTTCCAGTTTGACGAAAATTTAAAAAGGCGTGGAATTTCTATCAAATTTGCATAGTTCGTGACATACGAATGTTTATTCATATGCCACGGAGTACGAAAATTCCGTCAGGCTGAAATGAGTATTACCTCAGGGTTGGGAAGGTGGAATTTTAATTCCTATCGAAGCATCAATTTTTATACAACAAATATTCGTTAGAAGCAAATGGCAATTTCGACCGTTAAAATTTCTTGCCTTTGACGAGAATGCATTTATAATGGTACGCATGCCATGGCTTTTTAACACAAAAGCTTTTACGCGGGACGTCTAACGAGCACTTAAGTGGCGACGGTTGAACTTAAAAATGTCATAAGATGGCATTGTACGCAGCGACCACTCGTCGGCCCGTTGGCGCGTACACGATGGCATATTGTTTAACGAAAGAGAATATATATACTGCTCTGGGAGCTTTTGTGAAAAAAAAAAATATATATATATGCCAAGCGCGAGAATTGCAGAGACGGGCCCGCCGGCCATAGGAGGGTTATTACATGCCCTCGCATACACTTTTCGCGTGTACACTATATAATACACTCACATGCGGATTTGAGGGCCTATGCGTAATGTGTTAAAGAAAACCTCTTGAGATTCGTCAGTTACTATATATACGATGATTGACGCGAAAAATTGAGATCAATTCCCACACACGGTGAGTGGACGGTCCCACCAGGAGAAAATCGACATCGACCCGGGTGCATGAAGTAGCGTCAAATCACGGGGCCTCATTCAAGAGAAGTCAGTGAATTAGTCACAGATCGCTAATCCGTATCTACAAATCGCCCTTTTAGGCATTCAAATATTTTATGGTAACAAAAAGTCAATTGACGCTCAGGGCTAACGATTTTACAGGTTGTGTTTTGATTTTCACACAAGATTTTCTTAATTCATCGCCACTGTATAACTAAATATACTATATACCTATACCACCTAGATCCAACAAAAGTATATTTTTTAAACAAAAAACTACATCAGCTACATCCTCAATTCCGAAAAAGCTAATAATCCATTTTACCCTGGCATTTTTAAAAAAATAACTTTCAGTACCGAATAATTAATACTATTTATTATTAATTAAATAATTAAGTAGATGGGCAAATGAACGAAAAAATTGTGTCTCTGAAGAGAAAGTTCCCTCCCCTCCCCTCAGTTGTTAAGAAAAATATACAAAAAATAGTTTCACATGCGTTGAAGAGCATAGAATAATAATTACTATATGAGTGAGTGATTTCCAGACGAAAATCGCGATATTTCCGGGAGAGTGGACAAGTCAGGGTGAGAGTGAAGGAATTGAGGTGGGCCAGACGGGGGGGGCCATGATCACATGGGGGGCCCAACCGCGAGTCACTGACTAAAGACTGTCACAAGTGGTGCGGGACATTATCGACAGACGGGTGCCCCGCGCGGGAACGATCGCGGGGGGCCGCCTCTCGTCACCTTTCACTTCTCGGTGGTAACTCGTCAAAAATCCCCACACACGGCTCTATCCTTATACCGCAAAAAAATTTACATTTACATACTAATTAATATTTTTATAAGTTAAAAAAAAGGATAAAACTTTTATACTATTAAATTTTTAATCCTTTGACTACTTATTTACCACTATTATCATCATTATCAACTTTATTATCATTATTATTATAGTTGTTACCAGTATTGATACTTTGACTAAAAAGACTGTGCTTAATAATCTAATAAGCACTAACTATACCGTACCTAACAGAATAGAAAATTCTCTCTCTCTCTCTCTCTCTCTAAAAATTTCCATCATGAAAAAGAAAAATAATGCCAGAAGAAATAAATGTCAAGGATAAGTTAAAATTTTTGCAAATTGAGAACATTGAGAGTAAGTGGGTGCAGAGGGTCAATCAAATTAGAATTTTAGAGAATTCTGTCGGTCTTTTTGCAACCCTGAGCGAAATCGGAACACTTGAGGGAGACGTAAGGGTCTGCTGCATTGTGTCCTATATATATGGCGACGGGAACTTGAGGCACATAAGAGTGTAGAGTGAGTCGAGACCACAACGACCATACACACACATATATAATAAAAAAAACGGGGTAGATCTGTACGCGGATAACGCTTTATTTCATCAAAATGGAGGAAGGGGGTAAAAACCGAGATAACGCTATATGAATGCTGTATAGGGCGGATGGTGTGCAATCCTTGCTCAATGATCCGAAACCCACATCTCAATCGAGATAGGGCACTTTATGTACAATCTCGCATTCTGATCACTATTTCAATTCTTCCAAGTCATACAGTTAGAGGCTTTTAATAAAAGGAAAAGAGAAATATACTCTACTGAGGTCTTTTTGATGACTTTAAAAAGAGACGTTAATGTTTAATTTTTATAAACAATCCTTTTTTTCCAATCAAGCAAACTTTTTACTCAAGGCTATTCTTTATTTCAACCAATAACGACCCAATACAGCCCAAAAAAAGAAGCTATACTTCTATTAGAAACTAGTATAAAAAATAAAAATTTCTATTTGACATTTGAAAGAACATACAAGTTTTTGCCTCCAGGTCCTTTCATAAATATAGACTAGAGATGTAAATTTTTCGTCTAAAATGAAATAAACCAAATTTCACTCAAGATTCTGGTCGATAAAGAAGAAAAAAATAAATTAGAGGAGCAAAGTCAGAGAGTGAGAAAGAGTCATGTAAAGGTGAGTAGAGTTCTCTAAGTACTTATAGTACTTAAGATATATAGTATATAGGACTATAGAGCACATTCTGTGTGTGTATATATAAAGATAGGGTACCAGCTACACCTGGACCTTCTTCTTTAAGGGTGTACAAGAGCTCTCTCTGCTTCCACTTCACAACTCAACCATCCAACGTCCTGGCTTTACAAGCCTTTACAATGATATATTTATTTTTACTTACACAAACAGTATAGTTCTTAAACGGCTCCTACTTATCGTTCAGTATATTCCTTTCAAATTATTTATTACCGCCTAATTACTACAAGATCCGATCTATCACTGCGTGTGTATTCTATATACTAAAACTAATTTCTCCCCACTTGCGAAACCTTAACTTATTAGCGTCAATTTTCAGCCTCATAGGGAAAACCAAACCAACTTCTTTATCTATTGATTTATTTCACTTTTTTGGATTTAGATTCGGATTTTTAAAATTAGGAGAAAAGAAAGAAAAATAGATTGCAATTACCTGGGAGAGTATATAGTGTACGTGGTTGGGAGAAAAAAATACCAACAAGGGGATCGTCCCGAAGAGGTTAGGGTTGCGATCGAGCACTTGAGCACGAGCCCCAGAAGAAATGCGGGGAGAACAATAGGCAGAGGTAGCCAGAAGCTGGTGCTGTGTCATCCCAGTGTCTGAGCCCACCTCCTACGACGTGGTCGTAACAAACGTATGCGTCTACCATGACTTGGAGTCTCTGATGTCTAGGGGTGAAGGGGCAAAATTATACTTTGCTACTCAACTTCGTCGAAACAAGAGAAAGCAAAAAAACACACACACGCACGTCAGACCACCCAAAATGACATCAAATTCCTCTTTAAATCTTCTAAATGACAATTCTAAATTTCATTTCTCTTCTACTAAAGTTTCTAAATTCTAAAACATTTCTTTTTCTAATAAAATCAAATGGAGGCAAAAAAGGACAAAAGTTTAATAAAATCCCTTTTAAAACGGTGATTGGGTAAAAATTCTAAAAAAAAATTTTTGTAGTTTATGGACGATGTCTATTAGCTTCCATATAATCGAAGCATATAAATTTTTACGATTTGTTTTCTAAAAACCTATTTGTGTATTTCAACATCTTCTTTTTTTATCATCTATTCTACGTACCTGAAACAGAAAATAAACATTAGAATAAAGAAAGCAAAAGAATACTCATTTATTAAGTAAAATAAAAAATATTTTTACCCCTTACTCATAACTGTAAAAAAAATTTCACAAAATTTAGGTTAAATTTTCCATTCATTCAAAAAAGAGCCTTTTTCCGCATAAATGTAAAAATATTTCTCGATGAATAAAAAAAAAGTATCGCCAATACCTGCGGAGATATTGAGAAATTGAATTTTAGCACAATTTTTGCCTTTCACTTCTCACGTAGTGCTCTTATCTCACGGTAGGATGCGGACGTATAGGTTCCATATTTCGGGGTGACGATGGAGCGAGAAAGAAAGGCAGAAAAAAAGGAAGAACGAAGAGAGGAGAGGAGAGAACAAGAGCACAGCTCGCTATTATTTTCTCAAGTGGCACTCTCTGGTTCAATGCTCGCTGGCTTGCTCTGCAACCAGATGTGCACGAACTCAAAAAAGAAAAAAAGAGTGAGAAACAATCTGGTCATTTTAAAAAAAATTCTCAATTAATATCAAAAACTACTTACCAATTCAAAAAAACATCCACTTTTCTACGATAACAAATCTGAAAAAAAATGTTCGGAAATTCCAGGATAATAAAATTTTCAAAAAATTTAATGGAATAATTAATAAAAATTTTACCGTTTCTTGCTGAAATTTTTTTTTTATTTCATTTTCCACCCTCCTCTTCTTTCGACATATAATTTTTAGCTTATCTGGCGCATATGTGATTTAACGTGCAACTCAAAACGGAGTAAAAGTTCAGTCGATTCTCGAAAATACTTCACATCCACTCTATATATATACTTTTATAAGAAACATTTTTCATTAAACTAAATATTATGTCGGAGAATTACAAACTAAACTGAAATACCACTTAATTATATAAATTATCATTCATTATGAATTGAAAAAAAATTATTTCCCACTACCTTAGTTATAAATACATAATTCAATTTGAACTCTCATTCACGAAAATTGTGACAAATTCAAAATAATCGAATTTGCTATTATGTATAACAATTCACCGTTTTTCTAAGAATTTAAAACAAAAATAAGTTACAAAACTTTGCACTACAACAATTTTTAATACTTTTTTAGTTCCAAATTATTTGAAAAACGGTAACGCGCTCTAAAAAAAAGTCTATGAAGAAAAAAATTGTAGGTTATGTTTGTCATTTTTTCAATAAAAAATAAAATCAAGTCTCACTTTATAAATCATGATGTTTGTCTTCATTGCATCTGAAATAATTATGGTTTTAGATTTGTAAACACAGAAATCTTAATTAAGGTTCAAACAAACATAACCTTAAATCTATTTGCTTCTTATCATACCTTTCTTCAGAGCGTATCGCACTTTGTAATGTCTAATATTTTATAGACAATAAACATCTTACATTTATCTCTAATGAATAAATTTACAATTCATGAAAAAATAGAGTGGATTTTGTCGGAATTAAAAGAAAAATTGTTTTTGTTATATAAAAAAAAGCCGATTTCTCGAAAATAATTTCAACTCTAATTAAATAATATAACTTTTTTTTCAGATACTTAAAAATTAATGATTACCATTAATCCTAAATAAAAGTATCAAAAAATATTTTTATAATCTCCGAGAGTAAAATTCAATTTCCCGGTGACGTAAATTGATTAATTATATAAGTAAAAATATTCGCTTTTCTTAACGAATTAAATCGCAATACTTACATTTATGTTACAATATTGGTCACTCTCGCTCTATTATTAATGAATTTTTCATGTTCAAATTCACGCATAAAAAAGAAATTGCACGCCAAAAATATGAACAAAAAGAAAAATAAAAGAAATCATCTTTGGCTTATCTTCGTCTATAGCCTCCGGAATTATTGTTACCACCTCTTCCATACGGATGATTATTAGATCGATTCTGTAAAATAAAAATCAAATTCACTCGAATTTCTCGAAACATTGTTGTGTTTTATGAATATCCACCGCGCACTTTGTGTCCAGCTTTTTGAATTTGAAAAATCTATTCCATTGTTCTGTGATTTTAGCTCATTGAATCCATGGTCAAAATTTTGTATATATAGAAATATAAGAAAAAAAATTACTTAAAACCTTTTCAAAAATTAAATTATTTCTAAAAATTAAGACTTATAATTCTGTTAATATGCAATTATTATCTAAAATATGCACAAATTCCACAAAAATATTTCGACGGCTCCCGTTGATATGATCTTGTTTCAATTGTCAAAATAATAAAATCGTCTTTGGAGCTCAATTCAATATGATCTCTATTCAATTGTCAATTTAATATAATCTCGCAAAAGTTTCTGTCTAATAAAATCTTAATTCAGAGTAATTTTAAATTCACAAAAAAAATAAAATATTAATTCGTTTTAATTATTATTTAATGTTTTATAATGATTAAATAATGATTAATAAAATAAAATATAGAAAAATAAATTAAAATTATTAAAACTATTAAAAATATTAGAAAAATAATAAATTATCAACTATAAAATATTAATTCGTTTGTAATATTATTTCATACCTTTCAATAATTTATTTAATAATTCATTAAATGAAAAAAAAATAATAAAATTATACAAATTTTTATACTTTTTTTTAATCTGAATTTTAATAAGTTTATCAAACTTCGTAAGTTTTTAATTTTTTAGTTAATTTTAATAATTAATCACGAAGTTTGATAAACTTATATATTAAAATTTAGATCAAAAATTATAAAAATAATTTATGTTTTAATAAAATATATAAAATTAAGGAAAATAGTTTTTAATACATTTCAGACCATCCACTTCGACCGGAATGGATAATTATACTTTGTTAATTTGTTTTACTCAATTAATTTTATTATTTCATACTTTTTAATGAATAATGAATTTTATTAATTCAAATTAGTTAGTTTAGTATTTTTATTATTATTTAGATTTGTATAATTTTATTATTTATTTTTCATTTAATGAATTATTAAGGGCATTTGAACCATTATGACGTCACAATTTAGGCAAAGCATGTGTTTTAATGTTGTGACGTCATAATAGTTCAAATACCCTTAAATAAATTATTGAAAAGTATGAAATAATATTACAAACGAATTAATATTTTATAGTTGATAATTTATTATTTTTCTTATATTTTTAATAGTTTTAATAAAATTAATTTATTTTTCTATATTTTATTGTACTAATCATTATTAAACATTAATTAAATAATAATTAAAACGAATTAATATTTTATTTTTTAAGAGATAATTTAAAATTACTCTGAATTAAGATATTTTATTACACGGAAACTTTTGCGAGATTATATTAAATTGACAATTGAATAGAGATCGCATATTGAACTGAACTCCAAAGACGATTTTATTATTTTGACAATTGAAACCAGATCATATCAACGGGAGCCGTTGATTTTTAATTCCAGACGAAAATTTTCTTTTTGAAATATATAAAAATTTTCAAACTCTTGTTTGCAGTATATACTCACTGAAAATGAAGATTCCCAGGATTGAGATGGTCCACGACCTTGTTGCTGTCCACCACGATTTTGTTGATTATTTGACTGGTAATTGTAATTATTTGACCAGGGATTTGGCAACTGACCTCGTTGACTTTGATAACCCGACTGACCTGAATTACTTCGATGGTCCTGTCGATGATTCTGATTAGACTGATAGCCGTGACGATTCTGATGATTCGACGAAGTCTGATAATCCCTTTGCCTCGAGTCGCTGGAGTGCTGCGAATTGTAACGTCCCCCGGATGATCCCGAACTGTATCCACTCTGATAACCTGAAACCAAAAATACATTTCATAAATAAATTATTAAAAATTAATGTATCTTATTATTGCACTTTAAATATTCTCCATTCTACAAAGATACATTTTTATTTTAAGACTTTGAAACATGAAAATCAAAGATTACGATTTTGAGCGACGAGGAAATTAAGGGTTCCCCGTTCGGGCAATAAACAAGCGATCAATTAAGAGTCAGAGGAGACAAATTGCAGTTCATAAACATGGTTTGTGAAAAAAAAAGAGAGAGGGTAGAGAAACCTTAGAACGATTGTCGACTGCTTTCTCATTGTATAGAGGTATATACGTACAACATGATATTAAAGTTGAATGGGAGCGTGCCGGCCGCGTGTCTTGTTCATATGCGTCGTGAGATGAGGAGCACGTATGTTTGCCAGCATCACGAAACGTCATAATATGACCGACGTTCACGATGCTAATAACGAATTGTCCAAACGGGACATCGACGCCTTTCGTCAAAACCTCGCACCCATCGTTTACAATTATTATTATTGTTATATGTTATTGCCGGCCGCGCAAAATAATTGCGTCTCCCTCCCGCGCACTTATTCCTTTGTCAACTCTGTCCCTCCTAATTGATCCAAAAATCATGTTTACACCCTTTTCTATATACACATTTATCAACAATTTTTAAAAACTCTTTTACAATTTTCTTCAAAATATCAAATCAAAAATCAATTCCAATTTTTTTGATCCGCACTTTTGTATCGTCATAACTTTCAAGAAAAACATTGCGAATATTTCCAAGGATATCGCAAATTGAGACAAAACATTGCTTATTCGCAACCTTTTAATTCGTTCGTCTCATTTTTTAAGATATCCTTCAAAAAAAAAACTATATGAAATGAAAATTTTTTAAACAAAACATCGCAAAACGGATAACAAGATTTGAGTGTATATATATTTTTGCACCTAAATGGAGAAAAAAAGAAGTGAATTTCCTTTAATCGGAACTAATTGCTATACCTGACCGGTGGGGTTGAAACGGTTATAGTTCGAGGATTCGGGAACCGTAGACGGTGGGCACTATTATCATAAACGCAACAATAACGAGGGATGATCCGTCGAGTAAACTGTTGGACCCCTTTTTCCGAGGCGAGGGTGAGGATTACCAGTTTCTCCCCCCAAATACCCTATATATATACTACACAAGAATCCCTCTGCGGAATTCAAAGAAGAGAATAAAGGTGCGGAGAGGGCGGCGGTGGGGTTGTGTTATTGTTGCCGTTGATAGACAAGGAAAGCACAAAAATAAAACGCTTGTCGAAAGTGATGCGAGAGGCATTTTCGGCGATATATATATATATGGTTTCTCAACATGAGAATCTCTGATGATAGATCAAAATAGCAGACATATTGATATTACAACCATTTATTCTGTCCTTTTCTGTCATATATGATGATACAACTTTCATTCTGTCCTTCTTTGTCAAGATGATACAACTTTCATTCTGACCTTTTCTACCATGATGTTAGAATAACCATCATTCAGTCCTTTTCTAACGATGATGTTAGAATAACCATCATTCAGTCCTTTTCTAACGATGATGTTAGAATAACCATCATTCAGTCTTTTTCTATAACGATGATAAAACTACCATTCTGTTCTTTTCTATCATGATGTTTGAACTACCATTCTATCCTTTTCTACCATCATATGATGATGACAGAATGAAAGTGGAAATGGAATCAACAACCCACCCTAATAAAGTCCCGTATTTATCGCATTCTAATAGGAGCTATCGGATTAGCATGCGTCATTGCCGCTGAAAGAAGAATATACACGCTTCATTGCATTGCGTATACATATATAGGATCCGATTCAAGACTTATGATCAGATTTTAGGTCGACTTTAACGAAAACCATCCAATTCATCCAGTTTCTTAACTATAAACTAACAAAAATTAAAAAATTAGCTAATAATTAATATTTTAATGAAAGAAAGAAAATTTAACCTTATTTTTCCTGTTTCCAAAGGTTATAGAACAGGGCTCGAACCAGTGAAAGTATTTAAAAATATACAGACTTTACGGACCAAAAATGAAAAATTATGGACCATTTACGGACCAATTACTGACAAAAATATATAAGAGAACATTTTACTTATACACGGAAAAAATAAATATATCAAATTTTACAAAACTGTTACTGAGTAGAGGATACAGCTTTTAACGAAACTGAGTTTTGTAAAATGTAAGGAATATTTCAAGATAAAGTACACAAATTTCGTAGTATATACTGAATATTTTTAGAGTTTGTCCTGAAATATTTCTTACATTTTACAAAACTCAGTATCCGCTACTCCGTAACAGTTTTGTAAAATTTGCTAAATTTATTTTTTCCGTGTTAAACTATAAACTAGATTTTTTCATAACTAAAAAACATGAACATGAACTTACTTCATGTTTTATAATAATTAGAGATAGAGTGATAAGATCATTATCAATTCAATTATTATTTTCAAGAATTTTTAACTAAAATTCTTCTTAAAATCGATTATTTTTAATAATTTTCGAAAAAGTTCTTTGACAATTTTCAAATCAATTTCTTTACAATATTCGATTTTTCAATTATTTGTAAATTCTTCAATCAAATATATGTATTAGAAAATAAAAACTTCAAATAATATAAAAAAAATCGCAATTAAAATTGCTCAAAAAAATTAATTCCACAGAAATGTTACTTAGTTAAAAATATGAAAAATTCAAATTTTCAAAGATTTGAATCTGAAACCTTTTCAAAATTTAATTATTTCTAAAACTTTACGCTCTAATACTTTTAATATTCAATTATAATCTAAAATTTGAACTGAAATCCATTTTTAAATCAATTTTTATAAGAAAATTTCTACGAGAATTTCATTATTTAAATACAAAAAAAACAATTTATTGAATAATTACATATGTTTCTTAAAATTAAATTCTTTTAAAGAATTGTATCAATCAATTTTCAAATAATTTGAATTCTTTTGCAAAATTTTATTAAAATATTTTTAAAAAATAATTAAATTGGGGAAAATTTTTGAAAATAATTGAAATTTTGCCAAGAAATTTATTAAATTTTTTGAAAATAATTCAATTTTACAGAAGAATTTTATAATTTATAATGATAATTGATTATTTACGCAAAGAATTGCATTAAAAATTTTGAATGCAATAATTTTATTCTTTAAAAAAATTTAATGAAAAATTTATTAAAAATAATATTTAAATTCTAATAAATAAATTGTAGCAAAGGTTATTAAAATAATTAAATTTCTTTGATAAATTTTAATAAAATTTTTAAAAATAATTACATTTTTCGAGGAATTCGATTAAAATTGTATTAAAAATAATTGAAATTCTGCAATTAGCTTTATTATTCATCAAAATAATTGAATTCCTAATAAGAATTTTATTATTTGCCAAAAAAATTAAATACCTGTAAAAATTTTATTATTTCTGAAAATAATTGAATATTGCGAAGAAATTTATAAAAATAATTCGTAAATAATAAAATTCCTGTAAAATTGTTATTATTTTTTGAAATTCTTCAATCAAATATGTATTAGAAAATAAAAACTTCAAATAATATAAAAAAAAAATTTGCAATTAAAATTTCTCAAACAAATTAATTCCACAGAATTCTTACTTAGTTAAAAATATGAATAATTTAAATTTTCAAAGATTATTTATTGAATAATAACATATATGTTTCTTAAAATTGAATTCTTTTAAAGAATTGTATCAATCAATTTTCAAATAATTTGAATTCTTTTGCAAAATTTTATTAAAATAGTTTTAAAAAATAATTAAATTAGGGAAAATTTTTGAAAATAATTGAAATTTTACCAAGAAATTTATTAAATTTTTTGAAAATAATTCAATTTTAGAGAAGAATCTTATAATTTATAAAGATAATTGATTATTTACGCAAAGAATTGCATTAAAAATTTTGAATGCAATAATTTTATTCTTTAAAGAAATTTAATCAGAAAATTATTAAAAATAATATTTAAATTCTAATAAATAAATTGTAGCAAAGGTTATTAAAATAATTAAATTTCTTTGATAAATTTTAATAAAATTTTTAAAAATAATTACATTTTTCGAGGAATTCGATTAAAATTGTATTAAAAATAATTGAAATTCTGCAATTAGCTTTATTATTCATCAAAATAATTGAATTCCTAATAAGAATTTTATTATTTGCCAAAAAAATTAAATACCTGTAAAAATTTTATTATTTATGAAAATAATTGAATAGATTACGAAGAAATTTATAAAAATAGTTTGTAAATAATGAAATTCCTGTAAAATTGTTATTATTTTTTGAAAATATTTCAAGGTTTGTGTAGAATTTTAGTAGATTTTTTTTTTAAATAATTGAATTCTTTTGGAAAATTTTATTAAGAATAGCATATAGCACCTATTAAAAATCATTGAATTGAGGAAACATTTTGAAAATAATTTAAATTTTTCCAAGTATTTTATTAAAATTTTTGAAAATAATTGATATTTCGAAGAAGAATTTAATTATTTCTAAAGATAATTGAAACGTTGACGAGAATTTTTAAAATTTTTTGAACATAATTGAATTTTTGCGAAGAATTTTATTACTTTTGAAAATAATTGAATTCCTTCAATCATTTTGTAATTTCTCTAAAATTATCCAAATTATATCGTATAATTTACGTACTTTACGGATCTTTTTCAACCGAATTACGGACCTTTTGATTAAAAAAACGGACTTTTACGGACTTCAAGCAAAGTTACAGACTTTTACGGGATTTACGGACCTAGTTCGAGCCCTGTTAGAAGCAAAATTTGAATTTCAAAAATTGAAGAGAGGAATTTTGATTAAATTCTACATTGTTCCAATACTATTTATGGGCGTTTCGAATGTCTCTGCTCGACAAAAGGTATGGTATATATCTATGTATGTATATGTATTTATACATCTATATATGTATTTGAATTTATATATATATATATATATATATATATATATATATATATTGATGTGAGCCCAGTATACGGGTATTGGATTGAATTGGATCGCCGCGTCAGCAATACAAACACTTGAAGCATCGATGTGGCTCGACTAGCGGTTGCTGTTCGATTCTCTTTCTCTCTTACTCTCCTGTTTCCCAACTGAAATTACATTTTCCCACTACTTCCCTACAGTTTCAATATCGTTCTTCCTTTTTTTTCAATTTTTTTTTTCTTTTTTTTATATTTTGTTGAGCCATCAAGTGCATAAGTGGTACATGTATAGTGATTGGTTTTCTACAAATTCAAAAAAATATTATCAAGAGACATTTCATTAATGAAAGTTCAAAACAGAAGTGCCAACTGAATACTTTTTTTTATACTAAATTAGCTTTTGTGTTTGTAAATTATATACGATATGTCGAATTTTGCACCAAAATACCCAATAACAAATATATTTATTATTCAGTAACTATAACAGATCTTAGGCCTAAAAAAATTTAACCATCATATAATTTTTTCCGCCTATATATATCTAATTGAGACTAGAAACGAACCAAAAGTGTTCTTTTTGTCTCAAATTTTATATCTGCAGAAAAATTATAGTTGTATATGATCCTAGAGGTTCTTAAAGTTATATATACCTTTTTCGTGAAATGTCTCACATGAAAAAATTTACTATATAATTGTAAAGAATTTTAACTATTTTTTTAAATATATATGTAAAACTGAAAAGTGTATATATATAGAGAGGATAAATTGTTCACAAGTGTGTTGTAAAAGGAACAGAGGCACTATTTAACATTATTTACACGTTTAACACATTTGGGTAAACAAAATTGAGTGGAGAAGGTTTTGGCACTTTTTCTTAACCATATTGCTATTGAACCAAGGTGCTCGCCATGTAAGAGGACACATATTTAGCTTTCCTTAAGTTCACCACGTGCCTTTACAATGTTTACCCACAGATACCTAAGCACATAAGGCGAGAGATGTATAAGGTACTGCGCTTAAGAAAAATACGCGAGTCATAAATATACACCTATATCTTCGATTGCCCACTCGACAAAGTTGTTACAAGCCACAACAATTTTCCCCAAAAAGAGTCAATTCGAAGTAGACGTTGCTCATCCTCTTTTCAATATACTTAAAAAGAGGACCAAAGAATTCAAATAGAAGACATTACTTTCAAAAAAAAATATAAATACAGGGTTTCAAATGTGCTCCAACCTTGACCACGTTCCCCTCTATATTAATTATTTCATCATTTGTCTTTTCTTGTTTTCAAAGAACAACTTATTTCGAATATATCGTCTTTTCATGTTTTCAAAAAACAACTTATTTCGAATGTATCGTGTCTTTTCATGTTTTCAAAAAACAACCTTTTTAACATACCCATTCTGTTATTACCAAAAAAAGGCCCTGAGTATAAATTTCTTCCGGTACAAATTCTATAGTTTTCTTGTTTAAAAATAAAATTCTTCTTCCATATGCGATTTTGAAAATTTTCTCGTCAGAAGATTCGCATTTTCTCTTCTCGTATATGTATACGGAGTGCAAAAAAAAGGCACCGCAGAAACTTGAGATTTTTCCTTATACATCATGAGTAGACGACTGTAATGGAGGTCCTCGAAATCTCAGTAGCGCACCCTGGTCGAAACAAAACGGCAAAGAAATACGAGAGACGGAGACGTTTACCTCTCTCACTTTGCTGCGATTTGCTCAAGAGGAAAATACACCACCTCGCGAGGGTGCGGTTCGTCAGAGCATACCACTGTATGACTGCATTTTTTTTTTTTTGTTGCAAACATTTCTACACTCTCATATATTTAAAATTGTAGAAAATTTATGAATCTCTCGCATGAAGATGAGCTAATAACTTTCTTTTTATATCAATTAAAAGTCTGCATGTACTGTATATATATAGGCTTGTCATAACATTTTTGTATAGTACAGGAAGACGCTATAGAGGAAAAAGATGTAAATTTTTAAGAATAGGAAATCACAAAAATCGATATATGAAGCAATTGTACAAAAACATCTTAATCAGAAGCAGTTTGTAGCATATTAGAAGAACACGAATCCCATTGTTCAAAGTACCTAGAACAACAACAATAGACTATTCAATTTAAACGTTCTTATCAAAATCGCATGTATGATGAGAGTTGTATAATAAAGACCTTCTAATTAGCCCATAATGCTTTCAAAGCACACTGATTCAACTAACGCTGATTCAAATTAAGACCACGCAGATGGTTTTCAATTAAAATCTCTCGTTTTAATGAAAAGCCGCGCACTTTCAAGAATATACATTTTTTATTCGAAAAAAGAAAGATCATTCGCATTATCCCATGTTTTGTATCTATAATATCAGGGCTCGAACCAGTGAAAGTATTTAAAATTACGGACTTTACAGACCAAAAATGAAAAATTACGGACCATTTACGGACCAATTACTGACAAAAATATATAAGAGAACATTTTACTTAAAACTATAAATTAGATTTTTTCATAACTAAAAAAACATGAAGATGTCGATAACTCCGAATCTTCGACTCAGCGATCGATTCCTTCATTTATTATAATAATTAAAGATAAAGTGATAAAATCATTATCAATTCAATTATTATTTTCAAGAATTTTTAACTAAAATTCTTCTTAAAATCGATAATTTTTAATAATTTTCGAAAAAGTTCTTTGACAATTTTCAAATCCATTTCTTTACAATATTCGATTTTTCAACTATTTGTAAATTCTTCAATTAAATAATTATGTATTAGAAAATAAAAACTTCAAATAGAATAAAAAAAAAATCGCAATTAAAATTTCTCAAAAAAATTAATTCCACAGAATTGTTACTTAGTTAAAAATATGTAAAATTCAAATTTTCAAAGATTTGAATCTGAAACCTTTTCAAAATTTAATTATTTCTAAATCTTTACGCTCTAATACTTTTAATATACAATTATAATCTAAAATTTTAACTGAAATCCATTTTTAAATCAATTTTTATGAGAAAATTCTACGAGAATTTCATTATTTAAATAAAAAAAACAATTTATTGAATAATTACATATGTTTCTTAAAATTGAATTCTTTTAAAGAATTGTTTCAATAAATTTTCAAATAATTCGAATTCTTTTACAAAATTTTATTAAAATAGTTTTAAAAAATAATTAAATTAGGGAAAATTTTTGAAAATTATTGAAATTTTGCCAAGAAATTTATTAATTTTTTTGAAAATAATTCAATTTTAGAGAAGAATTTTATTATTTATAAAGATAATTGATTATTTACGCAAAATATAAACTTCAAATAATATAAAAAAAATTCGCAATAAAAATTTCTCAAAAAAATTAATTCCACAGAAATGTTACTTAGTTAAAAATATGTAAAATTCAAATTTTCAAAGATTTGAATCTGAAACCTTTTCAAAATTTAATTATTTCTAAATCTTTACGCTCTAATAATTTTAATATACAATTATAATCTAAAATTTTAACTGAAATCCATTTTTAAATCAATTTTTATGAGAAAATTCTACGAGAATTTCATTATTTAAATAAAAAAAACAATTTATTGAATAATTACATATGTTTCTTAAAATTGAATTCTTTTAAAGAATTGTATCAATCAATTTTCAAATAATTTGAATTCTTTTACACAATTTTATTAAAATAGTTTTAAAAAAAAAAAATTAAATTAGGGCAAATTTTTGAAAATAATTGAAATTTTGCCAAGAAATTTATTAAATTTTTGAAAATAATTCAATTTTAGAGAAGAATTTTATAATTTATAAAGATAATTGATAATTTACGCAAAGAATTGCATTAAAAATTTTGAATGCAATAATTTTATTCTTTAAAGAAATTTAATCAAAAATTTATTAAAAATAATATTTAAATTCTAATAAATAAATTGTAGCAAAGGTTATTAAAATAATTAAATTTCTTTGATAAATTTTAATAAAATTTTTAAGAATAATTACATTTTTCGAGGAATTCGATTAAAATTGTATTAAAAATAATTGAAATTCTGCAATTAGCTTTATTATTCATCAAAATAATTGAATTCCTAATAAGAATTTTATTATTTGCCAAAAAAATTAAATACCTGTAAAAATTTTATTATTTCTGAAAATAATTGAATATTGCGAAGAAATTTATAAAAATAATTTGTAAATAATGAAATTCCTGTAAAATTGTTATTATTTTTTGAAAATATTTCAAGGTTTGTGTAGAATTTTAGTAGATTTTTTTTTAAATAATTGAATTCTTTTGGAAAATTTTATTAGAATAGCATATAAATACCTATTAAAAATCATTGAATTGAGGAAAAAATTGGAAAATAATTTAAATTTTTCCAAGTAATTTATTAAAATTTTTGAAAATAATTGATATTTGGAAGAAGTATTTAATTATTTCTAAAGATAATTGAAATGTTGACGAGAATTAAAAAAATTTTTTGAACATAATTGAATTTTTGCGAAGAATTTTATTACTTTTGAAAATAATTGAATTCCTTGAATCATTTTCTAATTTCTCTAAAATTATCCAAATTATATCGTATAATTTACGTATACTTTACGGATCTTTTTCAACCGAATTACGGACTTTACGGATCTTTTTTCAAAAAAACGGACTTTTACGGACTTCAAGCAAAGTTACGGACTTTTACGGGATTTACGGACCTAGTAATATTGATATTTCCAGCTATATAGTGTTTTAGAAGAAATATAGTAATTAGATTACAATAAATATCGACTCTAGCACACACGCCCTCTCTGTAACTAATTCCGAGTGCATTTAATGACTATGTGCCGCAAGGCTTGGCCGACAAAGTATAGCGTGTGGCAAATAGTGATGTGGGGTGTGGGACGGCACGAAGCACTTGAGTTTCGTGGGAGGTTTTCGCTGCGCGCGGTAGCAGTATATAGGGAACGTTTCGCAATGAGACAGAAAGAGAGGAAATTTTCCAGAGAATGAGAAAGAAAGAAAGAGTAATGTTCAAGTGGAATGAGAGAGAGAGAGAGGGAAGGGGTGGAGGGTGAAACACTTGACCCTGCTTGCTGCTGATGCTGTGCCAGCAAAACTCGACGTCGGAGCGCGAACGCGCGTTAATAAATGCGAGGGTGTATATATATATATATATGTGGTATAACCTATACCAAACTGTAATTTCTGTCTCCGTTGCATCATATATCCTTTATCTCGACAATTCCCTACACACAAGGGGCGCATGCGTTGAATCTAATTTCCGATTTTTGGTCTAGAAGCGCAATAATCATATACTTGCCTGAAACAAAAGACAACAGAATTTTCAGTTTTGGATCATAAATACTTTGCTAAATTTCGATTTCATATTCCTTGCAAGGAATGTATATGTAGGATCTAGTAGTCAAATATGGCTAATAGATATGCGGTTAATAGTTACCAACCAAATATTATGGTTAGTATAACTATATTGGCTGCACCTATTAGCCAAACGGTCAATAGATCTTCTATAATAGATCCTAAAAGGAACATCAAACTAATAGATCCTAAAATAAGGAACATCAGACTGAGAGATCCTACAAGGAACATCCAACTAATAGATCCTAAAATAAGGAACATCAGACTGATAGATCCTGCAAGGAACATCGAACTAATAGATGCTACAAGGAACATCAAACTAATAGATCCTAAAATAAGGAACATCAGACTGATAGATCCTACAAGGAACATCAAACTAATAGATCCTACAAGGAACATCAAACTAATAGATCCTAAAACAAACATCAGACTGACAGATCCTGCAAGGAACATCGAACCAATAGATGCTACAAGGTATAAGGAATAAAAAATGCCATCCGTAGGGGAGAGAACACGATGACTTTTGGTACAAGACCTTTATGTCACCGTGGCGAAGAAAAGCTCGGAGTGTGGCTCGGAGAAACCCAGCAGTCGTGTTAGAGGCCCCAATAAATTTATCGAGCGGGTGTTGGCATGGAGACTGCCGGACAGAGCTCGGGTGGGTGGCTCGGAGGGCGATGAGAGGGCACTCGAGGATCCTCCAGGAGGCCGTCACGGGGAAATTGGAAGGAGCGAGCCGAGCGTCGACCTGCGGATGAGAAGGACGTTGCGGGAGAATTCCTAAAGTGCGAGAGAAACCGAGTACCACCGGAAGTAAGAGCCGCATATAACCAAGAAGAGAGAGAGAGAGAGAGAGAGATCGGGAACAAAATAAGTAGAGGGAGGAGTATCGATTTCTTGCCGTGATCCAATCAACGACGGCGCTTTCTCTGACGCTCTAACATGTTCTCATCCTACCACTTTCCTCTTGGTCAATGGGAACAGGATTTAAATTCACCTCTCTTCCTCTCTCTCTCTCTCTCTCTTTTCTCTTCTCCATCACGAAAGAATAAGAAAACCGATTGCACATAGTATCGAATGTCGCACATCTTCCATTGTTCCAAAAAACAATGCATATACTATCTCTCAGATTACGGAAATCTGCACTAACAAAACAGCTTGTCCTCATCCAACATTAATCCAAAAAAAACCACTAATGAAACTTATTAAGAAAAAGAAGTCGCAGAGATTAAGAACAACAACAACAACAACAAACAGTTTGACGATGATCCAACACTAAAAGCCCATCAAGCGCAATTCTTCATACATCATTATATTCATGGGCATAAAGGATAGAAATAGGGGATAATAAAGCGCACAGTGGGTGTTACTGGTTTGAATCGAGATTGCGAGTATACTTGAGGCCTGTCGAGTGTATATATAGTGGACTAACTCGCCGCATGGATTTGATTTTCAGCTTTGGAAAACGAGTGAAAGAGAGAAAAAGAGCGTGCGAAGAAAAGGAAGGAAAGATGAGGAGAGAAAAAGAGAGTGAGTGAGGAAAAAAGAGAGAGGTTGAGAGGTCAAAAGAGCGCGGGAGGAGAAGAGTGAAAGAGGAGTGCCCTCGTCGTTGTAGGACTCTCCGTTGGAGAGCTCTCCTCCTCCCCCTTAAGCCCTATCCACTACTCATTTATCAAATAAATCAACACAGCTACTTCTGCACCTATGAAGAGATTGGACCGCGAAAAACCGGCTACGATATATATATATTCACTCACGTGCCCGGACATACACACACAAGGGCCTCTATTATGCATTCTTCTTTTCTCTCAAGATTTTTTCAACATCCAAAAAAAGAGGGTTTTTATAATTATTATATACAAATCTATTGTTTCATCGCAACGCATTCAGAATGTGAACTGCTCCATAAATAAGAATTCGAGGGTCCATATAAATAATTATCAAACCATATAATCATTAATCATTAACCATATGATCATTAATCACTAACCATATAAGCACTGTTAACTTATATAAAAGTATCAAATGGCAACGAATTGATACCAAAAATGCGGATCAAATAAAAAATTGATCCAGCGTTTTGACCTCAATTTGATCCATATACTTTAGTATCAATTAGATACTTTTAAGAAAACTGTGCACATAATCTGTTTAAATGCAATAATATATACACCACACGGAGCTCGGATCTACCTGATGAGTGTTTATTGCACTCCCTGACGTCACCAAAAATCTGAGGACCCGGAAGGAACCGAAGAATGCACGGTCTGTTATAGTCTGGTGCAAAGCCTTTTACAGTAAAGACACTTTTCACCAACAAAATCATTACACAAACAAAGTTAAATAAAGAATATTGTTACTTTTCTTTTAATACACTAGCCGCACGAACATTTGTATTATTGATGGAACATTAAAAGTGAATTATTTCATTAAAACTTGTTTCTTAATGAAGTGTTGATTCCCAACATAATCATAATCGGAGTTTTAAGAACTATTAAATCTAACAGTAGATCCTAACTTAAGGTTATGTTATTCAGTGCGGGCCCCAAATACTTTACTATGGAAAAACTTTACACTGAATACAGGCTTCGCACTCCATTATGAGTTTAAAAAAAGTAGGAAAAAGTAGCCTTGATGACAAAAAAAGTAGGAAATAGTAGCCTCGATGACAAAAAAAAAGAATTAAATTAATTAAATAGTCTTTAACGTCCGAGATACTTAATAAATAAGTCAAATTAATAACTTAATTAACTTTTTTAAAAAATAGAATTTTCAAAGTATTTTAATTTAATAATTGATTATTAATTAAATTAATTAAATAATTAAATAACCTTAAGTTATTAGTTAATTTAAAAAAAATACACACTTCAAATTTTTTAATAAAATTGAATTTTCGAAGTTTTATTTTGAAAATTTGGAAAAATAAGATTTTTTAATCCTGTTATTTCAAGATAATTGAATTTTTAGAAACAAATAATTAAAATTTTTTGATGTAATTGAAATTTCTTTATATTCTATTAAAAATAATTTACTTTTTTTAAGAATTTAAAAAAAAATTTTCTAAATAATCAAGGGAAGTTAGTCACCGTATAATTATAATTTTATTTTTAAAAATTTGTTCGCAGTACACTCAATTATTTTCTTAAATAGTAAAACTTCGACAAAATTTAATTACTTTTAGGAATTTTATTTAAATTCATTGTAAAAGTTCAATTATTTCTATAAATAACAAAAATTCATTTATATTCACCACAAGAATTCAATTATTTTCAAAAAATTTTCTTAATTCAATAATTTGTATGTCTACTATTTTATAATAAAATTTCCAAAAAGTATTCAATTATTTTCTAAAAGAATGACAATTTCATGAGAATTGAATTATTAAAAATAGAGTTTTTCTAAATTTTTTTTTAAATCAATTTTTTGAAACTTTTTTTTATAAAATCCTCGCAACAATTCACTTATTGCTTTCATAAATAATAAAACTCATTGCAGAAATGAAATTATGTTTAAAACAATTACAATAAAATTCGTCGAAAAATACAATTATTTTTAAAAATTTGATTAAATTTTGTCTAAGGAATTCAATTATTTCAATTATTATCATAAATAGCAAAATTTTTCCGATTTACTGAATTCTTTTCAATATTATTTTTGAAAAATATTCCTCACAAGTATTAAATTCTTTTCAAAAAATTTTCTTAATTCAATAATTTGTATGTCTACTATTTTAATAAAATTTCCAAAAAGTATTCAATTATTTTCTAAAAGAATGACAATTTCATGAGAATTGAATTATTAAAAATAGAGTTTTTCTAAATTTTTTTTTTAAATCAATTTTTTGAAACTTTTTTTTATAAAATCCTCGCAACAATTCAATTGCTTTCATAAATAATAAAACTAATTGCAGAAATGGAATTATGTTTAATACAATTTCAATTAAATTCGTCGAAAAATACAATTATTTTAAAAAATTTGATTAAATTTTGTCTAAGAAATTCAATTATTTCAAATATTTTCATAAATAGCAAAATTTTTCCGATTTACTAAATTCTTTTAAATATTATTTTTGAAAAATATTCCTCACAAGAATTCAATTCTTTTCATAAATTTCCATAAAATTAAAAAAATAATTCAATTATTTTCAAAAGGCAATATAATTCTTCGCAGAAATTCAATTATGTTTAACATTTTTTTGAAATTCTCCGAAATTTCAATTATCTTTATAAATAATTAAATTGTTCTCTACAATTCAATGATTTTGAAAAATTTTAATAAAATTCTACGCAGACATTTAATTATTTTCATAAATATGTAATACATTCTTTTGAAGAATTCAATTACTTTTATAAATAGTAAAATTCTTTGCACAAATTTAATTAGTATCAATAAATTTTAATGAAATTAAATTAATCAAATTTTTCAATTATAATTATGAATTAGTCAAGATTGTTTTTTGAAAAATTGAAAAAATTCTTTGTTTAATTCAATTATTTTCCAAATTGTAGATTCATGTTCGAAATGAAATAAATAAAAATTTCCCGAAAAACGGGGAATTTAAAGGTTAGACACAATTTCTAATCAGTCACTATTGATAGAGTAAATGTCGGTAAAATTATTTCCTATTATCTTATTGGCGGTCGTTTTTCATTAACGATTTTAGTTTTAACACTGGTTTTAAATGAAAATGCGAAAACTAAAAATCTAAATTTGACTATTTGTTCAGGAAAGTAGCTTTTAGTAGCATTAGGCTCAAAAAAGTAGCCAAAAAATAGCCTCGTATCAAAAAAGTAGCAAATAGTAGCTTTTAGTAGAAGAGTGCGAAGCCTGTGAATAACATGACCTTAAAAGTATCGAATTCATATACAAAGCTGTGAATTAATTTTCAATTAGATTGATTTTCAATTCGTTGCACTTTAATAATATAAATACTATAAGTTAACAGTAGCGTTAGCGATAAGATCATACTAATACCAGGATTTTATCGCAAATACCTAATAACCTAAGTCATTTACTACACCACACACCTGGAATCAAATAATAAAGTCTTCCTAAAGAGCCAAGAGCAAATGAACGCGATCCTCGAGTTAGCAGAGATGCTGAAATATCCTTTAGGAATACAGTATATATAATATCAAAAGAGCGCATCTTTTAAAAATTTCTCAAGACCTCCGAGTGCTTTCAAAGGGTAATGATATCTTCTAATCTCCATAACAGGTCAAAAAATCTCTATTACCTTAGAGCTCTTTTTCCGGATAGTAAAAAAAGAAGTGGGCTGTTATGACGCGATTCAGACGTGTAACCAAGAGGGCCAGATCTTTTCATCAGTTATGAGAGTCGCGTCGTCTATGAGAGGTATATACATATATATATATTCTCTTTTTCCTCGCGAGATCCGCTAATGGCGAAAGAGAGAATAAGAGAGGGAGAGAGAGAGAGAGAGGCTTCTGAAGAAAGGGAGTCGTAAGTAAGGAGACTGTGGGGTGGCCATCTCTTGACGAAGGGTGCTTTATCCATATCGGTGTGAGTGCTTGTAGGCGTGGTTTCAGGTGTGGGTGTAAGCACTCCTGCCAGTGTGAGGCAAGGGTCCTTGCTTTG